>OX596276.1:25911612-28311612 GCA_951394225.1 Harpalus rufipes | reverse complement strand
TGCTCAATATGGCCGTCGTTATTTTCCAAACATATGAGCCATAATTATTTAATTATTACAAGAAATTGTCACTATCACAAATGTAGGTAAATTCTTTTCTTTTGTTATAAGATAATAAAATTGTTTTCATAGCTTGCTATGTTTTATTTTGTATGGAATTTTATTAATACATATTTTAAGAATAAATGGTCGCCATTTTGAAATGGTTAAACTAAAACTATGATAATTTGGTATCATTGTGAAGCTAATTTTATGTATATTCTGAAAAAATATATAAAAATACCGATTCCCTATGCTAGATTTAAAGTTGTACCCATTTCCGCTAAAACCGGAAGTGATACAAAATTTCTGCTATGATCATCTTATGAGCCTTTTCGTCTAGTTCAACTTTGCTTATTAACATTTTTTTGTATCTCTCAAAATAAACGAAATATTTGTGGTGCCGGACTTACGCCAAACACCCTGTATATATACCGTGTGTCTGTCGTAAAGGTGTATATAGGAGATTAACATGGGAAATTAGTTTTTTGCAATTCCCTGCTCACCTAATTATTTTGAGCAAAAACGCGTGAAATAAAAGTTTTAGGGCATAAAATCCTGCATCTAAATCAATAAACAGAATTAACTTTTCGTACTCATGCATTGAAATGTGTTGTTTCGCGTTGCCTAAGCAACGTCCGAAACGTCAATTTCCCAGTTGTCCACCAGATAGGCGACCGGGAAGTTTTGGAAAAAACACTCCTATTTCTAAAGCATTTTTTAAAGAACTATATTTATAATTTTAAAAAAAGTATAGTTTCTCAAACACTTTTTCGCTTAATAATAATAATAATAATAATAAGAGAAAATGGTGGAATATATAATGAAATTTAATTTTAAAATAATAAATTTAGTGCATTTGGTTCACAATGTTGGTCACAACTTGAACCTGTGATGACAGCAGTCGGCTTCGGGCAGCAGTATAGCAGTGGAATATATGTATAATCAACAAACGTAACATAAATTGTAACATAAGTAGATAAGAAATTAAACAAGTTTATTAAATTTTAATTTGTTATAATACTACAATTGAAATTGGGGTAAACTTTAGTATAAGGTCCCAGCAATCAGCTGTGCAATGTCAATTCATTTGGAATGAAGTAAGTTTTCTGTCGTTTGGTAGAGCTCTTGTTCTAACATCTATATATTTTTTTAGCAAATCAATCCATTTAGCTTGAGTTATTAAAAAACTACGGGCAATATTAGTTTTGCTGTCAGGTATTGCAACTACCACTATTTCACTCTTAAATTCTAAATGATTTATCATCATTTTACAGAGTTCTTCACGGCGACAAGCTCCAGATATACCCATTATTAAAACAGCCTGAAAGTCAAGTTTGTAATAAAGATGGAAAAATAAATTATAGGTGTACTTAGACATGTATGTTGTGTGTACATACCTTCATTAATAGAAAAGTAGTATCTGGTGCTTCATTTATAAATAGATTAATTAGGGTATCATCTAAAACTCTAGATTTTTTTGGTTTTAGATCTGCTGTTTCGCGTTTTAGTAAAGCGATAACTTTTGAATATCTTGCAATGTTTATATAATTATTAATGTGTTATTTTTTTAGTTTTACTCCAATTAATAAATTTTAAATATGCTGATTCGTACCGCCCTTTGGATTTTTTAGGAAGTAAATTATCCGATGCTTCATTAGCAATTTCAAAACAATTGAAATTTAAATTTGACATCACTCTGAAGTTGGCTTCAAATCAGTAATGATATTATTTGTACAAAAATAAATTCGTACGAAAAATATTGTACAAACCTCTTGCGTGAACTTGGTTCCCGGCATCGTTCTATGGCGGCGCGAGCTTGCGAGCGCTGCCAAACACTCAGCCGGGAACCAGACGTTCCCGCATTTGGTATGTAAATAACTATTACATGCTTTATAACGACAGAAATTAAATATGAAAATGTCGAAAATTACGTTGAAAATATCGATAGCCATGGAATTAAACAAAAAATAAATAAAAGCTTGACGTTTTATTTGTCAAATAAGTTGTTTCTGACAATTTGATTTTGTCTCTGGTTTTGTTGTCTGATATTAAAAAATGAATATTTATACTAATGAAGAGCGTGTTTTCATAATAAAATATTTTTATGGAGGTAATAGTTACCGCAAAGTGTGTGATTTATTTTCCGTTAAGTTTATGGATCGGCCGATTCCCAGTGCAACTACAATTGCTAAATTTGTGACAAAATTTGAAAAGACTGCTAGTATGTCTTCAAAAAATATACGTGAGCCGCGTTATCAGAATGTAGGACGAGCAGAAGAACGTGCCTTGCTGGAAGAAAAAGTGTTAGGAATGATAAGTGTAAACCCCTTCTGTAGTATTAGATGTATTGGAAATGAGTTGTGAGTTCATCACAGCATCATACTTAATATTTAAAAATAATTTCGTACTATTCTTATAAAATGTAGTGTCACCAAGAACTTTTCCCATACGATGAAGAAAGTAGAAGAGTGTTTTGCGAAGATATGCAGAACCGGGCTAATAATGATCAAACTTTTTTATCGTCTATTTGTTTTACCGACGAATGCACTTTCACGTTAAATAATGAACCCAATACCCAAAATACACGTTGTTGGGCAACAGAAAATCCTAGAATTAGTATTTCAACAAGGACACAATATCCCCAGAAAGTTAATATGTGGGCTGGAATTTTAGGTCACCACATAATTGGTCCTTTTGAAATACGTGGCAATCTAAATACGGAAAATTATTTGGAGATGCTACAAAACGAAATTGGTCCTGCAATAGACGATGTTGTGCGCCTAGATCGAGAGGTCTGGTTTCAACACGATGGATGTCCTGCACACTATGGCAGAAACGTTAGGGAATATTTGGATCTGGCATTTCCTGGGCGCTGGATTGGACGAGGGGGTATTATTAACTGGCCTGCTAGATCTCCAGATCTTGCTCCATGTGACTTTTTTTTATGGGGTCACTTAAAAAATCAAATTTATAAACAAAGCCACGAAAACATAAATGATTTGAGAGATGCCATATTTAATGAATGTCATCGTATTGACAACTGACAAGCTGCGACATGACATCTGGTGGGAAAAATATGAACTTGCCGATTTGGTACTATATTGTGACTGTATGCTTGAGTTACATGTGGTTTGATCATTTGATGTGAATAAAAATGGGGAAAAGTCGTACAAATTGTTGTATATTCTGACGTCACTCTCAAGATCTGGTCGAGACACAGGCATTGGGTTTTATATTTTTCCGAAACATGGCCAAAATAAAGTTAAAATTACGACAAGAGCAAGTGTTGAAATGGATATGGATCGACGAAAAGCATGGGAATATGCAATTCGTAGTGCAAAACAAATAACAAAACATATGAAAGTTTGTTCTCGTCATTTTAAATCGGATAATTACATATTTCGTGGTCTTTATCTAGCTTTACACGTGCATTCTGCACTAATAATTTTTAAATTTTCTCTAAATGTATTTTGATTTCATGTGGTTTTGCAGAAATTGCACTGGTTCGTAGACAAAGTGCAAATATTACCCACATTATACCGTCATTTTTTAATACTCCACATAATATTATGTGGTTAGCGTTTATAATTCGTTCACCTGCGATCATCAATTTCGATTGATTAAATATATATAAAATTATAAATACATTTTAACATATCTTCTATAATACATTTAGAAGTAGCTGTTGCTTCCAGAAATCTAAAATGTTCTTTGGTACCAAACCCCATTTTAAGTGAAAAAATTGCTTTTTTCTATTTCGGTGTTCTTATGTTTCTATAAACGCACTGTTTTGTACTGCAAACACGACGTTTAGAAGATCTATAAGCGTACTATTTTTGGCGCCTTTCATGTTCTAGAGTTGGTAGTCAGGCTTTCATAACTGACAGATGACAGGTAACCTCAAAATGGTAAGTTGTTCATAATATTTCAATATATTACTTTTAATTATGGATTTTTATACTTTCTTTAGGTGATAGGACTAGAAAGAAATATAATATTAATTTCACAACCAGAATCAGACCTTGAATCATAAATACAATACACCTTGCAATACATTAATAGTTGACAAAATATGAAATTTCAATTGTTAGCGAGAAGCGTTACCAACATAAACATAACTAACAAAAAAATACCTAGTCATAATTTGACGTCGCAATTTAAATAAATTTAATCGTAAAATTACCTCAATAGAAAAAATAGTATAAAAAACACGTATCATAAGGCCTGTTGACGCACTCGTCCTTTGTAAAACTCGCCTAGCGGCTCGTTTTCCAAACTTGGACTCGTACGTTAACAGATTGCCTTATGATACTTGTGTTTTAATGTACTATTGTTATTTGTTTTCATATGTCACAACACTACGAGTACCAATTCAGAAGCAGCTGATCGGCCCGATGGTGCTGCCGCCATCGGACATGTCAGTTCTCAATAACTCAGCGGCAACTATTTAATGTACAAAGGTCGTTTTACAATAGATTAGATTATTGTCAGGCCCGGGAAACTTAAATGGCAGATACCGGGATAGCATTTTAGTTGTGCTTCCATGCACGAGATGGCGACACCAGTATCGTTAGTTTGTCAATTTTTTTCACTTGTTCGCGCGAATTGTGACATTTGTCATTTTTAATTGAAACGATTCAGACAGTTATTGCGTTTATCTTCTTGTATAGTTATTATGTGTGAAAAAACATTTTAATATTTAGGAAAGGATGATTAAATTGTTGTGTACCGAATTGTACCTACTGCAACCGGTAAGTGAAAATATACTCTTATATAATTACTAGCAAAACTTATTACAAAATCGTATTCTAGGATAAACACAGCATAGATTTCCCAATCCTAGAATACATCGAAATTTATTTGTCAAGTGATTGGAAGTATTAAACATGGAGGAACTTTTGAATTTTAGATTCGGAGGTCGTATACAACAATAAGCCCACACAACTGACGTCTCTACGTACCTTAGTTGCAGTTCCATCGCTAAATTTACCTGGTGAGTGTAATTGATGTATGAATAGACATCTATAATTTACATTTTTTATTTAATTTGTGTATCTTTGAGGTTTTTAAGTTATTAGAGAATATATTTTATTTCCAAGTGCAATTGTAAATTCATGAAGTATAATAATAATACGAAGAATGCGTTTAGATTTTACTATATATTTATCTTCCAATTGTTATTATTTTAATTTTTACAGGTTTAGTTCACTCATTAAATTCGGGTACCGCACTTGATGCAAATGTACCTAATACTGAATTTTGATTTGATTAAAGTTAATTTCGTAAGAGAGTGCAGAATGTTATGCCCATCGTTAATAGAAAGAAAAAGCACTACATTACAATATATATTTTTTCTTATTTTAAATTTTATTCACAAATTTAGCTATTGTTTTAAATAAAAATATGCGTATCTTTTAAATTTAGCAACATATTTATTTTCAGATAATTTGATGCAATCCCTACTTCGGTCAGTGGCAGTTAAAATGAAGTTGGAGTTGACCCCAAAAGCTAGGAAGCTCTATTCTAGTGCTATATATTGGAAGAAACAAGCAGTCCGATCAAAAAAGAAAAACAACTCATTTAAACAACATTCAGCAGTAGCAGAGAAATTTTCAGACGCTGACAAATAAATAATTATGTAAATTGTAATGTATTTTTTTCTGCAGCAGATTTTAAAGTTTTTTTATATATATTCAAAATTTCTGTCTGTGCCAATCTGTTTCTATTCGCAGATTTCGGCAATGACGATATAAATGCACCGTTGAGGTGCTTACCAGGCCGTCACCTCACGTGTTCTCAATGCTATCGTTGAGAGCGTATTACGGGGGTCACTTTTGTACTTTTCGAAAATTTTAAATAATAATCCGAGACACAATCGGTTAACTAATGCACTTATCCATGTGATCCCATATTTATTTTTATTTAAATTAAATACATTTTAAATTTTGATGGTTTGTGTTAATAGCAACTTCAACTGTGCAATTAACGTTATCAGAAAGATCTATTCTTGCAAGAGAACCACAATCTATATTAAATTGTGCTTAAATAATAATTTAATTTATAATTGATTTTCTTACTTTTTTCTTTAAATCTGTTGAAGAAAAAAATGTTATATTTTATACACGACAATAAAATTAAATAATTGAATCGCGAATAATAATTATCGTTGATAAAATACAATTTTATCCTGTAAAAAAATAACTATTGTATCGTTTCTAAATGAAATTATACTTTTTATAATTTAAAAATGTAGGTAATATGTTTTATTCATTTGATGTAATCTTTGTAAGATTGATTTGTAGTTGAAGTAGATTTTTCATAAAATACTAAGCAATGATTATAGTATTTTGTGAAAAAAATGCTTCAACTACACATCATACAAATTAGAAGTAATTAATAAACTGAATATACCCATATTAATTATTGTAGGTAATGATTATACCGATCGAGATTTAAATTAAATTAATTAATGCTTCCATGATGGCGCCATTGTGGTACCGATGCTTAACACGTACGTTTCTTGTCTAGAATAGTGTATATGGTCTGTGATTATTGTCTTGTCCAAAATGGTGCTGCATTTGAATATTTATTGTAACTACTATCTTTAAATTATAATTACTTGTTATTCATTTACAAATTATAAAACTTTTCTTGCTTGAAAATATTATGTTGCAAAATATTAAATTTTTAATAAATTCATATTATTTAAACAAAACTGTATTTTTTAACTTTATTTATTAATCTAATATTTCTGTTATTGTCATACTTAACTTTATTTGTCCAAATCAAATTGTTAGAAATGTCAAATAAGTTAACTTACGTTGTGACAGATAAAACATCAAGCATTTATTTATTTTTTGTTGAATTCCATGGAGAGTACAACACAGGAGTCATTTTTGTGTCGTTTAAAATTCGAAATATTTAGCGGTAGTCACGATCGAACCTCGTATTTAAATTTAAGGATTTACATGAATAAAAATTAAATTAAATGGGAAGTATTGTGTTGGCCACATCAGATTTTTATTTATTGCTCAGAGACTGACGTCCTCCATTTTTGGGAAAAAATACCCGCCAAATTTGAAATCATTTGATTGAAAGATGTATATTGTTTAATTTATGTAATTTTTAAATGTATTTATGTGTAGGAAATGCATATAATTATATATTTTTAAAGATAAAAATTTAATTTCAGTATTAAATAAAAAATATATATTAAAATAGCTCGCACAGCAATATTTCGGTTGTATAGTCCACTTCCCAAAAATAATTTTACTATTATTTTACTTAAGTATATTGAGACATATTTGGAGGACCATTTTCTTTAAAACATAAATTTTAGATTATGAAGAATAAGTCTATTTTTGAATTCAGTTACGCTTATAATTTTTGATATTCAGTTAGTAATTACACTTATTGAACAACTGTTGATTGTTCAGATGAAAAACAATTAGTGCCGTCCACTTCTGGTTCTTCACTTCAAAATAATTTACAATTTCCAATAATATCTTACGATATTTGTGACAATAAATTTAAAACATTGAAAAGTAGTTTGCGGGAGTGGATTTCAAAATTCAATATTTCTCATATGGCTGACATTAAAACTTTTATCTATAATAAGATTACTCGGTAATGCCATGTGATGCAAGAAAATAATGAAAACTCCATGAAGTAGCAGTTCTTGTATTGTAAACATAAAAGGTGGGGAATTAACCATTCTGGTTTAGAGACTGGACTTTGAAAATATAGTGAAAAAATACCACATAAAGAAAATTAATATAAATATAAATGGCCTCCTCAGTCCTCATGACCAAAAGTAGAAGTAAATCACCTATTAATAATTTCAGAAAATTCTTTTAAACAACCAGTTATTAGTCCAGACTGCTTAATATTTAATGATTTTTCATTGAGCATTACACCTAAAACCTAAAAAATTGTCATCAAAAATCCACAGTTTATGAGTTACTTGTTTACGTCAACTGACGTCAGAAATAAGAAAACTTGGTATTTGTCGTAAAACTGAAAAGTAGTTTCTTGTCTATTTTAATTTAACCCTTAAATTCCGGATGGGGGGACATTGTGGACCCCACCATAGTTTTCTCTGTTGTATTTGTGTAATATGTAAAGTTGGCTGTCCTGCTTTTATGTATGTGTCAATTTACCCCTTTTTCTTTTTTTTTGTAATAACTAATATTTTTTATGCGAATATTTTCTATTATTATTACAATATTTAAAGCTCTATTATATTATTTTTTTATTGTAGTTTCTATTACTTCGACAATATATTAAAATAAATTATTAATTAGTCCATTAATCATGTGGGGTCCATTCTGAACCCCCATTCGGAAACAACGTTGATTTTATGGTATCGGAATTTAAGGGTTAATGTATAATTATAGAATGTTTGAAACGTATGTATTTGTCATCTAACAAAAACAACCTTATTTGGTTGATAATTTGTTTGAATACAAATCAAAGGTTATCTGTTTCTATAATAACGTCGGTAAAAAAATATCCGTTTGTTTAACTTGCCAATTCACGGGCAATTTTGAAAATGCTGAAGAAGCATCAGTCCATACTTTTTTGATGTCGAATATAACATATGCGTATGGATACATAATTTCTATTTTCAAAGGTGTTCATATTTTTTGTTTTGTTTCTATATATTTTGCGTAGAATTGTAGGAATGAGTGAGGGTCGGCACCCCCACTTCTTCTAAGTAACCACCTGTATTGTTGTATACAGATAGTCGACGACAAACAGTCGTGAGAGAAAGTCGTAAGACCGCGAATCATAATAAAAAATAGTCTCATGTTCAAAATCACTATTATTCATAAAAAAACACTACCTTTACCAAATTCGAAACAAAGAGTTCCTAATAATAATGTAGGTAATTCTCCTTCACAAGAAAAATCACATTTAATGTAAATTTCAGACAGTACGAAAATGATAAAATACGAAAGAAATAAGTCTTTATAAAGAATGATTACTAGTAATTTACCCTTTTTATATTAAATAAATATTGTACAATAATTTTAAAATTACTCCAATAAATGCACAATATACATACATAGATTGGCAAAAAACCGGACCACCTAAAAATATTTATATAAAACAAAAATATTAGCTTATTTAAGACATAAAATAAGTTGTTCTGTATTTATTTGTTATTTTATATCTTGTCTAGTTATACTATTTTGTTATCAATAACTAAGATTTTTTCAATATTTATTGCTGAGATCAATTGTTAACATTTAAGGAAAAAAATGTTTTTTTGTGCATTGTAGGACATTGACATTAGATAAATAAATTAAATTTTTTTTTCAATGCTTTATTATTTATTTCTGCTCTAGATTATACACGCATATTGCGTTTTTGGAAGATTCTAGAATCAGTCTAGAATTTACCGGTATGTTGCGAGAGCTTTAGCAGTACCAAAAACTACAGTTTAGAGAATACACAACTGGTTTTTGGAGACAGGAATTTGGTTGAAGATCAGCTAAGGTGTACAATAACTAGAGACAACCATTTTGTTGTAATTATTATTATTGTAATATGGAATAAACGACTGTGTTGTTGATTAGACGAAAAAATAAACAGGATTGCAGTCCAATTTTTTTTTATTTAATCTGAAACGTTGGCTTCAGATTAAATAAAATATTTTTGGACTGAAATTCTGTTTATTTTTTCATCTAATTATTATTATTTTCTAAATCAACACCGCCAAGTGATGTAGCATTTTGAGACGAATTTGAGGCCATTGCATGTCGCAAATGGTCAGGATCCAAAAGTCAGCTACGAAAAAGGTGGAGTTATGGTTTGAGCGGAGATATCTTTTAATGATCACACAGATCTCATCTTCATAACAATTTAACGGTATTTTGAAGAAATATTTCAGGAGGTTGTAATTCCGTTTGTTGCATATATTGATGACAATTTTCAGCTAATGCAGTAATGCGGAGTAATACATGTTGCCAGAATTATTACGCAATATTTGAACGATGTGTGAATTTCAATTCTGGAGTGGCCAGTAGATATACAGTCCAGATTTATATCTCATTGAACATCTGTAGAAAGTTACAAATAAGGTATATCGACGTGTTAACCTGTCTTAAAAATTTACAAGAACTAAAACGAGCCCATCTTGAGGAATAACAATATTTGTTAAATACATTCTCCCCAACAAATTTAAACTTAACAAGCAGGCATTTTTAAAATAAAACACTAAAACAAAAATAGAAATATAAAATTTGATATTTGTGTAAATATTGCAAACAAGACACTATTCTCGTCGATATATGAAGATATGAACGTTATTAAAGAAATAATATATTTAGACACTAAATAGAGTAATTTAACTACTATATCAAAAAATACAAATATTATGAAAATATAAAAGCACAAAAATAAAAACTTTAAATAATTTGCAGAATACGTTGACCGTTGTAATATGGCTGCCAATACAAACGTCAAATGGCGCTGTTAGCTTCACGCTTTTAAACTAACGCTCCCCCTGAGTTGTCAGTACTTCATATATCTTCACTTTAGGATTTATTCATACGCCATCTATTGTCATCAAATGATACTAAGTGTGGTGACATCTTGTGACGACTAGCGAAAACCTACCATCCAAGTTGGTCCGCCATTTTAGGAATTTTTCAAAGTCATGTTTTATAAAAGTCAAATTTTTAAAAAGCAGTGTTTTAAAAGGCAGGATTTTAAATTAGAAATTTTTAATGCTACTCATATTTATAAAACATACCTTCGTGGCTGTAAGAGATTATCCAATAGTTGTTCACTACATGAAGTTAATAATTTTTTTGGCGGTATATTGCAAGTAGAACTAAAAAAAATAAAATCGATAACAAATAATAATTTGATGTTCATAATATGCACCTTCGAGGTCGTATATGTTCGTCAAGGAACTCCATTTTTGTTTTTAAATGCCATATTGGCCGTTGAGTAGCACCAGCCCCCGAATGGGATTCATCACGTGTCTCGCATTCTTTAACTTTTACTTTGTTATTAATGCATATCATTGACGTGTCTCGCATTCTTTAACTTTTACTTTGTTATTAATGCATATCATTGACTTACTAAGACCAACTTCCTTTGCTATGGTTGACCAAGCATTATCTTTCATTTGCTTGTTTTTAAACTTGGTGTTCCTTTTATCGCACAGGACCTGTATTTTTGTACAAGATCAATAATGAACTTATCTTGCAAATCGATTGAGGTCTAAAACATATACAATATAAACAGAAGGCATTAAAAACTTTTTTTTTATTCAATATTTGCTATATATGTATAATATAATACACGTAGACATAAATATATGTGTATAGAATGTATTTACCATTTGAATTACTTATGAATTGGTAAAATTGATAAAATTCTAACCTTAAACTGTCACCTTTAATACCGCGAAACAGACGCATGCGCAACAATGATTTTCGTAGAACCGTAACCACGGACCACCCCTCTCCAGACGGGACACTATGGGTTATTTCCGGCAACCCAAGTTACTAGCGACATCTAGCGATGCTCGGACGAACTAAATTTACAGCGCCTATTTGATCCAATTATATACTTTTATTTGTTTCATAATTATATATTTATTTTTTATTTTGTAAATGAAGACAACATTTATCGCAATTATTTTTATTATGTGTATAAATATTACAATATGTATTTAATAATACAATGATGACATTTTGAACAATAATCATTTTTCTTGGCGATAGTTTTCTCTCATAACGGCAAGTTTCTTCAGACGTAATTATATGGTTAATACTAGAAACAAAATGTTTTAAAATTTTATTACAAAAAAAACCCTAAAAGAATATTAAAAGTACAAAAACCTACATTTTTACAGAATGTGTTTAAAATGAATCAACTACATTGTTGTAATCAATCATTTTCTTTGTATTAATCAAACAATTTTTGTTGTAATCAATTCTTAAACATCTTTATTTAAACGTTTTTTTTAATAGAGAAGCATTAAAGAATATCTACAAACTGCAATAGTTATTTAACTATCAAGTGTGTTAATGAGGGCGATTAATGATCGAGACATTTTAACGCGTGAGCGTAGCGAACGCGTTAATTGTTGAGATCATTAATCGCCAATTAACACACGTGTTAGTTACAATATTTTTTCGTTGACCGTATCTTACTTAAATGGAAAATCTAATTTTATTCCATGACAAATTTTTTTAGGTTAGTAATGGTTGACCGAACGTCAAATTTTACGTCGGAAAATCAATAAGTTTTGTCATCAATTGTTTTCAGTGGGTGCGTTCAGTGTACTTAATTCTAGACAACGCAAGCGGTTTTTTATGTTATTTGAGGAATTTTATTCTTTCAAATTCATTTTAAAGGTATGCTACGTGAATATACCTAGCTAGTAGGTGTCAAAAGCATGACTTTTAATTCTGTCTACCTTTTTGCTACAACTTAGCGTTAGCAAAATACATGCTGTGTTCCATGTGGTGAACGCTACCAAAAAATCGTTTATTAATAAAAAATCATGCATTAATAGGGGTCATTAATGAATGATTTTCTATACATTAAGATAGCCTATTAATAAACGGTCGACGGAAAACCTAATTAACTTTCAATTTTCCATGATACTGGTAAAACGAATGATAGTTTAAACTTCTACATGTTTATATATATTTTAATGAGACCGTATGTAAATCATGAGAATATTTAATTTCAATAAAATTAATACTTAATTACGAAAAAAAATACAAAGCTATTACAAAGAATTTCTTTGATTACAACAAAGAAAATGTTAAATTGTTTGATTGCATATTCGAAGTGTTGTAAATTTTACAATATATCAGAAAAGTATAAAAATCACTAAACAAGAAATTTATTTTGAAACTGCATTTTCTAATTTGTACTAAACTCTCGACTAAACTTTAAGATATTATTGACAGTAATGCAAAGGTTGCAAAATTTACCTTGATGCGTTATTTCCTTTATAACTAGTTGAAGTTCTGGTTGAGGAATACATGTACTACTTGTACGTGTAGGTTCTAGAAATTGTATTTGGAATTTAATATTTAAAACATACATGAAATTTAACTTATAATTACGTACATTCCTCAGAGATTAGAAGTCACTCCACAAATGATTGGGAAATACAGATTGCCAGATTGCGGTATTTGACTAAAATTTAGTTCCTTTTTTATGCCGTTTGCAACTGCGGTTAATAACTGTCTGTCTTAGTTGTTCGGGAAACAAAACTGCCTTTTATGAAGAATTTCTGTAAAATTAAAGAAGTTTATTTAATTGAATAAGTACGAGTTACAAATATCTATTATTGTAGGTTATAACATATATATGTATTTTTGCTTACCGTTTGTATAATATTTAAATGAAATATATATTCACTTAACGACGAAAATAAGAGTTTGTCCGTGGAAAAAAATAAGATGATTATTCTCGCAGATTATAATTATTTACTCCAACTCTAAATAAAATGGATGACAAGCAAAGCGTGATTTTTAAACATAACAACGCAAAACAACCATAAATTCAAAGCCTGCTTTGATCCCAAAAATGAAAAAATGTCGTACGCAGCGCCTCTAACAGCGCTCGGACGTACTAATATTGAGGAAAGCGCGCGCTGATTGGACTGTCAGGGCCCTGACCGTAACGTAACGTATCGTAGAAATATAAAAGTTGGTTATCTCCTTGGTTATCTCTATCTCTGTTTCAATGCGATATGTTACGTTACGATACATCACGAAGGTCATTTGTATAAATTGTTATGTCTATTTGCAATAGTTTATCTTTTACGTTACGATACGATACGTTACGGCTTACGCAAAATGCAGATAACATTACTAATATCAAGCTGTTATTTAGAATACAATAGTTAAAGTCTAACCAAAGGGCGGTGATTTAGTTATGCCACCCGATCCTTTTTTGTAGTCTTGAAAAAGATTGATTTTTAATAAGCAAGAATGGAAATAAAGTATCACAACGAAGAAAAATATTTCAAACACGGTGCAATTCAAATCGTCAAATATAACCTTGAATGTATAAACCAAGGAGGAACTTATAAACATACAAATTATCAATGTTGCCAAGTGTAGCAACAAATAAACGAATAATATAAGGTAGATGTACATTATTTGTATATTATTATCATAATACAATAAATCATGAACTCTACATACGTCTTAATAATAAATTTACAAGTCCATACACTTCTTTACCATTAAAAATGATATTTTATTTCAATTTTCCATATTAGTGATTTTAATGCAGTCAGGTTTTCCCCCTAAGTGATGACGTGCATTGGCTGCATGTCCGATTTGAGTATATTAAAGTTTAAGAACTACTGTAAAATCTGTACTACTAACGACATCTATGAAAAGGTCACGAAGTATTTCCAAACGTTACTAGATTGAAAACGTGTTATCAAGTAACTGAACTGAATGCTGATTCACTCCCCCTGCCGTCCGTCAGTCGTATCTGTAACCTGTGACACGTGCTGTGACATATATGCAGATGTTATATATACGATTTGACAGAAAAATATTACAATTTACAAATATACCAACATCATTATTACAAATTCTCTAAATTCCTACCTTGAAAACCGAGAATTCACGAAGAGTCAACTATGAAACATATAATGTGTTTAAGGTCGAGAACGACCGGAGTAAATGCTTGGCGAATTAACACTCAAGTACGAAATTCAGCATAGACTATAGATACAGCACCGACCAATAATCTAAAGGGATACAGCAATAAATCCTGATTATGATGATTATCTAAGTTCTGATTATTGAAGACTAGCGCGAACTTTAAATTTAAATCTGAGAAATTAAGTAATGTATCTACTATTTATTTTGTGTGTAAATTCTTGAACATAAATATACAGCTACATGTAATTGGTTGTAATCGTGAGGTTAATAAAATAAAGAAAAATGGCGAAAGTTAGAAATAATCGCGATGTTTCTCAAAACGTGAGCGGCAGTGTTACCAAGAATCAGATGGGCATGCATATTTTTTATCCCATATCTCATTTATATTCACATAGTTTTTAATCAAAAGTTTGTGGATTTTCGCAGTTCTAAAGGCAATTATGTCGATGATTTCTTGAACTTGCCTATACTCGCTATGTTAAATATTCCAACTTTGGAGTTCAATAATTTCGATCAGAACTGGGGAAGTTGACTAAAATTTAAGATTTACATTGAGCAATACTTAATCTAGCTATACACCAAAGATTATTAAGATTTTATGGATTTCACTTCATGTTCCAACTACCGTACATCAATATAAGATTCCAAATTTGTCAATCTAAAAGAAAGGATGAATCTGCAGACAGGCGATTTCTTAATTTTTACTTCCTTGTACGTAAGTAAAGGAAGTATTGTAATCGCGAAAAATTTCGGTTTTCAGATTTCAGCGGAAATATCCATTTTGATCATCCCTGAATCTATTTTGACTAATTTCGTCGTGACGTCTGTACGTACGTACGTATCTCGCATAACTCAAAAACGGTAAAATATTTCTTTGTTGTAATCAACTCTCTTTAAAAAGAATCGGGTTAGATTAATGTTAATTTAAAAATGATAGTAGTAAATGAATTATTTTTTGTTCTATATCAAAATATTTCTCGGGCTTGGACAATATTTTGTAATTTAATTATTAAAAAAATATGTATAGTTTAATAATCGTACAAGGAAGTCGTGTGGTGTACATTTTCGTATGTATGATCGACATTTTCGAAGTCTCTTTATTACAAAATTTGTTTCTAAGTAATGTATTTTATTCATCTTTAATTTTAAATTTCCCAACTTTTGTCCTGTACATACCATCAAAATACTATATTAAATTCCGTACATCAGATATTCTTCTGTGGACCGGTGAAATTTTTTCGCGGATCGGCGTTTGAGAAATGCTGGCCAATACTGTGTATGGGTATATTTCTCCCAGTGCCAAAAAATGCGAATGAAGAACATGTTTTGGTATTATAAAATAAGTTAGCAATAGTTAATACCAACCCAAATTATGTTAATTATTAATTTTTAATCAATTATGTCTCCTTATTTGTGCAATTTTATTTAAAATATTAGATTTTATGTAAGATAATTTCACTTACATCTTTTATAAATAAAGGCTAGGCACACAAAATTGAAATTCAAGAAATTCAATGTAGGTACTTATTTTGTTAATGAAATATAAAAGAAATTAAAAAATAAATTTACAAAAATTAGAACTTTACTTAAAATGACGATGTCACATAAAAATTGCGCATGCGTCAATGACGCCAGCTGAGTTATTACATTCAATATAACTTTGTATTGGAGAGATACTGATAAACCGACACTGTATACGCCATTTTAATCCAACTGTGAGTAGTGAGCATTGAATAGCAAACAAAATAATGTCAAGTTCAAGTGACGAAAGTGTTTCTACGGATGAAGAAATAGACATAGAAGCGCTTCGAAAAGCAAAAATTTATTTGTAAGTCTTTTGTTTTTCCTATATGTAGAAATTTAATTCAGTGTTTATTAGATCCGATGACGATGAAAAAAAAGATGGAAAAGAAACAGGAAACAATCAAACCAATAAAGAAAAGGCTAATGAACCTATGTAAGTAACAATATTGTTAAAATTAAACACATTGGTATATGCAAGCGAACCTTATTTTAAATTTACTGATTTCGGTACAATAGCAAAGCAAACATATTTCTCATTGCTTCCACACGAGTAGTTGCCATCTTTCAATGAGTTTTTTTTATACATGGATGAAACAATATAGTATTTTATTTTCTTTATGATCTTTCGAATGGCATTACTAAAATTCATTGTTGAATTTTGAGTTATAATCTCAAAGTTATAATTTATAAATAGACGTCAAAGCTACAACATTGGAAAGAGATTTATTTCGATTTCCAACAATGTAAAATTTATTCATGCTCATTTCTTCAAAGTGTAAAAATGTAACAATTATTATCAAATATGTTGGGTAAAATTATGGATGTGGCAATGAAACAAATCAAATTATTATCAATTATTATCCGTTTGTATTTTTTCTTCATTTTCATTCATATTTTTAGTTTACTGAAAATTAATTGGACGAAATGATATTTTGAGAATGAACATAAGAATGAAAATAAACAAATTATTATCTATAATTGTATTTTTCATTTGTTCCATTAACTATGAAATTAATCATCTGCATTTCTGCTTTTTGAAACAAATGACCATGAATAAATTATACTCGTACATTATTACAATTATGATTCACGGGTCGAAAACAAATTGAAAATTAGGAATTAATTTTTTATTATTATTCTTCGTTGTCAAGTTATTGATATAAAACAAATATTAACATTTAAACTTTTAATATAACTGACTCATGTTCTAATTTGTTGCTACGCTGGTGGACCCCATCTACGGGACAATTTAATTTATTTTTCAAATTACTCTATATAACAAACATAGGGGAAAATAAACAAAAGAAGTAATAAAGAAAATTAGGTATGTACTGGTAAAACAAAATGATAGAATTGCTAAGGAGGAATGAGAAAAATGCCAAAGGAATGAGAATATTTAAATTCATACAAGAAACGCATTTTATGAAGAGAAGAGCAAAAACATTTATGCAAAGTTACTCAATAAAAAGTACTTTGAACAAAACAATTACGGTATAGCTGCAACTTTTTTATTAACATTCTTATCCATTTTGTCTACATTCTAAACACTTACGACCTTTACATCAAAATATTTTAGTACTAGTAGTAATTATTTACCTAGACGGCAAACAGCCCTTTGTTCATAAAACTAGTTACATTTCAACCATGTCTTTAAGTCCCCTAAATATAGTAATTAGTTTGGCAGCTAACATAATAATATTGGCAACAAGTAACACGTTTCATTAAAATTAATCGTTCTTATCATCTTTCTTGCCACTGTCACAAATCACAATATATTTCCCACATCTGTTGATACAAAATCTGTTTTAAAAAATTGCCTCGGACTTGAAGGCAAACTCGCACGATTTATCATGAAAGCATGATGAACTTTTAACAGCCAGCACTCCACTTAGTTGTATAACATAAATCAATTCGGTGGCTATGGTGATGTATAATAGTGATAAAAATGAACATTGGCATTCGAAAGGACATAAAAAGTGTCCTAAAGAAGTAAGTGCAAACCAAAGCACTTATTATTTCATACATGAAAATTATTTGCAAAAACTTTGTCTAATTTAATCCACTTCGCATCTCTTACGAAGGTTGTCTGAAAAGTTTTAAGTCTCAACATGTAGATATCGTTACTTATTAAAACTATTTTGATACTATAATGGGGTTTCGGTAGTTTTTTTCATCTTTCGTCACCTATGGATAAGTAAGGTATTGTTTTTGGTCAAAAAAATCGATGGTGAGTTTTTAATGAATAAGCACGTTTTAAAGTCTCTAGAATACGAATTAACTATTTTTACGATGATGTCTGTATGTATGTATGTGTGTGTGTGTGTGTGTGTGTGTGTGTGTGTGTGTATGTGTGTGTGTATGACGCTTGTTGCGGATCGCATAACTCCAATACTACAATTCCAAAAATTATAATTCTTCCATATTCCTCTTTCGTACGTCCATAAGAAAAGTTGTTTAGATTTTGGTTACGATTGGTTAACTGGAAGTATCTATTTTGAAGATTTTAACAGTTTTTCTTGAAAATATTAAATTTCATAAATCAGCCAGCTATGCTAACCATTGAAACTGCTAATATATTCAGATAATTCAAATTGGCAGATGTCAGTATCAATGAAAAGAAAATGAATGTGGCAGAGATGAGGATTATGAGTGGAAGAAGAAAATAAAAAATAGCGACCCCTAACGAATGGGAAAAGCTAAAGAAGAAGAAGAAGATGTCAATGTCAAGTACAATTTGCATAGTTTGTTTATGAAATAATTTTACTAGAAATATAGTATCTTTTACAAGAAAATTTATTTATGGAATTTGTATATAATACACAGGATTGACGGAAGGTAATGTACTGGCTACATCAGATTTTTATTTTCTGAATTGTATTTTTAAAATTTTAAATTCTTTTTTATTTATTTTAAGCGAAATATAGTGGCTCACAAAATTATTCGTAAAACTTAATTTTATTAGTAAAGTGTAAAATAAAAAGGGGTTCCAGTAAATAAATTCATCTAAAAAAATCTATCATATTGTAAAGTTTATTTATTTGGATGGTGTAAAAATCGGAAATATTAATAATTAAAATAAAAGTTTATTAAACGATAAATAAAAAAGAAAAAAATAAAAAATAACGAATACTATCAGTAAACAAATATACATATTAATTAAAGATTAACAACCGTAATAATAAACAAGGGTTAAGTTCAGAATAGCTTCTCTTTAACACAGGAATAGTTATTTCTAGCTTATCACGAGCTTAACCCACAAATGTATAATAATAAACATGGAAAAGACTTAACCCCAGAATAAACTCTCCATAAACGTCATTTTAACACAGGGTTAAGAGATATTCTGGAAATACCTAATCTGGAAATAGGAAATTATTTATTATTACCGCTGTTAAATACTATGCTGGAAGAAACTATTATTGGTTCATTAGTAACCACCGATCGAATATTTAAAAAGACACCGGCGACATAGGCGATGGGAAATAAGATCGTAGCGAAGAAAATGTCACGTGTATAACTTATCCCATTAACTATAGTTCCGCAAAATACCACCAGATGTCATATTTTTTACTTCCCATCGCCTATATATTTAAGATCATGGTAAACTTCATTGAATAGCGTTACGCTTATTATGGCCGTTATGGTTTTTCCATATAAAAGTTTGTCGTGAGTTTTTTACAGATTTGCTATGGATAGTAGTGACATCTAGTTGTTTTTATTTCAATTAGGAGGCTAGTGTCAGTATCCCTGGTCCTCCTTGGTCCCTGCCAATGAAGTTTATATGTGAAAATGTGCTCTCAGTTTATCAAAAATAAATACAACATATTCAAAAATTAGTTTGTAATAATTTATTTATTTGTGACAAGCTAATTTCTCAAAGTGGTACAATGTTACACCGTGCGTGGCGCTACTTGACGTAGTAAATTTGTAAATTTCGTTTGTGTGATTTTAATGACATTTGAGACGGCCATAATAAGCGTAGCACAATCGAATGAAGTTGGCCATGCTTAAGATTAGGATACCTCTATATACAGGATATGGCCATGGGTCAAGATCGCCGACGTCGCCGATATTAGCGGGCTAATGTCATATCTACTGAATATTCATTTCCCTATTTATTTATAAGAAATATGATATTATATTATAATCACACTATGAATCTATACAGGTAATAAAGATTAGTTTATTGAAGAGATACACAATTATTATGACATAGATTTAGAGGTTATGATATAGATTGTTATTATCACATCTAATTTAATGACTGTGTTAATTATTTACATAATAATTATATATTCTAAACTTACCTTTTAAAAATTTAAATGTTTGTGCTTAATATTGGTAATTTTTATTTGTTTTTAATATTGTTAGTAATCGTATTCAGTATCTCAAAACAATACACAAGTAAATAAGATAAAAATATTAATTACGCTTTAAACAAATATTAAAAGTATATTTAAATGTGTTTTTCATTAAAATAAAACAAGTAGCCACGAAAATACATAATAATTTGCGCAACAACACATTTGACATTGGCCCGCAAATGGCGGACGAAATGCGAGCCACGTCATGGTCATAGCATTAAATAAATAATTTACTACAAGAACGGCAATGCAAGCTATCTAATCGTCACGTCTGCAATCATAACATGCTGCCACTAGCGGTGACTTATAAACTATCCATGAAGAAGAGAGAGCAGCCAATATAATGTGTTAGGAAGGGGAAGCAAGGTATCACTTCGTTTCTTGAACTGGAAACGTCCAGAACCAAGTCAAATACGTGATGTTGAAATCCTTCAGCAAACTGAAATGCTAAAAGGATTGGCAAGTAAGGAAGACTGGAAGAGCAAGGAGATGCGGATTAGACAGAAGGCGGTGGCGTTGTATATCAATGATAAGCTGGCGCTCAGGTCTGGTAACAAAAAGGATGAAAATCAGGCGGATACTACGGGTTGCTGTTCATTAAGAATGAAGCATATACAGTTACATGAACAGATTGAGAAGGATTATGTCGTCGTATTTCATACATTCGGAAATGATTACATCCGATATTACAACGATGTTTCAGTAGAATCCCTGGATCCATTTTGACTAATTTCGTCGTGACGTCTGTACGTACGTACGTATCTCGCATAACTCAAAAACGGTAAGCCGTAGAAAGTTGAAATTTTGTATTTAGGACTCCTATAACATCTAGTTGTGCACCTCCCTTTCTGGTTATTACACAATTTCCAGAAGTGGCACTTTACATGAAGCCTATAATAGATTTTAATGAAAAACTGTTTTAAAATATAATCCAAAACTTTTCAAATTTGGTATACAAGACTTTTATGTCAATCGAAATAACATAATAGATTTTGGTTAAAATGGGCTAACCGGAAGTGGTAACAGTTTTTCTTGAAAAAAATGATTTTATTTTGATTTTAGAAATAAATGCTTCAAATAAAATTTTTAGAGAATTAATTTCTGCGCCTAGCACATCAAGTATTATTAAATTAGCCCTTTGTATAAGCGAGATATGTAAATTTAAAAATTATATACTTTTTTGTTTTTGTAATAAAGCTTGCTATGGATTAGGACAAAAAAATAAAATAAAAATGTTCATGTCAAATTACGTTAAATACGTGCAATTTTATGATTCGTACAATAACAAATATTATAGAAAGGAGGTTATTTCTAGGCTGGGATTGATGATGGAAAAAAACAATTTCTGGATGTCAGCCAAATTTATTGAAATTTCGTCTCTACAGTTTCGACCCCACTTGGGTCATCCTCAGGAGCTATATGCACATTTGAAAAATTAAAATACAATTTGTTAAAATACAGAATTGAACTTACTGAAATTTTTTTAATTGTTATGAAGCATGAAAAGTGTAATGATCAACATGGAAAATATATCGTTAAGCATCGCTTAACACAGTCGTAATAAAATAAAATAATAATAATACACCATGTAATAATTGTACATGGAATATTAAACGTCGAGAATTTTTAATAAATAACACAATATAACAATATACGAAAAAAGTAAATGAACAATATAAAAAAATATAAAAAATCGTGTTATCACACCCTAATGGACACTTAAACTAAGTACGGTATGGACCTGTAAAGTTGATGAAAGTTGAGGATCTATCCAAGGTTGTAAATTTGAATCTGAAAACCCGAGGATGAATGAAAACATGATGACAGACATAAATACAGAGAACAACAACAACAGGAATAATACCCAAAAAGAATGTTTTTACTCTCTTAAACATATAGATGGCATAGCTACTAAAATAAAAAAATGTTTCACTAACCACGTAAACATGGCAGGCATTGGCTTTAAACAAGTGAAAACTGTAAACACACTTTTTAGCAAACTAAAATCGAAAATACACAAGGACAGTCAATCTGGGATCATTTACAAAATTCCTTGTAAAGATTGCACAGCACAATACACGGGACAGACAAAAAGATATATGAAAACGAGGTTAAAGGAACACAAAAAAAATTGCAACAAAACACCAAACAACAATAATAAATGCGCTCTTGTGCATCATGCCCATGCTCATAACCATAATTTTGACTTTGACAACGCAATAATAATAGACACAGAACAAAATCCACACAAAAGGCTCACGCTGGAAATGCTACACATAAACAATGATCCTAATAACATAAATCTAAAAACAGACACAATACACATTAGTAAAATATACAATAATATTTTAAAATACTACAAAAATAAAACAAAATAACATTCTTATACAAAAATAAAAAAACGTTCGTTTATAAAACTAAATAATATGCTTTAACATATGTTTGCAACAAGCGCATTGATACACCTGCGCAGCTAAATCAATTGTGAGGCGGGTTTTCAGATTCAAATTTACAACCTTGGATAGGTCCTCAACTTTCATCAACTTTACAGGTCCATACCGTACTTAGTTTAAGTGTCCATTATGGTGTGATAACACGATTTTTTATATTTTTTTATATTGTTCATTTACTTTTTTCGTATATTGTTATATTGTGTTATTTATTAAAAATTCTCGACGTTTAATATTCCATGTACAATTATTACATGGTGTATTATTTTTATTTTATTACGACTGTGTTAAGCGATGCTTAACGATATATTTTCCATGTTGATCATTACACTTTTCATGCTTCATAACAATTAAAAAAATTTCAGTAAGTTCAATTCTGTATTTTAACAAATTGTATTTTAATTTTTCAAATGTGCATATAGCTCCTGAGGATGACCCAAGTGGGGTCGAAACTGTAGAGACGAAATTTCAATAAATTTAGCTGACATCCAGAAATTGTTTTTTTCCAACAAATATTATATTTTTATTGTGAAATTAGTCATATTCATTGCTGTAATCAAATATTTCTTTGTTGTAATCAAAACTCTCTTTAAAATGAACCGGGTTAGATTATGGTCGCTTACTGTTTGAAGTTAAAATTAATATTTTGTAATTTATTTATTAAAAAAATATGTACAAGGAAGTCGTGTGGTGTCCACATCAGATTTTTTTATGCTGTTTAACTAGAACACATGCTGTATAAAATTCATTCTTATTTTCAACTACTAAATTTCTTTTCTGAAACGTGAGGCTTATTTTCATGTGCAAAACGTACATGCCACTGCTGAAGGCTTACATTATTATTCTTGTAGACTGAGTGTACTTGCCATATTCTAGGCGTGACTACATCCATCAAATTCAAGTTCAAACGACCCATCTTTACGTTTTCCAAACAATATTGAGCTATTCTGCTCTAGAAATACGTACTTATCTGTTTGTGCTTTGAAAATAATTCCCTTACGTACAGTTTGACCAACGTACCAGACTTTATCCATGGTCCTGACATAAATTTTATTTACAATGGTTATTTTGATTCTCAGAGTTCCTTTACCAAAAACTTTTATTTTGGCGTCATTGTCAACTTTTACTGGTATACGAAAAGGTTCGTAAGACTCAAACCAGTCTTTAGAAAAGGACATAGGGTTGGGCGCACCACTATCTGCCATTCATTTCTCAGATCTGACATTTGTATTAGCTGAATAACACAAAAGATTAGAATTCTTACCAATGTTTTTTGATCGACATTTTGATGCAAAATGACCATTCTTATTACATTTGAAACATTTAATATCAGTTCTTTTCTTGTCGTTCTTCTTCTTTGTTGCTGTTGATGAGGCGTCGAGTGCAGTTCCATTAGCAGTTTGAGGTAGCCTCATTTCAATGAGTCTTAGTTTTTAGTTACGAGATTAATTGTTCTATCTTTTTTGGGAATGCTTTCCCACACGTTTTTGAAGTCAAAATATTCTGGTGGTAAAGTAATTATTACCCAGCTAAGGAGCAGTAACTCTGGCAGCTGTACCTGAGATAGCTTGTTTAGCTCCTCATTTATTTCTGCAAAAAGCCTTTTCAGACCTGCATTATAATTTGCCATGTCTCCATCTGCCTTTTTTCCACTGAGAAAAATGACTCAGGAAGTCTACTTAACCATTGACCAGGACTCTGTTCATATACTGACAAAAGTTATTCCCAAGCTGTTTAACATGTTGGCGTTATGTCAACGTTTGCGTCATTCATGTTTATAACTAATATTACCTGTGCCAATGAATAAGCCGTTTTCCTTTAAAGTGTTTAGCGGGTTGGTAATTAAACATACACTTTAAACAATTATTTATTAACAACACAAAAATAATATGGATACAATAATATTAATAAAGAGATCAAAGAAAACAAGGTAAACCAAACGGAGCGGGCGAAGTTGTTCCTAGCGCGGGCGCAGACTGAATGCCTTAAGCCTGGGAAATATCCGCTTGGGTCCAATTCCAGGAAGACTCGACTTTCACTTCTGGCCCGGGCTAGCGAACTTGTTTCAACTTGTATGGTTTGACATGTGGCACCCAGATGCTCGCCACATCACCCCCTTGCCAGTGATAACGCTAAAACAAGAAACAAAAAGAAAAAATAATAATTAAAATCCCGCTTGATAGCGATCTGTGAACCGGACTCGCCGGCCGCTTCATGTCCTGGGGGCGTTGTCGCCATTGTTTTGCTCCGAACTATTTGTGGTGGAGCTAGTTTTCGCGGCGCTACTCGTGGCGCTGCTCGTCGTGGCGCTGCTCGTCGTGGCGTTGTTCGTCGTGTTGGTTTCTGGCGTTGGTTCCTCCACCATACCGTTTGCCTCTGGATGATAAGCAGTGGTCCTTATAACCTTATATGAGTCGCGCCTATTAAGTTGTTAATTTCTTTAAATAAGCGCGATTCAAATTGACGTCCCTGGTCACTTGTTACTCTTCGCGGGACCCCAAACCGGGATATCCACTGCTCGATGAAAGCTTCGGGCCACCTGGTTGCGCGACCGACGCAGGTGAGGCAGTATCGGTTTCCTCTTGCTGCAGGAAGCGGTCCCACGATGTCGATGTGTATGTGATCGAAACGGCTCGCCTCGTTGGCGAAGGTTCCGATTGGTGTACTTACGTGCCGCGTGACTTTGTTTCTCTGACACTGAAGACATGACCGTGTCCAGTCTCTAATGTCTTTGTTCATACCTTTCCATACGTACCGCGAAGTCACTAATTTTTGCGTGGCCCGTACTCCGGGATGCGACAGGCTGTGCAGGCTCTTGAAAACCTGCTTTCGCAACGCAGTCGGGACATAGGGGCGCGCGGTACCTGTGGATACGTCAAAATAAAGTTCGTCATCTGAGCTTGGTAAACATATCTTCTTCAAATCGAGTACGGTGCGCTGCGAAACCAGAAATTCCTTTAACTCTTCATTCCCAGCCTGGGCTGCGGCGAGCGTGGTGCTACATACGGAGGCGGAAACTTCTTCGACGCGTGATAAAGCATTAGCCACTTTGTTGTCACACCTTTAATGTACCGTATATCGCTTGTAAATTGTCCGATAAAGTCTAAATAACGGTACTGTCGCGGTGAACACATCCAGTTTTTGTTTAAACGCAAATGTTAATGGTTTATGGTCCGTAAACACTATCACTGGCCTACAGTGGCGGCTTGTCAGGGTAGGCAGGTGAGGCAGTGCCTCACCGGAAAAGAAATAAAGCTGTAAATAATGTAAAGTAGTATGTAAATTAAAATTTAACTTATTCCGCTAATGCTTGTCTTTATAAATATCAAAATAATTTAAGCCACCACCATAACTAATAAGTAATGCAGCTTACCTAATTTACACCCTATAAAGTGCTTCTCGAAATGATAGTATACTGCCTAATGTTTTTGATCCAGTTAGTAATTCCGATAAGAAATACGTGTGCTAGAGAAAGAGCTGGTTTTGCGGCATGCCTAAATGAGAAATGCAATGAGTGCGTAAAGGATAATTTCCACGCGATCCTACAGAGGCAGGCCGTTACCATACGTTCAAGACATCTATCATCTATTGCATTAATTGTATAATATTCTTGCAAATAAGATTGAAGATTGAATAATAATTAATACTAATATTATTTACTGCATTGTGAATTCAAATTCAACAATAAACAGACAACTTGCATTGCAGTAAGTATTTAATTCTTTTATTTTTTTCGTTGTTTTTATGTTTTACGTACGTAGTGTTTTTGTATTTTAAATTTTAGTTAAAACAAATAAAATGGCTTCAACTTTGACTGGAACTTCTGATACTGATAATATAAGGCATTCCGATGACATTATTAACTTCTTAATTCACAAAAATCCATTTAGTAAATTATCGTACGAAGATAAACTATATGAAGCAAAATATTTCTACCGCTATTGATAGTGCAAGAAAAATTGAAATTCAAAATTTAAATTTGAAAGTGGAAGAAAATAGGGAAATTCTGAAAAGATTAATTGATATTTCAATTTTTTTATGTACACTAAGGTACCTTTATATACAGGGTATGGCCATAGGGCAAGATCACCGCCATAAGAGAGCCAATGTCAAACATATTGATAATTCATTTCCCTATTTATTTGTAAGAAATGTGATATTATATTATATAGGAATATTAAATAATCACACTATGAATCTAAAAAGGTAATAAAAATTCATTTATTTAAGAGATACACAATTATTATTATGACAGATTTAGAGGTTATGTAGCGCATAGGATATAGGTTGTTATTATCACATCAAATTTAATAACTGTGGTTATTATTTACATAATAAGTATATATTTTAAACTTACCTTTTAAAATTTTAAATGTTTGTGCTTAATATTGGTAATTTTTATGTGTTTTCAATATTGCCAGTCATCGTAGTCAGTATCTCAAGAAAATACACATATAAATAAAGTAACAGTATTACTTACACTTTAAATAAATATTAGAAGTATATTTAAATGTGTTTTGCATTAAAATAAAACAAGTAGCCACGAAAATACATAATAATTTGCGCAACAACAACGAATATGACAGTGGCCCTCTAATGGCGGACGAAACGCGAGCCACGTCATGGCCATACCCTATATATAAAGGTACCCTAATGTACACAAGAGTTACCATTTAGAGGTCATAATGAAACCGAAGAATCTTGTAATAAAGGTCATTTTAAGGAATTAGTTTTACTAATGAGTAAACGAGATGATAAATTAAAAATATTTATGAAGAAAGATATCAATAATATATCGGTGTTTTGTGGTACCTCCAAAACCATTCAAAATGATTTAATAGATTGCATTCATTTTGTTATAAATAAAAAAATAGACTACGAAATTAATAAATCCCCTTTTATTTCTTGGCAAGTAGACGAAACTACCGATATTAGTTGTAAATCACAATTATCAGTAATTTTACGTTATGTAAATGTAAATTCCGGTAATGTGTATGTGGTAGAAAGATTCATAGGATTTTTTGACGTAAGCGCCGGACGCTCTTTCCTAAAATGTTCTGTGTTCAGGCAATTTATTTTTGTACATGAAAGGGGAAAAATACGTATTTGCATATCTCTTGGAAAATGTAACTTTTAATTATAAGGCATTTGACCTTGAATGAAAAAAAAATTTCACCTGCGGCGCATTATTTCTTCTGGATACCTTGCCTCACCAAAATTTTAGTGCACGAGCCGCCACTGCTGGCCTACCCTCTATCGCGTGTCGAAATCGCTGAATACTGGTGTATATGGCAAGGAGCTCGCGGTCATATGCGCAGTATTTTCGCTGTGCGGGGTTCAGCGACTTTGTAAAGTAGACCAGTGGTTGCCACGAGCCTTTATTCCATTGCTGGAGCGTTCCTCCGAGAGCGTAGTCAGAGGCATCGACGGTGACGGACAGCTGGGCTCCTGGAATTGGATGAGCTAACAATGCCGCATTAGCTAACCCAGTTTTTATTCGCTGAAAGGCTTTCTCCGCTGCCGGCGACCAGGAAATGGGGGCGTTGCCTTTAATTTTCGGTCCAATCAACAACGAGTTCAACGGTTGCTGGTGACGTGCAGCATCTGGAATGAATCGACGGTAGAAATTTACCATTCCCAAGAAACATCGTAATTGATTCACTGTCTTAGGAACCGGAAAATTATTAATAGCATCCACGCGTTCGGGTAGCGGTTTCAAGCTGTCCTTATTCACTGAATAACCTAGAAAGCGCACTTCACTCTGTCCTAACACACACTTTCCTGGATTAATCACTACACCATAGTCTTTGAGTCTTTTAAATAATTCGCGTAGGTGAAGTTCCTGAGTGGCGGGGTCGCGAGAAGCTATGAGGATGTCATCCAGGTATGCGTAAGTGAAATCTAGACCTCGGAGCACCTCGTCTATAAACCGCTGAAACGTCTGCGCTGCGTTACGTAGCCCGTACGGCATACGTGGGAATTCGTACAGACCGAAAGGTGTTGTTATGGCGGTCTTCTCCACGTCCACCGGTATTTGATTATATGCGCGCACTAAGTCAATAGTACTGAAAATCTCATTACCGGCCAGCGTATGGGATAGCGATCTAGAATCGTACGGCTGTTCAGGGTGCGATAATCATCGCATGGCCGCATCTCCGCGTTTTTCTTTGGAACCATATGCAGCGCAGACGCCCAGAGACTTCGACAAGGTCGAATGACGCCCTCTTTCAGCATCCACTCGAACTCCTTCGCAACTTGGAGACGGTTCCGGCGCGAGTCTTCGTGGCCTGCAAAACACGGGCGGTCCAGGCGATGTGTGGATATAGTGTACGACACCATATTTCTTCACAGCATTGTTGGTCTGTGGACGGGTTAATTCCGGGAAGTCGCGTAAGATTACTTCGTAAGACGTGTCTCCTTTAACCGTTTTAATGGAGACGCCGGGCGACTTAACTAACTCTCCGCGCGTCGACAGACTCGTAATACCGTCGAGAAGACGCCTATTGCGTATATCCACTAACAAATTGAAAAACGATAGGAAGTCGACGCCTATTATTGGTTTATCCACATCCGCCACTATAAAACTCCATACAAAATCGCGCCTAAGTCCTAAGTTTAAAATGTAATTTAATTGTCCCGTATACGTATTGATCACAGTGTCATTCGCCGCATATAAACAATACGCACTCTTTGTTCGTATATCGTTTACTCTACGCCGCGGAAAAATACATACATCAGCGCCAGTGACCACTAAAAAGATATCCGCGAACGCTTGTCCGTGACGAAAAGTCGGCGCGGGGTTATGCCGTCGTTGACCGCCGCCATCAACGTCCGGCGGTGTCGTTTCCCGCCTTGCCCGTGCAAGGCAACCGGCAGCGAGTGGACCTGTCGTCAAACCGGTAGTGATACCAGCACTCGCCATTTTGTTTAGCGTCCCGCGTTTAATTACTTCGCTTAATAACTCGCGAAGATCTTCGTTTGGTCTTGTCACATTATTTTCGTCAACCATGTTAATTTCGCGCACAACACTTTTCACAATCACGACAGGGGTCACCAATAAAGTGTTTAGCGGGTTGGTAATTAAACATACACTTTAAACAATTATTTATCAACAACACAAAAATAATATGGATACAATAATATTAATAAAGAGATCAAAGAAAACAAGGAAAACCAAACGGAGCGGGCGAAGTTGTTTCTAGCGCGTTGGCGTGGCTTGGGTCCAATTCCTGGAAGACTCGACTTTCACTTCTGGCCCGGGCTAGCGAACTTGTTTCAACTTGTTTGGTTTGACATGTGGCACCGAGATGCTCGCCACACCTTCCTTTGGGCAATTTTTGACTCAATGATTTCATGCACTTCTTGGTATGTCAGTAAAAATTTAATTTGCCTCTTCCGGCGATGTTTGTTAGGTCCTTCTACCTTTTCCAAATTTTCCTTAACACTCAAAAAAAGTTTCCTGGGCCCGGAAACAATTTAGAATTGTAGTCTTAAAGGAACACAAATTATATTTCCTCTCTCTACACTTGGTAAGGGAGGTATATAGATTGTGTTAAAAATCGCATATCGACATTTTGGTAAATGTCCATGTTTTAAGGTCCCTAGAATCCGATTTTAACACTTTCACGATGATGCCTGTGTGTGTGTGTGTGTGTGTGTGTGTGTGTGTGTGTGTGTGTGTGTGTGTGTGTGTGTGTGTGTGTGTGTGTAGATCTTCTGGGTGCTCTAACTCAAATACTATCATTCAGAAAAATTTGAAACCATGTACCTTATTCTAATATGGAAAGAAGCCATTATATTTTGGTGTCAATCGGATAACCGGAAATGGCACTTTACTTGAAGCTCAAAATAGTTTTTCTTCGAAAATTACCTTTAAATTTTAATTTTCCGCAATTTACGTTATTATAAAAAGTAAAAAGTATTAAAATTTCTACAGGTTTGCATTAATACTTTTTCTATATATTTTATGGATAAATTTATAAAATAATATAAAAATTATAACCGGGAGCCTATGCTTTAAACACAATTCCATAGTTACTCAGTTCAGCTCAAATGTATGTAACTGACAGATAAATATCACTGTCAAAAAATTATCATTTCAAATTAGTAATAGTAACGTTTTAAAAAGAAAATTGTAAATAGAACAATAGTTATATGGAAAGGAACTTAATATAGTTTCCAGCATTAGTAAATATGTAGGTATGTATTTAAATAAATAAATATATCATCACGGCATATTATCAATTGCTGGGTGTACTAATCTGATTTGTACAAAGAGTTCGGTAATGATGATGACATATTTGTACCGTGCGGGCATTTACCAAGCGTAACCACAGGGGTTAATTTTGTGCCATTTAAAATTCGAAATATTTGGCGTGGGTCGTATAAATTAATACATATTAAATGGCGGGAGGTGTTGTGTATAACATATCTTACAGTGACAAAAAAATATGACCTACAAATAAAACTTACGAACCAGAGACCTGAAACTGAACCCGAACCTGAACCTAAAACTCGAATTAACCCGATTTTTTGATGAACCCAAACCGAACTTTTATTTGTCAAGGCCAATAAACCTGAACCGAATTTAAACCCTTTTAAATTCAGATTCGGTTCAGCTCTATTAAATATATATGTATAATTAAAAATGGTAAATTCAAATTAAATTTAATATGATTTAAATTTAATAAATATCATTTTGTGCTTGTATTTATTTACTGCTCTAAACCGAAATTCGAACTCGAACTCAAAACCAATGAACCGTTATAATTTTTATTTCCGTGAACCGAAACTGAACCAGTGCAGACATTTATTTCCGGAACCTAAACTGAATCTGAACCATAAATAAATTTCGGTTCAGGTACCTGTTATGAACAAAACATTTCATAGAACTAAAATTCTCTTCAACACCGACCGACGCCAAAAATTATTTCGAATTCTAAATGGTACGAAAGTGCACTCTCCACGCCAGCACTAAGTGCCCGTGAGGTGACGGCTGGTAAACGCCGGCACCGTACGAATATATCATTACCGATATGTGCCTGCAAAGTAGATTGGCACACCCAGCAATCTTCTGCAGATAAAGTAGGGGGCTGGGAGAGGATTACATGTTTCTGCAAGATAATGACACCAAATATACGGCACTTATTTCAGGAATGGCTGTTGTATAACATTCCAAAACAACTTAAAACACTTCTCCAGTCTCCTGATCTCAACCCTATTAAGAATTTATGGCCAGAATTCCTTAGGCGACTCCGCAAAAAAAACATTTTCCACTATTTAAGATTCCAGACATTGGGCAAAAATTCCACCTTCCGTAACATCTAATTTAATAAAATCCGAGATAAAATCAATGTCTAAGCTAATTGGAAGCTCTAATGAAAACCCTACTAAATATTAAAATTTAGTATGTGTTGTTAAATCTTACAACTATAGGTGTAGGAATAATTTTGAGTATTAATTTCTGTACGGTTTGTCTTTCGTTAGTTCCAGAAGGCATGCTAATAATTTTTTATACGAGCCCAAACCCATATTTCGGCCGGTTTACATTTTCAAAAAAATAAATTAAAAAACCTACGCAAATGGTAAGAAATTTCTACAATTTTTTTCGACTAGTTTAAAATAAAGATTTTTACCGGATGAGTTCTCCATCGGCGACTTGATTTTTTTCTTTTCTTGTGCTATTTTACTTTTTACACAATTAATTATAAACATAGCACTTGGGGCAGCTATTATTTTATTCCGCTGTTGAATATATAAAAATTCTTCAGCATTCATGTTGACAGTTGTTGAAAGTCAAATGTAAAAATAATCTTCTTACGCATGCGCACACAAAGTTATGCATAAGCATAAGCGTAAAAGTTTGTAGTTCGCAAACTTTTATGTTTATGCATTACGCTTACGCGTTGGCACTAATTTGTGGCAGTGAATGGTCTTACGCATTGCCATGTATCAAACTTTTTCTACGTTATGCGTTACCGTTATTCATTAACATTACGCACTAAAACAGTAGCTGTGACTGAAGCTTTAAACTTACAAAAACTGAATGTTATCCAAGTATTCCGCCATTTAATATTGGGTTACATTTTCTTTATTAGTAATACCATCTTTAATTCTATTAAGAATTATATCCCTAAGCTCTGCTATTTTTTGTGTGAGTATTGTCCCCCATATGTCTTGCAAGGTAGGTTTTACTGTACGCACTGGATTTTTACGAAATTGTTTTCCATTATGCCAAAAGTAAAGGGTTTCGGTAGAAGCTAAAATTGGACCCGTCATTTGGCCCACAGTTTTTTGTCTATATTTAAAGTAGCCGAAAGAATTTTGTAGAAATTTCTAACCATTTCTGTAGGTTTTATAATTGGTTGAAAATGTAAACTGGCCGAAATATTATGGGTTTGGGCTCATATTTGATGATTGTTAGTCTATTTTCAAAAATTAAAGGAATAGTAGGATTAAATTTTTTAATTAATTTATTTGCGGTAAATTCTCTTCATTTTGTATTTACTTGTAAAATTGAAGTATACGAATATTTTGTGAGCCACTGAATGTATTTTTAAATATTATTTGAAATTTTGAATTTTACAGGATGTGACATAGGAAAAACAGATAACATTTATTTATAGAAATATATAGAAATAGAAAACTTGTAAACATATAAAACGTAATAAAATTAACGCGAACAAGACAGCCGACATGTAATCATTAACTCATACGTTATAACATGTTTTACCTTAAATATTACTACATTCAAATACCCATTGTACATGCTTTGAAAGATATTTTAAAAAATTCAGCCATTTTGGACCCTCTGTTATTGTTTGATAATCATTTTAGTCAGTCAATGTTAGCGTTATTGTTAAAATGGAATAAATCGAATATCGTTCCGTACATGTAAAAGGCAATACTATATAAATTGAGTTAGATGCTGTTTACGGGGACTCTGCACCATCATTAGCTTACGTCACAAGACAGGCCGCTGATTTGAAACGTGGTAGTACCAGCTTGGTTGATGATGAGTGTGCGTGTGTGGGGATGGCCAACAACTACGACTACCCCGATAACATCGATAAAGTTTACCAAATAATATTGGATAACCGTCGAATCAAGATTAGAGAGATAGCAGAGGCTGTAGGCATATCGAAGGCACGCGTTTATCATACTCTTGTCATATTACATGAATACTCGCGTTCAGCCGGGATAGCGCTAACCTAGCAAAAATTAGCATTAGATGCGTACTGAACGGTATTCATTTATTAAACTTAGCTGTTTAAAGTAAGAAAATATCTGACAGTTCTATCTGTATAGTATTGAAAGCTCGCAGACTTCATTTTGAAATGGAAAGCATTACTTGCTCTGTTAGAAGATGTACCAGAAGTAAATATTATTTTTTAGAAAGTGACATTCGTTGTAACCGAATATAACTTATGCAGCTGCCCACTAGTTCGCTACACACACACAAACACACACGCATACGCACGCACGAACGCATATACTATTGTGAAAATGTTAAAATAGGATTGTAGGGACCTTAAAACGTGTTATTCGTTAAAATCTGGATATGCGAATTTTAGCATGAATCCAATACAAGTGTAGTAACAAAATAATGCTTCTTGCTAATTTTTAATTACGAAAAGCGAATCATAGTAAATAAATTTTAATCGCCGGGTAATGGCAATTGTCAAATAATGGTACTTTAAATTTTTAACTTCTAAAAATATTTTCTATGAACTAATCAAAAGTATTTATTTTCACAAAAAAATGTTGTACTTTGGTATCGACACATTAAAATAAACTTTCTTGAATATGTATCATTTATGTCCACATCAATTAAGATATGATTTTAATTTGTCCATTAGCCCGAAGAATTATGTACTTATCATTGTCAAACAGAATTCGTGGTATAAAATTTATACCATAAATTCTACAAAAATATTGTCTTTCAAAATTTACATTGTAATTCTTTAAAAATATATTTTATATAAAAATGTTTTACAGGTGCAAATTAGATGGAGTTACCCTAGAACTGACGCCTTTGAATCCTGATGGTTCATTTTGTACTACAAAAAACAAACCCCCATTTTCAAATCCTCCGCGGTTTGAGAATAATACGATTTCAACTACACAAACAAATACTAGACCCAGGTAATAAATTTGTAATATGCACTTTGTACACTTGCTTAAAATGAAAATATGTAATTACAAATCCTGTCCTCTATGTAAATATAATATCTCTCAATATAAATTCGAGAATTCCACTCAAACTAAATTAGAGCAGCCAAAAATTTAGAATGTACATTTCATGAAGTTTAGTAAACGATTAAAATAGTTCGAGTTATGTGAAGATGAATTATGTTCTTGAAATAAGTTTAGCTTTTCTTCACAATATTTATTTATTTAGCACAAGATTTACATTTCGATTGCTATGCAATCATCATTTGTATACTACATGAAATTGTTTGGGCAACGGTATTTAACCCTTTGGAGACGGTTTTTTTCCTGCAAGTATTTTTGAGTTTTTTTTGTTATATAGTTACTTCAGGTCATCTAAAAAATGCCTTTAACAAAAAAGAAAAAAATCTCTGCTGAATTTTGTAATAATAAAAGGTACACATATGTACTATTAGTCTTTATGCATGGTACGTATGTGTACCGACAGTCTTCGTTATATAATGAAAAATGGAGATGAATGAAAAAAATAGTCTATAGAACTTATTTATTCAGAGTGAAAATAGAAAATATTATATATACATTTTTTAATTTGTATGAAACAGAGCGAAACAGTTTGCACAGTGGCGCACCACATTCTTGACACAATGTTTTTGTACGTCGTAAAGACGACTGGTACAAATATGTACCAGAGAGGCAATGAGTGGATATTTTTTTATAAAAAAATCTTATTAATTGTACTACCTTCATATAAAGTAGTACAATAATACACACGTTGACGTCCATACAATAAAGACAAAAAAAAAACAATTCAGCATACGTACGCACAGTCTTCTTGCAAACTAAATGTATGCGCATCAGTTCGTAAACAGTTCTTTACGGTTGTTGAGGTTTTAAAAACTGCTGGTAGATGGCAATATGTTTAGTAAACTCTAAAAGACATTACTGTACGAAGCGGTACAATTTTTAACTAAGTTAAATGTAAATTTTGCATTTTAGTCTTTGAAGTGCACTTTGCGGTACGTATGTGTACCAGGAGTACTCAAGGGGTTAAATGGTTGTGGTGGCTCTTAGAACAATGATTGGTGGGGGTGTGGCTTTAAACATTTCGTGTTTGCGAATGGTTTACAATGTGGTGAGGATAATTTCGTATGAACAAAGTTTTTGATGTGTTATAATATTATGTATGTTATATGTGTGTGTTAACCTTTTGGTTTTACAAATTGGAGTAAATTATTGTCTAATGGGGTGAGTCAGTATTTAACAGATATTTTGAGTGTCTCTTCATTTCTATGGCTTCTAACATGTTTAGATTATTTATATTTTTACAAGCTCTCAAACATTATTTTGTATTTTCCTTTTTGTTTGTCCTATGTAAAGTATTATCACATGTGTTGTACTGGATGGAATAAATGCCTGAAGATTCCAGATAATTTGTATGGGTGGGATCGTTTTTAATTAGATTTTTTGTGGTTGATTTGTTGTTGAAAGCTAAAGTGATGTTTTGCTTCTTAAAGAGGTTGGAAAATTTGTAGTATGTACCTTTGTGGTATATGAATTTACGATAACTATGTTCTTTGGTTTCATTCCTCAGTGTAGTGTTGTTTAAGAGGGAATGTTTTGATTTGAGTTTGTTATATATTTTGGAAATTAAAGATTTTTCGTACCCATTAGTTTCGGCTAAGTGGAAAATGTAATTTAATTCGGTTTCATATTTATCTTTGTTGAGTGGAATGTTTAACAGTCTGTGGATCATGGACTGGAAAGCCGAGATTTTGTATTTGAAGGGTGTATCTGACGTGGCGTGGATGTAGTTTTCGGTGTTGGTGGGTTTTCTGTATATATCAAATTCTATTTTGTTTTTATTCTTGATTATTTTTAAATCTAAATAAATATTGTGAAGAAAAGCTAAACTTATTTCAATGACTTATTTGGTAAAGTTACAAGATAAATATATTTTGCAGATCTACTGGGACAAAAATTGCTTCCATGTCAACTACTTCGAGACCTACACACCAATAACTTCAAAAAGATTTAGAAGAAACAGAGGAAATGTATATTTACGTCTATTTTCGATAAGATAATAAAACTAATTAGTAGTTTCGTGTCCAAAGCATCTGTACCTTGATCCACTTTAAGAGTGAACTATTTTTTGTTAGTAGACTAAATATCTTTGCAATTGACATTTTTGTAGATTTCTTCCAGCAAGTGTTAAAATTTAGAGGGTCGAGACACTTTTAACGATGTATTCGGAATTTTCATAACTACAGCGTTTTTTTTTTTATATACTGGTCTAAAATTTTAAATGGTACTTTTCTAAAAGGGACAATTTTACCAACACTACCAGGTTTTAAATCATATTTATATTCAAAGTTAGTTCGCCCATACCATAAATAACACTTCTAATTCATTAATGAATTTGTTATGGTTCGATTCTATATTAGATTTAATAATCTGATATTTTTTTCTGTAACCGGAGATTTAGAAATAAGATTTAGCTGTTCTATAGTAGGTAATCCGAATATAGATATTGTTGAATTGTGATTAAAAAATAAAAAAATTGTGCAATACTAGCTATTTTTATTTTACCTTGTAATATAACAATATCTTTTGTTTCTATGCTAGAAATATAATTATATAACTTAGCATTAGCTAAAACAATTTGTTCATAGGAATTTAAATCTCAAACATTTGTAGCTTCCTGCTCCCGTGTCGAATTTAAATTTAAGACTTTTATTGAAAACTAAAAATTAAGCTTCGACAGATCACGAAGTATTTTACAATTACACTGACCGGCAAAAAATGGGACACATGCCTAGTGCACACGGAGAAACTTTTAGTAAAGTTTCTTGAAACTTGTTTCCCGAAGAAGAAGAAGTTTTGGAGAAACTTTTGCATCCACGTACCGTGTGTTCACACGAGAAAAATTAAAGTTTCCTCAAAACTGGTAATTTTTCTTCAAATCTATAGACTCTTGGAGAATTATTTTTTCGAAAGAGAACAAGAAGTACAGGAAATTACATGTAGGAATTAAATTTAATAAAATTAAATGGAGAAATAAACTGAACTGTATGTGCTTAGAACTAAGAATTCCAACAAAACTAAATTTATGAAGTAAACTAAACTGCATAAGATTTCTGAATAAACTACACTGAAATAAACCAATTTTTATAAACTAGAATTGTTATAATCATGGTGCTATGAAAACATGGAAGTAGCTTATGCGAACTCGAATGAAGCTGACTGCTCCCCACTACTAGTCGGGACCATATGTCATTCAGCCGCGTGGTAGCCATTTGCGTCGTTGTTTACACCAACGTTTTTTTGAGTTATTTAATTTTGCTGGTGTGTTGTGCGTATTGAATTGATATATTATGAACTATTTTTATTATTATTTCTTTATTAACAAGGTGTTTCCAAAAAACTATAATATATAGTCTAGTTTTTTTCGCATAATTTTCTCATTTGATTTGGTTAGAGCTTATCCTATGAATTTTTAAGACACCAAACGTAACATGTCCGTGATATAAATTTGCTAGAAATACATAATCATCTAGAAGAGACTTTCTGTATGAGATTTGTATAAAATAGATAAAACTAACGGAAGGTCGTACTGGGCCATATCATAGTTTTTCAAATTGTAGTGAATAAAAAATAAGTAATTATTTACTAATGTAATTTAATATGTCTAGTATTATATTTGAAGTAACAATTTATTATTTAATATTTGCAATTTTTTTAAATTTATTTTCACAAGAAATATAATTATCAGTAATTCCTTTTGTTTTAAAAAAGTAATATTATTTCAGTTGCACGTTTTTCGCATTTCAAAAATACCGCGAGATCCCCACTCTAGCTCGGGACCAATACATGTATACGTCCGTATACGTCCTAGGGACTGTTAGGGTACCTATATACTCAGGGTATGGCCATGACGTGGCTCACGTTTCGTCCGCCATTAGAGGGCCACTGTCATATTCGTTGTTGTTGCGCAAATTATTATGTATTTTCGTGGCTACTTGTTTTATTTTAAAGCAAAACACATTTATATATACTTCTAATATTTATTTAAAGTGTAAGTAATACTTTTATTTTATTTATATGTATATTTTCTTGAGATACTGACCACGATGACTGGCAATATTGAAAACACATAAAAATTACCAATATTAAGCACAAACATTTAAATTTTTAAAAGGTAAGTTTAAAATATATACTTATTATGTAAATAATAACTACAGTTATTAAATTTGATGTGATAATAACAACCTATATCCTATGCGCTACATAACCTCTAAATCTATGTCATAATAATAATTGTGTATCTCTTAAATAAATGAATTTTTATTACCTTTTTAGATTCATAGTGTGATTATTTAATATTCCTGTGTAATATAATATCACATTTCTCACAAATAAATAGGGAAATGAATTATCAATATGTTTGACATTGGCTCGCTTATGGCGGCGATCTTGCCTCATGGCCATACCCTGTATATAAAGGTACCCTAGGGACTGTTAGGGTACCTATATATTCAGGGTATGGCCATGACGCGGCTCGCGTTTCGTCCGCCATTAGAGGGCCACTGTCATATTCGTTGTTGTTGCGCAAATTATTATGTATTTTCGTGGCTACTTGTTTTATTTTAATGCAAAACACATTTAAATATACTTCTAATATTTATTTAAAGTGTAAGTAATACTGTTACTTTATTTATATGTGTATTTTCTTGAGATACTGACTACGATGACTGGCAATATTGAAAACACATAAAAATTACCAATATTAAGCACAAACATTTAAATTTTTAAAAGGTAAGTTTAAAATATATACTTATTATGTAAATAATAATCACAGTTATTAAATTTGATGTGATAATAACAACCTATATCCTATGCGCTACATAACCTCTAAATCTATGTCATAATAATAATTGTGTATCTCTTAAATAAATGAATTTTTATTACCTTTTTAGATTCATAGTGTGATTATTTAATATTCCTATATAATATAATATCACATTTCTTACAAATAAATAGGGAAATGAATTATCAGTATGTTTGACATTGGCTCGCTTATGGCGGCGATCTCGCCCCATGGCCATATCCTGTATATAAAGGTACCCTAGGGACTGTCATACATGCACGCCATCTGTGAATACTATGATATAATATGTAGGAGGAGAGGTTGTCAGCACTGACAGACCCGAGGTTGGCAACACAGAATGTATAAGATAAATGTATAGTGTTAACTAAATAAATACAAGATATATATAAAACGTAAAGGGTTTAATATTAAAGACATCCCGAATACATTACATGGTGGCAGCGAGGTAAAGAACTCACAAAACGAAACATGGAATTTCATGGTCCAGGGACACTTAACCTACAAAACGGGAATGTTGCTGAAAATTGGAAACAATGGCGCCAAAAGTTCGAGTTGTACATGCTTGCAAGTGATAAAAATGGCAAAGCTGAGAAAGTAAAGGTAGCAATCCTACTCAATTTAATAGGAGATGAAGGGCTTGGTGCGTATAATACGTTTGAGTTCCAAAACCCAGAAGACAAAGATAAGTTAAGTACAGTACTTGATCAATTTGAAGCATATTGTGCTCCCATAAAAAACGTAGTGTTTGAAAGATTTAAATTTTTTAGTCGAGACCAGACACAAACTGAAACGTTTGACCAGTTTGTCACAGATTTAAAGAGACTGGCAGCGAATTGTGAATTCAAAGAAAAGGATGAGCTAATACGTGACAGGATAGTATTAGGGATAAGAGATAAAACAATACAGGAAAGGTTGCTTAGAGAACCGAATCTGAAACTAGACAAAGCAATGTCATACTGTCGTGCAGCTGAATCTAGTAGAATACAACAGAAAGAAATAGAAAAAGCAGCAACAGTATCTGCAGACGCTATTAACTCGAAAAAAGATTACAAGGAGAAATCTTTTAAGAAAAATAAACAAACCATAGCATGTTCTAAATGCGGAACAAAACATAACTATGGGGAATGCCCAGCGTATGGTAAAGTTTGCCACAAGTGCAAAAAGAAAAACCACTTTTCAAAGTACTGCAGGAGCAAACATGTACATACAGTTGATGATGAAGGTTGGGCCACAGAAACAGAAACAACTGAGGAAGGTGACAATAAATTAATATGGTCTGTAAAACAACAGAATAATGTCGACAGTATAGAATGGAGAGAAACATTAAAAGTGAATGGTAAAAATGTTACATTTAAACTAGATTCGGGAGCGGAAGTAAATATAATAAATGTAAAAGAATACAAACGGTTAAATTGTAAACTTAGTAATACGTGTAAGCAACTAATTTCGTACTCGGGACATAAGATTAATGTAAATGGAGTGACTAAATTACAGTGCACACATAAAAGTAATACGGAAACTTTAGAATTTTATATAATAAATAGCCCGGATGCTCAAAATATACTAGGACTAGAAACGTGTGAGAGTCTACAACTAATTAAACGAACTGATAATATAATTATAAACAATCATAAAAATGTTAGTAATACAGGCTCAAACAGTATAATAAAAGAATACGAGGATGTATTTACGGGTGTCGGTAAATTAAAAACTGAATACTCAATTAAGCTAAAATCAAATGCGGTTCCTAAAGTTAGTGCGGCACGGAAAATACCACTGGCGTTAAAAGATTCCGTTAAAAATAAACTGAATGAAATGGTCGGTCAAGGACTTTTAGTTCCGGTAAATGAACCAACCGAGTGGGTACATCCGATAGTCATAGTGTCAAAACCGAATAAAGACATCCGAATATGCATGGACCCGCGGTCTTTAAATGAATATATCAAACGCGAACACTACCAGTTACCAACGACGGAAACAATCTTCGCGGAGCTAAGTGGTTCATCTGTCTTTTCAGTTTTAGATGCATCCACAGCCTTTCTACAAGTGTCTCTAACGGAAGACAGCTCTAAATTATGCACGATTGCCACACCATTCGGACGGTTTAGATTTACAAGAATGCCGTATGGTATCAGCTCAGCTCCGGAGATATTCCAGAAAGCAATAAATAAAGTCGTCGATGGATTGCCAGGCGTCCTCACTTACATGGATGATATATTGATATATGGATCAAACAAGGAAGAGCACGATGAGAGATTAAAATCAGTTCTACAACGAGCCCGAGAACAGAACTTAAAGCTAAGTAAGTCAAAAATTCAGCTAGCAGTAGATAAAATAACCTACTTAGGTCATAATATATCAAAACATGGTATATCGATTGACCAAAGAAAAGTTAAAGCTATTGAGAATTTAAAAGCCCCACAAAATAAAACAGAGCTCCATAGATTCTTAGGATTAATTACCTATCTTGGAAAATTCATTCCCAACCTGTCAGAAAAAACAAGCCATTTAAGAAAATTGTTAAGCAAAAACACGGAATGGATATGGGATGATAATGGGCCAGAACAAGAAAGTTTTGAAATATTGAAAAATCTGATTAGTACAGCACCGGTACTATCATATTTCAATCCAAAAAAGAAAACTACAATGTCGGTAGATGCAAGCCAACATGGTTTAGGCGCGGTCCTGCTTCAAGAGGGACATCCAATTGCCTTTTCATCTGTCTCGTTAAATCCCACGCAACAGAGATACAATCAAATCGAGAAGGAACTTCTTGCTATAGTACATGGATGCGAACACTTTCATTACTATGTATATGGGCAAGAGGTAGAAGTGGAAACCGATCATCGACCATTATTAGCCATAGTTCGGAAGCAAATTGAAGAACTTACACCCCGATTACAGAGATTACCCTGGGACAAAGTAGGAATTGATTTTAAATCATTCCATGGCCAAGACTTTTTAGTAGTAGTGGATTACCTATCAAAATTCGCTATAGTGAATAAATTACCAAATAAAGTAGCACTGACGGTAATATCATGCTTGAAAAACATATTCACAACTCATGGCTTACCGTTAATGATTTATTCCGACAATGGACCACCTTTTAACTCAAAGGAATTTCACGAATTCGCTGAAAAGTACGACTTTGAACTTAGAACTAGTAGCCCATCTTACCCGAAATCAAACGGTATGATAGAGAGGCATATCCAAACAGTGAAAGGTCTGTTAACCAAAGCAGGGGAAGCCAATTTAGATCCACTTTTGGCTATACTAGAGTACAATACAACACCCAAAAATAATATTCCAGCCCCATGTGAGATACTTATGGGCAGGAAATTAAGAACCTTACTTCCTGTACCTAGACAATTATCTAGACCTAAATTTGAAATTGAAGAAACAAGACGAACATTACTAAAGAATCAAGAGATTCACAAGAAATATTACGATTATAACGCACATATCCTGAAACCTCTTAAAGAAAACCAACCTGTTTTCATTCAAGAAGGAATTCGTGAATGGAGACAAGGAAGAGTAAAGAAAATAGAAGACTTTGATTCGTACGTAGTGGAGACACAAAATGGGAACCATTATAGAAGAAACAGAACTCATATACGTCCAGTACCAACTGATAATGAACAAGTAGAAAGAATAAAAACACCGGAGAGAATCAAAACGCCAGAGAAAAACAGAGAAGCAGAAAAGATGTTGGAAGCAGAGTCCAGCATTACGAATCCAGTCTCGTCAAACACCCCCAAAACGCCCGCGCCAGTTGTTGGACCTACAGGCGCAACAACACCTAAAAGATGGATAAGGACAAGACCAATTAGGAAACCTGAAAAACTAGATTTGTAATTTCATTGAATGAATGCAATAAGTACCTTTTTGTTTTTATAAAAAGGGCATGTCATACATGCACGCCATCTGTGAATACAATGATATAATATGTAGGAGGAGAGGTTGTCAGCACTGACAGACCCGAGGTTGGCAACACAGAATGTATAAGATAAATGTATAGTGTTAACTAAATAAATACAAGATATATATAAAACGTAAAGGGTTTAATATTAAAGACACCCCAAATACATTACAGGGACACTTTGATTTTATCTTTTATATGTCATTTTGTAAGGTTAAATAAACTAAAAACGTTATTAGTAAATTTTGAGCGCGGGCAATCAGCTGTTTCCGTAACCTTCGAAACAGCTTATCTTAGTGCCCCCGGCTTGTTACTCATTTCATTAGCAAATACATGAGGCCGAGCGACAAATGCGCCATCTATTCAAAGCGAGTTTTCCTTAGTGCTAATTCAAAATCTGAAATAAGTTTGTTGTCTTACGAAACAAATTTCTCTCGTATTTCATTATGCGAGATTATTTAATGTTTTTTATAATGTATGTATACTTCAAGAAGAAGCTATCACCTGATATGCAACTTCGCTAATTAGAAAAAATCGAATTAATTTGTAATATTAACCCTCACAGTTGTGATAAAAGTGGGTTTTCGCAGGATATATCGGATTTTCTGAATATTTTGCCAATGGATATAATCTATTATTTGGTACCAACGAAAGTGTTTAAACCCAAGAGCAATTAAACGGTTTCCGGAGTTTAAAACCGTGTAGTTGGCTGCGAGATATTAATGTGAAGAAATTTGGAAAACTTGAACCTACTAGTAAAAGAAAAGGTGAGTAATCTATTTATACGCAATGTGTTAATTTAATGCTTTATTATACACATCGTAACGCAGATGTGGCTGTAGTTGAACGCTATAATAAGGATGAGATTCATGTTACTGGGTTCAAAACCGTCGATAAATCGCACAATATATTCCAAAACTGGGCATTACAGTTTTTTAATTGGTCCATTTTTGGTCATTTCCTGGTGGTATTTGTTCATCAGGGGGATACCTATTGTTATATTTCTGGCTTCAAGGATGCATTCTACTTTAAGCGTTTTGTTGCATTCTTAGATTCTCGTAGAGGATATACAGAGAGGATGGTCTGAGTCGATTTCGACCAGGTAATAAGTCGAGAATCATGTAACTGTTTGGAGTCCTCTTCCATACTGGCCATCGACCGTATAATTTTTGGTGAAACTAGCCCGCTAAACAGGTACAGTTGGTTGACTGGTGTATGTTTAAAGCAACCAGTATTTATTCAGCATACTCAGCGCATGAGTAGAACAGGGTAAGAGCTGATGTTCTAAAACGTGTCTGAGTAAGTAACTCCCAGATAACATGGAGTATTGGCTATCCATTCCCATGTAATTATTAATACAATCGGTTGGTCGTTAATATAAATACTGAAAATGGTGGGTGCTAAAATAAGAAATAATACTGAAAGACATCATTAATAAAGAAATAAATGAAAATAATGAACATTGGCAAATATTTTTTTTCAGTTATAACAAATCTTCATCTTCTGTATCCGATTCTTGTAAATGAATTACGACCGGTTGTTGATTTTCAGAGATGTCGAGTTGCATTTCTTCCTGCCATTGCTCGCCAATAATTCTGTCAACATGTGTAACATAATTTTTCCAATTTTGAACAGTTACATTATTGAGAGCCTCATGCCACATGGTAATTACTTCTTCAGCTTTTCCACTGTTCTGCCCAATGTGCGCATCATAATAGCGTTTAGCTTGCGGCCAAACCATCTCTATTGCATTAAAATGACAATGATACGGTGGCAATCTTAATACCTGATGCCCGTTTAAATTAATTAGTTCGTCCACAAAGTATTTTTTCTCCAAAGGCACATTCTTTGCCTTAAATAATAATTCTGTTTTTAAATCTGTTTCCTGGAATGAAACGTTGTGCTTCGTCAAAAATTCTTTTAAAGCTTGCTTACTCCATAAATTGTTTGGATTTTTTTTCCTTCACTCGTGAGTGGTATGGCGCATTGTCTAAAATTATTAAACTGGGCTCATCTAGTTTTTTCAAAAGAGAATGTTCCAGCCAATGCTCAAATGTTTCTGCGTTCATTTCACCGTGGTAATCCCTGACGTTGGATTTTGAAGCAAAAACCAAATGAGTGTCAGGAATAAATCCTTTTTCACCACCAGCACTTAATACAATGTATCTAGGAAAATAAGCAAAATATAAATTATTGCAAATAATAGAAATAACAAATAATGCAAAAACAAATACATATAAACAATTACTAAAAATCATACTCATAGTATTTATAATTTTAATATTAAATATTTTAAAATAGACCCACCTTTTTCCTACAGTGGTGAGCTTTTTCACTGTATGTGGGGTATCATCTTGCCAGGAGCGTCTATCGGATCCTTTCGAAAAAATCCAAGTTTCGTCTAAGAATACGAGAGGAAGTTGAGCGTGTTTCTTATTTTCCATATATTGTCGCAGAAATTAATTCTTTTAACAATAACAGAATCAATTTCGCACAATCCTCTTCGGTTATCATCATTTCTGTATTGAAATCCTAACTGGAACATTGTAAACCTAAGGGCAGTCCTAGATATTTTACATACTTCTTGTTGTATAATCCTGTGTAGTAATGTATCCAAAGTTATATGTTCTCCTAATAATATGCGAACTTTAATATAAATTAATAAAATTTAAAATTAACTTACTTTTTGTATACATGTCGTAAATAATTCTTCTAATAGCTTCTTTGGCGAAGTCGTCCACATAACTTTTTTGCCTTCTGGATTTTTCTGTTTGTCTTCTTTTCCGTGGGCTTACAGATTCTTCGTTCGTCTTTCGATTCCGACCAACTATGCGTTTTACTGTCGCTGTTCCTATTTGTAATGCATTAGCTACTCTCTAAAGCAAGAAATGTAATTATTTAAAAATTAAATGTCTCTCAAAAATATATTTACCTCAATCACTGCATTAACTGGTAATAATGGAGCATTATTCTCTTTTTCTAGACAAAAATAATTGTACAAATTAAGTACCATTTTCCGGCTTGCACTTTTAAGTATTGGCTTTTTCCGCGTAACATTCATACCAGAAGTAGAGGCTGCCATTATGAAACATTTTAAATACTAAATATAAACGGGAAGCTATACAACGCACTAAAATATAATGCTTGCTTAATGCATACACTGCTTCGTGCAACACCATATCATTCAAAACTTGCCATCGACAAACACAGAATAATGCAAATCTATAAAATGCATGACTTGTTTTGGTCAGAAGTTGCCTTGTTTAAATTTACCGCGTTTTCTGTAAACACAGAATCATTCAAATCTATAAAATGCATGCCTTGCTCATTCAAAACTTGCCATCGACAAACACAGAATAATGCAAAACTATAAAATGCAAGACTTGTTGTGGTCAGAAGTTGCCTTGTTTAAATTTACCGCGTTTCCTGTGAACACCAAATCATTCAAATCTATAAAATGCATGCCTTGCCAAATAAAGAAATTGTCTTTCGGTATGTTATAGCTTTTAGTCAACAGATGGCATTCGTATGAAAAATGAAATATATTTCTTTTCAATTATATAATGTAAATTGCTGTTAAAATTTTAAATGTCATTTAAGTGGTGAATAAAAATAAGTAGGTATTAATAAAGCAACGGGTAATCATTACAAAATACATTTATTTCATGATTCCTTACAGATGTAAATTAAATGAAAGATTAAAACTCTATATTGTAATCATTGTAACATCCATAGTTATGAATTTGTTTACTATTTTTCCTTAACGATGAACAGTTAAGTAAGGTAAACGTAAGGTACTAAATAAATAATAATAAATTCGATGTAGTAACCGACGTCATCAATACCTATCCATTTCCCTTTACATAATGCACGAAATTCAAAATAAATGTTAGGGAATTAACAATAAATGTCAACAGAATTGTTTGGCTATATTTCCTTGCTACAAATAATTCTATATTATATACAGGATGGAAACGAACTTAATGTCATAAATTTAAGGGTGAGTAGTATGACATGTGTAGATTACGAAACAGAAAGATTTTTTTTAAAATTCGCATATTTAAGGGTAGTTTTCATTAAACTAACATTTTGGGTACCACTGGACCACTAGCAACGCATTTGCATTCTTTTATCTATTACACAATTATTTTCGTTAAAAATGCTATTTAATTTAATTATTAAGAATAATACCTTATACAACTAATTTTGAATGTATTTTTGATAACCATATTTCTAATGAAATATGAATTAAAACAGCAGTAAAAAAAAGTTTCCTTAAGAAAAGTCGAATTTTCGTTTTTCGAATTTTAAAAAAAATCTTTCTGTTTCGTAATCTACACATGTCATACTACTCACCCTTAAATTTATGACATAAAGTTCGTTTCCACCCTGTATATATATATATATATATATATATATATATATATATATATATATATATATATATATATATATATATATGTATACACTATAAATGAGCGGTAAGTATTTATAAAATTTCAAAAATACAGAATGGGACCTAGACTCTTTTTTTGAAGGTGAATAAAGTATTGCTGACAGACAAAATTTATTTTTGTATAATGAGCATAATTTCAAGTTTTATATCATGCAGTTTTAAACAGAACATCTTGAAGGTGATGGCCACCGTTTTCTATGCACTGATGCAACCGATTTCTGAAGGTCCTCTACACGTTGCAACAGTCGGGCTATTTCCTGATTCCTGCCGAATAATATTTTTCAGCTGAAGCCTAGAGCAGGGTTGTAAGACGGTGTGTATCGAGGTATTTGTAAACCTCTGTCTTGAAATATCCTCATAAAAAAATTACATGGCGTTAGTTATGAGGGCAGTGTTCCCCTGACGGCTAATTTTGATTCGAGGTGTTTCACGTGGTCGGCCCACTCGCCCGATCTAACACCATGTGCTTTTTATGGGGATATCTCAAGCTTCAGCTTAGGAATCTTATGCAGTAGGAAATAACCCGAATATTGAAACGTGTAGAAAGGAGCTTCAGAAATCGGTTGCAACAGTGCATAGAGAACGGTGGCCACCACCATTGAATAAATAATCTACTAGATTATTTATTCAATGCCACCACCTTCAAGTTGTTTTCTTTAAAATGCATGATTTAAAACTTCCAATTATGTTCTTTCCTAACTGTTTTTCTTAAAAAAAAGCTTAAGTTGCCAGCACATTACCTTCCGTCAATCCCGTGTATTATGTACAAATTCCATATATAATTTTTCTTGCAAAAGATTCTATATATCCAGTTAAATTAATTCATAAACAAACTAAGCAAATTGCCCTTGACACTGAGATCTTCTTCCTTAGCTTTTCCCATGTCGCTATGTTTTATTTTCTTTTTTCACTCATTTCTGTTTTGTGTGTCGTTCTCATTCCGTTCCTTTTTTCTCAAGTGTTCCGCAATACAGTCCTTCCATCTTATCTTTGGTCTTCCTCTGTTTCTTCTACCTTCTACAACTAAGCTATTCATTCTTCCAATATATTCTTCATCTCTTCTCATGACATGTTCATACTAATGTAATCGTCTCTCTTGTATCTTTCTAGAAACTTCTATTACTCGAGCCATTTCCCTTATTCTTTCATTCATTATCCTATTTTTCCGTCTCTTCCCCAACATCTATCTCAACATCCTTATCTCTGCCCCATTCATTTTCTTTTCATTGACACTAACATGTCAGCTAGAATTTTCTTAATATAGTAGCTGTTTCTATAGTTATAGCATAGCTGGCTGATTTATAAAATATAAAAAAATAAATAAAAAATAATATTTAGAAGATTTTTTTTTCAAGAATCTTCTACTTCCGGTTGTCCAATTGTTACCAAAACCTTTTCAGATCTTCCCATGAATGTCCGATTGGGAAATACGTAAACAAATATAAAGTCTTATAGTTTTTGAGTAATCGTCCTTCCAACATCCCACATACACACACAGATATCATCGTAAAAATGTTAAAATCGGATTATAGGGACCTTAAAACGTGCTTATTCAATAAAATCTGGATATGCGATTTTTAGCATGAATCCAATGCCTCTCTTAGCGAGAGGTAAAAATTATTAAAATAAAAATTATATATGAAAACTACATTGCAAAAAGGGTCACATTTTTTAATGAAATATACATCGTGTACATCAAATATGGTAGAATTTTATGTATAAACTTCCAATGCAATAAGAATCATAGTCTCAAAGTTAACCTGTGAAATATATAGCCATACAACACAAATATAATATAAATTTGTTTTTTTTATTTCCCGAAAACTACATAACAATGACATTCCTCTTTTTTGCAGCGTGATCTTCATATAATAATCCTTTTTTTCCTCAATTTGGCTTCAAAAATTTGAAGAATTTGGAAATTAATTGATATCTAGGTTGTTCCTTTACATATGTTTTAGCTTCTTTCTACGTCATAAGATAGTTTTGTTAAGTCAGATTTAAACAAATGTTTTTGGTAGACTTGGTTTTATGTGTACGATTATTTTTTTATTATTCTTTATGAGGTTGTGGCATGGAGAATTCGTGTATTGTAAATGAATGTCTTGATTTAATTTCTATTGCACATGGATTTCCTTAATAATCGTGTTTACATATTTGAAATAGACCTTTTCAATTTAAAGAGATCTGCGCGTAGTAAGCCAACAACTGACGGGAGTCAGGTTATGCACTTGTGATAAGATTCATGGCGTGTGTGTGTTTTTTTTTTAATAGATTTAAACTATAAGGAAAGTCTCAGGCAACTTTAAGAAACTTGTCGAAAGTCGTTACAAAGCGAGATTTTGTTTCACAGCCCAGCTGGCTGTTGCAGACGCCATTTTACTTACTATTGGCAGAGATACAAGAGACAGCTAAAAAGGATTATTGTTTTCTATCAGTAGCATTTTACACTTAAACCGTTATTTCTATGTATAAATATTGTCATTGTATAATGTAAAATAAGATTAATTATAAATTATGCAAAGATAAATGTGTTTTATTTGCTTCCTGCCTTAAATACAATAAAAATTAAAAGCAATCATCCTTCTCAAACATTATTCCCATTCATATCAGCTTCTTGCAACAAATATATGTGTTTATAAACTTTATTGTATATACAGATTAGTAGCTTTGAATATATAATACATATAAGAATGGCAACGTAATGTATTTAGATTAAATATTTCGAGAGAAGGTGCCATCTATCCCTCCGTATACGAATTATTTCTGAGTTAGTTCAAAAAATACATAATAGGTGGATGTTGCGCAGTGTTGCCACGTAGCTAGAACAGCAAGTTAAGATTTTATAAAGGTTTTTAAGTTTGCTACTGTAAAACAAGTATACATGTACATTGAAGATTCAAAATATATTATTTGTTTATTATGAAACAATATTTTTGAATTATTGATTATTGAATAACTCTAACAAATAGTATCTGGCATTGCTCTCAGCACGATTTACCGTAGTTCATAGTTTTGTGGTAGGAGTCACTAGCTATCTATAATAATTTTGTGAATAAAAAGAGACAGATAAAGTATCTTGCTAGGCCATATGCGTTGCCGTTCTTATATGTATTATATATTCAAAGTTAGTAGGTTTATATTATTTAATGCTTCACCATTCCCATGTATTTATAATATAAATAATTGCTATTTACAGATTGTTATACATGTACAAATAAAAGATTATAAGTGATTCATATACTTGATTTATTTTTTGATACTGTAATACAAGAAAACTAATAAATATTTGTTAACTTTCACAATTTATTTCGTTGCGACATCTATCAGTGCTCACTATAACTATTAACCTATTCCAATTTAATAATTTAATTTTGTTACAATTTGTAGGACGGAGTGTACTTTTTAAATATGTAAGCGCGCGAAGTTGATACGCGCCAACTTCATGGCCTAGATTTGTACGTTATGACACAGTGCTTGGCAGGAAATGTACAGAGCGATCTATGTACATTATGACTTATGACGATGCATGGCAAGAAATGTACCCTTTGATGCGCGCCAACTTCATGGGCTAGATTTGTACGTATGACACAGTGCTTGGCAGGAAATGTACAGGACGATCTTTGTACATTATGACGATGCATGGCAAGAAATGTACACTTTGATGCGCGCTAACTTCATGGGCTAGATTTGTACGTATGACACAGTGCTTGGCAGGAAATGTACAGGACGATCTTTGTACATTATGACGTTGTATACCTAGCCGTAGTTCCGACGAAACCATAATTTTAATGTCTGCGTGTATGTTTAGAAAGAAAAGGTTTAAGAAGCGAAGATCTGTGTGGACCAAGAATTGGTTGAAAAAAAATTATAAAACCAAGCGTCTCAAACATCCAAACAATAAACATGAATGAACACAGGTTTAACAGTGTTCGAAAGCTTCGTCGTGAAATGAAAAATACATGGTATCATGTTGAATAATCTAAAGAAGATAACTTTTTCATATGGTTTTTGTCATACAAGTGTGACACCGTGCCTATAGTTTTCCACGTACATTTCGATTTTCATCGTACATCGTACAGAATCATACAGGTGTGATCTAGGCAATATTAACGGATTGAGTTGCGCCGATCGTCGGTAGTTGAACCTAACCTCAAACGTCAGCCGGCAGCGGTTTCGTGTTTCTAAATAACACAAACATTCCAAGATAAAAGCCCGGTTAACTTTTATAATTGTAGTAACAACACTATTAACATTACTTTTATAAATAATATAAATATATTTTTTTTCTTACAACTAAGATCTGTATTAATGTAAACATTTTTTTAAGAAATATTTTGTGGTCGTTTGATAAATAGTGTACATAACTCGCTCGAAAGTGTCTAGCATGCTCGTGTATTAAATCACTCGGCGCTACGCGCCTTGTTCTTCAATCTCTACACTCGCACGCTATATACCACTTTCCACGCTCGTTATGTAATATACTATTGTCGCGCTAGAGCAGCAAAGTGACATTTTGCGTTGACAAAAGAGAGCGCTAATGGCTAATTTCTATGTAGACTGTAGAAAAAACAATGTACAGAAATAGCGCGAGAATATTATTTACATATACCGTGACCGGTAGTCTTTCAGGAAAAAATTAAAACAGAAAATGTGGCATGACCCCATTGGTGACATAAATTATTGCCTTTTGTCATATGAGAAAGTACACCCAAGTAAGCAGCAATAATTGATACTACTCATATTACAATTATTATGTAAATTTAGATACTCAATTACAAATAGTATAATATTTAATAAATTTGTAATATTGGGGTGTATTCCGTAAAAAAGTGTTAATTTTAAACAATCTCTTAAAAATAAACTTACTGTTAAAATATATCTTCTATTCTGTAACTATCAATTCTGTTAAAATTTTAACATGCGTGTTAAAATAAGGTGTCAAAATTGTACATATTAACGCTACTCAAATAGCTGTCTTCAAAATTTTTACAGCCTTTATATAATAAAAGGGCAGTAGCGATTGGATTTGTTGTAATTTCAATTAATGAAAATGTTCTAGAGAATGAAAGAAAGTAAGTAAATAATATACATTTCTTAAATATACCAATATATGTGCACATAACTTTGATACAGAAATGAATTAAAATTGTTCCATCGTCAGTTATGGGCTTTGTCAAATCCATTTGCACTTCCTGAAGTCAGATTTATAATATTATTTAGATTAAATAAAGAAGCCGCATCCATAGAATTTAACATATCCTTCACTTCTTCCCATTTACTTTTATTCACGCTGTCCATTTCGATTCTTGAAATTTTGATCACTTCATTGTGGTGTTTAACAGGCATGTTAAAATTTATCATTTTAACAATAATTTGCTTAGAGAATATCAAAAAACAAGTTTATTATTAAAAGTCACGTTAAAACATATTTTTTAAAGGCATGATCAAATTAATATTTTTTTTACGGAATACACTCCATGGTACACTAAAAAGTTTATTTATTAGATCGTTTAAAACGTCAATTTTATTAGCGTTTTTCTAAGGAACTAGACGGTGGATTATTTTTTTAAATTTTCAGAATAGTTGGATATGACTGGAAATTAATTTTTACACGAGATTCGCTCCAACCTCAAGCTTAAACTTATAGCTGAATAGTCGGTTTTAAGATTTTTGTTAAATGTTAATCACTTCATAATTTTGTTACAACAACGGTAACTAGATTTGTCTAGTATTCTATTCGCATGAAATGGCTATTACTCATTCGAATGATTTACATCACGAGTAATAGCATGCATTACACGCTTATTGAATAATATACTATTATTGGTAAATATGTAAGTTTTATTAAAATAAACAAAAATTACATGGCGGGAGATAATGTCTGGCCTTTTCAGATTTTTTAAATTTATTCATCGGTGTATAATATGCGTATTTGAGTTCTTAAATTGAGTAAAAGAAAATAAAAAATTTAATACACACGTGATTTTTATTTTTCTTTATTTATGTACTCCTGATGAAACTGCGCATTTGTTATCATAAATGAATAAAAATATTTTTAAATGTTGGATTTATATAACTCGCACAGTACATCCACATAATAATTTAGCGTAACACCCCGAATTACCCAATATTCATTTTTTCTGTGCATCGATGTTTAAAATGTAATTTTTGAAATGATTTTGCTCAGTATAGGGAAACAGGCAAAAAAATCATGTAAAGAAGTAAATGTTTATTATTTGTAATCGGATTCGAGCGAATTTGAAATAATTTAAATTATCTGATTTGTGTGCCCTTGTCATTTTACAATTTTATTTTATTTTTCTCCTTGCTCTTTTGCAATTTTCGAGAACAGGTACTCCATAATATTCGTTTTATAAAACATAGGACAAGATATTTATACATATTTCTATTAATAGCATTGTTTAAAAAATTTCGTTGCAGAGTAAGATTCTAATAGGTTTACGTGGGAAATTTGAAACGGGAAAAAAGAAATGCAAAGAACAAAGATATGTGTTTAAGTAATTTAGCATTACTTGTTTTTTTTTAATTTCATGTGTTGTGTGCTACCTGAAAATTATAAAAAAAATTCCATGACCGAGAGTAAAAGTCAATTTCTTTGGTATCATAACTGAAAAAAAGTACCTATACCATTTTGCCTCCAGAAACGAAATGTGGACATTTCCTCCTAGGGGATTTTTATTATTTTGACAAATAATTACATTCAATGTTTTATCATTCGTGTTTATCATACAATTCTCAGGATTCGAGGGCAACAAGTTCAATATTGCCGCACCAACATCAACTATTTTTTGCGGTTCTTTAGCACTCAACAAGGTGGATCTTGAACTAAATTACAATTATTGAAAACAATTATGGGGTCTCGCGGCCCCGTGCCTGGTTGCAAATTTGGGGAACCGGGTTCGATTCCCATCGACACCAAAAAGGAATATTTCGAATTTTATGGCACAAAAGTGACCCCCGTGGTTCTGTAATAAAAAGAAATAAGTAAAGACGAATAGTTTTCAGAAGATTATTAAATAAGAAAATATTTATGATGTTGAAAGTCACAGCTATTTTGATATATTATATATTTGTTATATGTTGCTATGTTATTGTTGATATATGTTGTCATGAAAATGAATTGTTGTTACCTAAATAAAAATATATGTTTGACATTTTATACTTGTATTAATTTATTTTCTGTTATATTAATTATTTTCTCTTATATAGAAGAGTCTACATGATGAACTATCAACATATGAAGAAACAATATGTAAACTATATATATATATATATATATATATATATATATATATATATATATATATATATATATATATATATATATATATATATATATATATATATATATATATTGGTTTCTGTCCTTTCACTGATTTTGCATCAAACCTCTTCTGTTCCTTTAACCCAACTTCCCTGCGGTCTTCCGCGTTTTCTTCTTCCAGGTGAATGTAATTTTAGTATCCTTTTTGGTAATATTTATTCTCCCATTCTTTGCACATGTCCAAACCATCTCGGTTATGTTTCAATATCATTTATTATTGTGTGACTTGTATTTATTACTTTTCCCTTCTGAATCTTCCTATGGCTTATCTCCAAAAATCCATTTCGGTTGCTTAGAATCCGTTTCCATCTTTCGCTGAACTGCCAAACTTCAGCTCCATATGCAATTATACTTTTACTACAGTTAAAACATCTCGTTTTATTTTCTTTTGATATTGTCTGATCTCACAAAATAACGATAGTATATAATACTAGATAATCACAGATTACAATTTTGCTACAACCTTCGCACTGATTATAACTCCAGTTGACAGTTGACTGAAACGTTTTGTTTCCAAGTTTTTTATTATTGTAAACTTGGTTTGCGTTTAGGCCAATCAGAAAGCTGGAACCGTAGGCCCTGTCCGAGGCCCTATCTTACTCCTAAGTGTATTCTTATCTGAAATACAGTATAGTGCAAAATATCATAGCCTTATGTATGATTATGACATGACGCTTAATTATTATTATTTTATTATTAATATTATTTGTTTTTGGGTTAGGAAAGAACATAATTGGAAGTTTTAAATCATACATTTTAAAGAAAACAACTTGAAGGTGGTGGCCACCGTTCTCTATGCACTGTTGCAACCGATTTCTGAAGCTCCTTTCTACACGTTTCAATATTCGGGTTATTTCCTACTGAATAAGATTCCTAAGCTGAAGCTTGAGATATCCCCATAAAAAGCACATGGTGTTAGATCGGGCGAGTGGGCCGACCACGTGAAACACCTCGAATCAAAATTAGCCGTCAGGGGAACACTGCCCTCATAACTAACGCCATGTAATTTTTTTATGAGGATATTTCAAGACAGAGGTTTACAAATACCTCGATACACACCGTCTTACAACCCTGCTCTAGGCTTCAGCTGAAAAATATTATTCGGCAGGAATCAGGAAATAGCCCGACTGTTGCAACGTGTAGAGGAGCTTCAGAAATCGGTTGCATCAGTGCATAGAAAACGGTGGCCATCACCTTCAAGATGTTCTGTTTAAAACTGCATGATATAAAACTTGAAATTATGCTCATTATACAAAAATAAATTGTGTCTGTCAGCAATACTTTTTATTTTATTCACCTTCAAAAAAAGAGTCTCTAGGTCCCATTCTGTATTTTTGAAATTTTATAAATACTTACCGCTCATTTATAGTGTATATATATATATATATATATATATATATATATATATATATATATATATATATATACATACATATATATGTATATATATATATATATATATATATATATATATATATATATATATATATATATATATATATATATATATATATATATATATAATATAGAATTATTTGTAGCAAGGAAATATAGCCAAACAATTCTGTTGACATTTATTGTTAATTCCCTAACATTTATTTTGAATTTCGTGCATTATGTAAAGGGAAATGGATAGGTATTGATGACGTCGGTTACTACATCGAATTTATTATTATTTATTTAGTACCTTACGTTTACCTTACTTAACTGTTCATCGTTAAGGAAAAATAGTAAACAAATTCATAACTATGGATGTTACAATGATTACAATATAGAGTTTTAATCTTTCATTTAATTTACATCTGTAAGGAATCATGAAATAAATGTATTTTGTAATGATTACCCGTTGCTTTATTAATACCTACTTATTTTTATTCACCACTTAAATGACATTTAAAATTTTAACAGCAATTTACATTATATAATTGAAAAGAAATATATTTCATTTTTCATACGAATGCCATCTGTTGACTAAAAGCTATAACATAACGAAAGACAATTTCTTTATTTGGCAAGGCATGCATTTTATAGATTTGAATGATTTGGTGTTCACAGGAAACGCGGTAAATTTAAACAAGGCAACTTCTGACCACAACAAGTCTTGCATTTTATAGTTTTGCATTATTCTGTGTTTGTCGATGGCAAGTTTTGAATGAGCAAGGCATGCATTTTATAGATTTGAATGATTCTGTGTTTACAGAAAACGCGGTAAATTTAAACAAGGCAACTTCTGACCAAAACAAGTCATGCATTTTATAGATTTGCATTATTCTGTGTTTGTCGATGGCAAGTTTTGAATGATATGGTGTTGCACGAAGCAGTGTATGCATTAAGCAAGCATTATATTTTAGTGTGTTGCGTGCGTTCCCATATAAACTCACTTTAGATACTAAATATAAACAAATAAGAAATTAAACTACGAACAAAATTGAAAATAAACAACAAATTAATATAAAATAACACGAATTAACAAAACTATAAACACACAATGAAATACAAATTATTCACGTGAAAATAACCTTAATCACATGAATGACAAGTATGACATGAATATTCAAATAATTAAAATATTTGAAAATGACATTTTTGTTACCGCGGTTACAATACCGTTTCTATTTCATTTTTAGCCTTTGGTTGGACCAAGGAGGAACAGGAGAAAGCACTTAGATTAGCAGCTTGTCATTTGTGGCGCCATCATACGGCAATGGCCCCAACTAAAATTAGTTCCTTATTACCTGTTAGATGTCACTAGGTGTAATATAAAATTTGAATTTTCACAGTATTTGTTATTGATTATAACATATATTTATTATTTTTTAATGTATAAGCTAGTAAAAAGATGTAAACTATTCATTTACGCAATAAATTGATATTTATCGTAAAAGCGTTTGTATTGATTATCTAATGAGAAATATGAATGCTGTCGTCATGACAACATAACAGTGACGTGTAATTTCCGAAAGTTTTGTCGTGAAAGTAAATTGTAAAGAAATTATTCTTTTTATCTTTAATTAAAATGGTGTATATTTATGAAAAGGTAAGTAAGAACTTCTTTCGTTATTATACATTAATGTACAATAAAGACGTATGTAACTTTCGAATTTATAGATGCCGAGATCGTGCTGCGTCCCTTCTTGCTATATGTTTACCGAGAAATTAAAAGTACGCCACCTGAAACAAGGATGGATCTGTTTAAAAAGTGGATCACTGTCATTAAAAATCCATTGCTTTTAGAAATGCCACCAGAAAAAGTATATGAAAATTATAAGATATGTATGGGGCATTTTGAGGAGCAATGGATTGATTACAATTCTGCGAAAAAATATTTAAAACCGGGAGCAATTCCAACATTATTTCCCACCAAAGGTATTTCCATTACATTTAATTTAGAGAAAAAACTATTTGATTATTCCCCGAATAGATTTTCTCTTACTATTCTTCTGTTAGTTTCAACTTGTTTTTAAATTTATATATTGTTGGGGGAGACTACACTTTTTGTAATTAATTTCTTTGTTGCAATCAATTATCTTTAATATAATCAAAATTTATTGTTGTAATCAATTTTAAATTCTCATTGTTGCAATCAAACTTTCTCTGTTATAATTAAAGTATATTTGTTGTAATTAAACCACTTTATTTATTCTAATTAAGAATAATATTAAAAGATTTTTTTTAGGATTCCTACAAATTAATTTTGTGAATGCAGCATTAATTATTTTTCATTATAAGTGTTAGATTTAAGAAATTTGATACTAAATATATTTTTTTTAATTAAAAATTCAAATGTATAAATTTCCATCATTTGAAAATTGTGTAGATAATTTGTTGTGTATAATATTTTTTTTGTTAAAATGATGTATTGTACGCTTTAGGTTAAAATAAAATTTATGTAAAATAATAATATTTTGTGTATATTTAATTTTTAATTGTAAAAAAATAAAATTTAATAAAAAAATATATAGAAAACTGCCATGAGAGGCATCTTGCGGCAATGGCCCCAACTAAGCAACATGCCGCCTTGACGGTTCTATTGTTTTAACATTGAGTGCGCACTCCTGATCCTCCTTGGGTTTGACGGAGAGGGTGCATACTCAACGCCCGAATATTCAAACCAGAATATTCATGCACAGAATCATTCAAATCCCGAATATTCAAAACCAGAATATTCATGCACAGAATCATTCAACACCCGAATATTCAAAAACCGAATGAAAAAGTTTAGGCTACCTGTCACTAGATGTCACTACGAAAGCTAGTTCAACGCGTGTTCAATGGTGGTGCAACATATGAGTTGTCGATAATCTAGTGAACTTTAATTTGGTCAAAAGAAAGTAAGTGGACATACGACATACGTCTGCAGGTCTGCATTCAATCCATTCAACTGTCTATGTATATATCTCTGGTCCACAGCAACTGTCAAAAGTGACAGCTACCAGGGGGGTGAAAGCTGATAGGAATTATTGTGACAGAAGTTGTATGGACCAAGTGAGGTAAAGGGCAAGAGGAAATAAGTTTTGTCACTGCATATAGAGGCAGCACATGTCGCAAAAGAGTTTGGCTATTGGCCGATAAGATGGCAGCACATGTTCAAAACAAAATCAACAAGTCGTTGGATGTGAAATATTTGAAATCACTCATGTTTTCGCTCTCGAAGTGTCAGCATCAGTTTATCTAATTCATTTTGTGTATTACTGTTTCGTTGTTTGTTGTTATTTTTATTGTTTCGTTGTTTGTTGAGTTATTTTTGTTTCGTTGTTGTTATTTTTGTTACTTAGTAGTCTTTGATTGACGCTAACCTAACGGTTAAGTTCTTTCGTGTGAAAAGCTTTGTTTACTTCGTAATTGTGTTTTACATCTGCAAGGTAAGTTTCAATATATATAGTAAAATTGTAAATAAGTTAATTTGTCATAGAAATTATAAACTCGGTAACTTTAATATTTCTATATATAAAAAAGTTATTAATAACCTCAGTTCAGAAATTATATAAATTTCAAATAATTACGAGTAAAATCTAGCATGAACATAATATGAATTTCCTGTTTCAGACTATGAGAGTTGTTTATTGCGTAGTTCCTGGCTGCAGGAGCAACAATATACAACATTCTTCGCTTGCTTTTTTCTCTTTACCAAGAGATGATGTACTTTTGAAGCAGTGGACAACGAACATGAATATTCCTCAATTCATTGATACACCAATTGGTTCTCGATGTCATACTAAAGTGTGTGCATTACACTTTGAAACTACGAAATTTCGAACCCCTGAGCGAAGGAAATTAAACTGTGGAGCTGTTCCTACATTATTACATGAGGATTATGGTAAGCAAGACGTTCATTTAAATTATAAAGCCCATTTTGTGTGATTTTTTTTCGCCAATCGCTTAATTAGAAAATTCCAACTATTATATTATTATGTTAAATGTAGTTATTATTATATATTATGTTAAATGTATTTTTTTGACTAATTCAAAATATGATATACTTTTCCTCAAATAATTTGAAATAATAGCGTCATATTCGTATAATTGGCGAAGAAGTTAAACTGAGAAACAAAATCTTCTTTTTCTAAAAGTTCTCAATTATGGTGAAATTTTTATTTTTCGCTACATCGATGTCTTATACTTGTACATAAATTTAGTATGTAAAATACGAATGCGTAAAATTTCATCTGAATTTATTTAATTTACAGCTATTGTGTCCAGTAAAATACCTTCCGAGAAGAAGATAATAGCGGATCCAAGCAAATCCAAATCTTCTACTTCAGGGAATCGTGACGAAAAAGTTTCAGCAGAACCGTTAGAGATGCTAATTACCTCTTCGGCGAATTGTGGGGAACCCATGCCTGGCCGGTCTACAGATGATACTGTTGTGCCTAATCTTGAACAATCGATACCTGGACCATCTAAGAATATAACAGTTTCACGTAATCCATGTGAACCCATACTTGGACCTTCCAAGAATATAGCACCCAATCTTGGAGATGCCACGTCTGGATCTTCCAGAAATGAAGCTGTACGTGACGTTACTCCGGTTACGAGTTCTCATAAAAGATGCAAAGGTAATCATTTTATGGTATTTTACGTTACAATATATTTTTTAATCAATTTTTGCCGCGAACATTGATGGTCCCATTATCAATATATCATCAATTTTGCTGAAACTAGGTATCTTATGTTTCATTTTTTCTGTTTCTCTAGGAAAAACAGCTCCGTACAGCGTCCTACAAATGATGGGTGCAACCCATGTGTCCAGCTTGACGCCAAGAAAGAGGAAGATCTATGGCGAACTAGTGAGAACGAAGCACCTCATATCGAATATGAAGAAGAAGGCCGTAAGTTCTCCTAGGAAATTGTTTAAAAATGTCTCTGACGTTTTTGACAGCAAGTATTTAAAGGCGTTGCAAAATATTGACAAAATGGATCACATACCGAGATTATTTATAAAAAGTTTAATCCGGAATAGCTCCACAAAAAGAATGGCGCGGAGATATTCGAACGAGGAGAAATCATTTTTTGTCGCTCTCTTCAAGAGTAGCCCTCGTGGGTATAATCACCTGGCTAAATTTTTCCCAATGCCGTCGCCACGTACACTAAATAGATCATTGGCAAACATAAATTTAAAGCCCGGCATTAATAAAAAATTGTTTTATTTTATTAACACCTGCTCAGAAAAAAAAACTGAACTTGATAGACATTGTACTCTACTATTCGACGAAGTTTCACTTCGGCCCCATTTATCATACAATAAAGGTTCGAAGCAAATGGATGGTCTCGAGGCATTTGGGGAAATAAATAGTTATAAGCTTGCCGACCATGCACTAGTTTTCATGCTTAGAGGACTATATAAAGCATGGAAACAACCGCTTGCATTCTTCTTTGTACAATCCGCAGCCAAGACTTTCCACCTTAAAGAATGTATAGAAAAAGTTGTGCAAGCTGTACACACTTTAACGAAATTTAAAATTATTGCTTCTGTAAGCGATTTGGGCAGTACAAACAGATCTGCAATAAATACATTAAGTGGGGGAACATATAAATATAATATTTCCAATCACGAGATTATTCATATTTTCGACCCACCTCATCTTTTAAAATGTATGAGAAATAATTTTATGGCAAAAAATGTTAAATTTAATGGGGATGAGGCAGGTGGGGAACCAGCCAAATGGGAAAATATAGTAAAATTATATAATCTGGATGGTACTACTGTGGACAGTAAATTGACCAAATTAACCAAAGACCATATCCAACCTGAAGGCAAGAAGAAGATGAAAGTTAGTCTTGCTGCTCAGGTATTTAGCAGGTCGATTTATGCTGCCTTGCAACTACTTATCAGAACAGGGGAGCTTGCTGCTAATGAAAGAACGACCGCGGACTTTTGTCTATTTATGAATAATTTGTTTGATAGCCTCAACTCAGGTTTCAAAGGGAAGCGGGCGTTGTCATGTCGTGTACATGAAAATTCGGAACACCATAAATGTTGGGCTGAGGCCAAAATGAAATTAAATAACATGGAATTCGTAACGGGTAGGGAACCACCGTGTGTTCAATATTTTATTGTAACAATACAAAATATACAAGATCTTTGGATTCAGTTGAAAAATATTGGTTTTAAATATCTGTTAACAAGATATTTAAACCAAGACCCTTTAGAAAATTATTTTGCGGTGATCCGGGGTTTGTGTGGCAGTAATTCCAACCCCACATGTGCACAGTTTGTATCTGCGTTTAAAACTACTTTAATAAATACTACTTTGACAAATTCTAAGGATTCAAACTGTGCAGATGATGGGTCAAATTTCCTAGTTGCCTTGAATTCCCTTCTTTCTTCTGAATCAAATATTGCTTCATCCTTACCAAATGTTCCTTCAACTTCCAGAGAACCTTTCCTTTCCCCTGCTGCACAAACTTTTCAAATTGCGGAATCAATTAAAAAAATTCGGAATTACACGTCTGCGTATATTGCGGGTTTTGTCGGTCGTAGAGTATTGCAGCGTGATTGTCAGATGTGTGTTTCATTTTTTACTTCTGAGACATGTACTGACAGTCACGCTGTAATACAACTGAAAGATTACGGCACAACAAAGAAAAAATTAGTGTATCCTACAGAGGAGATAATTGAGCAAATAGAAAGGTTAAAAACAGAAATCTTTGCAGATATTCCCCAGTACTTAAATCAAGCAGATTTAATAAATAAACTATGTGCGAAGCACTGGGGAGCAATATTTGTAAACTGCCCATGCGAACAACATAGCGCCGATTTGAAAAAGAATATGTTAATAACAATGGTACATGTTATGATAAAACATTTTATCAGTTTAATTAATAAAAAACTAACAAAAAAAGATACACGACCAAACGAAATTGTTGACAATTATATAAAAATATATGGACGAGTAAGTTTTTACCGATGAAAATATACAATACATGTGCTTTCAAATGAAATTTGATTGTTTTGTAGACATATTATTTTGTTTGTATTAAATTTTATTTCATGGCATTGCTGTAATCGAGTGTAATCTGTTGTAATTTTAACATACATTTTTGTAATGTGTAAATGTTACTTTATTAAAGTTTGTTAAATTCATAAAATATTTTATTTTATTTCAAATTACAACTTCATAACCAATATTTTGCATTCCTTTTTTTATACAGGTTCAAGCATATGGACACTAACTCAAGGACAAATGGAAAAAACAATATTTGGATTTCAGTTCAATTCATTAAGAAAATGTAATGTGTAAATTAAATACTTGTATTATTATTATTACAATCATTATAATAATTTTAAATTTTGCAACTGTAGTAATTACAATTAATATTGTGTAAAATATTTAATTTACAAAATATTTAATCATTATTTGTAAAATGAAATAATAATGTAACCAATAAAGTATAAATTAATTTCATTTTGATTAGCGGCAAAAATAATTGTAATATTGAAATTAAAATTTCTAATTTTCATATGGTTGTAGTAGCATGCAGCCCGCATCACAGCTTTTAGCTTTGTCACTAGCGCTAGATGTCGCAATGATCGATAACCCCACTCCTTCTCCCACTTCTACCTTTACAAATAACACACAGCTGTCACGTCTACGCTAATAAGAGAACATATCGTTAGTAAACGCCAAAACCACGAATGTGTTATTTTTGCAAAATTGGTAGATTCGAGATAATTAAGTTTTAATATTTCATTTAACGTATAAAATTGGTTTATTTGTTCTGAAAACTTTTTTTTGTACTATTATAATAAAAATACTTTTATTTATGTAATTAGTAAAAATATTTTAAAAATTATGGCTGGTATTCTGAGCTCGCAACTAAGCCCGACTAAGAGAAAACGACTAACTTTAGTCGGCCGACTAAGATAACACATTTTGAGCACGCGACTAAGGCAAGTGACTAACATTTAGTCGGCCGACTAAAAATACGTACTCTGGGCACGCGATTAAGCCCGACTAACTTAGTCGATGTATTAATATTTAGTCGGAAAATAAAACAAGCTACTACCCTTGTTTAACATGGCGAGTAACATTATAGAGCGTGTACACCACATCGAAAATATACGAAATATTAGGAATTTTAGAAACAGACGGAGAAGACTATATCGCGATCACGTAGATCCATTTATAAAATTTTCTGATAATGAATTTAAGAGACGATACCGCCTTACCAAACAAACTGCTCGATTTGTCATTGAATTACTGGGAAATGACTTGCAAATTTTGCAAAAACGGACAAATTGTGTAAGCATTGAACTGCAAGTACTCACCGCTTTACGTTTTTATGCTAAAGGGTTATATCAAGAAGATAATGGTAAATTATTTTTCATTTTCCCTCTTTCACTTTTTGGTTATAGATATATTTACAAAACTATCTAGAAATATAAATAACATTAATAACAATTCCAGGTGATTTACATGGTTTAAGTCAACCTACTGTCAGTAGGATTATTAAAAAAGTTTCTGTGGCGTTAGCTGGGAAACTAAAAGACTTTGTCCATTTACCACGAGACACAAATGTGGCTAAAAGGGATTATTACAGAATTGCTGGTTTTCCCTCTGTAATTGGCTGTGTGGATTGTTCCCATATTAAAATTCGCAATCCTGATAAAGAAAGGCCGCTCTTGTACTGCAACAGGAAAGGCTGGTATTCTTTAAACGTACAGGTTGTAGCTGACGCCAAATGCAGAATCATAGACCTCGTGGCTCGATGGCGAGGGAGTGCACACGATGCTAGAATATGGGAAGAATGTAGTCTTGCCAGAAAGTTCGAAGTAAGTTGTTAAAATTACAAAGTAGAACAGAGCTGAAGCAAAACTGTAAAGTGGAGTCTAAGTCGTATAATATAAATACACTTTTATAATAACTAGTAATGTTTTCGTTTCTCTATGAGTCTATGTAAACAATGCGCAAATGAATGGCGCGCATTCAGGGCCCATTCTTTGTATTTTGTTCTTCTCTCTCACTCACCTGCTGATTAGAAAATAAATATTTTAATTACAATTGATTAGTTAAAATTTCTGGCTTCTTATTTGCATTTGGTATGTAAAAATATTGAATTATACCAATTTTAACACTAGTAAATAAATACGAATTATTTGTAACATGCGACGCCGACGTGCAGTACATCGTTACCGCGAGATTCAAACCAGCTCTAAATTATTTTGATACAAACTTGTGTACATTATACAATGCATGTATTTTGTAGCACGGCGAAATAAACGGTGTGTTATTGGGAGATGGGGGTTATCCATGCTCTTCCCATTTACTAACACCGTTGTTAAATCCGCAAACACCTTCGGAGCAACGATATAATAGAGCTCATATTAAAACAAGGTGTACTGTCGAACGATGTTTTGGGCAATGGAAAGGTGTTTTTCGAGCACTTCAAAACGGCCTGTTAATATCTTTGGATACTGCCAAAGCTGCTATTGCGGCAATGGCAGTATTACATAACATCAGAAAGGATATGGATGGCGGTAAATCGCTATAATTAATAAACTGATATTATTTTTAACTTTTTGTAAAACAGACAACATAAGCTCTGAGGAGAGCGACGATGGCAATGAACCAGCAGCGCAACCACAACAGAGTATACAGCAGAGACGAGTCCGAGGAAATGTATTCCGAGAAAATTTTATACGTCGGTATTTTACTTAAATATATAACACGGAAGTGATTGATTTTTTCCCGACGTATAAAATTATGACACGATGCGAAGTTGAAGGCGCTTACCAGGCGTCACCTCATGGGTACTCAAAGCTGTTGTGAAGAGATAACCACAGGGATCCCTTTTGTGCTATTTGAAAATAATTTTCAAGTTTCAAGTTTGACGTTGGTTGGATCGAACCGGTTACCTAACACACAGCTATATGACACAATATACATAATGTGTAGCATTAATTTATTTATAATACTTACTAAATATAACTAATACGTATATGTACTATCTAAGTAAAAAAAGTAATTAGTTATCAGATTATGATAGTTTTGTATATATTTCGCCCGGTAGGGGTAATTGTTTAATAGCCACTTCTGCCTCTGAGAAAAAAGTGTTATTCCAATTATAATCCTGGTAATCTTTCTTTCAGTGTCTGCCGTGAAATAATAATAAAACAACACTAATGTTTTAAATAAAATTATTATTTATTATCAATTAAGTTAATTTCCTTAATTATTCTTTGTTTTTTTAATTCTAAAATTTCTAATTCTAATTTGGTCTTTAATTCTATAAAACTATGCTCTACAGCTAAATTTTTCATTACAGCTTCATGCTGTTGTCTCTTATGTTCTGCATCCTCTTCATATTTTTTTATCTCCAAATTTAATATTTTTTCTTCATATGAAGACATTTCAATTTTTCTTTTTTTCCTATTTTTTAGTGAATTGTTTGGGGCAGTAGAAGTAGGAGGTGGAGAACATGGAATAGGAATATCTACTTGGGATTCAGCAGGCTCAGGTTCTTTTACAATTTCAAGAATTCTATAAATAATAAAAACGAAATATATTTGAATGTTTTATTTTTTATTTTTTGAAAAAGATTATGAAATAAAACTTCTGAAAATAAAATTAGATTAATTTCTGTATAGTATTTGCAAAAAGTTAGCTGGATTGTATTACAATTCGTATTGTAAAAAATGTGTAATGATGTAAAAACTTAAATATAGTTAAAATATATTTCTTTCATGCAGGTATAATACTCACCCTGTTTGAGGATTTAAAAAATATTGCTCAAGGAGTTCCTGAAGAAAAAATGTTGTATTATTAAAAAATAATCGTAAAAATACACCCATTATCCTTACGGATTCTTTAGGAGCATCCGCATCGCAGTCGTATTGACTTTTGTCCTCGACAAAATCCAGTGGGCATATTTCAGTAATATCCCAATCTTGCGGGTCTGGAATTTCGGTAGGAGAACCTCCTCCGGTTTGCTTTAGGCTTCTCTGATATTGCCTAATATTCTTTTTGGCGCTATTTTTTATTCTTCTCCATTGCTCTTTCATTCTTTCAACAGTTCTTTCATATCCATTTGCCTTCATGTCTTCTTTTATTTCCAGCCATGAATATTTCCTCTTTTTTATTAATTTAGCATCATTTCCTTTGTTTTCTAATATGTCCTTCTTCTTCCTTACACATTCTATAAAAAACGTCTTTTCTTCTTGCGACCAATTTTCGGATCTCTCTCTCTTTGTAGCCATCTAAATAAATTGAATAATAAGATATGTAGAATAGAACAATCAAGGGAAATTCGAACAATAATCTATATGTATAGGTACATATTTATACTCTTATTTCACAAGTATGATACTACATTTTTTTTGTTCTATTTGTTGATGGCAATAATATTTGATTACAATAATGAAATATTGAATTACACTATAATAATGAAACATTGGATTACAATAATGAAATATTTGAGTTCAGTAACGAATTTTTTTATATTGAATTATAACATTGAAAAATACATAATCGACTTTTAACTACATTTTTTATAATACAACTATGTATTTCATATTCTAGTTTGATATTTAATTCAACCTTTAATTTACAAAACTTAGCAGATAAATATACACAAAATACTAAATTAAATCTATCTGAAAGATATTAGAAGCACAGTTTGTAACTTTTTACACTGATCTTGATTCCACTTAAGTTACATCTTGTATAACACTTCCATTTTGAATATAAGTTTTATGTACTCTTAATCATATATCAATGAAAAAGAATATAATGATAATATACTTACCATTTAGCAAATAAATACAATAAAATAAGCAATATACAGCAGCTGACAATTCAAATTGAAGTTTAGTGACAGCAATTTGCCGTGTTGCCAGACTTCACTGTACTAAAAAAGTCGACTACCTAATCGGGCTTAGTCGGGCTGCTTAGAAAACGAACCCGAAAGTCGGCGACTAGCTAGTCACCCTTAGGCCCGGTATTACAGTTTCGGCTTAAATTTTGGTTTAGGTAAACTTGAGCTTCGGCTTAAGCCACTAGTCTGTATTACAGTAGAAAGCTTAGCTAAACTTGACAGCAATGCGATTTTTTGTTTTGTTGATTATGTGTTGGTTATCCTGTTTGTAAAAAAGAATAAATATATATATTTGGCATGACTGAATTCATAGAATATTATATTGAAATATTATTCATTTGTGTTATTGTTTCGTGTTGAAAATGTTGTAGTGATCTATGGAACAATGTCTTGACCACGTCTTGATGTAAAAATTTCAGTCAAATTAAATAATATTGTGTCATTGTGTCCGCAATCTCAATTTATTCTGAGAGAATGTATTTTACAATGAGTACAGTCTAATGCTCCAATAACATCTGGGAAACGCGCTTTAGAATAAAATTCTTATTTTATTGTGTGAATGGCATTATCAGAATTTGGATATTTTATAAACCTATTTCGATGACATACAATAGCCTGAAGCAAAATCCATGTCCATCGTCCCGCAGTGGATTTATGTACTCCGCAGAAATCACCAGCAGTAATTAAAAAGTTACCAGTTGACAAATATCTCAAGGTTGATAATACACGATTCATAGGCGTTAGTGCATGATTCCTATAGAATAATAAATAATAAATTTAAATCATATCGAACATAGTTAATATTTTTGAATAAATATTATTTATTTCCCAGTTTGTTTTAGTTTTTATGTCTTCGTATATCAGGTCGTATATTAATCGCACAGATTTTTTCGATAATTTGAATCTTTGTGAAAATTCAAAATTGTTCCAGATACTTATAAGGTCTGGCCTAATGCGAATCCGGCGCGGTTGCCTGGCATTTATTATCTCTGGTTTATCATTCTCCTCGTCAGATATTTCATAAATGGCATTATTTTCTATGAATTCTATTAACTCCAATTCTATCATTTGACAAAGACCAAGTGACATTGACAGATAGGTTATAATTCCGAGTTTAAGCCGTCACGGCTGGCCGCTCAGGTTTAAACTTCGGCTCAAGCTTAAACTTATACTGTAATACAGCAATTTTTCATTGAGCCAAGCTTAAACCTTAAGCCGAGTTTAAACTAGAACTGTAATACCGGGCCTTGTCATTTAATTTAGTCGCGAGCTCAGAATACCAGCCTATGTATTTTTGAATTGATTTAGGCACATTCGTTGTTTTAGCATATCGTGATATCCGATAAAGTTTCAATTCGCGTAATTGAAGGTAAATAAATAAACAAGTTTATATGTTTATTATAGTATTTATTTATGAATAATTATAAAATACTTATATTAATTATACATTTACAAAAGAAACTATAACTACAGTTAGTAATATCTATAAATTATAAACTCAGAAATAATTTTTTTAAGTCATTCAGTATCAGTATTACTCTCAGATTCTTCGTCTTCATTGGGCTCTGCTAATTTGTCCCTTACATTATTATTATATTTTATGTTTTTATAAAAATTATGATGTTCTTTGGGAATAGTTAAATCTTTACACATTTTTTGAAGATCAAAATATTTAGCACGAGAAATAGGTATTTCTTCGTGATAGGCTTTATTCGCAGTTTTCATCCCAGTTGGTCTACCTCTTTTTCGTTTAAGACTGCATTGAACAAAGTCAGGATCATCAAAATTTGTTTTGTATAAAATGTTGAGATTATTTTTTTCGTATCTTATCCAGCATATTTTTCTCCAAGGGATTTTTGGAATATTATCGTTGGCTAAAGGTTTGAAATCATAAAAGTCATCATAAAGCATGGTATGAACCTCCATTGGTTTCGGTTTGGTTCTTGCACATCTTATAATTTGTGCCCAACCCTCAGGTATAAACACAGACGCAAATTTCGATTTACGCTCAATTAAAGAATGAATACTGTCACATTCCATTTCGGTGTGACCCGTTTCAAAAAATTTGTGGTCTATAATTTGGATATTCGGATGTTCCTGTATTATTTGCTAGCACATTGCTGCAAAAAATTGATTTTTTTGTTGACCACCACAACCGTCTGACATCATTCGAACTTCTTTAATATTATTTTGTGACATTATGTACTTGTACATGCAGCTAGATATTTCGTTGGAACCTCTATTTCCATTTATTTCATCCCAAATGTAACAATGGGCGTCTTGGTTGGCTATGTTATAAACTGTCAAATTGTATACAGCCAGCTTTCTTAAATAAAATATTTGACCTACTGATCCTTTTGGTGTGTTTAATACAGCCTCCAGATCAAAATTGAAAGCTAATATTGTATCTGAATTTTCTATTGCTTCAGCTTTATCCTCATTGCGTGTTTGTCTCGCAAAATCACGTCTATTTAAATGTTTTAGATGAATTTCTTCATTTTTATCTTTTTCTTCCTCTGTCATATTATTATAGGCCATACACTGTTTGCACGTATCCTTTTTTGGTCTGTGAAATGAAAGTTTGTATTCATTAAATACTTGTCTATATTTTTGAAATGACACAGGGTTTCTTTCGTTCTCAGAACATTTTTGTATGTATTGTTTATGCATCGTTGTTATATTTAACATAGAATCTAAATATCTTCGTTTCGTGCTTTTTCTACAATAATGCGATTCGACTGTAGGGAATGATAAAATATGATCCCGAAGAAATTTATCATGATCAGTGTGTATTTTATTATGGGGAACGTGTTTTCCTCGTTTATCTTTTTCAATAATTCCATTTTTGAACTTATCAAGTGAACTACGGATGAGAGCGTCCGTAACATTTAATGTTGCTATAAAAAATTCATGGCACACAATTTTCTTTTCCCCATCAATGGTAAAAGAATAATAATTCGTATACGATCTTCTGGAGGTTTCTAAATTTCTTGTAATTCGTTTTTTTTGTTTACGTTCAACGTGATTTGCAATGAATTGACGTTGATCATCAATGCTTGTAAGGCAACGAAATCTGTTATAAATATCTTGTCGCTGGTCTTCGCTTATTTGTTTTGAACAGGTATGCTTTTGTTTTTCACCATAAGGAACAGCCAACATAGGGCGAGCTCCATAATGAACACCTCTAAATCCTAAGTAAGATTTACCACGCAGTCTTTTATCCTTTCTAACATTTTTTTTCCACCCACTAATATTCAATTTTCTTTTCTTTGGAACATGTTGAAGTTCTTGGTTTGATTTGGCACTGGCAGTTTTATTTTCATCGAGTTTGTGAAGTGTTATTTTCTTCATTTTCGTCTTCTGACGATGACGATGGGATTGAAGGGGGCACATAACTACTACCACTACTACAAACATCTTCTTCAAATTCTGTACGGTCTAAGTTTTCAAAATTTTCACCTATAATACAAAAATTTAAGAGTGTAAATAAAACGTTGAAAATATTATTACCTATTTCCTGTTGAAAATTTTGAAAATCAAAACCGTGGTAGATCTGTTGAGGTAATGCAGCAGATGTTATTTTCTGAACTTCAAACGAATCATCTACTTTGTTTCTTTTTACTTCTAGCTCCAGTTGTGACGATTCACTGGCATCTATAGAATCTAATGTTTGTTTTTCCATAAAATAATCGATATAGTTCGACGTTGTTGAACTCTCATCTACAATAATTAAATAAAAGATTAATAATATTTACAGTATACTTAATAAAACTTGAAGAAAATACCTGTTTTCTGAAATACATTTTCAAATATTTGGTCATTTGGTTTAGTTTTTTCACTCTCTGGCATTTTACATAATTCAAGAATTCTTTTTCCTCTGCTTGTCATTTTCAAATAATAGTAAAACTTATAAAAAACACAAATAAGACACTTTGACAGATAACCTCAAACAATTTCAAAACACAAACGCAGCCGCATCACCGAATATAACCTCAATCTCACACTTTACTACGCGCGGGCAACATGAATGCGTTGTGTAAGTATACACTTTCAGTATGCAAAAGAAACGAATGTGACACATTCGTTTGAATCTTTTATGTCCTATTAAATTCACTTCATGCCAAAAACACTAATGTGCCACATTCGTTTTTATCTTATACTCATTATAAATTTTTCCAAATGCCAAATAAACTAATGTGGCACATTCGTTGTTTAAGCAAGTTGTCATAAATATAATGAACCTTTTATATTCGTGTTTTAATACACTGTAAAATTGGTGTTTAGTTTATCTGAAAACATTCGTGCCTTTGGAATACCAATCTATATACAAAAAGAAATATTTTGAAGCACATATGTTAAAATCGACAAATTTGCACATTCGTGGTTTTGGCGTTTTACTAACGATATACTAAAAAACAAATTAATAAATATTATATTCCAAATTAATAACATATGTTTGGTGAACGTTTATTTCTTTTAGAACGAGTTAGCCACTATTTGATAAGGTGATTACAACAGATATCACAAAAATTTCTTTTACAAATAGGAGATTTGTGTCATTATGTAGCAACTTTCTGTTAAATTGATATATGTATATCTTAAATAATTTCCACTTGTAATACTTTGATGATTTAATTGTGGAGCAAAGGAATGTCAGGAATGTAAATAAATAAATTTACTCATTTTTTAAAGCAAACGAACACATTTTATTCAAATATATACGAGTCCAGGTTCATAATAGTTAGCCAGCTTACATTTTCAAGAAATTTTCCACAAAATTCTTTCGTTTACTTCAAATATAGACTAAAAACTGTGGACCAAAAGACGGATGATAATAGCTCGACCGGCATTTAAAAGGTTTGACACAAGACATATGGGACAATACTCTAACAGAAGAATGTGCAGTGCTTGTGAATACAATGCCTAATAAAATTAAAGATATTATTTATAAAGGCGATATAACCCCTTCCCCCATTATTAATTGGTGGAGTACTTAAATAACATATACAGTTTTTGTAAGTTTAAAATCTATATTTTAAAGTAGAGGATAGAAATATCTCACCATTTTTGTAGGTTTTATAATTTGTTTATAGGAAATGTAAACTGATTGAACTATTATGAGCCTCGGTTTGTATGAAGAGTATAAATGCCAAATTCACCCTACAAAATTGTATGCACCTCTTACAGAAAATACGTTTGTATTTGACATAAATAATTATTTCATAAAGTAACTAAAGTGAACAAAAAAAAACGATGAGGTGCTGCTGATGAAGCAATTGAAGCTATGGAGATGATCCAGCTAAAAAAATCTGTTGTAGCCAGCACAATATGGTCGTCTGTTTTCTGTAAATACCTATTTTATATAAATTCCACATAGAATGTTTCTTGCAATAAATATATTTCCAGTAAAATTATTTCTCAAACATAATATTCTGACATCTGCCCATCAATTATATTTACAGAGCAGATTCTGTTTCCATAGTGGTGTATAGCAAGATTTATGAGACGTATTTCTTTATAATAACCAAAATCTAATCAGCTTTTCATTTGGAAGCAAACTCAAGTATATACAAAAATTATAATTGTAGTATTGGAGTTATCGAACCTGAAAATATCAACACACACACACACACACACACACACACACACACACACACACACACACACATACAAACACATACACATACATATATCAGATATAATTATAAAAATGGTAAAATCGTATTGTGAGGACCCTAAAACGTGCTTATTCATAAGAATCTCTCCATCGATTTTTTTGACCAAAGACAAAGGTTTGTTCGTTCCGCTACCCTGCATCTGCCGCCAACCGCGAAGGTGTAATTTGCTGTTCTATCCAGTGAATGGTTAACTGTAAACTTACTAGATTCTGTTCGTTCCATTTTTCCAGTAACTTGCGGTAAAAGGCCGAGGTAGCTGGTAGTAATAATTTTTACAGTGACGTATGACTATTAGGAAAAAAACTGATATTTTTCAATAAGTACATGCTATGTAATGTTAGAATTGAAATAAATAAATAAATGTCATTGTCATATAAAAATAAACATATCACGGCATATTACCCATTGCTGGGTGTCCCAATCTGCTTTGTACACAGATGTCGGTAATGATGAAATATTTGTACCATGCGGGTGCTTACCAGGCGTCACCTCACAGACACTCATTGCTAGCGTGGAGAGCACACCACAGGGTTCATTAATATTCGAAATAATTTTTGGCGTCGGTCGGGATCGAATCCGGGTCCTCAGATTCGCGACCAGACACACGGCCACGAAATTTATAATAAAGTAAATTTATTTGATAACAATAGTAAACAATTAAAATAGTGGAGAATGGAATACTATATTTTATTGGAAATAGTCACTAAATTGTGCAAACATCGACATTAAAAATTCAGTAATTGGCACTAAAGTAATCCATTATAAGACGATTTCATACAAATGTAGTGTTGCCAACCTTATGATAATTATTATATATGTAAGATAATTTGGGCAAGTGTATGATGTACAATAGTAAATTTTTACGTAAAATGATAAAAAAATATGTGCAAGACGAACGAACTAAATAATTCCGATGAACAAGTTTCAGATAAAACATATAATTTTGAGTGTTCTCTACAATAACTTCAGTGTCGGAGATTAGCAATATTGAATGTCAGACTGACATATATAACCTATAAAAATAAATATTCCTGTCGGTTCTACAATTTTTCGATTTCAAATAAAACTTAATATGCACCTCGGCACTGAAGTTCCTTATTATTACTCATATGCTTTATTTTCCTCGGCTATAAGATCCCTGGCAAATAAATTCCACATTCGTAATAAAAATAGAACTTCAGTGACTTGATACATAAATAACTACTTACTGAGTATCCTTTATAAATATAATAGAACCTGAAGTATTTTCTAAAATAAATAATATGGCGGAAACGGATCGAACAGAAAAATAATATTTAGTCATTTAAATTATTACCACGGCGATAGGCAGTAAATTGCAAAATACAGCATAGCGGAACAAACAAACCTATTTTCCTTACGTAAAAGGTGACGGGAGGTAATAAATGGAAGTAAAAATTATTTTCAAAAAAATATTTGGGTGGCCCTGAAAGGGCCGATTTAAATATGTAAAAACACATTTTACATATGTATTGTGGCGGATGTGGCCAGTTTGTGGTTACTGTAAAAAAACAAAGATATATTTGTAAAAAATAATTTAAAATCAAATATACTATAATGGTAATTTTATAATACTAGCGACAGTTCGTGTTCTATGAATTTTTAGATTAACAGTGTAAATGAAAAAGTAGTTTAGAATTAAAATCTACGTCGAATTTGTTTATTTTTATTGTTTTATCTTAATATGATATTCTACGTTTTTAGCAGTACCAATAAAAAATACATTTTAAAAAATCCTTTGAATTGAAATAATATCTGCCCTGCACAATAGGCAACGACTACTATTTTGCGTCCTAATTACATTAGCACACTCTGCACACATACACAGGTGGCCGCATTGGAATCACAGTTGTTCAAATTTCAGGACTGGTGTTTTATAAAAAAAAATAATATGAATGAGAAGTTCAATACATCAATATTTGTAAAATTTCTGATGCTTCTCCCTAACTAAAAGTTACTAGAGTTAGTTATAGTATCGTTTATCTGGAAAATGAAATAAAATGTGCTGTCAAAATAAATGCCTAAGGCCTCAGTCTTTAATAATAATAATGTTATCCCGCACTACGAGCACATTTTCATAACAAAAGCGCTTTTACGGAGCGCACTTTCATATTGTATTCTTATGAGGATTGTGCTCCATAAAAGCGATTTTATTAGAAAAATGTGCTCGTATTACGAGCCACGCGCCACAGGTAGATGTTTAAATTTTTTTTGGAAGATATTGGCAAATACAAGTAAAAAAAAATCTGATGTGGCCAGCACATAACCTTCCGTCAGTTCTATGTACAGAATGTCTGCCGTAAGCGGGCCACCATTCCTAACTGTCTTATTTGAATATATTGGGATATTTCATTACGAATACGAACCAGGTGGAAAAATTTGGAACTAAAAACAAGGGAGCAATTTTATTTCGTTCGTATGTTTTTACATACGCACGTAGTTTATATAATGGAAAATAGATAATAGAACTAATATTTACAATTAATTAAACTAATATTATCCAATATGTGCTCTCCCTAAGAAAAAACAAATCTGTGATCATAACCTAACAACTACTAACTAAAGTATTTAAAATGAAAATTAATAATTAATCTTCCGCTACAATTAATAAAACAGGATACAAACCAATATACTCTACCTAAAATAATAATAAACACTGAGAGAAAAGTCAAAATACAAGAAGAATCAAAGAAAAACTCTTAACAGCAATGATACGCTTATGGAAGTTACACAAATGTGCTCCCTTGTTGAAAGTTGTTTAACGTTGATGGTACACAACGCCATCTCTACATAATGAAATATCCCAATAGCAAAAATGTCATATTTGTAATTAAATAAGAAATATAATATTTAAATTTGAAATTGAAATAACTCTTTTGTTTTTAATTTTAAAGGCATAGTGATAATGAACTTTTATATTCAGATAAAAAAATCTTTTAAATGGTATCACTTTCAATATAGCATTCTATTAAAAAAAATGTTATTTTGTTGAATAAGTCGCGTATTTGATGTTCAATTGTTTTGCATTTTTCACCGTTAAATATTTCATATAATATCGCCTAACTTTGTCCATTTAACCGTCTTTCTATATCTTCAAATAAGAAAGTTTGCAATGGTGGCTCGTTTATGGCAGACACCTGTACGTATTTTACACCAATTCCTTACAGAAAGTTCCTTCTAAAAGATCCTATATTTCCAGTACATTGCCTTCCGTCAGTTCTAGGTATTTTGTACAAATTCCATACAGAAAGTGAAAGTTTCTAACAAAAGTTTATATATTTCCAGTAAAATTATAATATGGCCACTGTTTTCAAATTTCACATGGTCAAAGTGCTTAAGTTACCGCTGCCATATATGATTAGCTTTACGTAGTCGTGCCATAAATACTGTCCCTAATACAAGGGAGGCTTATTCTACATAAAACAGATATCTGATAAAAAATGAATTTGATTTTATTGTTACATAACTATTAATTTAAAAAAAAATACTCAAAATGACCGGCTCGTTCTTTGACACACCATAAGCGGTAGTCCAAAGGATTGAGGTCTGGACTTCCAGAGGGCCAATCTTCAACGACAATAAATTCCGGTAAATTCAGCTCTAACCAGCGTTACGACGATTTGGCTTTGTGTGCGGGCGCTGAATCTTGCTGAAAAATCCAGTGCTTACCAGCGAACAAGGAATCATTCAATGGCTTTACAACTTGCTTTAATATGTCGCTCTGGTAATTTCCTGCTCGCGTTTTTACCCCTTGTTCGCAGAAATGCAACTTCATAACGGCGTCATACGACACCCTCCACCAAACCATCACTGACGCTAGGTGGTGACCCCTTTCTACCTTCGGGATTTTCTCTGCAGCTTCCTGAGAGCTATGGGTATACATTCAATCATTTTGGCGGTTGAATTTTTCTTCTACAGTGAAAATTTTTTCATCCGTAAAAAGAATTTGCCGATGACTTCCGTTTGCGTGTCGCTGGAATAACATCTTAGCTCTCGTGGCTCTTATGTGACGTATGGTCGCTGTTAATCGCTGCCCTGTGCTTCTGCGATAAGTTCCAAGTTTAAGATCTTTCAGAATGCGTGACATGGTTCTAGCGGGGAACTTCATTTCCCTACACATGATTTTCTGATTCCGGAGTGGATTTCTCCAAATTCTCTCGCGAACAGATTTAACGGCTGCTGGATCCCTAGTTGTGCATGGCCAACCGCTCCTTGGTCTGTCATTAATTAATAACATATCGTTGTAACGTTCAATGGTCCAGTAAACAAACTTCTTCGTAATTTTCAGAAGTTTTGACAAATTGAAAATCTCTACTGGTGTTTTGTTGCACTTGTATAGCGCAATCACTGCTACACGGTTCTTTTTAATACCCCACTCCATGTTTACTGCATGAACCAAGGAGGAACGCATGAACTATCGGTTTGATATTAATGATTTACAATATGTTGACAGATGAAAAAAACAAATGCTCACGGCACCCTTAATTTTATTTTTATATATTTTTTTATCGTGTTTTATACTCAGGGACAGAATTTATGGCACGACTACGTATTTGAATAAAGATGTGAGGTGCAACAAAAAAATAGAGCGACTGTATAAAAATATATTTATTTTTAAAAAATTAACCAGAATAACAACTTATGAAAGAAACTTAAATTAGACAGAAAATAAAGTAAGTTACATATTTAATACCTACTTTAATAATTATTTATAATAGATTGTATTCGTCATGGCATTTTGTGTTTTATAGATCTCCATGCATCCGTTATAATTTTAAATAATTACTTGGAATTATTAATATTATACCTTGCAATATTTTTGTCAATGGTTTCCAACAGATTTTCAATTGTATTAAAGATCAGGTTACTATTTGCAAGTTATAGACACATATTCAAATCGGCTCATTACTCCTTTTTCTTTCACCACTCTTACACGGTTATAAACAGGACAACGCAGTTTCGAAATATGAGTTCAGCATGAAATTCTCTTTCTTATTATGTATTACACGATTTGAATGAAAGAGTGGGTCACAAATAAAACACTTCAATTCCAAAGAAATTTCTGTAATATTTTGAACAGATTCATATCAGCAAATTTCAAACCTACTAACCATTCCTCAGCAATAATCGTGCAAATTCATGAAAGGAAAAAAAAATCATGTCGAATTCAAACCATGTTATAATGTCTTTAACGGTGTCGGAGTAGTGGATGAGAAATTTGCTGATTTGGCATTTTCTAATATTTAGGGAATTGTTACTACATCATGAAATGATATTAAAATAATTTTAGAAGATAGTGGGCTCAACATTTCTGAATATTTTTATATTATCAAAGTTGTTTGAATTTAATTCAAAGCACAAATTGTCTATAAAAAGAGCGAAAATAAGAGGTGTCAGAGCAGAGCTTTGTACGACGCCAAACCAAAATTAACAACGATTTTATGTGTATTATAGATTGTCATGTAGACATAGCCCATAATCATCGATGTTTGATAGAACTTTGCAGTATTCACGGCTCTCACGAAACGATTTTTCTACCATAATCTTTGTAATCAAACTATGAATCTGTAATGAGAAAAATAACATTTATTTCGTGTTATTATAATATACATACTTTATAATATTGGCACTTCGTGTACAAAATGTGGGAATGTCTTCAACGCCCGAATATTCAAAACCAGAATATTCAAAACCAGAATATTCATGCACAAAATCATTCAAATCCCGAATATTCAAAACCAGAATATTCATGCACAGAATCATTCAACACCCGAATATTCAAAACCCGAATATTCAAAAACCGAATGAAAAAGTTTAGGCTACCTGTCACTAGATATCACTGCGAAACGTATGTATTGTCGATATTGTAGTGTACTTTAATTTATTTAGATGAGAATAATAATGGACATACGTTTTCAAATGTCAAAAATGACAGCTTCATCGATAATTATATACGATGTGATTGAATAACTGAATTCTAGATAATAGGTACAGTACAGGCATGTCTACGGAAAATATGTGGAACTAAAACATTTTTTGAATAATAAACCGTTGTACCGTTTAATAAATAAACAATTACAGTTACATTTTCTACACGAAGTGCCAATATTATAAAGTATGTATATTATAATAACACGAAATAAATGTTATTTTTCTCATTACAGATTCATAGTTTGATTACAAAGATTATAGTAAAAAAATCATTTCGTGAGAGCCGTGAATACTGCAAAGTTCTATCAAACATCGATGATTATGGGCTATGTCTACATGACAATGTATAATACACATAAAATCGTTGTTAATTTTGGTTTGACGTCGTGCAAAGCTCTGCTCTGACACCTCTTATTTTCGCTCTTTTTATAGACAATTTGTGCTTTGAATTAAATTCAAACAATTTTGATAATGTAAAAATATTCAGAAATGTCGAGCCCACTATCTTCTAAAATTATTTTAATATTATTTCATGATGTAGTAACAATTCCCTAAATGTTAGAAAATGCCAAATCAGCAAATTTCTCATATTTCATCCACTACTCCGACACCGTTAAAGAATGTCATGGTTTGAATTCGACATGATTTGTTTTCCTTTCATGAATTTGCACGATTGTTGCTGAGGAATGGTTAGTAGGTTTGAAATTTGCCGATATGAATCTGTTCAAAATATTACAGAAATTTCTTTGGAATTGAAGTGTGTTTTATTTGTAACCCACTCTTTCACTCAAGTCGTGTAATACATAATAAGAAAGAGAATTTCATGCTGAACTCATATTTCGGAACTGCGTTGTCCTGTTTATAACCATGTGAGAGTGGTGAAAGAAAAAGGAGTAATGAGCCGATTTGAATATGTGTCTATAACTTGCAAATAGTCACCTGATCTTTAATACAATTGAAAATCTGTTGGAAACCATTGACAAAAATATTGCAAGGTATAATATTAATAATTCCAAGTAATTATTTAAAATTATAATGGAAGCATGGAGATCTATAAAGCACAAAATGCCATGACGAATACAATCTATTATAAATAATTATTAAAGTAGGTATTAAATATGTAACTTCATTTATTTTCTGTCTAATTTAAGTTTCTTTCATAAGTTGTTATTCTGGTTAATTTTTTAAAAATAAATATATTTTTATACAGTCGCTCTATTTTTTTGTTGCACCTCACATCTTTATTCAAATACGTAGTCGTGCCATAAATTCTGTCCCTGAGTATAAAACACGATAAAAAAATATATAAAAATAAAATTAAGGGTGCCGTGAGCATTTGTTTTTTTCATCTGTCAACATATTGTAAATCATTAATATCAAACCGATAGTTCATGCGTTCCTCCTTGGTTCATGCAGTAAACATGGAGTGGGGTATTAAAAAGAACCGTGTAGCAGTGATTGCGCTATACAAGTGCAACAAAACACCAGTAGAGATTTTCAATTTGTTAAAACTTCTGAAAATTACGAAGAAGTTTGTTTACCGGACCATTGAACGTTACAACGATATGTTATTAATTAATGACAGACCAAGGAGCGGTTGGCCATGCACAACTAGGGATCCAGCAGCCGTTAAATCTGTTCGCGAGAGAATTTGGAGAAATCCACTCCGGAATCAGAAAATCATGTGTAGGGAAATGAAGTTCCCCGCCAGAACCATGTCACGTATTCTGAAAGATAAACTTGGAACTTATCGTAGAAGCACAGGACAGCGATTAACAGCGACCATACGTCACATAAGAGCCACGAGAGCTAAGATGTTACTCCAGCGACACGCAAACGGAAGTCATCGGCAAATTCTTTTTACGGATGAAAAATTTTTAACTGTAGAAGAAAAATTCAACCGCCAAAATGATTGAATGTATGCCCATAGCTCTCGGGAAGCTGCAGAGAAAATCCCGAAGGTAGAAAGGGGTCACCACCTAGCGTCAGTGATGGTTTGGTGGAGGGTGTCGTATGACGCCGTTATGAAGTTGCATTTCTGCGAACAAGGGGTAAAAACGCGAGCAGGAAATTACCAGAGCGACATATTAAAGCAAGTTGTAAAGCCATTGAATGATTCCTTGTTCGCTGGTAAGCACTGGATATCTGTTTTATGTAGAATAAGCCTCCCTTGTATTAGGGACAGTATTTATGGCACGACTACGTAAAGCTAATCATATATGGCAGCGGTAACGTAAGCACTTTGACCATGTGAAATTTGAAAACAGTGGCCACCATGACACTGATAGCTTGTATTTGTTATGGTTTGGGTTTGATGGGAGCCACTTAAAATTGTATAATACATGGAAGTTAATAACGATAAAAAAATTGCTTCCTTCGACGCTCTCATTTCGCAAGCGTGTTAATAATATTACATTGTTTTTACCTTCCGTCACCTTTAGGTAAAGAAGGTGTTGTCTTTATTCAAAAAATTCGATGGTGAGTTTTTAATGATTAAGCACATTTTAGGGTCCCTAGAATACAATTTTACTATGATGTCTGTATGTGTGTGTGAGACGATAATTTCAGCCGCGATAACTGCAAAAAAAAACGATTTTTACGTATTTCTCTTCCTTACATCCATGTGCAGACGTGATTAGATTTTGGTAATAATTCGTCAACCGAAAGTCCCCTCATTTGAAGAATTTTGCAGTTTTTCTTGAAAAAGCGCTGTTAAATTTTATTTTCTATACGATTTGATTGCATTTTATAATTTAAATTCAATGGGTATAGAGTTAAAAAAATTATAAAGAAATTAAATGTCATAAGCAGCAAGCTATGCTATAACCATGGAAACAGCTACTATATTAAGAAAATTCTGTTTCAAAGATGTCAGTATCAAGTACAATTGACATAGTATGTTTGTATTATAATTTTACTGGAAATATATAAATTTTTGTTAGAAACTTTCACTTTCTGTATGGAATTTGTACAAAATACCTGGAACTGACGGAAGGCAATGTACTGGAAATATAGGATCTTTTAGAAGGAACTTTCTGTATGGAATTGGTGTAAAATACGTACAGGTGTCTGCCATAAACGAGCCACCATTGCATACTTTCTTATTTGAAGATATAGAAAGACGGTTAAATGGACAAAGTTAGGCGATATTATATGAAAAATGTAACGGTGAAAAATGCAAAACAATTGAACATCAAATACGCGACTTATTCAACAAAATAACATTTTTTTAATAGAATGCTAAATTGAAAGTGATACCATTTAAAAGATTTTTTTATCTGAATATAAAAGTTCATTATCACTATGCCTTTAAAATTAAAAACAAAAGAGTTATTTCAATTTCAAATTTAAATATTATATTTCTTATTTAAATACAAATATGACATTTTTGCTATTGGGATATTTCATTATGTAGAGATGGCGTTGTGTACCACCAACGTTAAACTTTCAACAAGGGAGCACATTTGTGTAACTTCCATAAGCGTATCATTGCTGTTAAGAGTTTTTCTTTGATTCTTCTTGTATTTTGACTTTTCTCTCAGTGTTTATTATTATTTTAGGTAGAGTGTATTGGCTTGTATCCTGTTTTATTAATTGTAGCGGAAGATTAATTACTATTTTTCATTTTAAATACTTTAGTTAGTAGTTGTTAGGTTATGATCACAGATTTGTTTTTTCTTAGGGAGAGCACATATTGGATAATAGTAGTTTAATTAATTGTAAATATTAGTTCTATTATCTATTTTCCATTATAAAAACTAGGTGCGTATGTAAAAACATACGAATGAAATAAAATTGCTCCCTTGTTTTTAGTTCCAAATTTTTCCACCTGGTTCGTATTCGTAATGAAATATCCCAATATATTCAAATAAGAAAGTTAGGAATGGTGGCCCGCTTATGGCAGACATTCTGTACATAGAACTGACGGAAGATAATGTGCTGGCCACATCAGATTTTTTTTTACTTGTATTTGCCAATATCTTCCAAAAAAATTTTAAACATCTACCTGTGGCGCGTGGCTCGTAATACGAGCACATTTTTCTAATAAAATCGCTTTTATGGAGCACACTCCTCATAAGAATACAATATGAACGTGCGCTCCGTAAAAGCGCTTTTGTTATGAAAATGTGCTCGTAGCGCGGGATAACATTATTATTATTAAAGACTGAGGCCTTAGGCATTTATTTTGACAGCACATTTTATTTCATTTTCCAGATAAACGATACTATAACTAACTCTAGTAACTTTTAGTTAGGGAGAAGCAGCAGAAATTTTGCAAATATTGATGTATTGTATTGAACTTCTCATTCATATTATTATTTTTTTATAAAACACCAGTCCTGATATTTGAACAACTGTGATTCCAAAGCGGCCACCTTTGTATGTGTATGTAATTAGGACGCAGAATAGAGATCGTTGCCTATTGTGCAGGGCAGATATTATTTAAATTCAAAGGATTTTTTAAAATGTTTTTTTTTATTGGTACTGCGAAAAAACGTAGAATATCATATTAAGATAAAACAAATTCGACGTAGATTTTAATTCTAAACAACTTTTTCATTTACACTGTTAATCTAAAAATTCATAGAGCACGAACTGTCGCTAGTATTATAAAATTACCATTATAGTATATTTGATTTTAAATTATTTTTTGCACATATATATATCTTTGTTTTTTTACAGTAATCACAAACTGGCCACATCCGCCACAATACATGTAAAATGTGTTTTTACATATTTAAATCGGCCCTTTCAGGGCCACCCAAATATTTTTTTGAAAAGAATTTTTACTTCCATTTATTACCTCCCGTCACCTTTTACGTAAGGAAAATAGGTTTGTTTGTTCCGCTATGCTGTATTTTGCAATTTACTGCCTATCGCCGTGGTAATAATTTAAATGACTAAAAATTATTTTTCTGTTCGATCCGTTTCCGCCATATTATTTATTTTAGAAAATACTTCAGGTTCTATTATATTTATAAAGGATACTCAGTAAGTAGTTATTTATGTATCAAGGCACTGAAGTTCTATTTTTATTACGAATGTGGAATTTATTTGCCGGGGTTCTTATAGCCGAGGAAAATAAAGCATATGAGTAATAAAAAGGAACTTCAGTGCCGAGGTGCATATTAAGTTTTATTTGAAATCGAAAAATTGTAGAACCGACAGGAATATTTATTTTTATAGGTTATATATGTCAGTGTGACATTCAATATTGCTAATCTCCGACACTGAAGTTATTGTAGAGAACACTCAAAATTATATGTTTTATCTGAAACTTGTTCATCGGGGTTATTTAGTTCGTTCGTCTTGCACATATTTTTTATCATTTTACATAAAAATTTACTATTGTACATCATACACTTGCCCAAATTATCTTACATAATATATAATAATTATCATAAGGTTGGCAACACTACATTTGTATGAAATCGTCTTATAATGGATTACTTTAGTGCCAATTACTGAATTTTTAATGTCGATGTTTGCACAATTAAATGACTATTTCCAATAAAATATAGTATTCCATTCTCCACTATTTTAATTGTTTACTATTGTTATCAAATAAATTTACTTTATTATAAATTTCGTGGCCGTGTGCCTGGTCGCGAATCTGAGGACCCGGATTCGATCCCGACCGACGCCAAAAATTATTTCGAATATTAATGAACCCTGTGGTGTGCTCTCCACGCTAGCAATGAGTGTCTGTGAGGTGACGCCTGGTAAGCACCCGCATGGTACAAATATTTCATCATTACCGACATCTGTGTACAAAGCAGATTGGGACACCCAGCAATGGGTAATATGCCGTGATGATATATTTATTTTTATATGACAATGACATTTATTTATTTATTTCAATTCTAACATTACATAGCATGTACTTATTGAAAAATATCAGTTTTTTTTCCTAATAGTCATGGGTCACTGTAAAAATTATTACTACCAGCTACCTCGGCCTTTTACCGCAAGTTACTGGAAAAATGGAACGAACAGAATCTAGTAACTTTACAGTTAAGCATTCACTGGATAGAACAGCAAATTACACCTCCGCGGTTTGCGGCAGATGCAGGGTAGCGGAACGAACAAACCTTTGTCTTTGGTCAAAAAAATCGATGGAGAGATTCTTATGAATAAGCACGTTTTAGGGTCCCCACAATACGATTTTACCATTTTTACAATTATATTTGATGTATGTATGTGTATGTATGTGTGTGTGTGTGTGTGTGTGTGTGTGTGTGTGTGTGTGTGTGTGTGTGTGTGTGTGTGTGTGTGTGTGTGTGTGTGTGTGTGTGTGTGTGTGTGTGTGTGTGTGTGTGTGCGTATGTGCGTGCGTGTGTGTATGTGTGTGTTGATATTTTCAGGTTCGATAACTCCAATACTACAATTACAATTTTTGTATATACTTGAGTTTGCTTCCAAATGAAAAGCTGATTAGATTTTGGTTATTATAAAGAAATTACGTCTTATAAATCTTGCTATAATCTTGCACTATGGAAACAGAATCTGTTTTGTAAATATAATTGATGGGCAGATGTCAGAAAATTATGTTTGAGAAATAATTTTACTGGAAATATATTTATTGCAAGAAACATTTTATGTGGAATTTATACAAAATAGGTATTTATAGAAAACAGACGACCATATTGTGCTGGCTACAACAGATTTTTTTAGCTGGATCATCTCCATAGCTTCAATTGCATCATCAGCAGCACACCGTTTTTTTTTTTGTTCACTTTAGTTACTTTATGAAATAATTATTTATGTCAAATACAAACGTATTTTCTGTAAGAGGCCCAAGTAACACTGACCGACGGTCGACCAAAAAGTGACGTCGATTTCAGGTCGAATTTAAGTCATATTCTGCCGTCTAATCCGACGTCTATACGACGACATTGTGACGTTGATTTTTGGTCTGAAATAGGACTATTTAGACGTCTAATCAGACGTCTATACGACGACATTGTGACGTTGATTTTTGGTCTGAAATAGGACTATTTAGACGTCAGATTTGTGGTCGCTATGACGTCTATATGACGACTTTATATGGTCATAATTAGGTCTATTTAAACCTTTTTTCCACGTCTAATTTGATGTCTTTATGACGATTATTTTTACTTTATTATTAATATTATTAAAAATTCATATTTTAAATTTATTTAATTTGGCAATTAATAACACACGAAGGGATATATTATTTTTATTTATATATCAATTCATTATGACAATATATTGTTTATTATAATGATTTTTAAAATTAGAATAAATGTAATATAAAACTTAGTTTATATTTACATATATGTGTAATATATATATATTTTTATTTAATTATTGTCATTACCAAAATCTACGAATAGAAGCAGATTGGCACACCCAAATATAGGTATGCCGTGGTGATATTTATATTTTATTTATTTAAAACATATTACATTTTTACATAATTATTAATGCGAAACGGAAACAATTTATATCTGTTATATTTTTTGGTATAAAAATCATGGACATATTAATTTTCAACAATTTAAACAAAAGCTAGTAGTGCTTTAAAAAAACCATTTTAAGAAATGTTGCTAATACAAAAGCAAATGTATAAATAAAGGGAAATATATAATATAAAAACAAAGATTTATCTATATAGTTTTACGGTTTTACCTGAGCATTTCCTATAACTCCAAAAATCCCACTTTCCTAAGTTTTCCAAGAATCTTTACATCTTCCCTTTCAAGCTATTCTTGAACGATTGGATTCAAGTAAACCATCGACAAAGAGACATCATAGTGATTTTTAATACATATTTCGATTCTGGTGATCTTGACCAAGTTGCATTTTTTTTTTTTTAATGGAAACTTAATTTCTAATTTCTCTTGTATAGATTGGCATTAGCTGTAATAGAATTTGTTGGTACAAATTCTATTCAAACTGCCGAAATGTTGGCTGCGTAATAAAAATAATAAAATTTATCGCGCTTGGCCCGAAAATTTGAAATATAAAAAAAATTGGTTCGGGCAATTAACAATTATTCCCAGCAGCTCAATTCTGAATATAAATTATACAAGGTGGATATTTTAGAATAATTTGGTAAGTTGAAAGAATTATAACTTACAACTCTTTTCTAAAATTAAAAGAAATTACAGCAAAATAAAAATAAATCAAATAAAAATTGACATATGCTCAGACTACTGTATATGTATGAACGCACCCTCCCCCCTCCGCCATTTTTGTGTTGTGTCATCTGTGTCATGTCCAGCATTTTAATTACCACGGGAGAATACTGAAAATGCTGAAATTTCTTAATACGAACATTGAAAATTTAGTATATTGTAAGTAGATAAAATTGTGCTTATATTGCTTATGACAATTACTTTTTTATAGATATGGTAAGACACGAAGCGAAGTGCCATTATGAAGAATATAACAAGCAATCATAACCAAGAGATGGTGAACTAGTTGAAATATGCACCACACAACAACGGGCAAATAAATATGTACATAACTTTTTTGTAGATATAAGATGCATTATTTATTTAATTAATTTGTATTTTTCGTAATATTTTTTTTAAATACTTTTTATGTGTAATATTTATTGTTCATATATTGTTGTGCATTAATATTTTTTAATAATTTTTTTTATATTATATAGTATAAATAAAACTAGAATTAAATTATTTATTTTTCCTACCACCATTTATGTTTATACCATAAAATTACGTCGTAACAATGCCTTAAAATGAAGTCGAAACAACGCCTTAAAAGACGTCGATACAACGTCTTAAAAGACGTCGATACAACGTCTTAAATAGACGTCGATACAACGTCTTAAAAAGACGTCGATACAACGTCTTACAATGACGTCGAAACAACGTCTTATAATGACGTCGATACAACGTCTTATAATGACGTCTAAACAACGTCTTAAAATGACGTCGTACAGCTCCACGCTGAGACGTCTTCTAGACGTCTATGTGACGTAAATTAGGACGTCACAGTGACGTCGATTTTAGGTCATTTGTGTTACTTGGGGGTGCATACAATTTTGTAGGGTGAATTTGGCATTTATACTCTTCATACAAACCGAGGGTCATAATAGTTCAATCAGTTTACATTTCCTCTAAACAAATTATAAAACCTACAAAAATGGTGAGATATTTCTATCCTCTACTTTAAAATATAGATTTTAAACTTACAGAAACTGTATATGTTATTTAAGTACTCCACCAATTAATAATGGGGGAAGGGGTTATATCGCCTTTATAAATATATCTTTAATTTTATTACGCATTGTATTCACAAGCCCTGCACATTCTTCTGTTAGATTATTGTCCCATATGTCTTGTGCCAAACCTTTTAAATGCCGGTCGAGCTATTATCATACGTCTTTTGGTCCACAGTTTTTAGTCTATATTTGAAGTAAACAAAAGAATTTTGTGGAAAATTTCTTGAAAATGTAAGCTGGCTAACTATTATGAACCTGGGCTCGTATATATTTGAATAAAATATGTTCGTTTGCTTTAAAAAATGCGTAAATTTATTTTTCTATTTCGGTGTTCTTATGTTTCTATAAACGCACTGTTTTGTACTGCAAACACGACGTTTAGAAGATCTATAAGCGTACTATCAAGGAGGAACAGGAGAAAGCACTTAGATTAGCAGCTTGTGTCATTTGTGGCGCCATCATACGGCAATGGCCCCAACTAAAATTAGTTCTTTATTACCTGTTAGATGTCACTAGGTGTAATATAAAATTTGAATTTTCTTAGTATTTGTTATTGACTATAACATATATTTATTATTTTTTAATGTATAAGCTAGTAAAAAGATGTAAACTATTCATTTACGAAATGAATTGATATTTATCGTAAAAGTGTTTGTATTGATTAACTAATGAGAAATATGAATGCTGTCGTCATGACAACATAACAGTGACATGAAAGTTTCGAAAGTTTTTCTTGAAAAATTTGTCGTGAAAGAAAAATTGAAAAAAATATTCTTTTTATCTTTAATTAAAGTGGTGTATATTTATGAAAAGGTAAGTAAGAACTTCTTTCGTTATTATACATTAATGTACAATAAAGATGTATGTAACTTTCGAATTTATAGATGCCGAGATCGTGCTGCGTCCCTTCTTGCTATATGTTTAGCGAGAAATTAAAAGTACGATTTCCGCCACCTGAAACATGGATTGATCTGTTCGAAAAGTGGATCACTATCATTAAAAATCCATTGCTTTTAGAAATGCCACCAGAAAAAGTATATGAAAATTATAGGATATGTATGGGGCATTTTGAGGAGCAATGGATTGATTACAATTCTTCGAAAAAATATTTAAAACCGGGAGCAATTCCAACATTATTTCCTACCAAAGGTATTTCCATTACATTTAATTTAGAGAAAAAACTATTTGATTATTCCCCGAATAGATTTTCTCTTACTATTCTTCTGTTAGTTTCAACTTGTTTTTAAATTTATATATTGTTGGGGGAGACTACACTTTTTGTATTTAATTTCTTTGTTGCAATCAATTATCTTTAATATAATCAAAATTTATTGTTGTAATCAAATTTAAATTTTCATTGTTGCAATCAAACTTTCTCTGTTATAATTAAAGTATATTTGTTGTAATTAAACCACTTTATTTATTCTAATTAAGAATAATATTAAATAAAAGGTTTTTTTTTAGGTTTCCTAAAGCCTTTGAGTACATGTAATATTTTAACTTTAACTTAGAATTTAAGACTACAAATTAATTTTGTGAATGCAGCATTAATTATTTTTCATTATAAATGTTAGATTTAAGAAATTTGATACTAAATATTTTTTTAAATTAAAATTCAAATGTATAAATTTCCTTCATTTGAAAATTGTGTAGATAATTTTTTGTGTATAATATTTTTTTGTTAAAATGATGTATTGTACGCTTTAGGTTAAAATAAAATTTATGTAAAATAATAATATTTTGTGTATATTTAATTTTTAATTGTAAAAAAATAAAATTTAATAAAAAAAATATAGAAAACTGCCATGAGAGGCATCTTGCGGCAATGGCCCCAACTAAGCAACATGCCGCCTTGACGGTTCTATTGTTTTAACATTGAGTGCGCACTCCTGATCCTCCTTGCGTACTATTTTTGGCGCCTTTCATGTTCTAGAGTTGGTAGTCATGCTTTCATAACTGACAGATGACAGGTAACCTCAAAATGGTAAGTTGTTGATAATATTTCAACATATTACTTTTAATTATGGATTTTTATACTTTCTTTAGGTGATAGGACTAGAAAGAAATATAATATTAATTTCACAACCAGAATCAGACCTTGAATCATAAATACTATACACCTTGCAATACACTAATTAATTAATAGTTGACAAAAAATGAAATTTCAATTGTTAACGAGAAGCGTTACCAACATAAACATAACTAACAAAAAAATACCTAGTCATAATTTGACGTCGCAATTTAAATAAATTTAATCGTAAAATTACCTCAATAGAAAAAATAGTATAAAAAACACGTATCATAAGGCCTGTTGACGCACTCGTCCTTTGTAAAACTCGCCTAGCGGCTCGTTTTCCAAACTTGGACTCGTACGTTAACAGATTGCCTTATGATACTTGTGTTTTAATGTCCTATTATTTACATTCCTGACATTCCTTTGCTCCACAATTAAATCAATTTAACAGAAAGTTGCTACATAATATGACACAAATCTCCTATTTGTAAAAGACATTTTATAAATAAAATTAATAAATTATAAGCTAAAGTCTCATTCCCATCTACAGTTTTAATTTTAGGTTTTAGTTTTAATTTTAATTGTATGTTTTAATCGCAGAACTGATGTGCTGTTTCTTGCTAAGTTTTAGTATTAGTTTTTATTTCAAACATGGTGCAAAATGCGCACGCGTCATTACTGTCAACAGTGGTTTGCCGTTTGCTTTGCTGTGTTTGACACTGCATTTTAAACTAGATTTTATTATTTAACAACAAACTTTTAATATTTTTGACCTTATAATACCGATTTTCTTTATTTTACAATTTTTTTTATAGTTATTATACATTTTAGGTTAAACCCGGCCGATAAAAATAACCACTGTTGTGTCAAGTTTTAATTTTAGAAAGATTGGAGTTCGCATACTCGTAAAACTAAAACAAAACTAGAATTAAAATTAAAACATGCGCTGGGAATGATTACGCACACTGGCATATGCTATACTATTCTTGCGACTAAAACAGTAAAATTAAAACTAAAATTAAAACAGTAGCTGGGAATGATACTTAATATTGTTTAAAAAATTCATTTGGCAGTATTCTTACACAAATTTTTGTGATACCTGTTGTAATCACCTTATCAAATAGTGGCTAACTCGTTCTAAAAGAAATAAACATTCACCAAACATAATAATAATAATAGCCTTTATTTAACATACCTTCAGTACAAAAATAACAATATTAATATATTTTAGTATTCCTAATTAGAAATAAGTATATTAGACCCAAATTTGAGCATAGGCCTCCCCTAACCTCTTCCACTCTTCTTTATCTTGGGCTTTTCTCATCCATTGCCCACCTTGTTCTGCTACGATGCTATCTTCCCACCTTCTCTTTTGTCTTCCTCTGTTCCGTTTCTCGTCTAGTGGTAACCATTCGGTTGTAGTTTTTGTCCATCTGTTGTCTTTTAGTCTTGCAACATGTCCAGCCCATTTCCATTTTGATTTATTTGCTATTTATATTTTGCTCTTCAAGGGATTTCCATATATGACAGTGTTCTAGGGAATCAAATGCCTTAGTATAGTCTACAAAAGCCAAATACAAATTTTTATTATATTCAATAGTTTTCTCAATTATTTGCTTGACTGTATGTAAGTGGTCAGTTGTAGAGAAACCGTTTCTAAATCCTGCCTGATGGATAGGTTGCTGTTCGTCCAATGTTTTTGTAAGTCTATTGAGTAGGATTTTAGAAAATAGTTTGTATACTGATGAAGACAAGCTAATAGGTCTATAGTTATTTATTTCTGACCTGTTTCCTTTTTTATGTATCAGCATAAGCTTCGAGATAGTCCATTGTTTAGGAATTTGTTCAGTTTCCAGTATATTGTTTAATATTTCTTTTAATATTGGCATTATATATTCTTCCCCGTATTTTAATGCTTCGTTTGGTATGTTATCCAGTCCTGGGCTTTTGTCGTTTTTTAGAGAATTTATTGCGGATCTGATTTCGCTTGTGATGATGGCTGGGATCATTTCTTGTTCTAATTTTATTTGATCTAGCTTTGGGGATATTAGTTCTTGTTCTTTTTCGGATATTGTGCTTGTATATAGTCGTTCGTAGAATTTTGTTGCTTCTTCCATAATAATGTTTCTGTTGTTTATATATACTCCTTCTCCTTTCTGTAAGTATGTTATCCATGTCTTACTTGTATTTAGCCTCTGTTTAATTTTTTTAATTGATCCTCTGTTTTCTAATTCGTTGTTTATTATATTTAGATCATAATTTATCATATCTTTCCGTATTTCTTTTCTTACTGTTTTACATATTTCTGACCATTTTCTTTTTTCTTCGTCTGTTTTGTTTTTTATTTTCTTTAGCTTTTCTCTCTTCTTTATAATCGAAATTGTGTCTTCGGACAGTTTTTCTTTGTTCGTTTTATCGGATTTCAATTCTTTTCTAGTGTCTTCTATAGAGATTATTAGGTTTCTCTCAAATATGTCGTATACTTCTTGCGTACTTCCTTTGGTTATACTTGCCATTGTGAGGTTGTTCATCCTGCTGTTTAGATTTTTATTAAGTATATGTTTCGCTGTTTCTGGGATGTTATAACTTGGTGTAGATGTAAACTGAGTTCTGGTTTTCTTCTTATTGACTCCAGTTCTGATTGTTGCTCTTACCATTCTGTGATTAGTATTAAACTCACAATTGTTCAGTACTTCCACATTTTCAATATTTCTTATATCACTTGAGAGAATGAAATCAATTTCGTTTTTGGTCATGGCATTTGGTGATATCCATGTCCATTTCTTTGATGGTTTCTTTTTAAACATACTATTCGCAATTATCAACCTATTTCCCATAGAAAATTGGATAAGTCTCTCTCCTCTTTCATTTCTCTGTCCATATCCATATGCTCCCATTGATATTTCTTCTGAATTCTTTTTGTGGCCTATCTTACTATTGAAGTCTCTTATTATTAATTTTAATTTCATATTTGAGGAGCATATAGCAGTTGATAAATTGTCATACAATTCTTCTACGATTTGATCATCATGAGCTGTCGTTGGGGCATATACTTGTATCAGAGTGTAAGTTTCGCCGTTATCTAGTTTTATATTTAGCAATGCTATTCTGTCAGTAATACCCTTGAATTCAATTATATTATTTCTCAGTTTTTTGTGTATTAGAAAACCGACTCCATACATTCCTTTTGTCTTACCAACATAGCAGAATATGTAGTCTTTTCTCTCTTGTATAGTTTCTCCCACTCTTCTAAACTGTAATATTTCCTCCCTGGTTGGATATGTTATATTTTTGTTTAAAGGATATATCTCGGGCTATGTTCTTGTTGACTCTTCTACTTCTCCTTTACACTTTTGTTAGTATTATAATCTGCTGCATCTGAGTTAAGGTGTCGAGGTTAAGCTGATTTGAGATTGATATCCTGAAAATTGCTTTTAAAGGATATATGCTGTTTTGTACTCCTATGATGAACTTTTAGAATATGATCTCTTCTGTGCTTGTACCATTTGCGCATAACATGCTTATTGCAACTTTATTTTCTTGATGCAATTTTTGTTTAATGCAGGACTATCTGGCATCTGGATGTCCGTGGAAGTCATGCAGTTTATTAAACTAGGATACTGTCGCAGTCTGTGTATCATTTACTTTAATTACACTGTTGTTGTTTGTATTAGACTGTATTTGAGTTAAGGTTTCGAGGTTATGCTGACTTGAGATTGATATTCTGAAAATTGCTTTTAAAGGATATATGTTGCTTGTAATCCTATGCACTTTTTAGAATATAATAATCTTCTGTGCATGTGTTATGTTTTCTTCGTTTATTTTAATTATATTTCAGTTAATTTTGTTTTTTGTTATCTGACAGTAACGACCTTCAAATAATTTAAAATTTGACGTAAAATAGTAATTAACGTTATAAGTCCGGGAACACATACTTTACAGTATGAGTGAGACATTTAAAGACGAGGCGACAAAGGAGCCGAGTCTTGAAATTCGAAACGAGTACTGTAAAAAGTGTTCACGGACGAATGTCGTTATGTATTTCATTCTGTGTCAAATTGCGTTTTAAAGAAACATTGAAATTAATTTAAAAATAATTTTCAGGCGACCACCTACGAAAGTAGCTATAACAACACGCTAAATAACAACAGAAAATGCAACATAACACACTAGTGATGTTATGAATATAACACACTAGTGCTGTTATGAGTTTTTAGTTCCATTAATCGACATCAGATGGCATTTCGGCAAGAAGTTAAATAAAATATATGATAATTTACAATAACCGTCAAGTGGAACATTAATAATTATTATATTTGCTAATATTTTTGTATCATTTAGTATTATTTATATAATGTAGTTTTAGATTACGCGCGTCTAACGGATTGAGTTGCGCCGAGCGCCGGTAGTTGAACCTAACATCAAATGTCAGCCGGCAGCGGTTTCGTGTTTCAAAGTAAAAAAGTGAAATTTTGTGTTTACGTATTAAATTTAATCATTTTTTTAGAGTCAAACATGGACACAAGTGACGAAGATATCATTGACTGTACACCGCCTACAATTGTTCAGGCTGCAAGAGAAACTACATTATTATTGTAAACACTTTTTTAAGAAATATTTTGTGGTCGTCCGAAAAATAGTGTACATAACTCACTCGAAAGTGTTTAGCATGCTCGTGTATTAAATCACTCGGCGCTACGCGCCTTGTTCTTCAATCTCTACACTCGCACGCTATTTACCACTTTCCACGCTCGTTATGTAATATACTATTAACAGATGCTCCAAATCTAGTTACATTTTCGTAACATGATTAGCAACGGTTGTTTGGCAAATGTTTAATTTGTTTAAATAATTTGTTGTGTCAAAATGAATTCTTATGCAAATTGCCCAGAAATTGTAAATCCTCCAGTAATTGTAAGAAAATCTGAAGAAGCGTGTGCGAAATTAATACCTATTAAGTCTGGTGAAAGGTATCAAAAACAATTCAGCCATTTTTGTGAATGGAAAGCAGAAAATAATGTGACGAAAATTACGGAAGAAGTTATGTTGGCCTATTTTTTAGATTTGGTAAGAATTTAAATGATTACATTTATTATTTTATTTGTGAACTAATGTTTTTAGTCTAAGAAAATAGGTGCGTCTTCTTTGTGGCCGAAATATTCCATGATAAAATCAACATTAATTGCGAATGAAAATCTTGACATATCTCGTTTTTCTAAAGTGGTAGCATTCCTGAAAAAACAATCAATTGGTCATGAATCGAAACAATCTAAAACATTAACCCGAGAAGAAATCTATAGATTTATGAAAGAAGCTTGTACTGATAAATTTCTTCTGGCAAAAGTAAGAGGAAATTTTAAATAAAACAAGAAAATATACGAATTTTTTTGAATTTACAGGTTGTAGCTTTGATTGGAGTAGCTGGCGGTTGTAGAAGAGAAGAATTGTACAATATTTCACTAGACGATATCCAGGAAACTCAAACGCAGTTAGTAATTACAATTTCGTGCACTAAGACAAATCAAAGAAGAACCTTTACTGTAATAAACGAAGTAGATGAAATTAAATGTTTGGAGTTATTCAGAAAATACGTATCACTGAGACCAAAAAATGTTAATCATAGAATGTTATTTTTGGGATATAGAAATTCAAAGTGTACCGTACAGAGGGTAGGAATACACACAATTGGAGGGATGCCAAAACAAATTGCACTGTTTTTGGGTCTTCAAGATCCTGACAAGTATACTGGTCATTCGTTTCGGAGAACTTCTGCTACGCTTTTGGCTGATGCTGGTGCTGATTTAGCAGTACTAAAAAGACACGGTGCTTGGAAGAGTTCGTCTGTGGCTGAAAAATACATAGAAGACTCTGTGGAAAACAAAAATAAAATTGCTAGGATGATACTGAATGGAGAAACCTTTGTCGAAGTATTGCAGCAGCAAAACAAAGAAATTATTAATAAAACTAGTTTTAGCAGTAATTTTCCTCCAGTAACTATTGAGGGCAATACAAATTGTACTATTAATCTGAACATTAATATTTAAGTTTAATTGTTAATTTTTATTATACATATATTATGTATTTTTGAATAAATTATTTCTTAAATTTGAATAATTGTTATTGCCATGATTAATTTTGTGTTTCCAATAGCAACACTTTACCGGACCGGCCGTTTTTTGTGTTTTGGAATTTGACACAGTATGAAATAAAGAAATAAACATTCACCAAACATATGTTATTAATTTGGAATATAATATTTATTAATTTATTTTTTAGTATATGTTCTCTTATTTACTAGCGTAGCTGTCACTTTTGACAGTTGCTGTGGACAGTTGAATGGATTGAATGCAGACGTATGTCCACTTACTTTCTTTTGACCAAATTAAAGTTCACTAGATTATCGACAATGCGTATGTTGCACCACCATTGAACACGCGTTGAACTAGCTTTCATAGTGACATCTAGTGACAGGTAGCCTAAACTTTTTCATTCGGTTTTTGAATATTCGGGTTTTGAATATTCGGGTGTTGAATGATTCTGTGCATGAATATTCTGGTTTTGAATATTCGGGATTTGAATGATTCTGTGCATGAATATTCTGGTTTTGAATATTCTGGTTTTGAATATTCGGGCGTTGAGTATGCACTCGTGTTTATTTATTAAACGGTACAACGGTTTATTATTCAAAAAATGTTTTAAGTTCCACATATTTTCCGTAGACATGCCTGTACTGTACCTATTATCTAGAATTCAGTTATTCAATCACATCGTATATAATTATCGATGAAGCTGTCATTTTTGACATTTGAAAACGTATGTCTATTATTATTCTCATCTAAATAAATTAAAGTACACTACAATATCGACAATGCATACGTTTCGCAGTGACATCTAGCCTAAACTTTTTCATTCGGTTTTTGAATATTCGGGTGTTGAATGATTCTGTGCATGAATATTCTGGTTTTGAATATTCGGGATTTGAATGATTCTGTGCATGAATATTCTGGTTTTGAATATTCGGGCGTTGAAGACATTCCCAAATTTTTCTGTATGCTCAAGAACTATTTTGAAAGCAAATTATTTGGAATAATTGTTATTAAATCAAAAGCGTCGTGTTTGGTTTGAAAAAGTTTGTTGTGATGCGTTGTTAATGTAAAACTTATTAAACGCATTTTTTTTATCAAATTTACAATTTACAAATTAAGTAATAGTCAATTTTGAAATACCTACCTGACGTTGTTAGTTACGTAGATAGTTGTTTACAGTTGAGTATATAGAAAAATAATTAACTGCATCAATATTATCGTACAATAATATCTAACTTCTAGGAACGCCTTTATACAGATACACTAACTAACACCTTGCTACAAAAGATTTAACAAGTACATATGAAAGAAAAGACTCTTGTAGATCCTACAGTAGTCTACATAAATGAAACTCATTTAAAAATATGTATATTAATTTCAGTTATAATATATCACTCTTAACTCTCTTCAAATAAAAATGAAAATTAAAACTAATATTTTTAATGCTTTGTATTTTATCTTTTTTTTTTCATAAATATGTCCATAGACTGTCAGAATAGTAAATAATTTATTCTTTCCTGTCGGCTCTTTATTTGTTTTGTTATTGATGTTTGTACTGTTAATTACTGACATTTTCTTCCTTTAAAATGATGAATGAGGTAAATGATTCTTTTCAACGAAAATAGAACGATAAGTTCTATGAAACACTGTAGATAATTCATGATTCTAATAAATGCGCCATAAAAGTAAAACGTACCTACGGTAAAGATTAATTTACATTTCTCTCGTTTAATTGAAAATCATTTCTGCATTCATTTAAATATTAAAGTAGTTCACTATTAAGAAATATATTGTAATTACTACTTTTTACCTCTCGCCAAGAGAGGTATCGGATTCATGCTAAAAATCGTATATCTAAATTTTAATGAATAAGCACCTTTTAAAGTCCCTATAATCCGATTTTGACATTTTTACGATGATATCTGTCTGTCTGTGTGTGTGTGTGTGTGTGTGTGTGTGTGTGTGCGTGTATGTGTGGATGTATGTATGTATGCGCGCAGGGCCGGCTCAGAGGTTAAAACGTACTTATTCATTAAAATCTGCACATGTGATTTTCAACATGAATCCAATACCTTTCTTAGCGAGAGGTAAAAATTGTCACACACATACACACATACAGACATCATCATAAAAATGGTATATCATATTATTTACAGTATCAAAAGTGAAATAATTATTATACACTATATTAATAAATAAATATCCTAATACTATCATTAGCATTATTCTTATTGTTTTTGATATTCTATATTATCTTCTAAATCAGTGTCTGGTAGTCCTTCATTAATTGATGCACATTCAATTACATTTCTATACTATATAAATTTCATGAATTAAGTTTTTATTAGATAAATCAAGTTTTCTTTTTAATTTTTTTTTTGAATATGCTTGTAGGCAAGGAATATTTCTTTTCACTTGTATTTCTATTCCATAAAATTCTGCATTTTCTCAAACATATGGTATCCTTTCTCCTGTCTTTTATATTTTGATCACTTATATTTTGGGAATAAAAGAGTTGGTTTACTGTCTTAATATCCTAAATTAATGATGTATCAAATTAAAAATTCATGAGTTAATGCTTCATATAAGAGTAGCGAATTTGTTAAATTATCACCATTAGTATTTCCGTTTCTAATACTGATAGAGTTGACCTCGGTGTTGACTTTAGATTTGCTTCGAATACTTCTGTATTTATTTGTATTGATATACCTATCTGTAATTTCATTTTCTTTTCTTGTTTCAACCTGTTTTTTAACGTTTTGATTTTCATTTTCATTTTTTAGTGTCATTCGCGAATTTCAAATTTTTTATTGACCGAGACGACATAGTACGCAATCTGCAAGAAACAAAATGACATAAGCAACATTTATCTTTTAGTTACGTTTTATTATAAAATAGTACCTACAAGATACAGAAATATAATATTAAGAACTTGATTACGAAATTCATTGTAAAAGTTAATTTTCACTTAATGTTCCCGTATTTTAAATAAAAAAGAAGTAAACGTTCACACAAGTGGCTTGTAAAAAGCCCTATATTTTAGTGTAGTTTGGTTTACGATTTAATGAAAGCCACATTTAATTGTGTATAAGCGACATATATAATTTACTTTTTAAATAGAAATATTTTCATAAGATCAGTAGGTGCCTTGTGGCTGAGAACTATAATATAGCATTAGTGACACAAAATAAATGTCATAAGCGACGTATAACTTCCTCAGTGTCGCTTGCTCAAGATTATAATATGGAATAAATCGCGTACAGAATTTTTGTCGTTTAAAACGATGAGACAGGTGAATAGATCTTTTAACAAGCTTTTCGTTGCTGTATTAACGATAACTTGATTTTTCAATTTCTGTTGCTTACGTCGTTTTCCGTGAACACGTCGAATATGTCTCTTTGTAATCAAATCCATGTTGTGTTGTGGTTGGGTGACTTCAAATTTGTGTTGATAATTAAAAATTTAAACTGGGACCCCCACAACCAATTTAGGATGCCATGTCTTTTTCTCTTTTAGCATTTATGGAATGGCAAATGCCTTTAAAGCGTCGTATAAAACAAATTTACAATGGTTAATAATAAACTTTGACATTTTCCACATGACAAAATTTTGACATTTATAAACAATACATTATTATGTTGTTTATGTTGTTGCTTAGTTTAACAATAACAATATTTTAATAATACCTAACAATCAATAGGTGTTACTATGGATAATTTAATTTTGAATTCTCGGCAAGAAAGCGACACGGATTTTTGATAGAGAATGGATTTAGCAAATACAAGAATATTTCTTGAAGTATTACTATAAGTTTATTAGTTTATGAAATAACGGCAATATTTGTGCACAACGAAAATGATATGGATATGGTTGAGAATGTACATAACCAGTTGATAGCATTATGTTCGTTAATGTAAGTTAATGTTTACTATATTATAAATGTTACTGATTGCACGTATGTATGTATGTATGTATGTATGTATGTATGTATGTATGTATGTATGTATGTAAGTATGAACGTAAGAACGTACGATTGTATATAATATACATGTGTATATAAGAGGTCTAAAAGGTTTATATGTAAACATGCTTTCAACTGAATACATACAGTGTGTCTTTATGTATGCTTAATTGCATAGTAAGATTATAGAACAAGACCCGATAACAAGTTTAGGATGTAATCCGAGCTGATGCCTTTTCTTTGTACTTTTGCATTTGTGGAATGGCAAATGCCGTTAAGTGACTTCATTTGTGTTTCTTTTTCTTTGTGAGAATGTAAAATGGGGCCCTACAAGTAGCATAGGATGCAAACTGAGCTGATCCCATAGCATTTGCAGAATGACAAATGCCACTAAGCGTCCATTTCAGATTGCATTCTACGTCATTGTGTCATCGTGTGTTTCTATACCTTAGTGAAAATTTAAATGGGGCCCTACAAATAGCATAGGATGCAATTTAAGCTGATGCCATGGCATTTTTCCTGTATTTGTAGAATGTCAAATGCCCCAAATGCGTCCGATTCAGATTGCATTATACGTCGTTGTGTGTCTCCATGTGTTTCTATATCTTAGTGAGAATTTAAATGGGGCCCTACAAATAGCATAGGATGCAATCTGAGCTGATGCCAAGGCATTTGTTCTTCTGCATTTGTGGAATGGCAAATGTCCCAAAGGTGTCCGTTTCAGATTTCATTCTATGTCGTTGTGTGTCTTCGTGTGTTTCTAGATCTTAGTGAGAATTTAAATGGAGCCCTACAAGTAGCATAGGATACAATCTGAGCTGGGTAGGGATCCGAAGAATACACTATGGTAGCGTAACGAGAAATAAAATTTCGTTTTCCTAACAACCGTGGAAGTTGATATGGAAAGGAAGATGAAACGGAAGAGGTATTTTTCGCTACGCTATCATAGCGTTGTTTTGGGATCCCACCTCAGATGCCATGGCATTAGTCCTTTTGCATTTGTGGAATGGCAAATGCCCCAAAGGCATCCGTTTCAGATTGCATTCTCCGTCGTTGTGTGTCTTCGTGTGTATCTTAGTGAGAATGTAAAATGGGGCTCTACAAGTAGCATAGGATGCAATATGAGCTGATGCCAAGGCATTGTCCTTCTGCATTTGTGGAATGGCAAATGTGTCTTCGTGTGTTTTCGTAACTTAATGAGAAGTATGTTAAAAGTAGCATAGGATGCAATCTGAGCTGATGCCATGGCATTTGTCCTCCTTTTTTGGAATGGCAAATGCCCCAAAGGCGTCCGTTTCAGAATGCAGTCTACGTCGTTGTATGTCTTCGTGTGTTTCTTTATCATAGTGAGAATGTAAAAGGCGTTATTTTACCGTGAACACGTCGAATGTCTCTTTGTAATCAAATCCATGTTGTTGCGTTGTGATTGTGTGACTTCAAATTAGTTGTTTGTATTGATAATTTAGAATGTAAAATGGGACCCCACAATAAATTTCGGATGTCGTCTTTTCTCTTTTAGCATTTATGGAATAGCAAATAACTTAAAGGCGTCTTCTAAAACAAATTTACAATGGTTAATTATAAATTTTAACACTTTCCACATGACATAAAATTTTGACATTTATAAACAATACATATCATGGTTCATAGATACAATTATTTATCTCGTTGCTTAGTTTAACAATAACAATATTTTAATAATACCTAATAATCAATAGATGTTACTATGGATAATTTAATTTTGATTTCTCGGCAAGAAAGCGACACGGATTTTCGACAGAGAATGGATTTAGCAAATACAAGAATATTTCTTGAAGTATTACTATAAGTTTATTAGTTTATGAATTAATGGCTGCTTCCAATATTTGTGCATAAAGAAAATGTTATGGATATGGTTGCGATTGTACATGACCAGTTGATAGCATTGTGTACGTTAATGTAAGTTAATGTTTACTAGTTTATAAATGTTAATGATTGTAGGTATATATGTGTGTATGTATTGTATGTATGTATGTATGTATGTATGTATGTATGTATGTATGTATGTATGTATGTATGTATACAATTCCCTGCTCACCTAATTATTTTAAGCAAAAACGCGTCAAATAAAAGTTTTAGGGCATAAAATTCTACATCTAAATAAATAGAATTAACTTTACATGCTTTATAACGACAGAAATTAAATATGAAAATGTCGAAAATTACGTTGAAAATATCGATAGCCATGGAATTAAACAAAAAATAAATAGAAGCTTGACGTTTTATTTGTCAAATAAGTTATTTGACGTTTCTGAAAATTTGATTTTGTCTCTGGTTTTGTTGTCTGATATTATTAAAAAATGAATATTTATACTAATGAAGAGCGTGTTTTCATAATAAAATGTTTTTATGGAGGTAATAGTTACCGCAAAGTGCGTGATTTATTTTCCGTTAAGTTTATGGATCGGCCGATTCCTAGTGCAACTACAATTGCTAAATTGGTGACAAAATTTGAAAAGACTGCTAGGTGTCTTCAAAAAATACACGTGAGCCGCGTTATCAGAATGTAGGACGAGCAGAAGAACGTGCCTTGCTGGAAGAAAGAGTGTTAGGAATGATAAGTTTAAACCCCTTCTGTAGTACTAGATGTATTGGAAATGAGTTGGGAGTTCATCACAGCATCATACATAATATTTTAAAAAAAAATTCGTACTATTCTTATAAAATACAGTGTCACCAAGAACTTTTCCCATACGATGAAGAAAATAGAAGAGTGTTTTGCGAAGATATGCAGAACCGGGCTAATAATGATCAAACTTTTTTATCGTCCATTTGTTTAACCGACGGATGCACTTTCACGTTAAATAATGAACCCAATACCCAAAATTCACGTTGTTGGGCAACAGAAAATCCTAGAGTTAGTATTTCAACAAGGACACAATATCCCCAGAAAGTTAATATGTGGGCTGGAATTTTAGGTCACCACATAATTGGTCCTTTTGAAATACGTGGCAATCTAAATACGGAAAAATATTTGGAGATGCTACAAAACGAAATGGGTCCTGCAATAGACGATGTTGTGCGCCCAGATCGAGAGGTCTGGTTTCAACACGATGGATGTCCTGCACACTATGGCAGACACGTTAGGGAATATTTGGATCTGGCATTTCCTGGGCGCTGGATTGGACGAGGGGGTATTATTAACTGGCCTGCTAGATCTCCAGATCTTGCTCCATGTGACTTTTTTGAATGGGGTCACTTAAAAAATCAAATTTATAAACAAAGCCACGAAAACATAAATGATTTGAGAGATGCCATATTTAATGAATGTCATCGTATAACTCAGCGGCAACTATTTAATGTACAAAGGTCGTTTTACAATAGATTAGGTTATTGTCTTGTCCAAAATGGTGCTGCATTTGAATATTTATTGTAACTATTATCTTTAAATTATAATTACTTGTTATTCGTTTACTAATTATAAAACTTTTCTTGCTTGAAAATATGTTACAAAATATTGAATTTTTAATAAATTCATATTATTTAAACAAAACTGTATTTTTTAACTTTATTTATTAATCTAATATTTCTGTTATTGTCATACTGTGGTCATACTTAACGATATTTGTCCAAATTAGAAATGTCAAATAAGTTAACTTACGTTGTGACAGATAAAACGTCAAGCATTTATTTATTTTTTGTTCAATTCCATGGCTATCGATATTTTCAACGTAATTTTCGACATTTTCATATTTAATTTCTGTCGTTAAAAAGCATGTAAAAGTAATTCTGTTTATTGATTTAGATGCAGAATTTTGCCCTAAAACTTTTATTTGACGCGTTTTTGCTTAAAATAATTAGGTGAGCAGGGAATTGCAAAAAACTGATTTCCCATGTTAATCTCCTACAGTACCGGCCAAAAATATATCACCTTTATGTTTTTTCAGTATAACTTTTATAAAAATAAATCAAATGCGCTCAAAATTTAACAGTATATATTTGATGTAGATTAGATCTTGTACATGATGTGTGATGAGTTTTTTAAAGAAATATCATGTGTTTCAAGCTATTTTTTGAATTTATTTATTTTTTCTCGCTTATTCTGCCGTTGTATCTGTAGTTGAAACCGCAAAATTTTGCGTTATTTATTATTTTGTAATATGGCGAAGACAAAAGGTGCTCTAAATTTAGACGAACGACAACAAAAAGCTATTATAGAGGGCCGGAAACAAGGGCGGACGCATTAAGGAGCTCACGCAACAGTTTCACATCGCCAGATCATCGGTGAATAAAATTCTTAAACATTGGAACCTCCAAGGAGGCTATGTTGAGAAGAAGAAAAGCGGCCGACCACGTTGCACTACTTCCCTTGTCGATCGCAACATCCTCCACGTATCCCACAGCGATCCACGTCTTACAGCGCCCGACATTGCGAAGGAAATAGCGACTCCTGGTCAGTCTAATCCATGCATACGGACCATACGTCGTCGCCTACAAGCCGCAGGACTGAATGGACGGCAACTTGTGAAGAAGCCATTCATTTCTGCCAAAAATCGGAAGGCGCGAGTGCAGTGGGCTAAAGAGCATAAAAACTAGACACCTCAACAATGGTCTAATGTCATCTGGAGCGATGAAAGTAAGTTTATGTTGTTGATAGTGGTGGCATAAAATGGATTCGTCGCCCTAAAGGCAAACGTTTCAATCCAAAATATCAACTGCCGACTATGAAGCATTGTGGCGGTTCAGTCTTGGTGTGGGGTACTTTCTCAGCAAAAGGAATGGGTCCTCTTCACAGAAATCATGGTATCATGGATCGAAAAATGTACATAGACATCCTCAAAAATGTAATGCTTCCATATGGAAAGCGTCTTCATGGTCTTGGCTTCATCTACCAGCAGAATAATGATCCGAAGCATCGCGCGCGTGATTTGCAAGAATGGTTCCGACGCCATCGTCTGACTCTTATGAAATGGCCAAGTCAGTCGCCTGACTTAAATATTATTGAACCGTTGTGGGATGAGCTGGAAAGACATTTAGCCGGCAAACGAGCGGCAAGCGCAGCCAAGAAGTTCGCCCAACTTGAGGAGGAGTGGACGAAGATCCCTCAGCAGCAATCGACGCACTCATCGCGTCTATACCAAGACTCATCCAAGCTGCGATCGACGTAAAAGGATTTGCAACAAAATATTAATTTTATTTAGTGTTAATTATTTACTAACTTCATTATTAAATATTTCTTATTTTCAGATATTTGAATAAAATTATTTTTTCCGCGTTATTGTTACTATTATTTAGTGAAAAGTTTTTTATTAAGTAAATTATACCTAATATCAAAATATATTATGATTTTATAGACATCAATTCTCTATAAGTCAAGTTATGTTGAAAAAACTTAAAGGTGATATACATTTGGCCGGTACTGTATGTACACCTTTAAGATAGACACACGGTATATGTATGTATGTAAGAATGTATGTACGTAAGAAAGTACGAATATAATATATAATATACATGTGTAGATAAGAGGTCTAAACAGATTATATGTAAACATGCTTGATTATTTAGAATAAGATCCGATATCAAGTTTAGAATGTAATCCGAGCTGATGTCTTGGCAAATGCCCCAAAGGCGTCCGATTCAGATTGCATTCTGGGTCGTTGTGTTTATTCGTGTGTTCTTGTATTTTAGTGAGAATGTAAAATGGGGCCGTACAAGTTGCATAGGATACAATCTGAGTTGATGGCATGGCATTTGTCCTTCTGGATTTGTAGAATGGCAAATGCCCCAAAGTTGTCCGTTTCAGATTGCATTCTGGGTCGTTGTGTTTCTTTGTGTGTTCCTATATATTAGTGAGAATGTAAAATGGGGCCGTACAAGTAGCATAGGATGCAATCTGAGCTGATGCCATGGCATTTGTACTTCTGCATTTGTGGAATGGCAAATGCCCCAAAGGCGTCCGTTTCAGATTACATTTTGGGACCTTGTGCTTCTTCGTGTGCTCCTATATATTAGTGAGAATGTAAAATGGGGCCGTACAAGTAGCACAGGATGCAATCTGAGCTGATGCCATGGCATTTGTCCTTCTGCATTTGTGGAATGGCAAATGCCCCAAAGGCGTCCGTTTCAGATTGCATTCTGGGTCGTTGTGTTTCTTCGTGAGTTCCTATATATTAGTGAACATGTAAAATGGGGCCGTACAAGTAGCATAGGATGCAATCTGAGCTGATGCAATGGCATTTGTCCTTCTGCATTTGTGGAAAAGCAAATGCCCCAAAGGCGTCCGTTTCAAATTACATTTTCGGTCGTTGTGTTTCTTCGTGTGTTCCTATATATTAGTGAGAATGTAAAATGGGGCCGCACAAGTAGCATAGGATGCAATTTGAGCTGATGCCATGGCATGTGGCCTTCTGCATTTGTGGAATGGCAAATGCCCCAAAGGCGTCCGTTTCAGATTGCATTCTGGGTCGTTGTGTTTCCTCGTGTGTTCCTATATATTAGTGAGAATGTAAAATGGGGCCGTACAAGTAGCATAGGATGCAATCTGAGCTGATGTCACGGCATTTGGCCTTCTGTATTTGTGGAATGGCAAATGCCCCAAAGGCGTCCGTTTCAGATTGCATTCTGGGTCGTTGTGTTTCTTCGTGTGTTCCTATATATTAGTGAGAATGTAAAATGGGGCCGTACAAGTAGCATAGGATGCAATCTGAGCTGATGCCATGGCATTTGTCCTTTTGCATTTGTGGAATGGCAAATATCCCAAAGGCGTCCGTTTCAGATTGCATTCTAGGTCGTTGTGTTTCTTCGTGTATTCCTATATATTAGTGAGAATGTAAAATGGGGCCGTACAAGTAGCATAGGATGCAATCTGAGCTGATGCCATGGCATTTGTCCTGCATTTGTGGAATGGCAAATGCCCCAAAGGCGTCCGTTTCAGATTGCATTCTGGGTCGTTGTGTTTCTTCGTGTGTTCCTATATCATAGTGAGAATGTAAAATGGGGCCGTACAAGTAGCATAGGATGCAATCTGAGCTGATGCCACGGCATTTGGCCTTCTGTATTTGTGGAATGGCAAATGCCCCAAAGGCGTCCGTTTCAGATTGCATTCTGGGTCGTTGTGTTTCTTCGTGTGTTCCTATATATTAGTGAGAATGTAAAATGGAGCCGTACAAGTAACATAGGATGCAATCTGAGCTGATGCCATGGCATTTGTCCTTCTGCATTTGTGGAATGGCAAATGCCCCAAAGGCGTCCGTTTCAGATTGCATTTCGGGTCGTTGTGTTTCTTCGTGTGTTCCTATATCATAGTGAGAATGTAAAATGGGGCCCTACAAGTAGCATAGGATGCAATCTGAGCTGATGCCACGGCATTTGTCCCTCTGCATTTGTGGAATGGCAAATGCCCCAAAGGCGTCCGTTTCAGATTGCATTCTAGGTCGTTGTGTTTCTTCGTGTGTTCCTATATATTAGTGAGAATGTAAAATGGGGCCGTACAAGTAGCATAGGATGCAATCTGAGCTGATGCCATGGCATTTGTCCTTCTGCATTTGTGGAATGGCAAATGCCCCAAAGGCGTCCGTTTCAGATTGCATTTCGGGTCGTTGTGTTTCTTCGTGTGTTCCTATATCATAGTGAGAATGTAAAATGGGGCCCTACAAGTAGCATAGGATGCAATCTGAGCTGATGCCACGGCATTTGTCCCTCTGCATTTGTGGAATGGCAAATGCCCCAAAGGCGTCCGTTTCAGATTGCATTCTGGGTCGTTGTGTTTCTTCGTGTGTTCCTATATCATAGTGAGAATGTAAAATGGGGCCGTACAAGTAGCATAGGATGCAATCTGAGCTGATGCCATGGCATTTGTCCCTCTGCATTTGTGGAATGGCGAATGTCCCAAAGGCGTCCGTTTCAGATTGCATTCTGGGTCGTTGTGTTTCTTCGTGAGTTCCTATATATTAGTGAGAATGTAAAATGGGGCCGTACAAGTAGCATAGGATGCAATCTGAGCTGATGCCATGGCATTTGGCCTTCTGTATTTGTGGAATGGCAAATGTCCCAAAGGCGTCCGTTTCAGATTGCATTCTGGGTCGTTGTATTTCTTCGTGTGTTTCTATATATTAGTGAGAATGTAAAATGGGGCCGTACAAGTAGCATAGGATGCAATCTGAGCTGATGCCATGGCATTTGTCCTTCTGCATTTGTGGAATGGCAAATGCCCCAAAGGAGTCCGTTTCAGATTGCATTCTGGGTCGTTGTGTTTCTTCGTGTGTTCCTATATATTAGTTAGAATGTAAAATGGGGCCGTACAAGTAGCATAGGATGCAATCTGAGCTGATGCCATGGCATTTGTCCTTCTGCATTTGTGGAATGGCAAATGCCCCAAAGGCGTCCGTTTCAGATTGCATTCTGGGTCGTTGTGTTTCTTCGTGAGTTCCTATATATTAGTGAACATGTAAAATGGGGCCGTACAAGTAGCACAGGATGCAATCTAAGCTGATGCCATGGCATTTGTCCTTCTGCATTTGTGGAATGGCAAATGCCCCAAAGGCGTCCGTTTCAGATTGCATTCTGGGTCGTTGTGTTTCTTCGTGAGTTCCTATATATTAGTGAACATGTAAAATGGGGCCGTACAAGTAGCATAGGATGCAATCTGAGCTGATGCAATGGCATTTGTCCTTCTGCATTTGTGGAAAAGCAAATGCCCCAAAGGCGTCCGTTTCAAATTACATTTTCGGTCGTTGTGTTTCTTCGTGTGTTCCTATATATTAGTGAGAATGTAAAATGGGGCCGTACAAGTAGCATAGGATGCAATCTGAGCTGATGCCACGGCATTTGGCCTTCTGTATTTGTGGAATGGCAAATGCCCCAAAGGCGTCCGTTTCAGATTGCATTCTGGGTCGTTGTGTTTCTTCGTGTGTTCCTATATATTAGTGAGAATGTAAAATGGGGCCGTACAAGTAGCATAGGATGCAATCTGAGCTGATGCCATGGCATTTGGCCTTCTGTATTTGTGGAATGGCAAATGTCCCAAAGGCGTCCGTTTCAGATTGCATTCTGGGTCGTTGTGTTTCTTCGTGAGTTCCTATATATTAGTGAGAATGTAAAATGGGGCCGTACAAGTAGCATAGGATGCAATCTGAGCTGATGCCATGGCATTTGGCCTTCTGTATTTGTGGAATGGCAAATGTCCCAAAGGCGTCCGTTTCAGATTGCATTCTGGGTCGTTGTATTTCTTCGTGTGTTTCTATATATTAGTGAGAATGTAAAATGGGGCCGTACAAGTAGCATAGGATGCAATCTGAGCTGATGCCATGGCATTTGTCCTTCTGCATTTGTGGAATGGCAAATGCCCCAAAGGAGTCCGTTTCAGATTGCATTCTGGGTCGTTGTGTTTCTTCGTGTGTTCCTATATATTAGTTAGAATGTAAAATGGGGCCGTACAAGTAGCATAGGATGCAATCTGAGCTGATGCCACGGCATTTGGCCTTCTGTATTTGTGGAATGGCAAATGCCCCAAAGGCGTCCGTTTCAGATTGCATTCTGGGTCGTTGTGTTTCTTCGTGTGTTCCTATATATTAGTGAGAATGTAAAATGGGGCCGTACAAGTAGCATAGGATGCAATCTGAGCTGATGCCATGGCATTTGTCCTTTTGCATTTGTGGAATGGCAAATATCCCAAAGGCGTCCGTTTCAGATTGCATTCTAGGTCGTTGTGTTTCTTCGTGTGTTCCTATATATTAGTGAGAATGTAAAATGGGGCCGTACAAGTAGCATAGGATGCAATCTGAGCTGATGCCATGGCATTTGTCCTTCTGCATTTGTGGAATGGCAAATGCCCCAAAGGCGTCCGCTACAGATTGCATTCTGGGTCGTTGTGTTTCTTCGTGTGTTCCTATATCATAGTGGAATGTAAAATGGGGCCGTACAAGTAGCATAGGATGCAATCTGAGCTGATGCCATGGCATTTGTCCTTCTGCATTTGTGGAATGGCAAATGCCCCAAAGGAGTCCGTTTCAGATTGCATTCTGGGTCGTTGTGTTTCTTCGTGTGTTCCTATATATTAGTTAGAATGTAAAATGGGGCCGTACAAGTAGCATAGGATGCAATCTGAGCTGATGCCATGGCATTTGTCCTTCTGCATTTGTGGAATGGCAAATGCCCCAAAGGCGTCCGTTTCAGATTGCATTCTGGGTCGTTGTGTTTCTTCGTGAGTTCCTATATATTAGTGAACATGTAAAATGGGGCCGTACAAGTAGCACAGGATGCAATCTGAGCTGATGCCATGGCATTTGTCCTTCTGCATTTGTGGAATGGCAAATGCCCCAAAGGCGTCCGTTTCAGATTGCATTCTGGGTCGTTGTGTTTCTTCGTGAGTTCCTATATATTAGTGAACATGTAAAATGGGGCCGTACAAGTAGCATAGGATGCAATCTGAGCTGATGCAATGGCATTTGTCCTTCTGCATTTGTGGAAAAGCAAATGCCCCAAAGGCGTCCGTTTCAAATTACATTTTCGGTCGTTGTGTTTCTTCGTGTGTTCCTATATATTAGTGAGAATGTAAAATGGGGCCGTACAAGTAGCATAGGATGCAATCTGAGCTGATGCCACGGCATTTGGCCTTCTGTATTTGTGGAATGGCAAATGCCCCAAAGGCGTCCGTTTCAGATTGCATTCTGGGTCGTTGTGTTTCTTCGTGTGTTCCTATATATTAGTGAGAATGTAAAATGGGGCCGTACAAGTAGCATAGGATGCAATCTGAGCTGATGCCATGGCATTTGGCCTTCTGTATTTGTGAAATGGCAAATGTCCCAAAGGCGTCCGTTTCAGATTGCATTCTGGGTCGTTGTGTTTCTTCGTGAGTTCCTATATATTAGTGAGAATGTAAAATGGGGCCGTACAAGTAGCATAGGATGCAATCTGAGCTGATGCCATGGCATTTGGCCTTCTGTATTTGTGGAATGGCAAATGTCCCAAAGGCGTCCGTTTCAGATTGCATTCTGGGTCGTTGTATTTCTTCGTGTGTTTCTATATATTAGTGAGAATGTAAAATGGGGCCGTACAAGTAGCATAGGATGCAATCTGAGCTGATGCCATGGCATTTGTCCTTCTGCATTTGTGGAATGGCAAATGCCCCAAAGGAGTCCGTTTCAGATTGCATTCTGGGTCGTTGTGTTTCTTCGTGTGTTCCTATATATTAGTTAGAATGTAAAATGGGGCCGTACAAGTAGCATAGGATGCAATCTGAGCTGATGCCACGGCATTTGGCCTTCTGTATTTGTGGAATGGCAAATGCCCCAAAGGCGTCCGTTTCAGATTGCATTCTGGGTCGTTGTGTTTCTTCGTGTGTTCCTATATATTAGTGAGAATGTAAAATGGGGCCGTACAAGTAGCATAGGATGCAATCTGAGCTGATGCCATGGCATTTGTCCTTTTGCATTTGTGGAATGGCAAATATCCCAAAGGCGTCCGTTTCAGATTACATTCTAGGTCGTTGTGTTTCTTCGTGTGTTCCTATATATTAGTGAGAATGTAAAATGGGGCCGTACAAGTAGCATAGGATGCAATCTGAGCTGATGCCACGGCATTTGGCCTTCTGTATTTGTGGAATGGCAAATGCCCCAAAGGCGTCCGTTTCAGATTGCATTCTGGGTCGTTGTGTTTCTTCGTGTGTTCCTATATATTAGTTAGAATGTAAAATGGGGCCGTACAAGTAGCATAGGATGCAATCTGAGCTGATGCCACGGCATTTGGCCTTCTGTATTTGTGGAATGGCAAATGCCCCAAAGGCGTCCGTTTCAGATTGCATTCTGGGTATTTGTGTTTCTTCGTGTGTTCCTATATATTAGTGAGAATGTAAAATGGGGCCGTACAAGTAGCATAGGATGCAATCTGAGCTGATGCCATGGCATTTGTCCTTTTGCATTTGTGGAATGGCAAATATCCCAAAGGCGTCCGTTTCAGATTGCATTCTAGGTCGTTGTGTTTCTTCGTGTGTTCCTATATATTAGTGAGAATGTAAAATGGGGCCGTACAAGTAGCATAGGATGCAATCTGAGCTGATGCCATGGCATTTGTCCTTCTGCATTTGTGGAATGGCAAATGCCCCAAAGGCGTCCGTTACAGATTGCATTCTGGGTCGTTGTGTTTCTTCGTGTGTTCCTATATCATAGTGGAATGTAAAATGGGGCCGTACAAGTAGCATAGGATGCAATCTGAGCTGATGCCATGGCATTTGTCCCTCTGCATTTGTGGAATGGCAAATGTCCCAAAGGCGTCCGTTTAAGATTGCATTCTGGGTCTTTGTGTTTCTTCGTGTGTTCCTATAACATAGTGAGAATGTAAAATGGGGCCGTACAAGTAGCATAGGATGCAATCTGAGCTGATGCCACGGCATTTGGCCCTCTGTATTTGTGGAATGGCAAATGCCCCAAAGGCGTCCGTTTCAGATTGCATTCTGGGTCGTTGTGTTTCTTCGTGTGTTCCTATATATTAGTGAGAATGTAAAATGGGGCCGTACAAGTAGCATAGGATACAATCTGAGCTGATGCCATGGCATTTGGCTTTCTGCATTTGTGGAATGGCAAATGCCCCAAAGGCGTCCGTTTCAGATTGCATTCTGGGTCGTTGTGTTTCTTCGTGTGTTCCTATATATTAGTGAGAATGTAAAATGGGGCCGTACAAGTAGCATAGGATGCAATCTGAGCTGATGTCATGGGATTTGGCCTTCTGCATTTGTGGAATGGCAAATGCCCCAAAGGCGTCCGTTTCAGATTGCATTCTGGGTCGTTGTGTTTCTTCTTGTGTTCGTATATATTAGTGAGAATGTAAAATGGGGCCGTACAGGTAGCATAGGATGCAATTTGATCTGATGCCATGGCATTTGTCTATCTGCATTTGTGGAATGGCAAATGCCCCAAAGCCGTCCGTTTCAAATTGCTTTTTAGGACGTTGTGTGTCTTCGTGTGTTCCTAATCTTAATGAGAATGTCAAATGGGGCCCTACAAGTTGCATAGGATGCAATCTGAGCTGATGCCATGGCATTTGTCCTTCTGCATTTGTTGAATGGCAAAAGCGCCAAAGGCGTCCGTTTCAGATTGCATTCTAGGTCGTTGTGTTTCTTCGTGTGTTCCTATATATTAGTGAGAATATAAAATGGGGCCCTACAAGTTGCATAAGATGCAAACTGAGCTGATGACATGCAATTTATCCTTCTGAACTTGTGGAATGGCAAATGTCTCAAAGTCGTCCATTTCAGACTGTAATCTATGCAGTAATGTCACATTAGCTCTTGTAATAGTAATTTAGAATGTAAAATGGGGCCCAATCAGGGCCGGATTGTCCTATCGAGGCACCGAGGAAAGCCTCGGTGGGCCGGGCCGTATCGATGTATTTTTAAATTTTGTTTTCAATTTAATATTTTTACTATTTATTAATACGATTGAAATGTTATTTCCTCAAAATTCTATTAAAAAAATTATAGGCACACCACACTACACGTAAATTTGGGTGTATGTGTGCTAGCTGACAAGATGTAGTAGGAATGGGGAACACGACAGCGCAACAGAAAACAAGGCTGACGGCCGACTGCGCAAGTAGGTACACAAACATTGGAGAAAATACTGCAAATGTGAGTAGGGTTGGTAAGGTACTGTGCTGTGCAATTTGAGCAATACTAGGTGTATGGTGTATTACATATAATACGATATTTATGTACGTTAATTTTGATTGATAATATATAGTTTTGAGTTGTGAATAATAGTATTTTATAAACAATGCCAAAACAAAAAATTCGCAACAAAATTAAGAAACTTAAAATGGAAGCTGCTAAAGACTGTAAAAAAATGGAAGATATATTTAAAAATTCACGGCGATCTGCAAGTAAAGATACTGCGACTGCAAATACGTCTGCGGTACTACTACCTGAACCTGATAATAATCTAGTAATTAATACGAAATAGTGTTAAAAATTTAATTTTTAAACAATAATTACTTTTTAAATTATAGGAAAACGTACAACAGCAACATTTATTGGTACAGTCTGTAGAATTACTAGAATGTGGAAAAAAAGACAAATCTGAGAAAAATGATCAAAATATAGGCCAGAATTCTGAAAATAATCTAGTATTTTTTTCTAATACATTTGTTAAACAATACTTCATTTCTCTATTTTAGGAAAATGTGGAAGTTCACACTTTATGTGTACAACCCTCGAAATTAAAAAATCTGATGTGGCCAGCACATAACCTCTCGCCGTATATTTTACCTGGCTGTATGCATAAAGCAAAGATTATTTTTATAAATACAAATAATATATTCATATAAATCTGACGTATAAACTTCTTTATTATTCAATAATAGCATGTCTCAACATGAAGATATTTTACCATAAATTATGTTACAATAAATTACAAACTAGAGTTTACCATATATAAATATTAGGCTGGTAACAGCAATTTTCAATTCGAACAACTTTGTTTACTTTCTCTTCATATTCTTCTAGTAAAAACATTAATTTTGGGCGGTCTAAAATGTATATATCTGGATTGTGCATCTATTCTTATATATCTTTACATTTTATTTTTTCATACTTGTTATATCTAAATAACCTTAATTCCCTTTAATAAAGTGACGGATAGATTGCACTCCGATTTTGTCAATATTTACAACTTACTTGAGAAGAATTTGATAGCTTTTTCGCAATTCAAAGTTACTCTAGTCTACAGTACTGGTGTACATTGTCCCATAATGTTTGAAACAAATTTAAGTCCTTCAACCTAGACTTGTCATCTCCATAATAGTCACAGATCAAGAACTAAGGGATTCTCCAAGTACATTTTTCTTTCATCACTCATTATTTCTGACACTGACATTTATCTGTCAGTTACAAATAATTTAAATTATCAACTATTTTTCATGGCATTCTTTCGGCTGTCAAATTTATTACAACAGATTATTTTATATATTATACTTCTTTTATCTCTAAATCTATGGAATATATAATAAAATATTTAAATGTATCAGATAGAGAATTTAATTTTCTTTAATATTACCACGAAAAATTTTCAAAAAATAATATTTAGAAGATTTTTTTTCAAGAATCTTCTACTTCCGGTTGTCCAATTATTACCAAAACCTTTTCAGATCTTCCCATGAATGTCCGATTGGGAAATACGTTGTTAAACAAATTTTAAGTCTTATAGTTTTTGAGTAACCGTCCTTCCAACATCCCACACACACACATACACACACACACACATCCACACACACACACACACACAGACATCATCGTAAAAATGTTAAAATCGGATTGTAGGGACCTGAAAACGTGCTTATTCAATAAAATCTGGATATGCGATTTTTAGCATGAATGCAATACCTCTCTTAGCGAGAGGTAAAAAACAAGAAAAAAATGAAACCGATCTAAATGTGAATCCAGAGCCTGAGAATAATCTAGTAATTACTTACTATTCTGATATAAAAACATACATTTGGATTTAAACAATATTCAATTTATCTATTTTAGGGAGATGTGCAAAACATATGCATTCTACAAACTGCAGAATATGAAACCGATCAAAACAAAATCTTGAATTATTTCTCAAAACCTCAGTTAATAGATTTAGTCACATTTTTTAATTTCCATCCAGTTCAGCCACCGACAATTTCAAATTTGAAAAATACCAATAAGTTATTTTATCGGCAAGATGGAAGTAACAGGAAATGGCTTACATATTCCAAAGAAAAAGAAGCATTATTCTGCAGTATTTGCCTAGCATATGACAATTCCGTTAATCAAAGCTTATTTGCATCAATATCCGGTTTTCAAGCATTAAACACAAAAAATATTTATAATCGCGTATCCGAACATGAAGAATCTTACACCCATAAAAAAAATGTTGACGCTCACATGATGCATAGTAATAAAAATGATATTTATTCTCTTATATTCCAAAAACAAAAAAATTCTCACAACGAAAAAATTCAAAGAAACAGGGATATTATGCTTAGAGTTATAAAAGTAGTTAAATTAATTGGTATGAGAGGATTAAGCTTTAGAGGAAACCAATATGAAAGTGCTAGTCAATTACTTAACGAAAATTTGGACATGGGAAATTTTTTAGAAATTATAAAGCTAATGTCTGAATTTGACAATGTGTTACAACAATATATTAAGGAAATTTATGAAAAATCACAAAAATCTAAACAAAGAGTTACTTTATTATCCAAAACTACAGTTAATTATGTAATCGAAACTATTTGCAAATTAATAAAAGAGAAAATTTCGTACGAAGTTCGCGAAGCAAAAATGTTTTCAATATTAGTTGATACTACACAGGACATCAGCGTAACAGAACAAATGACTGTTGTTTTGAGATTCATGCCTGAAGGTAGTCAAATAGCTAATGAAAGATTATTTGCTGTGATACCATGCGCGTCTACAACAGGTGAAGCTATAAAAAATCAAATTTCGGAATGCTTAGAAAATAAAGATTTAAGTTTAACTAATGTTGTTGGAAACTCTACAGATGGAGCAGCTAACATGCAGGGTGCATATAATGGATTTACGACTAAACTTTCTTCCGCCGCACCAGATCAGGTTCATATCTGGTGTTATGCACACTGTTTAAATCTTGTAATGATCGATGCAACATCAAGCAATATTGATGCTGGCAATCTTTTTGCCATTATAAACTCGACAGCGGTATTTATTAAAGAGTCTTATAAACGCATGAATGTTTGGATATCTATGTCAGAGGATACACGTCGTCTAAACAATATTGGAAATACAAGATGGTGGTCGAAAGACGTCGAATTGAGCAAAATTTTTGGAAAATATGACAATCCAACTGATTCTTTATTTTTTATTTTAATTCAGACACTTGTATATATGTCAAATGATAGCTCTCTGCCAGCAGAAGTTCGTTTAAAGTCTACAAATCTAAAAAATTCATTTTTATCGTTTAAATTCATTCTAACAGCACAAATATTTTTAAGAATCTTCCAACATACAACACCGTTATCTAAATATTTACAAACAAAAGGATTAGACTTATTACAAGCGCATAAAATACATATCGCGAGATTTTTCTTCTATATTGAATGCCGTTAAGAAATTTACAAGCTTTGTTAATTCCAAATTTCAAGAAAAAGAAGGTGATGGTGTTGATATAATAGAAATTCCTTCCGAACTACCAGTTATACGGTCAAGAAGAAGACAAATTTTGGTAGGTGAAACGAGTGCTGATGAACCTTTGTTGAATTCAGAAGAAAAATATAAGATTGAGGTACATAATACAATATTTGACACAGTGATTAACAGTTTGGAGAAACGATTTTTAAAAAATGATTCAGTAATTAATAATTTAGCTTGTTTAGATCCAAAATTTTTTAAAGAGTTAGAAAATTTACCACACAATATTTATGAAACATTATCTAAAAAGGTTATACGATTTAATCCGTTGGCAACTGCTAGTCAAATACGTGAAGAATTATTGGATTTTTCAAGAAAATTTAGCAGTTTGAAGGAAACTCTAACACATAATGTTGTATTCGACAAAGAACAAATTAGTTCTCATTGTCAAAGCTCTGCAGAAAACGAAAATGAAAAATCAGAATTGAATGATATTTTGTTGGAAACTGAGCCAGAAAACACACATGTAAAATCATGTAAAGACTGTTGTTACTGCTGCTACTCAATTTTACACAAATACAATCTTTTTTCTTCTGCATATTGTTCAATTTTCACTTGCTACAAATATTTATTAACACTGCCAGTAACACAAGTTAGTTGTGAAAGAAGTTTTTCTAAGTTAAAGTACATTAAAAATAGACTTAGAAGCTCGCTATCATCTCATAATTTAGAAGCATTCATGCTTATGAGTTGCGAAAAAGATATATGTACTAATATATCTGATGAAACAATAATTAATATTATATCAAATAAAAGTTCTGTTTATGGAAGTTATTTAAAATATATGTAAAATAATTTTTTTGAAGTAATAACGACTTATAAACTTAAATAAAAAATTATACCCCCCCCCATGGGCCGGTATTCTTTAAATCGCTCGGGCCGTTTTGATTCCTCAATCCGGCCCTGGGCCCAATAACCAGTTTAGGGTGTAATCTGAGCTTTCGACCGATTGCATTTGTTGAATTGCAAATGCCCCATAGGTACCCGTTTTAGATTGAATTCTATGCAGTTGGATGACTTCATGTGTGTTCCCATTGCTGAGTATGAATGTAAAATTTTATGTCTGTATGTTTCAAATTTTTATGTATGTTGTTTAAAACTTTAGTTTTGTTTATGCTTGTTTCAAATCCAAATGTGTTTGTTATGAGTGTGCTTTAATATTAGATGGAAAGTAAAACAGATTGTGGATCTTTACCTTCTCAATGAGCCTTTAGAAGTAGCATAGGATGCAATCTGAGCTGATGCCATGGCATTTGTCCCTCTGCATTTGTGGAATGGCAAATGTCCCAAAGGCGTCCGTTTAAGATTGCATTCTGGGTCTTTGTGTTTCTTCGTGTGTTCCTATATCATAGTGAGAATGTAAAATGGGGCCGTACAAGTAGCATAGGATGCAATCTGAGCTGATGCCACGGCATTTGGCCTTCTGTATTTGTGGAATGGCAAAAGCGCCAAAGGCGTGCGTTTCAGATTGCATTCTAGGTCGTTGTGTTTCTTCGTGTGTTCCTATATATTAGTGAGAATATAAAATGGGGCCCTACAAGTTGCATAAGATGCAAACTGAGCTGATGACATGCAATTTATCCTTCTGAACTTGTGGAATGGCAAATGTCTCAAAGTCGTCCATTTCAGACTGTAATCTATGCAGTAATGTCACATTAGCTCTTGTAATAGTAATTTAGAATGTAAAATGGGGCCCAATAACCAGTTTAGGGTGTAATCTGAGCTTTCGACCGATTGCATTTGTTGAATTGCAAATGCCCCATAGGTACCCGTTTTAGATTGAATTCTATGCAGTTGGATGACTTCATGTGTGTTCCCATTGCTGAGTATGAATGTAAAATTTTATGTCTGTATGTTTCAAATTTTTATGTATGTTGTTTAAAACTTTAGTTTTGTTTATGCTTGTTTCAAATCCAAATGTGTTTGTTATGAGTGTGCTTTAATATTAGATCGAAAGTAAAACAGATTGTGGATCTTTACCTTCTCAATGAGCCTTTAGAAGTAGCATAGGATGCAATCTGAGCTGATGCCATGGCATTTGTCCCTCTGCATTTGTGGAATGGCAAATGTCCCAAAGGCGTCCGTTTAAGATTGCATTCTGGGTCTTTGTGTTTCTTCGTGTGTTCCTATATCATAGTGAGAATGTAAAATGGGGCCGTACAAGTAGCATAGGATGCAATCTGAGCTGATGCCACGGCATTTGGCCTTCTGTATTTGTGGAATGGCAAATGCCCCAAAGGCGTCCGTTTCAGATTGCATTCTGGGTCGTTGTGTTTCTTCGTGTGTTCCTATATATTAGTGAGAATGTAAAATGGGGCCGTACAAGTAGCATAGGATGCAATCTGAGCTGATGCCATGGCATTTGGCCTTCTGCATTTGTGGAATGGCAAATGCCCCAAAGGCGTCCGTTTCAGATTGCATTCCGGGTCGTTGTGTTTCTTCGTGTGTTCCTATGTCATAGTGAGAATGTAAAATGGGGCCGTACAAGTAGCACAGGATGCAATCTGAGCTGATGCCATTGTATTTGGCCTTCTGCATTTGTGGAATGGCAAATGCCCCAAAGGCGTCCGTTTCAGATTGCATTATGGGTCGTTGTGTTTCTTCGTGTATTCCTATATCTTAATGAGAATTTAAATGGGGCCGTACAAGTAGCATAGGATGCAATCTGAGCTGATGCCATGGTATTTGGCCTTCGTCATGTGTGGAATGGCAAATGCCTCAAAGGCGTCCGTTTCAGATTGCAATCTGGGTCGTTGTGTTTTTTCGTGTGTTCCTATATCTTAATGAGATTTTAAATGGGGCCGTACAAGTAGCATAGGATGCAATCTGAGCTGATGCCATTGCATTTGGCCTTCTGCATTTGTGGAATGGCAAATGCCCCAAAGGCGTCCGTGTCAGATTGCATTCTGGGTCGTTGTGTTTCTTCCTGTGTTCCTAAATCATACTGAGATTGTAAAATGGGACCGTACAAGTAGCATAGGATGCAATCTGAGCTGATGCCATGGCATTTGGCCTTCGTCATGTGAGGAATGGCAAAAGCCCCAAAGGCGTCCGTTTCAGATTGCATTCTGGGTCGTTGTGTTTCATCGCGTGTTCTTATATATTAGTGAGAATGTAAAATGGGGCCGTACAAGTAGCATAGGATGCAATCTGTGCTGATGCCATGGCATTTGTCCTTCTGCATTTGTGGAATGGCAAATGACCCAAAGGCGTCCGTTTCAGATTGCATTCTGGGTCGTTGTGTTTCTTCGTGTGTTTCTATATATTAGTGAGAATGTAAAATGGGGCCCTACAGTAGCATAGCATGCTATCTGAGCTGATGCCATGGCATTTGGCCTTCTGCATTTGTGGAATGGCAAATGCACCAAAGGCGTCCGTTTCAGATTGCATTCTGGGTCGTTGTGTTTCTTCGCGTGTTCTTATATATTAGTGAGAATATAAAATGGGGCCGTACAAGTACCATAGGATGCAATCTGAGCTGATGCCATTGCAGTTGGCCTTCTGCATTTGTGGAATGGCAAATGCCCCAAAGGCGTCCGTTTCAGATTGCATTATGGGTCGTTGTGTTTCTTCGTGTATTCCTATATCTTAATGAGAATTTAAATGGGGCCGTACAAATAGCATAGGATGCAATCTGAGCTGATGCCATGGCATTTGTCCTTCTGCATTTGTGGAATGGCAAATGCCCCAAAGGCGTCCTTTTCAGATTGCATTCTGGGTCGTTGTGTTTCTTCGTGTGTTCCTATATATTAGTGAGAATGTAAAATGGGGCCGTAAAAGTAGCATAGGATGCAATCTGAGCTGATGCCATGGCATTTGTCCTTCTGCATTTGTGGAATGGCAAATGCCCCAAAGGCGTCCGTTTCAGATTGCATTCTGGGTCGTTGTGTTTCTTCGTGTGTTCCTATATATTAGTGAGAATGTAAAATGGGGCCGTTCAAGTAGCATAGGATGCAATCTGAGCTGATGCCATGGCATTTGTCCTTCTGCATTTGTGGAATGGCAAATGCCCCAAAGGCGTCCGTTTCAGATTGCATTCTGGGTCGTTGTGTTTCTTCGTGTGTTCCTATATATTAGTGAGAATGTAAAATGGGGCCGTACAAGTAGCATAGGATGCAATCTGAGCTGATGCCATGGCATGTGGCCTTCTGCATTTGTGGAATGGCAAATGCCCCAAAGGCGTCCGTTTCAGATTGCATTCTGGGTCGTTGTGTTTCCTCGTGTGTTCCTATATATTAGTTAGAATGTAAAATGGGGCCGTACAAGTAGCATAGGATGCAATCTGAGCTAATGCCATGGCATTTGTCCTTCTGCATTTGTGGAATGGCAAATACCCCAAAGGCGTCCGTTTCAGATTGCATTCTGGGTCGTTGTGTCTCTTTGTGTATTCCTATATATTAGTGAGAATGTAAAATGGGGCCGTTCAAGTATCATAGGATGCAATCTGAGCTGATGCCATGGCATTTGTCCTTCTGCATTTGTGGAATGGCAAATGCCCCAAAGGCGTCCGTTTCAGATTGCATTCTGGGTCGTTGTGTTTCTTCGTGTGTTCCTATATATTAGTGAGAATGTAAACTGGGGCCGTACAAGTAGCATAGGATACAATCTGAGCTGATGCCATGGCATTTGTCCTTCTGCATTTGTGGAATGGCAAATGCCCCAAAGGAGTCCGTTTCAGATTGCATTCTGGGTCGTTGTGTTTCTTCGTGTGTTCCTATATATTAGTTAGAATATAAAATGGGGCCGTACAAGTAGCATAGGATGCAATCTGAGCTGATGCCACGGCATTTGGCCTTCTGTATTTGTGGAATAGCAAATGCCCCCAAAGGCGTCCGTTTCAGATTGCATTCTGGGTCGTTGTGTTTCTTCGTGTGTTCCTATATATTAGTGAGAATGTAAAATGGGGCCGTACAAGTAGCATAGGATGCAATCTGAGCTGATGCCATGGCATTTGGCCTTCTGCATTTGTGGAATGGCAAATGCCCCAAAGGCGTCCGTTTCAGATTGCATTCCGGGTCGTTGTGTTTCTTCGTGTGTTCCTATGTCATAGTGAGAATGTAAAATGGGGCCGTACAAGTAGCACAGGATGCAATCTGAGCTGATGCCATTGTATTTGGCCTTCTGCATTTGTGGAATGGCAAATGCCCCAAAGGCGTCCGTTTCAGATTGCAATCTGGGTCGTTCTGTTTTTTCGTGTGTTCCTATATCTTAATGAGAATTTAAATGGGGCCGTACAAGTAGCATAGGATGCAATCTGAGCTGATGCCATGGTATTTGGCCTTCGTCATGTGTGGAATGGCAAATGCCTCAAAGGCGTCCGTTTCAGATTGCAATCTGGGTCGTTGTGTTTTTTCGTGTGTTCCTATATCTTAATGAGATTTTAAATGGGGCCGTACAAGTAGCATAGGATGCAATCTGAGCTGATGCCATGGCATTTGGCCTTCGTCATGTGAGGAATGGCAAAAGCCCCAAAGGCGTCCGTTTCAGATTGCATTCTGGGTCGTTGTGTTTCTTCGCGTGTTCTTATATATTAGTGAGAATGTAAAATGGGGCCGTACAAGTAGCATAGGATGCAATCTGAGCTGATGCCATTGCAGTTGGCCTTCTGCATTTGTGGAATGGCAAATGCCCCAAAGGCGTCCGTTTCAGATAGCATTATGGGTCGTTGTGTTTCTTCGTGTATTCCTATATCTTAATGAGAATTTAAATGGGGCCGTACAAGTAGCATAGGATGCAATCTGAGCTGATGCCATGGCATTTGTCCTTCTGCATTTGTGGAATGGCAAATGTCCCAAAGGCGTCCGTTTCAGATTGCATTCTGGGTCGTTGTGTTTCTTCGTGTGTTTCTATATATTAGTGAGAATGTAAAATGGGGTCCTACAGTAGCACAGCATGCTATCTGAGCTGATGCCATGGCATTTGTCCTTCTGTATTTGTGGAATGGCAAATGCCCCAAAGGCGTCCGTTTCAGATTGCATTCTGGGTCGTTGTGTTTCTTCGTGTGTTCCTATATATTAGTTAGAATGTAAAATGGGGCCGTACAAGTAGCATAGGATGCAATCTGAGCTAATGCCATGGCATTTGTCCTTCTGCATTTGTGGAATGGCAAATACCCCAAAGGCGTCCGTATCAGATTGCATTCTGGGTCGTTGTGTCTCTTTGTGTATTCCTATATATTAGTGAGAATGTAAAATGGGGCCGTTCAAGTATCATAGGATGCAATCTGAGCTGATGCCATGGCATTTGTCCTTCTGCATTTGTGGAATGGCAAATGCCCCAAAGGCGTCCGTTTCAGATTGCATTCTGGGTCGTTGTGTTTCTTCGTGTGTTCCTATATATTAGTGAGAATGTAAAATGGGGCCGTACAAGTAGCATAGGATGCAATCTGAGCTGATGCCATGGCATTTGGCCTTCTGCATTTGTGGAATGGCAAATGCCCCAAAGGCGTCCGTTTCAGATTGCATTCTGGGTCGTTGTGTGTCTTCGTGTGTTCCTATATATTAGTGAGAATGTAAAATGGGGCCGTAAAAGTAGCATAGGATGCAATCTGAGCTGATGCCATGGCATTTGTCCTTCTTCATTTGAGGAATGGCAAATGCCACAAAGGCGTCCGTTTCAGATTGCATTCTGGGTCGTTGTGTTTCTTCGTGTGTTCCTATATATTAGTGAGAATGTAAAATGGGGCCGTACAAGTAGCATAGGATGCAATCTGAGCTGATGCCATGGCATTTGTCCTTCTGCATTTGTGGAATGGCAAACGTCCCAAAGGCGTCCGTTTCAGATTGCATTCTGGGTCGTTGTGTTTCTTCGTGTGTTCCTATATATTAGTGAGAATGTAAAATGGGGCCGTACAAGTAGCATAGGATGCAATCTGAGCTGATGCCATGGCATTTGTCCTTCTGTATTTGTGGAATGGCAAATGCCCCAAAGGCGTCCGTTTCAGATTGCATTCTGGGTCGTTGTGTTTCTTCGTGTGTTCCTATATATTAGTGAGAACGTAAAATGGGGCCGTACAAGTAGCATAGGATGCAATCTGAGCTGATGCCATGGCATTTGTCCTTCTGCATTTGTGGAATGGCAAATGCCCCAAAGGCGTCCGTTTCAGATTGCATTCTGGGTCGTTGTGTTTCTTCGTGTGTTCCTATATATTAGTGAGAATGTAAAATGGGGCCGTACAAGTAGCATAGGATGCAATCTGAGCTGATGCCATGGCATGTGGCCTTCTGCATTTGTGGAATGGCAAATGCCCCAAAGGCGTCCGTTTCAGATTGCATTCTGGGTCGTTGTGTTTCCTCGTGTGTTCCTATGTATTAGTGAGAATGTAAAATGGGGCCGTACAAGTAGCATAGGATGCAATCTGAGCTGATGCCATGGCATTTGGCCTTCTGCATTTGTGGAATGGCAAATGCCCCAAAGGCGTCCGTTTCAGATTGCATTCTGGGTCGTTGTGTTTCTTCGTGTGTTCCTATATATTAGTGAGAATGTAAAATGGAGCCGTACAAGTAGCATAGGATGCCATCTGAGCTGATGCCACGGCATTTGGCCTTCTGTATTTGTGGAATGGCAAATGCCCCAAAGGCGTCCGTTTCAGATTGCATTCTGGGTCGTTGTGTTTCTTCGTGTGTTCCTATATATTAGTGAGAATGTAAAATGGGGCCGCACAAGTAGCATAGGATGCAATCTGAGCTGATGCCATGGCATTTGTCCTTCTGCATTTGTGGAATGGCAAATGCCCCAAAGGCGTCCGTTTCAGATTGCATTCTGGGTCGTTGTGTTTCTTCGTGTGTTCCTATATCATAGTGAGAATGTAAAATGGGGCCGTACAGTAGCATTGGATGCAGTCTGAGCTGATTGCATGTCATTTGTCCCTCTGCATTTGTGGAATGGCAAATGCCCCAAAGGCGTCCGTTTCTGATTGCCTTCTGGGTCGTTGTGTTTCTTCGTGTGTTCCTATATATTAGTGAGAATGTAAAATGGGGCCGTACAAGTAGCATTGGATGCAATCTGAGCTGATGCCATGGCATTTGTCCTTCTGCATTTGTGGAATGGCAAATGCCCCAAAGGCGTCCGTTTCAGATTGCATTCTGGGTCGTTGTGTTTCTTCGTGTGTTCCTATATATTAGTATAAATGTAAAATGGGGCCGTACAAGTAGCATTGGATGCAATCTGAGCTGATGCCATGGCATTTGTCCTTCTGCTATTGTGGAATGGCAAATACCCCAAAGGCGTCCGTTTCAGATTGCATTCTGGGTCGTTGTGTTTCTTCGTGTGTTCCTATATATTAGTGAGAATGTAAAATGGGGCCGCACAAGTAGCATAGGATGCAATCTGAGCTGATGCCATGGCATTTGTCCTTCTGCATTTGTGGAATGGCAAATGCCCCAAAGGCGTCCGTTTCAGATTGCATTCTGGGTCGTTGTTTCTTCGTGTGTTCCTATATATTAGTGAGAATGTAAAATGGGGCCGTACAAGTAGCATAGGATGCAATCTGAGCTGATGCCATGGCATTTGTCCTTCTGCATTTGTGGAATGGCAAATGCCCCAAAGGCGTCCGTTTCAGATTGCATTCTGGGTCGTTGTGTTTCTTCGTGTGTTCCTATATATTAGTTAGAATGTAAAATGGGGCCGTACAAGTAGCATAGGCTGCAATCTGAGCTGATGCCATGGCATTTGGCCTTCTGCATTTGTGGAATGGCAAATGCCCCAAAGGCGTCCTTTTCAGATTGCATTCTGGGTCGTTGTGTTTCTTCGTGTGTTCCTATATATTAGTGAGAATGTAAAATGGGGCCGTAAAAGTAGCATAGGATGCAATCTGAGCTGATGCCATGGCATTTGTCCTTCTGCATTTGTGGAATGGCAAATGCCCCAAAGGATTCCGTTTCAGATTGCATTCTGGGTCGTTGTGTTTCTTCCTGTGTTCCTATAAATTAGTGAGAATGTAAAATGGGGCCGTACAAGTAGCATAGGATGCAATCTGAGCTGATGCCATGGCATTTGCCCTTCTGAATTTATGGAATGGCAAATGCCCCAGAGGAGTCCGTTTCAGATTGCATTCTGGGTCGTTGTGTTTCTTCGTGTGTTCTTATATATTAGTGAGAATGTAAAATGGGGCCGTACAAGTAGCATAGGATGCAATCTGAGCTGATGCCATGGCATTTGTCCTTCTGCATTTGTGGAATGGCAAATGCCCCAAAGGCGTCCTTTTCAGATTGCATTCTGGGTCGTTGTGTTTCTTCGTGTGTTCCTATATATTAGTGAGAATGTAAAATGGGGCCGTAAAAGTAGCATAGGATGCAATCTGAGCTGATGCCATGCCATTTGTCCTTCTGCATTTGTGGAATGGCAAATGCCCCAAAGGAGTCCTTTTCAGATTGCATTCTGGGTCGTTGTGTTTCTTCGTGTGTTCCTATAAATTAGTGAGAATGTAAAATGGGGCCGTACAAGTAGCATAGGATGCAATCTGAGCTGATGCCATGGCATTTGCCCTTCTGAATTTATGGAATGGCAAATGCCCCAGAGGAGTCCGTTTCAGATTGCATTCTGGGTCGTTGTGTTGCTTCGTGTGTTCCTATATATTAGTGAGAATGTAAAATGGGGCCGTACAAGTAGCATAGGATGCAATCTGAGCTGATGCCATGGCATTTGACCTACTGCATTTGTGGAATGGCAAATGCCCCAAACGCGTCCGTTTCAGATTGCATTCTGGGTCGTTGTGTTTCTTCGTGTGTTCCTATAAATTAGTGAGAATGTAAAATGGGGCCGTACAAGTAGCATAGGATGCAATCTGAGCTGATGCCATGGCATTTGCCCTTCTGAATTTATGGAATGGCAAATGCCCCAGAGGAGTCCGTTTCAGATTGCATTCTGGGTCGTTGTGTTGCTTCGTGTGTTCCTATATATTAGTGAGAATGTAAAATGGGGCCGTACAAGTAGCATAGGATGCAATCTGAGCTGATGCCATGGCATTTGACCTTCTGCATTTGTGGAATGGCAAACGTCCCAAAGGCGTCCGTTTCAGATTGCATTCTGGGTCGTTGTGTTTCTTCGTGTGTTCCTATATCATAGTGAGAATGTAAAATGGGGCCGTACAAGTAGCATAGGATGCAATCTGAGCTGATGCCATGGCATTTGTCCTTCTGCATTTGTGGAATGGCAAATGCCCCAAAGGCGTCCGTTTCAGATTGCATTCTGGGTCGTTGTGTTTCTTCGTGTGTTCCTATATCATAGTGAGAATGTAAAATGGGGCCATTCAAGTAGCATAGGATGCAATCTGAGCTGATGCCATGGCATTTGTCCTTCTGCATTTGTGGAATGGCAAATGCCCCAAAGGCGTCCGTTTCAGATTGCATTCTGGGTCGTTGTGTTTCTTCGTGTGTTCCTATATATTAGTATAAATGTAAAATGGGGCCGTACAAGTAGCATTGGATGCAATCTGAGCTGATGCCATGGCATTTGTCCTTCTGCTATTGTGGAATGGCAAATACCCCAAAGGCGTCCGTTTCAGATTGCATTCTGGGTCGTTGTGTTTCTTCGTGTGTTCCTATATATTAGTGAGAATGTAAAATGGGGCCGCACAAGTAGCATAGGATGCAATCTGAGCTGATGCCATGGCATTTGTCCTTCTGCATTTGTGGAATGGCAAATGCCCCAAAGGCGTCCGTTTCAGATTGCATTCTGGGTCGTTGTTTCTTCGTGTGTTCCTATATATTATTGAGAATGTAAAATGGGGCCGTACAAGTAGCATAGGATGCAATCTGAGCTGATGCCATGGCATTTGTCCTTCTGCATTTGTGGAATGGCAAATGCCCCAAAGGCGTCCGTTTCAGATTGCATTCTGGGTCGTTGTGTTTCTTCGTGTGTTCCTATATATTAGTTAGAATGTAAAATGGGGCCGTACAAGTAGCATAGGATGCAATCTGAGCTGATGCCATGGCATTTGTCCTTCTGCATTTGTGGAATGGCAAATACCCCAAAGGCGTCCGTTTCAGATTGCATTCTGGGTCCTTGTGTTTCTTCGTGTGTTCCTATATATTAGTGAGAATGTAAAATGGGGCCGTACAAGTAGCATAGGATGCAATCTGAGCTGATGCCATGGCATTTGGCCTTCTGCATTTGTGGAATGGCAAATGCCCCAAAGGCGTCCTTTTCAGATTGCATTCTGGGTCGTTGTGTTTCTTCGTGTGTTCCTATATATTAGTGAGAATGTAAAATGGGGCCGTACAAGTAGCATAGGATGCAATCTGAGCTGATGCCATGGCATTTGTTCTTCTGCATTTGTGGAATGGCAAATGCCCCAAAGGAGTCCGTTTCAGATTGCATTCTGGGTCGTTGTGTTTCTTCCTGTGTTCCTATAAATTAGTGAGAATGTAAAATGGGGCCGTACAAGTAGCATAGGATGCAATCTGAGCTGATGCCATGGCATTTGCCCTTCTGAATTTATGGAATGGCAAATGCCCCAGAGGAGTCCGTTTCAGATTGCATTCTGGGTCGTTGTGTTGCTTCGTGTGTTCCTATATATTAGTGAGAATGTAAAATGGGGCCGTACAAGTAGCATAGTATGCAATCTGAGCTGATGCCATGGCATTTGACCTTCTGCATTTGTGGAATGGCAAATGCCCCAAACGCGTCCGTTTCAGATTGCATTCTGGGTCGTTGTGTTTCTTCGTGTGTTCCTATATATTAGTGAGAATGTAAAATGGGGCCGTACAAGTAGCATAGGATGCAATCTGAGCTGATGCCATGGCATTTGTCCTTCTGCATTTGTGGAATGGCAAACGTCCCAAAGGCGTCCGTTTCAGATTGCATTCTGGGTCGTTGTGTTTCTTCGTGTGTTCCTATATCATAGTGAGAATGTAAAATGGGGCCGTTCAAGTAGCATAGGATGCAATCTGAGCTGATGCCATGGCATTTGTCCTTCTGCATTTGTGGAATGGCAAATGCCCCAAAGGCGTCCGTTTCAGATTGCATTCTGGGTCGTTGTGTTTCTTCGTGTGTTCCTATATATTAGTGAGAATGTAAAATGGGGCCGTACAAGTAGCATAGGATGCAATCTGAGCTGATGCCATGGCATTTGTCCTTCTGCATTTGTGGAATGGCAAACGTCCCAAAGGCGTCCGTTTCAGATTGCATTCTGGGTCGTTGTGTTTCTTCGTGTTCCTATATATTAGTGAGAATGTAAAATGGGGCCGTTCAAGTAGCATAGGATGCAATCTGAGCTGATGCCATGGCATTTGTCCTTCTGCATTTGTGGAATGGCAAATACCCCAAAGGCGTCCGTTTCAGATTGCATTCTGGGTCGTTGTGTTTCTTCGTGTGTTCCTATATATTAGTGAGAATGTAAAATGGGGCCGTACAAGTAGCATAGGATGCAATCTGAGCTGATGCCATGGCATTTGTCCTTCTGCATTTGTGGAATGGCAAATGCCCCAAAGGCGTCCGTTTCAGATTGCATTCTGGGTCGTTGTGTTTCTTCGTGTGTTCCTATATATTAGTTAGAATGTAAAATGGGGCCGTACAAGTAGCATAGGATGCAATCTGAGCTGATGCCATGGCATTTGTCCTTCTGCATTTGTGGAATGGCAAATACCCCAAAGGCGTCCGTTTCAGATTGCATTCTGGGTCGTTGTGTTTCTTCGTGTGTTCCTATATATTAGTGAGAATGTAAAATGGGGCCGTACAAGTAGCATAGGATGCAATCTGAGCTGATGCCATGGCATTTGGCCTTCTGCATTTGTGGAATGGCAAATGCCCCAAAAGCGTCCTTTTCAGATTGCATTCTGGGTCGTTGTGTTTCTTCGTGTGTTCCTATATATTAGTGAGAATGTAAAATGGGGCCGTAAAAGTAGCATAGGATGCAATCTGAGCTGATGCCATGGCATTTGTCCTTCTGCATTTGTGGAATGGCAAATGTCCCAAAGGCGTCCGTTTTAGATTGCATTCTGGGTCGTTGTGTTTCTTCGTGTGTTCCTATATATTAGTGAGAATGTAAAATGGGGCCGTACAAGTAGCATAGGATGCAATCTGAGCTGATGCCACGGCATTTGGCCTTCTGTATTTGTGGAATGGCAAATGCCCCAAAGGCGTCCGTTTCAGATTGCATTCTGGGTCGTTGTGTTTCTTCGTGTGTTCCTATATATTAGTGAGAATGTAAAATGGGGCCATTCAAGTAGCATAGCATGCAATCTGAGCTGATGCCATGGCATTTGTCCTTCTGCATTTGTGGAATGGCAAATGCCCCAAAGGCGTCCGTTTCAGATTGCATTCTGGGTCGTTGTGTTTCTTCGTGTGTTCCTATATCATAGTGAGAATGTAAAATGGGGCCGTACAAGTAGCATAGGATGCAATCTGAGCTGATGCCATGGCATTTGTCCTTCTGTATTTGTGGAATGGCAAATGCCCCAAAGGCGTCCGTTTCAGATTGCATTCTGGGTCGTTGTGTTTCTTCGTGTGTTCCTATATCATAGTGAGAATGTAAAATGGGGCCGTACAAGTAGCATTGGATGCAGTCTGAGCTGATTGCATGTCATTTGTCCTTCTGTATTTGTGGAATGGCAAATGCCCCAAAGGCGTCCGTTTCAGATTGCATTCTGGGCCGTTGTGTTTCTTCGTGTGTTCCTATATCATAGTGAGAATGTAAAATGCGGCCATTCAAGTAGCATAGGATGCAATCTGAGCTGATGCCATGGCATTTGTCCTTCTGCATTTGTGGAATGGCAAATGCCCCAAAGGCGTCCGTTTCAGATTGCATTCTGGGTCGTTGTGTTTCTTCGTGTGTTCCTATATCATAGTGAGAATGTAAAATGGGGCCGTACAAGTAGCATAGGATGCAATCTGAGCTGATGCCATGGCATTTGTCCTTCTACATTTGTGGAATGGCAAATGCCCCAAAGGCGTCCGTTTCAGATTGCATTCTGGGTCGTTTTGTTTCTTCGTGTGTTCCTATATATTAGTGAGAATGTAAAATGGGGCCGTACAAGTGGCATAGGATGCAATCTGAGCTGATGCCATGGCATTTGTCCTTCTGCATTTGTGGAATGGCAAATGCCCCAAAGGCGTCCGTTTCAGATTGCATTCTGGGTCGTTGTGTTTCTTCGTGTGTTCCTATATCATAGTGAGAATGTAAAATGGGGCCGTACAAGTAGCATTGGATGCAGTCTGAGCTGATTGCATGTCATTTGTCCTTCTGCATTTGTGGAATGGCAAATGCCCCAAAGGCGTCCGTTTCAGATTGCATTCTGGGTCGTTGTGTTTCTTCGTGTGTTCCTATATCATAGTGAGAATATAAAATGGGGCCGTACAAGTAGCACTGGATGCAGTCTGAGCTGATTGCATGTCATTTGTCCTTCTGCATTTGTGGAATGGCAAATGCCCCAAAGGCGTCCGTTTCAGATTGCATTCTGGGTCGTTTTGTTTCTTCGTGTGTTCCTATATCATAGTGAGAATGTAAAATGGGGCCGTTCAAGTAGCATAGGATGCAATCTGAGCTGATGCCATGGCATTTGTCCTTCTACATTTGTGGAATGGCAAATGCCCCAAAGGCGTCCGTTTCAGATTGCATTCTGGGTCGTTTTGTTTCTTCGTGTGTTCCTATATATTAGTGAGAATGTAAAATGGGGCCGTACAAGTAGCATAGGATGCAATCTGAGCTGATGCCATGGCATTTGTCCTTCTGCATTTGTGGAATGGCAAATGCCCCAAAGGCGTCCGTTTCAGATTGCATTCTGGGTCGTTGTGTTTCTTCGTGTGTTCCTATATCATAGTGAGAATGTAAAATGGGGCCGTACAAGTAGCATTGGATGCAATCTGAGCTGATGCCATGGCATTTGTCCTTCTGCATTTGTGGAATGGCAAATGCCCCATAGGCGTCCGTTTCAGATTGCATTCTGGGTCGTTGTGTTTCTTCGTGTGTTCCTATATCTTAGTGAGAATGTAAAATGGGGCCGTACAAGTAGGATAGGATGCAATCTGAGCTGATGCCATGGCATTTGTCCTTCTGCATTTGTGGAATGGCAAATGCCCCAAAGGCGTCCGTTTCAGATTGCATTCTGGGTCGTTGTGTTTCTTCGTGTGTTCCTATATATTAGTGAGAATGTAAAATGGGGCCGTACAAGTAGCATAGGATGCAATCTGAGCTGATGCCATGGCATTTGTCCATCTGCATTTGTGGAATGTCAAATGCCCCAAAGGCGTCCGTTTCAAATTGCATTCTGGGTCGTTGTGTTTCTTCGTGTGTTCCTATATCATAGTGAGAATGTAAAATGGGGCCGTACAAGTAGCATAGGATGCAATCTGAGCTGATGCCATGGCATTTGTCCTTCTGCATTTGTGGAATGGCAAATGCCCCAAAGGCGTCCGTTTCAGATTGCGTTCTGGGTCGTTGTGTTTCTTCGTGTGTTCCTATATCATAGTGAGAATGTAAAATGGGGCCGTACAAGTAGCATTGGATGCAGTCTGAGCTGATTGCATGTCATTTGTCTTTCTGCATTTGTGGAATGGCAAATGCCCCAAAGGCGTCCGTTTCAGAATGCATTCTGGGTCGATGTGTTTCTTCGTGTGTTCCTATATCATAGTGAGAATGTAAAATGGGGCCGTACAAGTAGCATTGGATGCAATCTGAGCTGATGCCATGGCATTTGTCCTTCTGCATGTGTGGAATGGCAAATGCCCCAAAGGCGTCCGTTTCAGATTGCATTCTGGGTCGTTGTGTTTCTTCGTGTGTTCCTATATATTAGTAAAAATGTAAAATGGGGCTCTACAAGTAGCATAGGATGCAATCTGAGCTGATGCCATGGCATTTGTCCTTCTGCATTTGTGGAATGGCAAATGCCCCAAAGGCGTCCGTTTCAGATTGCATTCTGGGTCGTTGTGTTTCTTCGTGTGTTCCTATATCATAGTGAGAATGTAAAATGGGGCCGTACAAGTAGCATAGGATGCAATCTGAGCTGATGCCATGGCATTTGTCCTTCTGCATTTGTGGAATGGCAAATGCCCCAAAGGCGTCCGTTTCAGATTGCATTCTGGGTCGTTGTGTTTCTTCGTGTGTTCCTATATCATAGTGAGAATGTAAAATGGGGCCGTACAAGTAGCATTGGATGCAATCTGAGCTGATGCCATGGCATTTGTCCTTCTGCATTTGTGGAATGGCAAATGCCCCAAAGGCGTCCGTTTCAGATTGCATTCTGGGTCGTTGTGTTTCTTCGTGTGTTCCTATATCATAGTGAGAATGTAAAATGGGGCCGTACAAGTAGCATAGGATGCAATCTGAGCTGATGCCATGGCATTTGTCCTTCTGCATTTGTGGAATGGCAAATGCCCCAAAGGCGTCCGTTTCAGATTGCATTCTGGGTCGTTGTGTTTCTTCGTGTGTTCCTATATCATAGTGAGAATGTAAAATGGGGCCGTACAAGTAGCATTGGATGCAGTCTGAGCTGATTGCATGTCATTTGTCCTTCTGCATTTGTGGAATGGCAAATGCCCCAAAGGCGTCCGTTTCAGATTGCATTCTGGGTCGTTGTGTTTCTTCGTGTGTTCCTATATCATAGTGAGAATGTAAAATGGGGCCGTACAAGTAGCATAGGATGCAATCTGAGCTGATGCCATGGCATTTGTCCTTCTGCATTTGTGGAATGGCAAATGCCCCAAAGGCGTCCGTTTCAGATTGCATTCTGGGTCGTTGTGTTTCTTCGTGTGTTCCTATATCATAGTGAGAATGTAAAATGGGGCCGTACAAGTAGCATTGGATGCAATCTGAGCTGATGCCATGGCATTTGTCCTTCTGCATTTGTGGAATGGCAAATGTCCCAAAGGCGTCCGTTTTAGATTGCATTCTGGGTCGTTGTGTTTCTTCGTGTGTTCCTATATATTAGTGAGAATGTAAAATGGGGCCATTCAAGTAGCATAGCATGCAATCTGAGCTGATGCCATGGCATTTGTCCTTCTGCATTTGTGGAATGGCAAATGCCCCAAAGGCGTCCGTTTCAGATTGCATTCTGGGTCGTTGTGTTTCTTCGTGTGTTCCTATATCATAGTGAGAATGTAAAATGGGGCCGTACAAGTAGCATAGGATGCAATCTGAGCTGATGCCATGGCATTTGTCCTTCTGTATTTGTGGAATGGCAAATGCCCCAAAGGCGTCCGTTTCAGATTGCATTCTGGGTCGTTGTGTTTCTTCGTGTGTTCCTATATCATAGTGAGAATGTAAAATGGGGCCGTACAAGTAGCATTGGATGCAGTCTGAGCTGATTGCATGTCATTTGTCCTTCTGTATTTGTGGAATGGCAAATGCCCCAAAGGCGTCCGTTTCAGATTGCATTCTGGGCCGTTGTGTTTCTTCGTGTGTTCCTATATCATAGTGAGAATGTAAAATGCGGCCATTCAAGTAGCATAGGATGCAATCTGAGCTGATGCCATGGCATTTGTCCTTCTGCATTTGTGGAATGGCAAATGCCCCAAAGGCGTCCGTTTCAGATTGCATTCTGGGTCGTTGTGTTTCTTCGTGTGTTCCTATATCATAGTGAGAATGTAAAATGGGGCCGTACAAGTAGCATAGGATGCAATCTGAGCTGATGCCACGGCATTTGGCCTTCTGTATTTGTGGAATGGCAAATGCCCCAAAGGCGTCCGTTTCAGATTGCATTCTGGGCCGTTGTGTTTCTTCGTGTGTTCCTATATCATAGTGAGAATGTAAAATGCGGCCATTCAAGTAGCATAGGATGCAATCTGAGCTGATGCCATGGCATTTGTCCTTCTGCATTTGTGGAATGGCAAATGCCCCAAAGGCGTCCGTTTCAGATTGCATTCTGGGTCGTTTTGTTTCTTCGTGTGTTCCTATATCATAGTGAGAATGTAAAATGGGGCCGTTCAAGTAGCATAGGATGCAATCTTAGCTGATGCCATGGCATTTGTCCTTCTACATTTGTGGAATGGCAAATGCCCCAAAGGCGTCCGTTTCAGATTGCATTCTGGGTCGTTTTGTTTCTTCGTGTGTTCCTATATCATAGTGAGAATGTAAAATGGGGCCGTACAAGTAGCACTGGATGCAGTCTGAGCTGATTGCATGTCATTTGTCCTTCTGCATTTGTGGAATGGCAAATGCCCCAAAGGCGTCCGTTTCAGATTGCATTCTGGGTCGTTTTGTTTCTTCGTGTGTTCCTATATCATAGTGAGAATGTAAAATGGGGCCGTTCAAGTAGCATAGGATGCAATCTGAGCTGATGCCATGGCATTTGTCCTTCTACATTTGTGGAATGGCAAATGCCCCAAAGGCGTCCGTTTCAGATTGCATTCTGGGTCGTTTTGTTTCTTCGTGTGTTCCTATATCATAGTGAGAATGTAAAATGGGGCCGTACAAGTAGCATAGGATGCAATCTGAGCTGATGCCATGGCATTTGTCCTTCTACATTTGTGGAATGGCAAATGCCCCAAAGGCGTCCGTTTCAGATTGCATTCTGGGTCGTTTTGTTTCTTCGTGTGTTCCTATATATTAGTGAGAATGTAAAATGGGGCCGTACAAGTAGCATAGGATGCAATCTGAGCTGATGCCATGGCATTTGTCCTTCTGCATTTGTGGAATGGCAAATGCCCCAAAGGCGTCCGTTTCAGATTGCATTCTGGGTCGTTGTGTTTCTTCGTGTGTTCCTATATCATAGTGAGAATGTAACATGGGGCCGTACAAGTAGCATTGGATGCAATCTGAGCTGAGGCCATGGCATTTGTCCTTCTGCATTTGTGGAATGGCAAATGCCCCATAGGCGTCCGTTTCAGATTGCATTCTGGGTCGTTGTGTTTCTTCGTGTGTTCCTATATCTTAGTGAGAATGTAAAATGGGGCCGTACAAGTAGGATAGGATGCAATCTGAGCTGATGCCATGGCATTTGTCCTTCTGCATTTGTGGAATGGCAAATGCCCCAAAGGCGTCCGTTTCAGATTGCATTCTGGGTCGTTGTGTTTCTTCGTGTGTTCCTATATATTAGTGAGAATGTAAAATGGGGCCGTACAAGTAGCATAGGATGCAATCTGAGCTGATGCCATGGCATTTGTCCATCTGCATTTGTGGAATGTCAAATGCCCCAAAGGCGTCCGTTTCAAATTGCATTCTGGGTCGTTGTGTTTCTTCGTGTGTTCCTATATCATAGTGAGAATGTAAAATGGGGCCGTACAAGTAGCATAGGATGCAATCTGAGCTGATGCCATGGCATTTGTCCTTCTGCATTTGTGGAATGGCAAATGCCCCAAAGGCGTCCGTTTCAGATTGCGTTCTGGGTCGTTGTGTTTCTTCGTGTGTTCCTATATCATAGTGAGAATGTAAAATGGGGCCGTACAAGTAGCATTGGATGCAGTCTGAGCTGATTGCATGTCATTTGTCCTTCTGCATTTGTGGAATGGCAAATGCCCCAAAGGCGTCCGTTTCAGAATGCATTCTGGGTCGATGTGTTTCTTCGTGTGTTCCTATATCATAGTGAGAATGTAAAATGGGGCCGTACAAGTAGCATTGGATGCAATCTGAGCTGATGCCATGGCATTTGTCCTTCTGCATGTGTGGAATGGCAAATGCCCCAAAGGCGTCCGTTTCAGATTGCATTCTGGGTCGTTGTGTTTCTTCGTGTGTTCCTATATATTAGTAAAAATGTAAAATGGGGCTCTACAAGTAGCATAGGATGCAATCTGAGCTGATGCCATGGCATTTGTCCTTCTGCATTTGTGGAATGGCAAATGCCCCAAAGGCGTCCGTTTCAGATTGCATTCTGGGTCGTTGTGTTTCTTCGTGTGTTCCTATATCATAGTGAGAATGTAAAATGGGGCCGTACAAGTAGCATTGGATGCAATCTGAGCTGATGCCATGGCATTTGTCCTTCTGCATTTGTGGAATGGCAAATGCCCCAAAGGCGTCCGTTTCAGATTGCATTCTGGGTCGTTGTGTTTCTTCGTGTGTTCCTATATCATAGTGAGAATGTAAAATGGGGCCGTACAAGTAGCATAGGATGCAATCTGAGCTGATGCCATGGCATTTGTCCTTCTGCATTTGTGGAATGGCAAATGCCCCAAAGGCGTCCGTTTCAGATTGCATTCTGGGTCGTTGTGTTTCTTCGTGTGTTCCTATATCATAGAGAGAATGTAAAATGGGGCCGTACAAGTAGCATTGGATGCAGTCTGAGCTGATTGCATGTCATTTGTCCTTCTGCATTTGTGGAATGGCAAATGCCCCAAAGGCGTCCGTTTCAGAATGCATTCTGGGTCGTTGTGTTTCTTCGTGTGTTCCTATATCATAGTGAGAATGTAAAATGGGGCCGTACAAGTAGCATAGGATGCAATCTGAGCTGATGCCATGGCATTTGGCCTTCTGCATTTGTGGAATGGCAAATGCCCCAAAGGCGTCCGTTTCAGATTGCATTCTGGGTCGTTGTGTTTCTTCGTGTGTTCCTATATCATAGTGAGAATGTAAAATGGGGCCGTACAAGTAGCATTGGATGCAGTCTGAGCTGATTGCATGTCATTTGTCCTTCTGCATTTGTGGAATGGCAAATGCCCCAAAGGCGTCCGTTTCAGATTGCCTTCTGGGTCGTTGTGTTTCTTCGTGTGTTCCTATATCATAGTGAGAATGTAAAATGGGGCCATACAAGTAGCATTGGATGCAATCTGAGCTGATGCCATGGCATTTGTCCTTCTGCATTTGTGGAATGGCAAATGCCCCAAAGGCGTCCGTTTCAGAATGCATTCTGGGTCGTTGTGTTTCTTCGTGTGTTCCTATATCATAGTGAGAATGTAAAATGGGGCCGTACAAGTAGCATAGGATGCAATCTGAGCTGATGCCATGGCATTTGTCCTTCTACATTTGTGGAATGGCAAATGCCCCAAAGGCATCCGTTTCAGATTGCATTCTGGGTCGTTGTGTTTCTTCGTGTGTTCCTATATCATAGTGAGAATGTAAAATGGGGCCGTACAAGTAGCATTGGATGCAATCTGAGCTGATGCCATGGCATTTGTCCTTCTGCATTTGTGGAATGGCAAATGCCCCATAGGCGTCCGTTTCAGATTGCATTCTGGGTCGTTGTGTTTCTTCGTGTGTTCCTATATCTTAGTGAGAATGTAAAATGGGGCCGTACAAGTAGGATAGGATGCAATCTGAGCTGATGCCATGGCATTTGTCCTTCTGCATTTGTGGAATGGCAAATGCCCCAAAGGCGTCCGTTTCAGATTGCATTCTGGGTCGTTGTGTTTCTTCGTGTGTTCCTATATATTAGTGAGAATGTAAAATGGGGCCGTACAAGTAGCATAGGATGCAATCTGAGCTGATGCCATGGCATTTGTCCTTCTGCATTTGTGGAATGGCAAATGCCCCAAAGGCGTCCGTTTCAGATTGCATTCTGGGTCGTTGTGTTTCTTCGTGTGTTCCTATATCATACTGAGAATGTAAAATGGGGCCGTACAAGTAGCATAGGATGCAATCTGAGCTGATGCCATGGCATTTGTCCTTCTGCATTTGTGGAATATCAAATGCCCCAAAGGCGTCCGTTTCAGATTGCATTCTGGGTCGTTGTGTTTCTTCGTGTGTTCCTAAATCATAGTGAGAATGTAAAATGGGGCCGTACAAGTAGCATTGGATGCAATCTGAGCTGATGCCATGGCATTTGTCCTTCTGCATTTGTGGAATGGCAAATGCCCCAAAGGCGTCCGTTTCAGATTGCATTCTGGGTCGTTGTGTTTCTTCGTGTGTTCCTATATCATAGTGAGAATGTAAAATGGGGCCGTACAAGTAGCATTGGATGCAGTCTGAGCTGATTGCATGTCATTTGTCCTTCTGCATTTGTGGAATGGCAAATGCCCCAAAGGCGTCCGTTTCAGAATGCATTCTGGGTCGTTGTGTTTCTTCGTGTGTTCCTATATCATAGTGAGAATGTAAAATGGGGCCGTACAAGTAGCATTGGATGCAATCTGAGCTGATGCCATGGCATTTGTCCTTCTGCATTTGTGGAATGGCAAATGCCCCAAAGGCGTCCGTTTCAGATTGCATTCTGGGTCGTTGTGTTTCTTCGTGTGTTCCTATATATTAGTAAAAATGTAAAATGGGGCTCTACAAGTAGCATAGGATGCAATCTGAGCTGATGCCATGGCATTTGTCCTTCTGCATTTGTGGAATGGCAAATGCCCCAAAGGCGTCCGTTTCAGATTGCATTCTGGGTCGTTGTGTTTCTTCGTGTGTTCCTATATCATAGTGAGAATGTAAAATGGGGCCGTACAAGTAGCATTGGATGCAGTCTGAGCTGATTGCATGTCATTTGTCCTTCTGCATTTGTGGAATGGCAAATGCCCCAAAGGCGTCCGTTTCAGATTGCATTCTGGGTCGTTGTGTTTCTTCGTGTGTTCCTATATCATAGTGAGAATGTAAAATGGGGCCGTACAAGTAGCATAGGATGCAATCTGAGCTGATGCCATGGCATTTGTCCTTCTGCATTTGTGGAATGGCAAATGCCCCAAAGGCGTCCGTTTCAGATTGCATTCTGGGTCGTTGTGTTTCTTCGTGTGTTCCTATATCATAGTGAGAATGTAAAATGGGGCCGTACAAGTAGCATTGGATGCAATCTGAACTGATGCCATGGCATTTGTCCTACTGCATTTGTGGAATGGCAAATGCCCCATAGGCGTCCGTTTCAGATTGCATTCTGGGTCGTTGTGTTTCTTCGTGTGTTCCTATATCTTAGTGAGAATGTAAAATGGGGCCGTACAAGTAGGATAGGATGCAATCTGAGCTGATGCCATGGCATTTGTCCTTCTGCATTTGTGGAATGGCAAATGCCCCAAAGGCGTCCGTTTCAGATTGCATTCTGGGTCGTTGTGTTTCTTCGTGTGTTCCTATATATTAGTGAGAATGTAAAATGGGGCCGTACAAGTAGCATAGGATGCAATCTGAGCTGATGCCATGGCATTTGTCCTTCTGCATTTGTGGAATGGCAAATGCCTCAAAGGCGTCCGTTTCAGATTGCATTCTGGGTCGTTGTGTTTCTTCGTGTGTTCCTATATCATAGTGAGAATGTAAAATGGGGCCGTACAAGTAGCATAGGATGCAATCTGAGCTGATGCCATGGCATTTGTCCTTCTGCATTTGTGGAATGGCAAATGCCCCAAAGGCGTCCGTTTCAGATTGCATTCTGGGTCGTTGTGTTTCTTCGTGTGTTCCTATATCATAGTGAGAATGTAAAATGGGGCCGTACAAGTAGCATTGGATGCAATCTGAGCTGATGCCATGGCATTTGTCCTTCTGCATTTGTGGAATAACAAATGCCCCAAAGGCGTCCGTTTCAGATTGCATTCTGGGTCGTTGTGTTTCTTCGTGTGTTCCTATATCATAGTGAGAATGTAAAATGGGGCCGTACAAGTAGCATTGGATGCAGTCTGAGCTGATTGCATGTCATTTGTCCTTCTGCATTTGTGGAATGGCAAATGCCCCAAAGGCGTCCGTTTCAGAATGCATTCTGGGTCGTTGTGTTTCTTCGTGTGTTCCTATATCATAGTGAGAATGTAAAATGGGGCCGTACAAGTAGCATTGGATGCAATCTGAGCTGATGCCATGGCATTTGTCCTTCTGCATTTGTGGAATGGCAAATGCCCCAAAGGCGTCCGTTTCAGATTGCATTCTGGGTCGTTGTGTTTCTTCGTGTATTCCTATATATTAGTAAAAATGTAAAATGGGGCTCTACAAGTAGCATAGGATGCAATCTGAGCTGATGCCATGGCATTTGTCCTTCTGCATTTGTGGAATGGCAAATGCCCCAAAGGCGTCCGTTTCAGATTGCATTCTGGGTCGTTGTGTTTCTTCGTGTGTTCCTATATCATAGTGAGAATGTAAAATGGGGCCGTACAAGTAGCATTGGATGCAGTCTGAGCTGATTGCATGTCATTTGTCCTTCTGCATTTGTGGAATGGCAAATGCCCCAAAGGCGTCCGTTTCAGATTGCATTCTGGGTCGTTGTGTTTCTTCGTGTGTTCCTATATCATAGTGAGAATGTAAAATGGGGCCGTACAAGTAGCATAGGATGCAATCTGAGCTGATGCCATGGCATTTGTCCTTCTGCATTTGTGGAATGGCAAATGCCCCAAAGGCGTCCGTTTCAGATTGCATTCTGGGTCGTTGTGTTTCTTCGTGTGTTCCTATATCATAGTGAGAATGTAAAATGGGGCCGTACAAGTAGCATTGGATGCAATCTGAGCTGATGCCATGGCATTTGTCCTTCTGCATTTGTGGAATGGCAAATGCCCCATAGGCGTCCGTTTCAGATTGCATTCTGGGTCGTTGTGTTTCTTCGTGTGTTCTTATATCTTAGTGAGAATGTAAAATGGGGCCGTACAAGTAGGATAGGATGCAATCTGAGCTGATGCCATGGCATTTGTCCTTCTGCATTTGTGGAATGGCAAATGCCCCAAAGTCGTCCGTTTCAGATTGCATTCTGGGTCGTTGTGTTTCTTCGTGTGTTCCTATATATTAGTGAGAATGTAAAATGGGGCCGTACAAGTAGCATAGGATGCAATCTGAGCTGATGCCATGGCATTTGTCCTTCTGCATTTGTGGAATGGCAAATGCCCCAAAGGCGTCCGTTTCAGATTGCATTCTGGGTCGTTGTGTTTCTTCGTGTGTTCCTATATCATAGTGAGAATGTAAAATGGGGCCGTACAAGTAGCATAGGATGCAATCTGAGCTGATGCCATGGCATTTGTCCTTCTGCATTTGTGGAATGGCAAATGCCCCAAAGGCGTCCGTTTCAGAATGCATTCTGTGTCGTTGTGTTTCTTCGTGTGTTCCTATATCATAGTGAGAATGTAAAATGGGGCCGTACAAGTAGCATTGGATGCAATCTGAGCTGATGCCATGGCATTTGTCCTTCTGCATTTGTGGAATGGCAAATGCCCCAAAGGCGTCCGTTTCAGATTGCATTCTGGGTCGTTGTGTTTCTTCGTGTGTTCCTATATCATAGTGAGAATGTAAAATGGGGCCGTACAAGTAGCATTGGATGCAATCTGAGCTGATGCCATGGCATTTGTCCTTCTGCATTTGTGGAATGGCAAATGCCCCAAAGGCGTCCGTTTCAGATTGCATTCTGGGTCGTTGTGTTTCTTCGTGTGTTCCTATATCTTAGTGAGAATGTAAAATGGGGCCGTACAAGTAGGATAGGATGCAATCTGAGCTGATGCCATGGCATTTGTCCTTCTGCATTTGTGGAATGGCAAATGCCCCAAAGGCGTCCGTTTCAGATTGCATTCTGGGTCGTTGTGTTTCTTCGTGTGTTCCTATATCATAGAGAGAATGTAAAATGGGGCCGTACAAGTAGCATTGGATGCAGTCTGAGCTGATTGCATGTCATTTGTCCTTCTGCATTTGTGGAATGGCAAATGCCCCAAAGGCGTCCGTTTCAGAATGCATTCTGGGTCGTTGTGTTTCTTCGTGTGTTCCTATATCATAGTGAGAATGTAAAATGGGGCCGTACAAGTAGCATAGGATGCAATCTGAGCTGATGCCATGGCATTTGGCCTTCTGCATTTGTGGAATGGCAAATGCCCCAAAGGCGTCCGTTTCAGATTGCATTCTGGGTCGTTGTGTTTCTTCGTGTGTTCCTATATCATAGTGAGAATGTAAAATGGGGCCGTACAAGTAGCATTGGATGCAGTCTGAGCTGATTGCATGTCATTTGTCCTTCTGCATTTGTGGAATGGCAAATGCCCCAAAGGCGTCCGTTTCAGATTGCCTTCTGGGTCGTTGTGTTTCTTCGTGTGTTCCTATATCATAGTGAGAATGTAAAATGGGGCCATACAAGTAGCATTGGATGCAATCTGAGCTGATGCCATGGCATTTGTCCTTCTGCATTTGTGGAATGGCAAATGCCCCAAAGGCGTCCGTTTCAGAATGCATTCTGGGTCGTTGTGTTTCTTCGTGTGTTCCTATATCATAGTGAGAATGTAAAATGGGGCCGTACAAGTAGCATAGGATGCAATCTGAGCTGATGCCATGGCATTTGTCCTTCTACATTTGTGGAATGGCAAATGCCCCAAAGGCATCCGTTTCAGATTGCATTCTGGGACGTTGTGTTTCTTCGTGTGTTCCTATATCATAGTGAGAATGTAAAATGGGGCCGTACAAGTAGCATTGGATGCAATCTGAGCTGATGCCATGGCATTTGTCCTTCTGCATTTGTGGAATGGCAAATGCCCCATAGGCGTCCGTTTCAGATTGCATTCTGGGTCGTTGTGTTTCTTCGTGTGTTCCTATATCTTAGTGAGAATGTAAAATGGGGCCGTACAAGTAGGATAGGATGCAATCTGAGCTGATGCCATGGCATTTGTCCTTCTGCATTTGTGGAATGGCAAATGCCCCAAAGGCGTCCGTTTCAGATTGCATTCTGGGTCGTTGTGTTTCTTCGTGTGTTCCTATATATTAGTGAGAATGTAAAATGGGGCCGTACAAGTAGCATAGGATGCAATCTGAGCTGATGCCATGGCATTTGTCCTTCTGCATTTGTGGAATGGCAAATGCCCCAAAGGCGTCCGTTTCAGATTGCATTCTGGGTCGTTGTGTTTCTTCGTGTGTTCCTATATCATACTGAGAATGTAAAATGGGGCCGTACAAGTAGCATAGGATGCAATCTGAGCTGATGCCATGGCATTTGTCCTTCTGCATTTGTGGAATATCAAATGCCCCAAAGGCGTCCGTTTCAGATTGCATTCTGGGTCGTTGTGTTTCTTCGTGTGTTCCTAAATCATAGTGAGAATGTAAAATGGGGCCGTACAAGTAGCATTGGATGCAATCTGAGCTGATGCCATGGCATTTGTCCTTCTGCATTTGTGGAATGGCAAATGCCCCAAAGGCGTCCGTTTCAGATTGCATTCTGGGTCGTTGTGTTTCTTCGTGTGTTCCTATATCATAGTGAGAATGTAAAATGGGGCCGTACAAGTAGCATTGGATGCAATCTGAGCTGATGCCATGGCATTTGTCCTTCTGCATTTGTGGAATGGCAAATGCCCCAAAGGCGTCCGTTTCAGAATGCATTCTGGGTCGTTGTGTTTCTTCGTGTGTTCCTATATCATAGTGAGAATGTAAAATGGGGCCGTACAAGTAGCATTGGATGCAATCTGAGCTGATGCCATGGCATTTGTCCTTCTGCATTTGTGGAATGGCAAATGCCCCAAAGGCGTCCGTTTCAGATTGCATTCTGGGTCGTTGTGTTTCTTCGTGTATTCCTATATATTAGTAAAAATGTAAAATGGGGCTCTACAAGTAGCATAGGATGCAATCTGAGCTGATGCCATGGCATTTGTCCTTCTGCATTTGTGGAATGGCAAATGCCCCAAAGGCGTCCGTTTCAGATTGCATTCTGGGTCGTTGTGTTTCTTCGTGTGTTCCTATATCATAGTGAGAATGTAAAATGGGGCCGTACAAGTAGCATTGGATGCAGTCTGAGCTGATTGCATGTCATTTGTCCTTCTGCATTTGTGGAATGGCAAATGCCCCAAAGGCGTCCGTTTCAGATTGCATTCTGGGTCGTTGTGTTTCTTCGTGTGTTCCTATATCATAGTGAGAATGTAAAATGGGGCCGTACAAGTAGCATAGGATGCAATCTGAGCTGATGCCATGGCATTTGTCCTTCTGCATTTGTGGAATGGCAAATGCCCCAAAGGCGTCCGTTTCAGATTGCATTCTGGGTCGTTGTGTTTCTTCGTGTGTTCCTATATCATAGTGAGAATGTAAAATGGGGCCGTACAAGTAGCATTGGATGCAATCTGAGCTGATGCCATGGCATTTGTCCTTCTGCATTTGTGGAATGGCAAATGCCCCATAGGCGTCCGTTTCAGATTGCATTCTGGGTCGTTGTGTTTCTTCGTGTGTTCTTATATCTTAGTGAGAATGTAAAATGGGGCCGTACAAGTAGGATAGGATGCAATCTGAGCTGATGCCATGGCATTTGTCCTTCTGCATTTGTGGAATGGCAAATGCCCCAAAGTCGTCCGTTTCAGATTGCATTCTGGGTCGTTGTGTTTCTTCGTGTGTTCCTATATATTAGTGAGAATGTAAAATGGGGCCGTACAAGTAGCATAGGATGCAATCTGAGCTGATGCCATGGCATTTGTCCTTCTGCATTTGTGGAATGGCAAATGCCCCAAAGGCGTCCGTTTCAGATTGCATTCTGGGTCGTTGTGTTTCTTCGTGTGTTCCTATATCATAGTGAGAATGTAAAATGGGGCCGTACAAGTAGCATAGGATGCAATCTGAGCTGATGCCATGGCATTTGTCCTTCTGCATTTGTGGAATGGCAAATGCCCCAAAGGCGTCCGTTTCAGAATGCATTCTGTGTCGTTGTGTTTCTTCGTGTGTTCCTATATCATAGTGAGAATGTAAAATGGGGCCGTACAAGTAGCATTGGATGCAATCTGAGCTGATGCCATGGCATTTGTCCTTCTGCATTTGTGGAATGGCAAATGCCCCAAAGGCGTCCGTTTCAGATTGCATTCTGGGTCGTTGTGTTTCTTCGTGTGTTCCTATATCATAGTGAGAATGTAAAATGGGGCCGTACAAGTAGCATTGGATGCAATCTGAGCTGATGCCATGGCATTTGTCCTTCTGCATTTGTGGAATGGCAAATGCCCCAAAGGCGTCCGTTTCAGATTGCATTCTGGGTCGTTGTGTTTCTTCGTGTGTTCCTATATCTTAGTGAGAATGTAAAATGGGGCCGTACAAGTAGGATAGGATGCAATCTGAGCTGATGCCATGGCATTTGTCCTTCTGCATTTGTGGAATGGCAAATGCCCCAAAGGCGTCCGTTTCAGATTGCATTCTGGGTCGTTGTGTTTCTTCGTGTGTTCCTATATCATAGAGAGAATGTAAAATGGGGCCGTACAAGTAGCATTGGATGTAGTCTGAGCTGATTGCATGTCATTTGTCCTTCTGCATTTGTGGAATGGCAAATGCCCCAAAGGCGTCCGTTTCAGAATGCATTCTGGGTCGTTGTGTTTCTTCGTGTGTTCCTATATCATAGTGAGAATGTAAAATGGGGCCGTACAAGTAGCATAGGATGCAATCTGAGCTGATGCCATGGCATTTGGCCTTCTGCATTTGTGGAATGGCAAATGCCCCAAAGGCGTCCGTTTCAGATTGCATTCTGGGTCGTTGTGTTTCTTCGTGTGTTCCTATATCATAGTGAGAATGTAAAATGGGGCCGTACAAGTAGCATTGGATGCAGTCTGAGCTGATTGCATGTCATTTGTCCTTCTGCATTTGTGGAATGGCAAATGCCCCAAAGGCGTCCGTTTCAGATTGCCTTCTGGGTCGTTGTGTTTCTTCGTGTGTTCCTATATCATAGTGAGAATGTAAAATGGGGCCATACAAGTAGCATTGGATGCAATCTGAGCTGATGCCATGGCATTTGTCCTTCTGCATTTGTGGAATGGCAAATGCCCCAAAGGCGTCCGTTTCAGAATGCATTCTGGGTCGTTGTGTTTCTTCGTGTGTTCCTATATCATAGTGAGAATGTAAAATGGGGCCGTACAAGTAGCATAGGATGCAATCTGAGCTGATGCCATGGCATTTGTCCTTCTACATTTGTGGAATGGCAAATGCCCCAAAGGCATCCGTTTCAGATTGCATTCTGGGTCGTTGTGTTTCTTCGTGTGTTCCTATATCATAGTGAGAATGTAAAATGGGGCCGTACAAGTAGCATTGGATGCAATCTGAGCTGATGCCATGGCATTTGTCCTTCTGCATTTGTGGAATGGCAAATGCCCCATAGGCGTCCGTTTCAGATTGCATTCTGGGTCGTTGTGTTTCTTCGTGTGTTCCTATATCTTAGTGAGAATGTAAAATGGGGCCGTACAAGTAGGATAGGATGCAATCTGAGCTGATGCCATGGCATTTGTCCTTCTGCATTTGTGGAATGGCAAATGCCCCAAAGGCGTCCGTTTCAGATTGCATTCTGGGTCGTTGTGTTTCTTCGTGTGTTCCTATATATTAGTGAGAATGTAAAATGGGGCCGTACAAGTAGCATAGGATGCAATCTGAGCTGATGCCATGGCATTTGTCCTTCTGCATTTGTGGAATGGCAAATGCCCCAAAGGCGTCCGTTTCAGATTGCATTCTGGGTCGTTGTGTTTCTTCGTGTGTTCCTATATCATACTGAGAATGTAAAATGGGGCCGTACAAGTAGCATAGGATGCAATCTGAGCTGATGCCATGGCATTTGTCCTTCTGCATTTGTGGAATATCAAATGCCCCAAAGGCGTCCGTTTCAGATTGCATTCTGGGTCGTTGTGTTTCTTCGTGTGTTCCTAAATCATAGTGAGAATGTAAAATGGGGCCGTACAAGTAGCATTGGATGCAATCTGAGCTGATGCCATGGCATTTGTCCTTCTGCATTTGTGGAATGGCAAATGCCCCAAAGGCGTCCGTTTCAGATTGCATTCTGGGTCGTTGTGTTTCTTCGTGTGTTCCTATATCATAGTGAGAATGTAAAATGGGGCCGTACAAGTAGCATTGGATGCAGTCTGAGCTGATTGCATGTCATTTGTCCTTCTGCATTTGTGGAATGGCAAATGCCCCAAAGGCGTCCGTTTCAGAATGCATTCTGGGTCGTTGTGTTTCTTCGTGTGTTCCTATATCATAGTGAGAATGTAAAATGGGGCCGTACAAGTAGCATTGGATGCAATCTGAGCTGATGCCATGGCATTTGTCCTTCTGCATTTGTGGAATGGCAAATGCCCCAAAGGCGTCCGTTTCAGATTGCATTCTGGGTCGTTGTGTTTCTTCGTGTGTTCCTATATATTAGTAAAAATGTAAAATGGGGCTCTACAAGTAGCATAGGATGCAATCTGAGCTGATGCCATGGCATTTGTCCTTCTGCATTTGTGGAATGGCAAATGCCCCAAAGGCGTCCGTTTCAGATTGCATTCTGGGTCGTTGTGTTTCTTCGTGTGTTCCTATATCATAGTGAGAATGTAAAATGGGGCCGTACAAGTAGCATTGGATGCAGTCTGAGCTGATTGCATGTCATTTGTCCTTCTGCATTTGTGGAATGGCAAATGCCCCAAAGGCGTCCGTTTCAGATTGCATTCTGGGTCGTTGTGTTTCTTCGTGTGTTCCTATATCATAGTGAGAATGTAAAATGGGGCCGTACAAGTAGCATAGGATGCAATCTGAGCTGATGCCATGGCATTTGTCCTTCTGCATTTGTGGAATGGCAAATGCCCCAAAGGCGTCCGTTTCAGATTGCATTCTGGGTCGTTGTGTTTCTTCGTGTGTTCCTATATCATAGTGAGAATGTAAAATGGGGCCGTACAAGTAGCATTGGATGCAATCTGAACTGATGCCATGGCATTTGTCCTACTGCATTTGTGGAATGGCAAATGCCCCATAGGCGTCCGTTTCAGATTGCATTCTGGGTCGTTGTGTTTCTTCGTGTGTTCCTATATCTTAGTGAGAATGTAAAATGGGGCCGTACAAGTAGGATAGGATGCAATCTGAGCTGATGCCATGGCATTTGTCCTTCTGCATTTGTGGAATGGCAAATGCCCCAAAGGCGTCCGTTTCAGATTGCATTCTGGGTCGTTGTGTTTCTTCGTGTGTTCCTATATATTAGTGAGAATGTAAAATGGGGCCGTACAAGTAGCATAGGATGCAATCTGAGCTGATGCCATGGCATTTGTCCTTCTGCATTTGTGGAATGGCAAATGCCTCAAAGGCGTCCGTTTCAGATTGCATTCTGGGTCGTTGTGTTTCTTCGTGTGTTCCTATATCATAGTGAGAATGTAAAATGGGGCCGTACAAGTAGCATAGGATGCAATCTGAGCTGATGCCATGGCATTTGTCCTTCTGCATTTGTGGAATGGCAAATGCCCCAAAGGCGTCCGTTTCAGATTGCATTCTGGGTCGTTGTGTTTCTTCGTGTGTTCCTATATCATAGTGAGAATGTAAAATGGGGCCGTACAAGTAGCATTGGATGCAATCTGAGCTGATGCCATGGCATTTGTCCTTCTGCATTTGTGGAATAACAAATGCCCCAAAGGCGTCCGTTTCAGATTGCATTCTGGGTCGTTGTGTTTCTTCGTGTGTTCCTATATCATAGTGAGAATGTAAAATGGGGCCGTACAAGTAGCATTGGATGCAGTCTGAGCTGATTGCATGTCATTTGTCCTTCTGCATTTGTGGAATGGCAAATGCCCCAAAGGCGTCCGTTTCAGAATGCATTCTGGGTCGTTGTGTTTCTTCGTGTGTTCCTATATCATAGTGAGAATGTAAAATGGGGCCGTACAAGTAGCATTGGATGCAATCTGAGCTGATGCCATGGCATTTGTCCTTCTGCATTTGTGGAATGGCAAATGCCCCAAAGGCGTCCGTTTCAGATTGCATTCTGGGTCGTTGTGTTTCTTCGTGTATTCCTATATATTAGTAAAAATGTAAAATGAGGCTCTACAAGTAGCATAGGATGCAATCTGAGCTGATGCCATGGCATTTGTCCTTCTGCATTTGTGGAATGGCAAATGCCCCAAAGGCGTCCGTTTCAGATTGCATTCTGGGTCGTTGTGTTTCTTCGTGTGTTCCTATATCATAGTGAGAATGTAAAATGGGGCCGTACAAGTAGCATTGGATGCAGTCTGAGCTGATTGCATGTCATTTGTCCTTCTGCATTTGTGGAATGGCAAATGCCCCAAAGGCGTCCGTTTCAGATTGCATTCTGGGTCGTTGTGTTTCTTCGTGTGTTCCTATATCATAGTGAGAATGTAAAATGGGGCCGTACAAGTAGCATAGGATGCAATCTGAGCTGATGCCATGGCATTTGTCCTTCTGCATTTGTGGAATGGCAAATGCCCCAAAGGCGTCCGTTTCAGATTGCATTCTGGGTCGTTGTGTTTCTTCGTGTGTTCCTATATCATAGTGAGAATGTAAAATGGGGCCGTACAAGTAGCATTGGATGCAATCTGAGCTGATGCCATGGCATTTGTCCTTCTGCATTTGTGGAATGGCAAATGCCCCATAGGCGTCCGTTTCAGATTGCATTCTGGGTCGTTGTGTTTCTTCGTGTGTTCTTATATCTTAGTGAGAATGTAAAATGGGGCCGTACAAGTAGGATAGGATGCAATCTGAGCTGATGCCATGGCATTTGTCCTTCTGCATTTGTGGAATGGCAAATGCCCCAAAGTCGTCCGTTTCAGATTGCATTCTGGGTCGTTGTGTTTCTTCGTGTGTTCCTATATATTAGTGAGAATGTAAAATGGGGCCGTACAAGTAGCATAGGATGCAATCTGAGCTGATGCCATGGCATTTGTCCTTCTGCATTTGTGGAATGGCAAATGCCCCAAAGGCGTCCGTTTCAGATTGCATTCTGGGTCGTTGTGTTTCTTCGTGTGTTCCTATATCATAGTGAGAATGTAAAATGGGGCCGTACAAGTAGCATAGGATGCAATCTGAGCTGATGCCATGGCATTTGTCCTTCTGCATTTGTGGAATGGCAAATGCCCCAAAGGCGTCCGTTTCAGAATGCATTCTGTGTCGTTGTGTTTCTTCGTGTGTTCCTATATCATAGTGAGAATGTAAAATGGGGCCGTACAAGTAGCATTGGATGCAATCTGAGCTGATGCCATGGCATTTGTCCTTCTGCATTTGTGGAATGGCAAATGCCCCAAAGGCGTCCGTTTCAGATTGCATTCTGGGTCGTTGTGTTTCTTCGTGTGTTCCTATATCATAGTGAGAATGTAAAATGGGGCCGTACAAGTAGCATTGGATGCAATCTGAGCTGATGCCATGGCATTTGTCCTTCTGCATTTGTGGAATGGCAAATGCCCCAAAGGCGTCCGTTTCAGATTGCATTCTGGGTCGTTGTGTTTCTTCGTGTGTTCCTATATCTTAGTGAGAATGTAAAATGGGGCCGTACAAGTAGGATAGGATGCAATCTGAGCTGATGCCATGGCATTTGTCCTTCTGCATTTGTGGAATGGCAAATGCCCCAAAGGCGTCCGTTTCAGATTGCATTCTGGGTCGTTGTGTTTCTTCGTGTGTTCCTATATCATAGTGAGAATGTAAAATGGGGCCGTACAAGTAGCATTGGATGCAGTCTGAGCTGATTGCATGTCATTTGTCCTTCTGCATTTGTGGAATGGCAAATGCCCCAAAGGCGTCCGTTTCAGATTGCCTTCTGGGTCGTTGTGTTTCTTCGTGTGTTCCTATATCATAGTGAGAATGTAAAATGGGGCCGTACAAGTAGCATTGGATGCAATCTGAGCTGATGCCATGGCATTTGTCCTTCTGCATTTGTGGAATGGCAAATGCCCCAAAGGCGTCCGTTTCAGATTGCATTCTGGGTCGTTGTGTTTCTTCGTGTGTTCCTATATATTAGTATAAATGTAAAATGGGGCCGTACAAGTAGCATAGGATGCAATCTGAGCTGATCCATGGCATTTGTCCTTCTGCATTTGTGGAATGGCAAATGCCCCAAAGGCGTCCGTTTCAGATTGCATTCTGGGTCGTTGTGTTTCTTCGTGTGTTCCTATATCATAGTGAGAATGTAAAATGGGGCCGTACAAGTAGCATTGGATGCAATCTGAGCTGATGCCATGGCATTTGTCCTTCTGCATTTGTGGAATGGCAAATGCCCCAAAGGCGTCCGTTTCAGATTGCATTCTGGGTCGTTGTGTTTCTTCGTGTGTTCCTATATCATAGTGAGAATGTAAAATGGGGCCGTACAAGTAGCATTGGATGCAATCTGAGCTGATGCCATGGCATTTGTCCTTCTGCATTTGTGGAATGGCAAATGCCCCATAGGCGTCCGTTTCAGATTGCATTCTGGGTCGTTGTGTTTCTTCGTGTGTTCCTATATCTTAGTGAGAATGTAAAATGGGGCCGTACAAGTAGGATAGGATGCAATCTGAGCTGATGCCATGGCATTTGTCCTTCTGCATTTGTGGAATGGCAAATGCCCCAAAGGCGTCCGTTTCAGATTGCATTCTGGGTCGTTGTGTTTCTTCGTGTGTTCCTATATATTAGTGAGAATGTAAAATGGGGCCGTACAAGTAGCATAGGATGCAATCTGAGCTGATGCCATGGCATTTGTCCTTCTGCATTTGTGGAATGGCAAATGCCCCAAAGGCGTCCGTTTCAGATTGCATTCTGGGTCGTTGTGTTTCTTCGTGTGTTCCTATATCATAGTGAGAATGTAAAATGGGGCCGTACAAGTAGCATTGGATGCAATCTGAGCTGATGCCATGGCATTTGTCCTTCTGCATTTGTGGAATGGCAAATGCCCCAAAGGCGTCCGTTTCAGATTGCATTCTGGGTCGTTGTGTTTCTTCGTGTGTTCCTATATCATAGTGAGAATGTAAAATGGGGCCGTACAAGTAGCATTGGATGCAGTCTGAGCTGATTGCATGTCATTTGTCCTTCTGCATTTGTGGAATGGCAAATGCCCCAAAGGCGTCCGTTTCAGAATGCATTCTGGGTCGTTGTGTTTCTTCGTGTGTTCCTATATCATAGTGAGAATGTAAAATGGGGCCGTACAAGTAGCATTGGATGCAATCTGAGCTGATGCCATGGCATTTGTCCTTCTGCATTTGTGGAATGGCAAATGCCCCAAAGGCGTCCGTTTCAGATTGCATTCTGGGTCGTTGTGTTTCTTCGTGTGTTCCTATATATTAGTAAAAATGTAAAATGGGGCTCTACAAGTAGCATAGGATGCAATCTGAGCTGATGCCATGGCATTTGTCCTTCTGCATTTGTGGAATGGCAAATGCCCCAAAGGCGTCCGTTTCAGATTGCATTCTGGGTCGTTGTGTTTCTTCGTGTGTTCCTATATCATAGTGAGAATGTAAAATGGGGCCGTACAAGTAGCATAGGATGCAATCTGAGCTGATTGCATGTCATTTGTCCTTCTGCATTTGTGGAATGGCAAATGCCCCAAAGGCGTCCGTTTCAGATTGCATTCTGGGTCGTTGTGTTTCTTCGTGTGTTCCTATATCATAGTGAGAATGTAAAATGGGGCCGTACAAGTAGCATAGGATGCAATCTGAGCTGATGCCATGGCATTTGTCCTTCTGCATTTGTGGAATGGCAAATGCCCCAAAGGCGTCCGTTTCAGATTGCATTCTGGGTCGTTGTGTTTCTTCGTGTGTTCCTATATCATAGTGAGAATGTAAAATGGGGCCGTACAAGTAGCATTGGATGCAGTCTGAGCTGATTGCATGTCATTTGTCCTTCTGCATTTGTGGAATGGCAAATGCCCCAAAGGCGTCCGTTTCAGATTGCCTTCTGGGTCGTTGTGTTTCTTCGTGTGTTCCTATATCATAGTGAGAATGTAAAATGGGGCCGTACAAGTAGCATTGGATGCAATCTGAGCTGATGCCATGGCATTTGTCCTTCTGCATTTGTGGAATGGCAAATGCCCCAAAGGCGTCCGTTTCAGATTGCATTCTGGGTCGTTGTGTTTCTTCGTGTGTTCCTATATCATAGTGAGAATGTAAAATGGGGCCGTACAAGTAGCATAGGATGCAATCTGAGCTGATGCCATGGCATTTGTCCTTCTGCATTTGTGGAATGGCAAATGCCCCAAAGGCGTCCGTTTCAGATTGCCTTCTGGGTCGTTGTGTTTCTTCGTGTGTTCCTATATCATAGTGAGAATGTAAAATGGGGCCGTACAAGTAGCATAGGATGCAATCTGAGCTGATGCCATGGCATTTGTCCTTCTGCATTTGTGGAATGGCAAATGCCCCAAAGGCGTCCGTTTCAGATTGCCTTCTGGGTCGTTGTGTTTCTTCGTGTGTTCCTATATCATAGTGAGAATGTAAAATGGGGCCGTACAAGTAGCATTGGATGCAATCTGAGCTGATGCCATGGCATTTGTCCTTCTGCAATTGTGGAATGGCAAATGCCCCAAAGGCGTCCGTTTCAGATTGCATTCTGGGTCGTTGTGTTTCTTCGTGTGTTCCTATATATTAGTATAAATGTAAAATGGGGCCGTACAAGTAGCATAGGATGCAATCTGAGCTGATGCCATGGCATTTGTCCTTCTGCATTTGTGGAATGGCAAATGCCCCAAAGGCGTCCGTTTCAGATTGCATTCTGGGTCGTTGTGTTTCTTCGTGTGTTCCTATATCATAGTGAGAATGTAAAATGGGGCCGTACAAGTAGCATTGGATGCAGTCTGAGCTGATTGCATGTCATTTGTCCTTCTGCATTTGTGGAATGGCAAATGCCCCAAAGGCGTCCGTTTCAGATTGCATTCTGGGTCGTTGTGTTTCTTCGTGTGTTCCTATATCATAGTGAGAATGTAAAATGGGGCCGTACAAGTAGCATAGGATGCAATCTGAGCTGATGCCATGGCATTTGGCCTTCTGCATTTGTGGAATGGCAAATGCCCCAAAGGCGTCCGTTTCAGATTGCATTCTGGGTCGTTGTGTTTCTTCGTGTGTTCCTATATCATAGTGAGAATGTAAAATGGGGCCGTACAAGTAGCATAGGATGCAATCTGAGCTGATGCCATGGCATTTGTCCTTCTGCATTTGTGGAATGGCAAATGCCCCAAAGGCGTCCGTTTCAGATTGCATTCTGGGTCGTTGTGTTTCTTCGTGTGTTCCTATATCATAGGGAGAATGTAAAATGGGACCGTACAAGTAGCATTGGATGCAATCTGAGCTGATGCCATGGCATTTGTCCTTCTGCATTTGTGGAATGGCAAATGCCCCAAAGGCGTCCGTTTCAGATTGCATTCTGGGTCGTTGTGTTTCTTCGTGTGTTCCTATATCATAGTGAGAATGTAAAATGGGGCCGTACAAGTAGCATAGGATGCAATCTGAGCTGATGCCATGGCATTTGGCCTTCTGCATTTGTGGAATGGCAAATGCCCCAAAGGCGTCCGTTTCAGATTGCATTCTGGGTCGTTGTGTTTCTTCGTGTGTTCCTATATCATAGTGAGAATGTAAAATGGGGCCGTACAAGTAGCATAGGATGCAATCTGAGCTGATGCCATGGCATTTGTCCTTCTGCATTTGTGGAATGGCAAATGCCCCAAAGGCGTCCGTTTCAGATTGCCTTCTGGGTCGTTGTGTTTCTTCGTGTGTTCCTATATCATAGTGAGAATGTAAAATGGGGCCGTACAAGTAGCATTGGATGCAATCTGAGCTGATGCCATGGCATTTGTCCTTCTGCATTTGTGGAATGGCAAATGCCCCAAAGGCGTCCGTTTCAGATTGCATTCTGGGTCGTTGTGTTTCTTCGTGTGTTCCTATATATTAGTATAAATGTAAAATGGGGCCGTACAAGTAGCATAGGATGCAATCTGAGCTGATGCCATGGCATTTGTCCTTCTGCATTTGTGGAATGGCAAATGCCCCAAAGGCGTCCGTTTCAGATTGCATTCTGGGTCGTTGTGTTTCTTCCTGTGTTCCTATATCATAGTGAGAATGTAAAATGGGGCCGTACAAGTAGCATAGGATGCAATCTGAGCTGACGCCATGGCATTTGTCCTTCTGCATTTGTGGAATGGCAAATGCCCCAAAGGCGTCCGTTTCAGATTGCATTCTGGGTCGTTATGTTTCTTCGTGTGTTCCTATATCATAGTGAGAATGTAAAATGATGCCGTACAAGTAGCATTGGATGCAATCTGAGCTGATGCCATGGCATTTGTCCTTCTGCATATGTGGAATGGCAAATGCCCCAAAGGCGTCCGTTTCAGATTGCATTCTGGGTCGTTGTGTTTCTTCGTGTGTTCCTATATCTTAGTGAGAATGTAAAATGGGGCCGTACAAGTAGGATAGGATGCAATCTGAGCTGATGCCATGGCATTTGTCCTTCTGCATTTGTGGAATGGCAAATGCCCTAAAGGCGTCCGTTTCAGATTGCATTCTGGGTCGTTGTGTTTCTTCGTGTGTTCCTATATCATAGTGAGAATGTAAAATGGGGCCGTACAAGTAGCATTGGATGCAGTCTGAGCTGATGCCATGGCATTTGTCCTTCTGCATTTGTGGAATGGCAAATGCCCCAAAGGCGTCCGTTTCAGATTGCATTCTGGGTCGTTGTGTTTCTTCGTGTGTTCCTATATATTAGTATAAATGTAAAATGGGGCCGTACAAGTAGCATAGGATGCAATCTGAGCTGATGCCATGTCATTTGTCCTTCTGCATTTGTGGAATGGCAAATGCCCCAAAGGCGTCCGTTTCAGATTGCCTTCTGGGTCGTTGTGTTTCTTCGTGTGTTCCTATATCATAGTGAGAATGTAAAATGGGGCCGTACAAGTAGCATTGGATGCAATCTGAGCTGATGCCATGGCATTTGTCCTTCTGCATTTGTGGAATGGCAAATGCCCCAAAGGCGTCCGTTTCAGATTGCATTCTGGGTCGTTGTGTTTCTTCGTGTGTTCCTATATATTAGTATAAATGTAAAATGGGGCCCGTACAAGTAGCATAGGATGCAATCTGAGCTGATGCCATGGCATTTGTCCTTCTGCATTTGTGGAATGGCAAATGCCCCAAAGGCGTCCGTTTCAGATTGCATTCTGGGTCGTTGTGTTTCTTCGTGTGTTCCTATATCATAGTGAGAATGTAAAATGGGGCCGTACAAGTAGCATTGGATGCAATCTGAGCTGATGCCATGGCATTTGTCCTTCTGCATTTGTGGAATGGCAAATGCCCCAAAGGCGTCCGTTTCAGATTGCATTCTGGGTCGTTGTGTTTCTTCGCGTGTTCCTATATCATAGTGAGAATGTAAAATGGGGCCGTACAAGTAGCATTGGATGCAATCTGAGCTGATGCCATGGCATTTGTCCTTCTGCATTTGTGGAATGGCAAATGCCCCATAGGCGTCCGTTTCAGATTGCATTCTGGGTCGTTGTGTTTCTTCGTGTGTTCCTATATCTTAGTGAGAATGTAAAATGGGGCCGTACAAGTAGGATAGGATGCAATCTGAGCTGATGCCATGGCATTTGTCCTTCTGCATTTGTGGAATGGCAAATGCCCCAAAGGCGTCCGTTTCAGATTGCATTCTGGGTCGTTGTGTTTCTTCGTGTGTTCCTATATATTAGTGAGAATGTAAAATGGGGCCGTACAAGTAGCATAGGATGCAATCTGAGCTGATGCCATGGCATTTGTCCTTCTGCATTTGTGGAATGGCAAATGCCCCAAAGGCGTCCGTTTCAGATTGCATTCTGGGTCGTTGTGTTTCTTCGTGTGTTCCTATATCATAGTGAGAATGTAAAATGGGACCGTACAAGTAGCATAGGATGCAATCTGAGCTGATGCCATGGCATTTGTCCTTCTGCATTTGTGGAATGGCAAATGCCCCAAAGGCGTCCGTTTCAGATTGCATTCTGGGTCGTTGTGTTTCTTCGTGTGTTCCTATATCATAGTGAGAATGTAAAATGGGGCCGTACAAGTAGCATTGGATGCAATCTGAGCTGATGCCATGGCATTTGTCCTTCTGCATTTGTGGAATGGCAAATGCCCCAAAGGCGTCCGTTTCAGATTGCATTCTGGGTCGTTGTGTTTCTTCGTGTGTTCCTATATCATAGTGAGAATGTAAAATGGGGCCGTACAAGTAGCATAGGATGCAATCTGAGCTGATGCCATGGCATTTGTCCTTCTGCATTTGTGGAATGGCAAATGCCCCAAAGGCGTCCGTTTCAGATTGCATTCTGGGTCGTTGTGTTTCTTCGTGTGTTCCTATATCATAGTGAGAATGTAAAATGGGGCCGTACAAGTAGCATAGGATGCAATCTGAGCTGATGCCATGGCATTTGTCCTTCTGCATTTGTGGAATGGCAAATGCCCCAAAGGCGTCCGTTTCAGATTGCATTCTGGGTCGTTGTGTTTCTTCGTGTGTTCCTATATCATAGTGAGAATGTAAAATGGGGCCGTACAAGTAGCATTGGATGCAATCTGAGCTGATGCCATGGCATTTGTCCTTCTGCATTTGTGGAATGGCAAATGCCCCAAAGGCGTCCGTTTCAGATTGCATTCTGGGTCGTTGTGTTTCTTCGTGTGTTCCTATATATTAGTATAAATGTAAAATGGGGCCGTACAAGTAGCATAGGATGCAATCTGAGCTGATGCCATGGCATTTGTCCTTCTGCATTTGTGGAATGGCAAATGCCCCAAAGGCGTCCGTTTCAGATTGCATTCTGGGTCGTTATGTTTCTTCGTGTGTTCCTATATCATAGTTAGAATGTAAAATGATGCCGTACAAGTAGCATTGGATGCAATCTGAGCTGATGCCATGGCATTTGTCCTTCTGCATATGTGGAATGGCAAATGCCCCAAAGGCGTCCGTTTCAGATTGCATTCTGGGTCGTTGTGTTTCTTCGTGTGTTCCTATATCTTAGTGAGAATGTAAAATGGGGCCGTACAAGTAGGATAGGATGCAATCTGAGCTGATGCCATGGCATTTGTCCTTCTGCATTTGTGGAATGGCAAATGCCCCAAAGGCGTCCGTTTCAGATTGCATTCTGGGTCGTTGTGTTTCTTCGTGTGTTCCTATATCATAGTGAGAATGTAAAATGGGGCCGTACAAGTAGCATTGGATGCAGTCTGAGCTGATTGCATGTCATTTGTCCTTCTGCATTTGTGGAATGGCAAATGCCCCAAAGGCGTCCGTTTCAGATTGCCTTCTGGGTCGTTGTGTTTCTTCGTGTGTTCCTATATCATAGTGAGAATGTAAAATGGGGCCGTACAAGTAGCATTGGATGCAATCTGAGCTGATGCCATGGCATTTGTCCTTCTGCATTTGTGGAATGGCAAATGCCCCAAAGGCGTCCGTTTCAGATTGCATTCTGGGTCGTTGTGTTTCTTCGTGTGTTCCTATATATTAGTATAAATGTAAAATGGGGCCGTACAAGTAGCATAGGATGCAATCTGAGCTGATGCCATGGCATTTGTCCTTCTGCATTTGTGGAATGGCAAATGCCCCAAAGGCGTCCGTTTCAGATTGCATTCTGGGTCGTTGTGTTTCTTCCTGTGTTCCTATATCATAGTGAGAATGTAAAATGGGGCCGTACAAGTAGCATAGGATGCAATCTGAGCTGATGCCATGGCATTTGTCCTTCTGCATTTGTGGAATGGCAAATGCCCCAAAGGCGTCCGTTTCAGATTGCATTCTGGGTCGTTGTGTTTCTTCGTGTGTTCCTATATCATAGTGAGAATGTAAAATGGGGCCGTACAAGTAGCATTGGATGCAATCTGAGCTGATGCCATGGCATTTGTCCTTCTGCAATTGTGGAATGGCAAATGCCCCAAAGGCGTCCGTTTCAGATTGCATTCTGGGTCGTTGTGCTTCTTCGTGTGTTCCTATATATTAGTGAGAATGTAAAATGGGGCCGTACAAGTAGCATAGGATGCAATCTGAGCTGATGCCATGGCATTTGTCCTTCTGCATTTGTGGAATGGCAAATGCCCCAAAGGCGTCCGTTTCAGATTGCATTCTGGGTCGTTGTGTTTCTTCGTGTGTTCCTATATATTAGTGAGAATGTAAAATGGGGCCGTACAAGTAGCATAGGATGCAATCTGAGCTGATGCCATGGCATTTGTCCTTCTGCATTTGTGGAATGGCAAATGCCCCAAAGGCGTCCGTTTCAGATTGCATTCTGGGTCGTTGTGTTTCTTCGTGTGTTCCTATATCATAGTGAGAATGTAAAATGGGGCCGTACAAGTAGCATTGGATGCAATCTGAGCTGATGCCATGGCATTTGTCCTTCTTCATTTGTGGAATGGCAAATGCCCCAAAGGCGTCCGTTTCAGATTACATTCTGGGTCGTTGTGTTTCTTCGTGTGTTCCTATATCATAGTGAGAATGTAAAATGGGGCTGTACAAGTAGCATTGGATGCAGTCTGAGCTGATTGCATGTCATTTGTCCATCTGCATTTGTGGAATGGCAAATGCCCCAAAGGCGTCCGTTTCAGAATGCATTCTGGGTCGTTGTGTTTCTTCGTGTGTTCCTATATCATAGTGAGAATGTAAAATGGGGCCGTACAAGTAGCATTGGATGCAATCTGAGCTGATGCCATGGCATTTGTCCTTCTGCATTTGTGGAATGGCAAATGCCCCAAAGGCGTCCGTTTCAGATTGCATTCTGGGTCGTTGTGTTTCTTCGTGTGTTCCTATATATTAGTGAGAATGTAAAATGGGGCCGTACAAGTAGCATAGGATGCAATCTGAGCTGATGCCATGGCATTTGGCCTTCTGCATTTGTGGAATGGCAAATGCCCCAAAGGCGTCCGTTTCAGATTGCATTCTGGGTCGTTGTGTTTCTTCGTGTGTTCCTATATCATAGTGAGAATGTAAAATGGGGCCGTACAAGTAGCATTGGATGCAATCTGAGCTGATGCCATGGCATTTGTCCTTCTGCATTTGTGGAATGGCAAATGCCCCAAAGGCGTCCGTTTCAGATTGCATTCTGGGTCGTTGTGATTCTTTGTGTGTTCCTATATATTAGTAAAAATGTAAAATGGGGCTGTACAAGTAGCATTGGATGCAATCTGAGCTGATGCCATGGCATTTGTCCTTCTGCATTTGTGGAATGGCAAATGCCCCAAAGGCGTCCGTTTCAGATTGCATTCTGGGTCGTTGTGTTTCTTCGTGTGTTCCTATATATTAGTAAAAATGTAAAATGGGCCTGTACAAGTAGCATAGGATGCAATCTGAGCTGATGCCATGGCATTTGTCCTTCTGCATTTGTGGAATGGCAAATGCCCCAAAGGCGTCCGTTTCAGATTGCATTCTGGGTCGTTGTGTTTCTTCGTGTGTTCCTATATATTAGTGAGAATGTAAAATGGGGCCCGTACAAGTAGCATAGGATGCAATCTGAGCTGATGCCATGGCATTTGGCCTTCTGCATTTGTGGAATGGCAAATGCCCCAAAGGCGTCCGTTTCAGATTGCATTCTGGGTCGTTGTGTTTCTTCGTGTGTTCCTATATCATAGTGATAATGTAAAATGGGGCCGTACAAGTAGCATTGGATGCAATCTGAGCTGATGCCATGGCATTTGTCCTTCTGCATTTGTGGAATGGCAAATGCCCCAAAGGCGTCCGTTTCAGATTGCATTCTGGGTCGTTGTGTTTCTTTGTGTGTTCCTATATATTAGTAAAAATGTAAAATGGGGCTGTACAAGTAGCATTGGATGCAATCTGAGCTGATGCCATGGCATTTGTCCTTCTGCATTTGTGGAATGGCAAATGCCCCAAAGGCGTCCGTTTCAGATTGCATTCTGGGTCGTTGTGTTTCTTCGTGTGTTCTTATATATTAGTAAAAATGTAAAATGGGGCTGTACAAGTAGCATAGGATGCAATCTGAGCTGATGCCATGGCATTTGTCCTTCTGCATTTGTGGAATGGCAAATGCCCCAAAGGCGTCCGTTTCAGATTGCATTCTGGGTCGTTGTGTTTCTTCGTGTGTTCCTATATATTAGTGAGAATGTAAAATGGGGCCGTACAAGTAGCATAGCATGCAATCTGAGCTGATGCCATGGCATTTGTCCTTCTGCATTTGTGGAATGGCAAATGCCCCAAAGGCGTCCGTTTCAGATTGCATTCTGGGTCGTTGTGTTTCCTCGTGTGTTCCTATATATTAGTGAGAATGTAAAATGGGGCCGTACAAGTAGCATACGATGCAATCTGAGCTGATGCCATGGCATTTGTCCTTCTGCATTTGTGGAATGGCAAATGCCCCAAAGGCGTCCGTTTCAGATTGCATTCTGGGTCGTTGTGTTTCTTCGTGTGTTCCTATATCATAGTGATAATGTAAAATGGGGCCGTACAAGTAGCATTGGATGCAATCTGAGCTGATGCCATGGCATTTGTCCTTCTGCATTTGTGGAATGGCAAATGTCCCAAAGGCGTCCGTTTCAGATTGCATTCTGGGTCGTTGTGTTTCTTCGTGTGTTCCTATATATTAGTGAGAATGTAAAATGGGGCCGTACAAGTAGCATTGGATGCAATCTGAGCTGATGCCATGGCATTTGTCCTTCTTCATTTGTGGAATGGCAAATGCCCCAAAGGCGTCCGTTTCAGATTACATTCTGGGTCGTTGTGTTTCTTCGTGTGTTCCTATATCATAGTGAGAATGTAAAATGGGGCCGTACAAGTAGCATTGGATGCAGTCTGAGCTGATTGCATGTCATTTGTCCTTCTGCATTTGTGGAATGGCAAATGCCCCAAAGGCGTCCGTTTCAGAATGCATTCTGGGTCGTTGTGTTTCCTCGTGTGTTCCTATATATTAGTGAGAATGTAAAATGGGGCCGTACAAGTAGCATAGGATGCAATCTGAGCTGATGCCATGGCATTTGGCCTTCTGCATTTGTGGAATGGCAAATGCCCCAAAGGCGTCCGTTTCAGATTGCATTCTGGGTCGTTGTGTTTCTTCGTGTGTTCCTATATATTAGTAAAAATGTAAAATGGGGCTGTACAAGTAGCATAGGATGCAATCTGAGCTGATGCCATGGCATTTGTCCTTCTGCATTTGTGGAATGGCAAATGCCCCAAAGGCGTCCGTTTCAGATTGCATTCTGGGTCGTTGTGTTTCCTCGTGTGTTCCTATATATTAGTGAGAATGTAAAATGGGGCCGTACAAGTAGCATACGATGCAATCTGAGCTGATGCCATGGCATTTGTCCTTCTGCATTTGTGGAATGGCAAATGCCCCAAAGGCGTCCGTTTCAGATTGCATTCTGGGTCGTTGTGTTTCTTCGTGTGTTCCTATATCATAGTGATAATGTAAAATGGGGCCGTACAAGTAGCATTGGATGCAATCTGAGCTGATGCCATGGCATTTGTCCTTCTGCATTTGTGGAATGGCAAATGCCCCAAAGGCGTCCGTTTCAGATTGCATTCTGGGTCGTTGTGTTTCTTCGTGTGTTCCTATATATTAGTAAAAATGTAAAATGGGGCTGTACAAGTAGCATAGGATGCAATCTGAGCTGATGCCATGGCATTTGTCCTTCTGCATTTGTGGAATGGCAAATGCCCCAAAGGCATCCGTTTCAGATTGCATTCTGGGTCGTTGTGTTTCTTCGTGTGTTCCTATATATTAGTGAGAATGTAAAATGGGGCCGTACAAGTAGCATAGCATGCAATCTGAGCTGATGCCATGGCATTTGTCCTTCTGCATTTGTGGAATGGCAAATGCCCCAAAGGCGTCCGTTTCAGATTGCATTCTGGGTCGTTGTGTTTCCTCGTGTGTTCCTATATATTAGTGAGAATGTAAAATGGGGCCGTACAAGTAGCATACGATGCAATCTGAGCTGATGCCATGGCATTTGTCCTTCTGCATTTGTGGAATGGCAAATGCCCCAAAGGCGTCCGTTTCAGATTACATTCTGGGTCGTTGTGTTTCTTCGTGTGTTCCTATATCATAGTGAGAATGTAAAATGGGGCTGTACAAGTAGCATTGGATGCAGTCTGAGCTGATTGCATGTCATTTGTCCATCTGCATTTGTGGAATGGCAAATGCCCCAAAGGCGTCCGTTTCAGAATGCATTCTGGGTCGTTGTGTTTCTTCGTGTGTTCCTATATCATAGTGAGAATGTAAAATGGGGCCGTACAAGTAGCATTGGATGCAATCTGAGCTGATGCCATGGCATTTGTCCTTCTGCATTTGTGGAATGGCAAATGCCCCAAAGGCGTCCGTTTCAGATTGCATTCTGGGTCGTTGTGTTTCTTCGTGTGTTCCTATATATTAGTGAGAATGTAAAATGGGGCCGTACAAGTAGCATAGGATGCAATCTGAGCTGATGCCATGGCATTTGGCCTTCTGCATTTGTGGAATGGCAAATGCCCCAAAGGCGTCCGTTTCAGATTGCATTCTGGGTCGTTGTGTTTCTTCGTGTGTTCCTATATCATAGTGATAATGTAAAATGGGGCCGTACAAGTAGCATTGGATGCAATCTGAGCTGATGCCATGGCATTTGTCCTTCTGCATTTGTGGAATGGCAAATGCCCCAAAGGCGTCCGTTTCAGATTGCATTCTGGGTCGTTGTGATTCTTTGTGTGTTCCTATATATTAGTAAAAATGTAAAATGGGGCTGTACAAGTAGCATTGGATGCAATCTGAGCTGATGCCATGGCATTTGTCCTTCTGCATTTGTGGAATGGCAAATGCCCCAAAGGCGTCCGTTTCAGATTGCATTCTGGGTCGTTGTGTTTCTTCGTGTGTTCCTATATATTAGTAAAAATGTAAAATGGGCCTGTACAAGTAGCATAGGATGCAATCTGAGCTGATGCCATGGCATTTGTCCTTCTGCATTTGTGGAATGGCAAATGCCCCAAAGGCGTCCGTTTCAGATTGCATTCTGGGTCGTTGTGTTTCTTCGTGTGTTCCTATATATTAGTGAGAATGTAAAATGGGGCCGTACAAGTAGCATAGGATGCAATCTGAGCTGATGCCATGGCATTTGGCCTTCTGCATTTGTGGAATGGCAAATGCCCCAAAGGCGTCCGTTTCAGATTGCATTCTGGGTCGTTGTGTTTCTTCGTGTGTTCCTATATCATAGTGATAATGTAAAATGGGGCCGTACAAGTAGCATTGGATGCAATCTGAGCTGATGCCATGGCATTTGTCCTTCTGCATTTGTGGAATGGCAAATGCCCCAAAGGCGTCCGTTTCAGATTGCATTCTGGGTCGTTGTGTTTCTTTGTGTGTTCCTATATATTAGTAAAAATGTAAAATGGGGCTGTACAAGTAGCATTGGATGCAATCTGAGCTGATGCCATGGCATTTGTCCTTCTGCATTTGTGGAATGGCAAATGCCCCAAAGGCGTCCGTTTCAGATTGCATTCTGGGTCGTTGTGTTTCTTCGTGTGTTCCTATATATTAGTAAAAATGTAAAATGGGGCTGTACAAGTAGCATAGGATGCAATCTGAGCTGATGCCATGGCATTTGTCCTTCTGCATTTGTGGAATGGCAAATGCCCCAAAGGCGTCCGTTTCAGATTGCATTCTGGGTCGTTGTGTTTCTTCGTGTGTTCCTATATATTAGTGAGAATGTAAAATGGGGCCGTACAAGTAGCATAGCATGCAATCTGAGCTGATGCCATGGCATTTGTCCTTCTGCATTTGTGGAATGGCAAATGCCCCAAAGGCGTCCGTTTCAGATTGCATTCTGGGTCGTTGTGTTTCCTCGTGTGTTCCTATATATTAGTGAGAATGTAAAATGGGGCCGTACAAGTAGCATACGATGCAATCTGAGCTGATGCCATGGCATTTGTCCTTCTGCATTTGTGGAATGGCAAATGCCCCAAAGGCGTCCGTTTCAGATTGCATTCTGGGTCGTTGTGTTTCTTCGTGTGTTCCTATATCATAGTGATAATGTAAAATGGGGCCGTACAAGTAGCATTGGATGCAATCTGAGCTGATGCCATGGCATTTGTCCTTCTGCATTTGTGGAATGGCAAATGTCCCAAAGGCGTCCGTTTCAGATTGCATTCTGGGTCGTTGTGTTTCTTCGTGTGTTCCTATATATTAGTGAGAATGTAAAATGGGGCCGTACAAGTAGCATTGGATGCAATCTGAGCTGATGCCATGGCATTTGTCCTTCTTCATTTGTGGAATGGCAAATGCCCCAAAGGCGTCCGTTTCAGATTACATTCTGGGTCGTTGTGTTTCTTCGTGTGTTCCTATATCATAGTGAGAATGTAAAATGGGGCCGTACAAGTAGCATTGGATGCAGTCTGAGCTGATTGCATGTCATTTGTCCTTCTGCATTTGTGGAATGGCAAATGCCCCAAAGGCGTCCGTTTCAGAATGCATTCTGGGTCGTTGTGTTTCCTCGTGTGTTCCTATATATTAGTGAGAATGTAAAATGGGGCCGTACAAGTAGCATAGGATGCAATCTGAGCTGATGCCATGGCATTTGGCCTTCTGCATTTGTGGAATGGCAAATGCCCCAAAGGCGTCCGTTTCAGATTGCATTCTGGGTCGTTGTGTTTCTTCGTGTGTTCCTATATATTAGTAAAAATGTAAAATGGGGCTGTACAAGTAGCATAGGATGCAATCTGAGCTGATGCCATGGCATTTGTCCTTCTGCATTTGTGGAATGGCAAATGCCCCAAAGGCGTCCGTTTCAGATTGCATTCTGGGTCGTTGTGTTTCTTCGTGTGTTCCTATATCATAGTGATAATGTAAAATGGGGCCGTACAAGTAGCATTGGATGCAATCTGAGCTGATGCCATGGCATTTGTCCTTCTGCATTTGTGGAATGGCAAATGCCCCAAAGGCGTCCGTTTCAGATTGCATTCTGGGTCGTTGTGTTTCTTCGTGTGTTCCTATATATTAGTAAAAATGTAAAATGGGGCTGTACAAGTAGCATAGGATGCAATCTGAGCTGATGCCATGGCATTTGTCCTTCTGCATTTGTGGAATGGCAAATGCCCCAAAGGCATCCGTTTCAGATTGCATTCTGGGTCGTTGTGTTTCTTCGTGTGTTCCTATATATTAGTGAGAATGTAAAATGGGGCCGTACAAGTAGCATAGCATGCAATCTGAGCTGATGCCATGGCATTTGTCCTTCTGCATTTGTGGAATGGCAAATGCCCCAAAGGCGTCCGTTTCAGATTGCATTCTGGGTCGTTGTGTTTCCTCGTGTGTTCCTATATATTAGTGAGAATGGAAAATGGGGCCGTACAAGTAGCATAGGATGCAATCTGAGCTGATGCCATGGCATTTGGCCTTCTGCATTTGTGGAATGGCAAATGCCCCAAAGGCGTCCGTTTCAGATTGCATTCTGGGTCGTTGTGTTTCTTCGTGTGTTCCTATATCATAGTGAGAATGTAAAATGGGGCCGTACAAGTAGCATAGGATGCAGTCTGAGCTGATTGCATGTCATTTGTCCTTCTGCATTTGTGGAATGGCAAATGCCCCAGAGGAGTCCGTTTCAGATTGCATTCTGGGTCGTTGTGTTTCTTCGTGTGTTCCTATATATTAGTGAGAATGTAAAATAGGGCCGTACAACTAGCATAGGATGTAATCTGAGCTGATTGCATGTCATTTGGCCTTCTGCATTTGTGGAATGGCAAATGCCCCAAAGGCGTCCGTTTCAGATTGCATTCTGGGTCCTTGTGTTTCTTCGTGTGTTCCTATATATTAGTGAGAATGTAAAATGGGGCCGTACAAGTAGCATAGGATGCAATCTGAGCTGATGCCATGGCATTTGTCCTTCTGCATTTGTGGAATGGCAAATGCCCCAAAGGAGTCCGTTTCAGATTGCATTCTGGGTCGTTGTGTTTCTTCGTGTGTTCCTATATCATAGTGAGAATGTAAAATGGGGCCGTACAAGTAGCATAGGATGCAATCTGAGCTGATGCCATGGCATTTGTCCTTCTGCATTTGTGGAATGGCAAATGCCCCAAAGGCGTCCGTTTCAGATTGCATTCTGGGTCGTTGTGTTTCTTCGTGTGTTCCTATATCATAGTGAGAATGTAAAATGGGGCCGTACAAGTAGCATTGGATGCAATCTGAGCTGATGCCATGGCATTTGGCCTTCTGCATTTGTGGAATGGCAAATGCCCCAAAGGCGTCCGTTTCAGATTGCATTCTGGGTCGTTGTGTTTCTTCGTGTGTTCCTATATCATAGTGAGAATGTAAAATGGGGCCGTACAAGTAGCATTGGATGCAATCTGAGCTGATGCCATGGCATTTGTCCTTCTTCATTTGTGGAATGGCAAATGCCCCAAAGGCGTCCGTTTCAGATTACATTCTGGGTCGTTGTGTTTCTTCGTGTGTTCCTATATCATAGTGAGAATGTAAAATGGGGCCGTACAAGTAGCATTGGATGCAGTCTGAGCTGATTGCATGTCATTTGTCCTTCTGCATTTGTGGAATGGCAAATGCCCCAAAGGCGTCCGTTTCAGAATGCATTCTGGGTCGTTGTGTTTCTTCGTGTGTTCCTATATCATAGTTAGAATGTAAAATGGGGCCGTACAAGTAGCATTGGATGCAATCTGAGCTGATGCCATGGCATTTGTCCTTCTGCATTTGTGGAATGGCAAATGCCCCAAAGGCGTCCGTTTCAGATTGCATTCTGGGTCGTTGTGTTTCTTCGTGTGTTCCTATATATTAGTGAGAATGTAAAATGGGGCCGTACAAGTAGCATAGGATGCAATCTGAGCTGATGCCATGGCATTTAGCCTTCTGCATTTGTGGAATGGCAAATGCCCCAAAGGCGTCCGTTTCAGATTGCATTCTGGGTCGTTGTGTTTCTTCGTGTGTTCCTATATCATAGTGATAATGTAAAATGGGGCCGTACAAGTAGCATTGGATGCAATCTGAGCTGATGCCATGGCATTTGTCCTTCTGCATTTGTGGAATGGCAAATGCCCCAAAGGCGTCCGTTTCAGATTGCATTCTGGGTCGTTGTGTTTCTTTGTGTGTTCCTATATATTAGTAAAAATGTAAAATGGGGCTGTACAAGTAGCATTGGATGCAATCTGAGCTGATGCCATGGCATTTGTCCTTCTGCATTTGTGGAATGGCAAATGCCCCAAAGGCGTCCGTTTCAGATTGCATTCTGGGTCGTTGTGTTTCTTCGTGTGTTCCTATATATTAGTAAAAATGTAAAATGGGGCTGTACAAGTAGCATAGGATGCAATCTGAGCTGATGCCATGGCATTTGTCCTTCTGCATTTGTGGAATGGCAAATGCCCCAAAGGCGTCCGTTTCAGATTGCATTCTGGGTCGTTGTGTTTCTTCGTGTGTTCCTATATATTAGTGAGAATGTAAAATGGGGCCGTACAAGTAGCATAGCATGCAATCTGAGCTGATGCCATGGCATTTGTCCTTCTGCATTTGTGGAATGGCAAATGCCCCAAAGGCGTCCGTTTCAGATTGCATTCTGGGTCGTTGTGTTTCCTCGTGTGTTCCTATATATTAGTGAGAATGTAAAATGGGGCCGTACAAGTAGCATACGATGCAATCTGAGCTGATGCCATGGCATTTGTCCTTCTGCATTTGTGGAATGGCAAATGCCCCAAAGGCGTCCGTTTCAGATTGCATTCTGGGTCGTTGTGTTTCTTCGTGTGTTCCTATATCATAGTGATAATGTAAAATGGGGCCGTACAAGTAGCATTGGATGCAATCTGAGCTGATGCCATGGCATTTGTCCTTCTGCATTTGTGGAATGGCAAATGTCCCAAAGGCGTCCGTTTCAGATTGCATTCTGGGTCGTTGTGTTTCTTCGTGTGTTCCTATATATTAGTGAGAATGTAAAATGGGGCCGTACAAGTAGCATAGGATGCAATCTGAGCTGATGCCATGGCATTTGGCCTTCTGCATTTGTGGAATGGCAAATGCCCCAAAGGCGTCCGTTTCAGATTGCATTCTGGGTCGTTGTGTTTCTTCGTGTGTTCCTATATATTAGTAAAAATGTAAAATGGGGCTGTACAAGTAGCATAGGATGCAATCTGAGCTGATGCCATGGCATTTGTCCTTCTGCATTTGTGGAATGGCAAATGCCCCAAAGGCGTCCGTTTCAGATTGCATTCTGGGTCGTTGTGTTTCTTCGTGTGTTCCTATATATTAGTGAGAATGTAAAATGGGGCCGTACAACTAGCATAGGATGTAATCTGAGCTGATTGCATGTCATTTGGCCTTCTGCATTTGTGGAATGGCAAATGCCCCAAAGGCGTCCGTTTCAGATTGCATTCTGGGTCGTTGTGTTTCTTCGTGTGTTCCTATATATTAGTGAGAATGTAAAATGGGGCCGTACAAGTAGCATAGGATGCAATCTGAGCTGATGCCATGGCATTTGTCCTTCTGCATTTGTGGAATGGCAAATGCCCCAAAGGAGTCCGTTTCAGATTGCATTCTGGGTCGTTGTGTTTCTTCGTGTGTTCCTATATCATAGTGAGAATGTAAAATGGGGCCGTACAAGTAGCATAGGATGCAATCTGAGCTGATGCCATGGCATTTGTCCTTCTGCATTTGTGGAATGGCAAATGCCCCAAAGGCGTCCGTTTCAGATTGCATTCTGGGTCGTTGTGTTTCTTCGTGTGTCCCTATATCATAGTGAGAATGTAAAATGGGGCCGTACAAGTAGCATTGGATGCAATCTGAGCTGATGCCATGGCATTTGGCCTTCTGCATTTGTGGAATGGCAAATGCCCCAAAGGCGTCCGTTTCAGATTGCATTCCGGGTCGTTGTGTTTCTTTGTGTGTTCCTATATCATAGTGAGAATGTAAAATGGGGCCGTAAAAGTAGCACAGGATGCAATCTGAGCTGATGCCATGGCATTTGTCCTTCTGCATTTGTGGAATGGCAAATGCCCCAAAGGCGTCCGTTTCAGATTGCATTCTGGGTCGTTGTGTTTCTTCGTGTGTTCCTATATCATAGTGAGAATGTAAAATGAGGCCGTACAAGTAGCATAAGATGCAATCTGAGCTGATGCCATGGCATTTGTCCTTCTGCATTTGTGGAATGGCAAATGCCCCAAAGGCGTCCGTTTCAGATTGCATTCTGGGTCGTTGTGTTTCTTCGTGTGTTCCTATATCATAGTGAGAATGTAAAATGAGGCCGTACAAGTAGCATAGGATGCAATCTGAGCTGATGCCATGGCATTTGTCCTTCTGCATTTGTGGAATGGCAAATGCCCCAAAGGTGTCAGTTTCAGATTGCATTCTGGGCCGTTGTGTTTCTTCGTGTGTTCCTATATAATAGTGAGAATGTAAAATGGGGCCGTACAAGTAGCATAGGATGCAATCTGAGCTGATGCCATGGCATTTGGCCTTCTGCATTTGTGGAATGGCACATGCCCCAAAGGCGTCCGTTTCAGAATGCATTCTGGGTCGTTGTGTTTCTTCGTGTGTTCCTATATATTAGTGAGAATCTAAAATGGGGCCGTACAAGTAGCATGGGATGCAATCTGAGCTGATGCCATGGCATTTGTCCTTCTGCATTTGTGGAATGGCAAATGCCCCAAAGGCGTCCGTTTCAGATTGCATTCTGGGTCGTTGTGTTTCTTCGTGTGTTCCTATATCATAGTGAGAATGTAAAATGGGGCCGTACAAGTAGCATTGGATGCAATCTGAGCTGATGCCATGGCATTTGTCCTTCATTTGTGGAATGGCAAATGCCCCAAAGGCGTCCGTTTCAGATTGCATTCTGGGTCGTTGTGTTTCTTCTTGTGTTCCTATATATTAGTGAGAATGTAAAATCGGGCCGTACAAGTAGCATAGGATGCAATCTGAGCTGATGCCATGGCATTTGTCCTTCTGCATTTGTGGAATGGCAAATGCCCCAAAGGCGTCCGTTTCAGATTGCATTCTGGGTCGTTGTGTTTCTTCGTGTGTTCCTATATCATAGTGAGAATGTAAAATGGGGCCGTACAAGTAGCATAGGATGCAATCTGAGCTGATGCCATGGCATTTGTCCTTCTGCATTTGTGGAATGGCAAATGCCCCAAAGGCGTCCGTTTCAGATTGCATTCTGGGTCGTTGTGTTTCTTCGTGTGTTCCTATATATTAGTGAGAATGTAAAATGGGGCCGTACAAGTAGAATAGGATGCAATCTGAGCTGATGCCATGGCATTTGTCCTTCTGCATTTGTGGAATGGCAAATGCCCCAAAGGCGTCCGTTTCAGATTGCATTCCGGGTCGTTGTGTTTCTTCGTGTGTTCCTATATCATAGTGAGAATGTAAAATGGGGCCGTACAAGTAGCGTAGGATGCAATCTGAGCTGATGCCATGGCATTTGTCCTTCTGCATTTGTGGAATGGCAAATGCCCCAAAGGCGTCCGTTTCAGAATGCATTCTGGGTCGTTGTGTTTCTTCGTTTGTTCCTATATATTAGTGAGAATGTAAAATGGGGCCGTACAAGTAGCATAGGATGCAATCTGAGCTGATGCCATGGCATTTGGCCTTCTGCATTTGTGGAATGGCAAATGCCCCAAAGGCGTCCGTTTCAGATTGCATTCTGGGTCGTTGTGTTTCTTCGTGTGTTCCTATATATTAGTGAGAATGTAAAATCGGGCCGTACAAGTAGCATAGGATGCAATCTGAGCTGATGCCATGGCATTTGTCCTTCTGCATTTGTGGAATGGCAAATGCCCCAAAGGCGTCCGTTTCAGATTGCATTCCGGGTCGTTGTGTTTCTTCGTGTGTTCCTATATCATAGTGAGAATGTAAAATGGGGCCGTACAAGTAGCGTAGGATGCAATCTGAGCTGATGCCATGGCATTTGTCCTTCTGCATTTGTGGAATGGCAAATGCCCCAAAGGCGTCCGTTTCAGAATGCATTCTGGGTCGTTGTGTTTCTTCGTTTGTTCCTATATATTAGTGAGAATGTAAAATGGGGCCGTACAAGTAGCATAGGATGCAATCTGAGCTGATGCCATGGCATTTGGCCTTCTGCATTTGTGGAATGGCAAATGCCCCAAAGGCGTCCGTTTCAGATTGCATTCTGGGTCGTTGTGTTTCTTCGTGTGTTCCTATATCATAGTGAGAATGTAAAATGGGGCCGTACAAGTAGCATTGGATGCAATGTGAGCTGATGCCATGGCATTTGTCCTTCTGCATTTGTGGAATGAAAAATGCCCCAAAGGCGTCCGTTTCAGATTGCATTCTGGGTCGTTGTGTTTCTTCGTGTGTTCCTATATATTAGTGAGAATGTAAAATGGGGCCGTACAAGTAGCATAGGATGCAATCTGAGCTGATGGTATGGCATTTGTCCTTCTGCATTTGTGGAATGGCAAATGCCCCAAAGGCGTCCGTTTCAGATTGCATTCTGGGTCGTTGTGTTTCTTCGTGTGTTCCTATATCATAGTGAGAATGTAAAATGGGGCCGTACAAGTAGCATAGGATGCAATCTGAGCTGATGCCATGGCATTTGGCCTTCTGCATTTGTGGAATGGCAAATGCCCCAAAGGCGTCCGTTTCAGATTGCATTCTGGGTCGTTGTGTTTCTTCGTGTGTTCCTATATATTAGTGAGAATGTAAAATGGGGCCGTACAAGTAGCATAGGATGCAATCTGAGCTGATGCCATGGCATTTGTCCTTCTGCATTTGTTGAATGGCAAAAGCGCCAAAGGCGTCCGTTTCAGATTGCATTCTAGGTCGTTGTGTTTCTTCGTGTGTTCCTATATATTAGTGAGAATATAAAATGGGGCCCTACAAGTTGCATAAGATGCAAACTGAGCTGATGACATGCAATTTATCCTTCTGAACTTGTGGAATGGCAAATGTGTCAAAGTCGTCCATTTCAGACTGTAATCTATGCAGTAATGTCACATTAGCTCTTGTAATAGTAATTTAGAATGTAAAATGGGGCCCAATAACCAGTTTAGGGTGTAATCTGAGCTTTCGACCGATTGCATTTGTTGAATTGCAAATGCCCCATAGGTACCCGTTTTAGATTGAATTCTATGCAGTTGGATGACTTCATGTGTGTTCCCATTGCTGAGTATGAATGTAAAATTTTATGTCTGTATGTTTCAAATTTTTATGTATGTTGTTTAAAACTTTAGTTTTGTTTATGCTTGTTTCAAATCCAAATGTGTTTGTTATGAGTGTGTTTTAATATTAGATCGAAAGTAAAACAGATTGTGGATCTTTACCTTCTCAATGAGCCTTTAGATGTTCCTAACGATGCATTAACCGAATTGCAAGTTCTTCTCTCAACATGGATGGACGGCTCGCAGTACGAATTCGGCTACCCTGTACGACCGCTTGCAATTTGGCCACGTTGTCTATGTATTTTGTAATTGCTATTTTTGTTGTACCGCAAGAACATTGACCGTTGACTTCAATGTGATAAACGAGATTAGAGACATAATTGAATGCTTCCCGAGTCGCATTTTCTCGTTAATGTACGTCGTAGTACCTGTAATATGTTATAAAAATTATTCCATGTGTTAAGAAAAGGGAGAAAAAATGGAGATATATAATATTTCGATGTACTGGTTCTGAATCGGAAAGAATTTAAGAACATATTTAGTGCCACAAGTCGACAAGAAATTTTTAATATATAAAAGTGAAGACGAGAATCCCTGACAAAGGCATTTTAACATTGTAAAACAGTCTTTCTCAAATATTATCTGTGCCTTTAAAGCAGCAATTACGTTGATTGTTGCTCCTTTGAGACCTTTGTTGAGAATTATTTAAGTACACTGATTTATTGCATAGATCTCTGCTTGAAATATAATGGAACTGATGCCTATGAATTACTTTATTTGGTAACCTGGACCAAATACATCTTCACTAGTTTTTCTTGACTAATTTTGAACCATTAGTAAACTAGGAAAGACAGGGCCTCCTATTGTGCACTGAAGGCAATTACCAATACGTACGTCATACGTCTAATGATAGTTGTATCTTGTCATATCATTTTTTCAGTAACTTGCGAGACCCTCAAGTTTGAAATGTTTTATCGTACAGAGTGTAAGTGTCTGGAGCATCGTCTCTGTCTTCACTTGAAGGTGCAGAGGCGTTGCACAGGTATTCATAGCACCTATATTGTAATACAAAGACAGGCTAATCGTTTCCGCAACGATTGGCCACCATACTAATGATGATCATGGGCCTAACTACAGTAATGTATAACCAGTAGGTCAATTTCGGCTGCAGTCAAGTTTTTGTTCAATTTTGTTGACAATGCTATGAAAAGCTATAGTTGTCGATTTATCAGAGTGAACCTAGCGGCCGATTCGCAGCGGCCGATTCGATTTAAAGCAAGTGTCGCATAGCCCAGACAGTAAATGTACTACAGACATCAAAAGTATTGTTATTTTATAAAAAACAAGAAATTAACAAAAAAATAATATTTTTTCTGTTATTAACATATTCATATATATATATATATATATATATATATATATATATATATATATATATATATATATTATCAAAAAAGTAGTAAATAATATATTTTATTTTGGATAATTAGCAATATTACCCTGATTCATTTAAATATTTATATACAAGATAATGAGAAATGAATTTGAATGTATCACGTACATATTTGGTGGGGTAGTTACCATAGCTCCTCTGAGTAATATGATGCATATTTTGTTTAAATAATAAAAGGAAGAATATAATTTTTTGAGTTTAGAGTGTTAAAATATTATTGGCACATATAACATCCGCTATCAATTTAAGAACAAGCCGTATCACAATCATATTTGGTACGGTGCTTAAGACAACCCCCCTGAGTAATTTAATGTACATTTTGTTTAAATATTCAGGGGATGATATACATTTTTGAGAGTTTAGAATATCAAAATATTATTTGAATATGTAACATCTCCTATCAATATAAGGAGAAGCCGTATCACAACCATATTTGGTACGGTACTTAAGACAACCCGCCTGAGTAATTTAATGTACATTTTGTTTAAATATTCAGGGGATAATATATAAATTTTAGAGTTTAGAACATTAAGTAAAATTGAACGATTTCATCAAGCATATAATTTGTAAAGGTTTGTAAGTAATATTTACTATTATTTTGAATTTTTTGACTTTATTTTTAAAAAAATATCTCATATTATTTAAATATAATGTATATTATTTTACACAGGGGAATACCAACTATGGTTGTGAGACGGTTTGTCATGTTACATACTCAAACAATATTTTAACACTCGAAACTCTCAAAATTTCATATCTCATCCCCTGAAAATTTAAACAAAATGTACATTAAATTATTCAGGGTTGGGGGGGGGGGTTGTCGTAATTAGCCTACCAAATATGGTTGTGATACGGCTTGTCCTTAAATTGTCAGGGGATGTTACAAGTTCAAATATTTTAACATTCTAAACTCTCAAGAATTTATATCTCATCCCCTGAATATTTAAACAAAATATACTGTGACGATACGTACCTGCTCACAGTAGGCGTTTTCGTTTATTCTCTCGGAGAATTCGGAACGATCGTAAGCGTTCGTTTATTGTCTCGGAGCGTACCTATCTGTGTTCGTTTTCTGTCTCGTATGTCTCCGAGAGGAACGCTCCGAGAATCTTCAAACACTCTGACAACTCTGTAGGGTCATTGTGTAAAATTCGCGACAATTCAACTTAATATGACTGAGAATTTTTCTTAGGAGCACAGATTGGTATATGAGTTCCATCAACCATTGAAATTACACCGGGAAATCCTGTTTTATTTCTTATTCTGTTCATTATTTCCAAAGCTTCATTATGACTGGGCCACTTTATGAAATATGCCGATAAATCCGATAGGATTTTAGTTATATGAAATAAATATTTCCAAACTATTGACTTCGAAACATTGAATCTCACTAACTTTCCTAAATAAAAAAATTTAAATTATTTTATATAGATACTGATAAGAAATGTGTATGATCAATAAGAACCTGTATACTTCTTGATTAGCCAGCGTCCAAACAACTATAAGTAATTGTTTTTTTTATATCACAGGCTGGCTTTCCAATGCCACGGGTTAAACGTATTTACATAAGGTCCCAGTAAATTTAATAATTTTTTAAAAGTAGACCTATTTAATCGGAAATGGGATTTAAAATCTGCAATATTATTGTAATAATAATTATATTGTAAACATATATTTAATATTTATAATACATTACCGTCCACATTATAAATTGAAATAATTGTTTGTACATAATTATGTATTTTAATTCGTTTCACTCTATTTGTTTTTGTAAATTCATCAATAATTTGTTTTAAAATGATTTTGCCCATTTCGTCAGCGGAATCTTCAAAAAATATTTTTTTTGCTATTAAAGGTAATATTTCCTTATTTAAAGACATGATAATTTCCAGTTCATCGTTGGTACCAAACTACATTTAAAAATAAAGGTTAGAATTTTCAAATTCCCACTATGAAGGTTCTCTCGTCCGTTCTTATATTACACGAACACTCTAAACAATCTAAACCATCTGATGACGTCACTAGAGAACTCTGACTAACCTCACGGAGAGAATAAACGAAAACGCCTAGTGTCATTCCCAGTTATTTTTAAAATCAGTTAATCCGCTGACGGAGTTCATTGACCCCGATCACATGTGTTTGTGTCCAGAGCATGTTGCCGCTAATAAACCATATTAAACCTATAAAATATGTGATGTTGAGCGCTATTTTGACATTTTTTGCCATTTACTTGGGCCTATAACGAGCTACAAGCGATGTAAATCATATTTGGTTCCCCACATGTTGTCAATATAACCCTCAAAGTTTGTACAAATAAACACATGTTTACCTGACCGATGATTAACGATATAAACTGTGTAAATCATACCTTGTGTATTATATTATTGTATTCTTTGTTTATTTGCTTTGTACAGGTTTTATTTTACTTTGTTTAACCGTAAATTGTGGCGGTTGTTATAGGTTGACAAAACGGAAGATCGGACGTTAGCGACAATGCTCTGTCAGACGCGTACCGTTACAATAATAATATTGTAATTATTATTTATTTTATAATGTTTATTGTTGTGGGTAACGAACTGGTACAATCGGGATGTATGACGACTTTTAGTTATTTTATTTATTTTATTTTTGTTGTACAAACGCCAACAGCGCCATTTTATACAAACTAAGTTTAAAACTTTCCCCTCCAATAAATTTGCGAGATTCTGCCGGATTACCAAAATTTGGGTATAAAAGACGCCGAATCGCCTGGAGACATCAGTTCTAGAGTTCGCCTGAATGCCTTTTGGGGTCTTCGGCTTGAGCTGCGAACGTTTGAGAGAAGTCCGCCGCCGAAGCTGCTACCGTTGTTTGGTGAGTGCGAAACCGCTGTCCGTGCCTCTTGTGGATAATAGAGGCTCCGCCGCCGTAACTTTGCTATCACATAAATTGCTGCTGGCGCAAGTTTTATTAAATACCGTTTGTTTTTGAACATATTTCATTATTTTACTTACTGTTTGTCAGAGACTGTGCCATTGCCGTATCGCGGAAGCACAGTCGCCGTTCATTGGGCCGTACCGTAACAGTTTGTTGTTCACCAATCACTTCTTTTTGTTTTACGTTATATTTTGCTATTTTTGGGGTTGTAATTTTGTTAGGGAAAATAAATATTGTTTTATTAAGGGTACCAAAGCGTGCTTCTTCGAATAAACCTTGGCCTACCTCCACCAGCTATCCCGGCACCACAACCTTCCTTTTCAGCCAATACCGCCGACGGCGCCCGAGCAAACCTACCGACGGCTGAAAGGACGGTACAACGATGGCCCAGACACCGCTCCAGGTGCCACCGTTACAATACATTAAATTACTCAAGGAGTTGCCTTAAGTACCGTACCAAATATGGTTGTGATACGGCTTCTCCTTAAATTGATAGGAGATGTTACATATTCAAATAATATTTTGATATTCTAAACTCTCAAAAATGTATATCTCATCCCCTGAATATTTAAACAAAATTTACATTAAATTACTCAGGGGGGTTGTCTTAAGTACCGCACCAAATATGGTTGTGATACGGCTTCTCCTTAAATTGATAGGGGATGTTACATATTCAAATAATATTTTAATGTTCTAAACTCTCTAAAATTTATATCTTATCCCCTGAATATTTAAACAAAATGTACATTAAATTAGTCATGGGGGTTGTCTTAAGTACCGTACCAAATATGGTTGTGATACGGCTTCTCCTTATATTGATAGGGGATGTTACATATTCAAATAATATTTTAATGTTCTAATTACTCAGAGGGGTTGTCTTAAGTACCGTACCAAATATGGTTGTGATACGTCTTCTCCTTAAATTGATAGGGGATGTTACATATTCAAATAATATTTTAATGTTCTAAACTCTCTAAAATTTATATCTTATCCCCTGAATATTTAAACAAAATGTACATTAAATTAGTCATGGGGGTTGTCTTAAGTACCGTACCAAATATGGTTGTGATACGGCTTCTCCTTATATTGATAGGGGATGTTACATATTCAAATAATATTTTAATGTTCTAAACTCTCTAAAATTTATATCTTATCCCCTGAATATTTAAACAAAATGTACATTAAATTACTTATGTGGGTTTTCTTAAGTACCGTACCAAATATGGTTGTGATACGGCTTCTCCTTATATTGATAGGGGATGTTACATATTCAAATAATATTTTGATATTCTAAACTCTCAAAAATGTATATCTCATCCCCTGAATATTTAAACAAAATTTACATTAAATTACTCAGGGGGGTTGTCTTAAGTACCGCACCAAATATGGTTGTGATACGGCTTCTCCTTAAATTGATAGGGGATGTTACATATTCAAATAATATTTTAATGTTCTAAACTCTCTAAAATTTATATCTTATCCCCTGAATATTTAAACAAAATGTACATTACATTAGTCATGGGGGTTGTCTTAAGTACCGTACCAAATATGGTTGTGATACGGTTTCTCCTTAAATTGATAGGGGATGTTACATATTCAAATAATATTTTGATATTCTAAACTCTCAAAAATGTATATCTCATTCCCTGAATATTTAAACAATATTTACATTAAATTACTCAGGGGGGTGTTCTTAAGTACTGTACCAAATATGGTTGTGATACGACTTCTCCTTAAATTGATAGGGGATGTTACATATTCAAATAATATTTTAATGTTCTAAACTCTCTAAAATTTATATCTTATCCCCTGAATATTTAAACAAAATGTACATTACATTAGTCATGGGGGTTGTCTTAAGTACCGTACCAAATATGGTTGTGATACGGTTTCTCCTTAAATTGATAGGGGATGTTACATATTCAAATAATATTTTGATATTCTAAACTCTCAAAAATGTATATCTCATTCCCTGAATATTTAAACAAAATTTACATTAAATTACTCAGGGGGGTGTTCTTAAGTACTGTACCAAATATGGTTGTGATACGACTTCTCCTTAAATTGATAGGGGATGTTACATATTCAAATAATATTTTAATGTTCTAAACTCTCTAAAATTTATATCTTATCCCCTGAATATTTAAACAAAATGTACATTAAATTACTTATGTGGGTTTTCTTAAGTACCGTACCAAATATGGTTGTGATACGGCTTCTCCTTAAATTGATAGGGGATGTTACATATTCAAATAATATTTTGATATTCTAAACTCTCAAAAATGTATATCTCATCCCCTGAATATTTAAACAAAATTTACATTAAATTACTCAGGGGGGTTGTTTTAAGTACCGCACCAAATATGGTTGTGATACGGCTTCTCCTTAAATTGATAGGGGATGTTACATATTTAAATAATATTTTGATAATCTAAATTCTCAAAAATGTATATCTCATTCCCTGAATATTTAAACAAAATTTACATTAAATTACTCAGGGGGGTTGTCTTAAGTACCGTACCAAAGATGGTTTTGATACGGCTTCTCCTTAAATTGACAGGGGATGTTACATATTCAAATAATATTTTGATGTCCTAAACTCTCAAAAATGTATATCTCATTCCCTGAATATTTAAACAAAATTTACATTAAATTACTCAGGGGGGTTGTCTTAAGTACCGTACCAAATATGGTTGTGATACGGCTTCTCCTTCAATTGACAGGGGATGTTACATATTCAAATAATATTTTGATAATCTAAATTCTCAAAAATGTATATCTCATTCCCTGAATATTTAAACAAAATTTACATTAAATTACTCAGGGGGGTTGTCTTAAGTACCGTACCAAAGATGGTTTTGATACGGCTTCTCCTTAAATTGACAGGGGATGTTACATATTCAAATAATATTTTGATGTCCTAAACTCTCAAAAATGTATATCTCATTCCCTGAATATTTAAACAAAATTTACATTAAATTACTCAGGGGGGTTGTCTTAAGTACCGTACCAAATATGGTTGTGATACGGCTTCTCCTTCAATTGACAGGGGATGTTACATATTCAAATAATATTTTGATGTTCTAAACTCTCTAAAATTTATATCTTATCCCCTGAATATTTCAACAAAATTTACATTAAATTACTCAGGGTGGTTGTCTTAAGTACCGTACCAAATATGGTTGTGATACGGCTTCTCCTTAAATTGATACGGGATGTTACATATTCAAATAATATTTTAATGTCCTAAACTCTCTAAAATTTATATCTTATCCCCTGAATATTTAAACAAAATGTACAATAAATTACTCATGGGGGTTGTCTTAAGTACCGTACCAAATATGGTTGTGATACGGCTTCTCCTTATATTGATAGGGGATGTTACATATTCAAATAATATTTTGATATTCTAAACTCTCAAAAATGTATATCTCATTCCCTGAATATTTAAACAAAATTTACATTAAATTACTCAGGGGGGTTGTCTTAAGTATCGCACCAAATATGGTTGTGATACGGCTTCTCCTTAAATTGATAGGGGATGTTACATATTCAAATAATATTTTAATGTTCTAAACTCTCTAAAATTTATATCTTATCCCCTGAATATTTAAACAAAATGTACATTAAATTAGTCATGAAGGTTGTCTTAAGTACCGTACCAAATATGGTTGTGATACGGCTTCTCCTTAAATTGATAGGGGATGTTACATATTCAAATAATATTTTGATATTCTAAACTCTCAAAAATGTATATCTCATCCCCTGAATATTTAAACAAAATTTACATTAAATTACTCAGGGGGGTTGTCTTAAGTACCGTACCAAATATGGTTGTGATACGGCTTCTCCTTATATTGATAGGGGATGTTACATATTCAAATAATATTTTAATGTTCTAAACTCTCTAAAATTTATATCTTATCCCCTGAATATTTAAACAAGATGTACATTAAATTACTCATGGGGGTTGTCTTAAGTACCGTACCAAATATGGTTGTGATACGGCTTCTCCTTATATTGATAGGGGATGTTACATATCCAAATAATATATTGATATTCTAAACACTCAAAAATGTATATCTCATCCCCTGATTATTTAAACAAAATGTACATTAAATTACTCAGGGGGGTTGTCTTAAGTACCGTACCAAATATGGTTGTGATACGGCTTCTCCTTAAATTGATAGAGGATGTTACATATTCAAATAATATTTTAATGTCCTAAGCTCTCTAAAATTTATATCTTATCCCCTGAATATTTAAACAAAATGTACATTAAATTACTTATGTGGGTTTTCTTAAGTACCGTACCAAATATGGTTGTGATACGGCTTCTCCTTATATTGATAGGGGATGTTACATATTCAAATAATATTTTGATATTCTAAACTCTCAAAAATGTATATCTCATCCCCTGAATATTTAAACAAAATTTACATTAAATTACTCAGGGGGGTTGTCTTAAATACCGCACCAAATATGGTTGTGATACGGCTTCTCCTTAAATTGATAGGGGATGTTACATATTCAAATATTTTAATGTCCTAAGCTCTCTAAAATTTATATCTTATCCCCTGAATATTTAAACAAAATGTACAATAAATTACTCATGGGGGTTGTCTTAAGTACCGTACCAAATATGGTTGTGATACGGCTTCTCCTTATATTGATAGGGGATGTTACATATCCAAATAATATATTGATATTCTAAACACTCAAAAATGTATATCTCATTCCCTGAATATTTAAACAAAATTTACATTAAATTACTCAGGGGGGTTGTCTTAAGTATCGCACCAAATATGGTTGTGATACGGCTTCTCCTTAAATTGATAGGGGATGTTACATATTCAAATAATATTTTAATGTTCTAAACTCTCTAAAATTTATATCTTATCCCCTGAATATTTAAACAAAATGTACATTACATTAGTCATGGGGGTTGTCTTAAGTACCGTACCAAATATGGTTGTGATACGGTTTCTCCTTAAATTGATAGGGGATGTTACATATTCAAATAATATTTTGATATTCTAAACTCTCAAAAATGTATATCTCATTCCCTGAATATTTAAACAAAATTTACATTAAATTACTCAGGGGGGTGTTCTTAAGTACTGTACCAAATATGGTTGTGATACGACTTCTCCTTAAATTGATAGGGGATGTTACATATTCAAATAATATTTTAATGTTCTAAACTCTCTAAAATTTATATCTTATCCCCTGAATATTTAAACAAAATGTACATTAAATTACTTATGTGGGTTTTCTTAAGTACCGTACCAAATATGGTTGTGATACGGCTTCTCCTTAAATTGATAGGGGATGTTACATATTCAAATAATATTTTGATATTCTAAACTCTCAAAAATGTATATCTCATCCCCTGAATATTTAAACAAAATTTACATTAAATTACTCAGGGGGGTTGTTTTAAGTACCGCACCAAATATGGTTGTGATACGGCTTCTCCTTAAATTGATAGGGGATGTTACATATTTAAATAATATTTTGATAATCTAAATTCTCAAAAATGTATATCTCATTCCCTGAATATTTAAACAAAATTTACATTAAATTACTCAGGGGGGTTGTCTTAAGTACCGTACCAAAGATGGTTTTGATACGGCTTCTCCTTAAATTGACAGGGGATGTTACATATTCAAATAATATTTTGATGTCCTAAACTCTCAAAAATGTATATCTCATTCCCTGAATATTTAAACAAAATTTACATTAAATTACTCAGGGGGGTTGTCTTAAGTACCGTACCAAATATGGTTGTGATACGGCTTCTCCTTCAATTGACAGGGGATGTTACATATTCAAATAATATTTTGATGTTCTAAACTCTCTAAAATTTATATCTTATCCCCTGAATATTTAAACAAAATTTACATTAAATTACTCAGGGTGGTTGTCTTAAGTACCGTACCAAATATGGTTGTGATACGGCTTCTCCTTAAATTGATACGGGATGTTACATATTCAAATAATATTTTAATGTCCTAAACTCTCTAAAATTTATATCTTATCCCCTGAATATTTAAACAAAATGTACAATAAATTACTCATGGGGGTTGTCTTAAGTACCGTACCAAATATGGTTGTGATACGGCTTCTCCTTATATTGATAGGGGATGTTACATATTCAAATAATATTTTGATATTCTAAACTCTCAAAAATGTATATCTCATTCCCTGAATATTTAAACAAAATTTACATTAAATTACTCAGGGGGGTTGTCTTAAGTATCGCACCAAATATGGTTGTGATACGGCTTCTCCTTAAATTGATAGGGGATGTTACATATTCAAATAATATTTTAATGTTCTAAACTCTCTAAAATTTATATCTTATCCCCTGAATATTTAAACAAAATGTACATTAAATTAGTCATGGGGGTTGTCTTAAGTACCGTACCAAATATGGTTGTGATACGGCTTCTCCTTAAATTGATAGAGGATGTTACATATTCAAATAATATTTTAATGTTCTAAACTCTCTAAAATTTATATCTTATCCCCTGAATATTTAAACAAAATTTACATTAAATTACTCAGGGTGGTTGTCTTAAGTACCGTACCAAATATGGTTGTGATACGGTTTCTCCTTAAATTGATAGGGGATGTTACATATTCAAATAATATTTTGATATTCTAAACTCTCAAAAATGTATATCTCATTCCCTGAATATTTAAACAAAATTTACATTAAATTACTCAGGGGGGTGTTCTTAAGTACTGTACCAAATATGGTTGTGATACGGCTTCTCCTTAAATTGATAGGGGATGTTACATATTCAAATAATATTTTAATGTTCTAAACTCTCTAAAATTTATAACTTATCCCCTGAATATTTAAACAAAATGTACATTATATTACTCAAGGGGGTTGTCTTAAGTACCGTACCAAATATGGTTGTGATACGGCTTCTCCTTAAATTGATAGGGGATGTTACATATTCAAATAATATTTTAATGTTCTAAACTTTCTATAATTTATAACTTATCCCCTGAATATTTAAACAAATAGTACATTATATTACTCAAGGGGGTTGTCTTAAATACCGTACCAAATATAGTTGTGATACGGCTTGTTCTTAAATTGATAGCGGATGTTATATGTGCCAATAATATTTTAACACTTAAACTCAAAAATTTATATTCATCCTTTGAATATTTAAACAAAATATACGTCATATTACTCACGGGAGATATGGTAGCTACGCCACCAAATATGTACGTGATACGGCTACCCCTTCAAATTCATTTCTCATTATTTTATATTATAAACTTCTCCATGAATATGTTACAGTTAAACAGAAAGTTATTCATCTTTTGTTATTTTCTTGTTTTTCATAAAACAACAATACTTTTGATGTCCTTAGTACATTTACCGTCTGGGCTATGCAACACTTGCTTTAAATCGAATCGGCCACTAGGTTCACTCTGATTGTCGATTTGGCTTTCTGATACGCGAACCGATTCGCATGAAGTGGTGCAGCTGTATAAACTTCACTTCATACCTTCTCCATACATTTTAATATAAAAATGAAACACTGTTGAGTATATATGACAGACTGGCTCCTTGGGCGTCCATATCCTTTAGGTATAAAGACCACATTTGTTTTCCTCCATAGTTTTGGAATACATCTGAGCTTTATGTTTGCCTTATATAGTTCACAATTCAACTCGTCTGATTGTAAAAACTTTGTTAGTTAGACAGCTAAGCTACTATGTCTGTGGCTCTCATGTAACTCCTTTACTTTCATTGGAGAGTTTTCTTCATCTGCCCACGATGATCATGGGAAGTGAGTTTTAGAAGCTTCATCGTTTCTTTTGAATCTTCAGTAAAGTCACAGTTTGGTATTCCCAGAAAACCTATCTCGTTCGCATATTTTAAGAAGCCTTTTTGTAGGCGTGCTAGTATGGGCACGTCTGATATGTCATCACAGAAGTTTTGCCACAAAATAGTATGTTCGAATTGTAATTTTGCTTACATAGGACAAACAGGTAGAAATTTCCATATTAGATTTAAGGAACATATGTCTTCTTTCAAATACAACTCAAATCTGGCAAAACATTTATTAGAAAACCAACATATATGTCATCAAAATAATTTAAGTGTTCTACATAAAGAGTGGAAAGGCCCAAGATTAACTTTCCTAGAATCCTTTGAAATCAACAAACACATTCACAAGGGCTTACCATTAATGAATGAACAGTTTGTTATACAGGGTGTTAATAAAAAAACTTTACACACTTTAGCAGGTGATAGTAGAGATGAAAACAAGAAAAAAATTCTAATACACTTAGGTCCAATACTCATTGGTTTTTAGAAAATTTATGTATGGAATTTGTACATAATACACAGGATTGACGGAAGGTATTGTGCTGGCCACATCAGATTTAACAACTAAGGACTCTAGGTGTTTACGATCAAGTGCGTGAGTCTCTTCGACGACGGCTGCAACTTTGTTTACAATTGATCGTAAACACCTAGAGTCCTTAGTTGTTAAATCTGATGTGGCCAGCACAATACCTTCCGTCAATCCTGTGTATTATGTACAAATTCCATACATAAATTTTCTAAAAACCAATGAGTATTGGACCTAAGTGTATTAGAATTTTTTTCTTGTTTTCATCTCTACTATCATCTGCTAAAGTGTGTAAAGTTTTTTTATTAACAGCCTGTATAATATTACATTTGGTTATTATTAAAAGCACATGTTTATTATAAACATAGTTTTATTAAATTTTTAAGACGTTACAACCCAACGTGGTTACATCCACTTATAACATGTCTGTCTAGTTACAATCTTGTTACCAGTGGCGTTACCAACCGTATCTCATAACTATATTCACAACACAGTTAAATCTTGTTGACCATCCGTTCTTGGATTGTGTGATCTCGGGCTTTTCCCCTTCCCCCCCTTTACCAGCCCCAGTCCTTAATTTGTCTTTGTCGCAATCATCCTTAGTACTTCTGAAGATGCCGTAACTAGCGAAATTGTACAATAATTTATTTTACTCTTTATTTGTGAAACGAAACCAAGTGTTTTATTTCATAATTTTCCTCTTAAATTTGCATATTTCTTTGTTGTACGTAGTTACGGCATATCTTTATTGCACTCAACTCTTCGGGTTAACGTTATTTTTGACTTTATTGTACAGCCTTCTGACTAGAAGTCTTTGATGTTCTAGGTCTTTATTTAACCAAAGTACCTTCTTGGTGTTTGGTTGCAGCTTTACAGGACAGCTATTTTCGTAAGCTGAGTGCAGTAAACTGTGTTTTGAGGTCGTTTCCAATTCCTCCACTATATTAGCACTAAGTTTGAGTTTTTCCACTTTCGACTTTATATAGCCTTCATACAAGGCTTAATCAATTAGTTTCGAAACCTGAGCATGATTTAGGCCTTTTCTTATTAACCTCTATTTCAAACCTAATATAATTATGGTCTGAGAACTGAGAGTGAGGCTTCGATAGAAACATGCCACTTTCATTTTTGAGCTAATTATTAGGCTGACTAGCGTAATATCTAGTACTTCACGCCTATTCTTATTTACAAAAGTGGATTCTTTACCCCTACTTATTACGTTTATGTTAGTAGTAGCTATAAAATCAAAAAGGTACTCACCTCTATTGTTTATATCGCTGCTATTCCATATTGTGTGACACGCGTTTGCATTGCAGCCCAGAATGAAGTTTTTCCTACTTTTACGGTAAGAAATAAGGTTCTTTACTTGTGGAGGTGGTGCATCAACCAAATCTCCGGAAAAGTGTGTGGAGACAATGACTATCTCTTTCATTCCCACGTTCATCGGTAGTATAGCTTCCACAGCTACCAACTCCCTAGATATGAATTTATTTATTTTATTTAGCGTATGGCATTTACAAGGAACAAGGAAGTTATACATCATAGATTAAGGAAAATATATAGTAGAAGATTGGGTATCTCCCGTATAAACTGTGATAACAAGTTTTAGTGCCGTCTATGAAAAGATCAGAGAACTAAATTTGACAGCCGAGAAAGTGTCGGGAAATATGAATTCATTTTGAATTATTAGAAACTTTAAATTTTATTTCTTGAAAATGTAATTAATAAAAAATCTATCCAAAATAGATAATTTATTCAAGATATTGTCAAGAAATGTGAAATATATGTTGAACTATAAAAAAAAAAATTACAGTACTTAATATGTTAATGTCTTTATTTAAAAATATATACATTACATTATTTAAACCAAATAATAAATAAATAACTACAAATCTCAAATTACACGGCGACAAATATTAAAATTTAAGCACATACTACTCAAGGAATCAAAAAATTGAATTATTATTACAAGTAATTTTATTTCAAAAATAGAGGTTACTTTAAATGTCTGCCAGAAATGCGCTGCTTCATTGACCTCGTTATCGATGTTCGTCCACTTTTTAACAAATCTACCCTCTTCTATACTCCTTTTTTCTTAAAACTGACACCATACTATTTTAACATTCTTTGATGAATCTTATGAAGCTTCACGTCCTTTCGCCTAATCATGTAATATTTTGCTGCTCTTCTACGGTGTAAATATCTAAGAGCACCACCTTGATGTAAATTCTCCTGGTCCACTTACATAAACCATTTCTTTTATTGGGGTCTGTCATCTTCTGCAAGAATGTGTCTTCACTATGCAGAAGTTACAAATATTTCATGTGATTTTTTTCTGAAATATTATTAATTTGTTGTTACATATATTTTATATCACCCCCGTATAATAATGCTAGTATGAAAACTAATATACTTACCAAAAATATATTGAATGATAAAGTATTATATTGCAATAAAGATACAAATTCACAAATAACAGTTTTAAATGTCAAAGAATTTCGAACGATGCAATAGAGAATTCTGGGAAATTTACATCAGTTCTCAAACATATATTTCGTTTTTATAATATTTTGACATTAAAGTTTGAGAATCCCTGCAAAATCTGTACTACTAAAGCCATCTATAAAAGAGTCAGGAAGTATTTCCAAACGCTACTAGATTGAAAACTTGTTATCACGTTTCTGAATGCAGATTCTTCCCCCTGATATACATAATTTATAAGTCATATAGTCAAATGAAAAAATACAAAATACACAAGATGGTTGTTGGTTAACCTTAAGGTCTAGTTGCATATTCAATTAATTGCCTTTGGATTTGAATCAAGAATTTCTTGCTAAGATCCGGGATAGGCTCGTATGGGACAATTTAATGCAATGTGTTGCATTGTTTGACCACAATCATATTGTGGAAATGAAATTTTGCCCCCTTTAGCAAGGATATCCGCACATCTACCGCATCCCGTGCGAAACCTGTTCAGCGAGACATTGCGGTTTAGGTCGAACCCTGGGACAAGCTGGTTGGGAAGGAATGTGTTGTAAATTTGTGGGGTGCAGACTAACTTGCGTCCATGGCAGAAGGCTACATGTGCACCCTGGGTAACGCTAAATAAGTTAGACCGTTGGCAGTCAGTCTAGCAGATCCTTATTCTGGCTATTTTGTATAAGGAAAGTGTTAGAAGTTAGAATAGTGGCTGTTTCAAATACAATCGGCTCTTTTGAGTAATAGTATCACGATCTGCCAGACAAACATAAATATGAATTGAATTATAGTTATGTATTTAATTTATGACTGAATTAGAAATGCTGCTTTTTATGACTGTAAGTGAGCTTACCATAGGTGTAATGAATCTTGTTACTATATGCCATAAATATAATACCAGTGTTTGTGGTGGTAAATATTTTGTTCAGCATGTCCGAGGCAGTTTTACAATGCTGATATTCATTTGGATTATATTTACTTTAGCCGTTGGAATTCTTTGAAGCCGGTTCACGCCTAGGAGCCTTTTTTCCTGCAGTGGAAGCTGTTATCCTGAAATTTAGAGGAGAGACCGTCGTGGCCACAGTGTTAAATTATTGTTGATAATGCTTCACTTATGAGATAAATCTTACCTTTCTCTGCAGGCTTCTTGTTAGTGTTGAAACATTTTTACTTTTCAAGGTACTCTGTTGAGTTAGGTCTTCGGTCTGGCCTGTAACTAACTTCAGGATTTGGTCGTTTGGGTCTGTCTTTTTTTCGAGAAGAACGAATTAAGTTTTTTGTGCCAGATTTTGATAAGCCACTTGAAGCGCTTTCTTGTAGCACCGTTTAATTTAACATGGTCATCCTTGATTTTGAGCCTTCCAATATTCTCCTGAATCTGAGACCAGTTCCAGTTGACGGTATTGGGGTACGTACCTAGTAGCTCTTCCTCTATCATATTATTGGGACTGGAATTCCTTATATCACTTGGGGACGCATTTCCCTTGTGTTTTAATGTTAGCTGATTCACTTATACCGGAACTCATGGAAAATTAATAAAAAACCGTCCATCACGATAGAATATATAAATGCATTATCAATATATTAGGTTAAGTTGTGTAACATATGAGAAATTTACATTTTACAACGAAAAGGTTATAATTAACTTCATCTGAAAACTATAAATGTAAAGCTGGAAACCACAAATAACTGTAAAAAAAGGCAAAACCGAAAAATATCATTATTTCAATTACGTAACCATACTGTGAAGGAAGCTGTCAAGGAGGATGGAGGATATACAACAGGAGCGAGCATTCAATGCTAAGATACCTCGACCGTCATGGCAACGAGGTTTGATATAGTTTGTTCTGATTCCGCAATACCCTTTCAGAGCGCTGCTGTTCATATTTTATATTTGAAATTTAATTTTCAAATAATTTTAAAATAATACAAAGTATTTACGTACATATAAATATTTATCTACATAAAATATAATACAATATGTATGTATAAACACGTTTAAACATTAGTAATTACAAATAAATATATGATTTTAAAATAAAATCGTAATTTCATAAAAAGCATACTTTGAGAAAAAGGTCACTTATTTAACGGATTATATTTTTTATCCCGGGACTCGAACTTTCTCAAATTAAAATAATCATTTCATCAATCGTGATATCACCTCTCGCGTATGTGCCTCGTTGGTGCTCAGGTGCAAATGAAGTTTTATGCAACAACCGTAGGAGTGTAGATTTACTTCTAAACGTGAAATATCGTTAAAATTTTCTTAACTTCTGAAGCGTCTTTCAGTTTTCTTCTTATTTCCTTTTCTTATTTGTAACAATGAGGTTTGCGCAACCCAGTTCATCAGACGTAAAAGAACTTTATACATTTCTTCAAAATTGATCAAACATATACTTCGTTTCTCCATCAATTTTAGCTATACACATGCTAAACAAGGAAAATGAATGCTTAGTATGTTTGACATTGGCCCGAAAATGGCGGCGATCTTGGCCCATGGCCATACCCTGTATATAGAGGAACCCTAGCGGGCTATACAAGGTGGTGACTATGACCCCGAATCCCGGAACATAGGAATTTAACATGTAAAATCAGATTATCGTAATTTCCTTCTTCCCTAATTATTTTAGGTAAAAAGCTTTAAATAAAAGTTGTAGGGCATAAAATTCTTCATCTGAATCATTAAGCAAAGTTAATTTTTTCTATTTTGCATCTGTAACAAAGCTATTACAGCACCCAAAGGAGTTCGTTAATAGCTCGTTTGAGTGTTGTAACAGCCTAGTACAATATATTTTTATAAAGTTGGTAGCATAGCTGAAATGTTATGTCAAAAAATATCAAATCTCACTGAATAAACGATACTAACGATTGTTAAGGTTTTTATTTTTGTTTATATATATTTAGGGCATAAATAGTTCAAAACACTATTTATTGTTGATATTTAAAATATGTAATTTATTTGTGAACTCTGTCGGTAAATTAGTTCGAGCCTTTTTGGCGCTGATGTCATAGCCAATGTAGGGTACCTATATACTCAGGATATGGCCATGACGTGGCTCGCGTTTCGTCCGCCATTAGAGGGCCACTGTCATATTCGTTGTTGTTGCGCAAATTATTATGTATTTTCGTGGCTACTTGTTTTATTTTAATGCAAAACACATTTAAATATACTTCTAATATTTATTTAAAGTGTAAGTAATACTTTTATTTTATTTATATGTGTATTTTCTTGAGATACTCACTACGATGACTGGCAATATTGAAAACACATAAAAATTACCAATATTAAGCACAAACATTTAAATTTTTAAAAGGTAAGTTTAAAATATATACTTATTATGTAAATAATGACCACAGTTATTAAATTTGATGTGATAAAAACAACCTATATCCTATGCGCTACATAACCTCTAAATCTATGTCATAATAATAATTGTGTATCTCTTATAGTTATTAAGGTACCAAGGGTGTTATAAGAACAATAACGCTTAAGGTCGACAGTGAACTTCCCGAGGGCCTCTGGCCCGAGGGTTGTTCGTCGACCGTGGGCGTTATTGTTCCTTTAACTCCAGAGGTGCCTTCAACGTTTAATGTCCAACTAATTTATTGTTTTTTCACAATTTTTTAATGTATTTTGCATTTTTTTGTTGCTTATCAGATTGTTCGACAACAATATAATTGTTTTGAACACTGTAACTAAGTAACGCGATGTACTTTTTCTCAATAAATACAGTTTGTTTATTTATCAAAACGACGCTACACTGCATAACACCTTTGTCAAAATGACCGAAGAATTACCCGAAAAGGTATTGTTGAAAGCTGAAAAAGCGATTGAAACTCTTGTTCCTCAAAAAACTCGAGAAGTTTATGAAAAGGAATACAGCCGATTTGAAAAATGGATGACAGAAAACGAAGTGAGTACAATACCTGTCAGTAAAAATACTTTTGGAAACATCCCATGTTCAATAGCAACATATTTAGGTTTGGCAGATGCAAAATTATACACAGGGCACTGCCTGAGACGCACATCAGCAACTCTTCATTCTGATGCTGGTGGCAATACAGAAAGCCTAATGAGACTAGGTGGATGGAAAAGTACATCGGTAGCCCGAAGCTACGTAGATAATAGCGAATGTTCCAAACAGACAAATTCTTGCTTAGTAGCTGGAATAAAAGCAAGTACCACTAACACAATAGTAAAAGAATCTACGATTCAGGTTATGTCTAACATAAATACCTCAGAAACTTGAGTACAAAAGAACACGAAGGCATTGTGTTGTCGGGTAAATTTGACAATTGTGTTTTTCATTTTAAATAAGTATTCTTTCTGTATGATTATATTGAAAATAAAGATTATTCTTCTTAAACAGTGAACTATTTTGTGTCTTTTTCATAACATCTAAAGTCCCTAGATTACTATAGCGCGAACGTCCACCAATAAAAACCGCGAAATTTGAAAATCTAGGAACTTTAATTACATCAAATTTATAATGCCCTAGGGCGTTATTTTTGAAAAATAATGCCCTAGGGCGTTATTTGTTATGTAATTTCCATAGGAACGGAGTTATTATTAACATAATAAACTAGTTGGACATTAAATAAATGAATTTTTATTACCTTTTTCGATTCATAGTGTGATTATTTAATATTCCTGTATAATATATCACATTTCTTACAAATAAATAGGGAAATGAATTATCAATATGTTTGACATTGGCTCGCTTATGGCGGCGATCTTGCCCCATGGCCATACCCTGTATATAAAGGTACCCTAAGCCAATGTTACGCAGGTTGTGTAGTAGTTCAGACGTTGAGACAAAAGCAAAATGGCGGCGGAGGAAAAATATCAACAAGAAATTAAGTGTTTATTTATAAGAAAATAGTGTTTTAAATATAAGATGTGTATAATTACGAGTATATAGTTTTACACTTTCCACATCCTCTTCAGTTAATTTTATAAAATAAAATGTAAGTAACTTGTAAAAAATTTATATTTGATTATGACTATGAAACCTGACTTTTTTCATTGTTTGTTTTTGGAATTATAAAATGTATTTTCCGTAATTTCACGTATTTCAGGTGGAGTACACAAAAAATCGTCTGGATTCATTTTTAATTTGATATGAATTTGATGTAAACAACACGAGACAATTTTAAATTCAAACAATTGAATTGAATTTTCAAATGTCACATTATTACCAACTAACACAAAATTCCCTAAATTTTGAATTTACGATTTTTTATTTAAAAAGATCGTAAAAAGCGCATAATAGAAAAAATAGTATAAAGAACTCATGTCATAATTGTCGATTATTTTGTTCGAAGGTTTGGGCAACTCCGCTACGCGTCGTTACCCAAACTTCCTTCTCACAAAGTAAAATGACAATAGGGTGGTTGCAAGATTTTTGTATTTATAAAATAACATTATATCCTCGTAATTTTGCTTATTTAAACATTATTTATTGGAAAAAAATTATAATAATTCCTATATATAATGAATTATTATTGTTTTAAAAATGTGTATATTTTCAAATATATCACGTGATCAAAAACAGAGTATGACGTCAAAAGGCACTCGCGTCAACGCATCCTAGTGATAAAAGTTTGTACTACTTTGATTTTTGACAAATGCCAAAGCAGATGTCAAAATTACAAATAGTTGCGTGCTGATTATTTGCAAGTTTGATAAAAGTTTGTTATTAATATTATAAATAAAAGTATTGTTTACAACAATAAAAATGACTATATATTGCATAGTGCGTATTTGCAAAAATTCTCGGAAGAATAATCCAGACAAGATATTTTTCAACGTTCCACACAATCCAATTAAAAGAAATTTATGGTTTGAAGCAATAGGATTAGAAATAACGCAATATTCTAATAAATCTCATCTTTATGTGTGTGAAAATCACTTTAATGTAAGTACGAAATCATACATACATACATACAATCACGCGTGTCCCACTTAGTGGGTTCGCACAAACCCGAAAACAATAAGATCAACATCATACAACAAATCCTTACTCTTAAACATATTAAAGTGACCGATTTTCGGTAGCGAAATACCGCATCTGGATCACAATAATAGTTAGGAAACAATCATCCTTCGCCACACATTCCTAATCTAAGCAGACTTCTTTCGCTTCGGCCACACGCATAATCGCATTCATACATGCTCTTCTTCTCTTCTTGGAAACTCTCTCTCTTTAAGCACCCTACTAACCACATCCATCCACTTACACATTGGTCGGCCACGAAATCGTGGTACAAAAATTATATAACATTCTAATTATTTGATCATTACTGCAGCTTCAAGAGGACTTGGATTTTTTTTAGAATTTAAAATTATGGGTGTAAATAAACGTATGAAGCCAAATGCGGTTCCACATTTAGGATTAGAATCAGCAAAAAAAATTAAACCATCATCAAATTTGGATATTGTTCAACCAGAAACATTAAATGAAGATAATACAATTGCAGAGTCTGATATTGTATTAGACATTTTACAGCCGTCAACATCTCATAATAAAAGACATACTCTGGACATTCCTGCCTCTTCTGTAACTACAACTCAAGACATTGCGGTTCAAGTTTGTTGTAATTTAGTAGATGCTAGTGTGCAAGTCAAACCAGCGTGTCGCAGTAAATTTACGCAGTGTGTTCCAAGTAAAACTAAAGATATACAATGCTCGCCATTTAAAATTCGAAATATTTGGCGTCGGTCTGAATAGAACCCGGTTTCCCAGATTCACGACCAGACACTCAGGCACGTGCCCACGAGACCCCATGTAAAATATATATTATTAACTTGATATATAGTAAAATACAAGGAATAATTTAGTATAGTTATATTTAGTACCTAAGGAAAATATAAGTAATATGTACATATTTTTTATAAGATATATTTATTTGTAATTGTAATATCAATAAAGTCATGCAACTAATTATTTGCTCTACATCTTCTTTTTTACAGTGTGCCACATCGTAAATTTTTGACGCTGTTATACGCCCATATCTCACTTTATACCAGAACTGAGATTTGAACTGGTCTTCTGCTGCTTCTCGGCAAAACTCATCGGACATAAAATTCTGTGCATACTTGAAAAAATCGCTACCACAATCTTCTACGAAATTTATTAATATTAAATGCAGGTCTAGCATCTGCACATCAGTTTTATCCTTGAAGAACTTCAGTAGTTCTACGTCACTGGTTATCATTTTGCAATAAAGTTTGTAAAACATTTTCAACAAATGCTTCACCATCTTCTGCTGGCGTAACATCCTCTGCTCCAAAATCTTTCATAATAACATAGTTTTTAACTGTTGTTGTATTTGATAATTTTGGTTTTCTTCAGTAGGATTCCACTGAGGTTGGTGCAAGTTCTTCAGTTCTTTTATTCACCCACATCAAGAACGCAATGGCGTGTTTACAACCACCTTTGAAAATAATCAATTAATTACGAGTTATTACAAAAAATGTCATCGTGAAACTACCTAATGATGCAGTACAATCCGTACAAGTAACACATAACTTTATCAAAGGTTTTCGTCTACTTTAGCAGAACAGTGTAGTTTTTCTGTTTTACTTTATGTTTCGGGCAAATTTTACATCGTACTGTGCAGTGTGCACATATTATTCTCTCGGTACAGATCAACATAACCAATGGCAATGGCAGATTCTATGTATGAATCTCGCCCAGAACTGTAACAAAATAATAATTCATTATTAATGATATAAAACGTCAAAATAAATAATTTCTAACCTTAATTCGTTCACACCTCTAATTTCTGCAGCTGTGAAACATTCATTTTCCGAAATTAATTCGGCCACCATTCAACTATCCACTGTTGGCAAATTGTCCGATTTAGCCTGAACAAAATTTTCAGCAACTAATGCCATATTTATTACGGTAATAAGTCAAATGTCAAACACAAAAGCACACAAACATACAAGTTTTGTTTACAAGTGACGGAGATAGAGAGACACGCAATTGCATGCGATAAACAAGAAAGGTTGCTTGTGTTCAGACAGCCAATGGGAGTAGGTGCCTTATGACGTCATAAGAGTGGGGGGTAGTTTTTGTCTAGAGTTTTTGGCGCGATTCTTTTTACTTCAATATTTTAAAAAATATGAACAAAAAAATTTTTTTTTTCAGTTTATTATAAATAAATTTGTATAATCTTTCACATAAAATGGTAAAAAAAAAATGTGCAACCACCCTATTATGACATTCGTTCTTTAATATACTATTGTATGCCTTGTAACGTCAAAAATTAGGTATGAAAATGTCGAAAATCACCGCAAAAATAGCTATAGCCATGGAATTGAAACAAAAATGAACAAATGTTAACGACCTAGCTGTTAAGCTAGGTTAATTTAATTTCATTATAGGCGAAGGGAAATTAGGGTACCTTTATACAGAAATATTAAATAATCACACTATGAATCTAAAAAGGTAATAAAAATTCATTTATTTGAGAGATACACAATTATTATTATGACATAGATTTAGAGGTTATGTAGCGCACAGGATATAGGTTGTTATTATCACATTAAATTTAATAACTGTGATTATTATTTACATAATAAGTATATATTTTGAGGCAGTACTGCAAGCACGCCTTATTTATTATTAAATGTAGTTGTTTATTAATATTTATTTGTGGGCACGTATTTACAATTATATTTTTTATTTCGACTATTTGTGTATGTGTATTTGTTTACATCCCTAAGCAGGTAAAGGGAAGGCGCCATGCAGACGGGCGAGTCTGCAGCCACTTGAGGCTGGGACATAGGTTTCGCTGGGGCATCTGGCATTTCATATATGATAAGAGGCGATGACAAACTTATGATGTTCTAGAAATTTCCATCGTCCACCCAACCACCCTTATCTTACCCCCGAAACACCCTAGATCGGAAGGAGGCAAGAGGGATATTTTGGTTTAAATACTGGGCCAGAAATCGTATTCTTCAGTCTTGCTTCGGCAGGACTCAGATACCGGACTTCTGGCGTGGTTGACACGTTGAGTAACCTGGGATTCTGACATCACCGACTTTTTACCTCTGGCGTGGTTCACACGTTGAGTAATTTAAAGTTCGGACTCCACAAAATTTTACACTTGGCTTGTCCGAGGTAAGTTCTTTAAGTTTAAACTCGACCACACATCCAATACCTTATCCATATGGCTATGTCAGGCACGTTTGGGACTCCCCATTTTTCCTCCACTCAGCTGCTATGACTATGTCAGGCACGTTGGGAATCCTACTTTCCCCCCATCCAGCTGCTATGGCTATGTCAGGCACGTTTGGGACTCCCCATTTTTCCCCCACTCAGCTGCTATGGCTGTCAGGCACGTTTGGAATCCTACTTTCCCCCACTCAGCTGCTATGGCTATGTCAGGCACGTTTGGGACTCCCCATTTATCCCCCCATTCACCCGCTGTGGGGAACTTAACTTGGACAAGCAACATATTATGATTTATTGTTGTCATAATGATATAATGAATTTTTATCTATATGATCTGATATTGGTTGACAATCAAACGTAATTTTGCGGGTCGTTGCTTTGCAACCACTCAAGCTCAAGATGTGTGCCGTATCAGCACCGAGCGCTGACCTGCCCACGTTCACTTGGGTATCACTTAACAAAACACCCCCGACGAGTACGACACAGGTACTCGTCGGATCAGACAGTGTGGCGACTCAGTCGCACACTCTACAGCCGTCTCGGTGGCGCCGAGCGTCCTGGTCAAAAGGTGAGGCAGCTCAGCTTATTATCTTACGAACATATTCCTTGAAATTAATATATCTTTTATTTATAAATTTAAAGCATACACATATTTGAAAATTTAAAAAATATATAGACCAATGAAATGCATATAAAATCATTATATTTAAATAAAAAGAAAACTTACCGTCAGAAGAGACTTCATGCATAAGATGAAATATTTCATTTCAAATCATTTGCATACAAAATTAGTATTAAATTTAAATAGAAGAGCACTAATAAACAAAATAAACCAATAAATTTTACATGAACAAATATTTAATTTATTGTATCAAAAATGAGTTCATCAAGGTAATATAAGTATATTGAAATATAGGAAAAATGGTTTTTACTGTAAATATATTTACAAAAAGGTTACAGTAACAAAAAAAAAACTCAAATTACAAAGTGGAAGACATTAATGATTTACTGGCATGTAATATTTTCTTACGTTCTAGTTTTTTGCTTGCAATTTTCAGCCTAAATAAAACAAATCGTTTTATTATTTTTTGTTTTAAATTATGGCAATTTAATATAAAATCGACTTCTGATATTTCATTTAATTTCTCAATAAAAAAAACTTTTAAATTGATATTTTGTTTACAAACAGTATTGTAGTATTGTCTAAAAGCAGATTCTAGATTTTAAAAAAAGTTGAATGTTTCTTCGTTACAATAAATTAAGTGTCATTTTTGAAACTTTTGATTTTAACATATTTACTGCACTGAAGTTTTATATAACTTTTTGACCCTACTGAATATATACAATTATCACAAACTTTTGAAGTTTTTTTAATACTCATAATTAAATATCCTGCAATACTGTATAAAGAATTTTGTTCTGAATTATTCAAATTTACATTTTGTAATTGAAAATTAGAAGGGAAGCGAACCATATCATATGATGGTGCTGTATTTGTTGCTACTACATCCAAAAAGTCTGCTAAAAATTCTCTTTCATCTTTATCATAACTAGATTTGGAAACATCTTTTAAATATTGCGAAACAGTTATTAATTTTAAGTTATTTTTAAACTGCTGTGCATTTGGTATGATTTGTTTAGATCTAATTGCACTAAATAAATTCTCTAAACAATCTTGCGTAAATCTAGAAGTAAGTACAAAACTATAGTTTTTACTTTCTAACAAAAAATCCTGAAGGTTAAGAACGGATTCTGTTGATATTAATAATCCTGTTTGCGATGGTTTCCACATTTTTTGTTTTCCAACTTTTAAAGTAGAAAATAGTTCTATCACTTCTTTTAAAAATGAAATAGCCTTTTCATATTCATCAATTTTTATTTTGCTTAATGCAAATAATGGATGGCGTGAAGTCATCAATTTAAACCACTTTTCTAAAGTATCCAGAAACCAGGCTGTTGTTTTATATTCCGGTTTATTTAGCTCATCGCTTAAAAATTTTAAACCACTACTAACATCATGGCTTACGACGTGGGTAGACTTCGATACTTTCATCTTTTGAAAGTGAGTCGGAGCTAAATCTTTTTCTGTTAATTTGGGTGCAAGCCGAAGATCATGATCTTTGTAAAAGTCAAACAGTTCTTGAATATGTTGAGCAGATATAATATTTGTTGGTAAATTATGTTTTAATCTGATATTTTCGGATATTTCTATTATTTGATTCGTCATAAGCATATTCTTGATGTTTTTAAATAAATGTGGAACATCTGCAAAAATGTAATTTTTTTTCTGTGGATTAGTTGGATGCACAATAAAATTGTGGGTCTGCGAATATCTTCCTGCTGTTATTTGCCACAGTTTCCATAAGGCTTGATTAGACGCGCCCATGTCAGATGTGATGCTTAAAATATTTAAACCCAGTTGTTCCGTTTTATTAATAATTTCAAATAAAATATCTTGGTATATAGCACCATTCACTGAGTCACCTGTTAAATAGTAAGCCACTGTCTGTTTCCAACGTGCAGTAATTCCTCCAATAATAACTACCAGAGCGTGAGTTGCTGTTCCTTCATGTTTTGGTAATGTTACAGTACCCAAATATTTCTTCAGTCCTGTATCGTATGTATTTCCTGGTGTTATTGCCATCTCATCCAAAATTAGAGCACAATCTTTCTGGTGATCTTCTTTGAAACTTTCTATCTTTAACTTTAGAAACGAAAAAACTTCGTGTAAAATACCACTATCAAAATGAATATTTTGTAATCGCCTGCTTATTGTTCTAAGAGATGGTAAAGGTATTCTTTGCCGTAACAACTCTTCATATCCACTAGTTCCACAAGAAAATTTTAGTTTTATAGCTCTCATCATGGTACTGTTAGACCATTTCATAAATTTTGTGGATTTCCTTCGTAATGTCAAAATTTAATCATCATTAAAAATCTTGCGTAATAATTTTTCATCTTCAGAATTAGAACGTTTAGTTTTCCGTTTCAAAGCCCGAACTTGGTTTTTATATTTTATTGTTTTATGAAGTAATTTCCTATAAGATGTCTCATATTGGCGTAATTTTTTATTTAATCGTAGTTTTTCTTCGACTGGTGACAATGATCGTACTGGCGATGAACTTGTTGTTGAAGAAGAAGATCCTTTATTTCGGTTCTTGCTGTAGACGTGGATGGTTGTAGTTCAAACGTTGCTACATTTTCAGGGGCGGGGAACTGAAGTGTTGGATTTCTTCTTTTAACCGGCGACCTTCTACTCTTCTTCGGCACAGTAAAACTAAATATTGTGGGAACAGCATTATGTTTTAGAATCCTCTTGCCATCTTCTCTCGTCTTTTCCCACATTTCAGGTGCGAAGTGGATCTATAAGTCGAATATTATTAGTAATTTTTTAAAAATAAAACATGAATATATTTTTAATTAAATTTAACTTACTTCACAAAGTCGAGACGAATTAGTTGGTGTCCAACCCTCTCGTTTCACTTTAGCTGCCCATGTTTTTCTCCGATCCGGATCCGTAGGAAAGGCTTTCATAAGAAATCCTTTCTCTGACCGATTGGAGCAACCAAAAGCACAGCAACCAACCATCTATACAAAAAAAGCTTCATTATAATAAAATAACATAACAATTACAAATAAATCAGATCATTTGCAATTCCATTAAAATTTGTTCTGTGAATTCTACTTGTTCAGTTGTATACAAAATACACAGCCCATTTATTAAAACTATTAACGAATTATTTTGTTGTCAACAATAATTACTAATATGCATGCATCAATTTAACTTACTGATTATGTTTAGTAGCTAATAAAATTTGAAGTATTCTTTAAATGAAATATAAATGTCAAATCGAAATAATGACAGCAGCAAAGGTTGGTTATGTCTCACAATTTGGTTTCAATTCGATATAATTCATTTAATAAATACTTAAAATTTAATTAATAGAGGTGCAACTGGCTATTATTGTGTATAAAACTTTACATTGTATTTATTTATTACATAAAATTGGCTTATATTACTTACCTTGTTATTAAATAATCTTCGATGCAGTCACTTATCACAAATTGTGTCCTTATATGCACTTAAACTACACTAAAACTACCAAGTACATAAAAACTAAGGCGTAGTAATTAACCGTAAATGAAATTAAACAATAATAATTATAAAAATTCAATATAAACTGCCAAACGGACACGAACTCCTATACAACGCAAGCTAAACCATGAACAGAATGGAACAAATATGGCGGTCAATGCTGTAGCCAATGAAAATGAAGACCACCATTGGCATCACTCTCATTGTAGGCACTCTATGTAACCCTAGGGTACCTTTATATACAGGGTATGGCCATGGGGCAAGATCGCCGCCATAAGCGAGCCAATGTCAAACATATTGATAATTCATTTCCCTACCTATTTGTAATAAATGTGATATTATATTATACAGGAATATTAAATAATTACGCTATGAATCTAAGAAGGTAATAACAATTCATTTATTTAAGAGATACACAATTATTATTATGACACAGATTTGGAGGTTATGTATAACATATGATATAGGTTGTTATTATCACATCAAATTTAATAACTGTGGTTATTATTTTCATAATAAGTATATATTTTAAACTTACCTTTTAAAAAATTAAATGTCTGCTTAATATTGGTCATTTTTATGTGTTTTCAATATTGCCAGTCATCGTACTCAGTATCTTACGAAAATATACAAATAAATAAAATAAAAGTATTACTTACACTTTAAATAAATATTAGAAGTATATTTAAATGTGTTTTGCATTAAAATAAAACAAATAACCACGAAAATACATAATAATTTGCGCAACAACAACGAATTTGACAGCGGCTCGCTAATGGCGGACGAAACGAGCCACGTCATGGCCATACTCTGAGTATATAGGTACCCTATGTAACCCAAGTTACTAGCGACATCTAGCGATGCTCGGACGAACTAAATTTACAGCGCCTATTTTATCCAATTATATACTTTTATTTTGTTTTATAATTATTTATTTATTTCTTATTTTGTAAATGAAGACAACATTTATCGTGATTATTTTTATTATGTATGTAAATATTACAATATGTATTTAATAATACAATGATGACATTTTGGTCAATATTCCTATTTCTTGGTGATAGTTTTCTCTCGTAACGGCAAGTTTCTTCAGATGTCAATATGATTAATACTAGAAAGAAAATAAGTTTTAAAAATTGAGTAAAGTTTTATTTATTACAAAACATAACCCTAAAAGAATATTAAAAGTACAAAAACCCACATTTTTACCGAGTGTGTTTAAAATTAATCAACTACATTGTTGTAATCAATCAATTTCTTTGTATCAATTAAACAATTTTTGTTGTAATCAATTGTTAAACGTTCTCTTTAATAGTTATTTAACTTAATGAGGGCGATTAATGATCGAGACATTTTAACGCGTTCGCTACGCTCACGCGTTAATTGTTGAGACCATTAATCGCCAATTAACACACGTGTTAGTTACAATATTTTTTCGTTGACCATATCTTATTTAAATGGGAAATCTAATTTTATTCCATGACAAATTTTTTTAGGTTAGTAATCGTTGACCGAACGTCAAATTTTACGTCAGAAAATCAATAAGTTTTGTCATCAATTGTTTTCAGTGGGTGTGTTCAGTTTACTTAATGCTAGACAACACAAGCGGTTTTTTATGTTGGAATTTTATTCTTTCAAATTCATTTTAAAGGTATGCAACGGGAATATATCTAGCTATACCCTGTTTTTAAACTAAGAGGAGTACTTTAAATTTTAAGCGCCGAAACTGACGCTTCTGATTGGCTAGTGCTTCGTCAGGTTTACACTGCACAAATATTTTACATTTGATGTATTAGCTGTCATTCGTTTGGAGGTTATCTTTTTCTGTTTTGGTTTTTCGCATTTCTGTGACTTTAAAATAAATCAGTTCTTTTAAGAACTAATAATATTGATTGTATCGATATTATTTGTGTTTCTTTCATTTAGTTTTTTATATTCGAGTTTTGTTTTTACTCGTGTTTTTTTCATTTCGTTTTACTAATATTCGAGTTTTCTTTTACTAGTGATTTTTCATTTAGTTTTTTATATTCGATTGTTGTTTTTACTCGTGTTTTTTCATTTAGTGTTTTATATTCGAGTTTTGCTGTAATCGTGTTTTTTTTATTTACTTTTTTATATTTGTGTTTCGAGTTTTGCTTTATATTTGAATTTATTTATTTTGAATCATGGATGAAAAGCCTAGTACAAGTACGGAATTTTCACCTATAAAGAAAAGAAAACGTCTTGATTTGGGGCATTTATCTGTTGCCGAAAAGCAAAGCATATTAAATATGTTCAAAAGTTTGAGAAAATCCTCCGATAAGAACATGACAGCTATAGTAGGCGAAATTTCTCATACATTAGGTAAGAAAATCAAATAAAATTATGTATTTTAGTGCCATAATAATGATGAATTTCTTTCTGTAGGAGTAGCAAAATCTACCGTATATCGGGTAGTTAAAGAATATAAACAGAAAGGATTTGTTACTTCTTCTAACCATTATGGAGGAAGGCCTCAACTAGTTGCAACATTTAACGAATATGTAAAGAACTCAGTACGGCGAATAGTGCATGAGTTCTTCCACAGGAACGAATTGCCCACTTTGGATAAGATTTTAGAAGTAGTAAAACGTCGCCCTGATTTGCCTCCTTTTTCACGTTCTTCATTGTATAAATTAATGAAGCTGATTAATTTCAAGTAAGTTTTTTTTAATACATTTGGTACATAAATAATATATATGTATTATTCTTTAGGTATTTGAAACGAAACAGAAGAAGTATTTTAATTGAACGTGACCATATTATTCGATGGAGGCGACGATATCTCAGAACTATAAAACAATATAGAAAAGAAGATCGTATTATTTATTACCTAGATGAAACTTGGTTGAATGAAGGTCATACGAAAGAAAAAGTTTGGGTATATAGTGGTGTCGAAAATCAAAGACAGGCTTTCTTTTAAGATTTATCTACTGGGTTAAAAAATCCTACAGGGAAAGGACGACGACATCACTCTTCATTGTGGATCTGAACATGGATTCGTGGATGATGCGTTGCTACTCTTTGAAGGTAAAAAATCTTCCGATTATCATGAAGAAATGAATGCAACTGTATTTGAAGAATGGTTTGCTAAACTGCTTAACAAATTACCCGAAAATGCTGTTATTGTCATGGACAATGCCTCCTACCATAGCCGCAAACTTCACAAAATACCAACATCATCGTCCAGAAAACAAGCAATGCAGGAATGGTTAGAATCAAGAAATATTAGCTTTGATCCCGACATGGTTCGATCAGAACTTCTTCATCTTATCAACCAACATAAAGAAAAATACAATTCATATGTGACTGACGAAATGGCAAAGAAAAATAACAAAATTGTATTAAGATTGCCTCCCTACCACTGTGAACTCAATCCAATTGAGTTGATATGGGCAAAAATAAAGAATGAAGTGGCTTCCAAAAATACCACTTTTAAGCTAAATGATGTGAAACATCTTTATCAACAGGCGGTGCAAAATGTTACATGTGCTGACTGGAAAAATTGTGTAGAACACGTCATCAAGGAAGAAGAAAAAATGTGTAAGGTGGACGGAATAATGGACGACTTAATAGAACCATTCATTATTTCGGTTGGCAATGGTGACTCCAGCTCATCGGAGAGTTCTTCTGATGAAGATTGTTAATGTCTGTGCACAAAATTTCCCCTTATTGATATTATAATACACAGTTTCAATTTATGTTCAATTTTAAACGAATTAAATGTAATATTTTTTGTATTTTGTTCCTTTGGTATTTATTCTATGGTATAAATTTTTAAATAATAAATTATATAGGTTTTGTGCATTTTATCGCTATGTTCAATTAAAAAATATAGATATAAATCAAGTAAGAGTGTTTATTTAGATTACATATTATCTTTATTCACATAATCAAATATACGGCGTGAAAAATAAGAGCCTATAATGTCAGTTTTATTTTAAAATAAGTTCCATGCGAAGTATACAGAATTGATGTGTACGGAATTTTTGTATTTCGCGCGAAAAAAAATCTAGTAACTTTTTCTGGTAACTTTCTATAGTGTAAATCAGACTTTCGTACCTACTCCTCCTAGTTTAAAAATAGAGTATAGTAAGTGTCAAAAGCATGACTTTTAATTCTGTCTACCTTTTTGCTACAACTTAGCGTTAGCAATACATGCTGTGTTCCATGTGGTGAACGCACCCAATAAATCGTTTATTAATAAAAATCATGCATTAATAGGGGTCATTAATGAATGATTTTCTATACATTAAGATAGCCTATTAATAAACGGCCGACGGAATTTTTTTTTTAATAGTGAAGCATTAAAGAATATTTGCAAAACTAAATTAACTTTCAATTTTTCCATGATACTGGGAAAACGACTGATTGTTAAAACTTCTACATGTTTATTTTAATGAAATCTTAGGTAAATCATAAAAGTATTTAATTTCAATAAAATTAATACTTAATTACGAAAAAAATACAAGGCTACTACAAAGAATTTTTGTTTACAACAAAGAAAATGTTAAATTGTTTGAGTGCATATTCGAAATGTTGTAATTTTTACAATATATCAGAAAAGTATAAAAATCACTATACAAGAAATTAATTTTGAAACTGAATTTTCTAATAGTAATATAATTAGTTTTAATTCCTTAATTATCATCGTACTATAATAATTCTAATTGGTTGGTGGTGCTAAATTATTTAAGTAATAGAAATGAACAAAATGCAATAATTGTTGTGAGTACTCGTGCTTAGTACTAAACTTAAGATATTATTGACAGTAATGCAAAGGTTGCAAAATTTACCTTGATACGTTATTTCCTTTATAACAGGTTGAAGTTCTGGATTCTGGTTGAGCAGTGCATGTACTACTTGTACTTGTAGTTTCTAGAAAATTGTATTTGGAACTTAATATTTAAAACATACATGAAATTTAACTTATAATTACGTACATTCCTCAGAGAGCAGGTCACAAATGATTGGAAAGTATAGATTGCGGCACTTGACTAAAATTTAGTTCCTTTTTTCTGCCGTTTGCAACTGGGTTTAATAACAATCTGTCTTAGTTGTTCGGGAAACAAAACATTGCCTTTTATGAAGAATTTCTGTAAAATTAATGGTTTATTTAATTGAAATATTACGAGTTACAAATATCTATTGTAGGTTATAAGATATATAAGTATTTTTGCTTACTGTTTGTATAATGTTTAAAAGAAATATATATTCATTTAACGACGAAAATAAGAGTTTGTCCGTGGGAAAAGACAAGATGATGATTATTCTCGCAGATTATAATTCTTTACTCCAACTCCAAATAAAATGGATGACAAGCAAAACGTGATTTTTAAACATAACAACGCAAAACAAACACAAATTCAAAGCCCGCTTTGCTCCCAAAATGAAAAAAATATCGTACGCAGCGCCTCTAACAGCGCTCGGACGTACTAGTAATGAGGAAAGCGCGCGCTGATTGGACTGTCAGGACCCTGGATCGAATGTAGCATGTACATTTATAAGTTCCGAACAGTTGACGAAGTAGCGTAGCGGTAACTGTGTGATCTTATGAATGCGACCAATGATACGCTTATGGAAGTTACACAAATGTGCTCCCTTGTTGAAAGTTTAACGTTGGTGGTACACGCCATCTCTACATAATGAAATATCCCAATAGCAAAAATGTCATATTTGTATTTAAATAAGAAATATAATATTTAAATTTGAAATTGAAATAACTCTTGATTTTAATTTTAAAGGCATAGTGATAATGAACTTTTATATTCAGATAAAAAAAATCTTTTTTTTTATTTTAGCTTATGAGTACATCAACATCTAGGTTATTAGTACCCGTTACAGTTGGTTAGTATTTACATTGATATTATGTTAAGGGTAATTAAATATTATATACATCTTTTAACATTTCAGATAAATTTAATGAGTTTTGTCTGTTAGAAAATTAATAGTACTTTTTAGGTTTTTTATATTGTTCGCTTCAGTCGAAATGGCCAGTCCGCAAAATTCACCAAGAGTAAAGTAACCTTCTGAAGAAGATTTCGAGTTTTAATTAAATAGTATAGGGAAGAGAAACATAAGAGCAACGTAGATTTCAAGTCTGGTCTCTTTCGCTTCAGTCGAAATGGCCAGTCTGCAAAATTCACCAGGAGTAAAGTATCCTTCTGAAGATGATTTCGAGTTTTAATTAAATAGTACAGGGAAGAGAAACATAAGAGGAACGTAGATTTCAAGTCTGGTCTCTTTCGCTTCAGTCGAAATTGCAAGTCCGCAAAATTCACCAAGAGTAAAGTAACCTTCTGAAGATGATTTCGAGTTTTAATTAAATAGTATATGGAAGAGAAACATAAGATCAACGTAGATTTCAAGTCTGGTCTCTTTCGCTTCAGTCAAAATGGCCAGTCCGCAAAATTCACCAAGAGTAAAGTAACCTTCTGAAGATGATTTCGAGTTTAAATTAAATAGAATATGGAAGATAAATATAAGAGCAACGTAGATTTGAAGTCTGGTCTCTTTCGCTTCAGTCGAAATGGCCAGTCCGCAAAATTCACCAAGAGTAACGTAACCTTCTGAAGATGATTTTGAGTTTTAAGTAAATAGTATATGGAAGAGAAACATAAGATCAACGTAGATTTCAAGTCTGGTCTCTTTCGCTTCAATCGAAATGGCCAGTCCGCAAAATTCATCAGGAGTAAAGTAACCTTCTGAAGATGATTTCGAGTTTTAAGTAAATAGTATATGGAAGAGAAACATAAGAGCAACGTAGATTTCAAGTCTGGTCTCTTTCGCTTCAGTCGAAATGGCCAGTCCGCAAAATTCACCAAGAGTAAAGTAACCTTCTGAAGATGATTTCGAGTTTTAATTAAATAGTATAGGGAAGAGAAACATAAGAGCAACGTAGATTTCAAGTCTGGTCTCTTTCGCTTCAGTCGAAATGGCCAGTCCGCAAAATTCACCAGGAGTAAAGTATCCTTCTGAAGATGATTTCGAGTTTTAATTAAATAGTACAGGGAAGAGAAACATAAGAGGAACGTAGATTTCAAGTCTGGTCTCTTTCGCTTCAGTCGAAATTGCAAGTCCGCAAAATTCACCAAGAGTAAAGTAACCTTCTGTAGAAGATTTCGAGTTTTAATTAAATAGTATATGGAAGAGAAACATAAGAGTAACGTAGATGTCAAGTCTGGTCTCTTTCGCTTCAGTCGAAATGGCCAGTCCGCAAAATTCACCAAGAGTAAAGTAACCTTCTGAAGATGATTTCGAGTTTTAATTAAATAGTATGCGGAAGAGAAACATAAGATCAACGTAGATTTCAAGTCTGGTCTCTTTCGCTTCAGTCGAAATGGCAAGTCCGCAAAATTCACCAAGAGTAAAGTAACCTTCTGAAGATGATTTCGAGTTTTAATTAAATAGTATGCGGAAGAGAAACATAAGAACAACGTAGATTTCAAGTCTGGTCTCTTTCGCTTCAGTCGAAATGGCCAGTCCGCAAAATTCACCAAGAGTAAAGTAACCTTCTGACGATGATTTCGAGTTTAAATTAAATAGTATGGGGAAGAGAAATATAAGAGCAACGTAGATTTTAAGTCTGGTCTCTTTCGCTTCAGTCAAAATGGCCAGTCCGCAAAATTCACCAAGAGTAAAGTAACCTTCTGAAGATGATTTCGAGTTTAAATTAAATAGAATATGGAAGATAAATATAAGAGCAACGTAGATTTCAAGTCTGGTCTCTTTCGCTTCAGTCGAAATGGCCAGTCCGCAAAATTCACCAAGAGTAAAGTAACCTTCTGAAGAAGATTTCGAGTTTTAATTATATAGTATAGGGAAGAGAAACATAAGAGCAACGTAGATTTCAAGTCTGGTCTCTTTCGCTTCAGTCGAAATGGCCAGTCCGCAAAATTCACCAGGAGTAAAGTATCCTTCTGAAGATGATTTCGAGTTTTAATTAAATAGTACAGGGAAGAGAAACATAAGAGGAACGTAGATTTCAAGTCTGGTCTCTTTCGCTTCAGTCGAAATTGCAAGTCCGCAAAATTCACCAAGAGTAAAGTAACCTTCTGTAGAAGATTTCGAGTTTTAATTAAATAGTATATGGAGGAGAAACATAAGAGTTTTACTATATATTTTCCTTAATCTATGATAAGAGTAACGTAGATGTCAAGTCTGGTCTCTTTCGCTTCAGTCGAAATGGCCAGTCCGCAAAATTCACCAAGAGTAAAGTAACCTTCTGAAGATGATTTCGAGTTTTAATTAAATAGTATGCGGAAGAGAAACATAAGATCAACGTAGATTTCAAGTCTGGTCTCTTTCGCTTCAGTCGAAATGGCAAGTCCGCAAAATTCACCAAGAGTAAAGTAACCTTCTGAAGATGATTTCGAGTTTTAATTAAATAGTATGCGGAAGAGAAACATAAGAACAACGTAGATTTCAAGTCTGGTCTCTTTCGCTTCAGTCGAAATGGCCAGTCCGCAAAATTCACCAAGAGTAAAGTAACCTTCTGAAGATGATTTCGAGTTTAAATTAAATAGTATAGGGAAGAGAAATATAAGAGCAACGTAGATTTCAAGTCTGGTCTCTTTCGCTTCAGTCAAAATGGCCAGTCCGCAAAATTCACCAGGAGTAAATTAACCTTCTGAAGATGATTTCGAGTTTTAAGTAAATAGTATATGGAAGAGAACATTAGAGCAACGTAGATTTCAAGTCTGGTCTCTTTCGCTTCAGTCGAAATGGCCAGTCCGCAAAATTCACCAGGAGTAAAGTAACCTTCTGAAGATGATTTCGAGTTTGAATTAAATTGTATAGGAAAGAGAAATATAAGAGGAACATAGATTTCAAATCTGGTGTCTTTCACATCAGTCGAAATGGCCGGTCCGCAAAATTCACCAAAAGTAAAGTAACCTTCTGAAGATGATTTCGAGTTTTAATTAAATAGTATGAGGAAGAGAAACATAAGAACAACGTACGTTTCAAGTCTGGTCTCTTTCGCTTCAGTCGAAATGGCCAGTCCGCAAAATTCATCAAGAGTAAAGTAACCTTCTGAAGATGATTTCGAGTTTTAATTAAATAGTATATGGAAGAGAAACATAAGATCAACGTACATTTCAAGTCTGGTCTCTTTCGCTTCAGTCGAAATGGACAGTCCGCTTTTTTTTGTGGTCCGCAAATTATGTAGCACCGTTATTTTGTACCTCAGCCATTACTGGAAAAATAAAAATAATTATATATAAATGTCTTAAATATTTTTGGTACTCACTTCTTGACCTCCTGACGTGAAGTCATGAAGTTCCTCTTTGGTCATGAACAATAATAACGGATAATGGAAACGAAATAACGAAAACACGAAAAGTACAAGTTCTTAGATTATTGGTCAGTGGTACAAGTCAGCATCATTGTTGCCAATCTTCCTCTTTTAAAAAATCCCTTAAAATTCTATAAGTTCGGCTCTAAAATTTCCCTCTTTTGACCAATAGAATTACTTGTCTTTGTTCAATTAGTTCTACATTCTCTCATCGTAGCGAATGGACTATAGGTATCTGGAAATAAACTTTAGATTAAAAATGAGATGAATTAGAATTATATTGTATGGTACAGGGTATGGCCATGGGGCGAGATCGCCGCCATTAGCGAGCCAATGTCAAACATATTGATAATTCATTTCCCTATTTATTTGTAAGAAATGTGATATTATATTATACAGGAATATTAAATAATCACACTATGAATATATAAAGGTAATAAAAATTCATTTATTTAAGAGATACACAATTATTATTATGACAGATTTAGAGGTTATGTAGCGCATAGGATATAGGTTGTTATTATCACATCAAATTTAATAACTGTGGTTATTATTTACATAATAAGTATATATTTTAAACTTACCTTTTAAAAATTTAAGTGTTTGTGCTTAATATTGGTAATTTTTATGTTTTTAAAATATTGCCAGTTATCGTAGTCAGTATCCCAAGAAAATATACATATAAATAAAATAAAAGTAATACTTACACTTTAAATAAATATTAGAAGTATATTCAAATGTGTTTTGCATTAAAATAAAACAAGTAGCCACGAAAATACATAATAATTTGCGCAACAACAATGAATATGACAGTGGCCCTCTAATGGCGGACGAAATGCGAGCCACGTCATGGATGGCCATGACGTGGCTCGCATTTCGTCAGGGTATGGACCCTGAGTATAAAGGTACCCTAGTGTATTGTAGGGCTTCATAAGTTGTGAAACTCATAAAGAAATTGTAGTAAATACGATAATACAGAAATGTACTTTGATGATAACACATCACTACGTGAAAGAAATTAATAATATATTAGTTGGAAAGAAAAAGATTGGGGAAAGTGAGGATGTACTAGCAAATAAGGCTAAATTGCACCATGAAAAATTGTGTAAATATAAAAATATATTAAATAAATAAATAGTAATAGTTTTAATTTTGTTAGTGTTTTATATTATAAACGTTGATAAGAATTATTTGTGATCCCATATGTATATATTTTAATCGTAGAAATAGACTATTTAGGCCTTAAGGATCAAGGATTAATTTGATAATTAGATTAAATTTATCCTTGATCCTTAAGGCCTAAATAGTCTATTTCTACGATTAAAATTTTATTTTTAAATTTCCTTTTATTTTGAATTATGTACTCTATATTACCAGCACCAAATTAAAATTGCTATTAGTTCTTCTTTCTATCAAGAGAGGGCGTACTAATACTATTCAAGCAGTTCACCATCGGTTATCTTCACTTCCACGAATACATCCTATACTAATGTTCACAAATGAATACGAAATATAATCATGAAATTTTGCTATTTTAATTATTTTTGTCAAGATATCATTTAAAACAGAAGTGGTTATACAATTTAAGTTAAAGTTTTATAAAAGTGTACTAGGAATTTACATTAATTTACCCTTAATGAATAATATAAAACCTACTATAAAATAAAAATTAAATATAATACAGTACTATGAGAAATACCCATTTCTATAAATTATGTGTGTGCTCATTTGACAAAAAGTTTACGTCATATATCTCGTTCAACCTGTAGTTCAAAATTTGCCACACCATTTGTCAGTATTCAATTCCAGTCAATAGATGTCGCTAACGTCGCGTTAAGAACCTACATATTGAATATCGACGCAACTGTTGGTCCACATGTTTTTCTAAGATGGAAAGGATGCATAGAAAACATTTGAATTTGACGTGAATTTAACATTTGAAAATATTTGTGTTCTTAATTCAATTTAATCTGCATTAATTATTAATTGTACCTTCTGTGTTTTTACTGAGCGAGTTTTTAATCTAATATTGTTTAACTTTATGTGTTTATATAAGATATCCGTGTTTTATTTTCAATCCGGTTATCATTATTTCAATGAAATAAGTTGTCGAATGTATTTTGAAATTAAAATTTTATTATGCGTATTATTGAAAAATTATAATTTAACTTTATATTTGTGCACATACATTTTAATATCAAAATACATTTATATTAACTAACAAAACTAAAATATTTTGAATAAAATTAAAAGTGGATTGCCTAATTTACATTTTAGTTCTCTTCCAATCACCAGGAGGTCTATTCTAATTCATGTTTCGAGACGCTTAAGGTTAAATGGAACTCCTAGTGGCGCGCGTTCGAACGTTGGTCAGAACGCTGACAAATGAATTTAATTATTTAAACAGCAAAATTATAAAAATAATCATTTTTTTTGTTAAAATCATGAAAAAGATAGTTTAGGTTTATTCTTCAACATACGATATAGATGATAGTTTCAGTCAAATTATAGATAAATGGGAAAATATGTATATTTTTTAAATTTTAATTATTTACTCAAAAACCAAATCAACAATTTTTTTTTTTTTGTATGTTATATGTACATATCCCACCAACCCACATATACAATTTAATTAAAATTGACCAGCACAATTTTGTGTAATTAAATAAAAAGTGTCATTTTTGGTACAAAAGCTAACATAAAAATTAATATTTCAAAAACAGAATCAACAATTTTTTTTATTTTTACTTATGTTAAGTAGGGGAGCGCGCTATATGTACATTATTTTTTTTAACAAATTTAAGCAGTACAGTTTTTTGTTACAAGCCAAAGTTTGACAAAAATAAGGCGTTTATAACTTTTTCTTTGAAACGTAAATGAAAATTGCAATTTTACAATTTTTACTACAAAATATATTATATTACCTTCACTATAGATATTTTATAATGTTTAATACTGTACCTGGTACTTGTAAAAAAATTATTATAAAGTCACAGAAATTTTCATAATTCCTGTGCAAGTACCAGGCGCCACGAGTAGCTAAGTGAGTAGTAGTTGCACTACTAATACAAAATTACCGGCTAACTTGTTTCTATAATGCCGCGAACAGCAAATTACTTTAAAACCGTATTATTACCAATTTAAAATGTTTATGAAAATTATATATACAGGGTGAGTCACCGAAATCGCCGTCTTCGATATCTCCCTTGTCGTCAGAAATACAGCATAAGTTTATTAACAGAATTTATTCGGCTACTCAAGGAGCATAACGTAAAATTATTTTCACATATACAGGGTGTTGCATTACGGCTCGGCGAGAATTGTTTGTCTTTTTTTAAATGGAACAACCTATATATTTTTATATATTTTTAATTGTATGTTATTGTTGTTTTAGTTTTCCACGGCGTTGCCCAGTTATTCCGTTTTTTTCTCTAACAAAGACCGAATACACGCATTGCTTTATAAAGGCTTACTGAAGTTATTTTAATAGTAATAATTAAGAATTTTCTTTTCAGTATAACTGTAATTATACTCTATGTTCTGACATATTTTTTTTTAAATGTAAATTATACAGGCTGTTCAATAAAGCGAATCAAATGTGCTCAATTTCAAATGACCATAACTCGTCATTTTCAAATGGAACACCCTATATTTTATTATTCAGTTGTGTGTATTTTTGTATTATCTTCATATGTTATTAAGGGTATCCTATGCCTAAAACCAATAATTTCGGAGATTTTCACCATTTTTCTCTAAATTTATATATTTAACTAAAAATTAAATCTAATATACCTACCATTGATATTGTTTTTTGAATAAGAAACAATTGTAGTAATGATAGTATTTTCATTAGCCAGGTTATTATTAATAACAGAGGGATTAAGTAAATTAATTTATTAATATGAGTCTCTCGCAAGAAGAACTTACGAATATGGTGTATGCTGGTCAGGCCAGGTGTCACCTCACGGGCTCTCAATGCTGGCGTGGAGAGTGCACAAGAAGAACTTACGAATATGGTGTACGCACTTGAAGAAGCGGCAACAAACCCTCTTTTGGCATCAAGAATTTATGCACAACGGTTTCCGGGAAGACGACATCCAAATCCGCGTTCTTTTGAAAAACGAAGGGAAAGGTTTGAAAGAACTCTTCATGTTCAGTACGACAAAAGAGGGTTTCTTTCCGCTTTTCCAAGTGCGTACACCATATTCGTAAGTTCTTCTTGCGGGAAACTCATATTAATAAATTAATTTACTTAATCCCACTGCTATTAATAATAACCTGGCTAATGAAACTACAGTCATTACTGCAATTGTTTCTTATTATAAAAAACAATATCAATGGCATACTAGATTTAATTTTTAAGTGAATATATAAATTTAGAGAAAAATGGTGAAAATCTCCGAAATTATTGGTTTTAGGCATAGGATACCCTTAATAACATATGAAGATAATACAAAAATACACACAACTGAATAATAAAATATAGGGTGTTCCATTTGAAAATGACGAGTTATGGTCATTTGAAATTGAGCACATTTGATTCGCTTTATTGAACAGCCTGTATAATTACATTTAAAAAAAAATATGTCAGAACATAGAGTATAATTACAGTTATACTGAAAAGAAAATTCTTAATTCTTACTATTAAAATAACTTCAGTAAGCCTTTATAAAGCAATGCGTGTATTCGGTCTTTGTTAGAGAAAAAACGGAATAACTGGACAACGCCGTGGAAAACTAAAACAAAATTCATATGTTCGTATAGGTGAATAAAATACATTCAAAATATATAAAAATATATAGGGTGTTCTATTTAAAAAAAGACAAACAATTCTCGCCGAGCCGTAATGCAACACCCTGTATATGCGAAAATAATTTTACGTTATGCTCCTTGAGGTGACGAATAAATTCTGTTAATAAACTTATGCTGTATTTCTGACGACAAGGGAGATATCGAAGACGGCGATTTCGGTGACTCACCCTGTATATATATATATACATATATATATATATATATATATATATATATATATATATATATATATATATATATATATATATATATATATATATATATATATATGGTGACCGCGACCCCGGAACATAGGACTTTAACATGTAAAATCATACTGTTGTAATTTCCTGCTTCCCTAATTATTTTAGGTAAAAATGATTCAAATAAAATCTGTAGAGCATAAAATTCTGCATCTGAAACAATAAACACCATTAATTTTGTATGCATTGTACCGGCAGAAATTAGATATGAAAATGTCGAAAATCATCTCAAAAAACCAATGGCTATGGAATTGAGACAAAATAAATAACAAATGTCTAACGGCTTATCTGTCACGGTAGGGTAATTTATTTTTATTAGATATTATTTCTAATATCTGTTTCAATTAACAATTATCTGTTAATTTAATTTGATATTTGTTCACTTGAACAGATTTTACAAATAATAATGAAATTAAATTAACCCAGTTTGACACATAAATCGTTAACATTTGATATTTTTTTGTTTGAATTACATGGCTATAGTTATTTTTGGGGTGATTTTCGACATTTTCATACATAATTTTTGACGTTACAAGGCATACAAAATTAACTTTGCTTAATGATTCAGATGAAGACTTTTATGCCCTACAACTTTTATTTGAAGCTTTTTTACCTAAAATAATTAGGGAAGCAGGAAATTACGAAAATCTGATTTTACATGTTAAAGTTCTATGTTCCGGCGTCGAGGTCACCCCGAGTATATATATACATAGTTTATGCATACCTTAGCAATTACGTATAGGTTGTCTCACGTTATATACACATGGCTACCTGTGCCCTTCCCAGCGTTAGGTAGTTTAAATATATTAGAGAGGCAAAGAGTACTGGGACGCATTTATTTTATTTTTTATTTTTTTGAAGTAATCAAATATTAATTTTCATGAAGTCAATTTTGCGGTATTTTTATATAATTTTTTAATCAATAAGAAAAATACGTATTCATAACAATTTATTGTCATTACAGTACCTATTAAATAATAGCTTTCATACAATTATTAAAAGAAAGCAGTTACAAACAAAATTAGTTCACTTTTTATGTTTATTGACTTCAGATCCAATACATGTACGAGTACACAAAAGTATAATTGTTTTGTCAATAAATATATACATATTTACATAATTTTGGATTGGTAAATTATAATCATATTTGGAAAATATTATATTTCTTTGAAAATAATTATCCTTTTAAAATTTTCCTAATCCCAACCTTGTCAAATCCCCGGCAAAATATCCAGCCATCCAGCTATGAAGGATCGGGCCGCTATTGCACAGGTAATGTCATGTGCATATACTTGACACAAGGCATAAAACTATTTATGCATAAATTATGGTTGCGACTATTATAATATTAGCTATTTATTGTTTTCCATTACTTTATCAATTAACATAAATTTTACAGTATTTAACAATAACAAATCATTTTTTGGTTAAAGTTCTATATTTTACTTTGTAATATGTTTGATTGTTTTTTTTTCTAAACTAGTGGTTTTTTAGCCCTTGGTCATACGCGATTTTTGTCGGTCCCACCTATCGCGTAACTTCTGGGTATTACTGTATTCGATTTTACCCCTAATTTCACGGAATTATTTACAACCAAATTTCATCGTACCGACAATTCATTGAGAAGGGTAATTATCCTTCCTAATGGATATTCAGTTTAGTTTGTCGTCGTACAGTAGAAAGCATCACTGCATCAGTGGTAGAGCAACTCGCTTATTACGAACTTCGTTCTATATTTATCGTTTTATTATATTGGTGGCACAATGGGTGACAACTTGCCTCGCAATTTATCTTATTTTGCACCTCGTTAAATGATGTACCAAACAGAAAATATAAAGTAATGTAATACATTTTTGTGGCTACCATAATATCTTTCGCTGATATGTACCGCCCGACTACCATATATCGAAATTTTCATAAATAAGTACATTTTAAGGTCTATGGGATTAGATATAATCAATTTCGCAATAATGTCTATGTGTATATTGATGTGTGTGTGTGTTTAAGAATTTATACACATTAGTATTGAACACCAATAAAGTTGAGAGTTGAGCATCACTTAAAACTCTAAAAATTGGTGTAATTTTTCACATATGTTGGCATATTATCTATATTAATTAATTTAAAAATTTGAAAATTAGTATAAGTAGGTAGAAATGTATACAGGGTGACACTGAAAAGACGGGCCAGTCAAAATAACTTTTTCATTTATAATTATTTTTTAATTCTCCTTGCATATTTCTAAACTAGGCTTAGGGGCTCACAAATCATGGTATTTGATATGATGGTAGCCCTTCCAGTTTAACCGGAAATGATATTAACTTTCATATTTCAAATGGAACATCCTATGTATTTTTATATACATATTTGGAATCTATGTAAAATTACGAATTCAACAATACCATTGAAGTGCATTTGTGTTGAAGAAATAAATTACAAATACGTATGAGACAATTATGAATAATTAACCTGGTAAGTCATATCAGGTAGGCTGTGATAACAAATTGATCATTTTTTGTAACAAAATATGAAATCTTACAATTATCCTTTTAAAATTTTCCTAATCCCAACCTTGTCAAATCCCCGGCAAAATATCCAGCCATCCAGCTGTGAAGGGTCGGGCCGCTATTTCACAGGTAATGTCATGTGCATATACTTGACACAAGGAATAAAACTATTTATGCATAAATTATGGTTGCGACTATTATAATATTATCTATTTATTGTTTCCCATTACTTTATCAATTAACATAAATTTTACAGTATTTAACAATAACAAATCATCAAAATATGAAATCTTACAAAAATAATTTACTATTTAAACAATTAACTTAAACATTACTTAATATTATCTTATCTATTTTCACAGCTTGCCTGGTTAATGGCCTACCATGTTAAATATTCATAATTTTCTCTTACGTTTTTATAGTTTATTTTTTCAATAAAAATGTATTTTAAGCATATCGTTGTATTCGTAATTTTACTTAGATTCCAAATGTATAAAAATATAAAGATGCCCCATATGAAATATGAAAGCTAATATCACTTCCCGTCAAACCGGAAGCGCTACGATCATGCCAAATACCATGATTTTTGAACCCGTAAACCTAGTTTACAAATATGCAAAGAGAATTAAAAAATAATTATAAATAACAAAGTTATTTTGAGTGGCCTGTTTTCCAGTGTCAGCCTGTATAAAGGAAAGTTTGTTTCATTATTTTTTTAAATTTCTTTTAAACAAGTTATTGAGTTTCAAACCCGACTGACTGTAATTATTTTCCTGATAGTAAGCAAGCTTTGCCGGGAGTCCCCCAAAACATTGAAATACGTGCTGTAGAAATTGTGCGTTGTAAGATTTGTGCTTGCTAACAGGGTTGCCAGATTATTTTATAGCAATGTCGCCAATTTCAGAACTAATAGTCGCCCAAAGTAGCCACCTGCATTAAAATAAAAGTGGCCCAATCAAGATGCCCAATTTTAAATATTTTTGTATAGCTGACGTGAGACTGAAGTTGCGCATACTTTGGCTTATAAATGAATTACCTTTCCATTTTTACCAATTTTAGATGGACGGAGTCTTTTCCTCGTTATAACAATAGCATATTATAATTACTATTACATTTCGACCTGTCCAAGTACGAATTTTAGGTTCTGCGCATTTAGGGTCAGTCTCAACTTAACGCGCGGCAGCTATAAACAATTTTTTAATTTATTATGGAATATATAAAACCACAACTAATCAGTTAAAGTCTTATTTATAATAATACTAAATTATACATTTATACAGAAAAAATTATATAACCAGTTACAAAACCAACATGAATATGAAACATGAAAGTATAGCAGGCCATGATATTAACAACATGGGAAGTGTAACCCAAAGGTGACATACACGGCGCGCACCGAGCGTCAAATGTTGCAATGCACAGGGCAAAGCAGAAACCAATGAATAAACACAAACATAGGCTGTATCGCTATTAAGTGCGGGTTGCAGTGTAGAATATAATCCGCTTTTAAATATATTTTGATTAGTTTTGGCGTTCATCGCCCAAATTAATGAATTTTTAAAAATTGGTAGCCCAAATCAGTCGCCTGTCGCCAATTGTAAATATTAGTCGCAAAAATATATTTTTTGTAGCCCAATTAACGATAAATCGCCCAATCTGGCAACACTGCTTGCTAAAGCTAGGTGCTTCAGGCAATGAGTATAATTCACCGAACTTGCCCGAACGTTTCCGAATCCCAGAGTATGCTTGCCACCTCTAGCTTTACCTTTACACTCAGCACTGACTGAGCCACAGCCTTCTCTAATATGCCATGCTGTTCGAATGGCAACGGGGCAAAATCTGTTTTCGGTGGTCCTACCGTCATACTGTATCACCGCTTTATCGCTTGTATTTATAGAAACAAATACACATAATTATGTTATACATATTTATTACGTACTAAATCCTACATTTAATTTTAATACTGTAGTGTACAGAAATATATTATTTGTTTTAAAATTACAATTACTTCTTAAAAGTACCTAGTTTCCTTTTCTTATTTTTTGGACATGATTCTATATTTTTCGTTGCTCATGTTTGCAACTATTTTTATTTTTTACATAATTGTTAAGCAATATGTTGGCAAAAACACTACTTAACATATTCATAATATGTATATAGCCCTCACCACAAACACAAATATTGCGAAAATCGTCAGAATAGAAATCATTTTTCAGACTGAGAATGCTCAGTTAACATAATAAATTTTGTTGATGCTAAATCATGACATGTGTATAAATATTATCATTACAATTGTGGGTGATTTCTCGACTGTGATGTGATTAGGTGTTATAAACATCGTATAAAAAATTCAAAGAGCAAATGGATGCTCTAAGATCTTACTACACTGAAAAAGGGGCAAGGGTGCACCGAAACGTTGGTTTAGTAAGAATAAATGCTGTTTCATGAAACTTTCGAGTAATTGTTACAAAAATACCGTGCACATACGAGTCGACGCGCGCAAATCTTCGACACTAGAACTCTCAACAGCGTTGTCAAGTTTCAGCAGCACGGCTTGTATGTTAGTAGAGAAGGCTGTGACTGAGCTATTGAGATTATTTATGTGAATGAATTTACAAGTTTTAAAAAATAAACAAATCATTGGAAGGTTCAATGAAAACAGTGAATCCATTGAACGGTTCATTTTGTGTAATATGTTTACCACGGGAGGGCAGCATATTTAATTTATTTGTTTATATATTCCATTTATGTATTATATTATGAGGAGTCTTGTTTTATTAAATTTATAGAAAGAATTTGTAATTAGTAATAATTCGCGACCAGACACTCAGGCACAAGGCCACGAGATTCCATATACAACTGGAAGTGGTAGTTTATAAAAAAAATTCTAAATTATAATTTTTTGAAAATTTGTTACTACAAATCATAAAGATAATTAAATTCTCAATCTGACACATTTTTTTTTATTATATTTCGTATAGGTTTGGAGATATAGTATATAATGATATAGAATAATCTGTTGTAATAAATCTCGTTGCCTAAAAAACAGTTGAGATATTTAAATGTTTGTAATTGACAGATTAATGCAAAATGTCAGTGTCAAAAATCATCAGTTTTAATAACATTACTGTAAGATTTTGTGAGAGGTACGAATACATGTAATATATTATTGTATTATTAATTAAATATGTATTTAAATTATAGGTATATTAATATGATATATATCCTTAAGAAATACCGCTAATACCGTCAATGAATTTAAAGAATATTGAACATATTAGAAAAGTAGGAAAAAAATTATCATACAACGAAAGAAGAGATACAATATCAATTATTTGTGTGTACAAGAAATGTTGCGCAAGCAGTCATGTGACTTTGTTGGCCAGTTGGCCTTGGCAAGAAGATATGAGGATCCATGTCAGAATGACAGTAGTAGTAGTTATTTACATAGATGATAGGGTATATTTGAGATCTTTCCTTACAATAAGGAAAAACTGATTACAATAATGAAAGTGACCAATTATACAAAAACTTATTATAATAATAGCTAATTGTTACTGTATGTCTTTGAATAAGTTATAATTGGGTATGCTTACATCATAAATAGCTATTGTATAATGAAACATGTAACAAAAATATTTGTAATTGAATAAAATATATGTTTATGCATTCGGATGTAATATACATACATATATATATATATATATATATATATATATATATATATATATATATATATATATATATATATATATATATATATATATATATATATGTATGTAAGGGGTCATTTTTGAGGCATATTTCGAGGTAAACGGCGGACGTTTGAAGCTTTTTCCGGACTTTTGAAGCGTGTTCAAAAATCGTTTTTGTTTTATTAAATATTTATTGAACTAAAGCTGTTTTATTAGTATAGATATAAAATATTAGTAGTCCATGATACATATTAGCTTATATGTAAGTGTCGTGCTTAAATCTATAACACATTTTTTAATATTAAGACATGAAATTTTCAAGTTTTTTCCACACTTTCGAAGCACTTAGTAAATTTGAAAAGTGTTCAAACGTCGGTATATATGGCGCTGCTTACATGGAACTAAGAGCTTCGAAATTGTGCCACAAGATACTGTTAGTCATCCAAGATTAATTCTGTTAATATATTGAAATGTTTTGCAGATTGCAGCAAACATTCCGTGTAGTACAATGGTTCTTAAACATTTACTAGTCGCGGCCCCATAGTTTGTAAAAATAAAATAATTATTAAAATTAATTTTATTTATATATACGAGTATATATTTTAGGTTTTATAGAATGTGAAAATAATATGAACCCAATATATTTTTGGATTCTACTCGATAAGCTGAGTTTGAGTGGTACAAATTTTAAGGTACTGAGTCAAAAAATGAAAATTGCTGCAGGTATTGAATAAGGCTCAATAAGGAATAAGATCATGGTTAACATATTTTAAAATGATTAGCAGGTTTACTAAATATACTTAAGGGGATAGTATACCTAGAGCAAAAGTTCGATTTCAGAATTGCCGAAACTGAAGTGTAGTGGGACGAGGGGAAATGTTTGATTCGCTGCATGTACGTACACTGTTAGTATGTTACAATAAATTCTTTCTCTACTGCTACTACGGACCACAGTATAGGAAACAAACAGTAGGGACACTTAGCGTCGGCACCTTTGATGTTTCGGTAGCAAATTTGAAGAAGCGGCCATGTTTTAGGAATACCTTTCAGCGCCAAATTCAAATGTGAAAGAATGACAGTTATAATATGAAACTACTTCTTATTAGTAATTTTAAAGCAATAAACTTGTTAATTCCCCTTGAAATAAAAAAAAATAGTCTTTCTTGTGTAAAATAATAAATAAAGGAGTAAAATAATACAAACACATCATTAAGAAATTGTAATATATTATATAAAAATACAAAAAATGTAGTTAACAAGATAAAAATTACTATAAATACTAATTATGACAATATAATAATTTTTTTTTGGCCTTTCGTTGACTTAAAATTTCTATTTATATATTTTAAAGTATGAAACAATCTAACCCTTTCATATAATTTAATTTAATATTTTATAGAAAACTCTGCACATGGATGACTGAATTTTGGAAATTTTGTAAATACACTTATTACTTCTTGTAAAATATTCGGTTTTTTTCGAAATAATTTTCAAATTTATTAATTATGACTTAGTATAATAATTTTTTTTTGGCCTTTTGTTGTCTTAAAATTTCTATTTATATATTTTAAAGTATAAAACAACCTAACCCTTGCATATAATTTAATTAAATATTTTATAGGAAACTCTGCACATGGATGATTGAATTTTGGAAATTTTGTAATTACACTTATTACTTCTTGTAAAATATTTGGTTTACAGGTCAGTTCATGGAAGTTTTCTTCGAAATAATTTTCAAATTTGTTAATATAATTTACAAACTCTGTAGCCGGTGAATATAAGCTTCCAAAATTTTTTGTTGAGTCATATGCTTTAAAGTATGTATAAAACATTGTACTGTCTAAATCTTGATGATTTCTTGCAAAAGATTCACACAAATCACACGAATGTATTTGTATACACTTTTTAATCAGGTAACCACATATATACTGTAAACCATTCTGATGTGGTAAGTCACTATTTCTATAATCGTGATCAAGTAAATTTATATCAAATTCTTTGACTTCTTTCTCTGACTGGTTTTAAAAGAAATAAAAGATAATATTCCAAAGAATACACAAAAACAACGAAGATAAACAAAAGCACAAGCGAGGTCTCTGTTCTAACTTTGACACATGCGTTTGACCACAGTTTGACAAGTGGGAACATAAGCGCCGTTGAAATTATTTACAAATCCGCTTGCGTATTGCAATTAAAAATAGGGTCAACAAATATAGATTATTATTATTAAAATATAAGCGTATCTCCTAGTTTATTATTTTGTAATTGTTTATTTTTTTTACTGTTCGTTATTCAAATTTTCAATAACAGAAGCCCCCAGAATATTTATTATTTCTACGGCTAATTTTTCCGCCATGTTTTAGGAATACCTTTAATTATGCGCAGCAAAATGCGCAGTAAAAATTTGATTCGAGAGTGTCCCTACTGTTTGTTTCCTATACTGTGCTACGTAGAGCTGTGCTTATCGATATTAAACATGTATCGATGCGATATCGATACACAATTTAAAATATCGATAATATCGATAGAATTTATAAAATAGGAAATTGCAAATAAATTGTTATAGATTACATGTTAAAAGTGTGGTTTAATATAAAAGTATATCTTTGTACTTTAAGTACAAAAAAAAAATTACATTTGTTTCTAAGGTTATAAAAATTAAATTAAATACCTGCTGACAATATGATTGCAACTTAGAACCTATTTAAATCGAATTTTAAACTTGTCAAGAAACTTTTGTATACAAAAGATTTCCGTAAGTGCGATCAATATTATCAAAACCAACATAATATTCTAAATAAAATCTATTAAATTTCAGGGTTGCCAAATTTCGATATTTAAAATTGTATCGATACACCTTTTCTTTTTTTTGTATCGATATGATATCGATATATCGTATCGCTTAGCACAGCTCTAGTGCTACGGACGGTCTGAATCGGATCGTCTGATAGCTATACGGTAGGCTCACGCTCAGCAACACAACTCCGTACGCCGTACAGCTAGGTAAACACATTCAAGGGTGGATGCGCAATCGCAGTAGTCTCGACATTATTTGGGCAATAAAAAAGTCTTTTAACTCGAGATTAAAAAACACAGATTTAAATATGCAGAGTAGAGTTATTGTTGAACATCACCAGCGAGATTATATATATTTTTAAAAATATTATGGCATGTGATTATTGTGATCTTTTTTATATTTACGGTTAATTCAATTTATTGCACCTCCTATATAAATGTACCCTTTATCCCTTTATATAATATTTTATGTCTACCTCCTGCACAAGAGACGAGACGACAAATAAAAAATATCGATCTTGTCTCTTTTTCGGATCTATAATCTCGTTTTGGGGCCTCGTCTCGTTCTCGAGCGAGTCTCACTATAAAAATAAGCGCTTGCGCACTGCGCATTTATGTCCCAGAACTAACTACAAGAGACAACAAGTTCACACCAGTCTTACCGTTGTCCATATATTTTCAGTCGTAGAACTTACGTTATAATAAAGAGAAGAAACACAAAATTGTGGTCACCAAATTATTTTAATACGAACATATGTTTATTCATTGACGATCACCAGAAAATATGACAAGTTATTAAATAATTTAATTTGCCTCTAAAATAACTAATTTATTACAATTTCTAAACTATTTCAATACGAACACGAACATCACGTAATGCATTCATGATTCATGTCATCAGTAACACTAATTAAACATTAAAAAAATATTTTTTGTAAGTAAAGCTTCATTCACAGCTCTGTACATAGTCGTTGTCTGTGTCGCACGTCATAACCTTGAATACTTTGGTTTACGGAACAACGGCATACCGTTCAGAGCTACTGTCACAGTCTTTGTCATAATTGTAGTCTTAGTCTGTAGTCTAGAAAGTATGTAAACTCCAAACTTTTGTCATTGTCGTCTGTCATAGTCTTGTGTGACGAAGATAGAGAAACTTGCGTTATCTCTTTTTAGTGCATAAAATATAGGTTAGGTACATATCATTTAAGGAGTCAACATGCCTATTTCAAATCATTTATTTTTTTGTGGTATGGTGAGGAGAAGAGCAATTGCACTTGTACTAGCAATGTACTTGAAAAATAAAAAAAATAACCTCTAACCAGTCCACCCATAAGTTGGCGTTTTCGATAATGGCAGATTCACAGCAAGCGTTGCAAAATACAAATCTTATTGTATTTCTAATTATGTACATTATTAAAAAATGTTTTCGCTCTTAATAAAAAAAAAAAAAATTCTGAGAAGGAGGTAAAATATTTTTTATACCTGTCTAAATAGTTTCATATATAACTATTGTATAGCCGGTAAACAAACCTAAAAGTAAAGCTTATGCATATGTTTGGAAGCTGTGAATGGTGTAAGCAAGTGAAACGTACTACGACAAAAACTGTGATAAAGATTACGACTATGTTGGGAACTGTGAATGAAGCTTAACTAAAACTCGAATTTTAAACCGCAATCTCGCTTTCGATCTCCTCGTAAAAAACAACAAGACGAGACGAAATGCGAGAGTACTTTCGCCTCATCATCCATCACAACACAAGTGCTATAGTTTCAAAAAATACAGATTTCGAACTTCACAGTGCAATTAATAAATCTCTTAAACAAAAAAAATATTTGGTTAAGAAAATTATAAAGACAGAAATCAAATAAAAGTAATTCTCGTTCCAGAAGAAAATTATTGCTTTGTACATGTAAACCTGACTGGAAGAAGAAAGGCTGACTATATATTTTCTTAAAAAAAATAATCTGTTTTTGTCGAAGCTTAGTAAATCTGCAGAAGAACGAGAATTTTTTTTTCAAAATACAAAATTGCGAACTCAGTCTCAAGTTTGGGTCTCAGAAAGAAGAATTCGCCTTTTATCTTCTAATTTTGGCTCAATTTATAAATCAAGAACAGCTAAAACACGTACGAATGTATTAACCAATCATTTATATGTATAAACCATTTAGAGGCAATGCGGCAATAGATTACGGGATTGAAAAGGAATCAATTGCTAAACGGGACTTTACAAAAAGAAGTGGTTTAAATATAAAAGAATTCGATTTAATGACAAATAAAAAACATTCTTTTTGGCAACAACACCTGACGGAGAAAGAGGTTTAATTGAGATAAAATGTCCATTTTCGGCAAAAATAAAAAAATAATCCTTATGAAACAGTTAAAATAAAATTATAAGTTACTGTATAATTCTTTCCGATACCCCAAAATTGAGTTTGAAAAAAAATCACAATTATTATTTTCGAATACAGGGACAGTTGCATCAAATGAAAAAGATTATTGTTTTTTTGTAAAATGAGCGTCTTTGGGAATGTCTTTAGAAAAATCGACAATGATGATAACTTCTGGAATGTGAAAATGGAGAATAAATTAATCGATTTCTATAATATATTTATGCTACCCGAACTAGTAGATCCTCATTATCCCAAAAGTCAGTAATTTAGAGAATTTTTATACAATAATTTCTATTTGCTTTATTTTTTTGTGGAAATATTTATAATTTAATTTTTATGTTATTATTTTTTCCCATTGATCGTTTATTATGAGTTATAGAACACCATGAACGAGTTCTTTTAAATTTTGGAGTTCTTTTGAAATGAGAAAATGGAGAATAAATTTGTAGACTTTTATAAAAAAAAAAATGTTACCCGAACTAGTATATCCGTATTATCCCAAGTCAGACTTTGAGAGGTTTTTAGTACAATAATTTGTATTTATATTTTCCGTTTTTATTAAGATGTTTTTAATTAGATTTTTATATTGTTATTATTATTATTATTTGTGCATATATTATTAAATAATAATATTTAGAATATGATTTTAGTTGAAAAACTATTCATTTGGTGACGATATATACCAATATGTATTATGTATGTTTACAATTTTTTTTGAATATATGTAATATGTTTAAATTAATTAAAATTGTTCATACATACTTATATAATTTTATATCTATAGAATTTAGAAATTTATTGTAATAGTGTAGCAGGCAGATATAGTGTCCCGTACGTCTTTCCTCACTTGCCCCAAGTGATGGTAACCTGTAAATATTAACAAAAATCGTACTTTTCCGATAACTCTTCTATGCATACAATTTTTGTTCTGAAAAAAATCATGTGTATTTTTACATGTAATGTCAACATCGAACTGTTCATAGTATTTTCGTAAGTGTTTCAAAATTTGAGTAAAAAAATAAAAACATAATTAAAATTTTATTTTTTTGAGAAAATTAAAATTTTAAAGACAGTTCGATGTTAAGAATGTTATTCTAAAAACTTTTTTCAAATAACATTTTTTTCTAAAGTGCACCAAAATTAAGATATTAGAAAAGTACGAACGACACTTTTGCGCTAGGTAGACTAGCCCGTTAACATCAACATTATCTGCCTCTACAGTCTACACGCCTACAAGCATACTACGCTATTATGAAATTATTCAAGTATATGCAGCGTTATTAGATATAATCTACCAAATTAATTTACTGCATGTCAAAACACATGGTGTTTATGCTATACTTTTATTTTTCAACGCATACCTTACTCTAACCTAACGCGCCAAACTCAAGTTTCCATCTGAAGACCTACAATTTTCATGTGTCGGTGAGCGATGGCTCGGTTGCCGGTAAAGGTCTTGTGCCCGGTGTATTACCGAAGTAAAAAAATACTTATTATAACCTTTGAATATATATTTTCACATGTTTAATGAAACTAAATAGGCAGTTGTTAACAAATTATCTTTTTCATGTGATTAAAATAGTGAAAACATTTCACATACATCTGATTTCGTGCATTTCGCTCTTTTCGAAGTTAATTGTAAATTTGCCGAAAATTATAATAAGCAGCTAATTATTAATATTCAATGCCGATTTTCACATGTTTATTGAAACTAAGTAGGCATTTTTTAAACAATTTATCTGTTTCATGTGATTATAGTAGTGACATTTCCTTTACATCTGATTGCGTGCATTTCGCTCTTTTCTAAATTGATTGCAAATTTTCCGAAAAGTGTAATAAGCAGTTAATTATTAATATACAATACCATTTTTCACATGTTTATTGAAACTAAATAGGTAATTGTTAAACAAGTTATGCGTTTCATGTGATGAAAATAGTGAAAACATTTCACATATATCTGATTTCGTGATTTTCGCTCTTTTGTTTTGTTTATTGAAAATTTGCCGAAAATTATAATAAGCAGCTAATTATTAATATTCAATACCGATCTACACATGTTTATTAAAAAAAAATTGGGCAATTGTATATTATTCTTCACAATTTGTCTTATCGACATGATAAGGAACAACAGGTCAGTACTGCAGCCGAAGTAATATCACGCGAATTGAATTTTAAAAATTTGACTGCGTATTAATATTCAATATCAATGTCATATGTTTGGTCAAACTAAATAGCCATTTATTCGCCAAATTATCTGTTTCGTATCAGTAAAATAAAATATAAACAAAAGTATCATCAAAATTGTTAAGCTAATCAGATAGAAGTTAATTGAAATTATTTTGTGTTAATTTCGTTTGACAATTAAGACAGAAATATGAAAAAGAGGAAAAGATAAAATTAATATAACAAAATATAAAATAGTTTCCTCTATGAGATACATATCAACATTTTTTTATTGAATTGTCTGACGGTATTTTTAAAAATGGAACTTTAATTCACCCCTGGTGTGCTGCGCGGCGAGTTTTGCTTGTGTTATCGGCATGCGATGTGTAGGTTGCACATAGCGCTGTTTGCTAGTGTTTCTGACGAGACGATCGAGACGGAAAACTACATTGTCTCATCTCGTCTCATTTAGAAGGCAAGAAATTAAATCTCGTCTCGATTTTTTCTCGTCTCGAACAATGGAGTCTCGTCTCGAACAATGGAGTCTCGTCTCGGCCGAGAATCTCGACGAGATTTCTCGATGTTTTTTTGTTAATAAATCCAATATGCAATTTATTTTGATATACTATATATAATTGTAAAAATATATAAATAATACGCAGAGTGGTTAAAAAAATTAGTCAAATAGCTATTTTCTTCAGTATCTATATATAATTTGCTATAATGAAAGAGGGTAAGCCAACTGATACGGGACGGGTCTTGTATACAAGTATTATGTTGAACTAAATTAATAATTGTTGGAATTATAAGCAATCTATGATTCAAAAATGTATGTGAATTGTACGTAGCTACGGAAATAACATATAATTTATATGTCATTTTTTCTGTCTGTCAATTTCTGTTGTAATTAAAAAACTGTGAACTGTAATAGTCATTTAATACAAATACTCTTTCTAAACATATTTCTTGCATTGTTTTAATGAAAAATGTAATAATAATTAGTTTTACCAACAATTCAAGAACTGGTATTACAGACAGAATAAATTAACATCTTTAATAAATTTAATTTATTCAATAAATTGTCATCGACTTTACATATTTTATGACAAATTAAACATAATTTTGTTTGCTGTTCATAATATTTGACAATATAAAAATTTCTCTTTCACGTGACTTCAATTTTGTGAGTGTATCTTTTGCTTATTTAAACATTATTTATTAGAAAGAATTCCCATAAATAATAAACTATTAAAATAAATATATCATCACGCTTTTTACCCGTTACTGGGTGTAACGCTTTGTCGGTAAGTGAACGTGAATACATCACTGTGACGTCACGAAAGAAAGGAGGTAGTTTTATTTAAGAAATTTTAGCATGATCCTGTTTAAATTTATAGTAAAAAAATAGGATAATTAATATAAATTTACAAAATGTTCCAATAATTTTTTTAAAAAATATATTTTTAAAAATAAAAAAATTGTCGAGAAATCTCGCAATAATTGTCGAGATTCGAGAATCTCGACATATAAGTCTCGTCCCGTCTCGTAAGTTGAAATAGCTTTTTCGTCTCGCCGAGACGAGAAATTTCGAGACGAGACGAAACGAGATTCGAGAATGTCTAGTCTCGTCCGAAGAAACACTACTGTTTGCCATACTCGGAGTTTTGAAATTACAGGTTCGCACTCAGCACTTTGGCGCATATTCCCCATTGCTGGGTGTGCCAATCTGCTTTGTATACAGATATCGGTAATGATGAAATATTTGTACCGTGAGGGCGCTTACCATGCGTCACCTCACGGGCACTCAATGCTGGCGTGGAGAGTGCACCACAGGGGTCAATTTGTGCCATTAAAATTCGAAGTAATTTTTGGAGTCATTCGGGATCGAACCCGGGTTCCCAGATTCGCGACCAGATATTCAGACACACGGACACGAGACCCCATATTAAGGTAGTTCACCAGTATCGAGTTTCTATAGATATTCATAAAAATTTAACTATGTGTTAAGAATGACCTAATACATGCACAGTTAATTTTTCATAAACTTGTGACGTACAGAAAATGAGCTATTCGCCTCGAAAGTCAGATATATTAACACGTGAAGCACAGGACCAATGCTACAAAAACCACCGTTTTGATTGATAGTATCATTTTTCTTCTATAGATTTTAATAAAAAAAACTAATATGAAGGAGTTTAACATAATTCGAATGTTATTTCAAACGATGAAAGCGATCTGACGTACAGTTTTAGACTAATCGTAGTGTAAAGTAATGTACTCGATGACAGAAACACTCGAGCAAGAGAGGCAGCGGCAACACTGTATGTTTACGTCACGGGGAGGGGGGTAAAACTATTATAATATATAGATAAAAATATCACTCACATTTGCATTTAATGTATTTTTTATTCTTTTATATTTTTGAAAAACTGTATAACAACGTTATAACTGTGAAATTGATTTTTTGACAGCCTAAAATTGACATTTAAATGACAGCAGGCATAAATTATGCCTTCATTACCGGTTTTGAAACTAGACTTTTTGGGCAGATTTTAAAACAAAATTTGAGTTGTTTCCCGGCGTTGCTACGATCTAGCAGATATCAAATTTAAATGTTATTTTTAGAATGTAAAAAAATCAATTTAGCTGTTATAACATCGTTATATGGTTTTTCAAAAATATAAATATATAAAAAATACAAAAAAAGCAAATGTAAGTCATATTTTTTATCTACATATAATTTGTTAAATTTTTATATGTCAAAATTGACAGCGGGAATAAGTCACGTCAAAACGGCGAATTTGTAACTACGGCTGGATTCAGCGGCTCTCTTCTAGAGCTGTTCCCCTCTTGCTCCTCCGATCACACCGCGACGTTGCCAGCTTTCTGATAACACCATTTCGTAGCAGTGTGACATACGGCGCGAGAAGGTACAGTCACCTACCAAAAGTTTTATTTAGAAAGGGGTTATCGTAGAATGCGCAGTATATGTTCAGCGCCCTCAAATTTTTGGCGTGGACGGTAGCTGGTGAACTACCGACAACGTCGAATTAGGTTTGACAATCTCATCCGCTACGGATCTCTAGCGCTACAATCGCAAGGAGAGGCGCCAAAATCTCAAATAGCAAGATTTAAAAATTACGGCTAGCGCGAGCGATAATACCTCGCTTGGAGGCTAGTCTAGTACGTACTGGCCGGGAAATATCTTCACTGCAGTATTATTATTCTTTCATACTTCAAGAACTAAAAGTGTTTAATTTTGGTTTCAAGAAAAATTGTATTTTTATAAATATAATTAGGGTTTATATTTATACTATGTGTATATAAAGAACATATCTAGAAAAATAAGCAAATATTTTTCATTAGGTATTCTTAGAGAATATAATTCAATTGTTTCCTTTATTTATCCGCCATTGTTTAAACAATTTACGTGATACTTTCTAAATTGTTTAAAAATAAAATGGCTAATGGGGATTAAACATTTTTATTATATAAATATGTATGTATGTGTCTAAAAAAGCAAATATCTTTCATTAGGTATTCTTAGAGATAATAACTCAATTGTTTCCTTTATTTATCCGCCATTGTTTAAACAATTTACGTGATACTTTCTAAATTGTTTAAAAATAAAATGGATAATGGGGATTAAACATTTTTATTATATAAATATGTATGTATGTCTAAAAAAGCAAATATCTTTCATTAGGTATTCTTAGAGATAATAACTCAATTGTTTCCTTTATTTATCCGCCATTGTTTAAACAATTTACGTGATACTTTCTAAATTGTTTAAAAATAAAATGGCTAATGGGGATTAAACATTTTTATTATGTAAATATGTATGTATGTGTCTAAAAAAGCAAATATTTTTCATTAGGTATTCTTAGAGAATATAACTCAATTGTTTCCTTTATTTATCCGCCATTGTTTAAACAATTTACGTGATACTTTCTAAATTGTTTAAAAATAAAATGGATAATGGGGATTAAACATTTTTATTATATAAATATGTATGTATGTCTAAAAAAGCAAATATCTTTCATTAGGTATTCTTAGAGATAATAACTCAATTGTTTCCTTTATTTATCCGCCATTGTTTAAACAATTTACGTGATACTTTCTGAATTGTTTAAAAATAAAATGGCTAATGGGGATTAAACATTTTTATTATGTAAATATGTATGTATGTGTCTAAAAAAGAAAATATATTTCATTACGTATTCTTAGAGAATATAACTCAATTGTTTCCTTTATTTATCCGCCATTGATTAAACAATTTACGTGATACTTTCTACATTGTTTAAAAATAAAATGGCTAATGGGGATTAAACATTTTTATTATGTAAATATGTATGTATGTGTTTAAAAAAGAAAATATATTTCATTACGTATTCTTAGAGAATATAACTCAATTGTTTCCATTATTTAACCGTCATTGTTTGAACAATTTACGTGATACTTTCTAAATTGTTTAAAAATACTATGGCTAATAGGAATTAAACATTTTTATTGTGTAAAAATGTATGTATGTGTCAAAAAAAATTGTTTTTCATTAGGTAGTCTTAGGCCCGGTATTTTCACTTCCGAATAAAGTTTTGAATAAGTATTCGTTAAATAAATTTATTCTATATATTTATCCAACGAATAACTCCATTGAGTCTTTTCACACATTTGACAAAAACAAATAGCTATCTGCCGAATAATTTTAACATTCGTGAATTGGTAACTTTGCAGAGTGAATTTGTGTCAGTGGAGAAGGATGAAGTTTTGCGTAGTCACGTTAAGCAGACAAGGATGAAAATGTGTCAAAAAAAAATGAATCTGTACCTGTACTTGCTTGTCAAAATTTTGTTTGACATCCTTAATGTCATCTATATCATTCTGCATTTTTAGCCCCGGGAGAGTGTAGTTTAACAAGTAATATATTGCAGTAATCATACTCGGTAAACAAAATTATATGTATATTGTAAAATTGTCCTTATAATTTTTGTATATTCCTTTCAGTTCGAAGTAAATGATCATTGTATAAAAATACATATTCAAACTCCGAAAATATTTTACCAGCATCAAATGTCAGGATTTACCCAAGAAGGGATTTACCTATGTATGCACTGTTTGAGATCAAATACGAACCGCAATTTGTAATAATAAAATAAGAACAGTTTGTTTTCATAATCGGAATCTGTCAAAAAATTCCTTGATGTGTGTGGTTAGGTCGCTATAGTCAAATTTTTTGACTCTGTCAGTAATAAAACTATAAATGAACTATAAATATCGCAATTATGATAAAGCAGCATATCCTTTACTTTCTGCAGTATAATACTGTTTGGCATCGGCCCATATTTTTGAGCCGCTCTATTCTTGCATTGAATCAAACGTCTACCAGGTATGTATAGGAAAATAGCCTTACAGTCCTTTAACATAAATAAATAGAGCGGCTCAAAAATATGGGCCGAAGCCAAACAGTATTATACTACAGAAAGTAAAAGATATGCCGCTTTATCATAATTGCGATATTTATAGTTCATTTATAGTTTTATTACTGTACCCGACAGAGTCAAAAAATTTGACTATATCTGATCGTGCGTTTTCGATTTCTCGCATTATTTATTCATTCATAGTTCAAACAATCATCAGAATCATTAAAAATATTTAATATATCCACTTTATTAATAATCTGCACTATGTAGAAATGTAATGTACTTACGAATAAACCCTTTATTCGCTACCTAACTAGCGAATAACTTATTCCGCGAATAACAGATGTTATTCTTTCGAGTAAATTTATTTGCAAGTGAAAAGATAATATTTATCCGAAGGTTAAATTTATCTTTAGCTTTATTCGGAAGTGAAAATAGCGGCCCTTAGAGAATATAACTCAATTGTTTTCGGTACTTAACCGTCATTATTTAAACAATTTACGTGATACTTTCTAAATTGTGTAAAAATGCTATGGCTAATGGAGATTAAACATTTTTATTGTGTAAAAATGTATGTATTTGTCTAAAAAAGCAAATATTTTTCACTGTGTATTCTTGGAGAATATAACTGAATTGTTTCGGCTATTTAACCGCCATTGTTTAAACAATTTACGTGATATTTTCTAAATGGCTAGGTATGCAGCGTCATAATGTTTATACATCGCCCTGTTCATTTCTTGTTTCGTTCAGTTTCATAATGTTCAAATCTTAACTATGAAGATGAACTTCGTGCGCTCACAATTTAAAAAGTACACTCTGCAGTACAAAGTTTAAACAAAAAATACTAACAATTCTACCTTTTCCGATTCAAAAAGTAATTTTCAGGTTCATTTTGTATTCCGAAGTAGACCTGTGCGCCGCCGCCGACGTTTCAACTACCGGCGCGCCGCCTATCTGTTGTACGACGCGCCGTCGTTGTTCTCGTCATTATAATATTATAAATGATTATATTTTCAGTAAATACATTCATATTAATCGTAAATATTAATGTACAGAAATATTTTTCTTGTGATTTCCAAGACTACTTACTGCTTTCCTGATCTGTCATCTGTACTGTACACGCAGTGTTCCCAAATCGTAGGATTTTTAAGTATTACCAGGGATTGAGGGATTTTTTTCAATTTTGTGGTAATTTTCTTATATATAAAATTTGGAAAATATTTAAACATTCGCCATGCAAAAATCGTGCTGGTATAATATAGTAATCTCCTATACCGACGTAGTGACTTTAACTGCTGCATATTTAATGTGGGCCCCGATCACATTCAAAAACATACTAAAAGTATGTATTCACTTATAAATAAATATAGTAGATGAAGAATGAAGACCAGAGACTAAAAAATGTTTTTTTTTTTTGAATTACTATTTGTTTTTTATTTGCTAGAATTATTGTTTATTTATTTGTTATATGTAAACAATTAGTAGTGAAAATATTTGAATTTTGTTAGAGTGTTTGGAGGGATAAATCACTTTTAAAGTTTGGGAGGGAACACTGACTGTACATATACAATGACAACTTAATTAACAAATCAACAAATTTGTGCCAAACATCTTCAGTAGTTCATAAAATGGAAAACTGTGTAAAGGAATATATCAAAAATATATATTTTACAAACCAAAATCAGAAGGACATTTCAAGTTAATATAAAAGTATGATTTGAGAACACTTTGTTTATTTACAATTAAACAAAAATAATAACGAAGTTCCCATTGCCATTAATACGGAACGAGTGTATTGTAAAAATGTTTAGAAACGAAATTCATTATCGCCACTCTCCGTAAACTAAATTATATTCATACACGATAATTGATATTTGTAAAGAAAAAATGTGGTATGTGATATAATTTACACTAGTGCGCTAAATTATTAACATAATTCTCACCTATTTCATTTTAAGTTTACGTTTTATGTAGGTATGATTGAGTAAATCATTCCAGTTTTTGTATTAAAACGCCGGCGCGCCGCCGACATATCAAATACGCCGCCACCGTCAAAAAATAAAGCACATACGCCGGCACGCCGCCACCGCCGCTATTTTTTTAACAATTCGCCGCCGACGCCTTGACCCTCGTCGGCGCACATGTCTACTCCGAAGTGTAGTTTTTAAATTGTAAGCGCGCGAAGTTCAGCTGCGCCAACTTCGTGGTCAAGGTTTGAACGTTATGAAACCGAATGAAACAAGCAATGAGCAGGACGATGTATGAACATTAGGACGAACGTGTGTTCCCTTCTAAATTGTTTAAAAATACTATAATAGGGATTTTAATAAAGAAATACTTAATATTTATACAGATGTACCATTAAAAATTACTTTGCTGCACGCAAAACACATCATCTTTATAATAGACTACCTGAAATTGAACACCTTTAGAACTAAAGAAATTCAAAATCATCAAAAAACTACTTTTATACTCATAATATGAATATCTTGACATGAAACATACTTTATTTACAATTTATTGTTATATTCTACTCGTATTTCTTTGACGTCCTATAAACAATATGTATTGTAAAATAGTCAATAAAAATTATTATTATTATCAGTTCAATAATTTGCATTTTTCTAAATATAATTTTGATATTCACAAAATTGTTAACAAATTTTAATAAATAGATATTACTGAATAGGTATTAGATAATATAAAAACATAGAGTCATAGATTATTTACTATAAATTTCAGCGACAGCGACACATGAATTCTAGTTTCTGTACCTGCGCAAACTGTACAGCGCAATTAGTCTCCGCCCAGTAATTTAATTTTCATCTGTGCGGCATACGCAGTGTACTGAGCTGTCTTCCACTGTCGGACATACTCGCGTAGATGATCGGGTACATTCGTGATTGTTAATTTACGGCAATATTTAAAACAAAATTTTCTACGAGTAAAATAATTATATGTCGGCATACAATTTGGCGGAGTTTTTTGCAACAGAAAACAAAGCTCTGTTATAAGGAACGTTAAATTCACAAATTTATGGCTTAGAATGCTCTAAACTTTTCTAATACGCATTTTACAATATCTATTTTATTAGAATTAGTTAACAATTCACACATGTTAACACTAAACTATTTAATCCATCAGACCACTATGAATTGTTATTACTGTTACTATTAATAAGGTATTGTTTTAGTTATTATGGTTGTGTAAATTCAAATATAAGTAAATAAATGTATTAATGGTTAAAATATATATATATATATATATATATATATACAAAGCGTAATTGGGCAATAAAAATAACCGTTTGTTAATATTTATTGTAAAATAACAATTCAAAACAGCGCATATTAAAGGAATACTTTTATATTCCTCTAATATGGGTTTAAGAGATTTGTAGCATTATTTATAGTAGAATAACAAGTGCCATTTGTTTATTATTGTTTTAGTATAACTACACTTAAATTCTAGCATATTTGTCATAACCACACCCTGCACACTGGTTTTGTTTTCACTACTTTATGAAAACTAATCGATCAATTTGTATAAAAATTCATGGTTAAAAATATCTGTATAATGCGTGATTGGGCAATAATAATAACAATTTGATAATATTTTTTTGTAAAATAACATTTCATTCATACAAATGATAACTGACAACACTCATCATAAGAAAAAGAGTAATGAAATGAACAAATTATGGTTTAAAAGTTTCATATATATCTAATGTAAATATAAAATTAATTTGTTATTTATTATTTCATAAATATTTAGTATTTATTATAATCTATTGTACACATGTGTTGTTTTTGATGCGACTACTAACTTAAAATTTAAACAGAATTGCGCCACAACCGCTGTATTCTTAGATGGAGGGGACACTGTTGGTCATGCGCAGTAAAACCTATACTACTGGTCAGACTGTCAGACAACAACAACTACAGTTCCCTGTACAGAGTAGTAGATGCCCGGAAAATACGCAACACATTGCAAGTTTTGTGTGTTTCATCAAGCCTACTTGATACGAATTCAAGTAACAACTCTACAAATAGTTTTTGTAGAGTTAAAACAGTATTCTTCTACTATTCACGATTTTACATATAAACAATGTCAGGGTAAGTAATGCGCATTATATTAACGTGATTCCTCGAAATGATTATGCCAGCGAGATCTTGCATAGTCGCATCGACTGTATGACCAAGTCCAAGTAGATCAGGGACAAGTTAATTTATTTATACAATGTACCGTAAATATCAAATCATAACCAACATCTTGTTTGTTGTTCCGAAAATATAAAATTTCTGAAAAAATTATATTTACGGAACACGGTTGCTGAAATATGGTTACTGATTTTGCTAACCAAATCAACCGAGCTTGAGACATGAGGCGAATTTTCGCGACGAACCAAAGCGGTCTGGTTAATGAATTTTATGAACCAGTACGTTCTCGCGACGAACTAATTACGTCAATCATGGACCAGGTTCGTCGAATCACGAACCGAGCTAGCGAGCAGGTTCATGAATCTGGTTCATCGATTCTCTCTTTCTAATCTCAATCCATCTCAGTCTACCTTTATTTTGTTTGTAACACTTGAGCGTTTGAGATTTTGATTTAAACTAGAATAAATTACAAACATGGGAAAAGTCACAATTTCCAATGGATTAGAAATGCTTGAAGTGGAAGTTGACAGGGGAACTGTTGATATGTTAAATAAAGGTAAAACTTAGGTTAAAATTTTGTTTACAAATAATACAATCAATTATTTGCAGATCCTGTAGTTACAAAATATTTCGAAATGTGTAAAGATCGCATACTAAATAACTCATGTCCATAAATTCATCTATAATATAACTCATATACTTCTCCATCCTTTAAAATTAACCGCCGAATGATGCAACAGGTTTAACCAAACTGATTTCTCGCGATATCCTATCTTACGTCATAACAGTGACGTTTTCATGAACCAAACGTGTAACCGTGGTTCATGTTTGGTCCGTCGCGAAAAATCGCCTATGGTTGTTTTGTGGTTATTACCCCCTCTCCACTTGCATTCTGATGCGCAATGACAACCAGTTGTATTTTTTTTGGCAAGTTTGTTTTGATTCATTTATAAACCAATAAATATATACGTATCTTCATAAAACTTCAGAATGGTGTGTATTTATATTATTCATTACATGCTTTATAATTAACCTTATTCATTATCATTTCAGGAAAATAATAACTCTTTAATAATTTGTCGCTGCATTATACTAATTATGTACAACAGGCCTCAAATTCACAAAATGTGTTAATGTAATACTGTCAAATGTCAACTGTCATCTGCCACATCTGTCTGCTTAACGTAGCAGTTCAATCTCAAGGTCAAATCGTTCCGCAAACAATATATTCATAATTCGGTAACCATTGGTTAACCGAAAATAAACGTAAAAAAATCTTGGTTACGATTTAATATTTACGGTACATAGTATTGAATTTAAAACATTAAGGGCCAGTTTTACAATCGCCGGTTAGAATATTAACTGTAGGTACAATGGGGTAGGAATAAATAAGGAGGGAGCCAGGGATCATCCAGCAGTGGCATCCGGTGTACATTTTTGTGGCATTACGGCATTTTTCAGCAGTAATTGGCATGATTGAGCATTATTAGCAATATAGGCATTATTAAGCATTTTTAAGGTAGTAAAAGGCATTATTGGCAGTAAAACAGCATTTTATTTTCTTCTGCGCATATTAGCGGATAAAGTCTGTTCAGTTCAATTGTAAAATTATTTTTAATTACTTTTATTGTAAAACTATTACAATTTATTATAATCCTATGTTTTATGGAGGTAAACAGATAAGGCAACGGGATATGTGGTATGTGACCAAATTTTTATTTATATATTTAAATATTAGACAAAAAATTAAAATATCGTCTGTATTATTTTTGAATCAATTAATAATTTGTATTTCACGAGAAATAAGTTCGGAGGCGGATTATAGTAACGTAACTATGGCTCGAGCTTGGTAAGCAGTATGATAGCGGGAGAAATATAGTCAGTCCATACTAACGTCACTTCTCCAAAACATTCATTTGCATTATTATTACGAAATAATATTTAATTTTTACCTTCCGTCACTTTTAGGTAAGGAAGGTATTGTCTTTGGTCAAAAAATTCAATGATGAGTTTTTACTGAATAAGCATGTTTTAGGGTCCCTATAATATGATTTTACCATTTTTACGATGATGTATGTATGTATGTGTCTGTGTGTGTGTGTCTGTTTTTCGTATTCGTCAAGTTTACATCCAGAAGAACAAGTGATTAGATTTTGGTTATAATTGGTGAACCGGAAGTAGCCTCATTTGAAAATTTAACAGAAATTTGATTTATTGACATTTAATATTATTATAACTTAAAGAATATATTATTCTCTATACGATTTGATTACATTTTGTACTTCATATTCAATAGATACAGAGTTAAAGGATTTTAAAGAAATTAAATTTTATAATTCAGCCAGCTATGCTAAACATGGAAACTGCTAATATATTCATATAATTCAAATTGACAGATGTCAGTACCTATGAATAAAAAGTAAATTAATGTGGCAGAGATGAGGATGTTGAAGTAGATGTTGGGGAACACACGGAAAGATACGGTAATAAAATAACTCTAGTGTTACAATTTTCTAGAAAGATACAAGAAAGACGATTATATTGGTTTGAACATGTCATGAGGAGAATTGAAGAATTATATTTGAACAAGAATGAGTAGTTTAATAATGGGAGGTTGAAGAAGCAGAGAAAGACCAAAGATAAGATGGAAGGACTATATTGCGGAAGACTTGAGAGAAAAAGAACCGAATGAGAACGACACACAAAAATATCGACTCCTAACGAATGGGAAAAGCTAAAGAGGAAGAAGATGTTAGTGGTAAGTGCAATTTGAATAGTTTGTTTATGAAATAATTTTACTGGAAATTTAGAATCTTTTGCAAGAAAAATTATGTATGGAATTTATACAGAATTGACGGAAGGTATTGTGCTGGCCACAACAGATTTTTATTATAATGAAAATTCATATTTTTACTATTGTTTATCATATTTCTTATATGTTATCTTTATGTTACAGACAGGTTTGTCAGACGGATTACTTGGAGAACACCGGAGAAATATTTAAAGCACATTTGGAAAATTTTACCTTGCCAGAAGAAAAATATATAATAGATGCAAAAAAAGTCTGCCCCAATTATCTAGACGGACATCTGCCCAAATAAAACCATGGATTAATAACGAGAATAATAGGAGATTAGGAGAAAATTCTCATAATATGTCCAAAATTAAGTGGTATATCATTGGGATCTCGGAAACTATAAGAGCTACGAGGTCGGTTAAATGGGCAATGTTGTGCATTTTTGAGTGTTCATTCCGATTCCTTTGAGAAAATAGTATATTGTGCAACAAGTGCAGAAAAGCACCTATTGCCCACGAGGTGTGAAAGTTTCAGCACGAGACGAAGTCGAGGGCTGGAATCACACAAGTGGGCAATAGGTGTTTCTGCACGAGTGGCACACTATACTTTTTCTACGACCACACTCTTTTGTAAGAAATAATTTATTTTTAATAAAAAAACATATAGTTGGCAAGTCGTGGGATAAAGTGTGAGAAATAATTTCTCACACTTTAACCCACGAAATGATTAACTTTCGGGCTTTGTAGAGCAAGGGAATGTGTGAGAAATAATTTCTCACACTTTATCCCACGACTGTGGGACATTAATAACTTTCGGGTTATGTAAAGTATGGGAAAAGTTCAATTTTCTGTAGTGGTCGTAGGAAAAAATATTTTTTCTCTTCCAATAGTGTATGGGTTATTATTGTTTCATCCCTAAAATCTTAATTTTTTCGTCATTTTTCATTACATTTCGCGTTTTTATGCCAAAAATGTAAGTAGTTTTTCAAAATAGTATTTTATTTTCCTTAAGCTATTTCATACATATCCTGTTCATAATTTAATTTTGTTTCCATATTTTTAATGTAACGTTTATGTACTTTGACTAGGTATCTGACATAAAAAATTTGTTTTTGAAACACATGATTTTTATTGACCATAATATTTTTAGTTACAATAAAATAATTTATTTACTTAAAATAATTTATATGACATAAATATTACAGATGCTTTCAAAAAAACGCGAAATGTAGTGAAAAATAACGAAAAAATAAAGATTTTAGTGACAAAACAAAAGTAAAACACAATAATCCTTGCACCATTGGAAAGAAGTATTTTTTTTAAACAAAAATCCAATATGGTACCCATTTAAATATGAAAGTTGCTATTAATATCTTGGAAGCCTCCATCTTAAATTTTATTCTAACATCATTTTTAAGTTTGCCTTATTAAATCATGTAACTTTTACATGATTTTTTTTATATCATTTATAATTACGGAGTTATTTGACATTTATTAAAATCGAGATTTTCAGTTTTGTTAATAACTTTGAAACTGGTCGAGTTTTTAATTTTTTTCAGCGGAATCTGAATGTGCCCTCAAAACTGCACAACATTGCCCTTTTAACTGACCTCTTAGCTCTTATAGTTCCCGAGATCCCAATGGTATACCACTTAATGTGGGATACCTTTCGTAGACATGTAATAGACATGTTTATCACTTAACATTGTTTATTTATGTTGTATTAATCTTATATTTATTATTTGTAATATCTAATTTCTAAAAAAATTATCCTGGTAATTTATTTTTTTGTATTTCTTTGTATGTATGGTTGGGTGGAAGAACACCTTTGACTGAACCCCGCCTTTGGCTATGGTCAATAAAGATTGTTGTTATTATTAATAATTTTTTATTCTCAACTCAGTCCAATGTAATTCCAATTAAAAATTATGTAAGGAAAAGATCAATTTTGAAAAATATGTGTTTTGTAAATATCACGTGACAAATTGTATGTGTTTTTATATAATTTAGCAAAGAATTATGCACTGATTTTTATTATTGGTAATTTAGAATAAATTTTCATAAATCAATTGTAATTCAATTACTACATACATTTCTGATTAAATTTTCTTTGAAAATAAATGTTTTTGATGTATTTACTTGTTTTATAACTAAAATATTAAAACTATTTTAGTACATAATTTACAATTGACACGTTTTCAATTCGACGTTTAATTTTTTGTATTTAAAGTGACTACAAATATAAATTATAGATTCCTATAATACCGACACTACATTGACATCTATTGATATTGCTATACACTAAATTGTGCTTCAAAAGTGCGTATACTGCACCACTTGTAAAAATGATTATAACATTTTAATAAACTAATTAAGAAAAAAATAAAAAAATAGGGGTATTTTATTTTTTCATTTTCCGTCTATTTCTTTATATAAAATTAAAGTATATCTTTGAGCTTCAAAAGTCGGTGCTTCGAAAATGACCTGTTACATGTATATATACAGTGTGTTAATTAAAAACCTGGCCATAGGCGTTTAACATGGGAAATCAGTTTTTCCTTGCGCAAAAGTTCCCAAATTATTTTAGACAAAAATACTTCAAATAAATGTTGTAGAGAATTAAATTCTGCATCCAGATTAGTAATAAGATTTTATTTTCGATGTTTCATAACCGAGAAAATCAATTTCAAAGTTTATCGAAAATTGCTGATTTATAGCGATAGCCATGGAAGTCAAACAAAATTACAAACAATTGTATGACATCTTAACTGTCAAAGAAAGTTTGTGTTTTGTGATTTTCGTTCAGTAACATATTTTTTTGGAAGTATGGAACAGTTTTCTCATGAAGAAAAGCTTCAGATTATAAAATGGTGTTACTGTGGACAAAGCTATAGAAAAATACGTGATTTAATAAGTGTAATGTGGTCACATCGACAAATTCCAAGTAAAACCACAATAGAATCTTTTATTAAAAAAACTTAAAGCTGTAATTTCCAATGAATGTAGAAAAATAAATGCCAGACAGCTGCATAATGTTCGACATGGCTTTTATAATAGACTTGGGTATTGCTTAGCGCAAAATGGAGGGTTATTTGAACATTTAATATAAAATTATATTCATTCTAGTTTTCTGTTTTTCTTTTTAAATAAATACATTATTCTTGTTTTCATTTTTATTTTATTTTGTATATGTTGACAGCTATGTATTCTAAAAAAGTTAAATTCTAATTCATTGTGTCAATGTCATACAATTGTTCGTAATTTTGTTTGAGTTTCATGGCTATCGCTATAAATCAGCAATTTTCGAAAAACTTTGAAATTGATTTTCTCGGTTATGAAACGTCGAAAATAAAATCTTATAACTAATCTGGATGCAGAATTTAATTCTCTACAACATTTATTTGAAGTATTTTTGCCTAAAATAATTTGGGAACTTTTGCGCAAGGAAAAACTGATTTCCCATGTTAAACGCCTATGGCCAGGTTTTTAATTAACACACTGTATATATATATATATATATATATATTGTAACGTGCGTCCCTGACAAGGGTATACGGGCGCCGCTACTGGTAGAATATTCGTGAGCGATGACGTAATCCCCGGCGGTGGGGAAAAACCCATACAGCTAAACGTTTTAATTACACTGGTGACCTGGATCCTTTGTATTCAATGTCATTGTGGCGTCAGAAAGTTAGAGAAGGACATCGCGCTATATAAACCCGTCGCCAAAGCCAGCGAATTAATGAATGAATTAATTACGAATTGTAATACATTTTTATAATATTCACTCGATCGTTAGCGTTTAAGAAATTCATTTTGACACGAATATTTGATATAAACAAAACAAAAAACCAAACAATGAACACATTGTTGACACGAAAAGAATAATATTTTTTTATAGAAGAAGCTTAATTCTAAATTATTGTAATTGGAAATATAAGATAGATATTGAAATGGATAACAATATTTTATAAATAAAAAAATTTGATTACAACAATCAAAATATGGATTTAATAAAAATGCATAATTCTTTCTTTTGATCTTAATAATACATGATAATAACACAATGATTATGTGTATGTTTTGTATTTTTGGCACACTCAGCAATGGGTAATATTCCGTAATGATATTTTTATTTATAAACAAACTATTGATGTACTTTTGCAATAAAAATATCGTATTAAATTATTGCAAACTAATATAAAATAAAATTGAACGATATTTTGGAGATATGTATTTATATAATGGCGATATAGTATGTATCTATTTTTAAACGTTTTTTATATTTCTGAAATGTATTGTTTTGATTTCAACTTTTTTAAAATTTCAAAGTGAAGAATAAGGATTATTACTTGCGTATTCTTTGAATTTTGGTTTATGTCTTGGATATAAGTATGGCAATTATCCAACAGTTACAACTAGCAAATATAATGGTTTCTTCTATATCGACGTGCTTTAAAATAATGCCCACTAGCGCTCGCTTCGGACTTGAAACAAATTACTGAGGGGTCACAGTTAACGTTAAGTGTGTGTTGTCGCTAGCCCCACTACCGTTCCGCAGTGATGACGTATTATTTGCGTCATAGCTTTGACGTCATTCCTATAATGTAGAAGGGGCATGACGTCACCGAGTTTTATCACAGTGCGTTCAATGAAGTTAGCAAATCAGCGTGCTACGCTAGCGAATTGTATATAACGTCATTAGTGACGTCATATTTAATGCTTTGCTAGCGAAAAATGCTAGCACCGATTATTTCGCTAGCTTGATCTGCTAAGTGCTGCTAGGATACCAAATTTAAAATGGAATCAAAAATTTTTATAAATCACGTTTCAAATGAAGACGCTAGCTATATATTGTCGAAAAATAACAATTAAATTTTATATTGACATTACAAGCAGATATGCTTTGACATTTGTGGTTATGTTGAAGTAAATGTAATTTTTTTGTAAAATTTTTAGATGGAGAATCAATTTTCTGTTATTCCCAAAACTGTTTTTAATTCCAAGTTGAATGAAGCATTTAAAAATTCACAAAGTAATATCTTAGTCAAATATTTTAATTTATATTCGCACCAATTGCCGTTCAGTAAACGTTTTGCTAACTTTATTTTGCTACTTCGTTAGCGCTAGCTTGCTAACTTCATTGAACGCACCTAGTGGCTTTCGCGACTCTGTTTTCAACTGGCTAACTTATAAGTGTGGTTACGTTAGTGTTTTGTTTGTAAACAAATAGCTTTTCGTGGGATTTAAAATTTGGTTGTGCGTGACGCTGAAGTAGAGGAGAGAAGAGAAAAAGCTAGACTTGCCCGAAGATTAGTTAGAGATGCACACAATCCGTTTCATTTGGCCGAAGCGGAATTTCGTGCAAATTTTAGCCTGGGCAAAGAAGTATGTTTGTATGTTGTAAATAATCTAAGCCCTCATTTAAACGCTGGCAGGTATAGAAATCGTATTCCTGCCCATTTAAGGGTAAGTACTTGCTCATTATGATCATTTATAGACTGAAAACAGTTTTTTGAAATATTTGTTTTAGATATTATCCGCTATTCACTTTTTTTCGGTGGGTAGTTACCAACGAAGTGTTGGAAATAGTTTGTGGGCTTGTTTGAGTCAACCCATGGTTAGTAGAGCTATTAAAGATGTATCAAACGTTTTGATAAGATATTTATTGAGTACGTGGATCCGTTTTCCACGAAACAATCAGGAAAGACAGCTATATAAAAATCGGTAAGGAATAGTTTCATATTTTTTTATATTTGATATATGTTAATTATTATTATACATTATAGATTTTATGTCACACATCGCATGAGGGGCGTAATAGGTGTAGTTGATGGGACACATATCGCCATTACGAAGCCCGTTGAAAATGAACATGCCTTTGTTAACAGAAAAGGGTATCACAGTGTTAATGTTCAAATTGTAATAATTTATATTTTCCGTAAAACAAGTGTATTTTACATTCCCATTTTCAGATATGCGATGCTCAGTTAAAAATCATTAACATAATATCGCGATGGCCCGGTAGCATACACGATGCCTATATTTGGCGGAATAGTTGAATAGGACAGGCTATGAGAGCTAATTTTGAAAACGGCGATACAAATACGAAAATATTAGGTAAAAAGAGTTCTTTTTATATTAAATATACTATTAACTAAAATAATTTATTCACAGGCGATTCTGGTTATCCCTGCCTTCTGTGGTTGATGGTTCCTCTACCTAATCCCAGAAATCCAGGGGAGGTAAATTTTAACAATGCCTTTAAACGAGCTAGAAGTTGTGTGGAACGTAGCATTGGCGTTCTTAAAGGCAGATTCCGCTGTCTTTTGAGAGACAGAACACTTCACTATTCGCCGAGAAATGCTGGAAGAATAATTCTTGCGTGTGCAATTCTTCACAACATTGCTTTGCATCATAATGATGAAATACCAGAAGCCGAATATGATAATATAGACTTGGATGAACCAGTTGCACCAGCTCAGCCGGACGGAGTTTATAGACAACAAGGGCAATTAAATCGGGACCGCTATATACAGCAATATTTTTAATTTTCTCTCCTCTACTTCTATAAAAAAATCGGCCCTTTTCAGGGCCACCAAATTTATTTTAAAAAAGAATTTTTAATATTTCAATTTTATTTTTTTGAATGATAATTTTTCAGCATCAGCATTCAATTTTATATTAAACATTGTGACAGAACGGTTCCGTCACAAGAATGAAAATAACAACAACCGAGAAATAATAATAATAAAAATATTTGTATCGATAGCGTCGCCACCGGTTATTTTTAAGGGTAAAAAACCACACCTAATTTTGAATTTGGAATAAAAGATTGAATAATAATTTCGTGGATTCGGAGGGCAAAACGATATAATTAAAAGCAATAGTAACAAGTTAAATTATATTAAATATATCACAAATGAATAGAGGGAATAAAAAATGTTGCAATGGAAATATTTAAAATGCCAACAACAAAAAGATACGTTACAGTTTAGAAAATTAGCTGCACAGCGGAGTTACATGTTAAATAATTCTTATTATTAAAAACTTATATGGTTACGACTATTTACACTATACCGTGTGTCTATCTTAAAGGTGTACATAGGAGATTAACATGGGAAATCAGTTTTTTGCAATTCCCTGCTCACCTAATTATTTTAAGCAAAAACGCGTCAAATAAAAGTTTTAGGGCATAAAATTCTGCATCTAAATCAATAAACAGAATTACCTTTACATGCTTTTTAACGACAGAAATTAAATATGAAAATGTCGAAAATTACGTTGAAAATATCGATAGCCATGGAATTGAACAAAAAATAAATAAATGCTTGACGTTTTATCTGTCACAACGTAAGTTAACTTATTTGACATTTCTAACAATTTGATTTGGACAAATATCGTTAAGTATGACCACAGTATGACAATAACAGAAATATTAGATTAATAAATAAAGCTAAAAAATACAGTTTTGTTTAAATAATATGAATTTATTAAAAATTTAATATTTTGTAACATAATATTTTCAAGCAAGAAAAGTTTTATAATTAGTAAACGAATAACAAGTAATTATAATTTAAAGATAATAGTTACAATAAATATTCAAATGCAGCACCATTTTGGACAAGACAATAACCTAATCTATTGTAAAACGACCTTTGTACATTAAATAGTTGCCGCTGAGTTATACGATGACATTCATTAAATATGGCATCTCTCAAATCATTTATGTTTTCGTGGATTTGTTTATAAATTTGATTTTTTAAGTGACCTCATAAAAAAAGTCACATGGAGCAAGATCTGGAGATCTAGCAGGCCAGTTAATAATACCCCCTCGTCCAATCCAGCGCCCAGGAAATGTCAGATCCAAATATTCCCTAACGTTTCTGCCATAGTGTGCAGGACATCCATCGTGTTGAAACCAGACCTCTCGATCTGGGCGCACAACATCGTCTATTGCAGGACCAATTTCGTTTTGTAGCATCTCCAAATAATTTTCCGTATTTAGATTGCCACGTATTTCAAAAGGACCAATTATGTGGTGACCTAAAATTCCAGCCCACATATTAACTTTCTGGGGATATTGTGTCCTTGTTGAAATACTAATTCTAGGATTTTCTGTTGCCCAACAACGTGTATTTTGGGTATTGGGTTCATTATTTAACGTGAAAGTGCATTCGTCGGTAAAACAAATGGACGATAAAAAAGTTTGATCATTATTAGCCCGGTTCTGCATATCTTCGCAAAACACTCTTCTACTTTCTTCATCGTATGGGAAAAGTTCTTGGTGACACTGCATTTTATAAGAATAGCACGAATTTTTTTTTAAAATATTATGTATGATGCTGTGATGAACTCCCAATTCATTTCCAATACATCTAGTACTACAGAAGGGGTTTAAACTTACCATTCCTAACACTCTTTCTTCCAGCAAGGCACGTTCTTCTGCTCGTCCTACATTTTGATAACGCGGCTCACGTGTATTTTTTGAAGACACACTAGCAGTCTTTTCAAATTTTGTCACCAATTTAGCAATTGTAGTTGCACTGGGAATCGGCCGATCCATAAACTTAACGGAAAATAAATCACGCACTTTGCGGTAACTATTACCTCCATAAAAACATTTTATTATGAAAACACGCTCTTCATTAGTATAAATATTCATTTTTTAATAATATCAGACAACAAAACCAGAGACAAAATCAAATTTTCAGAAACGTCAAATAACTTATTTGACAAATAAAACGTCAAGCTTTTATTTATTTTTTGTTTAATTCCATGGCTATCGATATTTTCAACGTAATTTTCGACATTTTCATATTTAATTTCTGTCGTTATAAAGCATGTAAAGTTAATTCTGTTTATTGATTTAGATGTAGAATTTTATGCCCTAAAACTTTTATTTGACGCGTTTTTGCTTAAAATAATTAGGTGAGCAGGGAATTGCAAAAACTAATTTCCCATGTTAATCTCCTATGTACACCTTTACGACAGACACACGGTATACACTTGGCTTGTTTCTCTCAAGCTACTAACTGCCTCCTCAATTTATGAAATTGTCTGTCTTCGAAAATATAATCCTCTTTAGTATTGTGGCGTAGGCGTTTTTCACTACTCCTATTGGAGAATTCAACTCGGAGAAAATTGTCCGCGATGAGTGAAAACGAAGCTTACAAAAACTGACTCATCTGCCTGGTATGCACCTCAAACACATCCAGGGTTGAATTTCCCTGAAACGCTTGCTACGTGACTTTGAAGGCTAAACTTAAAATTTGGACAAAGGATAATAAACTTTTACAACTATTGTACCAATAAACAGAATTTCAAAGGTTTTCCGAACATTGACAGTTTCGAAGATATTTCTCAAGATCCACTAATAAATAAATATGCCGCTTATCACAAAATTATAAAAATGGATTTTGGGTAGGAATAAAATAAGACATTATGTAGGTATATCAATTTATTTTCCGCCAGTTAGTTTTTCCAAACTTTCTGCAATTCTCAACAATATAACATTTTTTTCTTTCTTCTATGAGAAGATCTAGTTTTTCTCTCATTAAATTATTTAGCTCACTATTTTTCTGCACAAGTGTCTCGTACATGCCTTGACTTGATGGTCTCGAACGTTTTCTTACTGAAAAAGAAAATACACAATATAGTATTGCTAAAATTATTATGTAATTACTTAAATTTACCATGTGTTACTTCCTCGTACTCCGAAACATCTGCAGACGAGGTGGAGAGGTTGACGGACTCCTCATTCAAGTCGTCGCTCAAGTCACACTCTGGAATTGCAGCTTCCACCTTTTGACTTCCCCAGGACGTGGTTCGTCGCTCTCCAGAGGAACTCCATCGGAACTCCTTGGAGACCGTACACTGCCTCTTGCGACATTAAAGAGAGGATCCTCTCTTCATATTCAGACAGAGACTTGTCTGTTTCCGGTCCTCCGCCAGTTGCACGTCTGCTAATATTAATATCCGACGCTTTTCTTTTAATTTTATTCTTTAAATCAATCCACACCTGCAAAATAATATGATATTCATTATTATATATTAGTAATATGTTTAATAAATTATTTTTTCTACTCCCATGCGTGAAGTGAATACTTCACGTATCAATTTTTATGTGTGAAGCTTTTTGTACACGGTGCGTGAAGTGTCACTTCACGCATAGTGTGCGTGAAGTAAATAGTTCAGTTTTAACATATACAATGAATATGTTTATATACACGTAAATCATGTGTTGGTAAATGGTCCGTAGAAATAACAATTTCATGAGAAATGTGTTATTAATTTATATAAAAAAAAATATATTTTATTGCAAGGTCGTAGAAAAAGTATAGTATGTAACACGTGTGTGAAGCCTATTTTACATTCGAGTGGTTTGCAACACTCGCCTTCGGGTCATGTCGCAATCTCCACCCTCATGTAAAAATTTCAGCTTCACACACTTGCCACATAATATACTATTCTTACCCTCTGCCATTTTGTGCTGCTTTTTGTTGCACCTCCTATATTGTTCAATAACATCGTTAATTGCTCCCATAAAGCTCTCCAATTATGCCTGCCGTCTGCCCCCAATAGTTTCCCCCTGGCAAAATCTTGATGGTTTTCCATAAAATGGAGTAAAGTTTCTTTTTGTTCCCTTGAAACTCGTTCGTCTCTTTCACGTTTTTGAGACATTACACAAACAAAAACGAAAACAATAAAGAAAAATACTAAACTAAAATAATGAACTAGTTACTATAAATTTAAATAAATATACAACTAAATTAAAAAAGAAAATAAACTTAAATATAAATTAAAAAAATAAAGAAAATTACACTAAAAACTAAGAAAATCTAACTTTAATAATAAAATAATTGAAAACTAATATCTAAAAAAAATTAAAACTAAAGAAATAAAATAAAATTTTGAACACGACACAAAAGAGAAACGAACCACTACAAGATCACAAATGAAACTGAAATGAATAATGAATACGGTAAAAATCACGTTGAGCGCTCAAAAATACAACACTGCCATCTAGTAGTCATATTTTTATTTACATGGTACCAAATGTGTAATATGAAAACTCACTAAATGAAATAAGTTACTAAATGGTGACGTAGTTCAACGTCATCATATGACGTCACTAAGAATGACGCAATAGCGACACCTCTCGCTTCATTTAGAATAGACCTCCAGGTGTAATGTTCAGTTCAAGTATACCTACATAAGTTTCAAGTCTAAAGAGTGTATTGTCTATGGTTAAAAATAACAGATCATTAATCAAAATTGTCGGAAACTATTTTAAATTATTCTCAATTGTATAAAATCTCCGAAATAAATTCATTTTAAATCCTGAAAATAGTTTTATTGGTTCAATTTTCAATTGAAATTAAAGTGACATCTGAGACATTGTAAACTTCTGCAGTGTACAATTAATTCTTCATTTAAAATTTGCTATATGCATCAACAAATTGTAATTTTATTACATATTTTACCATGATTGTATCCTATATGAAATCCTTCCTCAAACTGATTAATTAGTACTTTAAAAAATATAGAGATACCTAGTTTTATAGTTTTAGAAAAAAAATGAATTCTATAAAATTCATATCACAATTATTTATGAAATGATTATAGTAAAAATTTTGAAAGATGTCCGATCAAGGTCATCTGTATCACGAACGAATTAACAAACAGGCATACATTTATCTCTTTCTTTTGAAAAATCTATAAGAGTGTGCGATAAGGATGGATATAACACGCTTGTCTTTCAAAAATTCATGTTGTTTCGACTAAGTTAGGACATTCTACTTTAAAACGATTTTCGTTGTTGATAATACTTTCGCTGTAACGTAAGTTTATTTATTAATTCAGATACATTACCTTCATTTATAGCCGTACGAATAACGTTATTTTCTGTCAGAGTCAGTGACACTGACATTGTGTTATACTGTGTTATATTGTGAATACTGTTATATATATATATATATATATATATATATATATATATATATATATATATATATATATATATATATATATTATAACAATAAAATAAGAGTAGTATCTTACGTACCCTCATAAAAACTAAGCAAACGACACTACTGAATTTGTCATAATGGGCGGAGCAAAAATCTGAATTCATACAATTCGTAAGCGACCTTGATCGGACATCTTTCAAAAATTTTACTGTACATTATATTTGAAATATCTCTAGCTAGATCCATAATTTTAGTCATGTTTTAATAATATTAATCACATGTATTTAAAATTATATGTACTTCTATGTATATCAGTATATATTACAATAAAAAAATTATATTTAAAATGTAATATACTTAGGCCCAGTTGCATAAAACATTGTTAACTTTAATCACGTTGTTAACTTTGACAAGGCTTATTTTCTAATGTATTTTTGATACGTATCCATGGTTACAATGTGCAGTTAAACAGATGATCAGCTAACAACGTTTTATGCAACTGGCCCATAAAGTGGTTAGTAGAAAGTATATTTTATTTCACGTTAAAAATATATAGTGGATGGCGCTTGAGAGCCGATCGTATGCATTCAATAAATAATTTAAATTCGTGAAACCAAATTTTGTCAGTAATTAATATTTTTATCTGTAATATTGTACAAGACCTTAATATTAAAAATGATAATAAAACATGGTTAAAGATCATTAAATTCTTCAGATTTTATTTGATAACTGGCAGATGATATTTTTTTTCCATTATTGTGAATGAATAAATGTTACGCGTTTTATGCGGCTAGATATGCAGCGTCATCATGTGTATACAAGAAATGAACAGGGCGATATAAGAACATTAGGACGAAACGTGTATTCCCTTTTATACGAACAATAATTTAAATAGCATGAGAAAATGGTAACTAATTACTTATGTATTTATAGATTCAATTAAACAGGACAAAATGTCTAAATTACAAAATAAATATATTAAAAACCAATATAATTAATTGATGAAAGATCTCAAATACATAATGGAAAACAGACCCAAACAAATATAATAATCCCTAATCCCTGGATGGTCCAAACTATCTCCTGCGAGCGCCAATAGTCTGTAACAGATAAAAAATAGATGAGTATACTCTCTTCAGTGAGTGCTTAGGATCCACTTAAATACGCAAGGTCTCGCGGCCTAGCTTTGGGATTAGGATAGGATTAAGGTACAGCTAAACCGCAGAATAGCTCTTCCTCAACACCGCAGCGGAGGGCATCCTCAGCCCGCAAGCGAGGGTATAGTTGAACCCATATATCTATTAACTAATATATTGCTAATGCTCCTATCTTTTACGTAGAAACCAGTTGAGGCAAAGAAAGAGAGATGGGAATATCATTGCTGCATAAGTCTGTCACTCTCTAATTCCGGTTTCTTAATTTTGCGCATGCACGTAATATTTGAATTCTATTGGCTTCGGTGACAGCGACGGTCAGTTGATCCAGCGAGCACATGGTTAGTTTCATTCTTTCATTTTCTGTTTGTACTTTGAGTCGTTTATACCGTTCGTATTCAGTCTTAGGGAATAAAATCATTCACAGTGGCAGGAAAATTGGGTTTCTGGGCTTTTAATTAATATAACAAATATGTTTGAACTTTATGATGAACAAAAAATAGATTTAGAGTTTTTATTGACTTTTAAATTAAGTCAAGATTTTCTTGAAACATTCTTCAGCGCCATTAGGAGCCGGGGCGGATTTAATAACAATCCCAATGCGCTACAGTTTGAATCTGCGTATAAAAGACTACTGATTAAAACAGATATTAAATCAATGCAAAATGCCAATTGCTTAGTGGACGGCATAAATATATTACAGGTCTCTTCGAAAAGGGAAAATTTTAAAAATCCTGTTTGTGGGGAGGATTCTGTGAGAGTAAGTAGATTTGACCATGATTATGTAAATACAATGTGGGGTCTAAACACCTATGTTGAAAATGTAGTAGAGTACATAGCGGGATATGTTCTCAGTAAAATTAAAAAAATGAACATCTGCTCATTTTGTTGGGACTACTTATGCTCTGATAAAAGAGAAAGCTTATTAATAAACATAAAAAATCGGGGAGTCTCCTATACCCCTCAAAAGACATGATATTTATATGCAAACGCGCTGAAAGGATATTCAGAGAAAAGCAAGAACAAATGTTTAAAAATAAAAAATTAAAACAACAGATGGTTCTTACCATAGTTTTCCATATGTATTTAATACAACAGAATTTTTAAACCACATCAAAGAACAAACCATTTTAGACAACCACAAAACGCAAATTATAAAAAAACTATAATTCATACTTTTATAAAAATTAGATTTTGTCACGAGACGAAGTTACTGTCACAGAAAGACGATTATATTCGAAATAAATTCACCAGAATTGTATTATTTAGAAATCAATAAATATTTTAAAAAATATTTCTTTTACTCTTTACCTTCACCAAAATAAATTAATCCTGACCAGATTTAATTCCTATTATTTTTACAGTACAACAAAGTTAATTATTTAATTCAAGTTCAGTACTAGAATATTTCATTGTTATTTATTATTACTAATATTTATGTTGAAGGATTTACACACAAAATAAATAGTAGGTATATTACTTAATTTCTCAGATTTATAATTATATACTCTTACTCTAATACTCCACTCTGCACTCCATGCTATGATTTTGGAACACACCCGGATCAACTGGCCGTCGCTGTCAGCGTTAGCCAATAGAATTCAAACATTACGCGCATGCGCAAAATCACGAAACCAGAATTAGAGAGTGACAGACTTATGCAGCAATGATATTCCTATCTCTCATTGTTTGCTTCAAGAAAAGCACAGGATCCGCAATATATTAGTTAATAGATATATGGTTGAACCGCAGAACAGCTCTTTCTCAACACCGCAGCGTGAGAGCATCAACATATAGTAACAACACAACTCTAGCACTCACCGTTACTCAAAAATAAATATATACATCCTCTATCCCTGATGTTATCGCTTCAGCAGCTCTAGCACAACTGACCGATACCTAAATAAACAATCATTTAATATATACGATCATGTAATTCAATATAAAGCTAAAATTAAAAGATTAAAGAGGGAAGTAAATAAACATAATACTTGCATAACTCAAAATGCCGCTAACAAATATAACCTTAATATTAATAATATGGCTATAGTACATAATATTAAATTTAAAAAAACACACAAATATGAAATTTTAATTTTCGAATAAACAATTAGTTACAAATTGCAGGAAAAAAGCAGTTACATTACATATACAACGAATTTGCGAACATATCAATTTAATTTAGAATGCTATTAATGATGAAGAATACGGAAGTCATACAAGATTATTTTTCTAGTTTATAGTATTTTTATTAAAGATGTCTGATCAAGGTCATTTGTATTATGAACGAATTTACAAATTGGCAAACATTTATCTCTCCCATTTGCCATAACACGAAACGTCTGCGATAAGGACGGATATAACACGAATGTTTTTCGAAAAATCATATTTTTTGAACTAAGTTAAGACATTTCATTTTAAAACGATGCTCGTTATTGACAATACTTTCGTTGTAACGTAAGTTTATTTATTAATTCAAATATATTACCTTGATTCATAGCCGTACGAATAACGTTATTTTCTGTCAGTGCCATTGACTCAGTCTCATTTTTGACATATTCAGTTTTACATTTTCTAGTAAACATACCAGTAGACTTAGTTTTGAATGCTTTTACTATAACATATATTTTTATAATAATAAAGTGACACTACTAAATTTGTCGAAATGGGCGGAGCTAAAATCTTAATTCATACAATTCGTAGATGACCTCATAATAATAATAATAATAATAATAATAATAATAATAATAATAATAATAATAATAATAATAATAATAATAATAATAATAATAATAATAATAATAATAATAATAATAATAATAATAATAATAATAATAATAATAATAATAATAATAATAATAATAATAATAATAATAATAATAATAATAATAATAATAATAATAATAATAATAATAATAATAATAATAATAATAATAATAATAATAATAATAATAATAATAATAATAATAATAATAATAATAATAATAATAATAATAATAATAATAATAATAATAATAATAATAATAATAATAATAATAATAATAATAATAATAATAATAATAATAATAATAATAATAATAATAATAATAATAATAATAATAATAATAATAATAATAATAATAATAATAATAATAATAATAATAATAATAATAATAATAATAATAATAATAATAATAATAATAATAATAATAATAATAATAATAATAATAATAATAATAATAATAATAATAATAATAATAATAATAATAATAATAATAATAATAATAATAATAATAATAATAATAATAATAATAATAATAATAATAATAATAATAATAATAATAATAATAATAATAATAATAATAATAATAATAATAATAATAATAATAATAATAATAATAATAATAATAATAATAATAATAATAATAATAATAATAATAATAATAATAATAATAATAATAATAATAATAATAATAATAATAATAATAATAATAATAATAATAATAATAATAATAATAATAATAATAATAATAATAATAATAATAATAATAATAATAATAATAATAATAATAATAATAATAATAATAATAATAATAATAATAATAATAATAATAATAATAATAATAATAATAATAATAATAATAATAATAATAATAATAATAATAATAATAATAATAATAATAATAATAATAATAATAATAATAATAATAATAATAATAATAATAATAATAATAATAATAATAATAATAATAATAATAATAATAATAATAATAATAATAATAATAATAATAATAATAATAATAATAATAATAATAATAATAATAATAATAATAATAATAATAATAATAATAATAATAATAATAATAATAATAATAATAATAATAATAATAATAATAATAATAATAATAATAATAATAATAATAATAATAATAATAATAATAATAATAATAATAATAATAATAATCCCGCAGGGGTAGACTGGCCTACAGCAGTCTATTCGGGCTTAGTGACCCCGCGTACCCGAACTAAAAAGGTGGCTGAACCAAGCACTAGTCACCTCCCATATGAGTGCACAGTGTCTGCGAAGTGTTGCCTCCCGTTGTGTGGAGGTCCACCCGCAGTCTGTAAGTTTCATGAGGTGATGCCACCTGTGCATGGCAGAGACCTGATATTTAGGGGCTACAGCATGGCTTCGCCGCACCCATCAGGCTCTCTGTCTTTTCCACCTGGTTCCAGAGGCCCGCTCCAGTATGACCACGGAATACTGGTATCAGTGTTGTGTTGCCATTGTGCCCACCCACTGCCCAGCTCCGCGGTCCTGGCTGCGACAGAAGCGCGACTATGAGGGGTTACAGCCTGGCTTCGCCGCACCCTCTGGTCCCTCTGTTCTCACCTCTCGCCATCCTCCACCTGGTTACTTGGTGAAAACCCGTACCAGGTGTGTACACCGTTACCTCACCCTGAGTACTCGTCTGTAGGCGTACTACACAAAGTCACCCCGACCACCTGGGTGGCTGCCTTGATCATCTTGGCATATCGTCCGCGCCTAGCCTCTCCAGCAATTGCTGAGAGGCAGGTCAATGGTACCCAGGATTCCTGAGGTAGTGAGAAACAAAAGAGCGGAAATAATAATAATAATAATAATAATAATAATAATAATAATAATAATAATAATAATAATAATAATAATAATAATAATAATAATAATAATAATAATAATAATAATAATAATAATAATAATAATAATAATAATAATAATAATAATAATAATAATAATAATAATAATAATAAGTATATTTGCTTAGAGAAAATCTCATACAAAGAATTGACAACAAGTGGTCTATTTAATACATAATTTGTGTTTTGAACATTGCTCATATATCAAATATATAATATAAATGCTTTCAGTTTTATTGCATTGTTTATAAAATTTGAGATATCAAAGAGTTTGGCTACAGTAAATTCGGATAGTAGGGCCTTGTTGTAGTTTATTGGATCCGTGTTGACCAGGTATTTTGATATGTACGCCTCACGTATGGGTTCGAAAATTGGACATTGAAACAGGAGATGTAGTAGACTGTCGGGTTGATGAGTGTTGCACAGTGTACAAGTTTGTAATTTTCCATCTTTAAAGAGTTGAAAGTTGTTACTGTTAGCGGTACGTAATTGACTTACAGTTTTTAGGATTTTAAAGGGAGCTTTAAATGTTTCAAAGATATTAGTGAAAATGTAGGTCTTATAGTTCGGGTTATAGGAAGAGAGGACTATTCTTGAAATATCTAGGTTATAGAGGTGTTGGTTGTAGGAATTAATGATATTTTGTATCACTTTTTTAACTTCTAGGAAGTTTTTGTTCTCCCAGATGTGTGTGAAGTTGGCTTTTTGTAAGATAGTTTGGAGCTGTCTTGTCCAGTTGAACTTTTCTTGATTGGGAGCTGATATTGATTGGCTTTCGTTCAAAAGTAGCAGTTTGTTGTAACATACTTTTACATATCTAGAGTGACTCATTAGTAGAACTTTGTACCACCAACGTAGTATGTTTTTAATTATTAGCAGTTCAAGTTTATTTTGGTGTGTTTCTTGCCTAACAATATACTTAGGCATTGTTTTTGACCATCCCAGAATATTTTTAAAATAATGGGTTTGCCCTTTTTCGATTATTTCTGCGTTATTAATTGCCCAAGTTTCGCTTGCATATAGTAATGTTGGTGAAACTGTACTTTCGAAGAGTTTATTTATTACATCCCAATCAAATGTTTTAGATTTTAGTAGTGTGTCTTTTATACTTGCTGTAACTTTCTTGGACTTTTTCACTACTTCTTTAGCATTTTCTGTAAATATTCCTGATGTTCTATATACTATCCCAAGGTAGGTATAACAATTGGTGAAGGTAATTTCCTTATCTTGACATATGAATTTCAATTTTTGTTTACACGGTCTTCCTTGATGGAAATGCATAATTTTAGTTTTGGCAGGGTTTATTTTTAAATCTAGAGAGTTACAGTAAGTTTCTAATGCCCTTAACTTTCTCTGGACATCGATAGGAGTGTATGAGAAAAGTACTAGATCGTCTGCATATTGTAAGGATAGTATGTCTGTACTATGGTTCATATACAATCCTTCCAGTCCAAGTTGGCGAAACGCTGTTTCGAGGTCTGCTATGTATAACGCGAAGAGTATAGGGCTAGTGCATTCCCCTTGTAACACGCCTTTTGAAACGTGAATATGATTTGTGGGTCCTGAGTTGGTATTAATTTGTATTGTCGCTTGATTATATAGATTTCGTAAAAGCCTTGTTATTTTACCGCTCACTCCTAATTGAAATATCTTTGTCCAGAGTTTTTCGTGTGGGATGGAATCGAATGCTTTCTGGAGGTCAACAAATATTGCATATGTTCCTTCTTTAGTAGTGAGCATTCTTGCTTGTATTATTGAATTAAAGACAAAGAGGTTATCCACACATGATCTTTTTCTCCTGAATCCGGACTGTGCCTCAGGTAGAATATTGTGACTTTCTGTCCACGTCTGTAGTCTTGCATTGATTATGAATGTGAACAGCTTAGTTAAAGTATTAATTAGAGCAATTCCTCTATAATTGTTGGGGTCCGATGGAGTTCCTTTTTTGTGTATCATACTAAGTTTAATTTGAGCAAGATTTTTTGGTACATTTTCCTCTCTAAAAAATAAATTTAAAAGGTTTTTTAAGTATTGTTTTCCACTCTCGGGTATGTTTTGTAGTTGCTCGTTAATAATGTCATCGGTTCCTGGGGATTTATTTGATTTTAAGCTACTTAGTGCATAATTCAGTTCCAGTTGTGTTATTTCGCAGTCCAAGTAAGGATGTTGAGCGTCAAAGAACTTTGTTTCGTCCGTTATTTTTGGACCAAACCAGTCTTTATAATACTTGGACCATTCTGCTGGAGTCTCGGCTGGAGTTATGTTGTTTGTTTCGTAATTTCTGGGGCGTAAGGACAGTTTTCCAAAAATCTTTTTGGTTGTGTAGATTTGTTAATTTGTTTTTGAGTTCGTTATTGAATTTAGTTTTTTCTTCTTGTAGTTTCACTTTATAATCTTTTTTAGCTCGCAGGAAATTCTTAAGATTATCTCCTTCGAAGTTAATTGATTTACATATTCTTAATTTTTGCTTCATTATTTGCTTTAGCTTCCAGCATTCATTGTTGTACCAGGGTTTAGAGTGTTTGAATGTGTTACTAATTGTTCTTTCTTTTGTTATACCTATATTGTAGGATGCTGTCTTAATTGCAGATATCAAACTTACATATCCTTCTGTTGCACTGCTTATTTCTTCTCCTTTCTGTGTAAAGATCTTGTCTAATTCATTTCTATATTCTAATATTTTGTTGTTACTCCAATAATATTTGGTAATTTTTCGTTTGTGTAAATTGTTGTTTATTTGTTTATTCCATGGATTTGATATTGACACTTTGCATATCATATGGTCTGATAGGAGTACTTCATTTTCTACAGTAAAGTTATTTATAATGGGTGTTGCGTTAATGTCAATCCATACATAATCTATAACAGATTTACCTCTTGGTCCTACGTATGTGAAGTTGCCAGGGTAATCATTGCTTGTTCTTCCGTTTAATAAGAACAAGTCTTCATTTTCCATAATCTCGATCAATTCTCGTCCATTTTTGTTTGCTATACAATCTTTACTTTCACGGGTGTTTGTTAGGTTTGGATTGAAGTAGTGGTAGTTGTCACCTTGATTTAGGTTACCTACGCGGCCATTAAAATCGCCACCAATTATAATCCCGTGGCCTGGGTAAGTTTCTCTGAGGTCCTGTATCGAGGCAGCAAAAAGTTCTAGGAGAATTTCATATTTGTAGGATGGTGAAAAATATACATTCCCTAATAGTAGTTTTTGTTTCGGTGTAATTATTTCTAGTATTATCCAGTGTGGTTCGCTTTCTACGACGGTTATTGTTTGCTCTTTTTCCTCTTTAATAAATATAATTATTCCTCCACTTGCTCTACCAAAGTTTATGTTTTTGATTGCTGGGTGTTGATATATTGAATACTTTTCTAAGAAAGGTGGAAGGTTTTTTACTTCAAAGTTTGCCCACGTTTCCGTTACACAAATTATGTTGCATTTCGTGATAGTTGTTTCTTCGTTTTGATTCATTCTATATAGGTTTTTTAAGCCTTGTAAATTCCAGAACATGATGTATGCTGTATTATTGGTGTTTAATTGTAGTTTTTTGAGCCGCTAGGATTTGGAGTTAGTTGCGTTCTTGATCTGGTCACGATGTGCTTATCTAAAGGGCCTTTTATGGTATGTTCTTTTTCTTTTATCTTTTTATTGCTAGTTTCCTTCTTGTTTTGGGTATTATGAGGGTTTCCAACTTCTCTAGAGTTTGTATATTCTTCATCTTCTTCGCGGTGTGGTTGTCCTAGTGTTTGCAAATCTAAGGATGATATAGATTTTCTCGAGGTTTCTGGAAGATTAGAAAATTCGTTGGGGTTCAACTCCTCTTTACCTCTTAATTCAGATGAAGTGTATTGCCGTCCGTTAATTATTAATTTGTCAGATCTCATAATTGCGTGTTGCCCTTTGTTTCTTGCTTCGAACATAAGTGGTTTTAGTATTTTTCTCTCTGAGATAACGTGTTTAGGAAAGTCTTCTTCAATATAAATCTTTGTATCTTTCAGCAGGCGAGAGTTGCCTAAAACTGCTTTTCTTATTTTCTTTGAAGAAAACTCTACTAACACTGGTCTTGAAACTTGTGTGTTCTTGGCTTTTCCTATTCTTCTTACCTCCTCAATATGTTCATTGCGTAAATAGTCTAATTTTAGATTTGATTTTAAAAGCTGAATTATAACATCTTCTGTATTTTCATTATTTTCCTCTTTGACCCCGAAAAATACTAGGTTTTTATCCTTTAGTCTCATTTCTAAGTTTTTGATAATTTTGTCTTTCTCTTTTAGTTGTTCTTCCAAGTTATTAATTTTTTTGGTATTATTGATAGTAATCTGGTTTATATTTTTTAATGATATTTGGAAATTGTCGATATTTTCGTTTAAATTTTCTATTTGCTGTTGAATTGGTCGCAGTAATTTCTCAATTTCTTCAACTGTAGCCATGGTGTTCGGATTTTGTTTCAATATGGTTGGGAACACTGCTATTTTAAATTTAAGCCAGATAATTCCCGCGCGTCTGTCGGCTCACGGTCTTCTCGAGTTGAGTTAAACACTGACCTTCAACACTTAGATTGATTGATTTTAACGATTTACTGCCGTGTATCACTGGTATTTATATTTTATTTTACACCCCGAGTTATTATTTTTATTTTTAATTATTATATTTGTAATATGATTTATGTTTACTAGCCAAAATTTTAAGTTTTATGATTACAAAATATTTAAGCACTTCTTTCACTATGAACAATGTTGCCAATTGTATGTATGTATGCATAATATACACAATAAACTAATGTACAGTAAAATTTTTTAAAGATGTCCGATCAAGGTTGTCTACGAATAATTGTATGAATTCAGATTTTTGCTCCGACCATCATGACAAATTCAGTAGTGTCGTTTGCTTAGTTTTTGTGAGGGTACGTAAGATACTACTGTTATTTTATTATTATAAAAATATATATTACATGAAAAGCATTCAAAATTCAAAAATAAGTCAACTAGTAAGTTTATAAGCAAATGTAAAACCAAATATGTTAAAAATAAGATACTGACACAATGTCAACGAGCACCGTTTAAAAATGGAATGTCCTAACTTAGTCGAAACAATATGAATTTTTGAAAGATAAGCGTGTTATATCCATCCTTATCACACACTCTTACAGCCTTTGCAAAAGAAAGAGATAAATGTATGCCTATTTGTTAATTCGTTCGTGATACAGGTGCCCTTGATCGGACATCTTTCAAAAATTTTACTGTAAACATCGTCAAATTTGGTATTTATACAATTTACTATGTCTTATCACAGGTTATTTTCTGTGGATTTATACATTGTCTGGCATTAACTAGTACGGCGAGGGCACATTTTCTCCAAAGATTCTCCCTTCACGCCAGTGGAAAAATCGTCCACAAAAACAAACTGGTTGAAAAATGGCCTAGGTAAATTGTATTCATTCGAAAATTGCACAATTCAGAGCAGTTGGTGAAACAAAAAAGTTGGTTTACAAAATAAAAAATCTGATGTGGCCAGCACATAACCTCTCACCGTATATTTTACCTGGCTGTATGCTTGCAAAGAATATTTTTAGAAATACAAATAATATATTTATATAAGTCTACGACGTATAAACTTCTTTATTATTCAATAAGAGCATGTCTCAACATAAAACAATTTTCACATATATTTACAAAATTTATAGGATATTTTACCATAAATTATGTACAATAAATTACAAAGTAGAGTTTACCATATATAAATTTTAGGCTGGTAACAGGGATTTTCAATTCGCACAACGTTCTTGTTTACTTTCTCTTCATATTCTTCTAGTAATAACATTAATTTTGGGCGGCCTAAAATGTATATATCTGGATTGTTACATCTATTCTTACATATCTTCTTTCACATTTTATTTTTTCGTAAATGTTGTATCTAAATAAATCATTAATTCCCTTTAATAAAGTGATGGATAGATTGTACTCCGATTATACTTATAACGATGTGTAATTTTGTCAACATTTTCAACTTACTTGAGAAGAATTTGATAGCTTTTTCGCAGTTCAATGTTACTCTAGTTTACAATGCTGGTGTACATTGCCGCATAATGTTTGAAACAAATTTAAGTCCTTCAACCTAGACTTGTCACCTCCATAATAGTCACAGATCAAGAATTGAGAGATACTCCAAGTACATTTTTCTTTCATTACTCATTAATTCGATGAGATACAATTTTTCTGTATTTTACGTTGCAGAGTGACCATCTTCACTTTCATCTTGCGTTTATAACATTTAAATATCGTCTTCCTTCGAGCTGTATTCTCGCTTATATCTATTCTATACATTTAGATTTTTTATATATAAATTCATTCTATGAAGAAATTTTACTCTTCTAATTTTTCGAGATGATTCCAATTTACTGTTGGCATTAACAGTATTTCTGAAGGGTATGTGTAATATACCTATAATTTTAAATATTTAACTATTAATACAATAAGAAATAATATAAATGTATGTACTTCCCAGAAAAAAATCTTGAGTAATGTCTCCGGCTTACTGACACTGACATTTATCTGTCAGTTACAAATATTTTAAATTTTCAACTATTTTCCATGGTATTCTTTCGGCTGTAAAATTTATTGATTTTTTTATATATAATACTTCTTTTATCTCTAAATCTATAGAATATAAAATATTTAAATGTATCAGATAGAGAATTTAATTTTCTTTAATATTACCAAGAAAAAATTCAAATTATAATATTTAGACGATTTTTTTTCAAAAATCTTCTACTTCCGGTTGTCCAATTGTTACCAAAACCTTTTCAGATCTTCCCATGAATGTCCGATTGAGAAATACATAGTTAAACAAATATAAAGTCTTATAGTTTTTGAGTAACCGTCCTTCCAACATCCCACACACATACACACATACATACGATTTTGTGTTTTTAATTTTCCTCATAGCAGAGATTGATCTTTCACAAGTTATTGTATTTATAAGCAAAATGAGTGTAATTTTATAAAGTATATAATTACTAAATGTACTGTTGTATGTTTAAGTAGCATATGTTATATAAATAATAAAGTAGACTATGAGTAAAATTAGACAGTAGAATAGTTTTTGTTTATAGCAGAAAATAATGTAAAGTCAGAAGAACATGTTATAATGAAATATATTTATTAAAGATATAATTAGTTAATTTAATTATATGCATAATACTACATGGTGGCAGCGGTAAACAGTATAGAAAAACTGATAAAAAAATCTGTTGTGGCCAGCACAATACCTCTCGCCACTGTCTTTTTTTGATTACATAAGTATAGGTCGCGAACAGTCATGTTTCATTGTTGGCCTTGACAAGCAGACGTGGGGGCTCGTTTCAGAATGATAATTATTAATTATGTACATAAATGTCAGAACTTTTCATTAAAAATTTCAAGATTTTCTAAATTCACGTAGTTAATTTGTCATCAGGAGTGTGGAATTTACTTGTCGAGGAAAATAAACCACATGGAATTGGAAAATCATTAAATTTAGAATGAGAAATTATGATATATGACATCTATGTACATAATTACTAGCTATAATTCTGACATGGGCTCCCATATCTGCTTGTCAAGGCCAACAAAGTCACATGACTGCTCGCGCCCTAATGTATTTAACATTTCTTGTATACTTACAGTCTACACCAAAAATTCTACTTATATGTATTCCATATATTTAGATTTTTTAAATTATTCCATATATTTAGATTTTTTAAATTTAAAGTCATTCTATGAAGAAATTTTGTCCAACCTTTCTTTCTCGAGATGATTCCAAATCATTGTCAGAAATAACAGTATATATGAAGGGTATGTGTAATATACCTATAAATATTTAACTATTAATGCATTTAGAAATAATATAATGTATGTACTTACCAGAAAAAGTGTTTAGTAATGTCTCCGGATTTCTGACACTGACATTTATCTGTCAGTTACAAACAATTTCAATTTTCATGGCATTCTTTCGGCTGTCAAATTTATTACAACAGATCATTTTATATATTATACTTCTTTTATCTCTAAATCTATGGAATATATAATAAAATATTTAAATGTATCAGATAGAGAATTTAATTTTCTTTAATATTACCACGAAAAATTTTCAAAAAATAATATTTTGAAGATTTTTTTTCAAGAATCTTCTACTTCCGGTTGTCCAATTATTACCAAAACCTTTTCAGATCTTCCCATGAATGTCCGATTGGGAAATACGTTGTTAAACAAATTTTAAGTCTTATAGTTTTTGAGTAACCGTCCTTCCAACATCCCACACACACACATACACACACACACACACACATCCACACACACACACACACAGACATCATCGTAAAAATGTTAAAATCGGATTGTGGGGACCTTAAAACGTGCTTATTCAATAAAATCTGAATATGCGATTTTTAGCATGAATCCAATACCTCTCTTAGCGAGAGGTAAAAATGGCAAATTTAATGTTTGGAACGCCACTTAAATTATGTTTAGAAGGAAATATGACTACAAATTGGAAGAAATTTAAAAGGAATTTTGAAACTTATATAGCAGCGTACTATCATTGTATAGTTCATCCAGGGATCATGTTCCGAAGACTCGTTATCGTTTTATTATGGGTTCACAATAGCTAAAACCGCAATGCCAAAATATTTCGGTCCGTATAGTCGACCAGTTCAGTATTTGCAATGCTGGTATATATTTTACGCCCAGTATTCGACTGTAGACCAAGACTGCACTTTTCAGATTTTCTAAACCGATTACCAGGGCTGTATTTGCTAATATTTAAAATTTTAATGCGTTAATCTTTTGAACATAGAATTTCCCTAATTTTCTTATAGCTTATTATAAGGTCTGTGAACTTGTCTCCAAAGGATTATAAAACCGTTATTTGTGGCTATGTAGGTATATAAATAGGTGGTGAGTTTAATTATTTTCACTTGTCATTTGTACCTCCTAACTAGTGTACGAAGGCTGAAAGTGTTTTTTGTTTTGTTAAATTAAATTCAACAGTCAACAACGTTAACAATGTTTCGCCCGTGGGAAGAAAACGAAGAATTAGAAAGTGCTAGTAAAAGTGTATTACCATCGCCTAATATATTTAAACCTTTTTTGCACGAACATGGACAACAAATCGTGTTGAATGTTTACAATGGACTTTTGGAGGAATATGAAGAATCAGTTGCTCTTAAAAAAACTTGCCAACTAACAAAGGTATGTGATAAAACTGTTAAAAAAATTATCAGAAACATCTTTTGCAGACTATCATGAAAATATGTCGGCTGAACTCTTCGAACGTTGGTTTGAAAATAATTTACTTCTTAATATTGCACCAAATTCAGTAATAGTCATGGATAATGCCACCTACCATTCGCGACAAGAGAATAAAATTCCGACGACAGCAACAAGAAAGGCTGAAATAATAGATTTTTTAGTAAAGAAAAATATGCCAATACCAGAAAGGGCAACAAAAAATGATTTACTTAAAATTATAAAAGAGCAGAATTTTGATAAGTCTTACGTTATAGACAATATGGCACAACAGGCAGGGTATAAAATATTACGTTTACCACCTTATTATTGCATATTCAATCCGATTGAGTTAATTTGGAGCCAACTAAAAAACAATGTTAGATCAAAAAATGTATCACCACAATTAAATTCTAGTGTAGTTCAATTAGTCAGGGAAGAAGTTGAAAATATTGGCCAGCAACAATGGAGTAACTGTATTCAACATATCATAAAAGAAGAAAATAAATTTATATCACTTTACAAAGACGTGAATCCATTAATTATATCTTTAAGGGATTCAGATATGTCCGATAACAATTCTGAAGACGAGGACGAGTGCACGATGTCCGAATAAATATTCATATATTTTTTTAAATGACATGTGGTTATAGGCCTCTTGGGGAAATCGCCACTATAAACAAAGATTAACGGTCCGCAATTAGTACCTCCTGGGTGGTCACGGAAATCTGATTATACAATATATTTTTTAAAACAGTTAAATATTAAACAATTTTTTTTTACTGTTTTGAAAAGTAAAATGTGTGAAATGAAATATTTCAAACCCCTACTCAAATTTTTCATTACAGCCCTGGCACATGCCAGGCTATTGGGACCCACTATTGTACTGCCGTAATAAAACGATAACGAGTCTTCGGAACATGATCCCTGGATGAACTATACTATGAAGATGCAGAAGATTCTAAAAAGGTCGCAATGTTACTTCATGCAATGGGGGATGAAGGGCACGATATATTTGAATCGTTTCAAATAAAAACTAAAGAAAAGAGAAAAATATATGTCGTCCTGAAAAAGTTTAATGAACATTATATTCCTGCTACAAATGTCACTTATGAACGTCATATATTCTTTAATCGGAAACAACAAGACGAGACATATGAACAATATTTAGCATCGTTGAAAAATTTAAGCATAAATTGTGAATTCTCTACTTTACAAGAAAGTCTAGTTCGAGATATTTTCATAAGTGGAATAATAGATAAAGACCTTCAAGAAATTCTATTAAGAATTGAAGACGTAACGCTACAAAAGGCAATTGATATATGCAGAACGAAATCATTAGTATCGCAGCAAGTAAAAGAAATCAAACAAGAAATAAATATTGATGTATTACGTCAAGAAATCAAAATAATAAAAATTCGCAAAAATATGACGCTAATATTTCACAAGATACTAATAGAAATTTTGAAAATAAGCATTGTAAGAAATGTGGTTATAAACATCCTTTCAAGAAATGCTTCGCTTTTGGAAAAATGTGTGCAAAATGTCAACGAAAAAATCATTTTGCAAAAATGTACAGCTAAACAAGTCAACGAAGTAAACAATGAGGAAAGCGACTCGGATACGTCTGTGAAGTTGGCTCAGCCTATATCGAATGCCCACTTGTATTGTATGTAGATGGTTAGTTTTTCGTTAGGTGAGATAAGTTTCGCATCCGATTACGTAAGTTTCGCAAAGATTGTTTAACTCACATTGTGTCGGAAATGATAGAAAAATTTGGCATAGCTTCACCTCCATACTTATTTGTAACATGGAATAATCCAAAAGAGAAATAAATACTTTTAAATAATGTTTATACCATCAGTCTTTATCAAAACTAGCAGACCGATATATACAAGGAGAAACAATTTGTGACAACTACTTAAATAATAAAATTAATATTATAGTTTCTTATAAAATAAAACTATTGAACTATAAATTGGATATCGAAGCTAGTAAATTCTTCGAAGAAGAAATCAAATTTAGATAAACAATCGAAACAGAACGAAAATATTAGTAATCGGGTAAGTTTTTTTTCATTTCTGTTTTCCAATTTGTTAATTTTTATTTTATTTTTTTCAGGACGACACTATTTCAAGGCAAAATGACTCAGCAAGAAGTAATAATAAACAATAAATCTCGCTTACTTAATCAACACTTGTTTACTATAGATGACAAAAATATATTAGCTGTGGGTATAAGTCCACTGAATTTAGAAATTGTTATTAAACTTGTACGTCAAACATCACAAAATAATATTACATTTAATATAGCAGAATGGAATAATTTTGTAAAATACATAAAAAGTATTGTAAATAGTGCTAATAATATACATCACATAGAATTTCATTCTTTTAGATTAGAATATAAAGTTTATATACATTGGCTACAAAATGAAATTTCTTTAGATGTATTGTCACTGAATGTAATCTGTGAGATATGCGATTTTGTAACTGTATTAACGAATTATTTAAAAGCCATTAATTTTGAAGAATATTACAGAGATATAAATACCCAAGCATATTTTACATCTGGAGATTCTATAACTAATGTTAAAAAATTGATATCTAAAAAAAATAATATTCAATCAATCATATACAAAGAAATGTTAATATTTTATCCTAATTTAATTAAGAATGATTTAATATCAAATATGTATTATGTACCTAGTAATTATAATAAATTTAAACATTTGTTAGAAACTGATAATGTACCGAAATAAAGTATAATATATTTATTTATAATCCTGTTTTGTTCTTACCTAGTTTATATCATTCCTTCTGTTCAGTACGTAGAATAGAAGAAGTCACGTGATATTTCTGTACTGAGTATGGCGGCATCAAGGTTTCGCGCTGTTTGAAAACCCCTTGATTTTGTAAATTCGTCACAGTTTATATAACCGCGTCATCTGTATGACCTGATTGCCGTGCCAGTGTTTATAAAATATGGAAGAGTTTATTATTGATACTCTACATATGAGTATAGGAAATATGTATATGATATTTGATATACTCTGTATAACCTAAACTTTAAACTTGTATAATATAAAATAATAAAAATAACGACGAACTTGAATTTTGGAATGGAGAAAACTAAAAACACTTTATTTATTTATTTTCTACAACATTCAACTGGTTTTTGGTAGCTTGATCGAACATATATAAATACATGGCTGCTAGATGCAGCTATAACATATATAAATACATGGCTGCTAGATGCAGCTATAACATATCTCCCTCCATAGAGAGAAGAAAATTAATGACAGGTAATGAAAGGGATTTCGTTACTTGTCATTTTACAAAGAAACGATATAAGTTAAAGTGGAGGAGGAATGCGTGTTATCAAAAATTCATTTGTTTTAAATATGCAGGTTTAATTTATCTTTTATTAAAATTTTGAAAAATTTTTCGTACCGCTTAATTACTTTGTAGGGCCCATCGAAAGGTTGTTGCAAGGTTGGGCCTATTGCATTATGTTTTATGAAGACGTGGGATGTGCGAAATAGATCTGGGTTTATGAAATATGGTTTGCTTTTTAAGATTGGGGCTGTGTGCTTTAATTTGCTGATTGCTTGTTTTAATTGTTGAAGATAGTAGGGTATGTTAGGGTCTGTAATCATTGGTGATTGTGTGAAGAATTCACCTGGAATGTGTAATTTGGTGCCATAGACTAGTTCTGCTGGGCTGCATTTAATAGGTTCTTTACAAGTCGTGCGAAGACTTAGTAAGATGATTGGTAAATTAGTTATCCAATTTATTGGATTATTATATGCTTTTAGTGAAGTTTTTAGCTGCCTATGGAATCTCTCGATCATGCCATTTGATTGTGGGTGGTATGCTGTGGTTTTTATGTGGTGTACGCCTAATAATTTGAGTAATTTTTTAAATAGTGCTGATTCGAATTGCTTTCCTCTGTCTGTCGTAATAACAGAAGGAACTCCAAATCTAGATATCCAACCGTTTACTAATGCTTCAGCTATTGTTTGTGTGTTGCAATCTTTGATTGGAATTGCTTCTGGCCATCGTGTTACCCGGTCTATGCACGTGAGTACGTGAGAAAATCCTTGTGAATTAGGTAAATGAACTAGGTCGATATGAATGTTGTCGAAACGGCTGTTTGGTTCAGAAAATGGTTTGAGTGGAGCGTGAGTGTTCTTCGTTATTTTGGCACGTTGGCAGTGTACGCATTGTTTTGTCCAGGATTGTATGTCTTTGTTCATTTTATACCAAACAAATTTAGAGTTTATTAATTTTATTGTTGTTTTAATTCCTGGATGGGATAGTGAGTGGAAATGGTTGAAAATGTCCATTCGAAATTCTTTTGGTATGTATGGTCGATATTTACCGGTAGATATGTCGCAAATTAAAGTATGGTTGGAATTTGGAAGTTTTACGTCTTTAAATTGTAAATTGTTTGTTTTTTTGTCTGTAGTGTCTGTAATTCTTTATCGGTTTCTTGGGCTGTTGCGATTTTGGTGTAATCGATGTTTTTGTCTGTATGGATTGAATTTATTTGGATTCTGGATAATGCGTCGGCTACTGCGTTGTCTTTACCTGACACGTGTCTGATGTCGTTTGTTAACTGTAAAATAAAGTCTATGTGTCTAATTTCTCTGGAAGTGTAGTTATGGGAAATTTTGTGAGCCATGAAGGTCAAAGGTTTATGATCCGTCAGAATGAAGAAGTTTCTTCCTTCTACGAAATATCTAAACTTTTTCACTGCCAGATACATAGCTAGTAGTTCACGGCCGAATGTGCTATATTGTTTCTGTGTAGGGGTGAAAGTGGCGGAAAAGAAAGCTATTGGTTTCCAGTCTTCCCGTATTTGCTGTTGTAAAACTGCGCCTACTCCTGTGTCTGAAGCATCTACCATGATCGATATTGGGGCGTTGTGTGCGGGAAATGTGAGTGTTACTAAATTTGTTAATTGTTTTTTTATGTCAACGAAAGCTTTGTTTGCTTCTGGAGACCAAATTATTTCTTTTGAGCTGTTTGGTTTATTTGTTATGAGACAATTAATGGGTTTTAATATTGTCGCACAATTAGGGATAAAGCGATGATAAAAGTTTATGAGGCCGAGGAATTCTCTTAATTTTTGTTGAGTTGAAGGTAAGGGAAATTTATTTATTGTGTCGATTTTAGATTTTACTGGTTGAATACCATTTTCTGAAATATTGTGTCCTAAGAATTCTATTTCTTGGACTCCGAATTGACATTTGTTTTGATTGATTAATATGCCGTGTTTATCAAGTCTTTGGAAAACTAATTCTAAATGTTTCAAATGTTGTTCAAGGGAACTACTAGCAATAAGAAGGTCGTCAATGTATGCGAAGCAAAAATCTAAACCTCTGACGACATTGTCAATGAACCGCTGAAAAGTTTGAGCGCTATTTCTCAATCCAAATGGCATGACTAAGTATTCGAATAGACCGAAAGGTGTGGTTATAGCTGTTTTGGAAATGGACTCTTCGTCCATCGGTATTTGATGATACGCTTTTACAAGATCTAATTTTGAAAATATTTTTGAATTATATAAATTTGTCGAAAAATCTTGAATATGGGGAATCGGATAACGATCAGGAATAGTGATGGCATTGAGAGCTCTATAGTCCCCGCAAGGTCGCCATTCGCCAATCTCCTTTTTCTTGACCATATGTAATGGGGAAGCCCAGTTACTGGAAGATGGGCGAATGGTTCCCATTTTCAACATTTTATCGAATTCATTTTTAGCAATGGATAATTTGTCCGGAGCTAAACGGCGTGGCCGTGCGAAAACAGGTGAATTGTTAGTGATGACACAATGTCTGACATTGTGTCTAATTTGACGTTTAGAATTAAAAGGTGAAGATAGAGAAGGAAATTTTGATAAGAGTTGGGTGAAGCATGTGGAATGTTGAGTAGTAATATGAGATATTCGATTTGAATTGTTTTGGATGTTTTGGCTTGTCTGCAATAGTCGTTTTGAGGATAAGTCGATCAGCAAGTTAAAGTGCGTAAGAAAATCCGCGCCGATAATTGAATGTTTGACATTCGCGATAATGAACTTCCATGTAAACTGCATTGTTAATCCGAGATCTATTTTTAATGTTTTAGTACCGAAAGTTTTGATGGTTGAGTTATTGACAGCTTGTAGTGTAAGAAGATTTTGCTGTCGTTTCTCACACAATGAATTTTTGATAACACTCACCTCAGCTCCGGAGTCTATTAGGAAGCGGTGGCCAGAGAGTTTATCTGTCAGATAAAGGAGTTTTGTTGTCATTGGATGGGTGTTAGTGCTAGAAATAGATGGTAAGATGGGTTTATTGGTTATATTCTTGATCTGGTGTAACAAAACCTCTGGTTTGTTTAAGGAAGAACTTTGTTGACATGGTGCCACACATTTTCTTGCCTTGTTGCCGAAGTTGAGGTGATACCAGCATAAATTCGCGCTTGGTGGAACTGTGGGGAAAGGTAGAGTCTTCTTTCTTGATTGATCTAATACCAACTTCTTTAATTCAGAGACTTCTTGTTTCAGTTCTTCAATTTGCTGTATGTCTTTGTTCACGGAAGATAGTACTTGCTGTGTAATGTTCAACATCCTATCTGCGATTTCAGCTTTATCTGTTAAAGAGATATTATTATTTGAAGCAAGGATGAGCTGGATATTTTGAGGGAGTTTTTGTAAGAACAGTTCTTCGAGGATTGAGTCGTCCAGACGCAGTGTTCCGATTAGCTGCTGAAGTTGACGTAAAAGTTGTGATGGCTTTTTATCACCTAAGTCGGTAATATTGAATAATTGTTGAATTCTTTCATGCTTTGACAGTGAAGTTCGATGAATTAATGTTTCCTTTAACTTGGTGTATGGAAGTTCGGTCGGGGGGTTTTCGATAAGGTCTCTGACTTCTGCTGCATACTGAGGATTGAGTAATGCGATTAATTTGTAGAATTTCGTTGTTTCAGATGTTATACGATGTGACATAAATGTTGCTTCTACTTGGGAGAACCATAGTGTCGGGTCTGCAGGCCAGAATTCGGGAATCTTGAAGGAATTGGTTAATGAAGAGATTTCAGGAAGTGGAAGTTCAGCAGGTTGTGTGTTTGGAATAGGAGCAGGTACGCCGTCCATTTTCTGGGGTCACCAATTATGTAGAGTATAGGAAATATGTATATGATATTTGATATACTCTGTATAACCTAAACTTTAAACTTGTATAATATAAAATAATAAAAATAACGACGAACTTGAATTTTGGAATGGAGAAAACTAAAAACACTTTATTTATTTATTTTCTACAACATTCAACTGGTTTTTGGTAGCTTGATCGAACATATATAAATACATGGCTGCTAGATGCAGCTATAACATATATAAATACATGGCTGCTAGATGCAGCTATAACATATACAAGGATTTAGAATCGATAATAATCGATTTATTATGAAAGAAATAGCAATTTTGACAAGAAATGATACGAAATTATTTCACATGTTGATTCAACCTCCATGTTCATGGAACGATGTCAGTTTTTCACTTCGGAAACAAATACGATGGTTAGAACGTTCGTACCATGGCTTATCATGGGATGACGGGCATATACCTTATTATACAGGCCCAAATATAATAAAGAATATATTATCCTGTGAATGTATAATATATTTAAAGGGAAATGAGAAAAGAAAACTAATGGAGAAACTACTTAAAGATGATAAAATATGTACTATAGTTGATCTGTCAGAAAGTATAGATGACTTTGAGGAGAAGCCGCCATCACTACGTACAAAGAATGAATATACTTCGATTTATTCGTGCTTTCATCATAAAAAATTTCAACAAGAAGAGATTTCGCGGCATGTGCTCTAAACAACGTATTTACAATTCACGCATGGCTGACCAGGAAAAAAGATGTTCTATTATAAATTTATTTCTACCTATATGCTTCAATATGTATTTTACTTCTTATTATCAATCATGTTGTAAAATGTACTTGCACTTATTAATATTGTATTTAAGAATAGTTAAAATAAAATTTGTAAATTGCATTTTGTAGTTATATTACTTACCCTGTGATACACTTTTTTTAGGCTATTGATACTACGTACTGAACAAAAGGCACAAGTTCTTATAAATAAATAAGCGTATATAGCATGATGTGTAAAATTTTAATATAAATATCTGCGAAAAGCAAACTCACCCAAAATTTTCAATTTTAAAATGAATCCGAGTATACATTCGTGGATTCATCAATTTCTACTTTAAAATGAACCGACTATATTGTTTGTTGTCGGTATGCTTGTTAAGAATGTATGACGCCTAAGTCTGCAAAGTAACAGAGACTCAGTTTTCTCCAAGTATTCATATTCTTGTATCGTCTGAAATTACAAATATTAAGATACAATTTTTGATTTTTAACTCGAAAATTTTAATACACGTAATATTCTTTCTTGGCACTATTTTCTTGAATATTAAACAAATTTCAAAAAACTTAAGTATTTCGAAAATATATTTTTAGAAGATTATTACTTTTTCATAATTTTTCTGAAATACTTGATAGTCGTTTAGAAATTTATACAAATACAAAACGTACTTTGTATTATTTTCGGGAATGTGTAACTTTCTACTTGTGATAAATAAATATTTGTTTTAAAATAGATCGGGAAATATGCCCATAATATAATGTTTATACCATCAGTCTTTATCAAAAACTAGCAGACCGATATATACAAGGAGAAACAATTTGTGACAACTATTTAAATAATAAAATTAATATTATAGTTTCTTATGAAAATAAAAACTATTCAACTATAAATTGGATAGCGAAGCTAATAAATTCTTCGAAGAAGTTATTAAAATATTTTTTTTTGACTTCTTGGTGTTTCAATACTTAAATTGTTACAAGATATAAGGTCGTGATAGAAGCCAAATATTTGAAGATATAAGAAGCTGACAACTATAAATAACTGAAATTTTATCAATAATATAAATTTTAAATATGAATATTTATAAATTATTTTAATTACTTAACTTGTATTCTGTCGTAAATTAACATAGTATCAAAAATATTACAAAATAAATCTGTAATTTTATCAGAATGTGTCAATATTTTGAGAAACATTCATTCTTTTGAAAGATTATCGTTTAAACGGTTTTAAACAAATGATATGTTTGGCACAAGAAAATCATAATAATAAAAATGCAGAACAGTTTTAAATGTTATTTTGCGTGATTAAACTGCAAAGATAATTATTACAAAATTTTGGCCTCAGGAAGTAAATTTCAACTTTTAAATGAATGCTAGTACATCCAATTTTCCAAATTTGCATGATATTCTGTTGTAAATTAACATAGGATCAAAAATATTACAAAATAAATCTGTAATTTTATCAGAATGTGACAAAATTTTGAGAAACAGTCATTCTTTTTGAGAAACAGTCATTCTTTTTGAAAGATTATCGTTTAAACGATTTTAAACAAATGTTATGTTTGGCACAAGAAAATCATAATAATAAAAATGCAATACAGTTTTAAATGATATTTTCGCGTGTTTAAACTGCAAAGGTAATTATTACAAAATTCTTTGTCTCCGGAAATAAATTTCAACTTTTAAATGAATGCTAGTATATCCAATTTTCCAAATTTCAGATTTAAAATGAGCAGACATTTCTAAATATCAAATTACTACGCCGCTGATTACAAATTCGGCGTCGATATGACAACTGTCAAATATTGCTTTAGGAGCAATTTGATTTTTAGATTTAAATATCAGTAATTTTGTGAATATGAACTCGTAAATATAATTATTCAAATACATTCCAAATATAGGTATAAATAAATTTTACTAATATTAATTGATTTTTTAATTACTTAACTTGAATGTATATAAACAGTTCTGAAGTGTTTGTCACTGTCCAATCCAAGTTTATGCTATTCACATAACCCAGCAATATTTTCAAACATGCCGCTGGCAAGTTTCCAAAAATTACTTCGTACAATCATCTGAGTGTTGGGATGATGAAGGTTCTTCCACTTATAATTCGGAAATCGGAAAATATGCCTATAATATAATAATTAGTCACATTGTGCCGGATGTGAAAGAAAATAATATAACAACGCGTCAGGTTAAATATGTTGAAATTTTTGAAAATAATCCATGTTTTAGTTTTCTAATATTTCAGAAATAGCTACATACCCAATCGGTTATTAATGACCAAATTTTTCATGTTTATTATATTTTCACTTATTTTTGGGAAATTTAAAAATGTTTATTAATAATTTGTAACAGAACTACTAAATTACGTGCAAGTTTAATAATAAAAATGTATTTAAAAATAATTACATTAGTATACTTTACCAACATACTGTTCCTAAACTAAATGAATCCGAGTATACATTCGTGGAATCATCATTTTGTACTTTAAATTGAATCGACTATATTGTTTGCTATCGGTGAATGTGTGACGCATAATGTTTTGTCTGAAATTAAAAAATATTAAGATACAATTTTATAAAATAATATTCAATCAATCATATATAAAGAAATGTTAATATTTTATCCTAATTTAATTAAGAATGATTTAATATCAAATATGTATTATGTACCTAGTAATGGGGTTATTTCACATTTCCTCTTGAAAGAATAGATCAAATTAAATATGTAGGTATATGTTTACACTTTACAAGTATTTAGAATCAGAGATATGATTTTAAAAGTTGTTTTAAATATTTGAACGCTGACGTCACGGCTATACAGCTCTCTATTTTGAACTACGAGTGTTTGAGTTCTCACGTGTCAGCTTGATTTGCCGACATCAACATATTGTTAACAAAAAACATATTTTTCCGTCGACCGTTTATTAATAGGCTATCTTAATGTATAGAAAATCATTCATTAATGACCCCTATTAATGCATGATTTTTATTAATAAACGATTTATTGGGTGCGTTCACCACATGGAACACAACATGTATTGCTAACGCTAAGTTGTAGCAAAAAGGTAGACAGAATTAAAAGTAATGCTTTTGATACTTACTTAACACACTTGATAGTTAAATAACTATTATACAACTTTTGCTATTTATTTTAATAAATATTTATTTACATACCTTAACTCTGCTGTCACATGTCACAATTTTAGGGGTATATTGTTTATTACAACAACAAACGGATATCACGTGGACTGTTGTGTTCGTGTGTGAGAGGAATGCTAAATAGCTACGTATAACTTATCCATGCTAATGTCGTTTTAATGTGTTTCAGTACTTAAACTGTTACAAAATATAAGGTCGTAACAGAAGCCGAATATTTATTTTGTCGCTTGTTTTGCTGCATGTAAAAATATGGCGCACAAATTCAAATATCATTTGTAATATTTGAATATATTTTCAATGAAAATTAATGAATTACGTAAAAATAACATAAAATATTTGTACTTGAGTTCACTTGCGTGGAGTATCCTACTAAAATTAAATTATGTATGTAATTAATACCATTGAGAGTTTATTTTCTATTTATTATTTATCTGACACTGCATTCAATATATCAGTATAATATAAAATAATAATAATAATATATAATAATTAATATCCTTATTATTTTCTGTACATTCACATTTATTAATTTTACAGTAAGTTTTTATACAAAGCAAAACTTTTTGCAATTAGGTTAGGTTTGGTTAGGTTAGGCCACAGTACATAATAAAGAGAAGTATTCCGACGTAGCGGTCAAGTGTATCGCCAGAACGCAGGCAGTTGTGTGCGAGAGAGACAGAAAAAGGTGTCTATCATGCCGTGCGTTACCGCGTTAACTGAATAAAAATAATTCATTAATACTTATATAATTATATATATATTATTATATATTATATTATTTTAATAATAATTTTTATGCTGTAGACATAGTTTCAAGTTGATCAATTTTATTTAATATGTCTTAATCATTTAACTGTTTGATTTTTTGTCGTGCAGCTTTTAGTTCATCAATTATTTTATTCTTAATTTTTAGCCTTTTCTGCACTTGTCTCATACTGTCTAATCGTCTGCGCACTAACCGATTCTTAGAAACTGTATTTATTTTAAGTTTGTTTTTGAAATTTACGGTTGCTTTTTTAGATTTCTTACAAAATGTACAATTAGATTTATTGTTGCTACTTTCAGAAATACAATCTTCCAACAAATATGGACAACTAACGTGTCTCCACACTTATAGGCAGTGATCTCTGACATATTTAATTGGACTGAAATTTGTAGGACTTTCAGCTATACCAATTCCACCGTAGAAAACGGCGGTATTATGTAATTTATTTACAATATCTTGTATTTCTTCTATGTTAGAGGGGTTTTCAGTTTTACCATAAATTATTAAGTGATCAAATATATAAATGTTCATCGTATTTAGAGTTAATACAATTTTTCTTTTTATAACTGTCACCAAATTTTAAAGCAGTCATTTCAGAAATAGAAATTATTTTATCTGTAAATCAAGTAAATTAGGTACAGAAGCAAGTTGATTTACAATTGTCTCTAGATCCATATTATTATTTACTACATCACAAGCCAATGAAATTTTTGGACAATAAAATAATGTTACTTTAAATTTAAATTAAACTAACTTGTTTCTGGTTCAATTATTTCTCTTTTTTGTCAATTAAAGCATGTCGATATAGTGAACGCCGCTGTTTTATGTCTTTTGACAAATATTTTGGGCAATTCGGGAATATCCTGCGATAACCTTGGGTATGCTAGTGAATACTTAAAAAATTGTATAAATATTTAAGACAGATTTTGAAAATACGTATATGAATTATTATGCTTACTGAATACGTTTCAGTTGTTACTTCCTTAATAATATACTAAGGTTGAAAATGCTTTTCACAAATATAGTCTTTCGATGTTAATATTTTATCTTTTAGTGGTATTTACAATTGGGTACCTCTTACCCATTTTTATTAGTTTATTATATATGCTACTGTTAACACCATTAATAAACAAGAACTTGAAATCGTGAAAATAATATAGGAAAACTCGATAGCAACACAGTAAGCGAACGGAATGCATAGACACCGTTTTCTGTCTTTCACTATCCTTCTCTCTCGCACAATTGTCTACGGACGGGCGACGCTCATCGCCGCTTGCAATCGGCTGGGTTACAATACCTGTATGTATCTTCTACCGTGGGTTAGGCTAATTGCAGCTTTTATATTATAAGTTTTGCAATTAGGTTAGGTTAGGTTAGGGTAGGTTAGGCTTATTGCAGTTAGGTTAGTCTAATTGCGCTAGGTTAGGTTAGGTTAGGCTAATTGCAGTTAGGTTAGGTTAGTCTAATTGCGGCGCAATTTAGTTCTGCCATAGATGTACAGTCAAAACTTAATATACTAGAAAAATATTGCGACACCAATAATCAATTAAAGCATGTCGATATAGTGAACGCCGCTGTTTTATGTCTTTTGACAAATATTTTGGGCAATTCGGGAATATCCTGCGATAACCTTGGGTATGCTAGTGAATACTTAAAAAATTGTATAAATATTTAAGACAGATTTTGAAAATACGTATATGAATTATTATGCTTACTGAATACGTTTCAGTTGTTACTTCCTTAATAATATACTAAGGTTGAAAATGCTTTTCACAAATATAGTCTTTCGATGTTAATATTTTATCTTTTAGTGGTATTTACAATTGGGTACCTCTTACCCATTTTTATTAGTTTATTATATATGCTACTGTTAACACCATTAATAAACAAGAACTTGAAATCGTGAAAATAATATAGGAAAACTCGATAGCAACACAGTAAGCGAACGGAATGCATAGACACCGTTTTCTGTCTTTCACTATCCTTCTCTCTCGCACAATTGTCTACGGACGGGCGACGCTCATCGCCGCTTGCAATCGGCTGGGTTACAATACCTGTATGTATCTTCTACCGTGGGTTAGGCTAATTGCAGCTTTTATATTATAAGTTTTGCAATTAGGTTAGGTTAGGGTAGGTTAGGCTTATTGCAGTTAGGTTAGTCTAATTGCGCTAGGTTAGGTTAGGTTAGGCTAATTGCAGTTAGGTTAGGTTAGTCTAATTGCGGCGCAATTTAGTTCTGCCATAGATGTACAGTCAAAACTTAATATACTAGAAAAATATTGCGACACCAATAAACTAATTGTAAATACTCAAAAAACAAAAATTGTTAAATTTTACAAAGGGCGTAATAATAGTTCGAAAATATTTAAATACAAAAATGACAATATCGAAGTAGTACAGCAATACACATATTTGGGGATTGCATTTTCAAGTTCTGGAAAATTTTTGGCAACCACGAATCAAGCAATAAAAAAATTCAGTGCGGCAACTAACACAGTAAATAATATCTTAGTTAAAGGTAAATCAGACTCATGGGCCGAAAAAGATAAATTGTACACAGCCATAGTTGCAGCTACAGGATTGTATGGTTCTGAAATTTGGGCTTTGCGTTATATGGATAATATAAAAAAGCTAGATAAATCATTTATAAAAAGAATACTCCAGTGTCCTCAAAGTACACCTGGGTATATGATACGTGCTGAGACGGGAATAGTGCATATACAAATTGCTACACTTAAAAGAGCTCTTAACTATTGGAGTAAAATTTAAAAAATGCATAATTATAGATTACCTAAAATAATCCTAAATAGACTTATAAATTTAGATTCTTATGAATTTAACAAACTAGAATTTAACTGGGTATCCCAGTTAAAAACAATACTAAAAATCTGTTGTGGCCAGCACAATACCTCTCGCCACTTCCTTTTTTTGGTTACATAAGTATAGGGCGCGAACGGTAATGTTACATTTTTGGGCTTGACAAGCAGATGTGTGGGCCCGTTTCAGAATGATAATTAGTAATTATGTACATAGATGTCAAATGTTACAATTTTTCACTAAAAATTTCAAGATTTTCTAAATTTACGTAGTTAATTTATCACCAGGAGTTTAAAGTTTACTTGTATGCCATAGATATTTAACATTTAATTCTGCTCCACATGGAATTGGAAAATCACTAAATTTAGAATGAGAAATTATGATATTTGACATCTATATACATAATTACTAGCTATCATTCTGACATGGGCCCCCATATCTGCTTGTCAAGGCCAACAAAATCATATGACTGCTCGCTCCTTATTGTATTTAACATATCTTGTATACCTACACTCTACACCAAAAATTCTACTTACGCATATATCTAATTCCATATATATTTAGATTGTTTAATTTTAAATTCATTTTTGATGAAGAAATTTTGTCCTCTTCTAATTTTTCGAAATGTTTCCAATTCTATTAATACATTAAGAAATAATATAATGTATGTACTTCCCAGAAAAAGTCTTCAGTAATGTCTTCGGATTTCTGACACTGACATTTATCTGTCAGTTACAAACAAATTAAATTTTCAACTATTTTCCATGGCCATTCTTTCGGCTGTAAAATTTATTATAACAGATTATTTTACTACTATATTTCTTCTATCTCTAAATCTATAGAATATATTGTAAAATATTTAAATGTATCAGAAAGAGAATTAATTTTTCTTTAATATTATCAAAAAAAAATTTCAAAAAATATTATTTAAAAGATTTTTTTTCAAGAATCTTCTACTTCCGGTTGTTCAATTGTTACCAAAACCTTTTCAGACCTTCCCATGAATGTCCGATTGGGAAATACGTAGTTAAATTTAAAGTCTTATAGTTTTTGAGTAACCGTCCTTCCAACATCCCACACACACACACACACACACACACACACATCCACACACACACACACACACACACACACACACAGACATCATCGTAAAAATGTTAAAATCGGATTGTAGGGACCTTAAAACGTACTTATTCAGTAAAATCTGAATATGCGATTTTTAGCATGAATGCAATACCTCTCTTAGCGAGAGGTAAAAAGTATAGGAGTAGAAGAATTATTATCGCAACAAAATTTAACTAAAGAAAAAATAAAAGAAGTATTAGATACATACAAGCATAGCCTGCAAGAATCAGATCTCAATTCTATTTTAAATTCATCGTATAATGATCATTATAAATTTATAAAAAAAACTTATGCTCCAGAATTTTACTTGAATAACATACCAATACATAAAGCCAGATTAATTGCCCAAATGAGACTGTCAAGTAAAAGAATAATAATTATCATACACAATAATATTAAATACACTCTCAATGCTGATTCCGAATGTACGATATGTAACCTACATAAAATGGAAGATCTTTTTCACTTTCTTTGCGAATGTCCCATCTATGCACCATATAGATCTAAATATATTTGTCCAGCGTACAAAAATATTAATATTAATAATATTGACTCCCAAATTTTTATATCCCTTTTTACTCATTTATCAAAAGATATCATCAACAAAATTTATTATTTTACTATAAATTCTTTAAAAATAAGAAGCTTCATTCTAAGTGAATAAATTGAGCAAACATTCAAACAAATTTGAATTTAAGATTTTTTTTGTTTTGTTTTTTCTATTCTTTTATAAATAATTTTGCTCTCTCTTTAGGTTTGATTACATTATATTTTTGATTGATTAGGTACATAGATTGTAGCCTGCCAGGGTGATCATAGATTTATACACACACTGCGTGTTCCGGTAATCGTTGTTTTTTCAAATAATGTAATGCCAACTTTTGTTCGTTAGTGGATTAAATATGTAGTTTAATAACTCGAATAGTCAAACAATATATTACATATTTTTTCTACGAGCATATTTAGATAAAATTAAACAAATTAAACAAATTATTATCCAGTGATGGAAGTGATAGTGTGGTGTTACTATTGGCTACGTAATAATAAAAATGTAATTAATATTTTATTTAATATCTTTTTTACATTCTTACTTATATCAAGAATTCTAAAATTTATTTTCTGCTAATTGCTTCTAAGATAGTAAAGAATATATTAATGTTTAAAGACCTTAGTATTTATTTCTATTAATATTATAGATCACATTTATTTATATAATGTATGTTATGCACATAACTGATTTTCTGTTTCTTGTTGGTTTTATTATTTTATGTACGTCCTGATAAAAAAAAAATATAGTATGGGTTGCCAACATACCAATATTGTAACAAGTTTGTAAAAAACTTATATACAATAAATACATTGATGATTGATTGATTGATGATGTCTCGATGTGTGTGTGTGTGTGTGTGTTTGTATGTTTGTTTGTTTGTGTGTTTGTGTGGTTCTCTTTACGCTCTAACTCAAATATTTTCAGAAAATTTTGAAACCTTGTATTTCTACCTTACTCTTATATGGAAAGATGCCATTAAATTTTGGAGTAAATGAGATAACCGGAAATGGCACTTTACTGGAAGCTCAAAATAGTTTTTCTTCGAAAAATACCTTTAAATGTTATTTTTTAAAATTTTCTACAGGTTTGCGTTAATACTTTTTGTATATATTTTATGGATAAATTTATAAAATTATCCATAATTTTAATTCCGAACTTAACTTAACCAACTAGTTTATTATTCCCAACGTATGTAAAATTAAAATGTAACAAATAAATAAATAAAGAATGAAACCCTTTGTGAAAACTGTGACGGACTGTGTTCAAACTACTAGGGGAACTGTGCTCCTGCGAAACGGCAATAGCACAGTCTCTAACGGCGGTAAGTAAAAATGCAATTATCTAATAAAAGATAAAGTACAAAACGGACCCTCTACATAAGGTATCACAGATACGGATGGCGGTTTATCTCGGCGAGTGGTGAATTTCAATCACCCAAACTCGACTTAGAAATTCGGCGGTACAACTCCACGACTCAAACGTTCTTCTCAGAGCTCGACCAAGTCGCTCTGAGCTGCAGCTCTAGTCCGGAACCCAGCCACTTGGTTCAGTCGGACGAACTGAGAAATTTTAACATATGACTGATGGCGCTGCGAACGCTCCTTCAACAAAAACTAATTTAATAGAAATTGTAATAATTTCAGGCAGTCACAGTTTTTCTTAAAATACAATAAAAACATTGTAACAAATATTATAATATAATATTTTACAATAATAAGAATTGAGCATGTCAGACACATATCACTCAATTCATGGCGCTGAACATAACCTCGAAAACAACTGACAGTTCTAGCGATGGAATAAATGTGTGACAAATCCTATGTACAACCAATGAACAGTATAGCAATAATGTACAACAATGTACACGCTTGGTATCATGGTTTTACATTACAGGTAAGTCAAACATACATTTATTTGCAAATCTCTAGTTATAATTCTAGCATGCTGCGATTTATTTACGATATTACATCGTTTAAGGTTAACAATACTGAGACGAGGTACGTATAGTCACAATCTTCACTAATTGCAGCAGAAGAAATTATGAGTGAAATTTCAGAATGAGATAAACGCTCGCATAACTTTTTAATTTTTGTCGCTGATGAAGTTACATCCACGAAACAAAAGCAAACTAATTTTGATAAATCTCTAGCAAAAGATATCATGTCTGAATTAAGAGTAGATTGTTCAATTTTTAATTCTTACAGGCTTGGACGTTATGACCCAACATCCTCCCGCTCTCGGCCCTTAAAAATTGAATATTCGTCCCCTAATGTCATTAACAAAATATTTCGTAATATTATAAAAATTAAAATTGCGAAAATGGTCTAGTTTATCAATATCTCGTACGCGCAAGCAGATCGCTTTCTAGAAATATATAAAAGCCGACTTGAATGAAAGATTAGAAAAAGGCGAAACGAACTTATCCATTAAATATGTAAATAATGTTCCTCGTATAGTGTTCACTAAATCGGAAAACTAAAATTGCCCAACAGCTCTGTGTCTTTGTCTTTAGAATGTCTGTATCAAAATACTAGGGGTTTAAATTCTAAGTCGCATTTATTTTATACTAACTGTTTGTCTTCGTCCTTCAATATAATTGTCATCACCGAGACTTGGTTAAATGATTCAATGTAAAATTCTGAATTATTTCCTTTAGAAAATAATGTCGTTCGTTCAGATAGATTTTTTTCTTTATCAGACCGTTCAAAAGACGGTGGACTTTTAATTGCATTTTTGAATGATATTAATTATAATATTCTTGATATGTCTGATATTAAAAATTTGACTCCTATTATAGATATCGTATCGTTGCATGTAAATGCTACTTTAATAATTTGTCCTTTATCATCTGTGCCGTCTACATTTCACCACATATAGATTGTGATAATTTCAATACATTTCTTGAGGCACTGAAATTGATGTTTATTGATTAACGAGTACTTATTTTAGGCGATTTTAACCTACCTGATTTATATAATGATTCAATTAATTGTTCAAAATCTTCCATGTTTAAAAAAAATCATTAGTTCTGTAAATCTCACGCAACTCAATAATGTACTTAATATAAATTCAAACAAACTTGACCTTGTATTAACAAACTTTTTAGAATCCATCGTGGTTCAACGATCTGGTTTTTTCCTAGTCCCAGAAGATAGATACCACCTAACATTATCTGTCCAATTTGATATTAAGTCTCCTACTACTTGCAGTTAGAGGTGGGTGCAAGTCGTGAATTTTATCGGGTCACGAAGGGTCACGACGTGACCCGCGTGATCGTGAATATATTTTAAATTTTGCTTCGTGATTGGGCGTGAGCGTGAGTACCTAAAGATATATCGTGAGTGATCGGGCGTTATTGCAATTTAATAGGGTGTGAGCAATATGATTTCTTCTATTTTTTATCTAAAAAAATTATAGTTTTAATATCTATATTTTACGATATATTCTTATTATTATTAATAGGTCGAAATATGTGATTTTTTAAAAATAGTTTTCTAGTTCCCATAATTGTGTACATAATTAGCTTCGATATCATTAAAGATACACATATTTTAAATGTAGAAACAATTACGTGACACGAACGTGACCCACCGGATGTGATCCGGCGTGAGTGCCATAATAAATTCGTGAGCGTGAGTGACCGCAAATTAAATATAAAAAGTCGTGCGTGATTGGTCGTGATTACATTTTTACCTCTCGCTAAGAGAAGTATTGGATTCATGCTAAAAATTGCATATCAAGATTTTATTGAATAAGCATGATTTAAGGTACCATAGAATCCGATCTTAATATTTTTACAATGATGTCTGTGTGTGTGTGAGGTTGTTGGAGACACGATTTCTCAAATTCTATAAGACTAAAGACATGTTTGACTATGGATTTCTCAATGTAACATTAATGGGGAGAGTTGAATAGGTTTTGGTACCAATTGGAAAACCGGAAGTAGTAGTATCTTAAAAAAAATATTTTAAATATTATTTTGAGAATATAATTCTTTAGTCACGTGACATATTTTTCGCCAATCAACATTCAGAATCTCCCTAGTTACATGTCTATCACAGTGATGATAAAAAACAAAGAAATTATCACCTTATTTATAGTCGTTACTAAGTGATTTGTTTTCTTTATTTACGACATTGACAGTTAATTTTGAGTATAAAATAAATAATAACAATAATTCAAACTCCGATATATTAAATAAAACTCGTAGGTACCATGTTTTAATACATTATGAATATGTTTATCAAAAGTTAGGTTAACATAATATGTTACAAAAATTCATTATATTCTCTCATTAAATATAAGCTCGTGATATGGTAAATAATCGAAGATATTGCTCGTGAAACCGAAGCAGCACGGTTTCACTCGAGAATATCATCGATGATAATCATATCACTTGTTATATTACGTATGAATTTTTTTATTATTAGTATTAAAGAACGTAAAATTCTCTATTCGATACATTTTAAAATTTTGTTATATCTTCTATATATTGAGATAAAATAATAATATATAAAATAATCTGTTGTAATAAATTTCAGAGCCTAAACAACTCCATAGTAACCATCAAATATTTGTAAATGACAAAAATGTCAGTGTCAAAAACCAACAGTAGTTCATAAACCTATTTGGGCGGTATTGGCAGCTCAATTCTAAAACTTGACCTTAAGTCTATTTTAACTAAACACATGACAGTGGATAAGAACCGATTAAAAATTTGTAATAGTACGAATATGTTTTTTTGTAGATTTTAGCTGAAACTAAATCTTAGTATTTTTTTTTTTGGCAACATAGTAGTAAAACGTCAAATTACGCTTTTACGTTAAATGAAAAAGTTTAACTGACATTATTGAAGAATTATTCTGTGATATTGGCAAGTTTACTATTTCTTGTTGTATAACAATAATAATTAAATATTTAAAATTATAGCTATATACATAATATACGCATCAGAAATCCCGTCAAGAAATTGGAAGAAATTCGAACAATTAGAAGTGTAGGAGAAAATCCCTCAAAAAATAAATTTAATATTATAAAAATTATCTCAACATAAAGAAAAGACATGAGACATTTATAGGGCGCGAGCAGTCATTTGACTTTGTTAGACTTAGCAAGCAAATATGGAGGCCCAAGTTAGAATGACAGCTAAACTCCAAGAGGCGTCAGTACACCACACTGAAGAGCTCCAATAAGAGCGAAACGCGTCTGTGGTTCTGCTTGAGTGGGTCAGTCTCTGATAAATGACCGAGAGGTTGATTGAGAGACTGAAATCTTATGAAATGTGTCAAGTGTTTTAAGTATTATAATATTTAGAACAGTTTCACCAAGTGTCGCATAATTGTACTTTGTACAGTTTTTTATTATTATTATGCTAGCCAAGCTCGCGGTTTTCTCGATAGATGGCTCTGCATGTGGTTAGTTACCTCTGCAGTTTTAATATCTTTGTGGAATGTTTATCATCCGTCCGCTCAACCGGTCTCAGTGCCTCCAAGAGGCGTCAGTACACCACACTAAAGAGCTCCAATAAGAGCGAAACGCGTCTGTGGTTCTGGTTGAGTGGGCCAGTCTCTGATAAATGACCGAGACGTTGATTCAGAGACTGAAATCTTGTAAAATGTGCCAAGTGTTTTAAATATTATAATATTTAGAACAGTTTCACCAAGTGTCGCATAATTGTACTTTGTACAGTTTTTTATTATTATTCTGCTAGCCAAGCTCACGGTTTTCTCGATAGATGGCTCTGCATGTGGTTAGTTACCTCTGCATGCTTAATATCTTTGTGGGATGTTTATCATCCGCCCGCTCAACCGGTCTCAGTGCCTCCAAGAGGCCTTAGTACACCACACTGAAGAGCTCCAATAAGAGCGAAACGCGTCTGTGGTTCTCGTTGAGTGGGCTAGTCTCTGATAAATGATCGAGAGGTTGATTCAGAGACTGAAATCTTGTGAAATGTGCCAAGTGTTTTAAATATTATAATTTTTAAATTAATGAGGCCTACAAAGCTTATATTATGTTTGTAGAAAACAATATTACGTCTAATCCATCCGATTTCTAGAAGTATGCTCATCAAAAACAGGGAACAACTAGAATTCCGGGTAAACTTCATAATTATCTTGAAGAATTTTATAGCCCTCAGAAAATAGTCGATGCTTTTGCTTTTCTTTTGTCCAATTTTTTTCAGCTAGCTCTACCTTTATCAATAACAATGAAGAAAATTCCCACTACCCTTCATTTACATTGAATTTAGTTTCAGAGGATGAAATAACATCGATTATGTCAACTTTTAAAATCAAGTTTACAGCTGGAGAAGATATGATTCCTAGTTTCTTAATCAAAGATACCCATTTTGTCCTCTCAAAACCACTTGCTTTCAATATAAATTTGTCAATTAGTTCAAGTACTTTTCCGGAAAGATGGAAGAAAACAAGAATTACACCTGTTTTTAAAAAATGTGACAAATTTCACATTAGCAACTACAGACCAATATCCATCTTAAACAATTTTGCAAAAATTCTTGAAATATAAAACAATTTATAGACACACTAGCTTGTACATTTCAACCAACCAGCATGGTTTTATGAAAGGCCGTCTTGTCTCTCTCAATATGTTGCCGAAACTATGGATAAACGAGGACAAGTAGATGTTATATGTACCGATTTTTCTCGAGCCTTCGATTCAATAGACCATGGTATCATGCTATCCAAAATAAGTACTTATGGAGCGTCTCCAGCTTTAGCTCAGTTATTATATTCTTATTTGAATAACAGAATTTGCTATGTGTTCTATAATAGTTATTCTTTAATGAATTTTACAGCTACGTCTGGGGTCCCCCAGGGTTCCAACTTAGGTCCCCTCCTATTTGTTTTATATATCAATGAACTATCATTATTTAATTGTCATTCACTTGCGTATGCTGATGATTTAAAATTATTCACTTCAGTGAACTCTCTTAATGAAAATTGTTACAAGAAGACATTAACATGATTATTTGCTGTCAAAATAATAAACTTAGTTTAAATATAGAGAAATGTTACATAATTTCTTATATTCGCAAAATTAATAGTATTTATTATCTTTATCAAATGCGTAGATCAATACTTGCTAATGTAACATTTGTTAAAGTTTTAGGCATCACTTTCTGTTCAAATTTCATTTTTTCTGATCATTTAAACAATTATTGTACGTGATGCAAATAGAATGTTGAGTTTCATTATTAGAATCACTCATATTTTCCAAGATGTTAATACAATTAAATCGCTTTATTTTGCTTATGTTCGTAGAAAATTAGAATACGCAAATTTAATTTGGTACCCTTACTATGCGTATCAGCAGTTAGAACTTGATTGTATTCACCTCAGAGTTTTGATCAACTATCCCTTCTTCATCGCCATGATATGCCATCACTGACTGCCCGGAGAGAGATAAGTTGCGCAAAGTTTCTTTGGCTTTTGCTACGTGGAGAAGTTGATGCGCCTTTCCTTTTGTCTTGTGTCCAATTCCATGTTCCACGTTAGGCGTCCAGGTTTCCAAGGACTTTTCAACTTCCTCTCGCCCGGTCTGTTGCGCAACATCGTTCCCCCGTAACTATCATTTATGTCGCAATGCGAACAAGTTATATGAAGACATTTTTTTGTAATTTTCAAATTTTATGTTTATTTTGTATGTACCTATACTAATATAATTGTTATTCATGTTTCATTTATTTTGTCCTGTAAATGGTTCAGCTGTTGGGCAATAAATCATATTATTATTATATGTTTAAATTAGGGATAGTCCTGTGGTAATGACATGCTATTAAGTGTATCTAAAAGTCAATGAACTGCGGCTATAACTATGACCAGGTTATATTAGGGTTGTAGCAACATGGCGGAAAAACAAAATGTGGTGAGTGAAGGAATGTGCAAAAGGTATAATAAAACAACATTAAACGGCCCAAAGTGCATAAAATGTGGGTCAATATCGCATCCAAGTTGCGCTAGAATATTAAACTTACCGATACTTAGTGATAACACTACGAATTGTTGTGATTTTGACAGTGATAATAGCGAGTCATCATTTTCAACAGTCTGTGATAATAAACAGATAAATAATAGTGGGGAAATATTCTATCTTAAGGAATTATTAAAACAAAAAGACGAAATAATCTCAAATCAAAGAGTTACAATTGATATTTTCAAAGAACAATTAAACGTTGTAAATAAAATAGTTATTAATAAACATTTACCCGTATCTGAGTCGCCATCTGGCAAATTCGGTAATAAACATTAAAATAAAAAGAAAATTAAAAGTTATAATGACGCTATTATTGACTTACGACTGAACCGACTGGTAGTCTCAAAGAAGTTTTAAACAAAACTAATGTAAACAAACCTGTACAAAATGGCGATAAAAACATGACATGAACAAAGTGGACAAACTATATATAAAGAAAGAAGTGATAATATGACTAAAGAAGAAACTTTAACTTACAATGATCAAAAAGGGAACCCGAGAAATACTTTCAAAAGGCACAACACTCCCGTAATTAGTAAAAAGGACACTAAACATAATAATAGTTGTACTCTAAAAACAGTTCCTAAATTTGCTCATCTACATGTATTTAGATTACATCCGGAGACATTAACAGCTGACGTAAAAAAATTGTAATTAATACTTTTCCAGAGGTAATAGTAGAAAAAATTAATGCAAAGCACCCAGAACAGTACTCGTCATTTAAGGTTTCGATCTACGAAGCAAATCATCATAAAGCTATGGATCTAGATATGTGGCCAGAGGGTACATGTGTAAACCGTTTTTTTTATGAGAAATGCCAACAAATCAATAGTGAAGTAACAATCGAGCCGACTCTCCAGGACGAAACTACGGTGCATGACTCAGTGGACTTTTTAATTTTCAACTGTCAAGCGTTAACCGACGACAAAGTGAATCTAATATTCACCGAATACTTATATACATATAAAAAATTTATGTCTTACAGAAACATGGAGAAGAAAAGAAAATGTACATTGTATTAATTTTAATAATTTTCATTGTATTTCGGATTCCTGTAGACTACAATATAAAGGAGGTGGTAAAGCAAATACCTGTGAGCGACGCACAAGCTAAGAATCGCAGAAATTACGTAAGCCGCACTTGTAATTTATTTCTTTATCCCTTAAGTGAAGAAAAATTACTGTCTATTATTAAAACATGTATAAAAAATAAGAGATCAGCTGGTCCGGACGAAGTAGCAAGTTTTTGAATAAAAATTGTAGCTTCTTTAATAGTCTATCCTTTAACACATATTATCAATATGTCCTTTGTCTTCGGAAAGTTTCCCGATATTCTTAAATGTAATAAAGTAATTCCAGTACACAAAAAGGGAATAAAATGAATTTAAATATTTACAGGCCTGTTGCTCTTACCTCTGTATTTTCCAAAATATTTGAATACTGTTTTCTGCGCAGACTTGAACCTTTCCTAAATACGAATTGTATCATAAATGATAACCAGTTTGGTTTTAGGGCTAATAGTTCAACCGACAAAGCATTACATTGCATATATAATTCAATAATCCAGTGTTTAGATGGGAGGAAATGTCCAGTTGGTATTTTCTGCGATCTTAGCAAAGCATTCGACTGCGTTGATCACAGGTTGTTATTTGCTAAGCTTGAACACTTGGGCGTAAGAGGGGTTGCACTTGAATGGATTTCCAGCTTTCTGAATAAAAGACAACAATTTCTTTTATTCGGATTCTTCTTTACAGAATCGTACTGCACGCTCTAACTCAATAATAATTGATGTGGGCTTGCCACAAGGAACAGTACTAGCACCAGTACTTTTCATAATCTTCATTAATGATATAACATCGGTATTAACGAGATTGTGTACCTGTTTTGTATGCTGATGATACCTCATTGATTATATCTGGTAAAGATAGAAATGATCTAATTAACAATTGTAACAACAATGTCGAATCAGTATGTGAGTGGTTTCATGAAAATAAACTCTATCTTAACGACAATAAAACAAAAATTATAACTTTTCGCCCATATCAAAATAATTTTTTTGACAATATTAATATAATATTTGGTGATTGTACTAAAACAAATGAAAACTCCACTAAAGTACTCGGTTTAACTATAAATGGAAATTTTAACTGGAAACCACATTGTGAAGAAATTATTAGCAAACTAAGTACTGTTTGTTATCAAATTCGATATCTCAAACAGTACCTGCATATACATCAACTACTGTTATTCTATCATGCACATGTGGAATCCAAGTTACGATACGGAATCTGTTTTTGGGGAAATTCATCTTCGAGTCATAGTGTGTTTGTTCTTCAGAAGAGAATTTTACGCTGTTTGGCTGGAATCCAAAATACTACATCCTGCAGAAGTATTTTTCAGAAATTTAACATTTTAACTGTAACTGATATCTTTATTTTTGAAACATGTCTTTTCATATACAAAAACAAAAATTCTTTCTCTTTAGTTGCAGATAAACATAATTATAATACGAGGTACAAAGACCAATTTTATATTCCCACTTCGAAATTAAATACAATTAAAACTTGCCCTCAAAGACTAGGTTTGGAAGTATACAATAAGCTAGCGGATTCTATCAAAACTGCAAAGAGTTTTAATATTTTCAAAAAAGATTTAAAATTGTTTCTAATTAGCAAAATTTTTTATAAACTATCTGAGTTTCTTAACATGTAACTTTTTTGTATTATTTTATATCGACTTTTTCCTTACACTATGTATTGTGTGTAAGGAAATAAACAAATTATTATTATTATTAGTATTATTATTATAGCGTCCATTATAACTAAATAGCGCAAATTTAACTCGGACTTTCAAATATTTTATATTTTTATGTATTTGAAGAACAAAAAAATTCGAAAAATATCGTGGAATAGCCTATAGATCGCAGCAGCCATGTCACTCGATACTGTCATGAAATAAATACGTATTTGTACTTAAGAAATAGTGGTTAGTTAGTTTCAAAATGGAAGAAGTATTTCCGTTTTCGGTAAATTTACAAAATTCATAATTATTTGTAATTTTAATCTCCATATGACCATTTGTTGCTATTACAATACTAATATATAATATCCAAATTGATTTATGCGTCAGATAAAATCTAAAATATTTTCCATTAACTATGGTATGTACTCGTTCTATCAGCATAATTCATTTATCTCTTGTAATAAATATATAGCAAAGTTACTCAGATATCTGGAACATTTTTTATTAGGACAGCACAAAGGACGAGTAGATAAAACCCATATTACTTTTATGTTAGCTAGAGATAGTAAACAACAAAACTAGATTGTGGAACCTCCTATTTCAGCTTTGTTAATTACAAAGAATAAAAAAATTCCACATTTGCTAGTGTATGCCTAACAAACTGACATAAATTTGATTTATTCTGGGATTTATATTTATAATTTTTTTTTTACATAATCTTAATTGAGCTTCTTTTATTTTTAAGTATATTATATTTACACTTTGCCTCTGTAGTATGATTCAATATTCATATTATTGACTATTTGATTTATGCCCGGTTGTACCAATATTTTAATTGGCATTAATAAAAAAATTAAATTCAACGTTTATAACATGTTGATTTCAATTTATTTTTTGCTAAATTCCCAATTAATATATAGATGCAATCTGAACGGGCAAATTTTAATTACTATACCGGTGTTATTTCATTAATCAGATTGTTAACAAGTATTATGTACTAGATTATAATGGATGTATTTATATAACGAAATACTATTAATCAACAGTGTCTCATTGTAACAACATTTGTCAAGCCACAGTAGAATCTGGTATAATGCTAAACGTTAATGTTACGCTTGTAATTTATGAATGTAAATATGCGTGATAAATGATTTTAAGGTTAAATATTTTTAGAGATGGACAATAATAAGTCTTAACTGGTGAAATATTATTACGTAAACAGCTTGGTGGAATACACATTGTATTTTTCTCATTCCTGATTTATAATTAAAAATATTTTATTAAAATCAGAAACAAAGACCTCATAATAGACTACTATTAGTAAAAAAAATCCATGCACGATTTTTCTGGGATAAATTCAAATGCGAAATTTAATTTTTCCACATATTTTCGATTTTTTCATTGTGTTCCTGACAGTCTAAAGGTAAGGCATTTTTAAATTTCAAATTTCATCTTTTTTCTTCAAATTTTTTCTTTTAATTTTTCTTTTCTTTATATTTCAAATGGTAATTATAAATTGTCTCTGAAATATGAAGCGGAATACCATGATCCACCGCCCCCACGTTAAGCGGTTGACAAAATCGCAAGGGTGCTGTGACCCGTATCCAATGTGTCTGGCCATAATTTTTTTGTGTCTTTCAGGGTAGAAATTATCAGTTGACTAAAGCCCGGATGGAATGGCATGGACATTTTTTGGTAGGTAAAATTCACAGCAATAAAAGGCTTTAGCGCCCTCTGTAACCATTGAAAATGTCTGGCATTTATTATCGGCTACTATTTACATATATATAATGTCATTTTATGCAGGTCCCATACAGAATACCTAGATTCTAAAATATCAATTTTTTAGACAGTTTTGGGTCATGACCCACAGCTGGGTAGATCGTCTTTTTTTTGGGGGAAGACAGCAAATCGTTCTTCATGATATTTAAAGTGAGCACCAAGGGTTAATATTTGGAATACCATGATACATTTTTTTTGTAGCACACAATTGCCTAAGTACCACTGATTGGAATACTCGCTCTAATTTTGATAACGTTGATGACGCTTTTAGCAAATTCTATGATATGTTGTATAATATTTATAATTTATGTATTCCTAAATCAATCAAAAAAGGTCGTAAATATCTATCTTGATTACTAAATCTATTATTTCAGATATTAATCTTAAAAATAATTATCTTATCCTTTACAGAAATACTAATACTCCAATAATTTTAAAAGTCTCCGGACAAAAATAAAAACTAATATTAAGCATTCACATAAAAAATACTTGGATTCAGTTGAACGTAATAGTCAATGGTCATACCTAAAATTAAAAAAATCATCTCGTATACCGGGTTGTATGTGTATGAATGATGAAGTGTTTACTGATACATCATCAATAGTGCAAGCATTTACTAATTTTTTTCCCGTTTATGAAACTCCTAGTGTTAATGTCCCTCATTCTCCCACCAGTTCTCTTCTTACTACTTCTGATTGTATTTCTATTTCTAACATCTCTAAATTTGAAATTATTTCATCTATAAATAAACTGAAAGTTTCCCGAAATCCTGGACCAGGTAATATCCCTGCCTATATTTTTAAAGGTTGTCGAGACTTATTTGTAGAACCATTATATATATTCTTTTTGTTCTCACAACCTCGGAACAGGTAGGTTTTATATTATCTGTGCTCGGAACGTCACTTTCCCGATGCACTGCACCAGGCAATTAAGCAAAAAACACTGACAATTTCTGGGCATTCTTCAACAAAATAATCTTTAAAATAACAAAATAAAGTTTATATTTTTTTCGAAAATTAACGATTCTCAAGCATTAAAAACCAATAATAATAAATTATTTATTAATAAATAATAAGTTTGCCCATCATCAGTGCCATCTGTTGGAGAACAACAATCTGTCATCTGTCCAATATCAAAATAGAACATAACCTTAAATTTAAATTATCAGATATTACACTTACACTGACAATTAAACTACCAGTAAAATAGAGGCAGGTGCCGGACATTGTTCTTTATTTAATTATTTGAAAAGTTGGTAAGTACAACATACAATATGCGTTAGAACTTCTGCTTAATTTAGTTTATATTTTATTTACGTACTGAATTACAGCTGAATTAACACATTTGCCATTATGGTAAGTTAAAAAAAGGGTTTATTCGTTGTCTCCGGCCTTAAATTTCGGGAGGCGTACAAAAAATATCAGAATCAAACATTTTGACAACTTTTAATTCTGAAAAAATGTGCAAACAATTATGTATCCGAAATCAACAATTTACTTAACAACCGTTCCTATGAAATTGCTGCTGTGCTATTTACTTGTATATTTGCGAATTTTTTACAATTATCTTGACATTTATACTCTAATAATGATTTTGTTCGTTACAAAAAGTATTGTACAAACTTCTTGCGGGAAGACGTCATCCACGCATTCGCGCAAATGAAGCACTCGCTCGCAATCTCGCTCGTGCCTCAAATAAGCGCTCATGCGGGATGAGTGTCTTCCCGCACTTAGTATATAAACAACTATTTTTATTTATCTATCTCTATTAATACCTTCTCTTCCATTCTTAAAAAAACCTACATAACACCTGTATTCAAAGCCGGGAATAAGGAAGACATTTCTAATTATCGTCCAATAGCTATTCTGTCAAATATCTAAAATATTTGAAAAGGTTATATTCAATTATATAAATACATAACCCTGTTGTAAAAACAAATTTCCTCACAACAGCATGCTTTCATTAAAGGAAGGTTTACTGCAACTAATCTTTCTGCTTTTACTAATTTCATATTCAACTCATTTCGTACTAACGCACAAATTGATGTAATTTACACAGATTTTTGTAAAGCGTTCGATAAAGTAGACCATCAAATACTTATTGAGAAAGTAATAAACAACTTCAAATTCTCTAATAATTTATCAGCACATATCTTCCTATCTATTTACGAGAAACATGCACGTTCATTATAATGATTTCAAATTCATTCCATTCCTTGTAACCTCAGGAATTCCTCAATGCTCGAATCTTGGTCCTCTTTTCATATTATTCATCAATGACATTGCAACTTGCATTGAACATTCTCATTATTTGTTATACGCCGATGACATTAAAATCTATAGTGTTATTAACAATACTGACGACAGTTTAAAACTTCAGCATGATATTGACAATCTACTAGCTTGGTCACTCGCTAATAACCTATTATTCAATACTAGTAAATGTAAAATTATGTCTTACAGTGTAAAAAGGAACATATTTTAAGTAACTACAATATGAATAGCACTGTTCTGTCTAGAGTTACACAACATAGAGATTATTGTGTCATTTTCATGTATCTTTTTATATAAAATTATAAATAATAAAATCGATTATTCAAGTCTATTATCATCTATTAGTTTACACGTACCTACCAAGAAGTTATAACTCTAGACAGAAACAAATATTTAGTGTACCTACAGCGAAAACTAACTATGAGTTACTAAACACTGTTAGTCATATTTGTTCCCTGTTCAATAAAATATATTACAATATAAATAATATTGACATTTTTTGTGATTCATTGCAAGTATTTCGGCGTAAATTACTTAATTTCTTTCCTCAAATTTGTTCTGTGTTTAATAAAAATGTAATATTTTAATCATTCGCCATTGTATTTTTTAATAATATAACATATGAATGTTTTTATACTATCGTATAGCAAATTTCCAAAGTGGACTAAACAAATTTGTTAACTGAGGACAAAGTTCAGTAAATGCTTGCGACTTGCGACAGAGATGGATGAAGCAGTCCACTTGATTTCATTCCTATGTTCTGGAGATGTAACAATTCTTTACATACGACTCTAGTCTCTGTAGTGTACGAGTACTACATTTCACCGTATCACTGTTACCATTCAGGGTTCGGGTTACAAGTTACAAGTAGTACTTCAACTCTTTGCAACAAGTGAATAAATGAATCTATTTTCAACGAAATGGAAATGTTTAAAAATGTTTTTTCTTATGTATCAGCAACGCTTAAAAATGTAAAATATTTACTTGGAGATCCTTCACCTAATGTGTATTAGCATATTTTGTCTTAATTAAGTAAATTGAAAGATTGCGGGTTATTACATTTTTTGTTTGTATAATATCTACTTTTACGTATTACATTCCCGAGTAAAAATGATATTCGGCTACATTGCAGTAGCACGCTTGGTTAGTTGTTACTCAGACTCAGACCTATTGAATTCTAAGGCCATGAGTCAAATAATGTTGAGATTCAATTTAATCAAACTCTGTTTATTGATTAATACTTGATTTAGTACATTTAGTCAATATTTATGTATAAACAAAATGTAACGGTTCTGACTTGTAAAATGTAACAAAGCGAAACTAGAAAATGTATCTGAGAGTAAAGTTAGCTCCAACATAAAAAGGTGTGAACTTAAAAATCCCTAAATCCAGTAATTTTGCTTTTACATTTAACATTACTGAATTTAAACTATAACACTTTCCCTTGTTAAATAATAAAACAAAATCTGACTTCAAAACATTCCCATCTTTTTACACAAAATCTGTAGACGTGTCTTCGGCAACGGCTTCGTCCTGATGTCTGCAACTTGGTCTTCGGTTGAGATATGTTGAACATTGAGTTCCCCTCTCTCCACCTTTTCTCGAATGAAGAAGTATTTCGTCTTTATATGTTTCGTTCTTCGATGAAGTTCAGGATTCAAAGTCAATTTTACTGCTGCTGCGTTGTCTACTTGTAAAATTGGATGGTGCTCCAGCTTCTTGATCCCTTTGAATAGACGAACTAACCAGATGATTTCTTTCGTCGCCTCATGAGCTGCACGTAATTCTACCTCTGTAGTGGATGTCGACACTGGAGACTGCCGTTGGCTCAACCAAGAGATGACCCCTCCTGCATAAGTGATCACAACTCCAGACGTCGATCGACAAGTCTCCAGACAGCCAGAAAAATCCGAATCACTATAACAATCCAAACTGATGCATTTCATGTTCTATTTGTACGTGATACCATAGTGGGTGGTACCTTTCACGTATCTAAATACTCTTTTCAATCTTGATATATCTTCATCAGTTGGATTTTCGAGTGTCCTGGATAGAACTCCTACGCTGAAAGCTAAATCAGGTCTTGTTCCCAGCATCAGGTACATAAGTGCTCCCACTGCTTCTCTATACGGGAACTTCTTCTCCTTGTCTTTCCCTGATTCTTGAACCTCCGGCATTTTCAGTATAGGCGTAGATACTGGTTTACACTCTGCGAAACCAAAACGTCTCAAAATGCTCTGTGCATAAGCTTGCTGATGAATCTTGATACTGCCATCTTCATGACGTTCAATCTGAAGACCCAAAAAATAGTCTGCAGTTGTTGTTGTAACCTTGAATTCTGCCTTCAAATGTTCAAAGAACCTCTGCAAACCCTGTAGATCAATAGTTACAACCAGCCCGTCGTCTACGTACAGTATCACTAATATTATTCTGCCGTCTATAATCAGAATAAACAAACATGGATCAGCTTTGCTCTGTCTGAAGCCAAGTTTGAACAGAAAGCTCTTGAATTTTCTATTCCAGCACCTTGAAGCTTGTATAAGGCCATACAAGCTCTTCCCTAGCTTGCATACTCGACTCGTTCCGTCGTTGTATCCTGGTGGTTGTTCCATGAAAATTGTCTCTTCAAGGTCTCCATACAAAAAAGCTGTCGATACATCGAACTGAGCAAAGTGCATATTCTCATTAGTAGCAATACTCAACACTGAACGAATAGTCGTCATTTTTGCAACTGGACTAAATGTTTGACTATAATCAACACCTTCTCGCTGAGTGAACCCTTTGGCAACTAACCTTGCTTTGTACTTGTTTATGCTACCATCTGGATTCTTCTTTAGTTGGTAAACCCATTTACATTTTACAACCTTGGCACCTTGTGGCAGATCTACGAGTTCCCATGTATTGTTCCCTTTCAACGAATTAATTTCCTTGTCCATGGCTTCTTTCCATTTGATACTGTCTTCTCTTCTAAGTGCATCCTCAAAAGTCTCTGGATTTGTTGAGTTGATAAATGAATCTGCTATCATCACGAAGTCTTTGAAATGACTTGGTTTTTTAAAAGATGATCGATCTCGCAGCTTGACACTCGACCTATTCTCTTGGTGATCTTTTCGACGATCCTTTTGATCCATTTGATGATCCTTTTGATCTTTTTCATGAACCTCTTGATCCTGACGAACTTTTTGATCCTGACGAACTTCTGGATCACCCTCAGAATCTGTGTCTGCACTCTGATAATTTTCCAAATCACTTTCTGAATCATCTTTCTTCAAATTTTCTTCAGATTCATTTTCAGTTAACTCTTCTTTTTCAATATCCTTGAATGGTAACTTCATTCGTTCGACGCATCCTCCTGGCCTCTCTTCAAATTGCACATCTCTGGACAAGATAACTTTGTGACTTTCTTTTATCCAGATCCTGAAGCGTTCGTCTCCATCGTATCCAATCAGGTACCCTCTAACAGCTTTCTTATTCATCTTTCTTCTTTTCTGACTAGGAACATGAGCGTAACAGGTAGAGCCAATGATTCTCAAGTTCTTTGTACGTGGTTTTCTACCTGTCCACAACTCATAAGGACTAACATTCTCCACTGATGATTTCCCTGTCCTATTCAGAATGTAGATGGCGCTGTTAACTAGCTCAGCCCAAATTCCTTCTGGATATGTCACTTCTGGATTTGAATACTTAAGCGTTCTTGCCATTTCAACCACAGTTCTGTTGTCCCTTTCGCAGAGGCCATTATGTTGTGGAGTGTATGGAGCTGCCAACCGTTGAGTAATTCCACTGGCACGTAGAATAGATTTGACCTCCTCGTTGTCGAACTCTCCTCCATTATCGCTCAAAAGTTCCTTCACAATAATCTTCAAAGTCTTTGCATGTGAGAGGAAATCCTTGAGTACATCACTGACCTAGGCAGTAATGACGATTTTTCGAAAAACAAAAAACGCCAATAACTATGATCTGGAGCTCCAAATCAAAAATTTGAACTAAGAAAAGTTGTTTGTATCAATGAGTTCTAACTGCCGTTTTCGGGTGTTACAACTTAGTATTAACACCCTGTACATATAAATTCTAATATTACTTTAAATTCCACTTCACAAAATTCTTAAAAAAAAGTATTTATAGTTTCAATTTTGAATCATACGAGTTCATAATAACTTCCGATATATATTTTTCCCGCTTAAATTTTCTATCAGTTGTAGATATTTTTTGTAAAGTCAGGTTTACAACATACGACTATCAACTTTTATTTTTTAAATAGAAACCTAAAATTATTTTACTACAATATAAACTACCATCTTTTTTTCAACGACGTATTACTATTTATTAATGTATTTGGTAGTATATCAATTTTTTTTTGCATTTGTTGGCGTGAATTTCTCATTTTGAAATGAAAGGATTCAGACAGTGTTTATCGTCATGTTAATTATGTGTGAGAAAACATTTTAATATTTAAGATAGGACGAATAGATTGTTGCGTACTGAATTGTATTACTATCGGTAAGTGGAAATATTTATATAATTATATTTATATACTAGTAAAACATTACAAAATCGTATTCTAAGTGTCGCCGTGAAATGAGATGTCAATCGCATATCGCATCCAACTTCATAGTTGTTTACCTATTACACATTTGTCAGCTGTATTATATCGCTACCATAATGGCAGAAGGTCGTATGTAACATTTTTTGCGTTTTATACATATTTACATCCAAAATGTCGTATGTCAAAATTGATCGATTAAGTATCCAGGACGACGGATGAGCATTCTGACAAAAGATCGTATGTGCTACATGTGAAATTGAAGTTGTTGGTTATGTCAATTGTAATGAACATAAAGTCGTATGTAACCATATACGACATTATGTTATAAAAAAATAACGGACTAGGATATAATTTTCACGACATGATGCGTACTTATGATATTGTGTCAATTCTTGTTCTGCTCGATTTGCTGTCATTGTTCTTCTTGTAAATCTATGTTTGCTTTAAAGTTTAAGTGGTTGTTTTTGCTGGTTTTAAGTAATAATTCCTGGACACAGGTATGTAATATAATACAAACTAGAAATTTAATATAAGAGTTAAATCAGGTGATTTTTGTTGTGCAGGTAATTTAAGGTTATACAAATATATATATATATATATATATATATATATATATATATATATATATATATATATATATATATATATATATATACTTAGTGATAAACGAGCTGATTCCAGTATTTTTATGTTTTTTTCTACGTACATGCATAAAATTTGGCTCAAAAGCACACCGAATATTTTATTTCTTTTTGCTTCCTACATTCACGCAATATTTTATCCGAAGTTAGGATGTGATTGGGCCCTTTTTGATTGTTTATTTTCCACTCCATTAGCGTTCTTAGCAACTTTTTTTTCTCTATTGCAGAATGGGTTCTCGCGGGAAATTACTAGTTTCATTGGCAAAGGCTGCAACTAACGAAAATAGTAATAATTTCACTGCCCATAATAATCCAGGCGATGAATTAGTTACAGCATTGCACAGCCCATTACTCTTCCTGGAGGAATGTGTGGAAAGTAGTGAGCTACAAAATGAAACCGGTGTCAATTTGTTCACTGCAGACCATGATGCCTTAAACAGAGCAGAAGATAATATTATTACTCCTGAAACAAACAATACCTATGTGTTCAATTTGACAACTAACAATGATAATTTCATCACTCTTTCGCTAGCTAATAATAATAATAATGAAAAGACACATCATTATGACTGTAGCATTAATCAAAAAAATGACTGCCAAGGAGCAAATATGGAAAACATTGTGGAGAATACTATAACTGCGGACTACATCGAAACTCAAAATACTATAATTCCACAAAATACCCATGATGAAAATGATTCTAGAGAAGAAATATATTCTGATGTAGAAGATCCAGATTACATAGTCGATTCAAATGAAGGTTGTAGCTCTAGTGCTGAAAGTGCACAGGAAAACATCAGTGTAAGAAATGATAAAGTCTCTGAAAATATAGTTGACCATGAGGTGATTGAAAATGCGTCAGAAGACAAAGAAAGCGCCATAGGTACGAGGAAACGGAAACGTAACAGTGACAGATACAAGAAAATCAGAAGGAAGAAATTGCGGAATCTGGGCAAAGAATACGAAAACGTAAACGGAAAGGTAGTACCAGCAAGAAAAATAGGTGATATTAATTGTTCAAAATGTAAGTTGAAATGCGATGCTAAATTTACTAAAGAAGAGAGACAAACAATACACAATAACTACTGGTCACTTGGTTCATACACCAGACAGAGGGATTTCATTTGCGAGATTGTTGATTATGTCCCAGTAAAAAGAAGGAGAACTGTTACAGCCAATAAGAAGGAAAGAAATGGTACATACATATATCATTTTAACAATCCTAACAACGGGTCCAAAGAAAAAGTTTGCAAACAGTTCTTTTTAAAAACGCTCGATATAGGTGAAAGAACAGTTTTCGTGGGAAAAAAGAAACAAGTGGACGAACTATCTCCTTTTGTTAGTGATGATAAAAGAGGACGGCATACGCCACACCATAAATTATCAGAAATAGATAGACAAAGAATTAAATCTCACATTGAGTCGTTTCCTCTCTTAGAAAGCCACTACTGCCGTAAACGAACAAAACGGCAATATTTGAGCTCAGATTTAAGTATATCTAAAATGTTTGATCTGTTTAACTAAACGTACGATAATCAATGTAATATCAAGTTTGGCACATACAGCAAAATATTCAATACAGAATATAACCTAAGCTTTCATCATCCAAAAAAAGATGCGTGTAGGGTATGTGAAAACCATAAAAATTTAACAGAAAATGAAAAAAAAGATAACGAAAAAAATTTCGAAAAGCATTTAAAGAACAAAGACTTAGCTAGACAAGAGAAGGAGAAAGATAAAATATCAGCAAAAGAAAATAGAACTCATAAAGCATTTACTTTTGATTTACAAGCAGTTCTCTATTCCCCATGTTCAAATGTGTCTTCCTTTTACTACACGCATAAATTTTGCACTTACAATTTGACTGTAAATGGTCAAGCAGAAAATAAAGGCATATGCTTCGTTTGGAATGAAACCGACGGAAAAAGAGGTTTTGATGAGATCGGAACAGCAATATTTAAATTATTGCATTCTCTACCACTGACCATAAAAAATGTAACACTTACATCAGACTTTTGTGGTGGTCAAAACCGAAACAGATTTATGGCAGCTCTTTTGCTGTATGTTGTAAATACTACACATTTTGCAGAAATCAACTTAAAATTTTTGGAAACAGGCCATACGCAAATGGAAGTGGATTCAATTCATAGCCTCATTGAGAGAGCCAAGAAAGGAAAAATTGTTTATTCTCCGATTGAGTGGCCAATAATTATAAGATCTGCAAGCAGAAAATACCCTTTAAGAGTTGAACATTTAGAATACAGTGATTTTATAGATTTAAAAGATTTGAAAATGAAGTTAGTTCCGTCTGGAAATCTCAACAAAGACACAGAGGGTACAGCAGTACAGTGGATGAAGATAAAGTGGTTGCAATTCAAGAAAAATAATATTTATTTTAAAACTAGCTATGAAGATAATAACTTTAAAGAAATTAATTTGAAACCTTCAAGAAGAAGTAAAAATTTAGACAATAGCATTGCAATAAAGAAAAAAATTACAGAACCACTACAAATAGATGAAAGGAAATTAAACAGTTTGATAACACATTGCAATCGAGGTGACATTCCTACTGTTTATCATGACTTTTATAAGTCGCTTAAGACCAACAAAAATAGTTCTGGCCAATTTGTTAATGACTGTGTGTTGAAGTCGGACGAGGAAGAGGAGATATTAGAATCTTAGATACCCATCAACTTACTATCAGTTCTTTTCTTTAAGTTGTTTCTAGACAAAGTATAAATATGTTGCCATAGCTGAGTTTTTTTATGTGACATAATGTCATAAGCGTAGAATATGTTCTTCTTTTCTGCATTAATATGTGTGACATAATGTCATAAGTGTAATTTTTTTTTTTTAAATAAGAGAGTCATATTAATTTTATTATTTAATTTTTGTTTAAAATAGCAAATAAAGTAAGATTGTAAAAAACAACGTTGTTTTTAAGCAAAAATAAAAGTAATATTGAACTTATAAATTGTGTAGTTTTTTCTAACCTCGATATCTCAAATAAACACAAATTTCACTTATGACCTTCTGCCATTATGGTAGCGATATCTGTCGCCGCAGACTAGATGATTTAAAAAAAAATCCAAGTAGGTAAATACAATAAATAACAAAACGTAGTAGTTGTTGTGGTTACTGTATATGAAAAATAATAAAAAATAATATTGACAAGAATAATTATTTGTTCATGCTGATTTTCGGTGTATTTGTTGCTTCAAGCCGGATCTAATTAATAATTTTACAGGTAATATTGTCAACACTAGGAATGATAGCATAGATTTCTTAATCCTAGAACCCATCGGAATTTATTTGTCAAGTGGTTGGAAGTATTAAACATGAATTTTAAATTCGGAGGCCGTATACAACAATAAGCCCACACAACCGACGTCTCCACGTATCTTAGTTGCAGTTCCATCGCTGAATTTACCTGGTGAGTGTAAAAGATGTATGAATTGACGTTTACAATTTACATTTCTTTATTTAATTTATGTATCTTTGAGGTTTTTAAGTTATTAGAGTAGATATTTTATTTCTAAGTGCAATTGTTAATTCATAAAGTATAACAATACGAAGAATGCGTTTTGATTTTACTTTATACCTATCTTCCAATTTTTATTACTTAAATTTTTACAGGTTTAGTTCACTCTTTAAATACAGGTACCGCACCTGATGCAAATGTATCTAATACCGAATTAGGTTTTCCGATAACCATAGAAGATTCATTTTCGTCCACATCAATTGCCGTATTTGTTGTAAACATACCAAATACAACTGTAGATGATGTAATCTTTGTAAAATTGATTTGTAGTTGAAGAAGATTTTTTATAAAATACTAAGCAATGATGTATTTTGTGAAAAAAATGCTTCAAGTACACATCGTACAAAGTATACTTCATTTCACGTAAGAAAATAGCAGATGACGCTTGAAAGCTACCCGTTTTTATATGCATTAAACAAATAATTTAAATACGTGAAACCAAACATTGTCAATAATAAATATTTTATTAGTACTATTAAAAACTATAAAGTCGAAATGGTTAAATATCACATAATTATATCGATTTTATTTTATGTGATTTTTTTTTGCTTTTGTAAACTTTTCCTATCTAAACCAACGGTATTTTTTTGCGTGAATTAAAGTATAGGAGTAATTAATAAACCGAATATACCAATATTAATTGTAGGTAATGATTACACCGACCGAGTTTTTACATTTAATTAATGCTTCCATGCATCAGATGACATCATTAATGTGGTTCCGATTTTTCCGATGCTTAACACGTACGTTTCTTATGTAAAATAGTGTATATGGGCTCTGCGATTAAGGGGGTGTTTCGAAAAAGCGACATGAAGTAATATCGGCCAGTTGGTGAGCTATTATATTTTAGTAATTAAATTATCCAAGAGAGAGCTGTAGGCAGGTTTTGGTCTGTACTTATAGGTTCATGTCAGAAATAAAGGAATGCCAAAAAGAAAGTCTTTGGGTAAAGTTTTTCCTATGGTCTGGGGCTTAGAAAACCAATATACTAACTGGTCTGGGGTTTTATGATTACTCTATAACAGCTTTTGTAACCAGTAACAAGGTGCACCAGCAAACCATTCATTTTTCTAGTCTCTATATTTTAACGTGTAACATATGTAAGTTATGTAAACGTTATCGACGTTTATTAAAAAAAATTATTTATAAGTTTACAACAAGAAAATTATTTATTCAGATTATAATATAAATGAGTATAAATGACACTACAGTCTCTCAACTACAACTGAACTCGACATAAGGTCGAAACAAGAGTTTTATACTAGTTACATGAGAAAGTAAAGATAAAGTAACATGAGGTTTTGGGAACTTGGTGAGATCAGCAGTTCCTGTGGGAATGGATGATCTAACTCCTCCCTCCTAAGAATTGGGCACCCTCGGTGAGGATTAGCTGAGGTTGCTGGTTTTCGGGGATGAGGCCCTTGGTTGAAGCTCTATGTCCTGGTTCTGGGATGGACGGTCTCTCATTTGGAGAAGCCTTTTCCTTGCAAGGACTGTGAAAATAATAATACTAATAATTATTAGTATGGCATATAAGATTATTATTGCGTAGTTTGTGTTGTCGACGTCGTAATTTTCTTCAATGTTGTCGAATTTGTTTATGGGTATCTTCAAGTCTTGAATGTTGTCGATGTCGATGCTCATTTTGGGAATTTGGCTTATGTTAAGTTGTATTTGGAAGTCTTCTAGAGTAACTGGTTTTCCGTATGTACTGTCTTTAAAATTTAAGCTTTGATTTCTGAACTTTAATTTACACTGATCTTCTTTTATAAGATATATTCCTTGTAAAGTCTTGATTTGGTTAATTTGTTCGCAAGATGCATGGATTTCTTCTGGATATGGTAGCACGGCCAAGAATTGATTCATTTCTTCTATAATTTCAATATGGTTTTTCTTTAGATTTAATTTCGTATATTCACAATTTTTATTATTATTGTGTAATATAATGTTTCTCTCGCAGGCTTCTTCGTGTACGTTTTCGATTTTATTTGGACACTGGTAGATGGTTCCTTTTGTGCATACGTCATTCAGCGATTTGATATGGCCATCAAGAGTTTTTAAGAAATAAATTTTATTTGGGATAATAGTCACAAATTCAGTTTGATATGTTGTGGGTATGGAAATAAGACGGAATAATTGGAAATCTATGTTGTAATTTATAGGGATATCTAGGAAGTACATGATTTTGTTTGAATTTAATTTACAATTGACTTTGATTAGGTTTTCAAATTTTAACATGTTGTTGAAGATAGGTTCTAGGGGAAATTCGTTACCGTAGAATTTATAAATATTGTTTAGTTTCAAATAGAGGTCTTTGATTTTTATAATACTGGGGTGCATTACGTGTAATTTGCAAAAGGTTAGAGAATTTTCTACATCTTGTAAGATGCTAAAAATCATGCTAAATAAAATATTGAGTTGATTATATATGTCATGAATGGCCAATTTGTTTAAATGCTGAGTTCCATCGATAACTGTGTGTAGTAACTGCTCAATTTTTGATTTTAGCTCTTGTTCATTCTGTTTTATGGTATCAATAGTTTTATTAAATTGTTCTATCAATTGACGATTGACAGAATATTGATTTTTAACTTGATCATTTAATTTATGTTGATTTTCTTCCAAATGCCTTAAAATTTTGTTATATCGTTTCTCGTCTTCAGCGTCTAAATTTCCAGTTATTGCCTTTACTACAGAGCCTAATCCATCTATTAATCCTCTTTTACGTCGAGGCTTTTCGTAATTATTAATAATATGGCTAAACTTATCGTCTATCATATTTTGCATATGGAAAATTATTTTATCATGATTAATAGAATCTTCTAAGCTATTGTTATTTACATGAATAGTTTCTTTGAGAAAATTATGTTGTGTTTTTAAATTATTGTATTGATTAAGAATTGGTTGTAGGTCATAGTAGTGTAGGAAAGTATGAGTCGTTTTTTGTACTTTTGCTGGTCCTAGGTCGAGTGTTAAAAGTCCAGTGTTTTGCGTAATGTTTTTAATTTCTAGTCCGTGGGCGTATACGAGCAAGAGGGACCTGGAAGGCTGAAATCTTTGTTAGTGATTTTATTAATTTTTCTAGGTCTTTTTAGATTTGACAAATGAATTTTTGATTGTTTTTTATTATCCTTGGGATTTGTATGAATTTTAGCGGTTTTCAATTTCTGGTTAATTATTTTTATATTTTCTTTTTTGAATTTTGCATTCTTTGTTTTATTAACTTTTTGTTTATTGTGCACATACACTGTTTCTGGAATCTGTGGCAAGTCTTCGCGTGTCTCGTTTAATTTTTCAATCAAGTTAGTTTTATTACTTTGTAATTTGGCATTAATATTTTTATAAGCTGCTTTAGTTTTTTCGCGGTGATTTTGAACATAGTCTTGTGTGATTTGTTTTTCGAGTTCAACATCTAAAGGAGAATTTGTTTCGAAATGTCCATTTATTACTTCGATTGGTTTAACACCGGTCGAACTATGATTCGTGTTGTTATATGCTAATACTGCATAGTTCACTTTATTTTCTATTGTTTCGTTTTTGAAGTTATCTTGTAAGTTAAATAGCCGAATATGTTCAATAAGCGTTGAATGTAAGCGTTCCACGAGCCCATTTGAATTTGGATGCTGTGAGCTAATAAAATGAATTTCAATTTTGTGTATTATAAATAATTCTCTTAAAATGTTGTTTTTAAATTCTAACCCGTTATCTGATATGACTACTTTAGGAATACCATGATGTGAGAAAAATCTAGTTAATTTGTTACATATTTCGATTGCATTTGTAGACTCGACTGAATAAGCTTGAGCGTATTTAGAGAATGCATCGATAATAGTTAGGAATTTGCAGTTTTCTAAGCTTAATGTGTCTACGTGATTGTTTCGAAGGTTTACTAGGGGTTGGAGTAATATTATATTTAGTTTTTATTGGGTTTCGTTCATATTTTGATTTTAAACAAATTTCGCACTGGTTTATGTAATCACTAACGTCTTTAATTTGATTGGGCCAATAATATATTTTCTTTATTTGGTTAAGGGTTTCTTGAATACCCCTGTGATTAGTTTTACCCTCATGGTAATTTTTTATGGTTTCAGATATATCAAATTTATTTTCTAAATCTATTAATTTACTAGTGCATTTAACAAAGTTAATCTCGGAATTTTTGAAATATTTTTGCAGAGTTACGCTAAATTTCTCGGGTTGGGTGTTCGAAATACAAGTGATATTTTACTTTGGGTGTTATATATTCCTTGATAAAATTAATTATATCGTTTTCGAAATTGTCTTTAGAAATTTGAATTTGGAGTCTCATTTTATCATTGTGCAATGTAGAAATTTTAGGTTTGATAGGGGAGTGTAGGACTTCCGAAAATATGAGTTGATTTTTTCCTATGTTCACGGGACTTTCGATAATAGGTATGCCGGATATAGGATGCTCAGGGTTTGAATGTATTGTTGCGTTAGAGTCGTCTTGGTTGTTATCTTCGTTTCGTGCCTTATCTTCGTCAAGTTCAACGACAAGAGATTCGCTGTCTTTTTGATTGTTGTTTTCGAATTGTTTGTTAAAATCGTCCATATATTTAAAAAAACGTATCAGGGTTTGCGTCATTTGTTTCGTTAGCGTTCATTTCAAGATAGGGTGTGTCTTCCGTATGAAATATATTTTCGTATTCTTTAATTAATTTTGAAATTGCTAATATCTCTTCCGAATTTATGTGATCCGTTCTAATTTGTGATATATCAAAGGGAATCTTTGAATAATTTTCGTCAAAATTTATGTTATTAATTTCGAAGTTATCTAATGGTTCAAGTATTATGTCGTTGTTTACAGTATTTATAATTTCCTCCGTTTCATTAGGATTAATTACGGGGTAATGAAAATAATAATTATTAATTTTTGCGATTCCTTCAGGTATTATGAGATTTTTTAATTTTATATCCGGAATGAATACTTCTCCATTCTCAATACAGTTTGTATAAAATTTTATAAATTTTTCAGAGTTGGGTTCGTTTTCATATGTTATTATTACATTGTTACTGTCATTGTACGTCTCGTCGTCATAGACTTCTGTGTTATGAAGTTCTCCAAGCATAAAGTTGGGTGGCTGGGTGTTAGAGTATTGTTTGGGTATGAATTGTTGTGGGCGATTGTTGTAGCCTGATGGGCCTGGTCTAAACTGATTGGTAGATTGTCGAATGCTAATACTCATAGGTACGGGTTTAGGGAAATTTTGGTTGCCATTGGGCCTAAAAACGTTTTGTTTAGTGATTGATTCATTGGTTTTTGATGATATCTAGGTTGTAAATCAGGTCTGTATACAGGTGGTGCATATGATTGTCTTATTTGTGGTTGTGGTTGTGATTGTGGATATCTATTATGTGTATTTTGATGAGTGTATTGTTTAGGTTTCTGTGAAGTGTTAGTATGGGTTTTATATGCGCGCGAACAACTCTCTATTTGGAAATCGTTTGTTAGCATTCCTAGCGCAGAGTTCATGTCTGCCGGATTTTTCGTACGCATAAGCGTACCCAGCGGTTCTTTCAGGCCACGCAATAATACGCGGAGTGCGTATTGCCTAAAATATTTGTCTAATATTACGGCTTCAGCTGCCGAATTTTTAAGGGATAAATAAGATATTTGTAAATTTAAAAGTTCTTGCACTTTATTATAATATTCAAACGGGGATTCGTTGCCTTGTTTAAGTTCGGCTAATTCGATAGCTAACGTGTAGCAATCCCTTTTATCAGAATACGAATTAATGAGAATTTGTTTTATGTCATCCCACCCAGTTAATACGGAACCAGGTAACTGAATGGCCGCATCACCTTTAATTTTGGCAAGAATCGTTGACATCAGATATTCATTCTAAAAGTCATTGAGTTCTTTTTTGTTAAAAAATACAGTTAATAACTTTTCGCAAATTTCAATGAATCTGGGAAGTAATTTTGGATCTCCGTAAAAATCGGGGATCATATCAAGGTAAGCTTTTTCTACCCTTGGAGGAGTGGTGGGAGCAGCAGCAGGGGGATTAATAGACATTGTTTCGTTGATATTTAAACTATTTAATTGTGTTCAAATATTATCTATAGGATTGTTAAGGGGTTAATTGTAGGAAGCAACTGAATTTGTGTCTGACTCTGAATCTGAATTTGATTGACTGTTATCACTGAAAGACATATAAGGCACTTACAGGATTATCAGCCAGATGTCCATGGGATCGTCTTTGACGTCGTTGTGGACTGGTGTCGACTTCTGCAGCTCTGTATTCAGCAGGGCAAGGCAGGAGGCCTCTTCTTCACGATGTGCACTCGTGGAGCCTCGCGACGATTCTTGTTGAAGTTCGTGATTCCCAATTAATCGTTGAAGCGAAACACGATCTTTTTACTGATTTTTGGTTTTATTGATGTGTTTGGGAATCCTACCGACTGCGCCAGTTATGTAAACGTTATCGACGTTTATTAAAAAAAAATATTTATAAGTTTACAACAAGAAAATTATTTATTCAGATTATAATATAAATGATTATAAATGACACTACAGTCTCTCAACTACAACTGAACTCGACATAAGGTCGAAACAAGAGTTTTATACTAATTACATGAGAAAGTAAAGATAAAGTAACATGAGGTTTTGGGAACTTGGTGAGATCAGCAGTTCCTGTGGGAATCGATGATCTAACTTGTATATAAAAATTATTTTATTTATAAAGTTTATTGATAACTACATACACACCGGCAAAATTAGGGAACAACCAAAAAGCTATGTCTTTCAAAAAATATGAATCCTGTCTTTCATATTGATGTTGCTAATTCTTTATTTACAACAAGTAACAAATAACGATATAACACTTCAATATAGCCACCTAATAAAGATTTATTATTAGTTCGCCTCCTCGTGGTGCACCCTGGGTAATTCTAAAGAACTAGCACAAACCGGCGACCAGACAATCCTCGAGATCTCCTGGTCATTATAATCATCACAATAGCTCAAACACAGTGGTAGCGACTAGACCTTCCGGCGATCCACTTGGGCAAACAAGACAGTACTGCATCATATTGAAAGCCGCCTTCTACCATCTTGATCAAGTCAGCATCTTCAAATATACCATCGACCCCATTACATCGAGCGCCAATTTCAAATGCGACATCGCCCAACAACTTATTTATCATTTGACATATTTAAATTATGTGATGAATGTATGCCATATGCTAAATAATCATGTATCGAGGTGTTAAATATTGATCGTTCTGTAGTTTTATAAAATATGGGCGTTTAATTCGTGTTCACTATAAATCAGGGGTTTATCAAACATTTCTGCTTTTGTTGCCGTTTCAGTTTAAATTAAGAAAAAAATTGTTTTAAAAATATGGAAAATTATTATTTTTGGGTAATAATTAAAAATAATTAATAATTTGTACATAATGGATATTTTTAATTCAACTAAATTTACCATTAATTCCAAATTATTAATTGTTTATTATTACTCAAAATTTTCCATATTTAAAAAAAAAATTAAATACTGAACTATATAGTTCAAGGGTTACTTCTCGATTCGCCCAACTCAGAAACCATAGTTTCAATCAAACGATCCGGTGGTTTGAGTTGCCTCGTCGATGATGTGCCCCCGACTTCTTCCCATAGTGGACCAGCTGCGACAGCATCCTCTTCTTCTGGTAAACTGATTGCAGCATCATTATGTTTGTCGCATTTTTCCGTCTCGTTATTGACATCGGACGGAAATAATGCTAGCCTTCTCCGGTACGAAGACGACATCTACAAACGTACCTTTTTGTCCCTTGGAATCCCACTTTTTGCGTTGCTGTTTCGGAACATGAACGAAACATTCATTGCCAAAAACATGTAGCTTATTCAAGTGTCCAGTTCGTCTAATAAACAACTCGTAAGGTGTATTATTCTCAACTCTACTGGGACCCGCTCGTTTAGCACAAACACCGCAGTGTTTACCGCCTCAGCCCAGAGTGACTTTGGTAGATTCTTCGCAAGAATCATCGTGCGAGCCAAGTCCACAAAAGTTCTATTAGTCCGTTCAGCACAGCCGTTCTGCTCTGGAGTGTACGGATTCGTGACGATGAGCCTGACGCTGTTCGAATTCAGAAACTTCTTTACCGTGTTGTTATTGATTTCAAATCCGCCGTCACATTGTAGAGACTTCACAGATTGTCCGTAACTATTTTTAACAACCTGCAACATGTCCCGAATCTTTTCCGCTGTCTCTGATTTTTCCTTCGAAAAGTAGACAAACCGCATACTGGAAAATCGCATGTGAAGCACACGAAGTACTTGGCCCCTCCGAGTGACGCCTCTTCCATCGGGCCGCACAAATCAGTGTGCATAATCTCTGCACACTCCGTCCCACTCTGCTGCCTTGATTTAAAAGTCGTCCTCTGCTGCTTACCCTCGACGCATGCTCCGCAAAACTCGTAGTTCTTGCTTACTTCGATCCTATTTTACTGCAGAATTTTCAAAACATGACGCTTGTTTTGATATTCCAGCCCCTCGTGCCAAATCTGGAGGGAATACCTGACTGACACGTTGTCTCGTACTTGCTCAGGTATTTTCACTTGAATTGCCATCTTGAAAAGTTGCCCGTACCTAATGCCTCGTGCTTTGACAATCCCATCTTTCATAAATTCGCAATAAGACTGTATCAAGTTACACGATAAGCCTTTTTCTAAAGCAGATGTGACAGAAAATAAATTCCGGCGAGCACTCGGTACGTAAAAAACATTTTCCATGTGACCAGGCAACCACTCACCATTAACCTCTGCTTCAAAATGTATTGTTCCGCGTCCTTCAGCGTTTATGGATCACTTATCTCCGAGGTAAACCTCAACCGGTGTTGCGAACTTCTTGTACGAAGGAAACCACTCTCTACGAAATGACAGATGGTCTGTGGACCCAGAATCTATGATCCACACATCCGTATCCATCTCCGTGTTCATAGCCTCGCTGATATAGGCCTGATCTCTGTTGCAATGGTTCGCCTTTGATCTACCTGAATCCTTGCTTTTCTTCAGGTTGGGACAATTTCGCTTCATATGGCCAATAACCCCACACTTGTAGCATCGAAGTGGCGGTCTCCTTTCTGTACTTTTATCAACTGGTTTTCCGGATGTGTTCGCCTGTTTACCATTTTCGTCGTTTTTCGCCTTATTCGTCATCAGCGCCACCAGTTCTTCGCGTTTTGCGACTCGCTGCTGACGTCGTCTGTCGTCTGACGTCAAAATGCTCACTAGATTGGCCAGAGTTTTCTGGTCGTCCGGTCTAACCCACCAGGCTTGCCTCAAGCTTTCGTAATCGTCCGGCAATGTATCCAACAATTTCACCATGAGAGACGATTCATCTGGTTTCACTCTCAGTTGCTGTAAACGTAACACAAGTCCCTCGAATTTTGCAATATGTGAAACAAGGTTATCTGTCGGATCCATGCTAAAGTTGAAAAATTCTGCTTGAATTGTATGTGCAGCCTGTTGCGTTTGCTGTTCGTAGATAGCATGTAATTTATCCCACATTTCTCTTGCAACCTCGCAAGAGGTTCCTGATCACGAACTTCCAAAGATTCCAGTTGTCTGCGCCTCGTAGCTTCTCAATTCCCTGGAATTCGATACTGACAGCTGTCAAAATATTGCACACAAAATCAAGCCGGGTTTTATATCTTCTTTTCGTGTTTACTGTTCAGCAACTGCGCTCTGCTACCATATTATTGATATTGTAGTCAGTGAAGCACGAAATAGAATTAATATGGTTTATTAATTGCACAAATACAGTTTTATTTTGATGCTACTTACACAACAATTGAACATGATATTATAACCACATACATGGGCTCTTAGCAATGATAATTTTTACCAAAAAATCAAGTGTTTCAAGTAACTAACGTTTTCTTCAACAATTGCAACTAATAAAGTGGATATTGTTCGTGAAACGGTTCAAAATTTCGTAATGTGTCTTTAACTGGTGTGACGTTAATAAACTTTTGATAAACTGTGAAAAGACTATTATAATGCATTTTCATACTTTATTAAATAAACAAAACTCTCGCACTATATACAATAATTACAACAACAAAAGTATCCAATTATCTGATAATACGAAAATACTTTGGAGTTTTTTTTACAAGAAAATATGGATTGGTCTACCCATATTGAATGTACAGTATCAAAATTAAAATCTTTATGTTATCTTATCTGTAAACTAAGAACCTTCGTATCAGTTGATACACTTACTATGTTATATTTTGGTAACTTCCAATATATAATTTCTTATGCTATTACCTTATGGGATTATGAATGTTAGTAGTAGGACTTCAACTTTTTTTTTAATACTTTGAATATTCTTCCACTTCCATGTTTGTATATATATGAATGTCTTATTTTTGCTCGTAAAAATCAAAATTTATTTGTCAATAATTTCGATGTACATAAATATTTCATTCGTCAAGCAAACCATTTTCATGTAAACAAATGTAATTTATCTTTATCATGCAACAACCCCCCTTTATATGTGTGCTATTATGTATAATAAATTACCAAAAAATTTAAAAGATGTAACATCATTAAATATATACAAGACCAAAATTAAGTCATAACTTATTGATAATTGCTTTTACAATGTAAATGAATATCTAAAATCTCGTAAATAACTGTTTCTGTACTTCATATTTGCTCTTCTCCGACTTACCTTGTGTGTTATTTTTTTGTAACTTGTATAATGGTTAATAGACATTTATTTATTTATTTATTGTACCAATACAAATATGAAAGACAGAGGGTTCATACTTTTTGAAATACATAGCTTTTTTGGTGTTTCCCTAATTTTGCCGGTGGGTGTATTATATTGCGAATATATGTATGTATAAGGTGTACAGATGTCCTACATTCACTATCATTATTTTAAAAATTATACTACATTTAACAAAATTTGGTATCTAGGGGTTTTCCGACATGCCCGTTTCAACTAAAATATTTTTAAAGCATGCAGTTGCATTTCCGGTTAAACAGAAAGTTTATATCTTTCTTATTTTAAATAGAACACAATATTTTTTATTTTACCATTGAATTCGGCAGAAAATTTTACATATGAAACAGTAAAAAATATATTACTCATGATTGGCCCTTTCCAGCTTATTTCAACTTTTTTGATATTTTCACTAAAAACGGCCCCTTCTTTAACACTATATCTCGTGAATGGAATCGGATTTTTATAATCTGTAAAGTTTTATAAAGTAGGCTTTTGTTTACACAAATATAAATTTATAATCAATTTTTTTTGAAAAATGTAATTTCTGCGATAACGTAAAATTAATGTTTAAAAAAATTAAATGTCTTTTAAATGGAACATCCATTTTTTTGTAAATTAAATGAATTCTTCGTTAAAAAAATAGAGGTCGTTTTGTAGCATGTATTTTGTTGAAAATGGATAGATTTTTAGGAAAATGGAAAATAGTAAAATGCATGTATTAGTATATCACTACATAACGTTTTATGCGACAGATAATATTTGGAAAAAAACTATTTTCCCATGTTAAACGTCTATGTCATGATTTCTAGTGTTCACTCTGTATAGATATTTGTTTGAAGAGATATATCGGGAAAATATCATGCTTCCTAAATTAAAACAATTTTATGTAAATTGTGTATAAATTATACATATTTAAATTTGTACATGTAAATATAAATAAAATAAATAAAGAAATACATATATCATCACGACATATTACCCATTGCTGGTTATGCCAATCTGCTTAGTACACAGATATCGATAATATGATGACATATTTGTACCGTACGGGCTTTTACCAGGCGTCACCTCACAGACATTCATTGCTGGCGAGGAGAGTGCAACATAAGGGTCATATTTGTGTCATTTAAAGTTCGAAATACAGGCACACAGTCTAATTATGTAGTTTATATATTTATATAAGATTAAAAAAAAATCTTCTACGACTAGTACAATACCTCTCGCAAATCCATTTTATTTTACATACGTAACATATACATATAATATATCTTGCTAAGATATTTGATTATAATTCCATTAAAAATATTTTCTGATTGTATTACACTTTTTATTTCCAACAATATAATATTGCAAACTTAATACATATATAAACTATTCTTGAATTTTGACACTGACAATTATCTGTTAAATACAAAAATTTCAACTTCTTATTTTTTTATTACAACAGCTTAGGTACATAACAATGTAAACAAGCGATGTGAGGTAGAAATTTGAAGGTAATTTTTCAAATATTTAAACTACATTACCGACACCAGTAATGCTGACATTTGCAATAGAAACGTTGAACTATTTTTAAGGACGCTTGTGCCGAATATTATTGGTTGAGTGAAACTTTTTCAACTTCATTTTTAGCAAATAAACACAAATATGTACTATGAATATAGAATTTTTAGATAGTTTTGATTTTGTTATATTAAGGATATGTTTTTGTTTCATATGAGTTAAAAAATTCTATCCAAATTCATTTCTCTATATGAAAACAGCAATATATTTCTATAAATTTTAGTTTTAGTGGCCTTTCTTCAACTGGAAACTGATTAAATGACATTTAAAAATTATTATTTTTTGTTTATGCAACCCGACAAACAAAAATGCCCTATTAAAATATATTGTTGAAAAATATTGTCATTGCTGCATTGTGTCATGTTTAGGTTGTTAGTCTAAAAAATATACATTATTGCTTATGATAAGTAATTTAATTTTATTTTAGTTTATTTTTTCTAACAGTAACATTTTATGGGGGAAAAAATATTTATCAGATTTTTTATTATTTATCGCAGAAAAAATATATTTCACAAACATTTTTATTTATCGTATTAAAATATAGTTATGTACTATCGCTTTGATAGTGAAACAAACGGCGCCCAATAAAGATCATTGTTAAAATTTAAATATATATTCACATTAATTTTAAGATTATTTAGTAAAAAATACGGTTTTGCTTTTTGCAAGTACAAATGGCGTACATTAGATTTTTAAGAAATACAGGGTGAAACACCGTGGTGAATCTATAATGACAAAGGATTAAAACATAAATCTAATTGTTCCTTTTTTCAGTAAAATTTATTAAAAAAATCTGATGTGGACACCACACGACTTCCTTGTACGATTATTAAACTATACATATTTTTTTAATAACTAAATTACAAAATATTAATTTTAACTTCAAAACGGTAAGATATATAGCGACTATAAATGGAGGTGCACAGCTAAACTTTATACAAGTCGTAAATACTAAATTCCAATATTTTACGGCTTACAGGTTTTGAGTTATCGTGAATACTCGTATCTCTAAAACGGGAGGTCTAATTGATTTCATACCTCCAATATATAAAAAAAATATTAAATTTGCTCTTTCTGTAAGCGAGATATTTTATTTTCAAATTATATATATATATATTTTTTTTGATTTTTGTGATTGAGTTTGCTATGAATAAGACAAAATAATGAATAAAAAATTAAATTTTAATTGTGAAGTATAATAACTTTAAAAAATTGCACGTATTTGACGTAAATTTAAACTTAAATACAAAAACCAATAAGAAAGCTGAATAATAGCGGCGATCTTGGCCCATGGCCAAAGCCTGTACATAGAGGTACCCTAAAAAATACATGCCAAATTTTTTAATTGAATTAATGATATTGACTAATGTCATGAGTGATGTGGACACCACACGACTTCTTTGTGCGCCTATTAACCTATACATATTTTTTCAATAATTAAATTACAAAATATTGACAGGCATAAGCCAAGCCCGAGAAATATTTTGATATAGAACAAAAAATAATTCATTTACTACTATTATTCTTAAATTAACCTTAATCTAACCCGGTTCTTTTTAAAGAGAGTTTTGATTACAACAAAGAAATATTTGATTACAACAATGAATATGACTAATTTCACAATAAAAAAATATTTATTGTACGAATCACAAAATTGCACGTATTTAACGTAATTTGACATGATCATTTTTTTTGTCCTAATCCATATCAAACTTTATTACAAAAACAAAAAAGTATATAATTTTTAAATTTACATATCTCGCTTATACAAAGGGCTAATTTAATAATACTTGATGTGCTAGGCTTTTATTTGAAGCATTTATTTTTAAAATCAAAATAAAATCATTTTATTTAAGAAAAACTGTTAACAACTTCAAGTAATGTACCACTTCCGAATAGCCTATTTTAACCAAAATCTATTATGTTATTTCGATTGACATAAAAGTCGTGTATATCAAATTTGAAAAGTTTTGGATTATATTTTAAAACAGTTTTTCATTAAAATCTATTATAGGCTTCATGTAAACTGCCACTTTTGGAAATTGTGTAATAACCAGAAAGGGAGGTGCACAACTAGATGTTATAGCTGTCAATACAAAATTTTAACTTTCCACGGCTTACCGTTTTTGAGTTATGCGAGATACGTACGTACAGACGTCACGACGAAATTAGTCAAAATGGATTCAGGGATAATCAAAATGGATATTTCCGCTGAAATCTGAAAACCGAATTTTTTCGCGATTACAATACTTCCTTTACTTACGTACAAGGAAGTAAAAAAAAACAAAATAAAATGTGAAATATTTTGTAATATTTTTCTCTGTACCCGTACTCGTCAAAGTTCTATACATTTAATTAATGTAATGGATTCTTCTTATCTTACATTTTGTTCTAGTAGATAATTTTTGGAAGTTACTGATATGTAATGTAAATACGCAGGGTCGTACTGGCGCATGAAGCTTTAGTTTGGGGTTCCTCAAATCAAAAGTGATTTACATTTAAATGTTAAAATAAGTTTGATATATTTATAATAAATATATTTTTAGGTTAATTACAATTAAAATAAAGTAGTGTACCGACTTAAAAAATATTGAAGCTGTTGAAGTTTTATAAATTTTCTTACTCTGTATTAATTGAAAATATAAAAAAAATATTTAAATTTGTAAGTAATTTAATCATAAAATAAAAGAGAGGAGACCTCAACAGCTCTCTATACACTGGCGACGAATAATAGTAATACGGGCCAGTATCGTATATAAATAGATAAATAATATTTAATTATGATGGTTTTAGTTGTACAAATACATACACGCATTGTATCAGTTGCAAGACATCTGTTAAGATGAATGTCTTGTTAGATTATTTTGTTATTATGTTATATTATTTAACAATTGCGCTTTTATTGACAGTGCTTTTGGTTTATTTTTATTTCAAATACACGTTTCAATATTGGAAGAAACTTAGAGTGGAATATGTAGAACCTACTTTTTTGTTTGGAAATATTATGAAATGTTTTTATGCAACAACTCATGTTAGTGATGTTTTGAAAGGGATTCATGATCAAATTAAGGGACCTTATGCGGGAGTGTACTTTCTGAATAAACCAGCTTTGATGATTAAGGTAAGTGCAAATATTTATTAATGATTTACAGGATGTCCTCTTATCATTTACACATTTCAGGACCCCGAATTAGTGAAACATATCTTAGTAAAAGATTTTAACAATTTTATAGACAGAGGTGTCCACAGTGATGGGGAAAGTGATCCATTGTCTCTACATTTGTTTAGATTATCTGGAGCAAAATGGAAGAACCTTAGGAATAAACTTTCTCCAGCTTTTACATCTGGAAAGCTGAAAATGATGTACCCAACGATAATTAAAACTGCGGAGCAATTACAAACTGCTTTGGAAAAAACGGCAGAAACTGGAGAAACAATAGATGTAAGTGATTTTTTAACTTATTTTAAGGTTCATTGCAGGATTCTGTTTGTTAGGTTAAAGAAATATGCGCTCGATATACCGTTGACGTCATAAGCACAACAGCATTTGGAATCGAATCCAATAGTTTTTCAGACCCTATGAACAAGATGTGCTGTTTTATTGAAAATATGACAAAATCAGAAGACGCTTACATAAACAGAGTTAAAATGAATTTATCTGTCGTTATACCTGAAGTTCTTGTAATGTTAAAACAAAGTAGTCATTCAAAAGCTTCAATCGATTTCATTTTTTCAATAATTCGTAAAATCATGGACTACAGGTTCACTGAAAAAGTTTTCAGAAATGATTTTCTTCAACTGTTAATTCAATTAAGAAGTACAGGGAAAATAAATGAAGAAGATTTTGGAAATGATGGGAAAATTTATGAAAAAAGTAATAAATATTTAAAAGGAGTACTTTTTTAAAGCTAATAAATAATCTGTTTTAGAAAATAATGACCAATGTTTGACATTTGCCGAACTAGTTGCGCAAGCATATGTTTTTATTATTGCTGGTTTTGAAACTTCATCCGTTACAATGGGCAATTGTTTGTTTGAATTAGCCATAAATCCAGATATTCAAAGGAAAGTACAGAAGAATATAAATGCCACAGTGGCTCAACATAATGGCCAATTCACGTATGAATCTATTTTTGAAATGGATTATTTATCAGCAGCTGTTTCAGGTAAAAATACAATGAAGTATGCAACCATCATGGAGTTTCATTATATGGCCCATAAAATATAAAATTAACCACTATAGATTCTCCTTATAATAATAAAAATTAAACATGATTTCGTAATGATATAGCTATTTGCAATTGTATGTTTTGAAGAAGGGATGTGGTGACATCAGTATGACCTGAGATTTATAACTCTACCGCTATCAATATTGTCTGTCTTTGTCTGCCACGCTCGGCCCATAACGGCGTCACTATATCCATTCTGCAAATTTTTAATTATTTCTTTCTCGTAAATATGAGTACTATTTAATATTTGTGGCTTGTATTTATAGGTGTAAAATTCAAAATTTAGTCACTTACCCCTTTATAGTTGGAGCCACGAGTATTAAAACGAGAAAGAGGTTATTTACGTATGTCTATTTAGATTATGATGTGTGCCAGTAGCTCGTGATTTCTATTTGCTGGTAAAAAGTCTACTACATAAATTTAGCTAATCTTCTTATATATAAAGTGAAAACGTGACCGCTATATAAATCTATACCGTTTTACACATCGACGCCAAATTTTGTAGAGATGTTCCTTCAGCTTCAGAACGTGTCGTACAAATTGTTGGAGTTCAAAATTTAGCATAGTTTTTTTTTACAATTAATATTCTAAGTTTATACAAGAAAAGCATTGGTATTGGTTATGGTTTCGTGAGCGGCAAACAACGACGCTAGCGTTACATCATAGCGTGGCACGCTTTTTAATCGTCTTTGTCATTTGTGTTGTTGTTGCGCAAATTATTATGTATTTTCGTAGCTATTTGTTTTATTTTAATGAAAAACACATTTAGATATAATTTCAATGTTCATTTAAAGTAATATTGTAATTTAATTTACTTTTGTTAAGATACTAATCACGATACCGATAATATTGAAAACAAATAAAAATTAGCATTTTTAAGCACAAACATTAAATTTTTTAAAAGATAAAGTTAGAATATATAGTATTATTATGTAAATAATGTAGGGTTTATGATATAAGTAGGTTCTTATTATCACATCTAATTTAATATTTGCGGATATATATATATATATATATATATATATATATATATATATATACATATATATATATATATATATATATATATATATATATATATTTATATATATATATATACATATATATATATATATATATATATATATATATATATATATAATTACATCTTACTATCATCCGAGCGTCTTTCCGAAAACCGGTTGTCGAGCGTCCGATTATTTTAAATGTTGTATAAAGTATTTTAATAGATGTTCGTACAAGTATATTCCAGAATTAACTTATAATAATTGATATTTTTATTACTAATAGCGTTTAATAAAATAAATTTCAATTTAATCATCATTGAAGCGTCCTTCTACATAGGTATCATTAGAGCGTCCGAAATATACAAATATATTTCATTTTGTCGCTTATACAGCGTCCGCTATATACAGCTCTATATAATTAATAGATATTAAAGCGTCCAGCAATGTTGCCACAGATACTTCACGTACTTATGATTTCACTTCATTATTTGGTCTCGAATCAGGGCTACCTTGATTTATTCGTGCTGCTAAATGTCTTACGATTAAATAATTACCGTTTACCAATTATCAAAATTAACATAAATGATTGTACAGGGTGCTTCCGAAGTAGCCCAATTTAAAATATTAATTTAGAACCTCAAAACAAAATACTTCCAAAAGCTTTGTTTAAATGATACAGACTTTTTACACAGGAATTAATGAAGACATTGTTTATTTTTAAGTTTAAAAAATCGATTTCTGTTTTTATTTATAAATACTCCGATCAAGAAACAAGAAAATTAAAGGAAAATTTTCTTGTTTTGAGGTCCTAAACTCTTATTTTCAGTTCGGGAGCATCCTGATTAATAAAATGGTCGGTAATCTTATGCTCAACAAATTCAAATCATCATAGTTTAGGTTCTCAATAGTTTTAAAAGCATATAAGCTATTAAGAAAAAAAACTACTAGCAATAATTATTGTAATTATACAAGGTTTTTCATATCTCCTTGGTAATGAGAAATTTGAATCAATTTAAAAAAATATTTGAGATTGGTTTACAGTTTACAGGAATACATTTATACAAAAAGGTTTATAAGAATAAATTGAGTACCAATTTCAAAACGATTTTAATCTAAAATTAGTTACCAAGGAATAAAACTAAGATATTTTATATGTAAAAATAACGAATAACTATATACATCAAATTGTAAGCGGACAACAAATTTCTAACACGTCCCGCATATCTTCATTTAAAAATTACTGCATTTTCACATAAAATTTGTAACAATTGAACTCCTGTCAAACTTAAGATTATTCAAAATCAATAATTTTTTAATTTCTCAGTTAATTTTCATGTTAATGTACATATGTTTTATACCATTTGAAACAGAAAAAAAAACTCTATTCAACAGTAATAAATACAACTTTGTGCTCTGCATGAAAATTGAAAGTTAGTATAAATTTCTCGAAAACTGTACGAGCTATGAAAATTTTGAAGACGGTTGTGAATTCTTCATAAAAAAGTGCAAATTAGAAACTTGTATAAATTCGCACAAAAAAGTTATAAGCCAAAAACGAAATTGGCAAAATTTACATTTTTTTTAATGGAAAAACAAAAACACATCTAAGATGGTTATGAGGCAACTTTTCCCTAATTTAACCGACTTCGTATCTCTTACGGTTCTCGAGATCCCAATAGTGCGTATCGAAAAACGGACATCTGTATATTTATTAAAATAAATTGTTAATATTGTACGTTGAATACTAATATCAGAGGGACTTATTGGTTGATAATCGGGATCTTTATTCACGGAATCATCCTGATCATTATGAATAAAGTCAACGTCCTAAAATAAACGTTATAGGTTTTTACAATGGTTTTATTGGGTATGGTTCTGTAATATTGTAAGTCGAACACTAACATCAAACAGACTTGGTTGATAACTGGGATCTTTCATGGAATCATTCTGATTATTCTGACTAAAGTCAACGTTCTAAAATAAACATTATAGGTTTTTACAATGTCTTAATTGGGTATAGTTCTGTAATATTATAATTGTATACTAACATCTGGGGGACTTGGCTGATAATCGAGATCTTTCACGGAATCATCCTGATTATTCTGATTAAAGTCAATGTCCTAAAATAAACATAAGTTTTTACAATGTTTGTATTGGGTACTAGTTCTGTAATATTTTTATTGAATCAACATCTCGAAACCAGTGTGTTGCCTTCTTCAGAATAAAAAAAATAAGTAAAAATTCTGAAGAAGGCGACACTGATGTAGAAAATAAATATTACAGAACTTTATCGAATAAAGCTTTTTTATTGTAAAAACGAGTTCTGAAAGTTTCTTCCATTATTATCGGTTCTTATTCAGTCATAATTATAATTAGTAATAAAAAATCTGATGTGGCCAGCACATAACCTCTCGCCGTATGTTTTACCTGGCTGTATGCATAAAGCAAAGAATATTTTTATAAATACAAATAATATATTCATATAAATCTATGACGTATAACTTCTTTATTATTCAATAATAGCATGTCTCAACATGAAGATATTTTACCATAAATTATGTTACAATAAATTACAAAGTAGAGTTTACCATATATAAATATTAGGCTGGTAACTGCAATTTTCAATTCGAACAACGTTGTTTACTTTCTCTTCATATTCTTCTAGTAAAAACATTAATTTTGGGCGGTCTAAAATGTATATATGGATTGTGCATCTATTCTTACATATCTTCTTTTACATTTTATTTTTTCATACATGTTATATCTAAATAACACTAATTCCCTTTAATAAAGTGACGGATAGATTGCACTCCGATTATTCTTATATCGATGTGTAATTTTGTCAATATTTACAACTTACTTGAGAAGAATTTGATAGCTTTTTCGCAATTCAAAGTTACTCTAGTCTATAGTACTGGTGTACATTGTCCCATAATGTTTGAAACAAATTTAAGTCCTTCAACCTAGACTTGTCATCTCCATAATAGTCACAGATCAAGAACTAAGGGATTCTCCAAGTACATTTTTCTTTCATTACTCATTATTTCTGACACTGACATTTATCTGTCAGTTACAAATAATTTAAATTATCAACTATTTTTCATGGCATTCTTTCGGCTGTCAAATTTATTACAACAGATTATTTTATATATTATACTTCTTTTATCTCTAAATCTATGGAATATATAATAAAATATTTAAATGTATCAGATAGAGAATTTAATTTTCTTTAATATTACCACGAAAATTTTTCAAAAAATAATATTTAGAAGATTTTTTTTCAAGAATCTTCTACTTCCGGTTGTCCAATTATTACCAAAACCTTTTCAGATCTTCCCATGAATGTCCGATTGGGAAATACGTTGTTAAACAAATTTTAAGTCTTATAGTTTTTGAGTAACCGTCCTTCCAACATCCCACACACACACATCCACACACACACACACACACACACACACACACACACACACACAGACACACAGACATCATCGTAAAAATGTTAAAATCGGATTGTAGGGACCTTAAAACGTGCTTATTCAATAAAATCTGGATATGCGATTTTTAGCATGAATGCAATACCTCTCTTAGCGAGAGGTAAAAATAATCTTAAGCCAGAAAAAAGTAATAATATGGAGAGTATTTATTGGATAAGTTTTTTACAAAAGTATGTTTACTTAAGGCGATGTAAATTACATTTACATTTAATGAACATTTTTAAATTTGAATGTTATACTATGGAATTAACTGAAAATGTAGAATTTAATACTATACATTCAATATTTTCGTGACTTTTCGCGTTCAAATAGACAAGGGTTTCGATTTCATATTTTATTTGTTATACACGTAATGTATAATATGTTCCAAAAAATAGTGAAATATATCAGAAATGAACTAGTATCTATTTTGCCGATTTTTAATCAAATATGATTAACTGTAAAAATGAAAAATATACATGTTCGAAAGGGTGTTCGGTTTAAATCAAGGTGGATAAAACCACTAGTTTAAACCGACCTAGACTTTATCTAATTTCGACCAGTATTTTTTGTTGAATGGCCATTTATTTGACAATAAGTTCTTCCCTATTAATTTTAGAATAAAATTGTAAATATAAAAGATGCATAGAATTAAAAAGCATATCCAATGACCACAATTTTATTGTTACAATACGTTCCTGTCACAAAATAGTGGTAAATTAAAATATTCATAGGTATTCAACCTGTTAACAGAGTACCAAGAGAAATTAAACAATCAGACAGACCCAAATAAATATTAATATTAATTATGGGGTGTAAGTTAAAATAAAAATTTATTTGCACTAATAAAAAACTTTTAAATTTGTAGTAAGTTCATTTATTATTTTTAATAATAATAAAATCAATGTAAGAATTAAAGTACAAATTGGTCCAACTCGAACTATACAAAATAATGCAGTTATTTGCTTAATTTATAATGGCATTTTGGAAACAGCTTGAAGATGGAAATTTCAATTTACGTCTAGTTCGTGACAGGATTATTTTCTATCAATAAATTTAGGATCATTGCTTGCACTTTTAAATTCTAAACATCTACAATTAGTAAGGATAAACTTATCATCAAAATTTTACCATTGTATTTCCCATCAAACAAAAAATTGTAGAAACCCGGAACACAGATACACATAAGTGTAATTTTTACCTATGTAGAGGTTGAAACAATAATAAGAATTTATAAATAATTTTATTCAATTTTAACGTTTTAAACCGTCATTATTAACTCCATAGCAACAATTATAAGTAACTGTTTATTTGCTAGAGATTTTTTTTTAAGTCACTCTAACAGAATTTTAACTCACTCTGCAACAAATAATGCAGTTAAAATTACATGAGGTACGAAAATATAACCTTCAAATATTCGTATAACTTAAAACATGTTGCCAAATGTACGGACGCCCGTTAATCGAAAAACTGTATGAAATATATATTTTCGCAGATATACGCCGTTCAACACTAGCGACACTAGTGGGAAACGGCAGAACTGCAATATACGGTTTATGATTGAAATTATCCAAATATGTTACAATAAAGCGCCCAGGACAATTTTTGCCAAACACTAACAGATGGCATAAGACGTTGAAAAATGACCATTTTAACAGAGATACAATAGAGCGTCCGTATACGGACGCTTCAATGATGGTAAAAGATCAATTGACGGACGCTTTAATGTCTGATAGATGTATATATATATATATATATATATATATATATATATATATATATATATATATATATATATATATATATATATATATATATATATATATAACCATTCAAGAAGATATTTACATTGATGTAAAATAACATCTAATTATCTATTGGATTTATATTTCTGTATACGTTATATTATTATTATTATAACTATGAATTATTATTGAAATCATTGTTAATGATTATTATATTTTATAATCTATATAATTTGTTACCTATGAGTACGAAATGCTGTAAAGTTAATTGCAAGTAATACAGGGTTACTACAAAAGATTCATCGGGTTTTAAAACTTTATATCTCAGAAAGTATTACAGATATAATATTAAATGATATCTTAAAAGAAAGGGAAAATGTCCAAATTTTTGAATATAACATTATAAATGTTCGATTTGGGCCCCTCGCGTCACACGACACACATTCAAACGATAGTCCATTTCCGCCCACACACGGTGCAATGTGTACCCCATATCCGAATGTTGTGACGGTTCACTTTTCCACTTAAATGAAATGTCACTTCGTCGCTGAATACCAGACGGTTAGAAAATTCGTCGTCTTCCATTGCTACCTGCATGGCAGTACAAAATTCGGTTCGCTTTACGTAGTCATCGGGTAGTAAACTTTGAACTAACTGTAGACAGTACGGTTTGCGTCGCAATCTCCGTCGTAAAATTTTCCATACAGTTTGCTGCGGAACACCAAGTTCACGGCCTGCTTTGGTAGTGGATTTTTTGTGAAGAACGCACAAAACTTTGTCTAACGGCCTCCACCGTTTCGTCAAAAACGCGAGGTCTTCCGGTGCTTTTACGTTTACTAATAGAACCTGTGTTCTTGAATTGTCGATACCATCGCAAAATGCTCTGATGACCTAAAGATTCTGTTCTGTATTGCCTTCTGAATGCACGTTGCACCCTAACTGCCGATAAACATCGGTACCTCAACACAGAACGCTTTCTGCCATTCTGCTGGATACTCCCCATTTTGAATACTTAGCTCGTGGTGCCACCTGGACGTGTGTAAAGCGAAGTTCTCAAGCGCGCTTTAAACTTGGATATTTACCCTTTCTTTTGAGATATCATTCAATATTATATCTGTAATGAGATATGAAGTTTTAAAACCCGATGAATCTTTTGTAGTAGTAACCCTGTATTATATTAGACGGCTTACAAAAAATGTCCTTGAGTAGTCATCTTTCTTGAACGAAACATGGACCCAATTCTCAACTATCACAATAGTGATGAATTTATACCATATCACTTGTCAGGGCCGTAATATTCTATTTTTATAATAATAAAAATTAACATTATTTCGTAATGATACAGCTTTTTGCAATTGAATGTTTTGAAGACGGGATATGGTGACGTCAGTACGGACTGAGATTATATCTCTCTGCTACTGCTCTGCTATCAACGGTATGCATATTATTGTCTATCTTTGTCTGCAACGTCCGGGCCATAGCAACGTAACTATATCCATTCTGCAAATTTTTAATTATTTATTTTTCGTAAATTACAAATAATTAATCTTTTTGAAAAATACCAGTACTATTCAATCACATGTTCCCAAAATCGTATTTTCATGCTATGTGCACCAAATGTTGCTGGCATACTGTAAATACATACAATATCACACTATCTCATTCATTTATATTATATTACTATACATTTGAGAATAGTTCCAAGTGATTAATTGATAATTGGTGAAAATTTTCACTGCATATCATTTCAGTGGTAGTTGAGAATCGGACCATTGTTCACACCAAATTTGAAATATGTACACGCAGTGATACATCTTTAATTATTTTAGAAACAATGAGAAAATATCCTCCATTAGGATATTTAAACAGGATTGCTGCAGACAGTTATAAAATACCCAATAGTGACGTAGTCGTAGAAAAAGGAACCAAGATTTTAATTTCGGTTGATGGAATCCAGAACGATCCTGAAAATTTTCCGAATCCTAAACAATTTAATCCTGAAAGATTCACTGCTGAAAACAAGGATAACATAAAGCCATTTACTTACCTACCGTTTGGTGATGGACCTAGGCATTGCATCGGTAAATAAATGTTATTAGGTATAATATATTATTGTAATAAATTTGTAATTTAGGATTGCGATTGGGAAAACTACAAACAATGACTGGCCTTGCAATGATTTTAAGCAAATATAATTTTAACATTTGCCCTCAATCACCAGCAGAACTGACTCTTTCAGGTGGAAAAATTATTTCAGTACCAAAAGAGAAAATTACATTGTGTATTACTAAACGAAATTAATTATCTTTTGTTTATGGTATTTTGATTATTTGGATATTTATTTTTATTTGAAAGAGACAAATTTAAATAATTTGATTTACGAGGGTGGTTTCAAAAGTCCGTCATTATTTTATGAAAGGCAATTCGCCTCAGAAGACTAAGGAGAAGCTTGGTAAACATTATGGTGAATCTGCACTTTCAATTAGAACAGTTTATAAGTGGTTTCAAAATTTTCGGAGTGGACATATGAGCACAAGTGACGCTGATATTCCTGGACATCCTATCGAGGTCACTACTCCAGAATAATCCTCATCGACTATTTGGAAAAGGGTAAAACTATAACAGGTGCATACTATTCATAGTTATTGGACCGTTTGAACACCGAGCTGCAAGAAAAACGTCCACGATTGGTCCACAAAAAAGTCCTTTTCCATCACGACAACGCACCAGCTCACTCATCTGTGATTGTACCCCCAAAATTGATGGAATTAAATTTCCAACTCGTTTCACATCCTCTCTGTTCTCGAGATTTGGCTCCTTCGGACTACTACTTGTTCCCCAATATGAAGAAATGGTTCGCGGGAAGAAGATTTTATTCAAACGAGGAGGTGATTGCAGAAACGAAAGCCTATTTTGCAGAGTTGGACCAATATTATTATTTGGAAGGGATCAACAAACTGGAGCAGCATTGGACGAAGTGTATAAGTCTAAAAGGAGACTACGTTGAAAAATAATAAAAAAATATCCCGAAAAATTAAGTAGTTTTTTGCACGAACTTTTCAAACCACCCTCGTAAGTAACATTTTCCAATTAAGACGGATATTGCATTATACAGGGTGTTTATTAAACATAGGGCAAAACTTGAAGGGATTATTCCCTGGACCATTCTATGTGTAAGATGATTTTGTCCTTTGATGATTTTTGAAAAGCCGCTTTGTTTCGAAGATACAGGGCGAAAAAAAAAAATTCGACAAAACCAATTTTGTTATTTTTCAAATTATTAATCTAGTAACAGCAGGCAAGTTATGTGTCAAATTTGTTGAGACGTTTGGCTGTTTGACGTGTATTGTCTGTCTATAATACTTAAACTTTTGTTAGTGAAGTCCTCTTATCATGAATAGCTATACGAACGCCGAGATGACTGACATGCATTTCATTTATGGACTTACCGGCGAGGTGTATCGTAACTTCTTGGAACATACTCTACCTCAGTTTCTGGAGGATGTACCATTGGCATCAAGAAATGCAATGTGGTTTATGCACGATGGTGCCCCAGCGCATTTTAGTGTGGTTGCTCGTGATTTTTTAACAATAACATACGGAGATCGCTGGATTGGTCGAGGTGGACCTCACTTATGGCCTGCTCGGTCCCCGGACTTAAACCCCCTGGATTTTTTCCTATGGGGCCATCTAAAATCATTAGTATATGCTACTCCATTGGCAAATTTGGAAGATTTAAGACATCGGATAATTGCTGGTTGTAACTCCATAAGAAACGACCCTGGTGTTTTTGAAAGAGTTCGGCAATCAATGAGAAGAAGATTGGATTCTTGCATCGTAGCTGGAGGTAGTCATTTTCAACAGTACTTGTAGATTAAGAAACTTTACATGTAATTTTTGGTATTAAATGTTGTTATTGTCGAAATTTTTTTTCGCCCTGTATCTTCGAAACAAAGCGGCTTTTCAAAAATCATTAAAGGACAAAATCATCTTAGAATGGTCCAGGGAATAATCCCTTCAATTTTTGCCTTATGTTTAATAAACACCTCTGTATATTACATAAGAAAAGTTTTTATTATGATTATTTAATTACATTTTAAGTGTAATAATTTTTAACAATATAATAAATCTTTTTCATTTATATGCAACGTTTTAATTTTCAAATTTATTAGTATTTATTGTTCCTGTATATGTATATAATATGTTTTTTTACTGAGATGAAATGCAGTGTATTATTAAATCATATGCATATGCGTTGACAATAAACATTAATATTTAATTTCTTTTCTTTTTTTTAAACAGTCAATTTTAAAATCAGATTTTTGAGTCTAAAAAAGAGATATTCTAATATAAACTATAATTTAATGCAAAAATTGTTATAACATTGTGAACACGTTTATTATATGGGTGAAATGTAAAAATCACAGAAATATTATTAATTAAAAATAAAAGTTTATTAAACGATAAATAATAAAGATAAAAATAATAAAAGGAATTAACACTATGATTAAATAATTATAAGCACTAATTTAAGACTAAGAATATTATTAAATATTCAAACTAATATTATTTATTTAAACAATATTTATATCACTATATTCATTTATATAACTACATTTATTTATGTTCACAACTCGTAGACTGTTTATTTATATCACCCACTGTTCATTGCTCGTTGCTTCTATACAAGGTGTTTGGCGTAAGTCCGGCACCACGAATATTTCGTTTATTTTGAGAGATACAAAAAAATGTTAATAAGCAAAGTTAAACTAAACAAAGGGGCTCATAAGATGATTATAGCAGAAATTTTGTATCACTTCCGGTTTTATCGGAAATGGGTACAACTTTAAATCTAGCATAGGGAATCGGTATTTATATATTTTTTTCAGAATATATGTTATAAATTAGCTTCACAATGATACCAAATTATCATAGTTTTACTTTAACCATTTCAAAATGGCGACCATTTATAAGAATAAATAATATTAATAAAATTCCATACAAAATAAAACATGGCAAGCTATGAAAACAATTTTATTATCTTATAACAAAAGAAAAGAATTTACCTACATTTGTGATAGTGACAATTTCTTGTAATAATTAAATAATTATGGCTCAAGTGATTACACAAATGAAGAAATGTTTGATATGATTTTAATATTCGGAGAATGTCAAAGAAATTCTGTTAGAGCACTTCAACTTTATGGAGAGAGGTATCCTCACCGACGACAACCGAGAAGATAATATTTCAATGAAGTTGTTAATAAATTGAAAACACATGGATCATTTAAACTGAAAAATCGACGTGCAAGAAGAGGAAATGAAGTAGATAATCATCGAGATAAAGAAGAAGAAAGAATATTAGCTTACATTAATTACAATCCTGAAGTGTCGGTGAGGGAATTAAGTAGAGAATGCGCGGTATCATATTGGAGAGCATTTTAAAAAAACATAGTTTTAATTCTTATAAGATGCACATTAGTCAATCTCTTAGGGAATATGACTATGTTCGTAGAATAAATTTTTGCAATTGTTTTTTACAAATGTGGAAGAATGATAACAGATTTCATCATAAAATTTTATTTTCTGATGAATCATATTTTTCGAACAATGCGCTTTTTAACAGAAATAATGTAAGACGTTGGGCAACCGAAAATCCCAGAATACTGAGAACATCCAGGCATCAAGAAAGATTTGGTTTTAATGTTTGGCTGGGAATAATTGGGACCAGAATTGTTGGCCCTATTATATTTCAAGGTACTCTGACAGCAGAAAGGTATTTACTATTTTTACAAAATGAAGTGGAAGATCTGCTGGACGACCATCTATTGTCAATACCATTGGTATGTGGTTCCAACAAGATGGAGCGCCAGCTCATAATGCAAGAAATGTAGTGGCCTATTTAAATGAAAAATATGAAGATAATTGGATTGGAACAAATTCTCCAAATCCTTGGCCGGCACGATCTTCTGACCTTACGCCACTGGACTACTTTCTTTGGGGTTATTTGAATGATAAAGTATACCGAACACCTCCAACTACTTTGGAAAATTTAGAAATAAAAGTTAGAGCGAGTGTTAGAGAAATTAATGAGAATATCCTAGAAAATGTAATGAAAGAGATTTATTACGTATAAGAAAATGTAAAGAAAATAACGGCGGCCATATTGATCATTTGTTTTTCACATTTACTATTTCTGTTTTGGTAATTTCTTCTTTTCTTTTGTTATAAGATAATAAAATTGTTTTCATAGCATGCTATGTCTTATTTTGTATGGAATTTTAATAATACATATTTTGAGAATAGATGGTTGCCATTTTGAAATAGTGTAAGTAAAACTATGATAATTTGGTATCATTGTGAAGCAAATTTTATGTACATTCTGAAAAAGAACATAAAAATACCAATTCCCTATGTTAGTTTTAAAGTTGTACCCATTTCCGCTAAAACCGGAAGTGATACAAAATTTCTGCTATGATCATCTTATGAGCCCCTTTGTCTACTTTAACTTTGCTTATTAACATTTTTTTGTATCTCTCAAAATAAACGAAATATTCGTGGTGCCGGACTTACGCCAAACACCCTGTATATCAGACTATGTTCGCTGGCTTTGGCGACGGGTTTATATAGCGCGATGTCCTTCTCGAACTTTCCGACGCCACAATGAGTTTGAATACAAGGGATCAGTCCACCGGATGTAATTAAACCATTTTAGGCGCGTAAGGTTTTTCCCCCGCCGGGGATTACGTCATCGCTCGGGAATTTTCTACCAGTGACGGCGCTCTCATATTCTTAAGTCAGGGGCGTACGTTACACTGCCTCTTCCTTAAGACTGTTTCGTTCCGGAATAGTTCTTGATGACGAAATCTACATGTCTTGGTACAATTAGAAGTCTTGAAGAAGTGCCAGTCGATGATCCGCTAGAGTTCCTCTTTCTGTCCGTTATGGTTAAAGCTACAGACGAGAATTTCAATACCGGTATAGCGTAAGAGGATCTTTAACATGTTCCTAACAAACCTCCAATCCAAAACATCTGGTCCACAGCCTAACTTCGGTACTGCTAGCTTCAAAATGCCATTCTCTAGCAGATGGTCCTTCAAATCGCACAGTGAGTTCCACAGACTTGCGATACGACGGCTTCTCGTACGACCGTGGTTTTGTGACCAGGTAGTAGATATACCGATGATGTTCTGTTTTGCTATCCCTCAGTCGTAGCGTTTTCCCGACGGATGGACCTTGGTTGGCTAGTTCTTTAAGTCTTCTGATACGGAGTCGCCGAAGGAATAATATGAAGACACGGTGAACAGGTCTCGATGTTCTTCTGTCGTCAAACCATACCGCGCCTTATGACCAAACGAATACTTTTCCATGAAGTCTTCAAAAGTCGGTTTCTGAGTTATGATTCGACGAACCGTTGCTTCACGATGTTCTTCATTGTTGTCATCGGCGAAAGGGGCTAGCCGATTAAATGTACTACTCTCGGCTTCCCGGTAGGTGCTTTCCTAATTCTATATATTACGTCGTTTATCCTTTTAACCACCTCATAAGGACCTCTACAATTGCAGCATTAGTGATAAACCGCGACGCCTTTGTGGATTGTAAAGCCACACTAATTCCCCAGGTTGGTATCTTTAAGAATATTAGCAGTGGATTAACTATAATAAAAGGATTAATGCACAAATGTTCAAAAATTATATTTCACAAATATTGACATATATTTTATTTTATTATATTTTATCAAACTTGTCAAATCAATCATTTTGTTTCCATGGTTTTATTTTATTCCTTGAAATCTAAGGAGCCGTGAGAAATGCCTCCTAATACTCGCCCTCACGATCACAGCGGATACCAATTTTTTTCCTCAAATATTTTAGACGAACTCCGAACAATGCCTTCGTAAATAGATCGGCTTCCATGTCTTCAGTTCTTTTATAATCAACTTCAATAAGTTTCTTTTTCACATTTTCTCCAATAAAATGTTCCCTTATGTCGATGTGTTTTGACCTTTTATTTGTCACTGGATTTTTAGCTAAATTTTTTGCAGCCTGGTTATCATTCCAGATCTTCACAGTGTCACTTCTTACACCCATGTCTGTCAACAGTTGTTTTAAATGTTTCCCAGCTGATTATTCCTCCACCATACTTGAAGCAATAGCCTGTGTATGATCTCCGGTCTATCGTACATGCAGCCCAATCAGCATCGGCGAATCCTTCCAGTGATTTTCCAGTCTTTTTGAAGATTAATTCTGTATTCAAAGTGCCTTTTAGATATCGCAGGATTCTCTTTGCAGCTTTCCAGTGTTCTTCACCATATGCTGTGTTAAATTGGCTTAGGTAAGATACTGCGTACATAATATCTGGTCTCGTTGCTACGCCGGCATACATAAGACTGCCAATTAAATTTTGATATGGTAATTCACTAACCTTTAAATTTTTTTCGAGACGGAGTCCTGGTTCCATAGGGGTAGTTACTGGTTTGCAATCTTCCATTTTGAATTTTTTCAACATTTTTCTTATATATTCTGCTTGAGATAGTTTAATTTCTCCTTCTTTTGCTTCAAATTTTATCCCCAAACAATAATTTAAATTTCCTAGATCCCGCATCTCAAAAATGTTGGTTAATTTTTGTTTCACTTCTTTGAACAATTTTTCATCCGAATAAGCAATAATTATGTCATCTACGTATATGGCGATAATCTTATCCGCTCGCCCTTTCGTCAATACGTAGATGCAGGGATCTGCTACAGAAGGAATTAAATCTGAATCTTGTAATGTATTATCCAATTTTTCATACCATTCTCGCCCTGCTTGTTTTAGTCCATAGATTGCTTTATTCAATTTACATACTTTTTCTTTTCCAAGTCTTTTAAATTTTCTTAACATTTCTCTCGCCCTGTTTAGTATGGTTTTATTTTCACTGCTACTTTCTTCTATTATAATATCGCATAAGTATTTTTCCAAATTCTTTGGTATTTCCATAATTATATTTTCTTTTATCGTACCATTCAAGTAAGCAGTTGACACATCTAATTGATGCAGTTTCATGTCTTTTTCTACTGCAACAGCAAGTAATGTTCTGATGGAGCTCAGTTTTGATACAGGTGCGAAAGTTTCGTCATAGTCAATTCCAGGTTTTTGAGTAAATCCTCTTGCTACTAGACGTGCTTTCTTTCGTTCCACTTTTCCATCTGCTCCTAATTTTTCTTTCAGAATCATTTTGCTTGTTATTTTCACTTTTCCGTCTTTATTATCAATTATTTCCCATGTATTGTTCTTTATATGTGCTCTTATTTCAAGTTTTATTGCTTCTTCCCATTCCAGTTTATTCTGTTCTTCACATGTTGTCATGACGTAATCCATTGTCCAAGTAGGTGACTTTTTCTCTCTGTTCGGTCTTCTGTTTTCTACGTTTTCGGTTTGAGTATCGGGTTCATTTTCCTGAATAATTTCTTCGTTATCATCGTATTCTTCATCTTGTTCTGTTATTTCTATTTCTAATTTTTCATAACTTTGTTTTTCCGTTTCTTTTGTTTCATTTCGTGTTTTTTCTTCTTGATCATTCATTTTGGTTTGATGGTCTTCTTCGAAATACATTTTATTTATTATTTTTACATCTCTACTGATAATGATTTTATTTTTCTTTTGTAACCAAATTCTATATGCTTTACTTGTTTCAGAATATCCCATAAATATTCCTTCTTCTGTTTTGGGAGCAAATTTTCCTTTTTTCTTTCCTTTCCATAATACATGTGCTTTAGATCCAAATATTTGTAGGTGGTTTACGGATGGTGTATATCCAACCCACTTCTCAAATGGTGTCTTGTAGTCTGTAGTTTTTGTTGGAATTCTGTTGCATAAATAGTTTGCTGTATATATCGCTTCAGCCCAAAACTTTTCTTCTATTCTTGATTCTATCAGCATACAACTGGCTTTCTCTTGTAATGTTCTATTCTTTCTTTCAGCCATACCATTTTGTTCTGGCGTATACGGTGCTGTTATTCTTCTTATTATTCCATTTTCTTTGAGATATTTTTCAAAATTTTCATTTGTATATTCTCCTTTACCATTGTCTGTTTGAAGATATTTAATTTTGTTCCCTGTGAAATTTTCTACTTCTTTCTTGTATTCTATGAATTTCTGTAGGACTTCGTTCTTCTGTTTCAGAAAGTATACTTTGCAGTAGCGGGTGTGTTCGTCTATAAAGGTTACAAAATATTTTGAAACACCAGGTGTTATGTTCTTCATTGGCCCACATACATCTGAATGTATTATTTCCAATTTTTCTGTTATGCGAATCCTGGCATTTCTTTTTGGGAATGGTAATCTGACCATTTTACCTTTTATACACACTTCACATTCTTTTAGTTTTTATTTTAAATTAAATTTTAGTCCTTTTACTGCTTTATTTTTTAGTGCCATCTTTAAATCAGTTTCATTTACATGCGCCAACTTCTTATGCCATTGTTGCATTTCATTTTCATATGTCATATTTGCTATTTCATTTTCAGTATGTACATAATATAGACCATTTTCTTTTGTAGCTTTCATTAGAATTTCACCTTGTTTATTTTTCACTACAGCCTTTTCTTTATCGAATATTACAGTGTGACTTTTTTCAGTTATTTTTGATACTGACATCAAATTTGATGATATATTTTGCACATACAGAGTATTCCATAAATTTATGTTTGTGTTTTCTATTTTCAAGGTTACTTTTCCTTTTTCTTCAACTTTTGCAGTTTGATCTTCAGCAGCCAACTTTATCATGTTGTTTTCATTGCTTGCATATATGTTTTTAAACATTACATGGTCATTACACATAAGCGATGTGCAACCACTGTCTAAACAGCATTTCTTTTTTCTAGATGTTGACAATGATCGTGTCGTCAAACATATTTCTTCTGCTTTAAAGTTTTTGTAATTTTTCTTCTTTGTCCAACAATCTTTTGACTTATGACCTTTTTTATGGCAGGTGTGACATTTATATGGAAATTCTTGCGTATTTTCACTCTTTTCTTTTATTTTATTTATTTTATTTGTTTTTAAAATAATTTTTTTCTTTGTTCTTATTTTTGCTGTAGAACGCTTCATCATCATTTTCTTGATGTTCTTTCACTGCATTTTTGTTTCTTCTGGCCTCACTTTCTTCTATGATTTTCACTTTCAAATCTTCTGGCATTGGTAACGTGTCCCTGGTTTCGATGGCTATACGGAAGTTTTCAAACGAATATGGCAGACTGTACAACATTATAATACTTAATAATTCTGGATTTATTTCCACATCCATATCTTTTAATTTGTCGACAATATCTAGAAACTCGTTCAAATGATCTCTAGATTCATCAGTTTCACGCATTCTTTTTAAGATTACCTGCTTCAGCAGTGTTGCCTTTCTTGCAGGACCTTTACTCTGGTATGTAGCTTTTAATGTGTCCCACACCTCTTTAGATGTTTTGCAATTTTTAACTTGCTTTAATTCTGATGGACTCATTAATAGCAACAACTCAGATCTTGCCATTAAGTCTTTTTGTTCATATGCGGCTTCCGCTTCTCCATCATTTTCTGGTCTGGATATTGTGCCATTAGCATATCCCCAAAGATTATTTTTAATTAAAATAGCTTTAGCTTGCACGCTCCAGGTATCAAAATTATTCTTATTTAATGGTTCAATATAATAGTTTGATTTTGCCATTTTTCAGTAGGTATAGCTTATTCAGAGATATTTCGTTATGGCCCTCTCAGCGGGTCTATTGTTAGGGATTTAAGCCTGATTTATAGGGGTGCAAGGACAGGTATGTATTCAATATTTCCTAATTTAATTTTATTTTTAAACAGAGAATTTTGTACAAATATTATTAATAATAATGAAGAAAAAAAAGTTACATAAAAGTATCATTGTATAACAATTCGTCATTTAATTCAATAATGCAATTAAACAATAGTGCCATACATAACAATAAATACATAATATTACACTGGTATACATATGTAATTATTCGACAATATCATTCTCACTATCACAATCCATTTCACTATCGTCACTTGAGTCTTGAATATTTATAATAAAGTCTTTGGTAATATTATTAATATCAATATATTGATTTTCTATATCAATCACATGACGCACACTGTTAGCCCAAAGTTCTGGTGTTATATTGTTCATTTCACTTATTATTAGTTCGATAACATCGTCACTTACAGTCGGAGATGTATTCTTCCGTCTTATATTGCATTTTAATTGCCCCCAAATTAATTCAATAGGATTAAAAATACAATAATAAGGAGGCAATCGAAGTACATCATGTCCAAATTGCTTTGCTAAATTATCACACACATACTGTTTCACAGGAGGTTTAATTTGAACAACTTCTAACAATTGTTTTTTATTGTATGATTCTTCGAAGTACAGATCGTTGTTAATTAAATATTCCTGAATCTCGGCCTTCTTCATGGAAGTAGATGGTATTTTCGCGATTTGCCGCGAATGGTAACTGGCATTATCCATAACAATAACGCTGTTTTTCGGCAAATTCGGCAGTAAATTATCACAAAACCACGTCTCAAAAATATTAGCTGTCATATTGTCATGATAATCTAAACACAAATTTTTAGCGTTATGGCCAGCTAAAAATCGCGCACCATTTATCCATCCTTGGTCACACCCGGCATGAAGTATTCTAATTCTCTTACCTCGTGCTGGTGGAACATCGATTGCACAATCATTTGTATCGTCTGTCCAACTTTTTGGTACTGTGTCGTGGGTGTCAAATGAAGTTTCGTCCAAATATATTATCGCACGATTTTCAGCACGATATTTTTTAATTTCTCTTAAGAACTTGAAGCGCCATTCGCGTATTCTTCGAGTCTCCATTATTGTTTGCCGTTTATCAATTTTTTTGAAACGAAAACCGATTTTATGGAGAACTGAATGCAGAGTACTCAAAGAACAATTTATTTCACATTTATCGTCTTTGAGTCTCTGATACAATATGCGAATAGACGGCAAATTTTTTTCGGCATACATTGCATATATGTTGCGTCGAATTGTATCTTCTTGAAAAGAATTCACTATTCTCGAATTACCCGCGTCACGCCTTTTCTTTCTAGTTCTCACTCCACTTACTATATCACGAACAGTATTGTACGGCACTTTCGTCATTTCTGATGTTTTTATCAGAGCCAAATTTTCACCTTCACTATCTTTTTCTTTTAAATAGTTACACATTTGAAACTATTTCTTTCGCTTCTTGCGGCAAAAACGTCCGTTTAATTTTATCACAATTTTCAACTGGTAAAATATCAGTATTGTCTTCTTCAAATGGTCGCCACATATTACGTAAATTGTTGACCTCTCAGTACGAAAGTTAGTATTACTACTGATTTTAAATTTTTGAAAACTCATTTATATACCTACTCACTAGGTATCTTAGTTTCCCTAATATGTATTAATGCCGGTCTAGGACGATTTATTTTGCAATCCTACCCTGTGCGCCAACAGGTAGAATCTCTTGCTGTGTGAGGTTTACCACAGGCTTAGTAAGTTAAAGCCATAACGAAATATCTTTGGACAAGGTATACCTGGGCCCATAACCTTTTAGAATATTTGCAGTGGATTAACTATAATAAAAGGATTAATGCACAAATGTTCAAAAATTATATTTCACAAATATTGACATATATTTTATTTTATTTCATTTTATCAAACTTGTCAAATCAATCATTTTGTTTCTATGGTTTTATTTTATTCCTTTAAATATAAGGAGCCGTGAGAAGTGCCTCCTAATAGTATCCACCTTTTTCTGCCTTGATGTCATACTGGTCCTTCATTCGGCCACTGGCAACTCGAATGTTCGTGCGGACTTGTTCATGAATGTCGTCCATTATTTTTCATAAGTCCGTAATGTAATCTTCCCCGGCCAGATCTTCCCTAGGTCTACTGCCGAACACCAAGTCACATGGCAAGCGCAACTCACGCTCGAATAAGATGATCGCAGGAGTTTGCCCTGTTGTTTCATACACGGATGAACGATAAGCCATCAAGAACAGATGAAGATGTCAGTTCCAGCCTCTTTGATGGTTGGAGACTACCTTCGACAAGTATCGGTTGATCGTTCTGTTCATTCGTTCAACCATGCCATCGGACAGCGGATGTAATGCAGTTGTCCTAGTTTTATTAATTCCTAATATCTTACAGATATTTTGGAAAACGGCAGACTCGAAATGTCTTCCCTGGCTGGAGTGAAGTTTACGTGGTACACCAAACCGGCATACACACTCTTTGACTAAGGTTTCAGCGACCGTGATGGCTTCCTGGTTGGGTAATGGATAGGCTTCAACCCACTTGGTAAAGTTGTCCATGACAACCATGATGTATTTGTTTCCGTCGTCACTTTCTGGAAATGGTCCGGCTACGTCAATCGCAATGCGCTCAAATGGACTGCCTATGTTGTATTGACACATTGGAGCTCTTCATCGTCCATGCATACCGTTGCTTCCAGCACAAACCACACATTTCTTGCATCAGTCTTTAACATCCTCCTTGCAGTTAACCCAGTAAAATCTCTGGCGCAATCTTTCTAAAGTTTTGTTGACTCCAAAATGACCTCCTCCAGATCCGCCATGGATCTCTTTCATTACGTCTGGTACTCTACTCTTAGGAATGACCAACTGAGTTTTCTTCTCAGTTCCATCAGCATTCTCTATCACACGCTTTAATAAGCCATCCTCAATCACCATATAGTCCCATTGCGCCCAGTACGGTTTTACACACTGTGAGTGTGGTGCAACGTCTTCCCATATTGGTTTGCTCTCATCTGATTTCCATTGCAATAAAATTTTCAAAGTCGGGTCATTTTCTTGGTCCTTGCATAATCCATCAGGCCAACTATCGTCGACTACTGTTATCCTGGCAATGGTGGAATGCTTCTCTCCCATTCGACTACAATGCTTACATTCATCTTGGCATGGCTTTCTGGACAATACGTCGGCATTACTTCCCATTCTTTCAAGTCCCTTTCTTTGTCTTTCTGCATGTTTTCCATCTGATCCTCACTGTGCATTCTTTCTTCATATTTATCCTTGACATCAAAGGATTCTTCCTTTACAATTTCTTCCTAGATTTCTTTTTTAATTTCTTGTTAAGTACGTTCTCTTTTTCTCTCGAGATCTCTTTCTTTTTCGCTTCCGTCTTCTTTTGTAACAGCGGAGTTTCTTTTTTCTAGCAAACACTTCGTTTGTAATTCGTCGCACTTTTGCATCTACAGGTACTTCAAATCGCTTTTAAGAGCCATAGGATGTACGAGACAAACTAAACGAACTACCTTACTTCGGCTCCAAATTCTTGAAGGCTTTCTTCAGTTTCTCTAGAAGTCTTCTCCAATCTTTCTTTCAATGTTTGCTCCAGAATGCCAGAATACTCTTCCAGAATTCACCTTCAATTCCTGCTCAAGAATTCCAGAATCTTCTTTGATTTTTCTAGAACTCTCATTTAATTCACGTTTCATTGCTTTGGAATGTTCAATTAATTCTTCTTCCAGTATTCCGGAATTTTGCTCCTTTTTTCTAGAACTTTCATGCAATTCCCTTTCCAATGTTATAGAATATTCCTTTATTCTTCTTCCAGTGCTCCGGAATTTTCGCCCACTTTCCCAGAACTTTCCTCCATTATCCGTTCTAAACTTCTAGAACTTTCTTCCCATATTTGTTCTAATCTTGTACAATATTCGTCTACAAGTTTACAAATGTCGGACTCGTCATACGGAATTTCAAATATGTAATTTTCAGGATTTTCACCAGAATCGATTAATGCTTGCCACAGTCTTTCTTGAAGCTGTATCTTCTTTCCTGTTGCTTCCAAATCTCGTTTTTCCAGTTCCGTCTTGAGATCACGTACTTTCAATTCACTTAATTTTAGTAGTTTTGGCATTTTATTTATTTTTAATTTACACTTACAGTTTAATAACAACCCCAAACCTGACACCAATTGTAACGTATATTTATATGGGTGAAGTGCAAAAATCAAAGAAATATTATTAATTGAAAATAAAAGTTTATTAAACGATAAATAATAAAGATAAAAATAATAAAAGTAATTAACACTATGATTAAATAATTATAAACACTAATTTAAGACTGAGAATATTATTAAATACTCAAACACTAAGATTATTTATTTAAACAATATTTATATCATTATATTCATTTATATAACTACATTTATTTATGTTCACAACTCGTAGACTGTTTATTTATATCACCCACTGTTCATTGTTCGTTGCTTCTATATATCAGACTATGTTCGCTGGCTTTGGCGACGGGTTTATATAACGCGATGTCCATCTCGAACTTTCCGACGCCACAATGAGTTTGAATACAAAGGATCAGTCCACCGGATGTAATTAAACCAGTTTAGGCGCGTAAGGGTTTTCCCCCGCCGGGGATTACGTCATCGCTGGGGAATATTCTATCAGTGGCGGCGCTCGCATACTCTTAAGTCAGGGGCGCACGTTACAATACATTTTTTTAAAAGAATACTTTGTGAGATATTTGAAATTTATTGTCAGTGTGACTTCACATAATTGCTGTCTTTCTCTCGCAATGTACGTGTACAGTATTCTGAATATCTTATTTATCAAACTCTTGATTACTAGTTTACATAGCTGATAGATGGTTTGTGGTTGATAGCTCTCTTTCAAGAACTTGAAGTATGAAATTGTAATAATTTAAAAGTGTAATTTTTTAATTAATTTGAAATTAAATTTGGTTCATGAACTTATTTAACGGAAAAAATGAAGTATTCGGCTATAGGGATCCTTAAGTTGATTTTAAATTAACTTCACAATTTATTTGGACGTTTCAGAGATGATTTTTTTTCCATCATCAGCATAACAAGTTAGATTTCAAAGCCATTAGGTTAATAACAATAAAAGCTATATATTGCAATAATTTAACCTTAGGGTCTTTCAAAATAATGTAACGTTTTTTCATAAGGTTTGTAATAAACTAATAACTTTTGCACTAATTGCCAGATAGAGTTTATTCCTAAGTAACGAATGATTTACGGAGACTGACAAATTCTACAAACGCCAGCCAGAAGAAGTAGGCTCCAATCCCAAAATTCCGACCAAAGAGTAGGCGAAAACAATATATTTATAGTAACATAATAAATTTGTTGTATTTTCAATGACATCTGTAAACGTACAATAAAACATATTTAAACATGATATTTAACCAACATAATATTTCATAGAGTCAAAAGCATGTTTGAATTTTACAAAAGTTGTCCGGATTCGATACTCTTCATTAGTGTACTGACCATCTCTAATAAGTATGGAAATAACTTGTATCTTTTTCTTATTAATGCATATGTCTCTTTTTTATTTTGTTATTTTTAGATAAGTTTCTTTAGTTAAAGAGTATGCTGAATTCGACCCAGTGTTTTTAACTAGTCTTAAATGAAGGTGTATTATTGATGTTAATGAAAATATACAGTCTGCTGTGTTTCGATATTTGTGAAATCCCATTTGGTTTATACGAGTGAAGAGTTTACAAATGTAGTTGATTAATGTAATACTTCGGTAATTGAGAGGGACAGATGTATCTCCTTTTTATGGAGTATAAATAATTGAACTTGTCGCTGAATCTTCATTTGAGTTTATTTAGGGTAGGAAGGTTGAAAGATGATAAGAAAAAGGTAGGAAATTTTGGTAGGGCAGGTTCACGTCACAGTATAGTGAATACGTTCAGTAGCGAAGCTCTTGTCGGAACCTTTGATCATTCATTCCAAGTTGCAGCGGGTGTTAATGAGCGCGAAATTTATAGAAAACTTAAAAATATATATTTAATATTTATTTAATATCAAATGATAAATTGTGGTATGGTAAAAATGAATAAAAGAAAAGTATAAATATGTAAAAATCCGATGGGGCCAGCACATGACCTCCCGCCAATTCCATGTTTAAAATAGCAATGAGCTTTAGTTAATATCATTTCCGGGTGATCATTTGTAAACAAAATTTAACTTGTTCCAATAAATAAAAAACTCTGTAATACGAAATTTTGAATTATATTTTATTATTGTTCCTCGAAAATCTGTTGAGCTCCAAATTGAGTACCACTATCGGTTTATCATATATAGTTCAAATTTTATACGAGTTTTAAATAACAAATTTTGAATTATATTTTAATATATTTTTTTAAGAAAATCTATTTAGAGCTCGTAATAAAGTACCACTTTCGGTTTATCAATTTTAGCCAAAATCTAGTATGTTGTTCCCCTTGATATAAAAGTCTAAAATTTAAGAGTTTTGATTTATATTTTAATATAGTTCATTAAAAACTGTTATGGGCTTCAAGTAAAGTATCTCTTCTGGTCGTCCAATATTACCTAAAATCTAATCAACTTTTAATATGTATGCAGAAAGCTTAAATTCGGGAAATATTTTTTTTTGGAAGTTTGATATAGGAGTTATCGTGGAAGAAAAATCGTCACACATAGACAGACATCATTATAAAAATGTAAACACATGTTGTAGGGACCCTAATTCGTGCTTATTCACTGAAAACTCACTATCGAATTTTGGACCGAAAAATTTACCTCCCTTACCTACGCTATGGCCGGAGGTAAAAAATGTATATTTAAAGAAAATGATAATTTTATTAAACAAAAGATAATTATAAATAAATATATATATATATATATATATATATATATATATATATATATATATATATATATATTCTATTTATTTATTTAATCGTATCAGACACATTATAAAAACAAATCATAAGGTAATAGAAATAAACATACAAACAAGTGAAGTTAAATGATATTAATGACCTTAAATTTATTTCATCACTTTAATTCATTACATATTGGTTGTACATATATTTTGTAATTTCTAGATATAAGAGAGACGATTACATATTGGTTTGAACATGTCATGAGGAGAGATGAATATATTAATAGAAGGTGGAAGAAACATAGGAAGACCAAATATAAGATGACAAGACTGTATTGTAGAAGACTTGAGAGAAAAGGAACTGAATGAGGACGACACGCAAAACAAAAATGAGTGGAAGAAGAAAATAAAAAATAGCGACCCCCTAACGAATGGGAAAAACTAAAGAAGATGTCAGTGTCAAGTGCAATTTGCATAGTTTGTTAATGAAATAACTTTACTGGAAATATAGGATCTTTTGCAAGAAAATTCATGTATGGGTCGCGTGCAGTAACATGACTTTGACCCGTGTCAAAATGACAGCAATTAATTATGTCCATAACTGACAAGTGTTATAATTTTTCAATCAAAATTTCATAATTTTCTTATTTCATGTGGTTTGTTTGTTATCAGGAGTATGTAATTCAGTTGCCGAGAAAGGGAATCACATAATACCAAAAATTTATAATCTTTTGCAAGAAAATTTATGTATGGAATTTGTACATACAGGATTGACGGAAGGTATTGTGCTGGCCACATCAGATTTTTTTTGTATTATATCCTGTTCTGTAATAGGGCTTCTAGCCTGTTGGACAGTGCAAATAAATAAATAAATAAATAAAGTACTGCAATGTTCGCTTGGCCATCTTCCAATGGCTCACCATGGGTTTGCTGCAGAATCGGCTCAAGTAGTTTACGACATAGCTCATGTCCGGACGTGAGATTGTCGCTAGATACATCAGGCTCCCTATGACTTCCCGATACGGTGTTCTGGCTGACACAGGTCTGTCGTTGACCTTATTCTCTTCGCTCGTCAGCATCCCTTTTTCGACAGGAGTAGATTCTGGGTTGGATAGGTCACTTCCGAACCGTTTCAAAAATTTCTGCGTGTATTCTGTTTGGTTGATGAGGATCCCGTCTGACCTGACCTCGATGTCCATACCAATGTAGGAGAACTTTGCTTGTCCTGTGCGTTTGAAGGTAATTTTGAATTGTTTGTGGATCTGCTCCAAAATGCTGTATATTTCCTTTTCGTCACGTCCAACGAGTCCTCGTCGACAAACAGTGTCATGAGTATTGACCTGCTGTCATTTTAGTACACGCACGGATCGTCGTCGGTGTTCCACAGTCCAATCGTCTCCAGGAAACTTGCAATCTTTTCATTCCACTTGCGTGGTGCCTGTTTCAGGCCATATAAGCTCTTCTGTAGCTTGCAGACTCGGTTTGTTCCGTCTTCAAAGCCCTCGGGTTGTAACATATATAGGTCTTCCTTTAGGTCACCGTGTAGGAATGCTGACGTAACGTTGAAAGGCACAAGTTTAAGGTTCTTGGTTGCTGCATGACTCAGGATCAGCCTGATGGAAGCGTGGCGAGCTACAGGGCTGAATGTCGCAGTATAGTCTAGGCCTTGTTCCTGCTCAAACCCACGAGCTACCAGCCTCGTTTTCAGTTTCCCATCAGGTTTTTCTCTCAACACCCATCGGCATGTTAGTGGTCTGACGTTGTCGGGGTATTGCACCATTTTCCAAGCATCTATATTCCTTGATGACTCCATCTCGGCAGACATGGCTTGGCGCCATTTCTTGTCCTTGAGGGCAGCTGTCACAGATATATCTCCTATTTCGTTCAGTATGGCAGTGTTTGCACTGTTGCCTCTCCTGAAATATCCCATGACGTAGTCGGAGTACCTGGCTGATGCTTGGATGTCTCGACGATTACGTAGTCCAGCTTTCCGCGGTGAAGGCTCTTCCTGAATCATTCTGCTGGTCCCTGTCATCTGGCACATCAGTTTCCGATTCTGGCTTCGAACTGGACTCCTCTCGTATGGCTGATTCTATATCGGTACGTAGTGGTCTGTCTTGATCCTTGCTGAATTTCACGTTATCCGAGCTGATGACTTCCGTGTCGTTTTGCAAGTACACCCGGTAAGAAGAGCTGTCCCAGTCGTAACCCACAAACAGGCCTTTCGTCGACTTTCGGTCCATTTTTGCCCTCTTCTGGTTTGGTGTCAGTACGTAACAAGGAATTCCGAAGGTGCGGAGTCGACTGGGGTCAACCTGTCGCCCGAACCACATCTCTGCAGGGCTCAGTCTTTTCTACTTACTAGTTCCTGTCTGGTTCAGCGTAAACACGGAGTAATTAACGGCTTCAGCCCACAGGTTCATGTCCAGGTCGCGAGCATGAATGGCGGAGCGGGCAGCCTCCACAACAGTTCGCATTTCTCGCTCTATTCTGCCATTTTGTTCTGGCGTGTAGCCGACGGAGAAGGTGTGGAAGATCCCCAAGTCTTTCTAGTTCGGGCGTTCTTTATTTCCTTGCCGTTGTCTGATCTAAGACATTTGACTTGTCTACCGAATTGATTTTCCACCGTTTTCAGGTAGAGCTCTAGTTTACTTGCTCGTCCTTGGTCTTTAAAAAGTAAACAGTGCGGTAGTGCGTATAGTCGTCCTTGAATAATAGGAAATACTTTGCTCCTCCCAATGATATGACGTTCATTTCGCACATATCGACGTGTACCAGGTCCAGCTGCTGTCGGGCGATCTCATCGTTCCGTGGATGGCAGACGTGGTGTTGCTTCCCATACGTACACCCTTCGCACACGTGATTGTGCCAGTCGTCTTTGTACTTGATTTGTTTTCTGTCCAGGACATCGCGCACTTGTTTGACGTTCTGGTGCGCCATTCGTTCATACCAGGTTCTGATAGACTCGGTGATCAGGCACTTACTGCTTTTTTTTTCGTCGCAGCATCATTTTAAATAGGTTCCCTTCTCGTTCCGCCATGGCCACTATTTCATTGTGATCTGCGGTCTTGCTGTGATGTCCTGAGGTATGTTGACGTCTATGGTTGTTGGCATTCCTGGTGATCAGAGCGTTGTTGGTGGATGGTCCGCTGGTCCTGTCGCTGTCGTTGAGCCTGTCTTCTTCTACTCGGAGGCGTTCCACCATGATGTCCAGGGTCTTGTCTGCAGCACTCTCATTGTCCCAGGCTATTCTAAAATATCCCCAAGATGCGCGTCATGATTCAGCCAGGAGGTGTGGGTTCCCCTGCTATTGACAGAAGGTCAGTGATTTGCATAATTTCTATGCAGACTTGTTCTGATCGTACACGTAGCCAAAGATTATCCCTGCAGACCCTCTGTCGTAATATCAGACCTTTTGCCGTACAAATTTGTCAACGTATCTAGCATCGATTTCGCATCTAAACATGTTGATATTTTTCGCGCAATGTTACTGTTTATATTGAGCCCTATCAGCGCTTGAGCTTCTAAGTCCTTTTTGACCCAAGCTTTTACATGCTCATCATCGGCCCGGCCCTCTGGCTTAACCTTGCAACCGGTTGCTACATCGAAAATATCTTTAGTTTTCAAGGTTAAATCTAGTTTGAAACGCCATGAATCGTAGTTCACTTTGCCGTGCGCATCTTCGGACAATAATTCGAGATGCGACTTTATAGTATCCATCGCTCGGATTTACTAGTAAATAGCTTTACATATAATACTATGTAATATTGCGATATGAATAATTAATATTCAAAAATCTTCTATTTATATTCAATTTCGCGATTGCTAAACAAAAAGTTACAAACACTCGCTGCGTGGGCTGCTCGTTCGATGACAGGCGTGACGAAAGGCAGCTTTTGACATGGACTTGACTGGCAGTCGATCGTTCTCGGGGCTGGGTCGGTTGACGATCGATTTGAGTGTTGTCTGACGTGGTCAACGTGCCTGACGTGACAGACTTTTCAGACTTGTCTGACGAATATTTGCCTCAATTTTGTCAAGCAGACATTTTTTGACAAGAGGGCGAAGTACGTCGAGATAACGGGCCTCGGCGCACGGCAGTGTTGTGTCAACTTAAGAACGATATTAGTGACAATTCAATAATGGTCACAAATAGTTAATCCCTAACACATCTAAAGCGTTTGGGGTGGTTCTCATAAGGTCCTCTGTTGTGTAGGTATTTGGACATAGTTCACATCAATAGTATCTCTTGGCTATAGTTCACATACATTATACAACGATACACTCTCTTTAGAGATATGACACTATCGGATCCAATTTTCGTCCGCTTTTGTGTATGACGTCATCTGGAGAGTGTCGTCAACTGATTCTCCATAAGAAATACATGTAAACAGTGGCGTTTTCTCATTATAACTTTTAATATATTTTTACAATACATTTATTTATAATAATTTATTTAGAACTTTAATATATCAAAACTTAAAAAAAAAACAAATAGAAATACTGCCTTCACCACTTATACCTACAGTATACCGAACATTGCCGAACATATAGCCCTCTACACTGGATATGTTTCGCCGTATACGCTTAGCTGTAAGCAGTTATTATAATGCTTGCGTGAAGAAAATTTAGTGGTAAACGTTAAAGATGGGGCAGTATAATATTTTTTTAAAATTATTATTAAAATAAATTAAATTTAGTTTACATCATTTTTTTACAATTTTATTCTTACTCCATTCACCACTTATTTGTCACTGCTTGCCTTATTATAAAATGCACGAAACAGCACTGCATGTAAATGATTTTATCTACGACCCCCATGAAAAGTTGATATTTATGCTCTTTTGTCATCGATTCGAGTCTGGAATCTTCACAATTAAAATGGACCCATTATCCTCAATATCATCTACAGTCACTTTAACTAATTTATTGTGTCGGCATGCTTCAGCAACACCTAACATAAGAGCATCCTTCATCATGAGGAAATGATCGTCTGGGGCTTCCGCCAGAAATTTATTTATTTCATCTCTTGTTAAAGATTTTTTTTTTGGTCTATAACCAACTGATTTTTGTTTCAAAAAAGCAGTTAGTTTCTTGAATTTGCTGATATTAATATCGTTCTTAACTGCTAATGTTCATTTTAGTATGGAATAAATGGACCAAGCGAAAAGGATTTCATTACATTAGATTTTTCCAAAAAGTAAGCTAGTAAAACATTTTCCATGTAATTCTTGATTTTTTTAACTTACACCATTCAATGAAGAGGTTATAATTCTTTTCATATAATGTTCTTGATTTTGCAGGTAATAAATTCAAGGAAGCATTTTACGCCGTTTCAAATATATCTGGAGGAGTACAGGAAAAATCACTATCTTGACTATTTTCGTAGATTTTTGAGCACATTTTTGATGTGTGAAAAATTTCATAAACAATGATTGCGGACAACATAATTATTTATTTATTTCCTTGGATAATCATATCGTCATGGTTTCACACAGCATAAAAGAGAAATTGGTTGAGGTTGAATTGAACTTACTAAATGGGTATTATTATTATTTTATATTGGTTAGTAAAGTCGTAGAAAAAATTATGTGTACATCCTAGCGTAAAGTATCTTTATTGGTCTGGCACGATAGTAGCGCTCGCTACGGTCGCGCTTCAATTTATGAGCACGAGCAATAAAGATTCACTTTTCGCTCTTGATACACAATAGCTATTTGTGTATTAAGAGCGCAAAATAGGACATTGTCGATTGAGAGGTTGTTGTCGCGCGACGCAGGAGCGCGGCATTCTCTCAAAATCGACAATGGCCATTTGCGCTCGAAACACACAAGATTTTTTCTACAGTCGCTACCATAACAAAAAATAATAAAATGTACACTTTGTACTTACACTACTACTCAATTAAAACCCTTATCCGGTCAAGGTGAGTCCACTGGACTCACCGGCTAAGTTCTTTTCAATTATTTTAAACAACTTTTACAATAAACAATTATCCTTTTGTGAATTCTCCTACATTCATAAGTTAAACATATCCAAATTGATATAATAAATTTAAAAAAATTATTGTACAAAATATAAACAATTTAATAATTTTCTGACCTAACCGTATAGTATGAGTCCAGCGAACTCATATATTATATTTACGTAATGTTTACGTGCAAAATGCGCAAGTGCTGTATTACTAAAAAAAAGCAACAATCGTATCATATGTTCCTAAAGCTAAATAATAATGTACTGCAATAAAACAAAATGTGGCGTCGATACTCTCGACCAAATGGTTCATGAATATATGTGCAAAACACGCACAATCCGTTGGCTTTTCGCCTTCTTTATGAATATGTTGGATGTTGTAGGAATAGCTGCATATGTAATTTGGACAAATTTAAATTGTGGATGGAATTCACAAAAACACGAGAAAAGACGTTTGTTTCTCGTGTCTGTGGCTGAAGGGTTACTTGGTCCCCATATACGAAGAAGAATTTTTTTTTGAACTAAGTAAAAATGTAAAAGAAACTATGAACAGATTTTTAGTGGAAGACCGAGAACCATATGTGTCCTAAAACAAAAGATATAATGCAAAGGCAATGTTGCGACAATTGCAAAAAATCTATGTGCAATGAACATTGTAAAGTAAACCGTTTGTGTACACAATGCTTAAATAAATATTTTTTATTTATTTCTATATGTATTATAAGTTTTATTTTTGTATATTTTTTATATATGTTCACGCATTTCAGAATATTTATACCTAAAAAAGTTAGAACTATTATTAAAATGGCATTTTAACATATAGAGTCCGATGGACTCCGACTATGCGGTCACGTTCTGAAATCAAACTATCCGGATAAGGGTTAATAAGGATTAATATAAAGAAAAAACGTCTTTTATATTTAATTTATCGTTATTTCCCATTCTTTTTGACCTATTGCTTCAATCTAATCTAAACATTTTATACTTTCGTTTTGGTAAATGAATGCTTCATTTTATTTTCACAATAGTGCGGCATTTTTTTGGTTATGTAATATACCGACAGGGCAGTTATATGTCAGATTAATTTGTAAAGGTGGTAAATGTGTCACTACAGTGCCATTAGTTCCTGACTAAATGTTTCCATTAAAAATGTAGACTTTCTCAACATTGTATAGTTAGAAATGTAGACAGCGAGCGTTTTTTCTACTTTGTCGCGCTAGAGCGGCAAAGTGACATTTTGCGTTGACAAAAGAGAGCGCAAATGGCTACTTTCTATGTAGACTGTAGAAAAATACTGTTATAGTTTTTTTTTCAAAATTTATTAAATTGTTTAATTTAAAAAGCGTTCATAGTTCTAAGAACTATTATAAATTAAAGTAACACTTTTTCACAATTAATTCTATGATAAAATAATGCAAAATGTATTATTTTTGGATAATACTTTAAAAGAGTTTGCGATTATCGATTTTTTTATACTTACGTAAGAAAATTGTCGATGTCACTTGAGGGCCGACCGTTTTTACATGCATTAAATAAATAATTTAAATCCGTGAAACCAAACTTTGTCAATAATAAATATTTTTATCTGTAAAAATGTACAAGGCCTGAATATTAAATATTACAACAAAACATGGTTAAACATCACTTAATTCCGTAGATTTTATCTAATACCTGACAACTCATATGTTTTTTCGTTTATGTAAATTAGGTTTGCATTCTGACACATAGATAAATTGAATACATTTTAATCAAAAGATAAAAGTACGAATATTGTATAAGTATATGGGGTATTTTTTATTTTGCCATTTTCTTTTAGCGAGAGGCTAAGAGAGGTATTGCATTCATGCTAAAAATCGCATATTCAGATTTTATTGAATAAGCACGATTTAAGGACCTTAGAATCCGAATTTAACATTTTTACAATGTCTCTCTCTCTCTCTGTTTGTGTGTGTGCGTGTGTGAGTGTGTGCGTGTGTGTGTGTGTGTGTGTGTGTGTGTGCGTGTGTGTGTGTTTGAGGTTGTTGGAGGTACGATTTTTAAAATTCTATAAGACTAAAGACTTGTTTGATTACGGATTCCTCAATGTAACATTAATGGGGAAAGTTGAATAGGTTTTGATACTAATTGGATAACCAGAAGTACTAGTATCTTAAAAAAAATCTAAATATATTTTTTTTTGAAAATTTTTGTTACTAGTATTAAAGAAAGTAAAATTCTCTATTCAATACATTTTAAAATTTTATTGTCTCATAGGTTTGGAGATATAGTATATAGTAATATAAAGGGTTTTCCAATAAGAGGTGTTATTTTGATATTCAAAGAAAAATGCCATTTTTTAATATAAATGATCGGATGTTTATTTCATTAAAAAGAGGAAGGTATGCCGTTAATAGTGGAAAATAACATCAGGCAAATGACCACCACGACCACGCTGACAGGACAATATCCTTTTCATGAAATTTTCCATAACCAAATCGCAAAGTGGCTGTCCTATGTCCTCGATAGCCTCACGAATTCCATCTTTGAGGTCTTGAGTCGACGCTGGGCAGTTGGCGTAGACCTTCTCTTTCACGTGGCCCCAAAGAAAGAAGTCGCAAGGTGTTAAATCACAAGATCTCGGTGGCCAATTGTGATCACCTTTTCCCGTAAAAGATCAATGGTTTCGTTGCTTGTGTGGCACGTAGCGCCGTCTTGTTGAAAGTAAACGTTGTCCAGATCAATACCATCCAATTCCGGCCATAAAAAATCGTTAATCATCTCTCGATAGCGCAATCCATTCACCGTAACTGTTGCTCCAGCCTCATTTTCGAAAAAGTAAGGTCCAATGACTCCGCCGGACCATAAACCGCACCAAACAGTCACACGTTGAGGATAGAGAGGCTTTTCAACAATAACTCTTGGGTTTTCTGAGCCCCAGATGCGACAATTTTGTTTGTTGACGAAGCCACCGAGGTGGAAATGGGCCTCATCACTCAAGATGATTTTTCGATGGAATTCTGGATCATTTTCATGCATTTCAACGACCCAATCAGCAAAGACACGACGTTGTTGATGATCGGCCGGCTTGAGTTCTTGTGTTAACTGGACTTTATAAGCCTTAAGACCCAAATCTTTATGCAAAATACGGTGTAATGACGTTTGTGGAATGCCTAATTCCAAAGAACGACGAGGAATGGACAAATCTGGGTTTTCTTCAACACTTTCGGCTACAGCAGCAATATTCTCGGCTGTTCTTGAGCGACGTGTACGGGTTTTATTCTTCACATCACTAACTTGTCCCAACAGCTCGAATTTTTCCACCAATTTCTGTATTGCGGTCCGACAAGGTGCTTCACGACGACCCAAAAATTGTCGAGTTTTACGAACCGTCTCTGCCAAATTTTCACCATTTTTATAGTGAATTTTAATAATTTCAATGCGTTGTTTAAGCGTGTATCGTTCCATTTTTATTAATGGCGTAGTTTCTACTTGTCAAATGTCAAAAAATGACAGCTTCAAAAGCGACATCTACCGAAATAGCGGGCTATTCAAAATAACACCTCTTATTGGAAAACCCTTTAGAATAATCTGTTGTAATAAATCTCGTTTAGGGATTGCAATCCAGCAGCGATTTTAATCCAGCTGGATTTTTTCTGGACTAACATCATTCCAGCTGGATCCAGCGCGGATCCAGCAATTTATCGATTTTTTTAAAGAAATGAAACTTTTTTTTTTATAATATGTACTTAAGAAACTTTGATTATTTCGATTGGTCATTACAAATAACTTTAGTTCGATTTAACACTTGAGATAATTAACTTTAAACGTTTAGTTAGTATTACAATTATATATAATGTAATCTATAAATTATATAATATCAAATGTAATTCTACTTATTAATTTATATTAATATATTATATTATAATAATGTAAGGACGGATAATCATTAGCAATCAGTCTTACCAGTTTTCTTTGGTTCTTGTTAAAGGATTAAATTTTTTATTTTTTTTACTCTTCTGGAAGTAGGATCTCAAGAAACACATGGTATTGATGGTGTTGTCTCCCAACCTACTTCATTTAAGCCTGTCGTTGAACGGTTACTAATCAGCAAAGTTTTTGAACATAATAAACATTTTGCACTTCGACAATCATCCATTTTTTTAAAATAGTCCCATAAGTTTTTTTTATCATCATCCTCAGCACATTTTTCTCGCTGACTTGGCTTTGAAAAAGACATTATTAATTATTCTATACGAATACGAATTGTGCAGTTATATTATTATATATGTACTGTGAACTAAAACAGACTAACTGAACTGACTTGAAAATTTCAAAGTGCGGCCCGTGCGGTGTAGAGGGGTTGTAGCACGTGCGACAGAACGGCAACGTCGCTCCCGCCGAGCGATAGGGCACTTAGCATTGCGGCAGCGTAGAATTTTGCACCATTATTTGGAAAGTTAATTACTTGCGGATCCGCAGCGTTGGATTCAACAGCCGGTGCTGGATCCAGCAGGCCGAAAAATGCGCTGGACCCAGCTGGAATGCTGGATGAGAGATCCAGCAATTGCAATCCCTAATCTCGTTGCCCAAAAAACTCCATGGAAACCAGTTGAAACATTTATATGTTTGTAATTGACAGATAAATTCAAAATGTCAGTGTCAAAAATCAGCATTACTGGAAGATTTTTCTGGGAGGTACGAGCACATTTAATATATCTTATTGTATTATTAATTAAATATGTTTTTAAATTTATAGATATGTTAATATTACATATATCCTTAAGAAATACCGGTAATACTGTCAATGAATTTGAAGAATTTTGAATATACATATTAGACAAAATTCCTCATAGAACGAAAAAAAAAGATACAATTTCAATTATTTGTGTGTACAAGAAATGTTAAATTCGTTATTTATAGGGCGCGGGCAGTCATGTGACTTTGTTGGCCTTGGCAAGTAGATATGAGGATCCGTGTCAGAATGACGGCTAGTAGTTATTTACATAGATGTCACAATTGCCATATGCCATAATTTTTCATTCAAAATTTCGAAATATTCTGATAATATATATATATATATATATATATATATATATATATATATATATTTGTCATCAATAGTATGGAATATACGTGTCGAGGAAAATAATCCCCATGGATTTTGAAAATCATGAAGTTTGAGTAAAAAATTATGATACTTGACACCTATGTACATTATTACTAGCTGTCATTCTGACACGGGCCCCCATATCTGCTTGCCAAGGCCAACAAAGGCATAGGACTTCTCGCGCCCTATGCAACATAAAATGAAAATGGCGAGAGGTATTGTGCTGGCCACAACTGATTTTTTTGCTTAGGGTACTAAAAAATTATATTGTGACAACAGGATTATAAATAAATAAATAGGTTTATTTTATTTTGGCATCAGGCAACAGCTATTCAAGCATATCAAACTCGTGATTTATGGATAAATGTTAGAAAACAAAACAAATTCGATAAATTACATTTTTTTAACAATGCCATATAATATAAATAGTAGATAATTACGTACAATGTTACAGGTTTTGTACTCGTTTTAAGGTATAGTAGCTCGTTAATTTTACAAAACACAATATCCTAAAATGCAAAATACCTGATGTCAATAGTAACCTCTTACGTTCATTTCTTCAATGTGCTAAAATCAGAACATTAGAAACTTGTGGCTGTACACTGATATATAAATAAATTAACGTAAAAAAAAGAAAAATTTCACTGTTAACTACAACAATCAACAAATTTTTGTGTAGTAGGAGTCATTTATTCAAAATTAAATGCTAACACAACATCTATCAGCTGTAAGCTGAGTACTTAAGCAGATATTCCGATATTTGTCATTTTATTATTTGCAATATGACACTGTTATTTGTTTATTGTTATTATTATATCCTTAAATTTTTTTATTGTTCTTAAAATATTGTTAAAATATCAAAAAACCTAATATAAAAGATGGTTAATTTTTACAAATTATATCATATTTCAACATGCACTTACTTACTTACGGCATTAAATAATTTTTATAATAGTGTTCATTATATGAAACATATTAAATATTTTGTAATTTATTTCACAAAACAATTTTAAATGACATTCACGTTCAACAATAGTCATGTCACAAAATTTTAGTTGACAATTTTAGTTGACTAATACGGATTTCATAACTTTCTCCGATAGAAAACGAAGCATGATCGGCTGTCGTCGTTTTCGGACTTATAAAAAATTGAATTTATGAGACTTCTGAGTTCCGGTATGTACTCTCTCGGAGCGTACCTATCTGTGTTCGTTTTCTGTCTCGTATGTCTCCGAGAGGAACGCTCCGAGAATCTTCAAACACTCTGACAACTCTGTAGGGTTATTGTGTAAAATTCGCGGCAATTCAACTTAGTATGACTGAGAATTTTTCTTAGGAGCACAGATTGGTATATGAGTTCCATCAACCATTGAAATTACACCGGGAAATCCTGTTTTATTTCTTATTCTGTTCATTATTTCCAAAGCTTCATTATGACTGGGCCACTTTATGAAATGTGCCGATAAATCTGATAGGATTTTAGTTATATGAAATAATAATTTCCAAACTGTTGACTTTGAAACATCGAATCTGTCACTAACTTCCCCTCGAACTTCCCTAAATAAACAATTTTAAATTATTTTATATAGATACTGATAAAAAATGTGTATGATCAATAAGAACCTGTATACTTCTTGATTAGCCAGCATCCAAACAACTATAAGTAATTGTTTTTTATATCACAGGCTGGCTTTCCAATGCCACTTGGGTTAAACGTATTTAAATAAGGTTCCAGTAAATTTAATAATTTTTCAAAAGTAGACCTATTTAATCGGAAATGGGATTTAAAATCTGCAATATTATTGCAACAATAATTATATTGTAAACATATATTTAATATTTATAATACATTACCGTCCACATTATAAATTGAAACAATTGTTTCTACATAATTATGTATTTTAATTCGTTTCACTCTATTTGTTGTTGTAAATTCATCAATAATTTGTTTTAAAATGATTTCGTCCATTTCGTCAGCGGAATCTTCTTCAAAAAATATTTTTTTTTTGCTATTAAAGGTAATATTTCCTTATTTAAAGACATGATTATTTCCAGTTCATCGTTGGTACCAAACTACATTTAAAAATAAAGGTTAGAATTTTCAAATTCCCACTATGAAGGTTCTCTCGTCCGTTCTTATATTACACAAACATTCTAAACAATCTAAACCATCTGATGACGTCACTAGAGAACTCTGTGACTAACCTCACGGAGAGAATAAACGAAAACGCCTATTGTAATGACCACAGAGACATCTGTACACTGGCCACTGGCTTGCAAAAAAATCGCGTACACCTTAAAAATTAAGTAACCGAGTTTTTACCTTTTTTGAGCTATGTAAATACGATTTTTTAAAAATAGGTTAATCAACCACAATATCAACTCAATGGAGTTGTCACTGTTATGTCATTATTTTAGGTATCGTGGAGCAAGTTCTTCATTGTGCTAAGTTACTACTAAATTACAAATATATTCTATAAAAATTAAAGAACAACCAAGTATTTATTTTAAATGGATTATAAATAAGTAAAAATTATGACTGAAACAAATTATGGACGAAGTAACATTAGTAATTTACCATCGCTCCATCAGTGTCCAGTACTTTATTTAATCTTTGGGGCATGGAGGAAATATGATTTTTAAAATAATTTTCATCCTGACTCAAGGTTTCCCAGGTGTTGACCATGACCCTGGAAAATTATTGCAAAAGCATCGTCTCTTGCTGTTTCAAAAGGATGTTCCCATAAATGATTCAAAAATGCTTTATCTTGATCATTGGTGGAAATTTTGGGACGTCCGGAACCTTCTTTCCTTTTTATACCTCACCCTCATAACAGTACTTTTATTAATATTAAAATGTTCTGCTTGACCACCCCTCTTCTAACTTAGAAAGTATTACAACTTTCTCGTTTTCTGATAATTTTGACATCTTAATTGACATTAATGACACTGACAAGTTAACAATCGAGACCGATTCAATACAGCAAAAAACAGGTGTACGCGATTTTTTTGCAAGCGAGTGTACATCTCTCGAATAACTTCAGAGTAGTCTTGATGACTACAGAGACATCTCTCGATAAACTGTAGAGGAGACACCAATTGTACATTTAAATGTACAATTTTAAACTTTTTTTTGCTATCATGTGTTTAAAACAATTCTCAGCTCTTTTTAACAACATCAAATATGATATTACTTGCAATTTTGAATTTTTATGAATAGTAATACTTTGTTTATGTTATAACAGTAACAAGTATGTATTACATTGTTTAGAAACTAAAATTTATTAGTAGTTAATAGTTAATAATATATCGTATAAAGAAAATAACTATTGCAATAATTTTGTGAAATCAGTTAACATTATTTTATCAGGAAAATTAAACTTCGTATTTTAACTAATTTAACAAAAAGAAATGAGAATTACATAGAATTAAATAACTTACCTATGAAAATAAAGATTTTTTTTATTATGTCACAGTAATTTTTGCATGATGGGACACTACACGAAACTACCATGTTCGCAAAATTAGCACTTAATACGTCCACATAGGGCAGAATTGATATTAATAAAAATTCGAAGACGAAGCTGCCTTAAATACGCGCGCATGCGAATGGCTGGCACGAAAGAGAGATCTGAGATTAGAAATAGATAGATTGCCCATCTATACTGTGGTTTTGAAGTTTCTCTAGTGACAAGCTAATCCCTATCTCCAGCATTGGAGTTTTATGGCAGTAAGCGCTCTAGTTCACTGTAATTTTAATTGAAGGGTCATTATTTCTCAAATATAACTCCCAACTTTACACAAAGTATTTATGACAAAAAATGAAATATAACGTATTATTGTAAAATATTTAATAATAAAGTTGTAAAATTCCTTTCTGGTCACTCTGTATTTAGTAGACATCGTAATTGAATTAATTAAGAATAATTATTGCATGAAAATTAATTAGGAAAATAAAAAATATATATCAATTATTAGGGCGGTTTGTTCCATCTGTAGAGAATTAGTTTTAAGTAGTTATAATAAATTTTAACCAGTATTTCAGTTGTATGAATAATTATTATTATTATTATTATTATTTATTTAATTTGTATAAAAGTACAATAGAACTTATTACAAATGGGTGGCATTGCAATAGAATGATACATATAAAATTGTTTACAGTAGTGGAGTTTACGTTTACGAAACTACAAATATTTATAGATAACTATAATAGATAAGATATAATATAATAAGAGGGTATAAGCCAGAATATTATATAATATACTTAAATACCCTATTCATTTAACCCTAAATTGAAAATTTTATTTATAGTTACAAATACAAGGAAAAGTTACGCTGTCAACGCAAGAATAAATTAATCTTACAAGCGTTAGGAATGACTATAATTAAGGATAAGTATACAAAAAAATAAATAAAAAAAAAAAAAAAAAAAAAAAAATCAAGATAATATATTATATATCCATAATGAAATTATTGTTTAAAAATATGCTAATAGAAATAGTGCTAAATACAAATAGTATAACTGGTATTAAGATTTGTTTAATTATTTAGTTGGAGTTTCATATTTTATTCATTTAGCATGAAACTTCTAATTTTAAGAGACTGAATAGTATAGTAAAAAATTTTGTTTATTGAGTCAGTGCTTAAGTTCTTGAACAAGCTTTCGTAATTTGTTTCGGTGAAAACTTTGCCGTATAACAATGGCTGTAGATACTCTTTTCTAAAGTGCTTATATATTGGACAGATAAAATAAAAATGAAATAAGTTTTCTTGTTTATTCGTGTTACAAATAGAACAAATATCGGATGCATTAAGAGAATACTTGATGCGATTGTAGTAGAAAGTGATGAACTGATTACCAGAAAGCCTTATTTGAGAGATAATTCGCGATTTTGCTAGAGCAGTTCCCGAAAGATATATTTCAACAGAGTAGGAATCTTTTAGTAGCTTATAATGGCTACTGAAGGAAGAAATTGAAATTCTTTCCATGTCTTTATTCCGAAGAAGTAATTCGTAGTTATCAGTAATTAATTTAATATTGTTTTTGGTAAACATTTGGGACTCCCAGATATCCTCAAATCCCGATTCCATCACCAGCTCTTTCACTTGAGTTACCCAGTTGAATTCTTTTTTATTGTTTTCAGAGTTGTCCAGATTGATAAGGCGGTTTAATAAAAGTTTAGGTACTCTATCATCCTCCATCAGGAAGAGTTTGTTTAACCAACTCAGGGCTCTTTTTAGTATATTTACTTGAATATGGTCTGCACCCGTTTCAGCTCGCAACATGTAACCAGGTGTGTTTCGTGCACACTGTAAAATTTGTTTAATGAATTTAGTTTGAATTTGTTCCGTTTCTTTTAGGTATCGAAGCGCCCAGATCTCTGAGCCGTACAGACCGGTCGCTACGATGATTGAGTCGTATAACTTTTGTTTTTCTGGCCAACAGTTTGATTTTCCTTTACTTAGAAGCGTATTTACTTTAGTTATGGCAATATTAGCTTTCGATTTTGCTTTATTAAGTGCTTGAACAAATTTACCGGAGCTAGAAAAATTTATTCCTAAATATGTGTAGTTATTAACTACTTCAATTATATCTTCCTTATATTTAAAACTAGTATTGATGGAGCTTTTGCGCCCTTTATGGAATTTGAGTATTTTAGTTTTATTGGTATTTAAGTATAATTTGAAAGTGTCACAATACTTTTCAAGGATTCTAAGTTTGAACTGGGTATCTTTAAATGAGTAGCAAAGTAATACCAAATCGTCGGCATAGGCTAAGGTTAATAAATCGTTTTGACCATCTATGTTTAAACCGCGTGCACCTTGAGATTTAAAGAAGTTATCAATATCGTTAATGAATAACGCAAAGAGTGCAGGGCTTAAAACCTCCCCCTGTAAGACCCCCTCTGAGAGTTTTATGTAGTTTGAGGTCGTGTTGGCATTCTTAACACAAATTTTTGCTTCGGAATAAAGGTTTTGAATTAATCTAATGAATTTGGTGCTAATACCATTTTCGTATAGCTTAGCCCATAGTATATTATGTTGCAGCGAATCAAATGCTCGTTTGAAGTCAATAAAGATGGCATAAACAGAATTACGTTGTAATCTTAATTGGAGATGTATTATGCATGTTAAAGAAAATATGTTGTCGATACAACTTCTGTTCTTACGAAAACCACATTGAAATTCATTTAAGATGTTATTATTTTCCAGCCAATTAATTAGTCGACAATTTAGAATAGTAGTGAAGATTTTTGTTATAGAATTAACTAGAGCAATCGGTCTGTAATTTTGCGGGTTATTAACATCACCTTTTTTATGAACCATAAAAAGGTGAATATTACCCCACTCAGTGGGAATACTTTCAGTAGATAGTATTTTGTTGAAAAAATCTTGAAGATAGTGAAGCCAATTCGAAGGTAAATTTTTATAAAAATCTATGTTGATACTATCACTGCCGGCCGCTTTACCGGATTTTAAATTATTGATACTTTGTAAAGCTTCATCCAGAGTTATGTTTACGTCCAAAACGGGATGCAGGCAGTCATGAAAGTTAGAGTTGCATGGGGAGGGGGGGTTAATTTGAGGATTTGAATTTAGAAAAAAGTTTTCCCACTCTTGCAATGTTATATTGTTTGTGATATGGTTTTTTGATTTGAGACTATTTATTATATTCCAAAACTGAATGTTGTTTTTTATATTGCTAAGCAAATCAGTGACATGCTTGTCAAATTCTAACTTTTTTAGTTTAACAGTTTTTAAATAATGGTTTTTACTTTGTATATATAGAGTCCTACTTTCGTTGCTATTATTTTTTCTAAGTTTATTCAAGTTTTTTTTCGCCATACGCCTGAGCTTCAAACATTCGGAGTCGAACCATGGTTTTTGTTTAGGTTTTTGGACGTTTATACTTGAAGGGTTAAATGATTTACACATTGAAGAATCGTAAGCAGCTGTTTTGATAGCATGAATTATATTTTGATTTTGCAGATTGACGTCATTGCTATTTATGTAAATTGAGTTAGAATTAATTAAAGAGCAAGTATAATTATTTATGGTAAATTGTGAAAAATTAAATTTAGTGACATTATTAGATTTTATTGGATGTGGAGTTAGCGGTTTAATTAGAATATTTCCATGAAAGTTCAATGATACATAACATACACTATGGCCGGAGGATGATAGAGTTGGGTTAGTATTGAATTTATCTATTGTTTCTATGAGGTTTAGGTTACCCCAAGCTAAATCAATTGTGCTAGAGCCGTGATGGTTAATGAAAGTGCTCATACCTGGGTAGTCACCGGCTGTACGTCCGTTCAATACAAACAGACCGAGGGCTTCCATTTTGTCAACTAATAAAGATCCTCTTTTATTAATTTGCAAGTTTGAAGAGATTCTCGATTTGAAGATATTGAGATTAGTAAATATATCAGATTCCATTTGGTTTAAGTTGCCTATTTTTGCATTGTAATCACCAAGCAGTAAGATATTATGTTCGTGATAATAGTTCATCACCTCCTCCACCATCTCAAAAAGTACCTGTAAGCAGTAAAAATCATTAAGAGAGGGACTGAGATATATTGTTCCAATAATATAAACATTTCCTTTTATGGTTAACTCAAGGAATGTGTAAAATTGGGATTGAGATATTAGTTTAATGGTGTCAAAAATTTTATCTTTAATAAGAATCAAAAAGCCACTGCTCGCTCTGCCTTTTTGCTTGTCTTTGACTGCAGGATTTATATAAATATTTTTACTAAAAGGTTGAAAGGACTTAGGTAGGTTTATATTTTCGTTATGGTACCACGTCTCACATAAACAAATTACTTCACATGACAATAAGTTGTTATTAAGACAAATATCCGGATTGAACAGATTGGATACTCCGCCTATGTTCCAAAATGCTATATTTAACAGGTTTGTAGAATAATCAGTTATACTAGATGTACTTAGCTGATTTGGTTGTGGTTGTTGCTCCTGGTTTGACGGCTGCGGCATGGGAAACACCAACTGACTGGAAATATGTTTATCTGGGACGAAAAAAGGTGTTTATGGTTTGCTGAGATCCTACGGGCTGGTTCGTTGTGTCCAGGAGTTTTTTCAGCTTCGGTTGAGGCCTCGGTGGGGTGTCTTCGGAGGATTCTCGATTTCTATGCCTCTTTTTATTGCCATCGTTGCGCTTTTTCCATTCATCTCTAATTTGTTTAGGTACATCATTAGAGATGTATATTTTAGTGCCTTTAAGTAAGTTTTTGTTGTTTATTATAGAATTTTTGAGTTTTAGTGTAGTAAGTGTGAGTCGGATTGGACGTGGAAAGTTGGATTGTTCAGATTTATGGCCAATTCTATATATATCGTCGATATCGTTAGTGGTTAAACTGACCTGAATGTCGTTTAGGAATTTTATGATAGCAACTGGTAAGTTTTCATTTTCCTCTTCTTCAAAACCTTTGATAATGACGTTTTTCTTCTTTATTTGTTGTTGTAGGTAGATTATTGCTGCTTCTTGGTTGTGTATAACATCGTTCAATTTTTCATAATTTTCAAATAGTTGTTGCCAGGAGTTTCTAAGTTCGTTGATATGTAGTTTTGTTTCTTCGACATCTTTGCTTATTTGGCTTATTTTGTCCAGCTCGTTCAATTTATCGAGTTTCGCAAGAATTTCTTGCAAAACTGGGTTATCGTTTGCGGACATCGCCACGTGGTTGTATAGGTTATGATACTTCGAAGCTGAATTTACCGATGTAACATTGACTATATTCATTAAATTTTATATTAAAATTGATAATGCATATAAAATGAGTACTTGAACACACTATATTTAAATTATTTATATAATAAAATAAATATTTTAAGATTAGAGCGTTTGACACGCAGCTTCACTACATTACACAGTGTTGTATGAATAATAGTAGTGGTCAACATTATATAACAGCGCGCTGTATGAATTTGTTCAAATCGTTATAAAAAGAAATCAGAGTAAGGAGTGCAATATTTCCTACAGCAGGATTCTATCTGCGATGAATTGAAAACAGAGTGATTGTTGAAGTAAGGAGTGCACTATTTCTTCCAAACAGATTCTAATTGCTATTAGATGAAAACAGAGTAACTGTTGAAGGAATGCAATATTTCCTCCAGTAAGATTCTAAATGTGATGAGATGAAGGTAGAGTGATTCCTGAAATGTGATATATTTCCTGTTAACGCGATTCTAATTTCGATGAGATAAAAATGGAGTGATTGTTGAAGTAAGGAATGCAATATTTCCCCCAGCAGGATTCTAACTGCGATGAGATGAAAACAGAGTGATTGTTGAAGTGAGGTGTGCAATAATTCCCCCAGCAGGATTCTAATAGCGATGAGATGAAAAAAGAGTGATTGTTGAAGTAAGGAGGGAAATATTTCTTCCAGAATGATTCTAATTGCGATGCGATGAAAATAGAGTTATTGTTGAAGTAAGAAGTGCAATATTTCCTCTAGTAGGATTCTAACTGTGATGAGATGAAGATAGAGTGATTGCTGAAATGTGAAATATTTATTTCCTCCAGGATTCTACGTAGCAGAAAAATGCCCTGCGATGAAACTAAAGTAGATATGTGGGTTTACTCTAATTAGAACATTTAAGTAATTACTCTAATTAAATTTCGTAATATTGGCGTCCGACACAGAGGACATCTTGTTTCCAGACTATCGTCAAAAATGTTTTGTCGTCCTCTGAAATGTAACGCACATACAGCGCACAAAGCAAAATTCTTTCAGTCCTGGAGTAAAATTTCACGTGGGTTTACTAAGCAAACCAAACACGTAAGAAGCTGGTGCACTGGAGGTGGAGGTGATGGTACCGGAGGAAGCAATGGGGCTACTGACGCAGCCGGTTGTGCTTCTGCTTGTTGTACTGCTGGTGGCTGTGCTGGTAGAATAACTGGAGGCAAAACAGGTTGAACAGCTGGTAGTTCGGCTGGAGGCATCTACTTGAAAGGCTGGTAGAGTGGCTGGGGGCAAACCTGGTTGAGCGAGAGGTGACTGATATGGCTGACCGGGTGGTGGAAAGGCTGGAGGTATATCTGGTTGAATGGCTGGTGGAAGAGTTGGGGGCAAAGTAGGCTGAATGGCTGACGGGAGGTCTGGAGGCAGAACTAGCTGAATTGCTGGAGACAGAGCTGGCTGAATGGCTGGTGGAAATGTTGGAGGCAGAACTGGCTGAAATGTTGGTGGAAGGGCTGCAGGCAGAACTGGTTGCGCGACTGTAGGCTGTGGCGGGAGACCTGTATATGAATGAATAAATAAATAGAGTATTTTTTTAAAGATGTCCGAACAAATGAACAAATTGGAATACATTTAGCTTTCTTACTTGTAAATACTACATGGGGGTGCGATAAGGATGGATATAACATGCTTGTCATACTGTTAATAGTACGTTGTATAATAAATTAATAAATACATACTCAGAAATGTTATTTTGGGAATTTATTTTGTGCAAAACTGTTAATTTGCGTATGTTTACAAATGCTTTTTCAATAATTGCTATATAACAACATTAATAGCAAGATTGGTTAGTTCGTAGCAAACAAGAAAGAGTTAATGAGAATAGCTTTTTTTTCGTGAGACTATGCAGCGGTAGGTAGGAAATAGCAAGCTAGATTAGATAACCAAGACCTAAACGTTTATTGTAGGTTGCGTACTATTAGGGGTAACAAATATTTCAAACGAGATTTTCAAATTTTATTTAATATTTAAGAATGAATACTTTTTTAATTATCCATACTTATTTGCAAATAGCGTAAGTGTCAGTATTGAATATTTACCTGGCATTCCATTTAACACTCGCGACACCATGTCCCATATGTAACAGGAAACGTCTTACATTTCCATTCGGTGCTAGAATTTTTTTCGCTCGACGAATACGTTGGTCTAAGACAATGTAACGCTGACGTCTTAAACGAAGAAAATCTGTAGTTTTTGCGTGTTCCACATATAGTAGCCTCTCTGTGAACATCCATATATTGGGATGCGGTCTGTCCATAAGTCTGAAAAATATGATGTTTTACTATTCTTCGTTTCATTATATACATATAAGAAGTAATCAAATACTAATACAGCTTTATCGAATGACAAGGCAGGGGGCGAGAAAACAGGAAAGAAATCATAATGACATGTCAGTAATTCCCCAAATATTGCATGATTCATACATTGGCGTTAACCAAGCAATCATTACTGTCAATTTCACATTTATATGTAAAATAAAATAAAATAAATAAATAAATATTTCATCACGGCATATTACCCATTGCTGAGTGTGCCAATCTGTTTTGTATACATATTTCGGTAATGAAGGAATATTTGTACCGTGTGGGCGCTTACCAGGCGTCACCTCACGGGCACTCATAGATGGCGTGGAGAGTGCACCACAGGGGTCAATTTTGTGCCATTAAAATTCGATGTAAATTTTGGCGTCGGTCGGAATCGAACCCGGGTCCCCAGATTCACGACCAGACACTAAAGCTTAATTTACATGGAACGTTATCACCGTTGTGGCCGTCAACCGTTCACGCCGTTAAGACCGTATAGTCCGTAGTGGGGATTTTAGAGGGAATTTCATATTTAGTAACTTCTGAAAAAACAAAAATAACTACATCTCTACGTTATCATCTGTCATCTATAGCTACTGTTTACATTGCGATCGCGAAAGTGAAAAATGAATATAAATATAAAGCACCGCGATTGTTTCTATATCCATAGTAAATACACAAATATGAGATTTTAGATTACACAATTCTACACAAGTACGAAAACTTATATTTATATCACTCAGTTGGCTAACCTGATTTATGAAGAACTAACTCAATGTACGCAAGCGCAGCGGTCATAACGGCCGACAGAATAGAACACTGTTCTAATTTGACCTTGAACGGTTGCAACGTTCGCGCCATTAATCATGTTTGATTTTAGCCAATCAGAGTCGAGAACGGCCACAACGGCCGACGGTGATAACGGCGACAACGTTCCATGTAAATTAAGCTTAAGGCACACGGCCACGCGACCCCATATGTCATAATATTAAAAACGAGTGTCTACTTTTCTGCTGAACACAGAGTATCCAATGTTAATTTTGTCAATTACTGACACCTCCTTACCTTTAGAACAAAATATCTGTTGTGACCAGCATATGACGTCGCGCCATTTCCCTATTTAACAAGTGTATATAAAAAAATACTATTTCCGGTTAGCCATAAATCTAATTTGTACTTGCAATAAATAGAATACTCTTTTATGCGAAGTTCTAGTTTATATTTTAATATATTTTTTCACGAAAATCTGTTAGGAGCTTCAAGTGAAGTACCACTTTCGATTTATCTTTTATAACCAAAATCTAAATTGTTTCCAATTATATAAGAGTTTTTTAAATATCAAATATAAGAAGTTTTGTATTATACAGGGTGTAACAGAAATAAGTAGATAGAACTCGTCGAGTGCAACAATATTTCTTAATAACTTTTTCTTGTAAAACTTTTAGATATTGAGTTAAAATTCTTCAAAGTTTTGTAACAAACTTCATTACCCGCCTATGATTGAATTCAAAATGGACGCATGCGCAGAATAGGCGATGGGAAATTAGGGTATCTATATAGTCAGGGTATGACCATGACGTGGCTCGCGTTTCGTCCGCCATTAACGGCCCACTGTCATATTCGTTGTTGTTGCGCAAATTATTATCTATTTTCGTGGCTACTTGTTTTACTATAATGCAAAACACATTTAAATATACTTCTAATATTTATTTGAAATGTAAGTAATACTTTTATTTAATTTATTTGTGTATTTTCTTGAGATACTGACTACGATGACTGGCAATATTGAAAACACATAGGTAAAAATTACCAATATTACGCACAAACATTTAAATCTTTAAAAGGTAAGTTTAAAATATATACTTACTATGTAAATAATATCCACAGTTAATAAATTTAATGTGATAATAGCAACCTATATCATATGCTCTACATAACCTCTAAATCTATGTCATAATAATAATTGCGTATCTCTTAAATAAATGAATTTTTATTACCTTTATAGATTCATAGTGTGATTATTTAATATTCCTGTATAATATAATATCACATTTCTTACACATAAATAGGGAAATGAATACTCAGTATGTTTGACATTGGCTCGCTTGTGGCGGCGATCTCGCCCCATAGCCATAGCCTGTATATAAAGGTACCCTATGGGAAATAAGATCGTAGCGTCAAAGTGGCTTTTAAAGGAACTAATGTTAACGGGATAATTTGATATTTACTAATTGTATTTATGCATTAAGTGTATAATATTAAGAGATATTGCATATGTAAACATAAATATTATAAACATAATAGATAACACCTTTGTTTATACAATCCAGAAAATGTCACGTGTATAACTTATTCCGTCAACTATAGTTCCGCAAAATATCACCATATGTCATATTTCTTATTTCCTATCGCCTATGCTGCACATACGTCTACGAGGAATTACTGCCGTTATGACTGCGACAGAATACAATGAAAGATTGATGAATTTGTCAACACAAAAGAAAGGTTAGAAATTGGTGAATAGATTGACCGATACACCAGATGGCGAAACTATACACAAATCGGAAAACATAAGAGATAGAATGGAATACCTCAACTAAAGTAACAAAAAAATCATAGTACCAATTTTTATGATATAGTGAAAATCATTAAGCAGAGGATTCACGTCATTAACCTGAAAAAAACTTATAAAATGAAATATAACTTGTAGAAATTTTTGGATGTTATTAATTTTTAAAAGAAGAAGAAAAAAAAGTACTAGTATTAAGTAATGTATATATTAATAATATTTACAATTATTTCTAAAGTCAATCGTTATTCCTTTTTACGGAAGATATAATTATTTAAAATAATTGTAGTTTATTTTCGTACCATACGTTGGCACTACTGAGAATGACTATGTTGTGTCATATAATTTTATATTCCGTAAAAGGAATAAGGATTGACTTAGAAATAATTGTAAATTCATTAATATATATGTTTCTTTAATATTGGTATATGTTTTCTTCTTTTTTTAAAAAATAAATAACAACTAATAGTTTCTACAAGTTATATTTCTTTTTATAAGGTTTTTTTCAGGTTGATGACGTGAGTCCTCTGCTTAATCATTTTCACTTTACAACAAGTTGAACAATCCAAAAATTGTAGGATATTTATAGGATGCAGTCGACCAAGAACAACTACAATTATTGTTATTATATTTTTGACGAAAATCTGTTCAAACCTTCAAATAAAGTACCATTTCCAGTTTATCAATTGTAGCAAAAATTTAGTGTGTTATTAAGTTTGAAAAGTTTTGACCTGTATTTAAATATATTTTCTCATTAAAAACTGTCATGGGCTTCAAGTAAAATACCACTTCCGGTTGAAGAATAATACCCAATATGTAATCAGCTCTTCAGCTAAACATTTAAATCTTAGATACGAAAAATTAGAATGATTGAAGTTGTGATTTTGGAGTTATCGACGACGAAAAAATTGTCACAGACATACGCACAAACGTACACACATATACATACATCATCGTAAAAATAGTAAAAACTGGTTCTAAGGACCCTAATTTGTGTGTATTTATTAAATTCTCAACATCTGAAATTTGGAACATAAACAATACCTCCCTTATGATAGGCGAGAGGTAAAAATGTAAGAAGAATAAAATAATGTATCTAACAAAATATGGTCACATCTCTATATTGACCGAAAAAAATAATTTTTCTTCACAATAATCATTCACTTTGCAAATAAAAGGAGGCCCGGCCCTTTGGGGCGAATATATAATAATAATAATAATAATAATGTCTCATTTATTTAGCTAAACGCTATATACAATACAAAATGAAATAAAATATATAACAAAATATAATATGGTAATGTTGATAATAATGGAATAACTAATAATAATATGACAATATAATAATAAAGATAAAGAAAAAAGAAATATTAATAATTAAAAAATCAGGTAACTTGTAATAATACTGAAAACAAACTTTACATAGAAAGTAGATCAAAAAATAAGTTACCATTTGAAAAGGAAAAAGAACAAATACACTATATTTCTGCAGATTTCAAGAATATTTTTACACTTTTCTTAAATGCTTTGAAATTCGTTAAATTTTTTATATCTTCTGGTAACTTATTGTATTCGGCTATACCACTATGAAACAAGGATTTTTGTGTTGAAGACTTTTGTACTCGTGACAATACGAAATTCTTATTAAACTTCGTTTCATAACAATGTATCGTGTTGAAAGGAATTAAAATGTTTCTTAAGTACGTTGGTACTTGCCCAAATTTTATTTTTTGTATTAACATAAACATTTGCATTTTAATTAATTGTTCTACATTTAACCATTTTAGTTCCTCCAACATTGACTTAATACTTCTATATCTATTGCACTTTAATATCACTCGCATGGCTCTGTTTTGCATTTTCTGCAATCTATTTATATCAGCTTTATTAGCCATGTACAAAATGGATGATGCATACATAAAGTGTGGTAAGATTATTGCATTATAGATTAACAATTTTGTATTTCTTGATAAATATTGACTCACTCTACATAATACACCAATTTTTTTAGAGATTTTCTTACACAGGTAATCAGTCTGAGATTTAAACTTTAATTTTCTATCTATAATTACTCCCAAGTATTTTGTCTCATCAACTATTTTGAGTTCCTCATTATTTATTAATATCTGAAAATTGTTTTCAATAAAATATTTATATTGCGTATCACTACCTAGTAACATTACTTTTGATTTAGATGTATTAAGTTTTAACTTATTAAGAGATAGCCATTTATTTACATGTTCAAGATCTTCATTTAAATTTTGAATAATTTCAGGCATATTCTTCCCTGCTACATAAAGGGTTTTCCAATAAGAGGTGTTATTTTGAATAGCCCGCTATTTCGGTAGATGTCGCTTTTGAAGCTGTCATTTTTTGACATTTGACAAGTAGAAACTACGCCATTAATAAAAATGGAACGATACACGCTTCAACAACGCATTGAAATTATTAAAATTCACTATAAAAATGGTGAAAATTTGGCAGAGACGGTTCGTAAAACTCGACAATTTTTGGGTCGTCGTGAAGCACCTTGTCGGACCGCAATACAGAAATTGGTGGAAAAATTCGAGCTGTTGGGACAAGTTAGTGATGTGAAGAATAAAACCCGTGCACGTCGCTCAAGAACAGCCGAGAATATTGCTGCTGTAGCCGAAAAAAAAACTTTTTCGAAAATGAGGCTGGAGCAACAGTTACGGTGAATGGATTGCGCTATCGAGAGATGATTAACGATTTTTTATGGCCGGAATTGGATGGTATTGATCTGGACAACGTTTACTTTCAACAAGACGGCGCTACGTGCCACACAAGCAACGAAACCATTGATCTTTTACGGGAAAAGTTTCCGGACCGTGTTATCTCTCGAAGAGGTGATCACAATTGGCCACCGAGATCTTGTGATTTAACACCTTGCGACTTGTTTCTTTGGGGCCACGTGAAAGAGAAGGTCTACGCCAACTGCCCAGCGTCGACTCAAGACCTCAAAGATGGAATTCGTGAGGCTATCGAGGACATAGGACAGCCACTTTGCGATTTGGTTATGGAAAATTTCATGAAAAGGATATTGTCCTGTCAGCGTGGTCGTGGTGGTCATTTGCCTGATGTTATTTTCCACTATTAACGGCATACCTTCCTCTTTATAATGAAATAAACATCCGATCATTTATATTAAAAAATGGCATTTTTCTTTGAATATCAAAATAACACCTCTTATTGGAAAACCCTTTATATAATTGTATCATCAGCAAAGAGATGAAACCGACATTTTTTTATAACTTTCTCTATGTCATTAATGTATAGACTGAACAAAAGAGGCCCTAAGATACTTCCCTGAGGTACCCCATAATCAATATTCAAGATATCTGAGTAAACATTATTACATTTTACTCTCTGTTTTCTGTTTTTACCTTCCGTCACCTATAGGTAAGGAAGGTATTGTCTTTGGTCAAAAAAATCGGTGGTGAGTTTCCATTGAATAAGCACGTTTTAGGGTCTTTACAATACGACTTTACTATTTTTACGATGATGTCTGTATGTGTGTGTGTGTGTTCGTATGTGCGTGTGTGTGTGTGTGTATGTGTGTGTGTGTGTATGTGACCGTTTTTTCCTGCACGATATCTCCAATACTAGAATTCCAAAAATTACAATTCTTGCGTATTCCTCTTCCTTACAACCATATGCAGACTTGATTAGATTTTGGTTATAATTGGTCAACCGGAAGTACCCTCATTTGAAGATTTTAACAGTTTTTCTTGAAAAACTCAGTTAAATGTTATTATAACTTAAAGAATATATTATTGTCTATACGATTTGATTGCATTTTATATTTCATATTTAACAGATATAGGATTAAAGAATAATAAAGATAAAAAAATTCATATAAATTTCATAATTCAGCCAGCTATGCTAACTTAACCATGGAAACTGCTAATATATTCAGGTAATTCAAATTGACAGATGTCAGTATCAATAAAATGTAAATCAATGACAGAATAAGGGAAGTAACTCTAGTGTTAGAAGTTTCTGGATATAAGAGAGACGATTACATTGGTTTGAACATGTTATGAGGAGAGATGAATATATTAATAGAAGGTGGAAGAAACATAGGAAGACCAAATATAAGATGAAAAGACTGTATTGCAGAAGATTTGAGAGAAAAGGAACTGAATGAGGACGACACGGAAAATAAAAATGAGTGGAAGAAGAAAATAAAAAATAGCGACCCCCTAACGAATGGGAAAAACTAAAGAAGAAGATGTCAGTGTCTAGTGCAATTTGCATAGTTTGTTTATGAAATAACTTTACTGGAAATATAGGATCTTTTGCAAGAAAATTTATGTATGGGGCCGCGTGCAGTAACATAATTTTGCTAACTTTGGCAAGCAGATATGGGGACCTGTGTCAAAATGACAGCAATTAATTACGTCCATAATTGACAAGTGTTATAATTTTTCATTCAAAATTTCATAATTTTCTTATTTCATGTGGTTTGTTTGTTATCAGGAGTATGGAATTCAGTTGCCGAGAAAGAGAATCACATAATACCAAAAATTTAGAATCTTTCGCAAGAAAATTTATCTATGGAATTTGTACATAATACACAGGATTGACGGAAGGTATTGTGCCTGGCCACATCAGATTTTTTAAATAACATGTTAGACAGTTTAGAACAGTACCACCAATACCTATTTGTTTAAGCTTTAAAATCAATTTATTTCTATCCACAGTTTCGAAAGCTCTCTTCAGATCCATGAAGAAAATGAAAACCATATTGTTGTCATCTAATTCGTTTTTCCAATCATTAATTAGAAATTGTAAAGCCATTTCACAACAATATCCTTCTCTAAAACCCGATTGGTATTATATATATGATGACAATGAGCCCCATAGCCCCATATTATTCTTGACAAATTTATTTAAAGGATTTTTATCTTCGAGGAGTACTACCGGTTTTTAATCAAGAAATATATCAGATAAAATTTAAAGAAACAAAATTTATCGTACCTATAAAAGTGGCGGTGAAATGCTTCCACAGAGTTATTTGTTTTGTGATACTGTCCGTGAACACTTATCTGAAGTGGCAGCCATTGCCATCTAAAATACCGTATGAAATGTTCAATATTAAATATTGGCTTCTTCTCCCAACTCCTCAAGGACTCTAACACCGTCCGCCAGTCTCTCTCTTGGTCGCAACGCCGAAGACATTGCAGCTCTAATAATTCTCCTGCTTTCATCCAAATTGGTTACTCGCAAAAGTCCGAGTTCTCGCGCCCTCTTATACACTGCCTTGGCAAAGTGAAATCAGCAACCCCTTAAAGCAGTGCCCGGAAATATGCAAACCACGGCTGTCTTCATTGTACATTCACAGTCTCCCATAACTGAGTTAACCTCTGTAGCACCCAGTATGTTTCTAAAATACTGGACTACAGAAATATATGCCGGTATGGTTTTGGTCTCCATCAGTGCATATAGTTTCGGAAAAGCCTAAAATGATTTTGTTTTATCTAAGTAGTTACACATTACTCAATTTATAAAATTATCATATTATGATACAGCATGTGAATGGTAAATAATTGTATTGCTCCACCTGCTCTAAGGACAACTTCAAAAGTGCCATCTATCTATGTGCACATAAATATTGTACATGAGCCTCACATGCTGTAATATAGTGTCCGAAACAAAAATGGCAGACACACTACCGTCTGTACCAAGGATATAATCCCTAAAATATGGACCTCGCTCAGGCGACAAATCTTGTCCGTATCTCGATGAGCATCTAAAAATTGGAATACATTTTCATTTTCTCCATAATATTAAAATAGTTAAAAATATACATACTCCCTCTGACGTAGCGTATTAGAGTACTACATTAATGTATAAGGGATCAGTGGAGTACCTCTGCGCCTACTACGGCACATAGTAGACCGAATTCTCTGATGACACACATATGTAAGTCTTGCCGCCTGAGGATAATGATGTTCTTTTCACGGAGTATTAAACTGAAATCAGTGTTTTCTAACTGGGCTCGCCTCCTTAAAACAGTACGGAACCGTAGCATCTCTATTTCCGCCAGATTTGCTTCATGATTATGCTGGATCCGTAATTCTGGTACTCCGTGTTTTGTAATCAAACGCGCCACATACCAGAGACATGGGCCAAACAATTCTCTCGGTGACGACACTTGAAATACACCGACTACTCACGTCTACTATTCACGTAGTAAATATACCCATTAACAGTTTTATTTAAACGTTTTGTGAAATATACTTATACGGGCCGCAAGATGCCACTAATAGCAGTTTTGCCCATATTTTTTTTATTAAAATTTAATTTATTTTACAAATAAAATTAAAATAAACACTAAATATTGATATATTATGTTATTATATATGCAGTGAAAACTTTAGAAAAATTTCATATTACTCTTTGCAACCTTTGGAAACTTATATGGTGAGTGCCAGGCATTTGCCAGTAGTAGTCAATTCCGGTCAATAGATGTCGTTAACGTCGCTTTAAGAACCTACATATTTAATATCGACTCAACTATTCGCGAGTAAAATTAAGCCGTAGCCATCTACCGGCAAAATATGAACTATTTGTTGTCGTATTCCACTGAAAACACCGTTGAGGTTAGTGTTATTTTGTTTGTGTACAGTAAGCTTTTGTTTTATTTTTTTTCTATTTTATGTGCTCATTAACTACTTCAAGACATAGGTACTGACCAAAATCAATCTTCTTGAAAACTACTTTCCAGTTTACATTTGTTTCAATCTTAACCTCTTTTGCACTTTCCTATTTAATATCTGTCCCGATTTTTTCTTCATTTATTCTATTTTCTACCTAAAAGACTTCGTCGTGTATAATATATTATCACAGATCAGTACATTATTAAAGATTATTAGCCATATGGGATGATCTGTATGTGAAAATATTGCTTGCCGCTTGGACGCGCTACCATCGATAGGGTACCTTTATATACAGGCTATGGCTATGGGGCAAGATCGCCGCCATAAGTGAGCCAATGTCAAACATATTGATAATTCATTTCCCTATTTGTTTGTAAGAAATGTGATATTATATTATACAGGAATATTAAATAATCACACTATGAATCTAAAAAGGTAATAAAAATTCATTTATTTAAGAGATACACAATTATTAATGACATAGATTTAGAGGTTATGTAGCGCATATGATATAGGTTGTTTTTATCACATCAAATTTAATAACTGTGGTCATTATTTACATAATAAGTATATATTTTAAACTTACCTTTTAAAAATTTAAATGTTTGTGCTTAATATTGGTAATTTTTATGTATTTTCAATATTGCCAGTCATCGTAGTAAGTATCTCAAGAAAATACACAAATAAATAAAATAAAAGTATTACTTACACTTTAAATAAATATTAGAAGTATATTTAAATGTGTTTTGCATTAAAATAAAACAAGTTGCCACGAAAATACATAATAATTTGCGCAACAACGAATATGACAGTGGCCCTCTAATGGCGGACGAAACGCGAGCACGTCATGGCCATACCCTGAGTATATAGGTACCCTAACCATCGATAGGGTACCTTTATACTCAGGGTATGGCCATGACGTGGCTCGCGTTTCGTCCGCCATTAGAGGGCCACTGTCATATTCGTTGTTGTTGCGCAAATTATTATGTATTTTCGTGGCTACTTGTTTTATTTTAATGCAAAACACATTTAAATATACTTCTAATATTTATTTAAAATGTAAGTAATACTTTTATTTAATTTATTTGTGGATTTTCTTGAGATACTGACTCCGATGACTGACAATATTGAAAACACATAAAAATTACCAATATTAAGCACAAACATTTAAATTTTTAAAAGGTAAGTTTAAAATATATATTTATTATGTAAATAATAACTACAGTTATTAAATTTGATGTGATAATAACAACCTATATTCTATTCTCTACATAACCTCTAAATGTATGTCATAATAATAATTGTGTATCTCTTAAATAAATAAATTTTTATTACCTTTTTAGATTCATAGTGTGATTATTTAATGTTCCTGTATAATATAATATCACATTTCTTACAAATAAATAGGGAAATGAATTATCATTATGTTTGACATTGGCTCGCTTATGGCGGCGATCTTGCCCCATGGCCATACCCTGTATATAAAGGTACCCTAACCATCGACTACCCTACCTGCCATCTTGTGTGTGGCAAAGTGAATTAATTGAAAGAAGCAACTAGCGTACTCTTTCGACGGATAATAAAATTTACTTGATTTGCTGGTTGGATGGTTTAATATGTCATTTGGAATCTTTTGCGCTATTTTCTATATTTACGCTGTTATTCATTTTGTTTTTGGATTAATATTTCAAGTTATTGATTTTTCATATTTTCTAATTGTTTTTTTGAAGCACACTATTTATTTTTATACAAATTAAAGGTAAGAATAATTCGTTACTTTTATATGCTATAGCAGGGGGGGCCAACCTGCGGCTCGCGAGCCACATGCGGCTTTTTGAAGGTTTATTTGTGGCTCTCGATAAATGTACGCGAGTTCCCTTTTCATTTTTGTGCTATTATATTTTAAAAAAATATTATTTTTTCTGGTAACGTGTGAGGCTGTCTTCTCCTTGTCCTTTGCATCTAAATCTACTTGCCAGTATCCGCTCTTTAGATCTAGAGTAGAGAAAATCTTTGATCCAGCCAGTGTCCAGTGTATCGTCTATTCGGGGTAGCGGGTAGCTATTCTTCTTCATCACATTGTTGAGTTGACTATAATCTACGCAAAATCGTGTAGAACCATCCTTCTTCTTCACTAACACCACTGGTGAACCCCATGGACTACTTGAAGGTTTGATTACACCTTCCTCAAAAATTATTTCGGCTTCCTCACGCTTCGTCAATGGCGGTTCTTCTTGCTGGTTGGCGGATGGGTCCTGCGTGTCCGGTGTCTATTTTATGGTGAACTATATTAGTTTTCCCTTTGGTTTTCTTGTCGAATTGGAACACATCTTGAAAATTTCCTATTAAATTATTTGCCTTGGTTCTCTGGTCGGCGGTCAATTCTTGAAACGATGTTGATATCTGGTTGATTAAAGTGTCCGGAACTTCTTGATATGTGTTTCCCTTGGCCTTCACAGTTCGAATAATCGACGATAATGCCAAGCATTGTTCTACAATTGTTCCTCTTTTAAGAATAACCGGATAATAATTTATGTTCATTATCCGAACTGGAATTACCTGGCTGGCTTTGACCAGTGATTTTCCGACAACTCCAGTGCCAGTTTTGGCATCACCATTCCTGGGCTCAAGCATAACAATACTTCGCTCACAGAAACTACAATCTAAATGTGCATACATATTTATTTATTTGTATTTTTAATTTTTCCTAGTATTATTAAAACTAATAATAATATGCAGTATAAAGTTTTGAATGATATGAATAATTTAAAAAATCCATTTATTAATTAAATTTAATTTACAAAAAAAAAATGCATATATGTGCGTGATTTTATCTTCAAATAGCAAACGAAAATATTGGAGAAAATGTCGTTCGTATCGTAGTATCGGAGATCGGTGCGAAGCGTGTTGGTATAGAATAACATTGTGAATTACCGAGTCTACTCTTAGTCAAATAATATATTAGGTCAGGGGTAGAGGGAAGAGCGGTATACATAGGTTTGTGGTGGTTTGTCGCATGGTTTTGTCGTGTCGTAGTTCTTCTCTTCATCACATCAACTACGAAGCGCTAGTACATACAGTCCATACGATGTAACTTGGCGAGTTGGGGCAATTCACATTATCACTGCGGTAATGGGGAAGTTATAAAATCCATAGGCGTACCGAAGAAGAATGAAGTTCAATAAAATTACAAATATTACAAAAAAAAGAAATTATTTATATAAAAAAAATATTACAAATATTGGAATGAATTATTTATTATATAAATCATATTATAACTAATTATATTTTAAATTAATTAAGTTAAGAAAATAAAATTTCTATTGCTATTGAAAAAAAAAATGCACCAACGTTTATGTATGAATATAACTTATTGGGTTGAAAAGTACCTGACACCCCGAGTTTGAGTGTATTAGGATGAATTTTTCACTTCTGAAGCTGTGCGGCATCGAAGTAAAAGTAAATATTTGACAAAACGCAACTTAAGAATAGTGAACTGAATTACATTCTTTCGGCTCGCCAAGTTACATCGTATGGACTGTAGACCGGTGTCCCTTTCCCCCGTACCTGCGTCATACACAAACTTAAGCATAACACTTCTACACGTAGGGCTGCTTCTCTTTATTAATTTGTGCTCTGTGATATTATTTTATTGTGTACCTGATGTTTTCGATATTAAAATGTCAAGCCGTAACTTTGTTCCTAAACTTATACTATCACTAACTTAACGTATTTGTCAAAATTATAAATTACAACTTTTCTTTACATTATGCATTTTTATAAAGTGTAGATAAAAAGTCAATACTTTATCTACTGTTAATGTTAAATTGATACTTTATCAACAAAAAATGAACGCACAAAGCCTACTTTTAACATCAGGTATGAAAGAAAGACATTTTACCAGGTGAGTTCCTTCATATACGTATTAGAATTCTAATATGTATATGAGTTCCTTAGCCTAAAGGTCGATTTATAAACTTGACGTTGGCGTTGTTGTTACGCTACCGTCGCTGTTGTCGGTAAAGTTGCGGTTACAGTTGTATGTGATGATTTTATAAACTTGAAGTTTGCGGTTGTGACAACTTATTCTATTTTATTCAATTTGGTGTTTTGATTTGTCCGTATTCAAAAGAAAACTTATCAAATGGATATTGAAGAGCAGCGCAAGTATTTAGGTCTTCTTGGAGTAATCTTGTGTATTTGTGCTGCCGTAAAAATGAAACAAAAACGACAAAGACGTAGATTTAAGGTTAGGGTTAGGCCTATTAATAATGCAAGAAGTCATAATTTTGTATAATTTCTATAAGAAGAGCCACCTTGTCTAAAAATATTTCCTTGTTTAAGCTTTGATGTTATCATAACGTACACTGAATTAATTACCTTTTCTCCAAATTTTGAGAATCATCATCCATCTTATTAAAATATTACATAATATATAGCCAGTACTCAGAGTACAGTACATAACCTACCATCAACTCAACAACAAATATCACGTGAATTTTTAACCAATTCTTATTGGCTGAAAGCCCAACGTAACCGAACGGTGAACTTCAAAAGTTAAAAGTTAGTTATCTCGAACGTCGTACGAACAGAACGCCAACTGATTTTATAAACGAAACATATGTTTCTCCCATATTTAACTTTGAACGGTAACGTCAACAGCGAACGGCAGCGTCAACGTCAAGTTTATAAATCGGGCTTAAATGACATTTTGAAACGTCTATCCAAAAAATTGAAATAATAACATTGAAACTTAATCTTCAAACTTACCAGTAAGTCAAATAAAATATCTCTAAATATTTAAATAATACAATATAACACTCTTGAAAACTAAGTTTATAACATGTAAACAAGCATGTATGAAAAATGACAGTACGACAATCATCCGACATCTTGGTTGATAACAGCGCCGCCACCGGTGATTTTATTCGCGAATTGGCCCACATGTTTTTCTGAGGTGGAAAACAGAGTGGAAAATAAGGAAGCATGGGAAACATTTGAATTTGACATTTGAAAATATTTGCATTTTTGATTTTATTTAATTTGCTTTGATTATTAATTGTACCTTCTGTGTTTCTACTGAGCGAGTTTTTAAAGTAATATTGCTTAATTTCATGTGCTCATATAATATATCTGTGTTTTATTTTCAACCCGGTTATAATTATTTCAATGAAATAAGTTGTCGAATGTATATATATATATATATATATATATATATATATATATATATATATATATATATATATATATATATATATATATATATATCACAGAAAACATGCAAGCAAACAGAATGGGCACGTAATGTTAAAAATTTACTCTTATCTTCTGGTTCTATAATTTGTCAAGAAATGTCTTTACGTCCAATGTACTACAAAAGGAAAGAAGTTTGGTTAAAATGTTCATGTCTAGTTTACGAGGTAACACTCAAAACTACTTTCCAAAGTTCGGAGACAGCAGAACCTACCGAAGACATACGAATTATACGATAGCAAGACGTTCTATTTATTTTGATACTTTGAATAGGTAAAGAGGAGATACCATATAGGCATAGGCGGTTACCAACCGTCTTCGTAGGGACGCTCATAGCTGGTGTGAAGATGAAGAGTACACCACAGCGTTCACTTTGAGCTTTGAGCCAGTTTAATGTTAATAATATTTATTATTAAATATTATACATACAAAATAATACCACAAAAATAGGTGGCTAAAAAGTAACAAATGAAAAATAAACATATATTAAATATCATCAGTTTTGGTTGCAATACATATATTTTATTAATAAAAAATTATTATTGAAAATATTTACGTGTTGAAAAAATAATAATAATAATGAACATTTTTCAAAACATCAAATGAAATGAAGAAACCCATGTTACGAGTACAAGCGATGTAATTAAATTTTGATATTGAAGTGTTGTATTTAAAGATTAAAGAATAAATTAATACAATTCAAAAAAAAGTAAATAACATGATCTTCAGTTGAAAACATAATTACTTGTGTTATTTTTACTCACATTATTTATTACAATAATATTCACAAATTTTCATTAAGAATATATTTTTTAAAAAATAATAACGATATTAGCTAATTTATTATTCAATATATATATATATATATATATATATATATATATATATATATATATATATATATAATAACGATATTAGCTAATTTATTATTCAATATATATATATATATATATATATATATATATATATATATATATATATATATATATATATATATATATACCGTGTGTCCCAAGAAAACCTTGACATAGGCGTTTAACATGGGAAAACAGTTTTTTGTAAATAAAAAGTGTCCGGCAGAAAATTAAGCCATGCTATTTAATATGATAATAGTACATTACCTCCTGTACGTTATTTAATACTAATTACTTTATTATCATTGCATAAATTAAAGATAATTATAAATAAATGTCAATAAATATTTGTTTCAATATTTTATAATGTAATATAAAAATATTTTTAAATGCCATTGTAGCTGAATGGTTAGCATGTCTGCCCGTGGAATAATTTTTTTTTTTGTAGGTTGAGGTTCAAAACTCCATCAAGCTAAACTTTTCATTATTTTTTTATTTATGTATTAATTACAAATTATATTAAAGATATTATGAGATAATTTTGATGAATTAGTTAAATAATTACAAATAAGTTTATATCACGATATAATAGTAATTTCAATGGAAGTAGTAACCATCAAAAGCAAGATTTTAAACTATACCACATACTTTTCCTTTATAAATACAGTAAAAATACAAAACATATTCATTGTGTTATTATCATGTATTATTAAGATCAGAAGAAAGAATTATGCATTTTTATTAAATCCATATTTTGATTGTTGTAATAAATTTTTGTCATTTGTCACCAATTATTTTTATTTATAAAATATTGTTATCCATTTCAATATCTATCTTATATTTCTAATTACAATAATTTAGAAATAAGCTTTTTCTACAAAAAAATATTTTAAGTATTTTTCTTTTCGTGTCAACAATGTGTTCAATGTTTGTTTTTTGTTTTGTTTATATCAAGTGTTCGTGTCAAAATGAATTTTTAAACGCTAACGATCGAGTGAATATTATTGGTGTGGCGAAATAGCTGGTTAGCTACTCTAGTTAACTTTATTTTAGTGGACTGTATTTTTGCGGGAGATGTTCTGCCAAACTATATGCCTTATAGGAAAGAATGTAAAGGAACATACCTTAGGAAGTCGACTGTTGTCTTGGTGATTGTTGTTGTCCAGCTCCGGTAGATGTTCCAGCTTACTTCCTTGGCCTGATTTAAACTGAAGCGTGGCACATGCACTGTATTGTTTAATATATAAAGCCCCTTTTGCACTAGTACAAACCATGCGATAAATATCTATTAAAAGCGTGAATTACAAACGGGAGATGCGGAATTATATTGTTGCGATGCGGAATAATAAAAATATGTGTGATGCGATGCGATAGTCAAACTCAACTTTATTACAATAAAATTATTACTACGAGCTCTTGCGAGAGACTTGTTCATAGTCGCAAAAGATTCTGATACGCGGTAAATTTTTACTTTTCGGTGTCGTAGCGACATCTTGCATGCTGTCTAACAACCAAGGTATGTTTTGGGATAGAGGAAAAAAGGACACACATGCTTTTGGCATGAACATTCTCCCCGGCTTGGAATCTTAAGGATTCCAAAAAAAAAATAAAGAGAAAAAAATAACTAACTAACTACTAGCCATCCTTTATGAAAAATAAACTAAAACTAAATTAAATTACGAATTGCGAGGTTTATTGCGTTGGAATCGGGCACAACTTTACTACCGGACGTTTCAAAGTCCCCCTTTGTGTGCGAACCAACGCTACGAGAATAACACCGTCTTTACCCGGGTAAACACATTCAATAAATTAACAGAATTATAGCATTCTGCGCTATTATTGTTTAAAATCTATCAAATTTTCTTTCCCACTATGTTCTTTTTTAACACAAAAATAACTGTCACAGTATGTATGCTCACCGAAAATATGATTGGGAGAATTTTTAATGTCATTTTTATATTTCTAATTTTATTGACCCTTTCACAACAGCTACAAATTTTTCAAGTTTCTCTTGTATTTTTTTTTCTTAAAATTACAGGTACACAACCAATATCATTACATTTCTATTTTGATATATCTCTCAAGCGATTCCGGAAGTTGCGACATATATGATTGGTACAGTTTATTTTTTGCGACCAATAAATTTGGTCCATAGAGTTGTGTTTTTGTTATTTTATCGATAATTCATGCATCTGTACACTGCATCTAAAACCTTCAGTAATAATGTCCACCTCCATCGCAGTTGCAGATGCATTCCAATTTTTATAAGGTACGTGTGATTGTGGTTCAGAAACATCACATTTGCATCATAAATACAAAATACGAATTTCTCGTGCATAGTAATAATATTTTCTTCGTCCTGTAACCTACTATACAAGCCAATTCAGATAGAGAATTATAATTCGATTTATAAGAACCCAGGAAACACAGAATGGTGTAATAAACGTATAATTTAGGAATTATACTACCGTCTAAAACTCTTCAAAATGACCGCCGATTAGACGTTTATTATCTGTATTACAAAAAAACATTTAATTGTTTTCTGATTTATTCGTTTATTATATACTTGAATTATACGTTTATTTTTTTGTATATAAATACGTATATCTAAAACGTTTATTTGTTGCTGAAATAAATGTATATTATACAAAGAAAATCTCGTCGAAAATTTTGTATATATTATATTTTAATTATACGACTAAATTTTCATATAAATAAACGTATATTAAAAACGTTAATTTCTTACTTAAATAAACGTATATTATCAGAAATGTAGATGTGTTTATTAAATGATTAAATAAGACACTTATTATACTTTGTAAAATTATTATTTATTAATATAAATATACAAAAATACCCGTAAATACATTCTTATATCGAAAGATAATATATACAAAATTAAATACAATCTTTAAGATAATTTCAGACAGGTCAAAGAAATATTCATTACTTCGCCCATGTGCAGCAACGTCATAACTCACTCAAAAATAATAATTTTTGAGTTATTGATAGAAAAAGAATAGCAATTACCAGTACATACTTTTAATTGGTAGTGTCATATCTCATCTCCCACAATTCGCTATGAGAGGGTAATTGTATCGTTATAGCAGTTTTATTTTCCATTCAGTACGTTATTTCCAAAAAATGCAGCCAACATACTGGATGAAAAATAAAGCTGCTATATGTATAACGATACAACTACTTTTTCAGTTAAGAACATTCTGTACAGCTGTACTAAAATATGACACGAGAATTTAAATAATTTGTTTTAATACTTGAACAGTGGAAATTTTTAAAAAATTCAACACTACATATACCTACATCTGATATTAACTTGCATTTAAAAAAAGAATTTTTAAGATCTATTAATATTTCATTTTGATTTTAAATAGAACAAAAAGGTAGCATTTCTCGTTGGCTCTTTAAAATGAGTCATTTTTTAAATTATTTTTTTAAAATGCTGGTTAATATCAGAAGTAGGTATGTAAAGTGTTGATTTTTTTAAAAATCACCATAATTCTAGTATTAATTGAACTTATTTGATATCTCGTGTCATATTTTATTACAACTGTACAGAATGCTCTTAAAAACACATTTAATTCCCATTCTTTCTATACCAATAACTCAAAATTATATAATTTGAGTTATGACGGAGCAGGAAACGAGAGATTTGTAAGAATTACATTGTATACTATTTAGAAAAGATGATAACATGATTATTCATCACATTGCATATTACATAGTTTCATTTTCAATTTTTGATTTTTCATAAGTATAACGAGTTTTAGATAACTTTAACCAATCCTTTATATCGCTGGCTATTAATTCGTCGGTTTCGGTTCCGAACTGCTGATGAACAGCATCTATAAAGAAAAATATTTCGAAATAAATTTTGTTTTTTATGTACCTACTTTTTTATTCTTACCAAAAATTACTTTAGTTAGTATAGTTCCTTTGAGCCCAATTTTCTCCCGACCGGCCCAGTTGAAATACATTGCTGTTTTATTAGTGAACAAATATTTCAAAATGTTCATTGTTGCCTGACGTCCGGTAAATCCGCGAACAGCAGCAAGTCGTGCTCACTAAAACAATTAATATTTTGAGTATATAATATACATATATAATAATATATAAAAATTTAAATTTACCAAATAATTATATCCCTCTTCTCTTTCCAGATATTTATTTAATACGTTATAATCTTCTGCGCACTGCATTGGGAATTTTGGCGTATCATCTGGTTTTACGTTGACAAATTTATTAGCTTCGGCATTCACTTGTAATATTTTTGTTAAAATAATGGAATGTTGCTCTAAGTTAGTCTCAATTTTTTCTAATATTAATATGAAAATATTTGTTTTTAAGTTATTGCCGACCAAAATTTTTCCTTACCACTGCGATGTATGAAATTCTAATTGATTGCATTTAAAATAACTTACTTGTGTTCTCACTAGATTTAAAAATATATTATTTTATTTTATATTTATTATATTGTACACTGCGATGTATGATATTCTAATTGATTGCATTTAAAATAACTTACTTGTGTTCTCACTAGATTTAAAAATATATTATTTTATTTTATATTTATTATATTGTACAACCTAACACCAAAGCAAAACGAGGCAAACGATGCTGATGCGTATACGATGACCGACGCGCATTGCATTACGCAGGAACACAAGGTTACTCCGACCCTAGACCACACACATACCATATTCCATTGGTCACACGTGAGACCACCCGTAGGGCTTGCAGCTGTCTGGAGCGATAAGAAAGGTTATTATTGATGCTAGTGTGCTAAATAATTTGATAAATAGAATTAAAAAATATTATTTTTGAATCAAATACAGGTTTTGTTATTGCATATAGCCCACTTATATACATTTTCTAATATGAGTAGGTACAAATCCCTTTTCTGTAAAATTCTTAATAATTATTATCTTTACAAATATCATTTAAAAACTCATTTTAAAATAGAACTATCTCCTGAAAACTAAATAATTCTTGGTACAAAATATAAATCTAGTTATATTGCTTTTGAGACTTGACGACTATCTTGAATGTTAGCAGTGACTTGTCAGTTATGTCACAAAATTTTAAAAATGTTTTATTTTAAAATATAATTATTCTAGATATTAAATAAAAAAAATCTGATGTGGCCAGCACATAACCTCTCGCCGTATATTTTACCTGGCTCTATTCATAAAGCAAAGAATATTTTTAGAAATACAAATAATATATTCATATAAGTCTATAACGTATAAACTATGACTCAACATAAAACAATTTTCACATATACTTACAAAATCTATAAGATTTTTACCATAAATTATGTACAATAAATTACAAAGTAGAGTTTACTATATATACCTGCTGGTAACACGGATTTTCAATTCGAACAACGTTATTGTTTACTTTCTCTTCATATTCTTCTAGTAAAAACATTAATTTTGGGCGGCTAAAATGTATAATCTGAATTGTGCATCTATTCTTACATATCTTCTTTTACATTTTATTTTTTCATACATGCTGTATCTAAATAACACTAATTCCCATTAATAAAGTGATGGATAGATTGCACTCCGATTATTTTCTTATAACGATGTGTAATTTTGTCAATATTTACAACTTACTTGAGAAGAATTTGATAGCTTTTTCGCAGTTCAATGTTACTCCAGCTACAGTGCTGGTGTGCATTGTCCCATAATGTTTAAAACAAATTTAAGTCCTTCAACTTAGACTTGTCACCTCCATAATAGTCACAGATCAAGAATTAAGAGATTCTCCAAGTACATTTTTCTTTCATTACCCATTATTTCGATGAGATACATTTTTTTCTGTATTTTACGTTGCAGAGTGGAGACCATTAATAGTATTTCTGAAGGGTATGTGTAATATACCTATAATTTTAAATATTTAACTATAAATACAATAAGAAATAATATAATGTATGTACTTCCCAAAAAAAATCTTCAGTAATGTCTCCGGATTTCTGACACTGACATTTATCTCTCAGTTACAAACATTCAAATTTTCAACTATTTTTCATGGCATCCTTTCGGTTGTAAAATTAATTACAACAGATTATTTTATATATTATATTCTTTTTATCTCTAAATCTATAAAATATATATAAAAATATTTAAATGTATCAGAAAGAGAATTTATTTTTCTTTAATATTATCAAGAAAAATTTTCAAAAAATAATATTTAGAAGATTTTTTTTCAAGAATCTTCTACTTCCGGTTGTCCAATTGTTACCAAAACCTTTTCAGATCTTCCCATGAATGTCCGATTGGGAAATACGTTGTTAAACAAATTTTAAGTCTTATAGTTTTTGAGTAACCGTCCTTCCAACATCCCACACACACACACACACACACACACACACACACACACACACACACACACACACACATCCACACACACACACACACACACACAGACATCATCGTAAAAATGTTAAAATCGGATTGTAGGGACCTTAAAACGTGCTTATTCAATAAAATCTGGATATGCGATTTTTAGCATGAATCCAATACCTCTCTTAGCGAGAGGTAAAAAAACAAAGATCTGCGTTACTACACTTTTATTATATACACAATTTTTATATTATGAATTATTTATGAATATGAATAATATATGATTTAGAATTCACTGTTGTAACAAACCTATTTATTTTCGTGTACAGTTATAAGTTACATAAATTTGCTTCCCTGTACAGTACACAAACATATTTACAGAAATAAGTTTTTATTACTATAAATTATAAGAAACACATTATTTATACTATTTTAAACGTTTTATAAACTAGTATTTTAGACCTTAATTGAAATATATGACATCAATATTATTGTTTAGATAAACGATTCAACACTCAGTTCAAAGTTATCGGTTTGCTCTGACTCTGATGAGTTAGAAAATGAAATTGGAAATGAATATATGGACGAAGTATCAGATACAGACTCATTCTCGATTTTTACTGCCGCTGAGGTTGACGATACTGGTAAAGTGATGGTGTCTTCTGCTGCATTTAGAATTTTTTCCATGGCTTTCCTATATAAAAAAATGTTAAAAGGACTTTTAGGTTTTTGTCACCTCCAGATTCCCGATCACAATACATTATATATCCAAAATAAATTTCCGAAATATCGCTAAAGATATTTACTTACTAGAATTTTCAATATTTAAAGAATAAACAGAAAGTGTGGTCGGAATATAAAATATTATATTATTATTATTATATTATTATATTACGATTTTTATATAAACCAATATCGTTATAGCAATCTTGCAAATATTGTTAAGTAGGTCGTAGAGAATTAATTTCTTACCTTTTTGTCCAATAACTTTTTAAACTGCAGGTCTGCCTTTTCCGTGTATATTTTTTGTTGATAAATATAATCTCTTCTTTCCTCCTCTGCTAGCTATCCTAAAGCATGAATCAATGTTATAAAAATGTATTTATTTAAATTATTTACAAACTTAGTTAAGTACATTAATGATTATTTAGAATCTAATATATTTCATGATTCCATTCATGATTAGTGGACATAGTAAAATATATAGTAAATAGGAACGACAATATCCTTTTATTTATTTTCTGACGACGGTTGCTGATTTTGTGAAGCCGAAACTTTAAAGTTAATAAATGTGTAAAGTGACATTATTGTTACTATTATTTTTATTTTCTATATCTATTATGTTTGCATTGTTACTTACTAATTTCAAAAATAGATAATCTGATAAATGTAACTATAAATTGATATCGTATAAATAAATTACTGACTTACAACCATACCTATATACATATTTTGTTAAAATGATATGTTGTAGATGGAATTTTCATTTAGCTTACTAATGTTAACGTTTTTATTTGAAGAGTAGAATAATGTTTGACAATAATAGCAATATTCCAAAGAGAAAATAATGGTATTCAAATGAAATTAAATAAAACCTAATTTCATCGAAAAATGTCATTTCTTTAAACGAAGTGGTATATCAAAAATGAAACAAGTCGAAAAAATCTATTTGCAAGGGAGCCACTATTTATCTTAAAATTATTATTATTTGTCATTAAATCGTAAAGCAAAATTAAACCTTGATAAAAATTGTATTTATTAACTTTGGAGAGAGCATTCGATTATTAAACTTTTAACAGTATTTCTTTTAAAAATTTGTTCTTTTTCGTTATAAATTGCTTATTTTTTATAAAATTGTTATCATTTTTACACCATTAATGTCTTAGAAGCAAAACTAATATTTTTGGGGAAAATAAAAATTCCAGTTGTTATATATCAGGTGAATAATTTTTATTCATAATATATATTCTTCTATCAGAAAACAGTTAAAGTAAAAAATTGAAACTAGTATATTTTTGTTTTGCTTTATTATTCAAAACAATTTTTTACTAATTATGGCTATATTTGTCATTTATTTGTAATAAAATTTAAACTCTCGCTCTTTAAATTTGTAAAATACTTATTCTTTATTCGACAAATTAACTTCAAAATTAACCAAAAATCAATAATTCTAGAGCTTTGCCACTGATAAACAATTATACTGAAAAAATAAAAAGTTACAGACATAATATCAAGTTTTCTTTAATAAATATGATAACAATAAGTTACAAATTCGTAACAGATTTTGCATAATTAGCAAAAATTTATAGCCTCTTTTCATTCATTTTGGAAAGCTTAGAACGATCCCTTTAAAAAAATTTTTTTTAACGATCATAATAAATAAAATATGAGATTTTTAGAAATTAGCATAAAACGAGTTTTTGCATGTCGCTCAAAAACAAAAGAAGATCGAAGATTCCTGTGGCGACTTTAAACTTTTCTCGAAAAGGTGTCTATGGAGTGTACAAACGGTTTTGCTCCATCGTTAATATTACACCAAGATACCTTTAAAAAAAACATCGAAAATGAGACACCTGTACAGTATTTCTTTTTAAAGATATACGATCAAGTTCATCTGTATCATGAACGAATTAAGAAATTGGCAGCTCTCTTAAGGTGGCATAGCCATCACAGCTCAACGAGAAAAGATATACATGATAATTTAGAGCTAATTAATTGCGCTAATTAAAATTTTATTGCTTTATTTTTTTAAAAAAAATCTATGGCTGAGCTGGCATAAATCATATGCTGGCTCAGCCAAAAAAAAATAGGGGCATATACAGTATTAATGAACATAGCCAAATTAATTGCTATTTAATTGCTCATTGTAAAACATGTTTTCATTACAAAAATGATAACAAACGCTGAACTAACAGCAATAAGATCATTATTAGGTAACAACAGAGTGCGCCTAGATAAAAAATGGGGTGTTACAATTAATTGCTCTACCTTAACGTAATCAAAAGGGTTTCTTTAATTGGTATAACCTTTGTCCCTATTGATAGGAAGAATTTTAAATAAATTGCTGCATATAAATTCTGAAACAGAAGCAATAATATCATTTTTAGACAAGAGCAGAGTGCGCTTAGAGTTGAAAATGGGGTGTTAGAATTAATTGCTCTAGCTGAATCTAATGAAAAGGGTTGTCCTATTTATATAACCTTTGCCCTTATTGATACAAGGACATTTTAACTAATTTCTACAATTAAACAACTAGAAGCATTACGACAACAGCAGAATGCGCTGAGAGTAAAAAACGTGTGTTAAAAGTAATTGCTGTAGCTCAACCTATTGAAAAGGTTTGCACTACTTGGTATAACCTTTACCCTTATTGATATGAGGTATATTTAATTAATTGCTGCAATTAACCTGAACTAAAACCATTAAGAGAGCAGCTGAATGCACTGAGAGAATAAAAAGGGACGTAATAATTAATTGTTCTAGCTCAACCAAATAAAAAGGGTTGTACTAAGTATTTTACCCTTTGCCCTTATTGATACGATGGATTTTTAATTAATTGCTGCAAATAAACAGAACTAAAACCATTAAGAAAGCAGCTGAATGCGCTGAGAGTATAAAAAGGGATGTTAGAATTAATTGCGCTAGCTCAACCAAATAAAAATGGTTGTACTAAGTGTGATACCCTTTGCCCTTATTGATACGACGGATTTTTAATTAATTGCTGCAAATAAACAGAACTAAAACCATTAAAACAACAGCTGAATGCGCTGACAGTATAAAAAGGGATGTTAGAATTAATTGCGCTAGCTCAATCAAATAAAAAGGGTTGTACTAAGTGTAATACCCTTTGCCCTTATTGATACGACGGATTTTTAATTAATTGCTGCAAATAAACAGAACTAAAACCATTAAGACAGCAGCTGAATGCGCTGAGAGTATAAAAAGGGATGTTAGAATTAATTGCGCTAGCTCAACCAAATAAAAAGGGTTGTACTAAGTGTGACACCCTTTGCCCTTATTGATACGAGGGATTTTTAATTAATTGCTGCAAATAAACAGAACTAAAACCATTAAGACAGCAGCTGAATGCGCTGAGAGTATAAAAAGGGATGTTAGAATTAATTGCGCTAGCTCAACCAAATAAAAATGGTTGTACTAAGTGTGATACCCTTTGCCCTTATTGATACGACGGATTTTTAATTAATTGCTGCAAATAAACAGAACTAAAACCATTAAAACAACAGCTGAATGCGCTGAGAGTATAAAAAGGGATGTTAGAATTAATTGCGCTAGCTCAATCAAATAAAAAGGGTTGTACTAAGTGTAATACCCTTTGCCCTTATTGATACGACGGATTTTTAATTAATTGCTGCAAATAAACAGAACTAAAACCATTAAGACAGCAGCTGAATGCGCTGAGAGTATAAAAAGGGATGTTAGAATTAATTGCGCTAGCTCAACCAAATAAAAAGGGTTGTACTAAGTGTGACACCCTTTGCCCTTATTGATACGAGGGATTTTTAATTAATTGCTGCAAATAAACAGAACTAAAACCATTAAGACAGCAGCTGAATGCGCTGAGAGTATAAAAAGGGATGTTAGAATTAATTGCGCTAGCTCAACCAAATAAAAATGGTTGTACTAAGTGTGATACCCTTTGCCCTTATTGATACGACGGATTTTTAATTAATTGCTGCAAATAAACAGAACTAAAACCATTAAAACAACAGCTGAATGCGCTGAGAGTATAAAAAGGGATGTTAGAATTAATTGCGCTAGCTCAATCAAATAAAAAGGGTTGTACTAAGTGTAATACCCTTTGCCCTTATTGATACGACGGATTTTTAATTAATTGCTGCAAATAAACAGAACTAAAACCATTAAGACAGCAGCTGAATGCGCTGAGAGTATAAAAAGGGATGTTAGAATTAATTGCGCTAGCTCAACCAAATAAAAAGGGTTGTACTAAGTGTGACACCCTTTGCCCTTATTGATACGAGGGATTTTTAATTAATTGCTGTAAATAAACAGAACTAAAACCATTAAGACAGCAGCTGAATGCGCTGAGAGTATAAAAAGGGATGTTAGAATTAATTGCGCTAGCTCAACCAAATAAAAAGGGTTGTACTAAGTGTAATGCCCTTTGCCCTTATTGATACGACGGATTTTTAATTAATTGCTGCAAATAAACAGAACTAAAACCATTAAGACAGCAGCTGAATGCGCTGAGAGTATAAAAAGGGATGTTAGAATTAATTGCGCTAGCTCAACCAAATAAAAAGGGTTGTACTAAGTGTGACACCCTTTGCCCTTATTGATACGAGGGATTTTTAATTAATTGCTGCAAATAAACAGAACTAAAACCATTAAGACAGCAGCTGAATGCGCTGAGAGTATAAAAAGGGATGTTAGAATTAATTGCGCTAGCTCAACCAAATAGAAAGGGTTGTACTAAGTGTAATACCCTTTGCCCTTATTGATACGAGGGATTTTTAATTAATTGCTGCAAATAAACAGAACTAAAACCATTAAAACAACAGCTGAATGCGCTGAGAGTATGAAAAGGGATGTTAGAATTAATTGCGCTAGCTCAACCAAATAAAAAGGGTTGTACTAAGTGTGATACCTTTTGCCCTTATTGATACGACGGATTTTTAATTAATTGCTGCAAATAAACAGAACTAAATCTATTAAGACAGCAGCTGAATGCGTTGAGAATATAAAAAGGGATGTTAGAATTAATTGCGCTAGCTCAACCAAATAAAAAGGGTTGTACTAAGTGTGTTACCCATTGCCCTTATTAATACTACGGATTTTTAATTAATTGCTGCAAATAAACAGAACTAAAACCATTAAGACAGCAGCTGAATGCGCTGAGAATATAAAAAGGGATGTTAGAATGAATTGCGCTAGCTCAACCAAATAAAAAGGGTTGTACTAAGTGTAATACCCTTTGCCCTTATTGATACGAGGGATTTTTAATTAATTGCTGCAAATAAACAGAACTAAAACCATTAAAACAACAGCTGAATGCGCTGAGAGTATAAAAAGGGATGTTAGAATTAATTGCGCTAGCTCAACCACATAAAAAGGGTTATACTAAGTGTGATACCCTTTGCCCTTATTGACACGAGGGATTTTTAATTAATTGCTGCAAATAAACAGAACTAAAACTATTAAGACAGCAGCTGAATGCGCTGAGAGTATAAAAAGGGATGTTAGAATTAATTGCGCTAGCTCAACCACATAAAAAGGGTTATACTAAGTGTGATACCCTTTGCGCTTATTGATACGAGGGATTTTTAATTAATTGCTGGAAATAAACAGAACTAAAACCATTAAAACAACAGCTGAATGCGCTGAGAGTATAAAAAGGGATGTTAGAATTAATTGCGCTAGCTCAACCACATAAAAAGGGTTATACTAAGTGTGATACCCTTTGCGCTTATTGATACGAGGGATTTTTAATTAATTGCTGGAAATAAACAGAACTAAAACCATTAAGACAGCAGCTGAATGCGCTGAGAGTATAAAAAGGGATGTTAGAATTAATTGCGCTAGCTCAACCAAATAAAAAGGGTTGTTCTAAGTGTGATACCCTTTGCCCTTATTGATACGACGGATTTTTAATTAATTGCTGCAAATAAACAGAACTAAAACTATTAAAACAACAGCTGAATGCGCTGAGAGTATAAAAAGGGATGTTAGAATTAATTGCGCTAGCTCAACCAAATAAAAAGGGTTGTACTAAGTGTGATATTCTTTGCCCTTATTGATACGAGGGATTTTTAATTAATTGCTGCAAATAAACAGAACTAAAACTATTAAAACAACAGCTGAATGCTCTGAGAGTATAAAAAGGGATGTTAGAATAAATTGCGCTAGCTCAACCAAATAAAAAGGGTTGTACTAAGTGTTATACCCTTTGCCCTTATTAATAGGAGGAATTTTAAATTAATTGCTATAAACAAACTGTACTAAAAGCATTAAGACAACAGCTGAATTCGCTGATAGTATAATAAAGGGATGTTACAATTAATTGCTCTAGCTCAACTTAATAAAAAGGATTGCACTACGTGGTATACCCTTTACCATTATTGATAGGAGATATTTTTAAATAATTGCTGCAAATAAACTGAACTAAACGCATTAAGACAACAGCTGAATACGTTGGGAGTATAAAAAGAGATGTTAGAATTAATTGCGCTAGCTCAACCTAAGAAAAAGGGTTGCACTTCATGTTATACGCTTTGACCTTATTGATAGGACAATTTGTTAATTAATTGCTGTAATTAAACTAAACTAAAAGCATCAAGACCATAGCTGAATTCGCTGGGAGTATAAAAAAGGATGTTACAATTAATTGCTCTAGCTCAACCTAATAAAAAGGGTTGCACTTCATGTTATACGCTTTGCCCTTATTGATAGGACAATTTGTTAATTAATTGCTGTAATTAAACTAAACTAAAAGCATCAAGACCATAGCTGAATTCGCTGGGAGTATAAAAAAGGATGTTAGAATTAATTGCTCTAGCTCAACGTAATAAAAAGGGTTGTACTACATGGTATACCCTTTGCCCTTATTGATACGTGGTATTTTTAATTAATTGCTGCAAATAAACTGAACTAAAAGCATTTAGACAACAGCTGAATGCGCTGAGACTATAAAAAGTGATGTTAGAATTAATTGCTCTAGCTTTACCTAGTAAAAATGGTTACACTATTTTTTTATTGCTTTGATCAATCTGTTATACACAAGATCGATGGTAGTTAACACAATTTACCTTGAGAAAATATAATTTTTACAGGCACGTATGTAAACCTTCATTATTTTATTCAATTTTGCTCAATATTTAATTTAGTTCAGATTAGATTTTGGTTATAATTGGTGAACCGGAAGTAGCCTCATTTGAAGATTTAACAGTTAAATTTGATTTATTACATTTAAAGTTATTATAAGTTAAAGAAAATATTATTTTCTATACGATTTAATTGCATTTTATACCTTCATATTCAATATATAGAGTTAAAGAATTTTAAAGATATAAATCAGCCAGCTTTACTAAACATGGAAAATACTAATATATTCATATAATTCAAATTGACAGATGTCAATATCAATAAAAATAAATTAATGTGGCAGAGATAAGGATGTTGAAGTAGATGTTGGGGAAGACACGGAAAGATAGAAAAGGAAATAACTCCAGTGTTACAAGTTTCTAGAAAGATGATTACATTGGTTTGAAAATGTCATGAGGAGAAAGAAGCATATATTTGATGAAGAATGAATAGCTTAGTAATAGAAGGTAGAAGAAACAGAGGAAGAGCAAAGAGAAGATGGAAGGACTGTATTACGGAAGACTTGATAGAAAAAGAACGGAACGAGAACGACACGTAAAACAGAAATGAGTGGAAAAAGAAAATAAAAAATAGCGACCCTTAACGAATGGGGAAAGCCAAAGACGAAGGAGATGCTAGTGTCAAGTGCAAATTGCATAGTTTGTTTATGAAATAATTTTACAGGAAATTTAGAATATTTTGCAACAAAATTTATATATGGAATTTATACATAATACACAGGATTGACGGAAGGTATTGTGCTGGCCACAACAGATTTTTTATATTGATCCAGTATTATTTGTTCATTCAAAAAACATATTTTATTTAGTATGTATTTCTATTTATTCAGTATTATTTGTTCATTAAAAATCAAAACCACAACCTTACCTATCGCGTGAAAATCGTGCCTGTAAAATTTGGTTTTGAAAATGGACGAAAACTTGAAAACGACGCCTGGCACCGCGACGGCGATGGGCGTCAGTTCTTTCGACACTCGTCGGAGTTTATTCCTGATTAGTGATTTCAAGAATTGATAATAATTCCAAAACGACGCCTAGCGTCGCAACGTCTATTGGCGTCGAAGTTGATTCCCGATGAGTGGTTTTAAGAATTGATGAATACTCAAAAACGACGCCCGGCGTCACAACGTCGGTATTTTCCGACACCCATTGAAGTTGTTTCCCGATTAGTGGTTTTGAGAATTAATGCAAACTCAAAAACGGCGTCTGGCGTCGCGACGTCGACATCAATAATTGATGCAAAACATTTAAGATTATCTAAACACTTAATTGTATTACTGAACACTTGAATTAAATACTAAACAAATATTAAATTACTGAACAGTCATTAATGTACTGAACATAAAATATTGTTCATTTTGAATAATATACTGAACAAATAAATTATTACCATATTTAAATTTTGGACTAGTGTGCCATCTAGCAGCCATAAAACGATTTATACTGATTTCAACCATGCACTACTACTGTCGCTACATGAGCACCAACTCCGTCAAAACAAATAAAACTTTACAGACGCTTTCCGGTATTCCCTGATTTATCCTATTGGCCATCTGGAGTAGGTATATTTTGTTGTGTAGTCATTGTATTAGCATTGCGCAGTAGTTATCTTATTTTAATTCGCAAAATAACTAATACGTTCAGCTGTTGTCTTAATGCTTTTAGTACAGTTGGTTTGTAGCAATTAATTTAAAATTCCTCCTATCAATAAGGGCAAAGGGTATAACACGTAGTGTAATCCTTTTCATTAGGTTGAGCTAGAGCTAGAGCAATTAAATGTAACATCCCTTTTTATACTCCCAGCGCATTCAGCTGTTGTCTTAGTGATTTTAGTTCAGTTTAATTACAGCAAATAATTAAAAATACCTCCTATCGATAAGGGCAAAGGGTATTCCACGAAGTGCAACCCTTTTTATTAGGTTGAGCTAGAGCAATTAATTGTAACATCACTTTTTATACTCTCAGCGCATTCAGCTGTTGTCTTAATACTTTTAGTTCAGTTTATTTGCAGCAATTAATTAAAAATACCTCGTATCAATAAGGGCAAAGGGTATATCATGTAGTACAACCCTTTTTCTATGGTTGAGCTAGAGCAATTAATTATAACATCCCTTCTTATACTCTCAGCGCATTCAGCTGTTGTCTAAATGCTTTTAGTTCAGTTTATTTGCAGCAATTAATTAAAAATACCTCGTATCAATAAAAGCAAAGGGTATATCATGTAGTACAACCCTTTTTATATGGTTGAGCTAGAGCAATTAATTATAACATCCCTTCGTATACTCTCAGCGCATTCAGCTGTTGTCTAAATGCTTTTAGTTCAGTTTATTTGCAGCAATTAATTAAAAATACCTCGTATCAATAAAAGCAAAGGGTATATCATGTAGTACAACCCTTTTTATATGGTTGAGCTAGAGCAATTAATTATAACATCCCTTCGTATACTCTCAGCGCATTCAGCTGTTGTCTAAATGCTTTTAGTTTAGTTTATTTGCAGCAATTAATTAAAAATACCTCGTATCAATAAGGGCAAAGGGTATACTATGTAGTACAACCCTTTTTATTTGGTTGAGTTAGAGCAATTAATTCAAACATCCCTTTTTATACTCTCAGCGCATGCAGTTGTTGTTTTAATGCTGTTAGTTCAGTTTATTTGCAGAAATTACTTAAAAATACCTTGTATCAATAAGGGAAAAAGGTATACCATGTAGTACAACCCTTTTTATTTGGTTGAGCGAGCGCAATTAATTCTAACATCCCTTTTTATACTCCCAACGTATTCAGCTGTTGTCTTAATGTTTTGTTCAGTTTAATTGCAGCAATTAATTAAAAATACCTCGTATCAATAAGGGCAAAGGGTATACCATGTAGTGCAACCCTTTTTATTTGGTTGAGCTAGCGCAATTAATTCTAACATCCCTTTTTATACTCCCAACGTATTCCGCTGTTGTCTTAATGCTTTTGTTCAGTTTAATTGCAGCAATTAATTAAAAATACCTCCTATCAATAAGGGTAAAGGGTATACCACGTAGTGCAACCCTTTTTATTAGGTTGAGCTAGAGCAATTAATTGTATCATCCCTTTTTATAGTCTCAGCGCATTCAGCTGTTGTCTTAATGCGTTTAGTTCAGTTTAATTGCAGCAATTAATTAAAAATACCTCCTATCAGTAAGGGTAAAGGGTATACCACGTAGTGCAATCCTTTTTATTAAATTGATCTAGAGCAATTAATTGTAACATCCCTTTATTATACTCTCAGCGAATTGAGCTGTTGTCTTAATGCTTTTAGTACAGTTTGTTTGAAGCAATTACTTTAAAATTCCTCCTATCAATAAGGGCAAAGGGTATAACACGTAGTGTAATCCTTTTCATTAGGTTGAGCTAGAGCAATTAATTGTAACATCCCTTTTTATACTCCCAGCGCATTCAGCTGTTGTCTTAGTGATTTTAGTTCAGTTTAATTGCAGCAAATAATTAAAAATACCTCCTATCAATAAGGGCAAAGGGTATTACACTTAGTATAACCCTTTTTATTTGGTTGAGCTAGCGCAATTAATTCTAACATCCCTTTTTATATTCTCAGCGCATTCAGCTGCTGTCTTAATGGTTTTAGTTCTGTTTATTTGCAGCAATTAATTAAAAATCCCTCGTATCAATAAGGGCAAAGAATATCACACTTAGTACAACCCTTTTTATTTGGTTGAGCTAGCGCAATTAATTCTAACATCCCTTTTTATACTCTCAGCGCATTCAGCTGCTGTCTTAATGGTTTTAGTTCTGTTTATTTGCAGCAATTAATTAAAAATCCCTCGTATCAATAAGGGCAAAGGTTATCACACTTAGTACAACCCTTTTTATTTGGTTGAGCTAGCGCAATTAATTCTAACATCCCTTTTTATACTCTCAGCGCATTCAGCTGCTGTCTTAATGGTTTTAGTTCTGTTTATTTGCAGCAATTAATTAAAAATCCGTCGTATCAATAAGGGCAAAGGGTATTACACTTAGTATAACCCTTTTTATGTGGTTGAGCTAGCGCAATTAATTCTAACATCCCTTTTTATACTCTCAGCGCATTCAGCTGCTGTCTTAATGGTTTTAGTTCTGTTTATTTGCAGCAATTAATTAAAAATCCGTCGTATCAATAAGGGCAAAGGGTATTACACTTAGTACAACCCTATTTATGTGGTTGAGCTAGCGCAATTAATTCTAACATCCCTTTTTATACTCTCAGCGTATTCAGCTGTTGTTTTAATGGTTTTAGTTCTGTTTATTTGCAGCAATTAATTAAAAATCCGTCATATCAATAAGGGCAAAGGGTATTACACTTAGTACAACCCTTTTTATTTGGTTGAGCTAGCGCAATTAATTCTAACATCCCTTTTTATACTGTCAGCGCATTCAGCTGCTGTCTTAATGGTTTTATTTCTGTTTATTTGCAGCAATTAATTAAAAATCCGTCGTATCAATAAGGGCAAAGGGTATTACACTTAGTACAATCCTTTTTATTTGGTTGAGCTAGCGCAATTAATTCTAACATCCCTTTTTATACTGTCAGCGCATTCAGCTGCTGTCTTAATGGTTTTAGTTCTGTTTATTTGCAGCAATTAATTAAAAATCCGTCGTATCAATAAGGGCAAAGGTTATCACACTTAGTACAACCCTTTTTATTTGGTTGAGCTAGCGCAATTAATTCTAACATCCCTTTTTATACTCTCAGCGCATTCAGCTGCTGTCTTAATGGTTTTAGTTCTGTTTATTTGCAGCAATTAATTAAAAGTCCATCGTATCAATAAGGGCAAAGAATATCACACTTAGTACAACCCTTTTTATTTGGTTGAGCTAGCGCAATTAATTCTAACATCCCTTTTTATACTCTCAGCGCATTCAGCTGCTGTCTTAATGGTTTTAGTTCTGTTTATTTGCAGCAATTAATTAAAAATCCCTCGTATCAATAAGGGCAAAGGTTATCACACTTAGTACAACCCTTTTTATTTGGTTGAGCTAGCGCAATTAATTCTAACATCCCTTTTTATACTCTCAGCGCATTCAGCTGCTGTCTTAATGGTTTTAGTTCTGTTTATTTGCAGCAATTATTTAAAAATCCCTCGTATCAATAAGGGCAAAGGGTATCACACTTAGTACAACCCTTTTTATTTGGTTGAGCTAGCGCAATTAATTCTAACATCCCTTTTTATATTCTCAGCGTATTCAGCTGCTGTCTTAATGGTTTTAGTTCTGTTTATTTGCAGCAATTAATTAAAAATCCCTCGTATCAATAAGGGCAAAGAATATCACACTTAGTACAACCCTTTTTATTTGGTTGAGCTAGCGCAATTAATTCTAACATCCCTTTTTATACTCTCATCGTATTCAGCTGTTGTTTTAATGGTTTTAGTTCTGTTTATTTGCAGCAATTAATTAAAAATCCCTCGTATCAATAAGGGCAAAGGGTATCACACTTAGTACAACCCTTTTTATTTGGTTGAGCTAGCGCAATTAATTCTAACATCCCTTTTTATATTCTCAGCGCATTCAGCTGCTGTCTTAATGGTTTTAGTTCTGTTTATTTGCAGCAATTAATTAAAAATCCGTCGTATCAATAAGGGCAAAGGGTATTACACTTAGTATAACCCTTTTTATGTGGTTGAGCTAGCGCAATTAATTCTAACATCCCTTTTTATACTCTCAGCGTATTCAGCTGTTGTTTTAATGGTTTTAGTTCTGTTTATTTGCAGCAGTTAATTAAAAATCCGTCGTATCAATAAGGGCAAAGGGTATTACACTTAGTATAACCCTTTTTATTTGGTTGAGCTAGCGCAATTAATTCTAACATCCCTTTTTATACTCTCAGCGCATTCAGCTGCTGTCTTAATGGTTTTAGTTCTGTTTATTTGCAGCAATTAATTAAAAATCCCTCGTATCAATAAGGGCAAAGGTTATCACACTTAGTACAACCCTTTTTATTTGGTTGAGCTAGCGCAATTAATTCTAACATCCCTTTTTATACTCTCAGCGCATTCAGCTGCTGTCTTAATGGTTTTAGTTCTGTTTATTTGCAGCAATTAATTAAAAATCCGTCGTATCAATAAGGGCAAAGGGTATTACACTTAGTATAACCCTTTTTATGTGGTTGAGCTAGCGCAATTAATTCTAACATCCCTTTTTATACTCTCAGCGCATTCAGCTGCTGTCTTAATGGTTTTAGTTCTGTTTATTTGCAGCAATTAATTAAAAATCCGTCGTATCAATAAGGGCAAAGGGTATTACACTTAGTACAACCCTATTTATGTGGTTGAGCTAGCGCAATTAATTCTAACATCCCTTTTTATACTCTCAGCGTATTCAGCTGTTGTTTTAATGGTTTTAGTTCTGTTTATTTGCAGCAATTAATTAAAAATCCGTCATATCAATAAGGGCAAAGGGTATTACACTTAGTACAACCCTTTTTATTTGGTTGAGCTAGCGCAATTAATTCTAACATCCCTTTTTATACTGTCAGCGCATTCAGCTGCTGTCTTAATGGTTTTATTTCTGTTTATTTGCAGCAATTAATTAAAAATCCGTCGTATCAATAAGGGCAAAGGGTATTACACTTAGTACAACCCTTTTTATTTGATTGAGCTAGCGCAATTTATTCTAACATCCCTTTTTATACTCTCAGCGCATTCAGCTGTTGTTTTAATGGTTTTAGTTCTGTTTATTTGCAGCAATTAATTAAAAATCCGTCGTATCAATAAGGGCAAAGGGTATTACACTTAGTACAACCCTTTTTATTTGATTGAGCTAGCGCAATTAATTCTAACATCCCTTTTTATACTGTCAGCGCATTCAGCTGCTGTCTTAATGGTTTTATTTCTGTTTATTTGCAGCAATTAATTAAAAATCCGTCGTATCAATAAGGGCAAAGGGTATTACACTTAGTACAATCCTTTTTATTTGGTTGAGCTAGCGCAATTAATTCTAACATCCCTTTTTATACTGTCAGCGCATTCAGCTGCTGTCTTAATGGTTTTAGTTCTGTTTATTTGCAGCAATTAATTAAAAATCCGTCGTATCAATATGGGCAAAGGTTATCACACTTAGTACAACCCTTTTTATTTGGTTGAGCTAGCGCAATTAATTCTAACATCCCTTTTTATACTCTCAGCGCATTCAGCTGCTGTCTTAATGGTTTTAGTTCTGTTTATTTGCAGCAATTAATTAAAAATCCATCGTATCAATAAGGGCAAAGAATATCACACTTAGTACAACCCTTTTTATTTGGTTGAGCTAGCGCAATTAATTCTAACATCCCTTTTTATACTCTCAGCGCATTCAGCTGCTGTCTTAATGGTTTTAGTTCTGTTTATTTGCAGCAATTAATTAAAAATCCCTCGTATCAATAAGGGCAAAGGTTATCACACTTAGTACAACCCTTTTTATTTGGTTGAGCTAGCGCAATTAATTCTAACATCCTTTTTTATACTCTCAGCGCATTCAGCTGCTGTCTTAATGGTTTTAGTTCTGTTTATTTGCAGCAATTAATTAAAAATCCCTCGTATCAATAAGGGTAAAGGGTATCACACTTAGTACAACCCTTTTTATTTGGTTGAGCTAGCGCAATTAATTCTAACATCCCTTTTTATATTCTCAGCGTATTCAGCTGCTGTCTTAATGGTTTTAGTTCTGTTTATTTGCAGCAATTAATTAAAAATCCCTCGTATCAATAAGGGCAAAGAATATCACACTTAGTACAACCCTTTTTATTTGGTTGAGCTAGCGCAATTAATTCTAACATCCCTTTTTATACTCTCATCGTATTCAGCTGTTGTTTTAATGGTTTTAGTTCTGTTTATTTGCAGCAATTAATTAAAAATCCCTCGTATCAATAAGGGCAAAGGGTATCACACTTAGTACAACCCTTTTTATTTGGTTGAGCTAGCGCAATTAATTCTAACATCCCTTTTTATATTCTCAGCGCATTCAGCTGCTGTCTTAATGGTTTTAGTTCTGTTTATTTGCAGCAATTAATTAAAAATCCGTCGTATCAATAAGGGCAAAGGGTATTACACTTAGTATAACCCTTTTTATGTGGTTGAGCTAGCGCAATTAATTCTAACATCCCTTTTTATACTCTCAGCGTATTCAGCTGTTGTTTTAATGGTTTTAGTTCTGTTTATTTGCAGCAGTTAATTAAAAATCCGTCGTATCAATAAGGGCAAAGGGTATCACACTTAGTACAACGCTTTTTATTTGGTTGAGCTAGCGCAATTAATTCTAACATCCCTTTTTATACTCCCAGCGCATTCAGCTGCTGTCTTAATGGTTTTAGTTCTGTTTATTTGCAGCAATTAATTAAAAATCCCTCGTATCAATAAGGGCAAAGGGTATCACACTTAGTACAACCCTTTTTATTTGGTTGAGCTAGCGCAATTAATTCTAACATCCCTTTTTATACTCTCAGCGCATTCAGCTGCTGCCTTAATGGTTTTAGTTCTGTTTATTTGCAGCAATTAATTAAAAATCCGTCGTATCAATAAGGGCAAAGGGTATTACACTTAGTACAACCCTTTTTATTTGATTGAGCTCTAGCGCAATTAATTCTAACATCCCTTTTTATACTGTCAGCGCATTCAGCTGCTGTCTTAATGGTTTTAGTTCTGTTTATTTGCAGCAATTAATTAAAAATCCATCGTATCAATAAGGGCAAAGGGTATCACACTTAGTACAACCCTTTTTATTTGGTTGAGCTAGCGCAATTAATTCTAACATCCCTTTTTATACTGTCAGCGCATTCAGCTGCTGTCTTAATGGTTTTAGTTCTGTTTATTTGCAGCAATTAATTAAAAATCCCTCGTATCAATAAGGGCAATGAATATCACACTTAGTACAACCCTTTTTATTTGGTTGAGCTAGCGCAATTAATTCTAACATCCCTTTTTATACTCTCATCGTATTCAGCTGTTGTTTTAATGGTTTTAGTTCTGTTTATTTGCAGCAATTAATTAAAAATCCCTCGTATCAATAAGGGCAAAGGGTATCACACTTAGTACAACCCTTTTTATTTGGTTGAGCTAGCGCAATTAATTCTAACATCCCTTTTTATATTCTCAGCGCATTCAGCTGCTGTCTTAATGGTTTTAGTTCTGTTTATTTGCAGCAATTAATTAAAAATCCGTCGTATCAATAAGGGCAAAGGGTATTACACTTAGTATAACCCTTTTTATGTGGTTGAGCTAGCGCAATTAATTCTAACATCCCTTTTTATACTCTCAGCGTATTCAGCTGTTGTTTTAATGGTTTTAGTTCTGTTTATTTGCAGCAGTTAATTAAAAATCCGTCGTATCAATAAGGGCAAAGGGTATTACACTTAGTATAACCCTTTTTATTTGGTTGAGCTAGCGCAATTAATTCTAACATCCCTTTTTATACTCTCAGCGCATTCAGCTGCTGTCTTAATGGTTTTAGTTCTGTTTATTTGCAGCAATTAATTAAAAATCCCTCGTATCAATAAGGGCAAAGGTTATCACACTTAGTACAACCCTTTTTATTTGGTTGAGCTAGCGCAATTAATTCTAACATCCCTTTTTATACTCTCAGCGCATTCAGCTGCTGTCTTAATGGTTTTAGTTCTGTTTATTTGCAGCAATTAATTAAAAATCCGTCGTATCAATAAGGGCAAAGGGTATTACACTTAGTATAACCCTTTTTATGTGGTTGAGCTAGCGCAATTAATTCTAACATCCCTTTTTATACTCTCAGCGCATTCAGCTGCTGTCTTAATGGTTTTAGTTCTGTTTATTTGCAGCAATTAATTAAAAATCCGTCGTATCAATAAGGGCAAAGGGTATTACACTTAGTACAACCCTATTTATGTGGTTGAGCTAGCGCAATTAATTCTAACATCCCTTTTTATACTCTCAGCGTATTCAGCTGTTGTTTTAATGGTTTTAGTTCTGTTTATTTGCAGCAATTAATTAAAAATCCGTCATATCAATAAGGGCAAAGGGTATTACACTTAGTACAACCCTTTTTATTTGGTTGAGCTAGCGCAATTAATTCTAACATCCCTTTTTATACTGTCAGCGCATTCAGCTGCTGTCTTAATGGTTTTATTTCTGTTTATTTGCAGCAATTAATTAAAAATCCGTCGTATCAATAAGGGCAAAGGGTATTACACTTAGTACAACCCTTTTTATTTGATTGAGCTAGCGCAATTTATTCTAACATCCCTTTTTATACTCTCAGCGCATTCAGCTGTTGTTTTAATGGTTTTAGTTCTGTTTATTTGCAGCAATTAATTAAAAATCCGTCGTATCAATAAGGGCAAAGGGTATTACACTTAGTACAACCCTTTTTATTTGATTGAGCTAGCGCAATTAATTCTAACATCCCTTTTTATACTGTCAGCGCATTCAGCTGCTGTCTTAATGGTTTTATTTCTGTTTATTTGCAGCAATTAATTAAAAATCCGTCGTATCAATAAGGGCAAAGGGTATTACACTTAGTACAATCCTTTTTATTTGGTTGAGCTAGCGCAATTAATTCTAACATCCCTTTTTATACTGTCAGCGCATTCAGCTGCTGTCTTAATGGTTTTAGTTCTGTTTATTTGCAGCAATTAATTAAAAATCCGTCGTATCAATAAGGGCAAAGGTTATCACACTTAGTACAACCCTTTTTATTTGGTTGAGCTAGCGCAATTAATTCTAACATCCCTTTTTATACTCTCAGCGCATTCAGCTGCTGTCTTAATGGTTTTAGTTCTGTTTATTTGCAGCAATTAATTAAAAATCCATCGTATCAATAAGGGCAAAGAATATCACACTTAGTACAACCCTTTTTATTTGGTTGAGCTAGCGCAATTAATTCTAACATCCCTTTTTATACTCTCAGCGCATTCAGCTGCTGTCTTAATGGTTTTAGTTCTGTTTATTTGCAGCAATTAATTAAAAATCCCTCGTATCAATAAGGGCAAAGGTTATCACACTTAGTACAACCCTTTTTATTTGGTTGAGCTAGCGCAATTAATTCTAACATCCCTTTTTATACTCTCAGCGCATTCAGCTGCTGTCTTAATGGTTTTAGTTCTGTTTATTTGCAGCAATTAATTAAAAATCCCTCGTATCAATAAGGGTAAAGGGTATCACACTTAGTACAACCCTTTTTATTTGGTTGAGCTAGCGCAATTAATTCTAACATCCCTTTTTATATTCTCAGCGTATTCAGCTGCTGTCTTAATGGTTTTAGTTCTGTTTATTTGCAGCAATTAATTAAAAATCCCTCGTATCAATAAGGGCAAAGAATATCACACTTAGTACAACCCTTTTTATTTGGTTGAGCTAGCGCAATTAATTCTAACATCCCTTTTTATACTCTCATCGTATTCAGCTGTTGTTTTAATGGTTTTAGTTCTGTTTATTTGCAGCAATTAATTAAAAATCCCTCGTATCAATAAGGGCAAAGGGTATCACACTTAGTACAACCCTTTTTATTTGGTTGAGCTAGCGCAATTAATTCTAACATCCCTTTTTATATTCTCAGCGCATTCAGCTGCTGTCTTAATGGTTTTAGTTCTGTTTATTTGCAGCAATTAATTAAAAATCCGTCGTATCAATAAGGGCAAAGGGTATTACACTTAGTATAACCCTTTTTATGTGGTTGAGCTAGCGCAATTAATTCTAACATCCCTTTTTATACTCTCAGCGTATTCAGCTGTTGTTTTAATGGTTTTAGTTCTGTTTATTTGCAGCAGTGAATTAAAAATCCGTCGTATCAATAAGGGCAAAGGGTATCACACTTAGTACAACGCTTTTTATTTGGTTGAGCTAGCGCAATTAATTCTAACATCCCTTTTTATACTCCCAGCGCATTCAGCTGCTGTCTTAATGGTTTTAGTTCTGTTTATTTGCAGCAATTAATTAAAAATCCCTCGTATCAATAAGGGCAAAGGGTATCACACTTAGTACAACCCTTTTTATTTGGTTGAGCTAGCGCAATTAATTCTAACATCCCTTTTTATACTCTCAGCGCATTCAGCTGCTGCCTTAATGGTTTTAGTTCTGTTTATTTGCAGCAATTAATTAAAAATCCGTCGTATCAATAAGGGCAAAGGGTATTACACTTAGTACAACCCTTTTTATTTGATTGAGCTCTAGCGCAATTAATTCTAACATCCCTTTTTATACTCTCAGCGCATTCAGCTGCTGTCTTAATGGTTTTAGTTCTGTTTATTTGCAGCAATTAATTAAAAATCCCTCGTATCAATAAGGGCAAAGGTTATCACACTTAGTACAACCCTTTTTATTTGGTTGAGCTAGCGCAATTAATTCTAACATCCCTTTTTATACTCTCAGCGCATTCAGCTGCTGTCTTAATGGTTTTAGTTCTGTTTATTTGCAGCAATTAATTAAAAATCCCTCGTATCAATAAGGGTAAAGGGTATCACACTTAGTACAACCCTTTTTATTTGGTTGAGCTAGCGCAATTAATTCTAACATCCCTTTTTATATTCTCAGCGTATTCAGCTGCTGTCTTAATGGTTTTAGTTCTGTTTATTTGCAGCAATTAATTAAAAATCCCTCGTATCAATAAGGGCAAAGAATATCACACTTAGTACAACCCTTTTTATTTGGTTGAGCTAGCGCAATTAATTCTAACATCCCTTTTTATACTCTCATCGTATTCAGCTGTTGTTTTAATGGTTTTAGTTCTGTTTATTTGCAGCAATTAATTAAAAATCCCTCGTATCAATAAGGGCAAAGGGTATCACACTTAGTACAACCCTTTTTATTTGGTTGAGCTAGCGCAATTAATTCTAACATCCCTTTTTATATTCTCAGCGCATTCAGCTGCTGTCTTAATGGTTTTAGTTCTGTTTATTTGCAGCAATTAATTAAAAATCCGTCGTATCAATAAGGGCAAAGGGTATTACACTTAGTATAACCCTTTTTATGTGGTTGAGCTAGCGCAATTAATTCTAACATCCCTTTTTATACTCTCAGCGTATTCAGCTGTTGTTTTAATGGTTTTAGTTCTGTTTATTTGCAGCAGTTAATTAAAAATCCGTCGTATCAATAAGGGCAAAGGGTATCACACTTAGTACAACGCTTTTTATTTGGTTGAGCTAGCGCAATTAATTCTAACATCCCTTTTTATACTCCCAGCGCATTCAGCTGCTGTCTTAATGGTTTTAGTTCTGTTTATTTGCAGCAATTAATTAAAAATCCCTCGTATCAATAAGGGCAAAGGGTATCACACTTAGTACAACCCTTTTTATTTGGTTGAGCTAGCGCAATTAATTCTAACATCCCTTTTTATACTCTCAGCGCATTCAGCTGCTGCCTTAATGGTTTTAGTTCTGTTTATTTGCAGCAATTAATTAAAAATCCGTCGTATCAATAAGGGCAAAGGGTATTACACTTAGTACAACCCTTTTTATTTGGTTGAGCTAGCGCAATTAATTCTAACATCCCTTTTTATACTCTCATCGTATTCAGCTGTTGTTTTAATGGTTTTAGTTCTGTTTATTTGCAGCAATTAATTAAAAATCCCTCGTATCAATAAGGGCAAAGGGTATCACACTTAGTACAACCCTTTTTATTTGGTTGAGCTAGCGCAATTAATTCTAACATCCCTTTTTATATTCTCAGCGCATTCAGCTGCTGTCTTAATGGTTTTAGTTCTGTTTATTTGCAGCAATTAATTAAAAATCCGTCGTATCAATAAGGGCAAAGGGTATTACACTTAGTATAACCCTTTTTATGTGGTTGAGCTAGCGCAATTAATTCTAACATCCCTTTTTATACTCTCAGCGTATTCAGCTGTTGTTTTAATGGTTTTAGTTCTGTTTATTTGCAGCAGTTAATTAAAAATCCGTCGTATCAATAAGGGCAAAGGGTATCACACTTAGTACAACGCTTTTTATTTGGTTGAGCTAGCGCAATTAATTCTAACATCCCTTTTTATACTCCCAGCGCATTCAGCTGCTGTCTTAATGGTTTTAGTTCTGTTTATTTGCAGCAATTAATTAAAAATCCCTCGTATCAATAAGGGCAAAGGGTATCACACTTAGTACAACCCTTTTTATTTGGTTGAGCTAGCGCAATTAATTCTAACATCCCTTTTTATACTCTCAGCGCATTCAGCTGCTGCCTTAATGGTTTTAGTTCTGTTTATTTGCAGCAATTAATTAAAAATCCGTCGTATCAATAAGGGCAAAGGGTATTACACTTAGTACAACCCTTTTTATTTGATTGAGCTCTAGCGCAATTAATTCTAACATCCCTTTTTATACTGTCAGCGCATTCAGCTGCTGTCTTAATGGTTTTAGTTCTGTTTATTTGCAGCAATTAATTAAAAATCCATCGTATCAATAAGGGCAAAGGGTATCACACTTAGTACAACCCTTTTTATTTGGTTGAGCTAGCGCAATTAATTCTAACATCCCTTTTTATACTGTCAGCGCATTCAGCTGCTGTCTTAATGGTTTTAGTTCTGTTTATTTGCAGCAATTAATTAAAAATCCATCGTATCAATAAGGGCAAAGGGTAAAATACTTAGTACAACCCTTTTTATTTGGTTGAGCTAGAACAATTAATTATTACGTCCCTTTTTATTCTCTCAGTGCATTCAGCTGCTCTCTTAATGGTTTTAGTTCAGGTTAATTGCAGCAATTAATTAAATATACCTCATATCAATAAGGGTAAAGGTTATACCAAGTAGTGCAAACCTTTTCAATAGGTTGAGCTACAGCAATTACTTTTAACACACGTTTTTTACTCTCAGCGCATTCTGCTGTTGTCGTAATGCTTCTAGTTGTTTAATTGTAGAAATTAGTTAAAATGTCCTTGTATCAATAAGGGCAAAGGTTATATAAATAGGACAACCCTTTTCATTAGATTCAGCTAGAGCAATTAATTCTAACACCCCATTTTCAACTCTAAGCGCACTCTGCTCTTGTCTAAAAATGATATTATTGCTTCTGTTTCAGAATTTATATGCAGCAATTTATTTAAAATTCTTCCTATCAATAGGGACAAAGGTTATACCAATTAAAGAAACCCTTTTGATTACGTTAAGGTAGAGCAATTAATTGTAACACCCCATTTTTTATCTAGGCGCACTCTGTTGTTACCTAATAATGATCTTATTGCTGTTAGTTCAGCGTTTGTTATCATTTTTGTAATGAAAACATGTTTTACAATGAGCAATTAAATAGCAATTAATTTGGCTATGTTCATTAATACTGTATATGCCCCTATTTTTTTTTGGCTGAGCCAGCATATGATTTATGCCAGCTCAGCCATAGATTTTTTTAAAAAAAATAAAGCAATAAAATTTTAATTAGCGCAATTAATTAGCAATTAATTAGCTCTAAATTATCATGTATATCTTTTCTCGTTGAGCTGTGATGGCTATGCCACCTTAAGAGAGCTCAAATAGGCATAGATTTATCTTTTCATTTGTAAAGACTACAAGAGTGTGCGATAAGGATTAATATAAGATGCTTGTCTTTCCAATATTCATATTGTTTTGACTTATTTAGGACATTCCATTTTAAAGCGATGCTCGTTATTGACGATACTTTTGCTATAACGTAAGTTTATTTATTAATTCAAATATCTTACTTTGACTCATAGCCGTACGAATAATTTTATTTTCTGTCAATGTCACAGACACTGACGCTATGTCAGTATCTTATTTTTCACATATTTGGTTTTACATTTGGTAATAAACTTACTAGTTGACTTATTTTTGAATTTTGAATGCTTTTACTGTAACATATATTTTTATAATAGTAAAATAACAGTATCTTATGTAGCCATATAAAAACTAAGTAAACGACACTACTGAATTTGTTAGATTGGGTGGAGCTAAAATCTTAATTCATACAATTCGTAGATGACCTTGATCGGACATCTTTAATTTTTTTACTGTATATCGTTTTTCAAGATTTTTTAAGTTAATGAACAAAAATAATTCCTTGTTTATTAGTTAATGATAATTATTTAGTGATTTTTTATATATTTATAATAAGATCTCACTTTTTGTGTAATGCATCTCGTAATTGGCAAAGGGAAAATAAATTTGGTGTAATATGGAGAAATAATTACAATGTATTTTATAAAGGAACATAATTTTTTACACTATGTGTAACATAATTGACTAACAAATGTTTCTTGTCACTGTACATTGCACGACACATTTTTAATTATAATAGTAGTAATTTATATACAGTTTATTGCATGAACACATTGTTATAATACACTAGTAACTGTTATTACCCTAACTTAATAAATCTTTATTTCTTAATATAAAATCAAGATCACTTTTATTTAATTATATATTTAATAACTACATATATAATTATTTTATACATAATTAAAATAATTGGTATGTACTTTGTACTCGTACTGTTTTAATTAACTAAAATATATCACAATGACGTGCTTCTAAATGAGCACTTGTTTAAACTGCAAATTTAAGAACAAGAATTTCAATACAATATAGATTCTCATTCTTTGATATTCTGGTCATTGGTATAAGTAAATGCAGTTACATAATTGAGTATGTTATAGGTATATAAATAGTAATCGTAAATACTGAGTTATTACTAAAATTAAAAAATAATAATTAAAATATGAATTATCTAAGATATCAAAATATAACTCAGTATAATATTTATATTAACAAAATTAGACAATTAGTAAATGTATTTGTAATGAATTTTAAATAAAAATTATTTGAATGTAAAATAAAGATAAGTAAAGTTGTTCTCCCAACGTCAAAATTATTTTTAAAAACAAATGCCAATAGTTGTGTTCTTTATACGGTTATATCCACCACAATTATTTTTATTTGCATTAAGTTATAAGTATACCTTAATATAATTCAGTACTTGCGGGTATGATTTAGGGTAGATTACATTAAGGTATGTTTTGAAAAGCTGAAAGCAAAAATGTCCAAATATTCATTAGAAAATAACTATGTATTTATCAAAAAGGATTTTATTATCTATGTAGCACTTAAAAAAAAGCGCAAATAAAAATAATGGGGTGTGTGACCAAAATAATTTCTTAATCCATCTAATTACTTTTAGAATTAAAATAATATATCTGTAATTTTACAAAATTATTAAATATTAATAAAATTCGAGAAAAATGGCATTAAAACTTCTAAAGAAATAGGTCTGCGTCGTTGCTTGTATTATGAGTACTTCGCATAGGCGCGGTCACAGAATTATAATGCAGTTTTTCTCGAATTCTATTAATATTTAATAATTTTTATAAAAATACGGGTATTATGTTGATAATAAATTATTAAGTACTAATATTTTCTTTAAATTTAATCAAGGTCGCATTCCCTTCCCTCTTGCGGTGCATATACTCACATAAAAGAGCGCAATTATTGACGTTACTTTTTTAAAAATAATTTTAACAGGAGAGAATTGGCAACTTGATCTATTTTTGAAATGAGTTATTGATTTCCTGTATCAATCTGTGGTTGCTTGCACATTTCTCCGTCATTTGATGAATGCGTTGCTGTAAATATTTCGTCCCCATTAACATGAGTAAAATGAATTTTTCTAGTTGATTTGTAGTGTTCGTAGGATATCGGAATGCCACAACCAATGTCAATCGTTTGTCACCGATTGTGACAATTCTGTTGGTTAATGTTATAGTTGGTGGCATCGTGGGGGTCGTTGGTCGACGTAAGACTAAGAGCCGTGTTGATGCGCTGGTCCCCCGCACAGAATGGCCGATGTAGTAATTACTGTGATTACGAAGAACACAGTAAAGAGCAATCTGTCGAGGACGAGGGATGCTTGCTTCCATTCCAACTCGGTAAGTTCCCGACGCTCTTGTTCCGTGACCCGTTGCTCATTTCTGTCGATACTTGCATGTACTTTGTTTAATATTCGAATAATCCGAGTCTCATAGCTGTCTGCCGCATGGAAACAAAAATTTACAACATTAATTAGTTTATATGAGACAGGTTGTCTAAAAATATTGAGAAGAATAGTTGGGACACGAAAATATTCTTACAATAGATGTTACCCACAATTGTAAGTCAATACAATACAGGATCGCAAGGATGTGTGTGGCAGGTCCTAGCAATGGTGTATGTGACTAAATTTGGATTTCACATACATGATACTAGACAAAAAACAAAATACCTGTATTTTAAATCGATTTATTATTTGTAATTTACGAGAAATAAATTATAAAAGTTTTTGAGAAAGGGCATCGTGACGTCACCGTGTACCGAGCGCGACAGACAATGTTACATAGGTGATGCAAATTTCCGAATACTGCATCCTCTCTCTATAACATTCAATAGAAAATAACTTTATTATTAGGAAATGTTTAATTTTTATTATTATAATGAGAAATTATATTAGTTAATTAAATAAAAAATCTTCGAAAGCCTGCTTCCATTATTTTTGCCCGTGAGGTGAAGCTTAGTAAACGCCCGCACGGTACAAATATGCCATCATCATTACCGACATCTGTGTATAAAGCAGATTGGCACACCCAGATATAGGTAATATGCCGTGACGATATATATTATTTATTTATTTATAAATGACATTTTAAATTATTCTAATGCGATGTCATAATAAATGTTTTTTTTTGTCTGTTTAATTTTAACGTCATAAAGCGTATTTTTCTTATTTCCCTATTAGGTTGTAGTTTAATTTATCAAACTTGTGACAGTATTAGCTACAATAATATAAACTTATAGATAGAAAAGTGAGGATAATATAGCCACAATGGGATATATGACTAAATTTTCTATATACCATACTAGACAAAAAATAAAATAATAATATATGTATATTTTTAAAATTAATTAGTTGTAGTTTACGAGAAAATAAAAATTCAAGGTTTGAACAAGGGGTATAGTGACATCATCGTAGTCCGAACGCGATCATATTTTCGTAATTTCCTGCTTCCGTAATTATTTTAGTTAAAAATGCTTCAAATGAAGTCGAGCTTAAAATTCTGCATCTGAATCAATAAGCAAAATTAATTTTACTTGCTAAATGTCGAAAATCACATTCAAAATAGCAATAGCCATGGAATTGAAGCAGATAAATTAACAAAAACGTTTGGCCTTTTACCTGTCAAGTTAGGTTAATATATTTTTATTATATATTATTTGTAATATTTGTTCAAGTGAACCATTATATATTACTTTAAATAAATAATTTTTCACTTTAACAGAAATTACAAAATATATTCTATTGAAGGCCTAATTGTTGCAATCCGTACAAACGCCATTTAAATGACAAATGAGATGTTCTTTTCGTTCTTCAGAAAAACCTTCAGGTTGCTTTATATAAACATCTTCGTTCAGTGTACCATTTCGATATGCTACAGTTATAACTATTTGGTGTATTTTATAATCCATTCCAAATGCTATTGTCAGTATAATACGAATAGATTTTTTTTTGACATGTGAAAATGATTACGATGATTTGAGCTTCAAGTTGTAGTTTCGTATTCGTGTGAATCAAATGGTAAATTGTATTGGTAGTAATGGAAACGTCATTGCTCAAACAGTTTTGTGTACAAATGCAATTACGTCATATATCAACCTAAATATGTGCAATTTTATAATGATTTATTACAATTAAAATACTACTCAATTTTACGATTATTAGGGATGGGTCGTTCATTTTGAACGACTCACTTTAGTGAACCATGAACCAAAGGCTCTTTAATTCGCACAGTACGGCACATGGCTCACCAGTTTACACTATCCATGCACTTATTCTCAAGCTGTCATGATTCATGTGCTGTGCTGTTTAGATCGCACACCGCTCACTAAACAGCACACTAACACAGTGGGCTCACCGCTCACTAAATGGCACAGTAGCATAGCTGCCGTGAATACAGTACGAAGTACGAAATAGAGCTAACCTAGTCACAGCACATATGAAGAACGCTTGCGCGTTTAAAATGAGTCGTTTAAAGGAATGATTCGCAATGAACGACTCACTTTAGTGAGCGGAGTAAAATAAACTAACTTACTAAAATTGAACGAACTAAAACAACAATGTCATTGACAAATGTAAAATGTCAAACCTAAATTTCAGATATTTGACATTTTTTTTGTCCAAATTGAAATTCATACTTCTTGAATTTCGCGGTTAAAGTAAAAAGGATGAGCCATAAGGGTACCTTCACTAATTTCACCTGAATTGGGGTTGCGAACGAGCAAAAATATTAAGTACCACTGTTTTCATTGTCATATTCGATTTTCTTTAATTTAATATAAGGGTATATCAACATCTAGGTCATTATTACCTACCCGGAACTGTATATTACATTATGGTAAAGTAATTAGAAGTATATGGTTTGGTATAGATATTGTTATACATGGTGTTAATAAAAAAACTTTACACACTTTAGCAGGTGATAGTAGAGATGAAAACAAGAAAAAAATTCTAATACACTTAGGTCCAATACTCATTGGTTTTTAGAAAATTTATGTATGGAATTTGTACATAATACACAGGATTGACGGAAGGTATTGTGCTGGCCACATCAGATTTAACAACTAAGGACTCTAGGTGTTTACGATCAAGTGCGTGAGTCTCTTCGACGACGGCTGCAACTTTGTTTACAATTGATCGTAAACACCTAGAGTCCTTAGTTGTTAAATCTGATGTGGCCAGCTCAATACCTTCCGTCAATCCTGTGTATTATGTACAAATTCCATACATAAATTTTCTAAAAACCAATGAGTATTGGACCTAAGTGTATTAGATTTTTTTTCTTGTTTTCATCTCTACTATCACCTGCTAAAGTGTGTAAAGTTTTTTTATTAACACCCTGTATATCCTTCAGAAATTGTAGTGTGTTTTTGAGGGCGGTGTTGTTGCTTCCCAGGATTTCCCTGAGTGTGTCTGGGAGTTGATTTTGGGTTCTATGTCGTGTGTAGAGTGGGCAGTTGATCAGTCTGTATGTTTATGCTGTTAATTGTATTTGGCGTGTAATGCATAAGGGTAGGTTTGCTTTTGTAGAATGTGTTGGTGGGTTAGTCATGTGTGTCCGATGCGTTTGCGTTGTAATTATATATTTGGTCTCTTCTTTTGGTGGATGTTGTCTATTTGGCGGCGTCTGATTTTCTTTGCTGTAATTGATTGTTTATTAGGTTGTTCCATGTCCTCCTATGCGATCGTTTATTTATTTTACGAGAGTCATTTCTTAAATAATGAACAGGTTGGCAACACTGCGAATTGGATGATGCAACAACAGTAACATTTACTTGAGTTGTAGTAGAAGGCTTGGAGAAGAAACGTGTTTTGTTTTCAACTATAGCGTAATGTTTTTCACACATATCAGTTAGAAATGTAGCCTGCACGGGTTTTGAGTATTGTGACTGTTAACGCTTGAAAGACAAGCATTGTTGTAACGGGTAGAGAATTCCAAATTCGTCACGGTCAAAATAAATTCGGAGAGCTTCATCATCTTCATGTCTTTCATCTTCTTGAATTACTTCGTTGTTAATGTCTTTAACATATAAGCAAATTATAAAACCTTATGGCTCAGTCTGTGTGGTTTTAAATTTTTGTTTGAAAGGAAATATAATTTCTTCATATTCTGCATTTCCGTTAACAAAGAATTTATATTTCTCTATATTCCAAAGTTTGTATCCTTTAACTCCTTCAATATATCCGTTCATGAAACATTCTTCTGCCCGTGGAGTTAATTTCCCTTTTATTTGATTGTTATCAAGTTTGGATAGCACTATTAAATGTTAAGTATCAATATTTTTATTTAAATGAAATTATTAAACATTGAAAATATAAATATTTGGACCTGTTTATTTCAGTACTGTAACCAAATACATGCAGATAATCTATGTTTGATTTTTTTACCTGTCCAAAGTTTTTCTGTTATGTTGTTACCATTTAGTACTGTATATGGACATGTTTCGTTTGTAACAAGTGGTATTTACTGCATCAGCTCAAAGATAATTTGGCACTTCTGATTGTATCATCAAACATCGCGTCCTGTTAAAAAAGGGTTTTATTCATACGCTTGGCAACACTATTCTGTTGAGGAGTTCTTGTGACAGTCAACTGTCGAGATATTCCATGTTTCTTCAAGTATTTATTAAATAATTTGTTCTTGTATTCTCCGCCGATGTCGCTATGTAGAAACTTGATATTTGTTCCATGAAAATTATCTACATTACTTTTTCGAATGTTTCTAAAACTAGATTTTTAGACTTCATTGGTTTGACAACTGCATATTGAGAAAAATCATCTACAAAAGTCACTAGATAATTTGATCCATCTTTTGACATTGGCTTGGCAGGTCCAATGACATTTGAATAAATAATTTCTAAGTCTTGTAGCTCGCTCTGCTTCTCTTGTAGAAGATTTGGCTTTGTTAATTTTTCCCAAAACACATGTCGCACGTAGTTCAATCTCTTTTCTTCATTATTTATATATTCTTTAGTATTCGTACGTGATATACAGTTTTTCTCTATTTTGTTCATAGCTTCCAAATGAAGATGATCTAGCCTTCTATACCATAATTCTTCATTATCCGAATTTGTCACGGAAGTGGTTCCTGTTCTTCCTTCTATATGATATAGTCTTCAGCATCGATATGCAGTTAAATGGAATCCTCATTTCTATTTATGTGGTCTTTAGTTTTAAGAATTTATTTTGAAACGATAACATATGTTCGCTTACTCCAGTCAAGAAACCACAAATTTGATTTGTCAACTCTTGAATTTCTAGCTAATAAAGCTTGGTGAGTTTCTTCCACTGAAATATATTAATGACTGGAACTCGCATACCTGTCAGCATACGCTGAACTGAAGACCCATTGGACGTCATCATATCGAACCGAATATGGCTGAATAGTCGTATACACTCTTCCCACTACTCACATTTAAAACCTGCACCATGGCCACTAAACGGAGAGCACTAGACGAAGTAATATTCGTCCTCACGAAATGTCCCAATATTTGCCGATTCCTCTAGCAGTCGGCATTCAGTAGGCCTTCACTATCATAATAGGTATGCGCATTCCAGTCAATAATATATTTCAGTGGTTTCTTCATTTTTAATTTTATTCTTTGTATTATGGGGTCTAGTTTTCCCTTCTTCACAAAACTGATGTGCTCCCACTCTCCACAGGAGATACAACGTACTGTTTTTCTTCTATTTATGTCATTCTTTATATCAAAATTATTTTTATTTTATGAATAGTCTACTTACTGAGAAAATTATTTGATGATGTTTGTGACGATGTGAATCTGTCACAAGTTTTGCGGATTAAATAGTTCAAAGCCGTGTAACTCAGCCCTTATTAATCCGCGAACCGCGAAAACTTTTCTTCCCGACAATTGGGATAAGGCGCGTAATTTGACCGGGAAATAAACCACATAAAGGGTCGACAACACCGTGTTCCATTTTTATCCTATTTGCCCTGTTCTTTTATGCAGTTTTGCTACTAGTAAACAAACTTAAGCTGGTTTAATTAGTAGGGCTGTATAAAAGCAGGGCCTGCGTTTGCAGAAGAGAGTTGTTGACTGCGAGTATTCCTTTCAACAACTAAAGCCGATTGCGAGTATTCCATCGGCTCTTGATTGCGAGTATTCCGTCAAGACTTCGAAACCGATCTCCAGGTGAGCAATATTTTCATTTTTCTTTGAAACCCGTACCGTGAGCTCTCCGTCCGAATCGTTTAGTTGTTTGTTGAGAGTCCGTCTTAGTGTCTCGTTGTGAGCTTCAGACGCCCAACGTCGCAACGCTTGTTGTGCGTAAGCCAAAGCATCTTCGAAGGGCGTATTGAAAACATCCAGAGACACTACGACTGACGCCGGCCGTAATCATCTCCGTAGAGTAAATTCACCAGTTGCGTGTGTCTAGCCATTTTACAGTGACTCGTTGCGAGTTTTACCGACTTGACGTTTCGACGCCGCCGGCGTGTAAACCCGGGCGTTACAGACGTCAAGTCTGCGTGTTTATCCAGAGTTACTGTAAAACGGCCCGTTATTCCAAATCGAGTATTTTAGCGTCCATCGGCCCAAGTGCGTTTTTCCGACTCTGCGTCGCGACGCCCCAGTGCGTAAGCCGGGGTACTCGAGGCCTAGAATCTGTGAGATTTGCCTGGGTCGACTTTCTCGTCGTACGCCGTATCATCGATCTTCACGTACTCCGCGAACAACCGGTTACAAGTATCAGCGTCGCGACGCCCGGCGTCGATCTGCCAATTATTGCAGAATCACATAGCTACACCTCGTCCGTCATAACTGCCGTTAACCACCGAACCAACGCGACATCAGCGTCGCGACACCCGGCGTCGATTTGCCGATTATTGCAGAATTGCATAGCTACACCTCGTCCGACATTACTGCCGTTAACCACCGAACCAACGCGTCATCAGCATCGCGACGCCCGGCGTCGTTTTGCCGATTATTGCGAAAACGCATAGCTACCCTTCGTCCGTCATTACTGCCATTAACCGCCGAACCAACGCGACCTCAGCGTCGCGACGCCTGGCGTCGATTACACCAAAACCATCCGAATACATTCCTAGACAGATCCTTAAGATCACCGTATCTACCGTTTGTCCGCCACCGTCACCGTCGTCACGACGCCTAGCGTCAATCACACCGAAACCGTCCGAACACATTTCCATCTACATTTTTGGATACCCGTGCATCTACCGTTCATCCACCGACATCATCGCCGTCGCGACGCCCGGCGTCGTTTTTCCGAAAACCGGTAAATCGCATAATTCGCACACCCAGCATCTTATTGTACCCATCAGCGACCATCATACTATTTTGTACAACGAACTACCATACAATAAAGTTGTCTTGTATCGTTTATTACAATTGTGTTCTTCATATTTCACCCTATCTCCAAACCTGCTATCCGACCGTTGGCGCCCGAGCAATCTCACGCCAACTTTCTGACCGCTATCCCCAAAATAGCGTTACATGTTTTAGGAATCCTCGTCTTCAGCGCTTTTTCTTCTGGGCGCTCATTAAATATATTCGTTTTATGATTTACTCGCTTTTCTTTTACAATTAATTTGCGTTTACAACTTTGTGTTTTCAGATTATCTTAACCTTATTCGAGATTCAATATTAAGGGTTCATATGCTTTTAGTAAACTCATATGCATTTCAAGGGAAACTTCTCTGTCAGTAAACGCATATTCTTCACTTGAAAGTTTTCTATGGATTAGCATAAGCCTTCTTAAATTGTTTTTTTTACAGTTTCGCCAGACTTCATTAAATTATTGAAAAATCACGCCCTAGTTGAACTATGTGGAGAATTTCATTCTAAGTATGTAGTTCTTTCAAAAAATTCCGTGCTTTGGCTGCACGTAGACATTCTCCAATGTCATCAAGGAATGTGTGTTCTACAATTAAAAATAGGAACGTGAGTTTCTTCAAATTTTCTTCTTTAATTTTCTGATTTCAGATTATTTTATCTACCAGGTTCAACACGTTCCCAACAGTGTTTTTGTATCAACGCTTCCCATGCGAGAATGTTCCGTGCATGATAATTTTCACCGTTTATTTTCGGTATATTATATTCTTCGTGTGCCGTTTTTATTTATTTAGTATTGTAATATTTACTTTTCTTCGTCTATTTTAAATAAATAAATCATCACGGCTTATTACCCATTACTGGGTGTGCCAATCTGCTTTGTACACAGAGTTCGGTAATGATGATGACATATTTGACTCCTTTGGTGCACTCTCCACGCCAGAAATGAGTGCCCATGTGGTGACGCCTGGTAAACGCCCACACGGTACAAATATGTCTATTTTAAATAGGACATATATCCTTCTTTGTCTTCGTGATGATAACGTGTTAATATTTTTATTTAAATGAAATTATCAAACATTGAACATACACATATTTTGACCTGTTTATTTCAATAACTCAATCTTTATACATAACTACTGAAAACATAATGGTATATTTCATTGAAACTATCAAAGTAGGACAGATCAGTTGCAGTGACATACATGACAATTTTGAGATATCAGTATTTACATCTAACAGTAACATAACAGTAGATGTAAATCTCCGGCTATGCCGTGTCACCGTATCCTTTCGCCGAAATACTTATTGGCAAATTATTATATTATTACGATATAATATATAATTATTATTATTATTACTATAAAAAATTATAGTGATTAATTTACATATTATGGTTACATACTCTATTATCTTTACAAAATTATATTAATTGTAAATTATTAAAATAATTTCATACTTTTAATAATAACCGTTTTCAAATTAAATATCAATGTATAGACCTCTAAAATCATCTGTGAGAGCTTAGTACTCCCGTAGAAGATTTGTTTATTTGAAATTAATTAAGGAATAATATATGGTCTTAGTATAGATATTCATTCATGGAATGCTTGATGTACATGCACATTTATTACTCTAATTAAAAATATGTCATATATGTCAATGTTTTTGCTACATAAAATATTTAACTTTGGCATGCCAGAAAACTTTATAATTTACCTAGAAAATTAATAATATAGAAGCCGCAATACTTGGAATTACAAATGGAACCTGAAAGTTCCTGAAACCTTTTTGTGAAACAACTATATAAGTGAGGCGGAAGAATAAGCAATGGAAGACTTCTGTTCCGATTTGTTTTTCTCATGCGGTTGAAACTAAGTTCCTTTGGATGCCGGAGGCAAATTTTTCTTTCCCGTTTCAACCTCTTGTTGTTTTCAATCATGTGTTGAATAATTACACTAACAGACACGGAAACCAACAGTTTCTTTAAAGAAAATTGTTTTTATCTTTCCGTTGATTTGTAAAGCTACAATTTCTGCGTTTATTGACATTTCCAACGCATCAAAATGACAAATAAATAATAAAACAGGCCATTGAAAGAAACAAAAGTATGTAATGTACCAATGTACGCGATAAGTATACATTTTATCAATTTTAAAATATTGTTATGAGAGGCTAATAATATGAATATTGGAGTAAATTAAATATATTTTGGTATAATGAGATGTGAGTTCTAGGTCCTCTTAAAACTACTCTTTGTACAACTGTTTTTAAGGATTGGTAACTTGTCGAAGTGTCAAATACATATATTTCATTTTAGTTCTCATTACTCATGCAAGATTGCTGCAATTAGATTTTTTTTAGTAAAAACAAAGAGTAAAGTATTCTTTTAAAATTAAATTCAAAATATTTATTTGTAGGTTTATAATAAAATAATTAGAATTTTGAATTCTAACCTAACTTCCAAATAGCTATTGTCAAAATGTTAAATGTCAAAACAAATTAAATTTCAAATGTTTATTGACCTTAATGCTAGCAGCATTGATATTATAATATTTCTATTAATAACAATTAAATTAATGCGAAATAAGAAACATTGAATTAAAAAAAAAACAATGGCTGGTACCACAAGCCTGGTTTTAACTAAAACGCTGCTTTAAGAAATGTCAAATTCAAATTTCAATATTTAATTTCACCCTTACGTTAAAAGAGCGATTTTTTAAAAAATATTTGTTTGATTATAAACTATGTTCTGCTTTAAAATCATATTTTGATGAATTTAATATTATGTATTATTAATATTAAAGAATGAAATTCAACATTTCTTAAAACATCGTTTTAGTTAAAACAAGGCTTGTGGTACCAGCCAATGTGTCTTCCATGGCCTTACAAATATTGTTTCTCAAAAATAAATATTTTAAAAAATTTCCAATGTAGTTGTTGGATAAAAATTTCTTTCCATATAATTACCAGCAAAATTAAATTACATACTAATTATTATTCGAATCACTTGAATATTTTGAAGAGGAACATCCTGGGGCTCAATTCTTGAAATATGAGATATGGTGTGAGATGAGAAAAAAGGTCACGTGAGTAATTTCTCGCCCAGTGAGATAGAGTAGTCACTTGCAGTGTTGTTTTTGATTTTTTTTTTAAATATTAAGCCAGTGTCACTGATTATAGCCTTTTACAATTAAATATTTGTAAATTTGACAAAACAAAATTATGGTAAGTACATAAAACTTTAATGTAATGTAAGAATTTATTTGGATATGACTTAAAAGATAAAAGTTAAGGAAAAATACATCTTCTAAGCTACATTTATTAAAAGTATGATTGTTTACTAACATGTGTTTGGTTATATTAGATTTGGTTTTTTGATTTTTGAAAATAGAAATCTGTTAATATTTGTAATCACGAGTTTTGACAAGAGATTTTGTAAATTCGTGCATTATTAAAGGGGTCTCTATGAACAATCTTATTGTTTATTAAACAATTTTTTAAAGTACATGAGTTGTACTAATTGTATTAATTGTTTTAAATTCGGGGGGTTAAACTGGTTGAAATGTTAAGAATGTATTCAAGTTTTTTATAAATAAATTCTGTTGAATTTGGTTTTTGTATGTCACTTTATAAAACTCTTTATAGAGAACACTTTTTTGTATATTATACATAAATTCCTCAATAAGAAACAAAAAAGTGTTTAGCTCTAAAGAGTTTTAAATAAAGTGACATACAAAAACCAAATTCAACAGAATTTATTTATAAAAAACTTGAATAAATTCATAACATTTCAACCATCAGTTTAACTTCCCCAATTTAAAACAATATTATTCCATTCCATTACGTCTTGAAATATTTTGACATTAACAAGCTGCGTGCGCATAAAATATCTCAGTCACATCTCACTGCATAACCATGACCTAAATGATCGGCGAGAAAATCTCACATAGTTTCACGAATCGAAATTACCGATCGTATGCGTGATGAAAAGAAAGTGAGAAATATTCCTCATCTCACGCTACAAATTTCTCACCGTTTCAAGAATCGGTATCCTGGTCTCTACTTTTGTCACAATTATTGTTTACAATGCTTTTGAAGACAAAAGATTTTTAACACAATAACTTTATTATTACTACTAGTATTATTATTATTTTTTGTTTTTAATTATTATAATTATTCTTATTATTTTTATAACACCTGAAATAACAATTTTCGGTCCCAACGTTTAATTAATAAACTATTTAATAGCAAGATATTTTCTACATACCATTCTCCTCTGTTCTCATATTTCTTGGAATGAACCTGGGTGATATCTGTGCAAAAAGTCGACTCTTTAACATAGAAAAAACAAATTTTTAGTTTTTTTTAAAAGATGTACCTATATGAAAATATAAAATTAATTATAAGGCTAACGTAAGTTCTTTTCTATTATACTTCAGTTGAGGATGAGTCTGGTAGGCTTTGACTTCTAATCTTACAAAAAAAAGTTTTTCTGTCTTTTTTATCGTCCCTATTTTGTAAAAATGCAAAAATGAAGAATGTGTAATATGTGTAAGTTTGGGACGTGGAATGTTGGAGGAGTGAATAGGAAAGAGAATGAGTTGATGAATGCATTGGGAATGTACGATGTAGATGTTTTGTGTGTGAGTGAGGCACTAAGAAAAGGATGTTATGGGGAAGGAGTAGATTGTTTGTGGTCGGGCGTTAGAGGGAATGTGCATGCAAAGCATGATGTAGGTATACTTGTGAGTGAAAGAAAAGAATGAAACCGTTTGCACGAAGTTATGGCTGTACTTCTTCGCGAATATCTTGGATGAGATTCAAGGTAGGCTAAATACGTATCTTCATTACGGCCGCGTACGGTCCAATAGTCTGAAAATGACCTTGAAAAAGATCAGTTTTGGAATTTGGTAAATAATATAATTGAATTATGTAATCCGAGTGAGAAAGTGATTGTGTGTGGTGATTTGAATGGATGGATGGATGTTAAACGAAGTGTATCTGAGAATGTATTCGGGCTTTTTTGTGATTATCGAGTGAATGGCAATGTAAGAGAATTGTTTCATTTGATTTGGACAGAAATCTCTTCATTTCAAATTCCATTTTTAAAGTAAGTAAGTTCACATATACAACTGGGAGAATGTGGTAAAGAATAAACGTAGTTTGATCGACTTCGTTATCTATGACAAGAGATTGAGGATTATGGTTATAGATACGCGTATGAAACGAGGAGCTGCATTGGGTACGAATGATTATTATTTTATTGTTTCGCGAATGCGGTTGAATACATTTTGGCGAATGTAGCTGAAAGGTCCCGGGAAAATGTTTCGCTTATGCTCATTTGAATGAATATGTTAGAATGCAATATGTTGAAACGTTAAAGGTTGGATGAATCTTTGCTCGAATGTGAGTCTAATTTTGATTGTAATATAATAATAAATGAAGTTTGGATGAAATTTAAGGATTCCCTCCTCAAATGTCCAAAAGAAGTTTGTGATGGAAGCTGATTAGACTCTTGTCCGAAAAATGCACGGTGGAATGATCAGGTGATAGAAGCGATTGCTGAGAAAACCTTTTTAAGTATAGAAGAAAGAATAAATGGGTGAAGCAAGTGGTGAGAGAAAGTAAAAAGCGTTTGATGACTTGTTGAGTGACAAGATGACAAATGATTTCAGTACGAACAAGCGATTGTTTTGGTTGCGTATGAAAAGTCTTCGGAGTGGAAGTAGTTGAGTTGTGAAAGCTGTAAGAAGTGCGAATGGAGAGTTATTGTGGTATGAATCAAATGTGAGGAATGGATGGTGCGAGTATTTTAAAGGTTTGTACGGAGGTGATGATAGTAGCGAAGCTGCCAGTGAAAATGGTCATGTAGTTGATTATGATATAGATGAAAGTGATGTATGTGATGCATTGCGCGTGTAAGGAATTGTAAGGCTGCGGGTTTGGATAGGATTACAATTGAGATGTTTTAATATGGAGGAGAGAATATATTTGAATGGTTAATTTAATTATTTAGATTTTGTTTGTAACGTTGTGTGGTTCCTGATGACTGGAAAAAATCTGTTATTTGTCCATTATTCAAAGGCAAAGGTAATTCGAGTGAATGTAAGAATTATCGGCCGAAAAGTTTGCTGAGTGTGGTAGGGAAACTTTTTTTTTTGTAATGTTTTAATTCATAGCGCGAACCTAAACAATGTCAAAAATTAGTGATGTTCAGGCTGGTTTTTTTTTTTTATCTGAGAGGGTATGTGTTGATCAATTATTTGCTCTTTGTATGATTGTAGAGAAGTCACATGGGTACATTTACTTGAAACGTAAACGTAGGTATCTAGAGATGCTTGGTTAAGTGTATATAATGGGGTGCAAGTGCCTGTTTTGATGTATGGAAACGAATGTTGTCTATGGATGGGAAAGCATAAAAGGACAGTGACTTACGTGGTGTATGTGGGTATGTAAGGAGAGATCGAGTGATGAATAATTTGGTTTATGAAGAATGTACGGTAAGGAAGAATGCTGTTAAGAGAGTTGGACTGAATCATTTAGATGGTTTGGTCATGTGGAGAGAATGACGAGTGAACGGCTTATAATGTGTATATATGTTGGTGAAGTTAAGGGTGACCGTTAAATGTGTAACTGAATGCATGTGCTTGGTAATGTGCTCAAAAACATAAAGTTTTCGAGTGGGAAGAAAAAATCATGTATGAATGCGATTATGCATATGGCCGAGGCGAAAGAATTGTGTTTAGACAGGAATATGTGGCGAAGGACGATTGTTTCGTAACTACTATTGTGGTCCGGATGGGATATTTCGCTACCGATAATCGGTCAATTTAATATGTAAGGAATAAGGAATATTTGCTTATGAAGATGTATGTTTAGTAAGCATGTTCTTAGGAGAGTGGAGTGAGTCAGCTGAGCTCTTATGTACGTACGAACACGATGATGAATGTGAACGAGGGGAAATAAGTGTGTTTGGACAGGAATTTGTGGCGAAGATGATTGTAGCGTAAGTAATTGTTATTGTGGTCTTAACACGGTATTTCGCTACCGAAAAATCAATCACTTTAATATGTTAATCAGGGATCGCGGATGTAAATTTAACAAGAAACGGTCGCGGTCCGGTCATTTAGGATGAATAAAATATACTTTTTTACCTCTCGCTAAGAGAGGTATTGGATTCATGCTAAAAATCGCATATCCAGATTTTATTGAATAAGCACGTTTTAAGGTCCCTACAATCCGATTTTAACATTTTTACGATGATGTCTGTGTGTGTGTGTGTGTGTGTGTGTGTGTGTGTGTGTGTGTGTGTGTGTGTGTGTGTGTGTGTGGATGTGTGTGTGTGGGATGTTGGAAGGACGGTTACTCAAAAACTATAAGACTTAAAATTTGTTTAACAACGTATTTCCCAATCGGACATTCATGGGAAGATCTGAAAAGGTTTTGGTAACAATTGGACAACCGGAAGTAGAAGATTCTTGAAAAAAAAACTTCTAAATATTATTTTTTGAAAATTTTTCTTGATAATATTAAAGAAAAATAAATTATCTTTCTGATACATTTAAATATTTTTATACATATTTTATAGATTTAGAGATAAAAGGAATATAATATATAAAATAATGTAATTAATTTTACAACCGAAAGGATGCCATGAAAAATAGTTGCAAATTTAAATTATTTGTAACTGACAGATAAATGTCAGTGTCAGAAATAATGAGTAATGAAAGAAAAATGTATTTGGAGAATCCCTTAATTCTTGATCTGTGACTATTATGGAGATGACAAGTCTAGGTTGAAGGACTTAAATTTGTTTCAAAAATTATGGGACAATGTACACCAGTACTGTAGACTAGAGTAACTTTGAATTGCGAAAAAGCTATCAAATTCTTCTCAAGTAAGTTGTAAATATTGACAAAATTACACATCGATATAAGAATAATCGGAGTGCAATCTATCCGTCACTTTATTAAAAGGAATTAGTGTTATTTAGATATAACAAGTATGAAAAAATAAAATGTAAAAGAAGATATATAAGAATAGATGCACAATCCAGATATATACATTTTAGACCGCCCAAAATTAATGTTTTTACTAGAAGAATATGAAGAGAAAGTAAACAAAGTTGTTTGAATTGAAAATTGCTGTTACCAGCCTAATATTTATATATGGTAAACTCTACTTTGTAATTTATTGTAACATAATTTATGGTAAAATATCTTCATGTTGAGACATGCTATTATTGAATAATAAAGAAGTTTATACGTCATAGATTTATATGAATATATTATTTGTATTTATAAAAATATTCTTTGCTTTATGCATACAGCCAGGTAAAATATACGGCGAGAGGTTATGTGCTGGCCATATCAGATTTTTAATAATTTGTTAAATGTATAACTAAGCAAAAAAATGCTTTAAATGTTGTATTTATGTCATTATTTATTATTGTAATGTTAACAATATTAAATTGTATAAAATAAGTTTTTCTAAAAAATTAATCTGAAATTTGGTTTATTATTTTGACATCACAAATCTGGCAGTAAATGAAAAAGTACTCTTTAGAAACATATTTAGAATATTGTTTGCATGGAATTTCCGTTTTTTTTTTCAAATACAACCGAAGCATTCTAGGATGTTCATTACATTTATCTTGTACGTTTGTATGTTCTATATATTTAAATTGAAAAAAATGCAATAAAACTAAATTATAAAATTTTCGTATCATATTTACCGTGTAAATGAAATGGTAACGCTATCGGTAACAAGACGGTTACATAACCATATGACAAATTAACTAGTATTCATTATGGTTATATAGTTTTGAATATAGGTTAAGTGATTGGCTTCGTATAAATGTTGGTGTGAAACAGAGTTGTGGTATGTCTCCATGGTTGTTTAACTTGTATACGGAAGTGTTTTGCGAAGGCGTTAAGTGAAATGGAAGGTGTACATATTGGTGAAAGTATTATACCTGCGTTAGCGTATGCGGATGATGTAGTTGTTAAAAGGTAGGTAGAGGTAAAAATGAAGAGCAATTTCGAAAAATTATATAGAGGATTAATAGGTACATGTAGTTGGAAGAAGTATGAATCAGGTGTTTAATGTTGAAAGGAGTGAAATTCTAATTGAATGCAATGTGTTAGTGGATGAAGTGAAACTGGAGCAGGCGAATGAATTTGTATATTTAGGTAGCATGATGTCTAGGGATGGATGAATTGATCGAGAAATTGAAAGGAGAGCGAGTGCGGAATGTAAGGTAATGGATGCTCAGGGTACGAACAATATGGCAAATGTAACACGTCTTGCATTATACTGTTCAAAGGTTAGCATAAAATTAACTAGTATTCATTATGGTTATATTGTTTTTGACACCTAACTGGATCAGTAAAGTTGAGACATTCGTATTTACAAAGATATAGGCGTAAGATATATTTGTCGGTCTTTTCGATCAATTATCGACCGATTCCGGAATAAGAGAAAGGAATGTTTGTTGATGTACAATTAATGAGAATGTTGTTAAAAAGTGGAGTGAGTAAGCTTAGAAATAAATAATGAAAGTGTGAAAAGATGTCAGCCACATGGACGATTACTCCGGCAAAGTAATCTTCCATGGTTCAAATCCATGTGGCTTACATTATCTTTTCACACTTTCACAATTTATTTCGAACATATAGACTGTTAACTCTACGTTAATTTGAGTAAGCTTACTCTTATTATGATTGTTATTACTGTTTTCCGGGTTATGCTGACCCACTAAATGGGACATGCATGATTTTTATGTATGTGTGTACGTAATTAGTATTTTTTTCATTTTTAAACAAAAAATGACTTAAAGTAGATATATGTATAAAATGTGAATGTATTGTAGGTTTTTTTTTAAAACTGCTTGTGTTTCGGTACAGCAATTGCTATTGTTCTCATTTATTCTAATTTGTATTAATTTTGTTTCACTGCAAAGTTCGGTTATGTTAACTTGTAGCTTTAGCTTTTTTTGTAATATAATTCATGCCAAACATTTTAATTATTTGGCAGACTGTTGTATAGTAATTACGATTCAGATTTTGAGTAACTCTATTTTTAGAATTTAATACATTTTTTTCAATTTATTATTGCTATCTATTTTTTCACCGTCCTAAATTTGTCAAAGTGAAATCAAATGTAAAATCAATATACAGAAGTCAGAAAAAAATAATTATTCGGAATAAATAGGTCTACAAGGTGATCGAAAATACTGACAAATAAGCTATTTTCTTTATTATTAATTTTAGACCTATAGTTTAAAATTTGTGGGCGAACTTCAATACCACTTTTGGTGCGGAAATAGAATTCAGGATCTTTACCTACCAAAAAGTAACATATAAGTTTGGTCCCAACTTTGTAAATGAAACTATGTATAAGTGATTTATAATTATTATGGTGACAACTTTAAGTGTGTTTATTAATAATGCTTTAGTGTAAATGCAATGGTTAAACAACTTGTAATTTAGATATTGCTACTTCTTTTTAAACAATTAGGTACCGAAATTTTTACAATACATGATACACATGTACATAGAAAAATATAAAAGTCCTGATGATTTATTTTGTTTGGTTATTTCATTATTCTCCTTAATATAATGCAAGTAATTGAATAACAACTTTTATATTGGTAAGAAAATTAACATTAAAATTATTACTACAACGGAAAATATATTTGAGGTTGATTTACACGACCCCCTCCACCCATATCGACGATCTCTATGGAAATATGTTCAATCGTTTCTGCTTCGATTGTACTTATTTGTGTACATATTACTGACGTTTGTGCACCCTCCATATCCCTGTTATAATGGGAGGGGCCATGGGAACAATACCACCCCAAAAGTCAAAATTGAGACCAAAATAACAGTAATCGATCGTGCATGTTTTGCATAATCCCGACGTTTTTGCACCCTTTGTACTCTCGTTATAATGGCAAGGGCCTTGGAAATGTTAGTCCCCCCACCCCAATGCAAGAATGAGGAAGACATTACTGCATTCGTTTGTGCATTGTGCCCCCATTTCTGATCTTTCTGCACCATTTCCTCCCTCGTTATAATGGGGGGGGGGGTGAAAAAACAACCACCCCCACCGCCTTCTTAATGAATGAGATGAATATAATTGCATCACTGATATATATATATATATATATATATATATATATATATATATATATATATATATACAGGGTTATTAGCAAAGAATCTTTATTCACATAGGTATTTCAAAGATATACTGAAAAAAGAAATTCAACCAGTGGTTCTCAAAATATGAATACCAACTTTTTTATTTTAAATAGAAACTTATATTTTTTATTTGTGCATTCAATAGAGCTCTTTATTCTGTATCCAACGATATAAAATTTTCATACCCTTACATAACAAAATTTTTGAAAAAAAAATTAATGAAGTTTTGAATTACTTCCCCTTAAATATGATATTAATTAGAGTGCCATGAATGAAAAAAGTGAATATTTTGTTTATTGCTACTTCTGTCAAATAAGAAATTGTTCCTCGTATCATTTTTAATACCTAAAAATGGTTCAATTCACATATGACGAAAAGGTAGACATGTTCGAAATTTACATTTTGTGTCATAAGAATTCTCATGCTGGAGTTAACATGTACAGGGAACAATACCCTAACAGGAATATTCCCAACTACAAAATTTTTAGAAAATTAGAACGACGACTACGAGCTAATACAGAAACATTTAAAAAAAGACGTATGCGATTTGAAAATATAAATGCTGAGACTAATGTCTTAGTGTATTTTGCAGCAAATCCTACGGCATCGATAAGAATGGCTGCACACGAATGCAATTTGAGTGTAGGAACCGTGCATAAATACTTGAAGAAACATAAGTACAAGCCTTATAAATTCCACCGAGTACAGCATCTTGAACCCGGGATCAAGAGAGATGATTAGAATTTTGTCATTTGTTGATAAATGAAGGCCCTGATATTTTAAAATTTATAATATGGAGTGATGAAGCAAATTTTTCCAATAATGGAATGTTTAACTTAAAAAATAATCACTACTGGAGTGATGAAAATTCTGTTTTAGTTCGCGATAGATGTCAAAATAAATTTAGTATAAATGTATGGTGTGCGATTTTACATAATAATGTTTATTTTTACATGTATGAAGGAACTTTAACTGGCGATAGATATTTAGCCCTTTTGCGAAATATGTTTGAACAAATTCTGGATGATATACCACTGGCTACAGTACAAAATGTGTACTTCCAGCAGGATGGGGCCCCAGCTCATAATTGCCGCCAAGTAACTGAATATTTGAACACATTTTTCCCAAAACAATGGATTGGCTCTAATGGCCCTATTGCATGGCCCGCTAGATCGCCCGATTTGAATCTACTGGATTTTTTTGCGTGGGATTACTTAAAAGATCAAATTTACCATCCTGTGCATCCCGACGTACAGCATTTAAAAGATTGTATTGAAGAAAAATTAAGAGGTATTGACAGAAGAAAATTAAAAAAAGTTAAAATGGAGAATTCAGTTATGTATTAATAAAAATGGAGATAATTTTGAGCAGTTTTTATAAACACAATCATTTAATTGAAAATAAAGTTTTTTTTTTAAATATATTCACTTTTTTCATTCATGGCACTCTAATTAATATCATATTTAGGAAAAATTAATTCAAAACTTTATTAATTTTTTTTTCGAAAATTTTGTTATGTAAGGGTATAAAATTTTTATATCGTTGGATTCAGAATAAAGAGCTCTATTGAATGAGCAAATAAAAATATGTTTCTATTTAAAATAAAAAAGTTGGTATCCATATTTTGAGAGCCACTGGTTGAATTTCTTTTTTCATTTTATCATTGAAATATCTATGTGAAATAGATTCTTTGCTAATTTAACCAACTTCGTATCTCTTCTAGTTCTCGAGATCGCAATGGTAGCCACTTAAAAATGAACATCCTGTATATATATATATATATATATATATATATATATATATATATATATATATATATATAAAGTATTTTTTAAAGATGTCCGTTCAAGGTCATCTGTATCATGAACTAATTAACAAATTGGTATACATTTATCTCTTTCCTTTGCAAAGGCTATAAGCGTGTGCGATAAGAATGGATAAAACACGATTGTCTTTCAAAAATTCATATTGTTTCGACTAAGTTAGGACATTCCACTTTAAAACGATGCTCGTTGTTGATAATACTTTCGCTGTAACGTAAGTTAGTTTATTAATTCAGATACATTACCTTGATTCATAGCCGTACGAATGACGTTATTTTATTTCAGTGTCAGTGATACTGACATTGTGTCAGTATCTTATTTTTCACATATTTGGTTTTACATTTGCTAATAAACTTACCAGTTGACTTATTTTTGAATGCTTTTATTATAACATATATTTTTATAATAATAAAATAACAGTAGAATCTTATGTCATCATCATCAATTGTTCTACAACCCTTATAGTGTCTCAACATGTTTTAGAATATTTTTCCATTCTGTCCTGTTCAGTGCTTGTTCCTTCCATCGTCTTATTTTTAGCTTCTTTGCATCGCCTTCTATTTGGTCTAAATATCTTGTTTTAGGTCTTCCCCTTGATCTTGTGCCATTTGGCGTTTGCCTTGTTATCATTTTTACTAGTTCTACATCCATTTTCCTGTGCACATGACCCATCCACCTCAATCTTCCTATTTTTATTGTCGTAATTATATCTTGTGTTTGATATAATTGGTACAACTCATGGTTATAGCTTTTGCGCCATAATCCGTTCTCCTGTATGCCCCCGTATATATGTCTGAGCACCTTCCTTTCAAATGTTCCAATGCTCATTTCATCTTTTTACCTTCCGTCACCTCTAGGTAAGGAAGGTATTGTCTTTGGTCAAAAAATTCGGTGGTGAGTTTTCATTGAATAAGCACGTTTTAGGGTCTTTACAATACGATTTTACTATTTTTACGATGATGTCTGTATGTGTGTGTGTGTGTTCGTATGTGCGTGTGTGTGTGTATGTGTGTGTGTGTGTATGTGACCGCAGTTTCATGCACGATATCTCCAATACTAGAATTCCAAAAATTACAATTTTTGCATATTCCTCTTCCGTACAACCATATGCAGACTTGATTAGATTTTGGTTATAATTGGTCAACCGGAAGTATCCTCATTTGAAGATTTTAACAGTTTTTCTTGAAAAACTCAGTTAAATTTTATTATAACTTAAAGAATATATTATTCTCTATACGATTTGATTGCATTTTATATTTCATATTCAACACATATAGAGTTAAAGAATTATAAAGATTGTAATAATTATCAAGATTGTAATAATTATAAAATTTCATATATCAGCCAGCTGTGCTAACTTAACCATGGAAACTGCTAATATATTCAGGTAATTCAAATTGACAGATGTCAATATCAATAAAAAGTAAAAGTTGAAAGAATAAGGAAATAAATCTAGTGTTGGGCGTTTCTAGAATGATATAAGAGAGACGATTACATTGGTTTGAACATGTCATGAGGAGAGATGAGTATATTGGAAGAATGAATAGCTTATAACATAAGTTGGAAGAAACATAGGAAGACCAAATATAATATGAAAGGAGAGAAAAGGAACTGAATGAGGACGACAAACAAAACAAAAATTAGTGGAAGAAGAAAATAAAAAATAGCGACCCCCTAACGAATGGGAAAAACTAAAGAAGATGTTAGTGTCAAGTGCACTGCGAATAGTTTGTGTATGAAATAATTTAACTGGAAATATAGGATCTTTTGCAAAAAAAATATGTGTGGGGCGAGTGCAGTGAAGTGACTTTGCTGACTTTGGCAAGCAGATATGTGGACCCGTGTCAAAATGGCAGCTATGAATTACGTCCATAACTGACAAATGTCGTAATTTTTCATTCAAAATTTCATGATTTTCTTATTTCATGTGGTATATTTATTATCAGGGGTGTGGAATTCAGTTGCCGAGAAAAGGAATCATAAAATACCAAAAAAATAAACTTTGAATGAAAAATTTTGACATGAGAATGGCCCGCAAAATAGAAATGAATGGAAGAAAAAAATAAAAATTAGCGACCCCTAACGAATGGGAAGAGCTAAAGAAGAAGAAAATGTTAGTGTCAAGTGCCATTTGCATGAAATAATATTGATATTATGTATGTATTTGATAAAGTTAACAAAGTTAACACTTCTTTGGATCGTGTCATACGCACTCTTAAAGTAGTATCTTATGTACCCTCATAAAAACTTAGCAAATGATACTACTGAATTTGTCCGAATAGGAGGAACAAAAATCTGAATTGATACAATTCGTAGATGACCTAGATCAGACATCTTTCAATTTTTTTACTGTATATATATATATATATATATATATATATATATATATATATATATATATATATATACTCGTATATCTGGATATCGTACCCAATCGTATCCAATGTTAAACTTTTGTGACTAATTGAACGTCGCCATGTTGGAGGTATTTCGGCACAATTGGCGCGGTTCTTGAACAAACCATAAAAATAAATATTGTATATAATGAACCATAATATTTATGTATATAATAATAACTGCTAGTTCTAATTAATGAAGTCATGAATACGCTAGGGTTTCCGGGTTGGAATCCCGCTAAAGCATGAATGTTTATATATGTCAAACCCACTCTGGATTAAGTCTGTTGAGGAGTTAAAAAAATATTATTTTACAAAATATCCACCATATATGAATTTTACTGTAATTTTATTCTTTTTATAATAAATAAATATTTAAATTATATTAATCAAAAAATAATGAGGTCATGCACGATTTTTCATTTTTACCTTTAATCGTTAGAGTAATGAAAAATAATAAACCCGTATTTTAAATTTTTCCTCAAGTTGATCTTTAATAATAAGAAAATTGCAATTAAAAATGTTCAAAAAGCGGCTGATTTTCTCCGCCTCACCTCTCGCCCAGTGATGTCATATTTCAATATCAACGGCCATTTTGATTTTCACACTAGGTTCTAAACGTCAAAGTGGCATTTAAAGATAATCTAAAATTTACGAAAGTAAACATGTCGGTGAAACGTTGTTTTGTGTCATCGTGCCAAAATACTAGCGAAAATATATTCTATTCAATGTCTCGCGTGCGTTTCTATAGCTAAACAAACTTCTAGCGTCTAATCTCAAATCTTTACAAAGAAGCACAACAGATGTGGATAATTTCAGGTCAAACAAAAATTAAATATATAAAAATGAAAAGAATATCATTATATTAATATATTATAGCATATTTAGACATGTAATTCTCAATTTAGTCTACATTTTTTTTCTTTTAGAAATTCTGTGTGCATATGATACGTCTCTATGAAATGAGTCTGAACTTGCAGTTCTGAAACGTGGAGTCGCAACATGGCTGGTTTTTGCAACTTTTAAAAAATATACTTTAAAACAACATTTTGATCACGATTTCCAGAGGGGGGGGGGCTATTGTTTCCACGGCTTTTTCCATTATAACGGGGGTATGGAGGGTGGACAAATGTCGGATTATGTGCACAAGCGATTACTATTATTTTGATATCGATTTTCATTTTGGTAATTGAAAAACAATGATATTTTTTAATGTATTTTTTTAAATTTATACAATCATTTCTTTCTTTATAGGTTCATTCACAGCTATGAAAAAATAATTACTAAAAAAAATCACGATCTAGGAATAGATTCTCATGAAACGAGAACATTTCCAATTTTACTTTCTTACTGTCAAATATTTTCATTTAAAAATTAATTTAGTCAAATTTTGAGTATAAATAAATAATTTTCAGTTAATTACACACATTATATGTATGAACTGTCAATTTACGTTCTGATCCTAAGCAAAAATGGGGTTAAATTTAGGTATCATTAAAAAAGGATCGCACATATGATTCTTGCACTATAGTTGTCGTCAAATAAGTATGGACTGGATATTTCTACACTGTTGCTAATTCAGGGGCAAAGTTGAAAATTGGAGCGGCTACATCGCAGGTGCAGAGAAGGGAAAAAGTTGAGTAAGAATGGGTCCATACTTATTTGACGGCAAGTACAGGAACTGTGAACTTCTTTTGTTATTTTTCTTGTTAACCATTAATGTACTAAATGGCCACAAATGTTAATTTACGTTTTATTTTCGAAGTTATGTTATATTAATTTTCGGTATTTGAATATCTCAATTTCTCTCCGGCCCGATAAAATTATCTTATGGATAATGGGCCCGTCCAAATATACGGCTTTTATATATTACGTATTGCATATGAATATAAATAAATGGAAACAAAATAAGAAAATCCATATTTATTCGTATTTTTAAACCCTTAACAACGCAGTTAAAAATTTTCATGATTACATGACTGAGTTTTGCTCTCATACATACGTACATAAAATCACGCATGTTCCACTTAGTGGGTTAGCACAAACCTGAAAATAATAACAACAACATCAACATCATACAACAAATCCTCAGGATTCTTAACATATTAAAGTGACCGATTTTCGGTAGCGAAATACCGCATCCGGATCATAATAATAGTTACGAAACAATCATCCCTCGCCACACATTCCTGTCTAAGTACACTTCTTTCGCCTCGGCCACACTCATAATTGCATTCATACATGCTCTGCTTCTCTTCCCACTTGGAAACTTTCTCTCTTTAAGCACCCTACCAACCACATTCATCCACTTACATACTGGTTGGCCACGCAATCGAAAACCCTCAACTTCACCAAGATATATAGTTTATCAAGCCGTTCACTCGCCATTCTCTCCACATGGCCATCTCAATTGACTCACACCAACTCTCTTAATAACATTCTACCTAACCATACATTCTTCATACATCAAATTATTCCTCACGCGATCCCGTCTTACATACCCACATATACCACGTAAATACCTTATTTCCACAGCAGTCACTCTCTTTTTATGCTTTCCCGTTCATGCCCAATATTCGCTTCCATGCATCAATGCGGGTACTAGCACTCCATCGCATACACTTAACTGAGCATCCCTAGATACGTTAACGTTTCGTACAAACGTACCCAGAGCACACATTATCTTACATCCCGCACTCACTCTCCTTTCTATCTTTCGATCAATTCGGCCATCCCTCGACATCATGCTACCAAAATATACAAACTCATTTACCTGCTCCAGTTTCACTCCATCCACCAACATATTACACTCAGTCACCAATTTACTCCTTTCAAATACTAACACCTCGGATTTATCAAAATTCAACACCAGATTCATACTTCTTCCAACTACATGTATTCTCTCTATTATTCTCCTGAGTTGCTCTTCATTTCTCCTAAAACAACTACATCATCCGCATACACTAACGCAGGCACTATACTTTCACCAATTTGTATACCATCCATTTCACTCAACGATCCCTGCTACAACACATCCTTATACAAGTTAAACAACCGCGGAGATATACAACAGCTCTGTTTCACACCAACATTTATATGAATCCAATCATTCAACCATCATCCATCTATTCTCACAGCAGCCTCACTACCCTCATACAACGCTCGAATCTCTCCCAACCAGTTCCCATTCACGCCGTGCTCTCTGAGTACACCCCACAAAGTATCTCGAAGAACACTATCATACGCCTTCTTTAAATCAAGAAAGTCACAGAACACTTTCTTGTTCTTGTCAAGTGACTTCTCAACAATCATACGAAGAGCAAACAATTGATCGACACATCCCCTCTCAGACAAAAAAGCACCAAGAACGCCACTAATTTTTGAAATTGTTAAGGTTCGCACCTTATGAAAATTGACATTAACACTGGTGCTTGTGTAAGATTTGAACGGTAACTTATTTCAGTTCGTTCTTGTTACGTAGGAATGCAGTGACGTTGATGTCACAATTTTCGTGTCGAAACTTTAATTATTATGTTATCCGTTATTAAGCGTATTTTCAAAAAACAAAGAAATATGGGATTTCTATATCTAATTTTCTACCTTCTTAGTAACGAGTCCGGCATTCCGGTAGGTACGTGTTTTTACAGTCTAGGTCGGTAGTACATAGCAACTTGACGACGTCCAGTAGTTATTTCAAAATTGATTATTACATAATTTGTAAATTAGATAAAAAATGTGTTAATTAAATTTTATCTTAACAACGCATCACAGAAAACTTGTTCAAAACAAACATGATCCTTTTGATTACAAAATAATTATTCTAAATAACTTGCTTTCAAACTAGTTGAGAATACAGGAAAATTTACACGACTCGCGGCCAATAGCTGCATTTACGGTCTCACTAGTTCACGTGTCTCGCCCTACCGGGTTCGATCCGTGATTTACTAGCTCGCACGTAAATGCTTAGCTACCTAATGACGTAAATAGCTATTAACAACATATAAAAAATAAAAAAATAAAAACTTGGATGAGCCCAGTAGTGGTCTGCGGGTCACAGTTTGAGAAATGCTGCTATATTCCATAATTTGTAATTAGATAAATTTACCTGTGGCGCCCTCTTGCTTTCTGCTTTTTCAAACCTCATGAAGACGAACCGCGCCAAGTGGTTAAGAACCACTGTTCTGATGAGAGTCGGCACACTGCCGCCCCGCACGCCTCTGTAGTAGACGTTCAGCGTCACGACGGAGAGACCGGAAGCAAAAGACACCAGACAGATGCTCGCGCCGTAATACAGACCTATGCATAAACAATTTTACCTTACAGCCTTTACATCATCTGTTTATTCATGCATATATGTTTTTGTGCACATATGAGATGCTATTTTAAAATATAGATAATATGGAATGCGACTTGACTTGAGATATTTCATGCAGTGAAATCAAGTTCCCGTTATTTTAAAAGTTTATCGGAGTCGGATCTTTTGTATCATAAGTATAGCATATATCGAGATCCAGTTTAATTTTCTGCAACCTACAAGAATTTAAAAATGTAAATTTATTTTACAGACTATACAATTTTTAGGAAAACAAATCAATTTTATAGCTCAATTTTTCTTAGTTATGTTGTATAACCACGTATAACATCGGTTATTTGCGTTACTAAAGTTCCTTCGCGAAACACAATTCTTGGTGTATATCGGTCGCAAATAAATGAATCTTATGTAATCATATCATCCATGGATATAAATGAACAAATAATATTTTTGACATTTTTTGTAAATATTGTAAAAAATCGGTATATAGTCTTAACATATAGAACTCGAGCTTCGAAAATCATCTGAATATACAGTTTGCGAACTCGATGTCTTACCTGAAAACCTTTTGTTATGTAACTACTGAATATAGATCTATTACAAATACAATAACATCGTGAGTATGAACCAGTTGTTTTTTTTCGGCGGATCTCTAGAGCCTAATGGCGAAAATTGGTATGGACGCCAAAATGAGCAATGTGTAACAAATAAAAAAATTAAATTAATGTTGTTGTTTAGTTATTTATTCATATTAAATAGTAAAAATCTCCTGGGTAATCCTATTTCGTTTTCTGGTTCCTGGAATTAAAAATAAATTATTTTGAATTTGAAAATTTCATTAAGTAAAATTTTTCATCATCGTCCAAATTATTTTCGAATATAGGTACTCAATGTTGAGCTATGCTATGAAGAACGCCACAGTAATAGATAATTTAAGCTGCTTTTATAGAGTTATAATTTAATGTTCTGTGTTTTAATAAACATCTAAATCGTCCTTTTAAATCACCACTTAAACGATCAATTGTTAATCTTGCTTTTTTTAAATGTTGGTTATATCTTCCTTCAGGTGTATTATGAATTAAATGACCTGGATATTTAATCATCATCTAAGATAATAAGGGACAACCTTCATCTCCAATTAAATGGTAATCAATGCATTCTGCAAGTGCCTATTTATACTTGACATCATCCATACTGCAGCATCGTGTACACTACCAGGAAATCGTCCATTCGTATTTAATATATTTAAATCTGCGTCAGCTATAATTTGGTAATTAATACTATAGTAGCCTTTCTAGCTAAAATATGGTCCAGCTGGATAAATAGGATATTCAGCAAGGGGTGCTATTATAGCATAGCAACGTGTGTGCCATCAATTGCTCCTACAATATTTGGGAAAAAATTGGTATAGCTGTGGATCTTCTTCCGGAATTTACAAAAGGATTCATATTAATAATTAAATAGTTTACGGCTTCTTTATTTAATCTAAATAATTTTATAAATCTGACTTCAGGAAGTTCAAATGGATTTGTCATATCTCGTAACTGACGATGGAACAATTTTAATTCATTTCTGTATCAAATTATGTGTATATACATTAGTATATTTAAAAAAATGTACACTACTTACTTTCTTTCATTTTCTAGAACATTTTCATTAATTAAAATTGCAACAAATCCAATCGCTGCTGCATTTTATTATATAAACTGCTGTTAAAAATTTGAATGCCGTTAAAATGTACAATTTTGACACCTTATTTTAACATGCATGTTAAAGTTTTAACAGAATTGATAGTTACAGAATAGAAATATATTTTAACAAGTTAATATTTAACATGCTGTTTAAAATTAACATTTTTTTACGGAATACACCCCATTATATATATATATATATATATATATATATATATATATATATATATATATATATATATATATATATTGTGACGTGCGCCCCCGAGAGAATAGTATACAACGCCACCACTGAACGAATATACGAGAACGATGACGCAATCCCTGGCGCCGCAGCGGCTGGACCCTTAATTGCGCCGTGACCTCGTCCCTTTGTGTGCCGGTCATTGTCGCTTGGAAGGCTTCTAGTGGCTTCTAGACTGTTACGCGCTGTATAAATATTGGCCGGGAGAAGGCGGAGTCTCAGTCTGATATATACAAGCAACCAGATATGAACTCGGTGATATAAATAAACAGTTTAACAGTTGTCAACATCAATAAATGTAGTTATATAAATAAGTGTTGTGATATAAATGTTAGTTAAATAAATAATCGTAGTGTTTAAGCATTTAATAATATTCTTAGTGTTTATAATTAGTTAATCATAGTGTTAGTTGTTTTTATTATCTTTTAATATTTAATCCTTAATTAATTATCGTTTAATAAACGTATTCTTTTTGTTAATAATATTTGTCTATGTTTTACACTTCACCCATATAAATAAAAACGTTACAATTGGTGTCAGGTGTGGGGTTGTTCATAACTGTGAAGTGTAAATAAAATAAATAAAATGGCGACCAAACAATTAAAATTAAGTGAATTAAAAGTAAGTGATCTCAAGAGAGAACTGGAAGAACGAGAATTAGATACGACAGGACTGAAAGGCGTTCTACAATCTCGTCTGCGGCAAGCATTAATCGCTGCTGGTGAAAATGCTGACGATTACTTATTTGACCTATCCGACATTGATAAACAGATAGAAAAATTAGCACAAAAATTAGAGGAAAGTTCTAGAAAAGCAGATGAAAGTTCTAGAACATTAAAAGAAGAATTAAAACAGGAGATGGTAGAAAGTTCTAGAAAAGCAGATGAAAATTCTAGAACTAAAAGAAGAATTGACCGAAACACTAGAACAAAAATTAGTAGAAAGTTCTAGAAAAGCTGAAGAAAGTTCTAGAACCTTAGAACAAAAATTGGAAGAAAATTCTAGAAAGGCGGAAGAAAATTGTAGAACATTAGAAAATAAATTAGAAGAAAATTCCAGAACATTAAAAGACGAATTGACAGAAGCATTAGAACAAAAATTGGAGGAGAGTTCCAGAAAATCAGAGGAAAATTCCAAAATATTAAAAGAAGAATTAATGGAACATTCTAGAAATTTGGAACAAAAATTAATGGAAAATACTGAAGAAGACCTGAAGAATTTAGAAGATAAGTATGACAAGAAGATCGAGGAAATACAGGAAAAATTCACTAAAATTACATCGACGTCAATGTCGAATTCCGATGTAGCAAGGGTGGGTGTACTAGAAGAAAGGAAAGTAGTAAAATCTGAAACTACTTCAAAATTGCACATAAAGACACCGGAATTTGATGGGAAGTCTTCATGGCCGAATTATTTAAAACAATTTGAAGCGGCCGCAAAAGCGAATAATTGGACGTCCGAGGAGAAGGCTACGGCGTTGACTGTCTCGTTGCGCGGAGAAGCTATCGACATCCTGCAAACGCTGAAAGAAGAAGAACAAGAAGACTACGACCAACTAGTCAAGCGATTGGATATGCGGTATGGAAATGCTCATCTGGAGCAGGTGTACCAGACGCAACTAAGGAACCGGTATCAGAGCTCAAAAGAAAGCCTTCAAGAATTTGAAGTTGACATAGCTCGTTTGGTTCATCTCGCACATCCTACGACTCCTGACAGCGTTTTGGAGTGCTTGGCCACTCAATCATTTATCTACGGAGTTCGAGACAGCGAAACTCAACAAGCACTGCGATTGGCCCGTCCTAAAACTTTAATTGATGCGCTCTCATATGCATTGGAGCATGAAGCTGCCAAACAAGCTTCACGTAACCAATTGCGAGTGCGAAATATTGATGCTGAGAGTAATGAAACAACAGAAGATTTAGATGAGAGGTTACGGCGAATTGAAAATGAAATGTTTGCTGGCAGAAAGAAACTCCGCTGTTGGAACTGCGGTGAACTGGGCCATCCGCAGAGACTTTGCAGAAAAATACAAAAGAAGACGGAATCTGCAAAGGAAGAAAAGGAGTCGGAAAACTAAATCGGGTTGATGCGAAGGAGCAACTGTCGACCCGTAATCTAGTAGCTCCACAATCCATCAGTTATGTCGCATCTCTTCATCATAAAGCCAATAGCATCTATGTGGATGGCTCTATTAACGGAAGGCCAATGAAAATGCTACTGGATACGGGTGCGACAAAAACTATAATTAGGCCCGACTTCATAAGGAAAACTGGCAAGACACATCTTCAACCAACCAAGTGGCGGTTACGCACAGCAACGGGAGAACAAGCTATCGCATTAGGAGAAGTAGATGTCACCATCTCTATTGGAAACGCCTCCTTTAAACATCGTGCGCTAGTAGCTGAAGTTGAAGATGAATTAATACTCGGAATGGACGCAATGACAAAGCATGGCTTTAAACTTGACCTGAAGAAGGGCGTGATGATGGTCAATGAAGAAGAACTCGTATTAAATCCACGAGATGATAAAGCTGTGCGCGTACTAATGGCAGAAGACGTTACCCTCCCAGAACGAAGTGAAACTATCCTGGAAGCACATTTAGATGGTAGTTTCTGTGAGGGAAGTATCGTTATGCTGGAGCCCAAAAATGATGATGCCAAAACTGGCACTGGAATTGTTGTTGGAAAATCTCTGGTCAAAGCCAGCCAGGTAATTCCAGTTCGAATAATGAACGTCAATTTTTATCCTGTTGTTCTGAAGAGAGGAACAATTGTAGGAGAATGCATGACAGTATCCTCGATTATTAGAACTGTAAAGGCCACAGGGAACACATCTCGGAAAGTCCCGGACACGTTAATCAATCAACTGACAACATCGTTTGAAGAATTGACCGCCGACCAGAGAACGAAGGCAAAGAATCTAATTGGAAATTTTAAAGATGTATTCCAATTTGATGAGAAGAACAAAGGGAGAACTAATGTAGTTCACCATAAAATAGACACCGGAGACGCAAGACCCATCCGTCAACCAGCAAGAAGACTACCACTGGCGAAACGTGAGGAAGCAGAACGAATAATCGAGGACATGAAGATGGAAGGTGTGATTGAACCTTCAAGCAGTCCATGGGCTTCACCAGTGGTGTTAGTGAAGAAGAAGGATGGCTCTACACGATTTTGCGTCGATTATCGTCAACTTAACAACGTGACGAAGAAGGATAGCTACCCGCTACCTCGAATAGACGACACATTAGACACCTTAGCTGGCTCAAAGATTTTCTCCACTTTGGACCTAAAGAGCGGATACTGGCAAGTGGATTTGGATCCAAAAGACAAAGAGAAGACAGCCTTCACCATTGGTACAGGACTTTGGCAATTCACCGTAATGCCGTTCGGGCTCTGCAATGCTCCTGCAACGTTTGAACGACTCATGGAAACAGTATTGGCCGGGCTATCTTGGAAAACCTGTTTAGTGTACCTCGACGATATTATTGTGGTTGGTAAGACATTCGAGGACCACATGAAGAATTTGGAAGAGGTTTTCCAGAGATTGAGGAAGGCTAACCTGAAACTTAGCCCGAAGAAGTGTCACCTGTTTCGAAGAGAAGTTCATTACCTGGGACACGTGGTTTCCGGTAAGGGTATTGCAGTCGACCAGGAGAAGATAAAGGCTGTGAGAGACTGGCCAGCACCTAGGGACAAACACGAACTCAGAAGTTTCCTTGGTTTGTGTACCTATTATCGGCGATATGTACCTGGATTTGCCAACATAGCCAAGCCACTGACAAGGCTTACTGAAGAAGGAAGAAGATTTATCTGGGAAATGGACTGTACAGTTGCATTTAAAGAACTAAAACATGCTTTGACAAGCGCACCCGTCTTGAGTTATCCTTTACCTGAAGGAGAATTCATTCTAGACACAGATGCCAGCAACGTTGGAATTGGTGGCGTTCTTTCCCAGATACAAGATGGGCATGAGAAAGTTATTGCCTACTTTAGTAAGACCTTGTCAAAACCAGAAAGGAATTACTGTGTGACTAGAAAAGAACTCTTGGCAGTCGTGAAATCCGTGGAACATTTCTACAAATATTTGTACGGAAGACGATTTCTGATTAGGACTGATCATGCTGCATTAAAATGGCTGCTACAATTCAAGAATCCTGAAGGTCAGGTGGCTAGATGGATTGAAAGACTACAGGAATACGATTTCAAAATCGATCATAGGGCGGGTACCAGCCATCGTAATGCCGACGCATTGTCCAGAAGGCCATGTCAAGATGAGTGCAAGCATTGTAGTCGACTGGAAGAGAAACATTTTACTGTCGCCAGGACAACAGTAGTCGACGATAATTGGCAGACCGATGGACTACGCGAAGACCAAGAGAATGACCCGACGTTGAAAATACTGCTGGAGTGGAAAGCAGAAGAGAGAAAACCAAGATGGGAAGAAGTTGCACCACACTCACAGAGTGTAAAATCATACTGGGCGCAATGGGACTCGATGATGATTGAAGATGGCCTGTTAAAGCGTTTGGTGGAAAATACCGATGGAACTGACAAGAGAACTCAGTTGGTTATTCCTAAGAATAGAATTCCAGACGTGCTGAAAGAGATCCATGACGGATCTGGAGGTGGCCATTTTGGAGTCAACAAAACATTAGAAAGATTGCGCCAGCGATTTTACTGGGTTAACTGCAAGGAAGACGTTAAAGACTGGTGCAAGAAATGTGTAGTTTGCGCTGGAAGCAACGGCCCTCATAGACGACGGAAAGCTCCAATGCGTCAATACAACGTTGGCAGTCCATTTGAGCGCATTGCGATTGACGTGGCCGGACCATTTCCAGAAAGCGAAGACAGAAATAAATACATCGTGGTTGTCATGGACTACTTCACCAAATGGGTTGAGGCCTATCCATTACCCAACCAGGAAGCTACTACGGTCGCCGAAACCTTAGTCAAGGAGTGTATATGCCGATTCGGAGTTCCACGTGAACTTCACTCCGACCAGGGGAGAAATTTTGAGTCTGCCGTTTTCCAAAATATCTGTAAGATATTAGGGATTAATAAAACGAGGACAACTGCATTACATCCGCAGTCCGATGGCATGGTTGAACGCATGAACAGAACGATCAACCGATATTTGTCGAAGGTAGTCTCCAACCACCAAAGAGACTGGGACCGACATCTTCATCTGTTCTTAATGGCTTATCGTTCATCCGTGCATGAAACCACAGGGCAAAGTCCTGCGAACATCTTATTTGGGCGTGAGTTGCGCCTGCCATGTGACTTGGTGTTCGGCAGTAAACCTGGGGAAGATCTGGCCGGAGAAGACTACGTTACGGGCTTACGGAGAAGAATGAACGACATTCATGAACAAGTCCGCACAAACACTCAAGCTGCCAGCGACCGAATGAAGGACCAGTATGACATCAAGGCAGAAAAAGATGGATACCAACCAGGGGATTTAGTGTGGCTTTACAATCCTCAAAGGCGCCGAGGTTTATCACCAAAGCTACAAAGAAATTGGGAAGGTCCATATGAGGTCGTTAAGAGAATAAACGACGTGATATACAGAATTAGAAAAACACCAACAGGGAAACCAAGAGTAGTACACTTCAACCGGCTAGCCCCATTCGCTGGTGACAACAATGAAGACCATCATGGAGCAACGGTTCGTCGGATCATAGCTCAGGAACCAACTTTTGAAGACTTCATGGAACAGTATTCCTTTGGTCACAAGGCGCGGTATGGCGTGACGACGGAAGAACATAGAGATCTGTTCACCGTGTCCTCAGATTATTCCCTCGGCCACTGCGTATCGGAAGACTTAAAGATGTCACGCGGCATAGCGTCAGTCTTTAAGACAAAATTTGGACGACTACAAGAATTGGCCAACCAAGATCCATCCGTCGGGAAGACGCTACGACTGAGGGATAACAATGCAGAACAGCAGCGGTATATCTACTACCTGGTCACAAAACCACGCTCGTACGAAAAGCCGTCATATCGCAATCTATGGAGCTCGCTGTGTGACCTGAAGGATCATCTGCTAGAGAATGACATTTTGAAACTAGCAGTACCGAAGTTAGGCTGTGGATTAGATGGCTTGGATTGGAGAGTGGTTAGGAACATGTTAGAGATCCTCTTCCGCTATACCGGTATTGAAATTCTCGTCTGCAGCTTCAACCCTAACAGACAGAAAGGAGAACCCCAGCGGACCATCGACTGTCACTTCTTCAAGACTTCAAAGTGTACCAAGGGCAATGCATGTAGATTTCGTCATCAAGAACTGTTCCGGGACGAAACAGTCTTAAGGAGGGGGCAATGTGACGTGCGCCCCCGAGAGAATAGTATACAACGCCACCACTGAACGAATATACGAGAACGATGACGCAATCCCTGGCGCCGCAGCGGCTGGACTCTTAATTGCGCCGTGACCTCGTCCCTTTGTGTGCCGGTCATTGTCGCTTGGAAGGCTTCTAGTGGCTTCTAGACTGTTACGCGCTGTATAAATATTGGCCGGGAGAAGGCGGAGTCTCAGTCTGATATATACAAGCAATCAGATATGAACTCGGTGATATAAATAAACAGTTTAACAGTTGTCAACATCAATAAATGTAGTTATATAAATAAGTGTTGTGATATAAATGTTAGTTAAATAAATAATCGTAGTGTTTAAGCATTTAATAATATTCTTAGTGTTTATAATTAGTTAATCATAGTGTTAGTTGTTTTTATTATCTTTTAATATTTAATCCTTAATTAATTATCGTTTAATAAACGTATTCTTTTTGTTAATAATATTTGTCTATGTTTTACACTTCACCCATATAAATAAAAACGTTACAATATATATATATATATATATATATATATATATATATATATATATATATATATATATATATATATATATATTAGTTCGGCATTTTCCAATCGTGACACAATATTCGCTCGGCGTATATAGGATACGTATATTAGAAAATTTTCACATAACGTCCAAATAGATAGCGTGAACGGTAAACTACAGACAACGTAAACATTATTCTGTACATTAAAACACCATACACGTACATATCGCTACCATAATGGCAGAAGGTCGTATGTAACATTTTTTGCGTTTTATACATATTTACATCCAAAATGTCGTATGTCAAAATTGATCGATTAAGTATCCAGGACGACGGATGAGCATTCTGACAAAAGATCGTATGTGCTACATGTGAAATTGAAGTTGTTGGTTATGTCAATTGTAATGAACATAAAGTCGTATGTAACCACATACGACATTATGTTATAAAAAAATAACGGACTAGGATATAATTTTCACGACATGATGCGTACTTATGATATTGTGTCAATTCTTGTTCTGCTCGATTTGCTGTCATTGTTCTTCTTGTAAATCTATGTTTGCTTTAAAGTTTAAGTGGTTGTTTTTGCTGGTTTTAAGTAATAATTCCTGGACACAGGTATGTAATATAATACAAACTAGAAATTTAATATAAGAGTTAAATCAGGTGATTTTTGTTGTGCAGGTAATTTAAGGTTATACAAATATATATATATATATATATATATATATATATATATATATATATATATATATATATATATACTTAGTGATAAACGAGCTGATTCCAGTATTTTTATGTTTTTTTCTACGTACATGCATAAAATTTGGCTCAAAAGCACACCGAATATTTTATTTCTTTTTGCTTCCTACATTCACGCAATATTTTATCCGAAGTTAGGATGTGATTGGGCCCTTTTTGATTGTTTATTTTCCACTCCATTGGCGTTCTTAGCAACTTTTTTTTCTCTATTGCAGAATGGGTTCTCGCGGGAAATTACTAGTTTCATTGGCAAAGGCTGCAACTAACGAAAATAGTAATAATTTCACTGCCCATAATAATCCAGGCGATGAATTAGTTAAAGCATTGCACAGCCCATTACTCTTCCTGGAGGAATGTGTGGAAAGTAGTGAGCTACAAAATGAAACCGGTGTCAATTTGTTCACTGCAGACCATGATGCCTTAAACAGAGCAGAAGATAATATTATTACTCCTGAAACAAACAATACCTATGTGTTCAATTTGACAACTAACAATGATAATTTCATCACTCTTTCGCTAGCTAATAATAATAATAATGAAAAGACACATCATTATGACTGTAGCATTAATCAAAAAAATGACTGCCAAGGAGCAAATATGGAAAACATTGTGGAGAATACTATAACTGCGGACTACATCGAAACTCAAAATACTATAATTCCACAAAATACCCATGATGAAAATGATTCTAGAGAAGAAATATATTCTGATGTAGAAGATCCAGATTACATAGTCGATTCAAATGAAGGTTGTAGCTCTAGTGCTGAAAGTGCACAGGAAAACATCAGTGTAAGAAATGATAAAGTCTCTGAAAATATAGTTGACCATGAGGTGATTGAAAATGCGTCAGAAGACAAAGAAAGCGCCATAGGTACGAGGAAACGGAAACGTAACAGTGACAGATACAAGAAAATCAGAAGGAAGAAATTGCGGAATCTGGGCAAAGAATACGAAAACGTAAACGGAAAGGTAGTACCAGCAAGAAAAATAGGTGATATTAATTGTTCAAAATGTAAGTTGAAATGCGATGCTAAATTTACTAAAGAAGAGAGACAAACAATACACAATAACTACTGGTCACTTGGTTCATACACCAGACAGAGGGATTTCATTTGCCAGACTGTTGATTATGTCCCAGTAAAAAGAAGGAGAACTGTTACAGCCAATAAGAAGGAAAGAAATGGTACATACATATATCATTTTAACAATCCTAACAACGGGTCCAAAGAAAAAGTTTGCAAACAGTTCTTTTTAAAAACGCTCGATATAGGTGAAAGAACAGTTTTCGTGGGAAAAAAGAAACAAGTGGACGAACTATCTCCTTTTGTTAGTGATGGTAAAAGAGGACGGCATACGCCACACCATAAATTATCAGAAATAGATAGACAAAGAATTAAATCTCACATTGAGTCGTTTCCTCTCTTAGAAAGCCACTACTGCCGTAAACGAACAAAACGGCAATATTTGAGCTCAGATTTAAGTATATCTAAAATGTTTGATCTGTTTAAGGAAGCGTACGATAATCAATGTAATATCAAGTTTGGCACATACAGCAAAATATTCAATACAGAATATAACCTAAGCTTTCATCATCCAAAAAAAGATGCGTGTAGGGTATGTGAAAACCATAAAAATTTAACAGAAAATGAAAAAAAAGATAACGAAAAAAATTTCGAAAAGCATTTAAAGAACAAAGACTTAGCTAGACAAGAGAAGGAGAAAGATAAAATATCAGCAAAAGAAAATAGAACTCATAAAGCATTTACTTTTGATTTACAAGCAGTTCTCTATTCCCCATGTTCAAATGTGTCTTCCTTTTACTACACGCATAAATTTTGCACTTACAATTTGACTGTAAATGATCAAGCAGAAGATAAAGGCATATGCTTCGTTTGGAATGAAACCGACGGAAAAAGAGGTTTTGATGAGATCGGAACAGCAATATTTAAATTATTGCATTCTCTACCACTGACCATAAAAAATGTAACACTTACATCAGACTCTTGTGGTGGTCAAAACCGAAACAGATTTATGGCAGCTCTTTTGCTGTATGTTGTAAATACTACACATTTTGCAGAAATCAACTTAAAATTTTTGGAAACAGGCCATACGCAAATGGAAGTGGATTCAATTCATAGCCTCATTGAGAGAGCCAAGAAAGGAAAAATTGTTTATTCTCCGATTGAGTGGCCAATAATTATAAGATCTGCAAGCAGAAAATACCCTTGAAGAGTTGAACATTTAGAATACAGTGATTTTATAGATTTAAAAGATTTGAAAATGAAGTTAGTTCCGTCTGGAAATCTCAACAAAGACACAGAGGGTACAGCAGTACAGTGGATGAAGATAAAGTGGTTGCAATTCAAGAAAAATAATATTTATTTTAAAACTAGCTATGAAGATAATAACTTTAAAGAAATTAATTTGAAACCTTCAAGAAGAAGTAAAAATTTAGACAATAGCATTGCAATAAAGAAAAAAATTACAGAACCACTACAAATAGATGAAAGGAAATTAAACAGTTTGATAACACTTTGCAATCGAGGTGACATTCCTACTGTTTATCATGACTTTTATAAGTCGCTTAAGACCAACAAAAATAGTTCTGGCCAATTTGTTAATGACTGTGTGTTGAAGTCGGACGAGGAAGAGGAGATATTAGAATCTTAGATACCCATCAACTTACTATCAGTTCTTTTCTTTAAGTTGTTTCTAGACAAAGTATAAATATGTTGCCATAGCTGAGTTTTTTTATGTGACATAATGTCATAAGCGTAGAATATGTTCTTCTTTTCTGCATTAATATGTGTGACATAATGTCATAAGTGTAATTTTTTTTTTTAAATAAGAGAGTCATATTAATTTTATTATTTAATTTTTGTTTAAAATAGCAAATAAAGTAAGATTGTAAAAAACAACGTTGTTTTTAAGCAAAAATAAAAGTAATATTGAACTTATAAATTGTGTAGTTTTTTCTAACCTCGATATCTCAAATAAACACAAATTTCACTTATGACCTTCTGCCATTATGGTAGCGATATATGTCTAACTAAAACGTTGCAGCTGTCTTTATCTGAAAGTTACGTTATGTCTGCGATAACGTTATATATATATATATATATATATATATATATATATATATATATATATATATATATATATATATATATATAAAGGAGTTGTCGATCAACGATATTTCTGTATAAATAAGGTTAAACGCTATATACACAGTATAAAAATTACGTACGCATGCGCATTGAAGTCAAAATAAGCTTCAACGTTCAAGCTATTTATACCGACGAATTGACAACGTCGCAAGTTACTCTACAAACAGTGAGTTAGTAAACGCAATTGTTTCGTAAGTAAATTCCAAAAATGCGTAGTTCTAGGACAAATAAATTTTATGATAGGATTCCCTAAAAAAAATTTTTTCTTCAAGCGCATTATAATATTCATATTATGCTACTGTACATACACTATAGAAGATATTCATTTTCTTACTAGTACAACAATGTTGTTCATTATTGTACTAGTAAAAAATCTGATGTGGACACCACAAGACTTCCTTGTACGATTATTAAACTATACATATTTTTTTAATAAATAAATTACAAAATATTAATTTTAACTTCAAAACAGTAAGATATATAGCGACCATAAAGGTAGTTTTTAAAGAGAGTTTTGATTACAACAAAGAAATATTTGATTACAACAATGAATATGACTAATTTCACAATAAAAATATAATATTTGTTATTGTACGAATCATTAAATTGCACGTAGTTAACGTAAGTTGACATGAACATTTTTTTTTATTTTTTTGTCCTAATCCATAGCAAGCGTTATTACGAAAACAAAAAATCTGATGTGGACACCACATGACTTCCTTGTACGATTATTAAACTATACATATTTTTTTAATAAATAAATTACAAAATATTAATTGTAACTTCAAAACAGTAAGATATATTGTGGCAATTTGCAACGCCAATGTCACGGTTTTTCATGTAAAAATTCTTAAAGTTAAAATTTGTTAAAAATTATTTTTTTGTACCATTGTTTGAGTACCGTCTGTTTTTACCAGCTGTGACTTTCAAGTTCATATTTGCGCGGAGCGACATCTCATCTTAGTATTGTGCGATACGACTTTATCAATTTATTTAAATTCACGTTTTCGGTTCTATATCTCTTTGTTTCATTTTGCATTACTATTATTAACTTCAGCAAAATTTTATTCTGAAATTACTAGCACTAGAAAATATTTTTTATTTGATTAGTTCGCATTTTTGACCGATGAGGGTAACCTAGGTATAAAGCGTGCTGCGCGTTCGATTGGGAGGACTTTCTTTTTGTTTTTCGACCGTGAGAGTCGGCCGTTGAGCTTGGCTTGCGGAGAAAGTCAAGATGGCGCAACTAAGAGAATTCTAGTGAATTTTTTTTGTCTATTTCTTTTTTTCCAATTTGAGTTTTCTGTCGTCAACCATAACAGCAATGGGTGAGTTACTCGAATTTTATTTGTAGTTTTTTTATTTGATGTGGTTTTTTTTTTTGTAAAGCCATGTGGTTTTCAGTTTGGGTTGGCCCAATTGTTTGTAGTTCGAGTAACTCTACCACGATGTTGGTGTGGTTTGGGGGACAATTTGTTAGTCTACTTTTTTTGTAGAAGGTTAAATTTCATGAATCTATTGTAAATTTTTATTTTCATGCTTGCTATGTTTTTCACTAGACTTCTCTCAGCTGTTCTCCTATATTTTTTTCTTTTTGGATTTTTAGATTAAATTTAATTTTCAAAATTTTTATAGTCTTACGCTACCGTGGTAGTATTTATTGTAGTTCTGTTTAATTTTTCCGAGCCTGGTTAACCGGTTAAGGCTTTAGTTCCCTGGGTCATCGCACCCATTCAATTTTTGCTTTATTCCATTTTTTAGTAATATTCTGTTTAATTTTTCCTAGCCAAATTACTCGTGATGGCTCTAGGTCATTAGGGCTAATTTTTTTTTAAACTTACATTTTTTTTGTTTTTGCCATTTCTGTATTTCTGCGTAAATTTATCCCTTCACTGCCCTATCCTTAATCCTTCCCGTTTGAACGTGGCGTGAATGGTTAGATTGGCGGCCATCTTTGAGTTATCCTGTCGGATTACGGCTTGGACGTGTTCCCCTTTGAGAGCCGGATCTATTTTCTACGCTTTTTTTATTTTTTGTCGTGATCACAAATCTTGTGTTGAGTATACTTTTTTATTTGTTGATTTGGCACGAGCCGAGCGGAAAAATCTCAGTTTGGACTAGCTTCCCCTTTTATAACTGGTTATATTTTTCGACGCTTATTTTTTTCGTGCAAATCTATTTTTGGAGTATACTATTTTTTGTGATTTGTCACGAGACCAGCGGGAAATGTGTCCGCCAGGATAGTAGATTATTCGAGCGCGGTTTTTAATTTTATTGTAGTTTTTTATTGTTGCCTTGCCGCGCTTCTAGTAATTGTTTTTGGACTGCAGTCGACCTTTCCCACCTTTCCTCTGTGTCTGTTGTCTATCAGTCTTTTTGTGTTGAGTTTAAGTTTTGAAATTCTTTTGTATAACGCCTGACGGAGTTCAGAGCGCCCTTAAAGTTGTGTATTGTCATTTTTGTAATATCCACGTCCTTCAGACGATTCTGTCATCCCATTCTCGTTCGAGATACTGGGGATTATTTTTTTGTAGGGATAGTAGCGGCTTTGGTGGTGGTGACTGGCCCTTTGGCTCGGACTTTCCAGCAGCTTCTTGGCAGACCTAACGGAGGAGACCGCATCTAGACCCGCCAAAACCTTCTCCAAGGTTTAAGGCCAGGCTAGGCCGAGAAAGAGCTCACCATTCCACCGCGGTGGGAGATTTTCACCGTACCAGCGAAGGGCCTTTGCACCCACAGTCGCATCAGCTCTACCAGGCCACCTAAAGCTTGTCGCCGAGGTCCCTCCCCGTTCTGCAACAGCGGCGTCCTGGCCAAGAGCTCGGTCACTCCCCATAGTGGTTCCCCAGCAGTAGCTAGGAGGCGTTCTGTACGGCCGTCAGTTAGTATTTTTTTTTGTCAGTTCAAAAATTTTACTGTGCCTTTTATTAAACTCATTTATTTTTATTTGTATGTTGTTTTCCTTCCTTGAGTACACCTTCTCAAGAGTTTACCCTTTTTCAAGGTGTTGGCGCCCGAATATTAATTTTGTGGTAGTAAATTTTTTGCACAGGCGTTGGCTTGAGTCAGTTTTTACTTTAGTTGGGCTACATCAACCACAAGGTTAAAATTCGAACCCCGACCTCTGCTTCCGCTACAATCCGTGAGCTGCCAGTGCAATTTGTGTGCGACACAGGTAGGTAGGCCTTAGCAGGTGTCACAATATAGCGACCATAATCTAACCCGGTTCTTTTTAAAGAGAGTTTTGATTACAACAAAGAAATATTTGATTACAACAATGAATATGACTAATTTCACAATAAAAATATAATATTTGTTATTGTACGAATCATAAAATTGCAGGTATTTAACGTAATTTGACATGAACATTTTTTTTATGTTTTTGTCCTAATCCATAGCAAGCTTTATTACAAAAACAAAAAAGTATATAATTTTTAAATTTACATATCTCGCTTATACAATGGGCTAATTTAATAATACTTGATGTGCTAGACGCAGAAATTAATTCTCTAAAACTTTTATTTGAAGCATTTATTTCTAAAATCAAAATAAAATCATTTTATTCAAGAAAAACTGTTAACAACTTCAAGTAATGTGCCACTTCCGGTTAGCCTATTTTAACCAAAATCTATTATGTTATTTTGATTGACATAAAAGTCTTGTGTACCAAATTTGAAAAGTTTTGGATTATATTTTAAAACAGTTTTTCATTAAAATCTATTATAGGCTTCATGTAAAGTGCCACTTCTGGAAATTGTGTAATAACCAGAAAGGGAGGTACACAACTAGATGTTATAGCAGTCCTAAATACAAAATTTCAACTTTCTACGGCTTACCGTTTTTGAGTTATGCGAGATACGTACGTACGTACGGACGTACGTACATACGGACGTACGTACGTACGTACAGACGTCACGACGAAATTAGTCAAAATGGATTCAGGGATGATCAAAATGGATATTTCCGCTGAAATCTGAAAACCGAAATTTTTCGCGATTACAATACTTCCTTTACTTACGTACAAGGAAGTAAAAAATGTTAGCTTGTTAGTTCACCGCTGGCGGCAGTACTCGTCACAGCAACACATACCATATTGAAAATTGTTATTTGACAGTTGTATCGTTTATGTTTGGTAGGGCATACAGCCAAGTTTGGCTGAAATTGCAAACCCTACAATTAAACCAATTCCAAATGAAATATAAAAAAATCCCCAGTTTTCTTTGAAACACGCAGAAAAAGTAGTATATGTTATTCGGGGTAGAACGCCCTATTTCTAATAACATAATATACTATTATTGGCTATTTACACAAAAATGTGGTACAAATATTCTCCATTTCTTTTGACTGTAAATATAAAATCGTTCATATAAATTTATTCACAAAAAATGTTTCATTGTGATAATTGTCGAATTTATGTACATTCCAAAAAATAGGGGTTTTTGCAGTCAGGAAAATTATGGAAAAGTGAAAAATCGCTCGGCAGATTTAAACAATATCGGAAAAATATTTTTCTATTTCGCGTTTACAAAGTGAATTTTGTAGATCTTTTTTACTTCCTTGTACGTAAGTAAAGGAAGTATTGTAATCGCGAAAAATTTCGGTTTTCAGATTTCAGCGGAAATATCCATTTTGATCATCCCTGAATCCATTTTGACTAGTTTCGTCGTGACGTCTGTACGTACGTACATCAAGTATTATTAAATTAGCCCTATGTACTCGTATAAGCGAGATATGTAAATTGAAAAATTATATACTTTTTTGTTTTTGTAATAAAGCTTGCTATGGATTAGGAAAAACATAAAAAAAATGTTCATGTCAAATTACGTCAAATACGTGCAATTTTATGATTCGTACAATAACAAATATTATATTTTTATTGTGAAATTAGTCATATTCATTGTTGTAATCAAATATTTCTTTGTTTTGATTACAACATCAAAACTCTCTTTAAAAAGAACTGGGTTAGATTAATGTTAATTTAAGAATGATAGTAGTAAATGAATTATATTTTGCTCTATATCAAAATATTTCTCGGGCTTGGCTTAAATCTGTCAATATTTTGTAATTTAATTATTAAAAAAATATGTATAGTTTAATAATCGTACAAGGAAGTCATGTGGTGTCCACATCAGATTTTTTTTATCAAAAACAGTGATACAATGGAAAATTTTTCACAAATGTTTTTAAGGATTTATTAAATTGTGAAGTTGGTCTGAAGTGTTAAATAAATATCTTTCATTTTAGTTGTCATTACCTGTCATTACTCATGGAAAATTAATGCAATTATATTTTTTATAGTAAAATATTTACATCAACAAAGCACTGTTTTAAATTACAATTGAAAGTATTTATTTGTAGGTTAATAGCATAGTAAATATAAATTTTAATTCCAACCTAAGTTGTAACTGTCAAAATAAATTAAATTTTAAATATTTATTGAAACTCAGTGCTATCACCCTTGATATTTTAATATTTCTTTCAATAATAATTTTTAAATAAAAGTAAATTAATGCGAAATAGGAAAAATAGTTTGAAAAACACATATTACAATAAGGATCGTTGTAATACTAGTCTTTCAATATACTATTTCAGTACCTACTCTTCTTATGCGATATGAGTGGGGCTTTCATTTATATCTTATTTTTAGTATAGTCAACATCGCAATGGATTATAAAGTCACAACTTTAAAAATTATTTAACATTCATTAAAGTCGTTATAATTTAGTGACAGTATACTCGTATATTACTTGAGCTATTTGTAGTAGATATGTTTGTATGCGGTAACTTTTGTTATAAATGGGTATATATATATATATATATATATATATATATATATATATATATATATATATATATATATATACATATATATGGTTTTCAATTTAAGTTTTCACCATTGCTATCTCGAGAACCGTAAGAGATACAAAGTCGGTTAAATTAGCAAACAATTTCTGTGTTATAAAATAATATAATATAAATATAATATAAAATGTTTATACCCTTACATAACGAAAAAAACGACAAAAATGCAAAAGAAAAATTATTATTTTCATATTTATTTCTACATGTGCCATGACAAAAACAATTGAATATTTTGTTTTCATCATTGTTTGGGCGATTTAGAATTGTTCAAAATTATTGCCATGCTGATTTATACATAATTCCAGCCTTCTGAACATATTACTTCTGTCAGTTACACACATTTTAATTTTTCAATTGGTTTCTATGACATTATTTGCGTTGTGAGATTTATTACAACAGATTATTTTACATACTATATCTCTTTATTTCTAAATCTATAAAAGATATAATATTGTGACGTGCGCCCCTGAGAGAAAATTATGCATGCGCCGCTACTGATAGCATGTTCGCGAACAATGACGTAATCCCTTCGAAAGAACGTACCAGAGCGATAATGCAATCCCCGACGCGCTGAGACAGGCTAATTGCGCCGTGACCTCATTCCTTTGTATACGGGTCATTGTCGCTCCCGAGTCTTCTAGAACGTTATAGGCGGTATAAATACCGGCCGAAAGAAAGCGGACAGACAGTCTCATTTATACAAGCAACCAGAAATGAACTCAGTGATATAAATAATCAGTTTAACAGTGGTTAACATAAATAAATGTAGTTATATAAATAAGTGTAGTGATATAAATGTTAGTTAGATAAATAATCGTAGTGTTTAAGCATTTAATAATTTTCTTAGTGTTTATAATTATTTAATCATAGTTTTATTTGTTTTTATTATTTAATCCTTAAGTATTCATCGTTTAATAAACGTATTCTTTTTGTTAATAATATTTGTCTATGTTTTACACTTCACCCATATAAATAAAAAAACGTTACAATATAATATTTATATTTATCAGATAGAGAATTTAATGTTCTTTAATACTTGCAAGAACAAAAATTTTCAAAAAATAATATTTATTGCTGGTTAAAAAGTAAGGTACACAAAACAAAAGTGAACATTGAGATGCACAAATTCAATTTAGTCTTGAGGCTCGCATAAAAGAAAATGATCCCGAGAGAAAAACACACGCTGTTGTTAAACGAATGAGAATATATCTACTTTCATCGATACATATTTGAAAATTTATTATAGCTCAAACATTTAAGAATCTATAACTCAGAAATAAATAAAAATCGGATTACAATTTTTATGACTATATAAAAAAAAAACATTATGTTGGGCAAAAAACACAAACAATCCTTTAGGAGGACGGTTCAGATATAAAGATGATACAGTTTTTTTTAAAAGCATTGTATATTTTTTTTTGTTGATTATTATTATTTCCATCTTTCAAATAGCAAACGCATGATTAACGTTCTCGGCTAGAAATGGATAATAAGCCGTGAAGATATGTTATTTATCTCGTTATTTATTTATTTAGTTGGAGGTAATAAAGACACAAACATCCATACTTTAGCGGGATTCAAACCCGGGACATTCTGTATATGAAACTGTAACGCTACCAATGCAAAGCTTCGATCGAAAGCATTTGGTATATATTTTTTAATAAAACACCTACTTTGAAGAAAAAAAATCTGATGTGATCACCACAATACCTTCCGTCAATTCTACGTATTTTGTACAAATTCCACACAGAAATATTTTTGCAAGCTACTCTATGGGCGTTTTCTTTCAGGACTAGTGTAACAAACTTTAACAGCTTATTTCTGAGGTCATTTTCAGCCAAAAATGTCATATTAACATAGGTCCTATTCCTTCTAGTTACCAAAAAACAAGAGGTTGAAGTTCTATAAATAACACGAAATTTTCTAATTTTTGTAATCAAGGTACTTTCGGAATACAAGAGTTATTATTGAGTTGAGGAAATTTTAAATAGAAAGTACGTCTTGGTGAAATGTCCAACAACGTCGGAATTTTTTACAATTTTCATTACAAGTTGTTTAAAGTAAAATTTTGACATTAAACTGTAGTTTTAATTCAAAAGTTACTAAAAATAGTAAAAAATGGTTTTAGTGTAAACCAGTGATACCAAAAATGTGTTAAAAGTTTGAAATATTTCTGCTGTAAATAGAACGTTTTAGAGTGTAAAATTCATTGTAATAGTAATAAATGTACATAATTTAATGTATGTGATATAAATTTTGAATTGTATGTTTTGTTGTCCAAATCGTACACGTTAACATTAATAAATAAAATTAATTAATACAAATAAGGTATGACTTTTCAATAATAACTCTTGTTTTCCGAAAGTACCTTGATTACAAAAATTAGAAAATTTCGTGTTATTTATAGAACTTCAACCTCTTGTATTTTGGTAACTAGAAGGAATAGGACGTATATGTTCATATGACATTTTTGGCTCAAAATGACCTCAGAATAAGCTGTTAAAGTTTGTTACACTAGTCCTGAAACACCCTGTATAGCATTATAACATAATAACCTGCTAAATTGGCTTATCGCTATAATCTGTTGTATTACCTTATGTGATTTGTTTTTGCCACCTTAAATTATTTTTCATTTTTATATTTCCAGTAAAATCATTTCACAAAGATATTATGTAAATTTTATTTGACAGTGGCAGCTGTCAATTAATAATATTTGAATATTCTGTTTCCATGGTGCTGCACCATTGGTGCAGCTTTTAGCAGAATTAGGTAGCAAGTTATTTCTTTATCTCTAAATTCAGTGAATATAAAGTAAAAAATATAATTAAATCGAATAAAGAATAACATATTCTTTTATTTATAATAACATAAAAGGTAAAAAATGATATTTAACAGCGTTTTTTCAAGAAAAACTGTTAAAATTTTCAAATTAGGGTACTTTCAGTTAACCAATCATAACCAAAATCTAGTCAACTCTTCGTATGGACGTACGAATGAAGAATATGAAAGAATTATAATTTTTGGAATTGTAGTATTGGGGTTATCGAAGGAGGAATTTTTGTCACACCCAAACACGCACACACACACACACACACACACACACACACACACACACACACACACACACACACACACACACACACACACACACACACACACACACACACACACACACACACACACACATACAGACATCATCGTAAAAACAGTAAATTCGTATTGTACGGACTCTAAAACGTGTTTATTCATTAAAATCTCACCATCGATTTTTTTGACAATACCTTCTTTACCTATAGGTGAGGGAAGGTAAAAAGTAACAATTCGTTTTGTTGGAGATAAATTTGATATCCATATCTGTATTCTTTTTACATTTTTATTTTCCCTTCAGAAATTATTTCCTATCTGAATATGAAATTATTTTTGAAGAACAAAATTTTAATATCAGTTTCTCTTTACTTTATGCATATTGTTCAAGTACTTGGAAAAATATTTCAAAATGAAATTTCCTGAACGACTGATTCAATAAGAGAAACAAAATTAAATTGTATGTCCTTCTGAACTTCCCGTTGATATAAAACGCAACGATAATTTGCGAATTCAGTACCTTCAATCGTAATATGCTTCAAGAAATATACGGTTCGGGATTTGCATGCTGTAAGTTTAGTTGCTCCGTAATTCTAATGAAATTGGTTATCGTAGAAGAAGCGAAACACACTGAGCAAATGTAGATGGTCTGTTCGTGGATTATGCTTTTGTGACCAGCAAATAATCGCTCATGAATATTTAACATCAATTTATATACTTAATCGAAATTGGTTTTGTTACTCTAAGCTAAGAAATACGGTATTTGCTTTTGTCAGATCCAACTATACACTATTTCAAATTAGAAAATAAACAGATTAACATTAACATGTAGGTACTGTTTTCTTAAGGTATTCTGATAATGTTATAAGCCTGGTCTTTTAGAAGAATTTGGTCATTTATAAGTAATCACTTTTTAATAACAAAACTGTAAATTCCCATAGCGATCAGTTTCTATTTTCATACGTAATATAACAAGTGATATGATTATCATCGATCATATTCTCGAGAGAAACCGTGCTGCAGATATCACGAGTCCAAAGCACGAGTGAAATGTGCTGCTTCGGTTTCACGAGCAATATCTTCGATTATTAATCATATCACGAGCTTATATATATAATGAGAGAATATAATGAATTTTTGTAACACATATTATTAACCTAACTTTTAATATACATGCTCATAATGTATTAAAACATGGTACTTACGAGTTTTATTTAATATATCGGAGTTTCAATTATTGTTATTACTTATTTTATACTCAAAATTATCTGTCAATGTCGTAAATAAAGAAAACAAATCCCTTAGTAATGACTATAAATAAGGTGGTAATTTCTTTGTTTTTATCATCGTTGTGATAGACATGTAACTAGGGAGATTCTGAATGTTGATTGACGGAAAACATATCACGTGACTAATGAATTATATTTTCAATAAAATAAAATAAGTGATATTACACTTATCCAACACAGACTTATAATATACTAGTTACTATGGTAATTTGAAATAAATAATATACATTACTCACTCCGTGAGAGAATAATTGACAGGTCACGGGGAATTATTACTGATTTTTGCGATTTTTTTAATATAAATAAAAAGCGTTTGCAAAATTATTTTATTTTGGAAATAATTTAACATTATGAAATTTATTTATTTAAATTAATATTAAAACATTTATATTAAATAATACTTAGGTTATTTATTTTTACTCAATGATAGCTGTCATCTACGACTGATGAAACGAAATCTAGTTAGTGGTTGCTACTTTCGGAATTAAAATCAGAGGATCTGCTTGTGCTTCTAATTAAATATGTTTAAGAGAAATGTCCTCATTTTCATCCATTTCATTGTATCAAACAGTTCCTAATGTAAGACAGTGATTATTACAGATTTTTTTTCTCAATAACAACCATTCAATGGCTACGTTGTAATTTAAAATAGTATGTCAAATAATATGTCATTGTTAATTAATGAACGAAAACATAAAAATGATTTAAAGAATTTTTAAAACAGTGTTGGATAAAACGTAAATTTATTACATTTGTATGGAATGTATAAGTAATAGCCACAAGAAAATTAGTCCAGCGCGCATCGTGGCTAAACTTTTTTTCGTGACTAATATGTTACATTTTGAGAGAGAACTGTTACAAGATGTCAGACTAATATTTCAATTGGGAATTAAACAAAAATTAAATTAAAATCAACACATAATGTATTTTTTAGGTATAAAAATTTTGATTTTAATTTAATTCTTCTTTAATTTTCAATTAAATTTTGGTTCAGCCAATATATAACACTATCAATTGTGGAGAGTAATACATAAATCTGTATATTGGCAGCATAATTAATCAAAAAGTGAGTATCTTTTACCAAAGAAATCATTAAACAAACAAATTTCATTGTACTACTGTGGAAATTTTTCTTCTTACATATAATAAAAATTAAAACAAAGATTTAAAATTTTATTATATGGGTCCAATATTGACTAAAAAATTAAAAAAATACCTGGACTTGTTTGGTTTTTGCAGAAATTTTGAATATACCCAATGAAAATTTATAAAATTAAATAATGGTGTTTATTTGAAATCATCACTTAAGAGCACAAAAATCGTCATTAAAGTTTAAAAGTCGGCACTAAATTAATCCATTATACGACGATTTCATACAAATGCAGTGTTACCAACTTTATGATAATTATTGTGCATGTAAGATGTACAATAGTTAATTTGTATGTAAAATGACAAAAATATATACAAAGAGAACGAACTAAATAATTCCGATGAAGAAGTTTGAGTTATAACACATAATTTTGAGAGTTCGTTACGACAACCTCAGTATCCGAAAGTTAATAACATTGAGTGTCAGATTGACATATAATATACATAACCTATAATTATAAATATTCCTTTAATTATCACAAAATTTCGATTTCAAATAAAATTTAATATGTACCTCGGTACTGAAGTTCCTTTTATCACTTATATGGTATATTTTCCTTGGCCTTGGCAACTAAATTCCATATTCGTGATAAAAAGTAGAATTTCAGTGCCTTGATACAAAAATAACTATTAAAAAATCTGATGCGGCCAGCATAATACCTTCCGTCAATCCTGTGTATTATGTATAAATTCCATACATAAATTTTCTTGCAAAAGATTCTAAATTTCCAGTAAAATTATTTCAGAAATAAACTATGAAAATTGCACTTGACACTGACTTCTTCTTCTTTTTTAGCTTTTTTCATTCATCACGGGCCGCTATTTTCTTCTTCCACTCATTTCTGTTTTTCGTGTCGTTCTTATTAAGTTCCTTTTCTTTCAAGTCTTCCGCAAGACAGTCCTTCCATCTTATCTTTGGTCTTCCTCTGTTTCTTTAACCTTCTATTTCTAAGCTATTCATTTTTTTTCCAATATATTCTTCATCTCTCCTCATGACATGTTCAAACTAATGTAATCGTCTCTCGTATCTTTCCAGAAACTTCTAACACTGGAGTTATTTCTCTTATTCTTCTATTCTTTACCTATTTTTTCGTGTCTTCCCCAACAATTATCTCAACATCCTCATCTCTGCCACATTTATTTACTTTTCATTAGGTGCGTTTAATAAGCCCCAGGAAAACAAGCAATCGGAAGTAAAATTTGTTGAACGAATTTACTAGCCTAGCATTTGCTAGATTTGCTTGCATGCAAACCAAGCGCCAAATTTATCGCTTGTCTTGCTAACTTATGAAATATAATGGCGGGAAATGCAAATTATACATACATGAATTTAACTTGTACTGTTTTATCTCATTTCATGGTGTGTTTATTTCAATTACATATCAAAAAGGCTTTCAAAATTGTGTGATGAATGTTCATAACATTGTTAAATTTGAAATATTTTCTTAGACCTAAAAAAATGTTCAAAATTAATTCCACTATCTGCAAATAACTGTACCTATCTATAAATTCATTTTGTATATCTTTCTAGACCAATAAAAGGGATATGAGAGATACATATTTTATATTTGACGACTGTATAACTTTCTCGATGATATTTGTGAATATCAGTTCGTCATATAGCTAGCAAATCTTTCAGTGTACTAAGCAACAAGTCTCGTTTGCTTACCTAGCATTTGCTTGAACCGCTTACTTCATTGAACGGTGCTACAGATACTGACATCTGTCAATTTGTATTATCTGAATATATTAGCAGTTTCCATGGTTAGCATACGTGTTAAAATCTTCAAATGAGGGTACTTCCGGTTGACCATTTATAACCAAAATCTAATAACTTGTTCTTCTGGATGTAAACTTGAGAAATATGAAAAAATTATAACTTTTGGAATCGTGGTATCGAAGTTATGCGATCCGAAACTTTCATCACACAAACACAGACACACACACACACACACACACACACACACACACACACACACACACACACACACACACACACACACACACACACACACACATACATACATACATACATACATACATACATACATACATACATACATACATACATACATACATACATACATACATACATACATACATATGTACATACATACAGACATAATCGTAAAAATGGTAAAATCGTATTGTATGGACCCTAAAACGTACTTATTCACTAAAAACTCATCATTGAATTTGTTGACCAAAGACAATACCTTCCTTACCTAAAGGTGACGGAAGGTAAAAATCTGATATGACCAATACAATACCACCCTCTATCTAATTTTTACAATATAAATACATACTTTTGGGGTCTCGTGGCCGTGTGCCTGAGTATCTGGTCGCGAATCTGGGAAATCGGATTCGATTCCGATCAGCGCCAAATATTTCGATTTTTAAATGGCACAAAATTGACCCCTGTGGTGCACTCTCCACATCAGAAATAACAGCTCGTGAGTGACGCTTGGTAAATGCGCACCCAGCAATGGGTAATAATAATATGCCTTCATGTTATATTTATTTATTTAAATACATATGTGGATGACTAATGTAAGAAATTATGTATATTAAGCTCGTTTTCATATAACTATTGTTCTATTTACTATTTTCTTTTTAAAACGTTTCCACGAGTATTATTAATTTGGAGTAATATTTATCTATCAGTTACAGACATTTGAGCTAAACTGTGTAACCATGAATTTGTGTTTAAAACATAAGTTTCGGGATATAATTTTTATATTATTTTATAAATTTATCCATAAAATATAAAGAAAAACTATTAATTCGAACCTGTATAAAAATGAATAATCTTTAATTTCTATAAAACCATAAATTGCGAAAAAATATCTAAAGGCATTTTTTGAAGAAAAACTATTTTGAGCTTCAAGTTAAGTGCTATTTCCTATTATCCGATTAACACCAGAATATAATGGCTTGTTCTTATATTAAAACAGGTAGAAATATGGTTTCAAAATTTTCTGAATGATAGTATTTGTGTGCCCAGGAGATCCACACTCACACGCATACATACACACACACGTATACACCCACAGACATCATCGTGAATATATTAAACTCGGATTGTAGGGACCTTAACACGTGGTCATTTACCAAAATCTCGATATGCGATTTTTAGCACGATCCCTATACCTACCTCCCTTATCAAGGTTAGCGGGAGGTAAAAATAAAGTTTGATATACTTTTTCAATTTATACCTCTCGCTAAGAGAGGTATTGTATTCATGTTAAAAATCGCATATCCGCATTTTATTGAATAAGCACGTTTTAAGGTCCCTAGAATAGGATTTTAACATTTTTACGATGATGTGTGTATGTGTAGATGTGTGTGTGTGTGTGTGTGTGTGTTAGGATCTTGTAGGTACGATTTTACAAATTCTATACAACTAAAGACCTGTTTACCTACGGATTCCTCAAGCTAAATGGACAACCGGAAGTGGTAGTTTCTTAAAGAAATTCTTCTAAATATTATTTTTTGAAAATTTATATCAATACAATAATAAAGATCTTTAAATTCTCAATCTAATACATTTAAAAAAAATATTATATCTTCTATAGATTTAGAGATATATTATATAATAATATAGAATAATCTGTTGTAATAAATCTCGATGCCCAAACAACTCCATGGAAACCGGTTGAGATATTTAAATGTTTATAATTGACAGATAAATGCAAAATTTCAGTGTCAAGAATCAACAGTTTTATTAACATTACAGAAAGCTTGTATTATTAATTAAATATTTAAAATTATAGGTATATTAATATTACATATATCCTTAAGAAATATCGCTAATACCGTCAGTGAATATAAAGAATTTTGAATATATTTGAAAAGTAGAAGAAAATTCCTCATAGAACGAAAGAATAGATACAATTTGAATTATTTGTATGTAAAGAAATGTTAAATTCGTTAATTATGACTCGGGTTCAATCCCGACCGACGCCAAAAATTACTTCGAATTTTAATGACACAAAATTGACCTCTGTGGTGCACTTCCCACGACAGCAGTGAATGCCCGTGAAGTGACGCCTGGTAAGCGCCCACACGGTACAAATATTTCATCATTTACCAATAATTGCGTACAAAGCTGATTGGCACACCCAGCAATGGGTAATATGCCGTGATGATATATTTATTTATTATTTATTTATGTAACATAAAATTGAAATGGCGAGAGGTTATGTGCTAGCCACATCAGATTTTTATTTTGTTTAAAAAAAAATGTTAAACCACTTATATTCAACCCTATTTTGTAAGAAAGTTGTTATTTCTTAGCAACGTTGCTATAGCAAATAACCAATAATAATTGCGAACACTGAATAAATCATGAAAATGATAGACTTTATATTTATTTTTATTGGTTAATTTTTTTAGTAACGTTGCTAAGACAACAACTTCCTTACAAAATAGGGCTGAATATGTAGTTTTTTGTGTACTAAGGGTGAAACTCTTTGCAGATCAAAGCTAAATATTGCTGCTCAAGCGTAACGAAGGCTGGAAATAGTTGTGGTCTGCAAAGATACTTTCAACCAGCGATAAACAACATTTTTTGTATGATCAGGAAAATTAATACTTTTAAATTTTTTTTTTATTATTATTTATCTACCTTGTTGGGTATTAAGCAAATGTTTTATGTTCTGTAACCAAAATATGTTCGAAAAGTAGGCTTGCCATTCGTTTCGATACGTCTGGACATGTCGTTATCGGCACGTCCCGATGACCTAGAAAATGTTCCGATATTTAGCCAAATTCCGGAATAAAAAAAGTTCATGAACCCTTCATGGTTTAACAATAAATAAAAAAAATGGACCTATTATCAATAATTATTCCCAGCCAAATATCAAAAGTTTGTCGACTGGATTTATTATCAATATTTGAGACGCATATAGGAGAGAGGGTACTACTACAGAATTGTTGAGTTTACTTATTGTTTCCCAATAGTTGACTTTTCCTTAATCAGTCAACATGTTTTGGATATTTCCAGTAAATTCTGTTGTGTTTTGGACGAAGTTTTCAGCATTTTATTTAAAAAGTATCGATGTATTAATGGTTAATCCTAGATAGGTGTATTTATTTGTTTAATTTCTTTTCCTTGATATTTAAATTTTAATATTTGTTTTATGGGTTTCCTGTATGAAAATGAATTACTTGGGTTTTATCAGGATTTATTTCTAATTTAAGGTTGTTGTAATATTTTCCTAATACACTTAATTTTTTCTGCGTATCATTTATTGATTTTGGTAGAATAACGATGTCGTCTGCATACTGCAGGTGTGTGTGTATGCGTGTGTGTGCATGCGTGTGCGTGCGTACGCGCGTTCGTGCGTGCCTATTCTAATTGTTTTTTTTTACTTCCTTGTACGTAAGTAAAGGAAGTATTGTAATCGCGAAAAATTTCGGTTTTCAGATTTCAGCGGAAATATCCATTTTGATCATCCCTGAATCCATTTTGACTAATTTCGTCGTGACGTCTGTACGTACGTACGTACGTCCGTACGTACGTACGTATCTCGCATAACTCAAAAATGGTAAGCCGTAGAAAGTTGAAATTTTGTATTTAGGACTCCTATAACATCTAGTTGTGCACCTCCCTTTCTGGTTATTACACAATTTCCAGAAGTGGCACTTTACATGAAGCCTATAATAGATTTTAATGAAAAACTGTTTTAAAATATAATCCAAAAGTTTTCAAATTTGGTATACAAGACTTTTATGTCAATCGAAATAACATAATAGATTTTGGTTAAAATAGGCTAACCGGAAGTGGTACATTACTTGAAGTTGTTAATAGTTTTTCTTGAATAAAATGATTTTATTTTGATTTTAGAAATAAATGCTTCAACTATAAGTTTTAGAGAATTAATTTCTGCGTCTAGCACATCAAGTATTATTAAATTAGCCCTTTGTATAAGCGAGATATGTAAATTTAAATATTATATACTTTTTTGTTTTTGTAACAAAGCTAGCTATGGATTAAGACAAAAAAAAATGTTCATGTCAAATTACGTTAAATACGTGCAATTGTATGATTCGTACAATAACAAATATTATATTTTTATTGTGAAATTAGTCATATTCATTGTTGTAATCAAATATTTCTTTGTTGTAATCAAAACTCTCTTTAAAAAGAACCGGGTTACATTATGGTCGCTATATATCTTACTGTTTTGAAGTTAAAATTAATATTTTGTAATTTATTTATTAAAAAAATATGTATAGTTAAATAATCGTACAAGGAAGTCGTGTGGTGTCCACATCAGATTTTTTACTTATTCCTATTTAAAAAATTTTGTCCCATAAGATTTCATGTGGGTTTTTGGAGGTCTATAAACATGGCGCTCTTTCGTTGTCATCATACAATATTATACTATTGATTTGAGTACGAACAGGTTGTCGATACATGATTGTTTCTTGCGAAAGCTTGATTGTGATTCTGGAAAGTCATTATTACTTTCGACTCATGTCTGTATACTGTTGTTCAAAATGTAGATAAAAAATTTCTTTATAGGATTGAGTACTGAAATTGGTCTGTTGTTACTTGTATTCATTCTATCACCTTCTTTGTAGATCATTGATACTTTATCTTTGGTAATTATTCAGATAACCTTTCTTCTGACGTGAAAAGATTTTGGGCGTTTTGGAGATGAAGTTTTCCAGTTTCAGGGAAATACTTTTAATTTTGGAGATATCGAATTTATGGCTTTCCAGAATTTTTCATGTTTTCTAGGGTGAATTTGAGGATTTGTTAATACCAAATATTTCATACGATGACTGTCACTTTTATGTGAAAGTAGTGCTGCATATCGATGGCCTAGTACACACTTGTGTTAAATACACTTTTCGAGTAAAATGAATTAAATGCATGAGAGATAATTTTGGAGAGAATACTTTATTGAGGTCAAGTTAGAAAATGAGTGACATCAATTTAGATATGGCAGTATGTTGTACGTACTTGAGGTACATTGTAATTAATTATTAAATGTATATTAATTTCGAGTATATACCGAAGTAAAATATTAACAAATCTATGTTTAATTAATAAACTACCAAATATTCAAATTTATTTTCTAAAAAATGTTTCAATTAGCACTACACACATGGTGTGTGCGCTAAGCCGTCGATATTGTAATTACTATTTCTGAAATTGAATTTATTTTTTCTGAAAGTGATGTTACTTTTTCTGAAATTTAGTTTACTTTTTCTGAAATTGAATTTACATTTTCTGGTATTGAATTTATTTTTTCTGATATTGAGGTTGAAAAGGTATAGTGATCCGGAATTAATTTTATATTTCTGTACATGTTACATTTCAGTTTATTTGTGTATTTTGATATTTGCATAAATTTTGGGGTTGTGATTTTAGCTTTTATGTTTCTATTATTTGCAGATGCAGTTTATCCCATTCCCTGAAGTCTAGTGTGGGTAATTTCGTTTTTACCTTCCGTCACTAAGTAAGAAGGGTATTGTCTTTGGTCAAAAAATTCAATGGTGAGTTCTTAGTTAATAAGCACGTTTTAGGGTCCCTAGAATACGATTTTACCATTTTTACAATGATATCTGTATGTATATATGCGTGTGTGTGCGTGTCTGTGTGTGTGTGACGATTTTTTCATAGACAATAACTCCAATACTACAATTCGAAAAATTATAATTCTTTCTTATTCCTCTACCTTATATCCATATAAAGAACTGGATAGATTTTTGTTATAATTGATTAACCGGAAGTACCTTCATTTGAAGTTCTTAACAGTATTTCTTGAAAAAATGTATTTAAATATCATTTGTTGACATTTATATTACATATTAAAGAATATTTAACTTGCTATACAGTTGATTACATTTTTCTGTTCATATTCCAATGATAAAGAGTTAAAAAATTATAAAGACATTAAATTTCATAAATCAGCCAGCTATGCTATAACCATAGAAACTGCTAATATATTCAAATTGACAGATATCAGCGTCAATAAAAAAAATGAATAAGGCAGAGAGATGAGGAAGTTGAGATGGATGTTGGGGAAGACACGGGAAGATAGGATAAGGAATGAGAGGAAAAGAGAAATGGCTCGAGTAATATAAGTTTCTACAAAGATGGATTACATTGGTTTAGGCATATTATGAGGAGAGATGAATAATATATTGGAAGAAGTCACCCCGCTGGTCGAGCGTGAGGCAGTATACATACATATATCTGCAGCGCTCGAAGCGATCTTCACCGCTCGGATCCTGGGGTTGTGGGTTCTATTCCCACTATGGGCATGGATGTGTGCGTCCCTTTCATCATCTTATCTCCATCTTTGCGATGTGTAAGATGACAAGGAAATAAATTATAAGTGTAAACGTTTTAAATACAATATATAATTATCATTATGTAGAAGTGTATAGTAGCGTTTACGAATGAAATAATAAACATGGTTGGAAATTATAATTAAACTATGTTTTATTTAGAATGATAACAAGCGTACACTTTGACAAACAAAAAACAACTAAACCAATATTATATTGCAGTGCTGCCATCTGCAGATCATACTACGATAATGGCGCTAATATCAAAGTAGTTCAATATATAATTGTATTTCCAGCACATTAATATAGTGGAAGAAGAATGAACAGCATAATACTAGGAGGTAGAAATTATAGTAGACCAAAGAGAAGTTGGAAGGACTGTATTGACGAAGACTTGAGAGAAAAGGCACTGAATGAGGACGACAAGCAAAATACAAATGAGTGAAAGAAGAAAATCAAGAATAGCGACCCCTAACGAATGGGAAAAGCTAAAGAAGAAGTATTAGCTGCAATCGGTCATAAATTACTGTGATGTGATGAAAAGAGGAGCAGATAAATGAAACTATTCATTATTAATAAAATTTTACATGTTTTATTTAACGAAAAAATACTGCATTCTACAGTACATTGTACATAATGTAAAACAGTATGTAAAATATAAAATTAAAATTAATTTATAAAGTATTTGAAATTTTAAATAAATCTTTTATGGATTTCTGAACTATATTGGTTCGTTTTTCGGATCCGGATTATCGATCGTCCGGATTTTTGACGTCCGGATTATTGACGCTCTATTGAATATATATATATATATATATATATATATATATATATATATATATATATATATAATTTTGCAGGCTTAGTGAAGTACACTCATTTTTATTTGTCAAGCTTTCGGTTATATTTTCAAACATCTTCAGGACACTACAATACAATGATGAATACGTTCAATATGTTTTAGAATAATTTGGTATAATATACTCACATTAGTTGAGAATGTTTTATAATTTTTTTTAACAATTACAAACATGTTTGTATAAATGTGCCATGAGCACATGGTTATCAAGCGGACAATACGGTTTTTTTTTTAATAACACAATAAAAACCACTAAAACATAGAAATAGTATATTTAGTTCCTAAAAGTATGCGTTGTTTTACATGCAACAAAGAAAGAGATTGTTAATTTTGTTTTAACCTGGATCTAGGTGTGAAGGATTTTGAATATTGTTTGACAATTGTAACAAATAAGTGTGGTCTATATGTTTGGCCAACATATTGTGCTTGACAGTCAGCGCAAAAAATACGGTACACTGTATACTGTATATTGTTATACTACTTTTAAATGCAATTTTAACTGTGTCATGTTTGAGAACTATAGTTATTATAGTTGTAAGGTCTGGTATATAAGGTATTAAAGTATACAAGAGAAAATAAGAAGGCACTATACAAGTACAGGAAACACCAAACTACCGATAATCTAATAAATTTAAAAAAAGCTAGGGCACAAGCACGAAAAATAATAAAAAACGCTAAGATAACATCATGGAGACAATACGTAGCAAACATAAACACCAATACGCCTGCTAAAGAAATGTGGAATCAAATTAGAAAAATAAAAGGACTAAACACAACACACGGAACATCGGTATTGAAAATTAATGGATCATATATCACTGGAAACCAAGAAATTTGCAATGAACTAGCAAACACATTCGAATACAATTCATCAAACAATCACTATGATCATGAATTCCTACAAATTAAAAAGGAGGCTGAAAAATCCGAAATATCAATAAAAGAATGCGACAATCCTATAAACAAACCACTTACATACACGGAAATAAAAGATGCCATAAAAAACACGAAATCGAACACTAGCCCTGGCCCCGACAACATTACACCGGAATTAATAAAACATTTACCCGAAGAAGCTATTTTACACCTACTAGACATATACAACTTAATATGGAAAATCAACACGTTCCCTGATCAATGGAAACAAGTAATACTAATACCAATTTTAAAACCTGGTAAGGATAAAATGCTTCCTGAAAATTATAGGCCTATTGCACTTGCAAGTACACTATGCAAAATAGTTGAAAAAATAATAAACAAAAGACTTTTATGGCATCTAGAAAAAAACGACCTATTATCAGTGCAACAAAATGGTTTCCGAAATGGTAGATCAACAATTGACCACCTAGTATCCGTAACGTCAAATATACAAACGGCATTTACAAACAAGCAACATCTTGTGGCAGTATCCTTCGACCTGCAAAAAGCCTTTGACACTACATGGCAATATAACATATTAACAACACTAAAAAGATACGGAATTGACGGACACCTACTACACTTTGTAAAAAACTTTCTATCACACCGCAAATTCAAAGTACGCTACAATCGTTGCATTTCTCCAACAAAACTACAAGAAAACGGTATACCGCAGGGATCAATAATTAGCCCAACACTGTTCATTATAGCAATAAACAGCATCACTGAACACATACCCACAAATATAAAATACTCATTATTCGCCGACGACCTAATCATACATAGCAAGAACAAAAATCTCCAAACAATAAAAGATAATTTACAAACTGCGATAAACAACATAACACAATGGGCGAAACAAACTGGATTTAAATTCAGTGACACGAAAACAAAAGCCATTCACTTTTGCAAAATTAGGAAAGATCAACATCATCACCCCACTCTCTTTATAAATAACAAGTACATATCATACGCAGATACAATCAAATTCTTAGGCATGCACTTAGATAGAAAATTAACGTGGAAGACACATCTTGAACATCTAAAGCAGGAATGCAACAACAAACTAAACCTACTTAAAAACCTGGCAAGTAAAGATTGGGGCGCAGACCACGAAAGCCTAATGAAAATCTATAGAACACTGATTAGATCGAAACTCGATTACGGATGTGTTGTATATCTAACTGCTAAGAAACACCAACTACGTAAAATAGAAGTAATTCATAATGCAGCAATAAGAATAATATGTGGAGCCTTAAGAACAAGCCCTGTCGTGAGTCTTATGGCAGAAACAGGAGAACAACCATTAGTAATACGCAGAGAACAACTCCTGCTAAATTACCTAACCAGATTAGCAACAAACACGAAAAATCCTACACATAATAACCTATTCATACACAAAAATCATAAACTAATGTTAAAAAACGACAACGAGTATCAAAAAAATATCAACAAAATATTAAAATCTATAAATTTAACCATACCACCCATTCAAGAATTATATAAAACTCAGCATCCACCATGGACACTCCAAAGAGCACACTTTAACCTACAACTAACAAAACACGACAAACAAAACACACCAGCAACTATTATAGGAAACGAATTCTTAAAGCTAAAAAATGAAACATATACGAACCATGAATTTATCTATACAGACGGGTCCAGAATTAGCACCCAAACTGGCGCCGCTGTATTCACCGAAACATCATCAAAAAAATATCACCTACCGAGCTACACGACTATCTATACAGCAGAAGCATTTAGCATCTTAAAAACAACACAATACATAAACAAATGCAACAGTAACAAATTCGTAGTATGCACTGACTCACTAAGCTGCATACAGAGTATACAAAATCTATTCCCATCCGATCCTATAATTCTAAAAATTCAAGAGAACATCCATAAATCCATTTCAGAAGCCAAATCCATTACCATCCTTTGGGTACCGTCTCACTGTGGAATAAAAGGCAACGAAGAAGCGGACACACTTGCTAAACAAGCTGCAACTCAGACAATGATTACGCAAGTGCCCATACCACCAAGAGATCTCATATCGACCATCAAGAAAAAAATGAAAGAAAAATGGCAACAACAATGGACTCAAACCACCAATAATCACTTGAGAAGAATAAAACAAACAGTAGCCCCATGGAAAATAAGTGCCAGCAGAAGAGAACGGATAGTAGCAACCAGGCTTCGAATCGGCCACACCCTCCTGACCCATGACTACCTATTCAAACGGACAGAACCAACAAAGTGTGAACAATGTAATACAAAACTTACCGTGGAACACCTTCTCACAGAATGCAGACAGTACACCTCACAACGTAGTTCACTCAACACACCAGCCACACTCATAGAATGCCTCGGAAATGAAGAAAACTTAAAGAAAGTTTTTAAATATTTAAAAAGTATTAACATATTTAACAAACTATGAATAGATATGAATGTAAACAAATAATGTACTGTAAATTATACTTATTAACTAACTAACTACTCCAAATGTAAATAAGAAATAACACTATAAAGTATACCTTTGTTAAGCCGGAGCACTAATAACTTCTGTAGTTGAAGTGCTCGATAATATTAATAAATAAAAAAAAAAAAAAAGCATACTTGAATTAATGTGGTTCATTCTGTCGATCTTGCAGCTGATTTTGTAGTAGATGATTGTTGGAGTTGAAAAGTAAGTTATTTATGAAGTTTTTCGGGTAGCCATTGCTAAGTGGCATTAGTATTAATAATTGTTCTAATTGTACATTTAGTATTAACATACATAAATAATATTTGTAAAATAATTGTAATTATTGTAAAACCAAATATGTGAAAAATAAAATACTGACACTGTGTATGTATTGTAATCAAGCATTTCTTTGGTGTAATCAAACCCCCTTTGAATGCCGGTCAAACTATTATTATTTAAATAAATTTATAAATTATTAAATTTATATACTTTACTTACCGTTCAGTGAACGGTAAGTACATCACTTACCGTCATGTTAGTCCTAGCAACCAGTAAACATAACTTACTGTCGTGGAAACAGGCATGGTAAATTGATAAAAAAGATTAATCGCACAAAAAAATTTTTTTTATTAAAACATGTTATAAAGCAATGTTTAAACAGTCTATAATGGTGGACCGCGCGACAAACTCTTCACAAAAGTACACGCGAGTAACGGAGTGTTACTATATTTCAACTGGAACTGGAGATTAGTATAAAAGTTTCTATTTCTTCCATAGTTAAAACCTTAGAATTTTTGGACCTAAACCCGTTCGATTTTCGCTTCAAAAATCGCAATAAACTTGAGTAATTACCGATGTCCACGTTATGATTAACTTTGATTGTTACCTTAAGCATGGACTAGTAAAACCTTAGCGAAGAGGGTTTCCTTGCTTTCGACAGATGCCAAAAATAAGTCAAAAGACTATTTTGACAGTAGCTTTCTTATTTCGCACCATTTAAGACATGCATTATAAGTATTTCCATAAAGCATACAGCTGCTTCAATTTTTCAGGAAGTAAGCCGCAATTTTTTGCTATTTTTGCAGCCTCATCAACTTCGTTCGTTTCCTTCTGAACCAGTGAACTAAAGATATACAAAATAAAACTGTAGAACTGTACTAATAAATAAACCGTTGTTTTCTCGCTCTCATTGTTATGCACAAAAAAATGATCAAAGCAACTATTAGATAATATATATAATAGATAAATAATTAGAAAATCGTCGATCGTACATAATTATATATATATATATATATATATATATATATATATATATATATATATATATTCCACGGGCGTAACTTGCTTTTATGGCCTTTGACGTGTTTCAAGTCCCACGCCATAAAAGCTTCTTTAGGCCCTTAATATATAAATAACTATTAAAAATCTCGGAGCCTATGTTTTAAAGATAAACACAATTTCTTAGATATACAGTGTAGATTTCAAATGTGTGTAACTGTCAAATAAATGACTATCGAAAAACTGAACATATGAAATTAATAATGCTAACGTTTTAAAAAGAAAGTAAATAGAACGATAATTGTATGTTATACGCAAAGGAACTTAATATAGTTCCCAGCATTAGTAGATATGTAGGTATGTATTTAAATTAATAAAAATTAAATGGCGAGAGATATTGTGCTGGCCACATCAGATTTTTATAATTCGCCGATGCTGGTGCCAAATTGTCTAAACAAAACATAGTGATTGAAAACCAATTACCGTTGTTAAAGGTTATATCGGCAATTCGGTTGGAAACAAAATAAATTTTATAACACAAATGCTTGGAGACGATAAAATTTAAGAAGTGCAAAAATGGAATTTAGATCGTAAAATAATCAGAAAAATAATTAATTCTACGAGCTTAGGCTCATGATAGTTCGGCCAGCTTTCATTTTCAACAAATTATAAAACCTACATATATGGTGAGAAATTACTATAAATTTCTTTCTAATACTCAAAATATAAACTTAAAACTTACAAAAACTGTGGGCCAAAATGACGGCTTATAATAGTTACACCGGCATTTAAAGGGTCATCTTCTACAGTAAAATCTTGCTTGCAATATACGTACATAAGAAGGTTATTTCAAGAAAAGTGATCACATCGATAATTTTTTTATTATTGGGAATGGAAGAACATCATTTAAATAAAAGTTGTAATAAATAGAAAGGAGGCATAGAAAAAAATGCAAACTAGTGGTTCCCAAACTATAACAAAGTTTTATTTTCTTGAATGAGATTTCCAGTAAAATTATTTCATAAACAAACTATGTAAATTGCACTTACTTGACACTGACATCTTCTTCTTGTTTTGTAGCTTTTCCCATTTGTTGGGAGGTCGCTATTCTTGATTTTCTTTTCCATTCATTTCTATTTTGCGTGTCCTCCTCATACAGTTCCTTTTCTTTCAAGTCTTCCGCAATACAGTCCTTCCATCTTTACTTTGGTCTTGCTCTGTTTCTTCTACCTTCTACTACTAAATTGTTTATTCTTCTTTTGATATATTCTTCATCTTTCCTCATGACATCAAACCAAAGTAATAGTCTATCTTGTATCTTTCCAGAAACTCGAACCATTTCCCTTATCCTATCTTTCCGTATGTTCCTCAACACCTATCACAACATCCTCGTCTCTGCCATATTCATTTGAATTATCCTAATATATTAGCAGTTTCCATGGTTAGCATAGCTGGCTGATTTATGAAATTTAACATCTTTATATTTTTTTAACTCTATATCTATTGGATATGAATAAAAAAGATAATCAAACCGTATAGAGAATAAAATATTCTTTAAAATTTATAAGATGAAATGTCAAAATGATATTTACTAGAAACTATTAAGAACTTAAAATTAAAGTACTTCCAGTTGACCAATTAAAGTAAAGGAATACGAAAGAATTATGTTTTACAACTTTAGTGTTAGAGTTATCGTCGTTGAAAAAATCTCCACACACACATACATACATACGTACATACATACAAACACACATACAGACATTACCGTAAAAATGGTAAAATCGTATTCTAGCTACCCTAAAACGTGCTTATTCACTAAAAACTTACCATAATTTTTTTTGACCAAGGACAATACCTTTTTTACCTAAAGGTGACGGAAGGTAAAAATTGAAAAAAATTCAATTGAAATTTACATAAATTTTATTTATTTGAAAAAATAAAACGAAACATAAATACTTGTTAATAACTTTATACAGAGTATTCTACTTAATTTCCATCCCAAATAATTCAAACTGACATAGTAGATTTTATTTTCATACATAGCCTACTGAAAAATAACTATAAAAATAAAATTAATTATATTTCAATTGAATTTTACCAAATATTTTTGTTATGTAAGGATATAAAATGATTACATGGTTGAGTTCAGAAAAAATACTCTATCGAATAAGTAAAAGTATATACCATTCTATTTAAGAAAATAAAACTTTGTTATGGTTTGAGAACCTCTGGTTTAAAAATTTTTTTTCTTCAATAAGTGAATGTCTCCCTCGATTTACTATAACTTTTATTTGTATGATTTTCTTCTATTCCCGATAATAAAGAAAATAATTATTGAGCTGATCACTTTTCTTGCAATACTCTGTATATGGCAATATATTCTAACGAATGTGCAGGGTACAATGCGTAATAGAATTAAAGCTGTTGTTGTAATGAAGTCGTTGTAACCCAATATTAAATGGCGGAGTACTTGAATACCATATTCAGTTTATGTAAGTTTAAAATCTACATTTTAAAATAGTCAAAATAAATTTTGTAGAAATCTCTCGTCAGTTGCATAGGTTTTATAATAATTTGTTTGCCGAATTATTGAACCAGGGCTCGATTCTCGAGCATTCGTAATCACCAAGGTATGCGTTTTCGTACGAATAGATGTGTAAGTGTATTCTCAACCCTTCGTTTCGTTGCGAATTCATGGAATATTGTTTGTATTGCAGCGAGAGAGTAAAACCATTCACTTTCATATATTCGTGTTTTGTTGACGTTGTTTTTACCAGTGTAAAATAGATGAATTAATAAATTTAATACTAATTGATAGATTAGAAAATGAAGAATTAGATGAAGAAAATCAAAATATCATTTGACATTTGAATATCAGAAATGTTACAATTTGTTTTTTTTTAAATATATCCACATTTCTCTTCTGTTTTACTTTTGATGAAATATAGGAATAAATGGGGTTTGAATAATTAATAAATATTTGTATTTATAAAATTAAAATTACACTATAATTATCGATAACTTAGAAATATTTCGTTACAGTATGTTTACAATTTTACAAAACATTTATATCATTACACGTATATAAAAAAATATGGTGAGTATTCCACCTAAAACTAGTCGTTAGGAGTAAATAGATAAATAATTATAATAATAATAATAATAATAATAATAATAATAAAAACTTTGAAAGAAGCTATACACAGTGAAGAGTAGTACATACTTATACATAGAGCGTAATTTTATCAGTAAACAAAGAATAGGTTCATTACCATAGTTACAACATATTAATTTGAAGTAAAATCTTTTCAGTATCTAATCCATTAATTTCTTTGATTTCATCTTATTTAAATAATAGGAAATTTTTAGTTCACTGTTTAGGAAAACAAAGTTCTTACTTTGATGTTCCTACTAGGATTCCCCAAGGATCTAACCTCGGCCTCCTATTCTTTTTACTTTTCATCAATGATCTTTCATGTATATTTAAAAGTGAAATTTTAATGTTTGCTGATGATCTTAAGATCTTTCGTAGTGTATCAAATCCATCAGATTGTTTACTGCTTCAAAATGACCTACAAAACTTAGAAACTTGGTACCAAATGAATAAACTCCATCTTAATGTCAATAAATGCAAGGTTATGACATATACGAGGAAAAAGACTCCCATATCTTTTAATTATAGTTTAAACAATCAGATTCTAGATAAATGCAAAACAATCTGTGATCTTGGTGTAATATTTCACTGTAAATTGACCGCACATACAATCGATAACATCTTCTGCTAACAGAATGCTTGGATTTATTATCCGGAATACACGTACATTTCTTAATATTACGGCAATTTTTTCAATTTTTTTTCTCTCTAGTAAGGTCTAAACTTGAGTACTGTTCACTAATTTGGGATCCACATTATGAAATTCATAGTAAACTAATTGAAGGCGTACAAACTAAGTTTTTGAGATACGTTTATTTTAAGATTATGAGGTCATACCCCGATCATCAATTTCCTTATGAAGTTTTGCTTAATATTTTTAATCTTAAATCTTTACATTTTAGACGTGTTAATACTATAGTACATGTCTCTAAGTTAGTTCATAATACCGTTGATGATCCTATGTGACTAAGTTCCTTGAATTTCTTTGATCCAGTGATTAATACCCGCTCGTCCTACAGTTTCTATATTCCTGCTGCTAGAATTAATGTTCATATGTGTTCACCGATAATTCGAATTCTCTTCTTCGTTTAATGAATTTTGTAATATACTTCATACCAGAAATTTAATTGTATAACTGCTTTATTAATTATTTTGTTCGTAACCATTTATTAATTATGTTGTTTGTAACCATTAATTATTGTTGTATATTTCTATGTATTTTTTTCCTACCCTCTTGTTAGGCTACGCCTGTTGGGTAGTATACTTAAATAAGTAAATAAATAAATGACAGCAATGTATTGAAGCGTTTATTTTATGATTAAACATAGGGAATAGTTGTCAGACTCGTCAAACTGTCACATTTCAAAATGTTTGTTTTTATAAAATTGCAGATTATAACAGGTATAATTTAAGTATAAGCCTAAGATAAGTTTCAGCCCAGCACCAATTCGAAAAATCTATAATAATTATAGCTTGCACCAAATGATTTTTATTTATTTGAGGACACTGAAAAAATGTCTACAATGGTGATAGAATGAACAATGAACAATTAAAAAACAGAATTAGTGCAGCTTCACAAAATATTACTCCCCAGAAAAAAACGAATGCTATTATTTCTTTTTATAATCGTTTAGGATATTGTTTAGAAGTTAGTGATGCCAATTTCGAGTATTTGATAAGTTAAAATAAAAATTCCTCACTTTAATGTAGTTCTTAAGTGTATAAACATAAATAAATAATTTCTCGTTTCTTTAATTCATAATATGATATTTATTTTAGTCTATGTTAATTATCCCTATGTTTACTTATAAAATAAACGCTTTAATACATTGCTATCAATTATTTTATACTGTAACTATGGTAATGACATACCGTATGTTTACTGATAAAATAAACTCCCGGTATATTCTTCCACGGAATAAAAATAATAATTAGTATATTTTTTACTTTTTTAAATTCTTTTAAATTTAATATTTTAAAGCATGCTGGTTGATGATTGCATAGTGTAACATTAATTGTATTTTTATATGAGGTTGCAAGTCCATACTGTTTAGCACTACGCATATAATTGCTTTTAGTGTTATAGTTATGTGTATCACTTACTTTTGTATATTTATTTATATTTTTATGTATTTCAACAAAATAAATCCTCCCATCCTACCATTTCTTTTATATGTAAATGTTGCAGTAAATTTAGAATTTAGTAAGCAATTATTCATTTCTTTATATTTTATAAGTTTTTTTCTTTAGTTTTCCGATATTTTGTAACTATTTTGTTAAATTCCATGTTAATATAATAAAAGTAAACTTAAAACTCAAACTTCTTCTACTCGCAAAATAGCAAACAGTGAAATGTCAAAATATATGTGAAGTTGTCGAGTTGTCTAATGCAACCTTTGCCAAATATTGTAGGTACATACTTCGTGTTCATACGATACGCGAATCGAATAGTAGTCCAGAATACATTTTAGAGTAACTGTTTACTGTTTCGTATTGGAGCTTCGACGGATGTCGAGAATTGAACCCCTTGGGCTCGTACAGAAAGATTATTACTATACTAAATCATAATCACAGATGATATAAATATAAAAACTTCTGATGCAAATAATTATTTATATGTGGTAAAAGTGACATTTTATTTTATGAGAAGGAAATTAGGTACACGACGCGATACGGAGTGGTTCAAACCTACGAACAAAATAAAATCACTTTTAACACGTATATCACACACTATTTTTTCTACAAACATTCTTTTTTCATTTAAATTTATATTTCTAGATTTTTTTTTTGACATATGCCAAAAACGTCGATTGTTGTTCCATTCGTCATTACCAAAGGTAACTAATTCACTTTTAACCTCGTGTTAAAGTAAAAATAATCTGTCACTTTTTAACACTGGTTTCATAAAATGACATTTTTAACTCTAAGAGCAAACACTAAAAAGTCTACTTTTAATTAACTGTAGAAAAATATTTTTTTGTACATACAAAATGTAAATTATATACAAATATACGTATAAGTTTATATTTTAATGTAGACCACACGAATAAAATTGGATTATTCTTTAATCCCTATCTGACTAGCTGGCAGATAGAATATCGATATACCAATAAATATCGATATCACTCTCCATTGAAATCACTCCTTTGTGGATAATATCGATATTGTCAATAAAATTCACCACTGTCGGGACAAACGGCCATAAGTCGATTCTTTTAAACGTTTAGATTAAACTTAGAGTCCCAATATACATAATTTTGTCTAAGAGCAAGGCTATAAATCTTGGAAGTTTATGGGCATGCGTAAATAAATACGGTTGATAGGGTCTAGTTAGTTGTATGATTAGGTACCAAATTTAATCCAAAAGCAATAATTAAAAACATCGAGAATATCAATAAAATTTATGATATCGGTAGATAGCTAATATAGATATTTATCGATAATTAACAATATTTATTGATAATTATCAATATTCATGGATATCGATAATTATTGAAAAAGTCAATATTTATCGAAAATTATCGATATTTATCAATAAGTATCAATGTTTATCGATAAGTATCAATATTTTATTAACAAATTTCTATATTTATTGATAAATTTCAATATTTATGCATATTTTATCAATTATTTTCTATATTTATCGATAAACGATCTTTTTATCGATACCAATATGATATCGGCTATCCATATCAAATATATTATTTTTCCCAGTCTTAGATATGATAATAAAAGTAGATCATTTGATAAAGTTATAAAATTTCGATTGCAATTTATTTTGCTGGATATAATAAATCGCCTATAGGATAGCATGAATGTTAATGTAGAACAATTTTCGAATACCAATTTATAGTAAACTTAAGTTATATGTTTGTATTTACATTATATTCCCTCTATCGTACAACTACACATTAAGGGTGCGTTTCAAACAGAGTATTTAAAGATTGATTATTTAAAGCCTGTTCAAACAACAAAGAATAATGTATTATACATCAAAATTCATAATTTTTTTTGGACTATTATTTAAAACTATTTTAAATAAGTTTAAAAATTTATTACAAAATTTAAAAAACGTAATTTTCTAATCTGCTTTCGCTTTATGACATAAATAGTTTTAGGTGATAACTACTATATTATATTAAGTAAATAATTTTTTTTTTAAGTGTTGCCCTCAATTCTTGTAATTTTCTTATTTTGTTCAAAGTGAGAAACGGTAATATTTTGCACAATTTTACAGTTTAGTCACTGCGCGTATTGCAAGCTTTCTCTGTAAGATAGCTTCACACTCAAGTGATCGGTAATATAGAATATGAAAAATAGCGCACAATTACTCATAATGAATAGTGATTTGGTAGATAAGTATAAATTTAGTAAGATATTTATATTTTCTTTAAATGAGAACAAATACATAGTTGACATTTTGAATTTCAAAATCACATTATTTTTCACGCTGTTGCAATACCAAAAATAATGTTTTATTTTTTTATGTGAAATGGATCATAATATCAATCATGACGGTACATGATTGATATTGCGATCCTTATAATATACGTATAGATGAACTCGGATATAACGTACACACAATGTAGCGAATACTTGTTTATAACGAACAAAAATAATTTCCAAGAATAGAAATCTTACCTATTATTTATACCTATTGTGCATATAACGAACCTATTTATAGCGAACACTCCCATATAACAACCAAATTCTTAGCGAATTCTCGGTTATAAGGAACAATGTACCACAACAGAAAATTTTTATGTGTGCATTGTGCATATACATGTAAGTGTACATGTGACGGTACTGAAAAACGATATCTACTGGTTATTGGAATTATCTTATTTTAAATTTTGAATACATTTTGGTTTATGTTATGGTGTTTGTGTGTATTTTCAGATTATTATTATATTTTTACGTTAGTTACGAATGTTTTTTAGTTTCTAAGCAGATAGAGTTTGTATTTTGATAAAGTGTGTCATTTTTTACCTTCCGTCATCTCTAGGTAAGGAAGTTTTTAATGATTAAGCACGTCTTAAAGTCCCTAGAATACGATTTTACCATTTTTACGATGATGTCTGTATCTGTATGTATTTGTGTGTGTGTGTGTGTGTTGTGTGTGTGACTATTCTTTCGTTTCCGAAAACTCCAATACTACAATTCAAAAAAATTACATTTTTTCGCATTCCTCTTCCTGCAGACGTGATTAAATTTTGGTTGGAAGAGGTCAACCGGAAGTACCCTCACTTGAAGATTTTAACAGTTTTTCTTGAAAAAACGCTGTTAAATATCATTTTTCACTTTTAATGTTATTAAAAATATTTGAGAATATGTTATTCTCTATACGGTTTTATTGGATTTTATGCTTCATATTCAATGGATTTAGAGTTAAATAAAGAAATAGCTATGTACTTCATTAAAAAAAATCTGATTTCTGATTGACAGATATCAGTGTCAAGCGCAATTGATATATGTACGAGCCCAAACTCATAATAATCCGGCTAGTTTACATTTTCAAGAAATTATAAAATCTACACAAATGGTTACAAATTTCTACAAAATTCTTTCGGCTTCTTTAAATATAGGCTTAAAATTTTAAAAAACTGTGGACCAAATGACTGGTGATAATAGTTTGACCGGTATTTTAATGGTCATATTTCTAGTCTAGATTTAGCTTGTACCGCAACTCTTTACTTTTGGCACAATGAAAAACAACTTCGTATAAATCTATAGTGGGTACAGTAAAACCTACCTTGCAAGACATATATGACAATGATCCCAGGAAAATGTGAAGGGATACAATGCCTAATAGAAATAAACCAGGTATTACCAATAAAGACGATGTAACCCAATATTAAACGGCGGAATACTTGAATAACATATTCCGTTTTGATAAGCTTAAAATAAATATTTTAAACAAGTCGAAAGAAATTTGTAGAAATTTCTCACCATACTATTTGCTATACCCACAAACTCATTCCGTATGTTCGACAATCTTCACTGTATATTGCCGTATCATACATGACATTTATAAACTTAATTTTGAGTACTTTAATGACATTCATAAAAGGGCTGAGTAATATAATGGATTAATTATTATTTAGAAATAAATCAAAAACAGTAGATGATTTAAACAATTTGATTTAAATCATGACCCAAATCAAATGTTTTTTTTAAATAATCATCGTTTCAAATGAAAACAATTATTTATTAAAAATAAAGGGATCACCATGGAAAATAAATTGAAATATTTAACATAAATCAATATTTAGAAACAAAATAAAAATTCGAAATATTATTCGTTATAAGAATAATTATAAAGAAATACTAATGTTTCAGCTTTTTTGTGCCAAGTCTCTAATTAAAACAGTCAACTTCACACACTTTTTACAGTATTTCTCTTGGTTTATCCATTTTTTAAACCTCATTTTGAGTACTTTAATGACATTCATAATAGGGCTGAGTAATATAATGGATTAATTATTATTTAGAAATAAATCAAATACAGTATACCAACCTTAGCAGGTTGTAAATGATTTAATAATTCAAGTCAAATAATTTTCTATAAATAATCATCGTTTCAAATGAAAACAAATATTAAAAATAAAAGGTTCACGATAGAAAATAAACTGAACTATTTAATTTAACATAAATCAATATCTAGGACCAAAATAAAATTACAAAATATAAAATTTAAAATATGTGCTATTTATTCTAAGAATATGTATTTATATAGAAAAGTTTAAGTTTTGGAGTTTTTCTATATACCAAGTCTATTTCCACTCTACTGAAGGAGGCAGCTTCACAGATTTTTTGCATTATTTTTCTTGGTTTATCAATTTTTTTATTAAATAAAAAAAATTATATCAAAACAAAAAGAATAATAACAAAAACAATAAAAAATAACAAGTACCTTTGTAAATATCAGAGACAATACCAATAACAAAAATACTAATAATGATAACAAATTGTCAAAATCAATGAAATTGAAAATTCGAGCAGCATACTAATATCCAGACAGCTTCGATAATAGAATAATCTGCCAACCATCCAACCCTCTATTTTGCGCAAGACATGCGTCCCCCGTCCCGCCTCAGGGAAGTATTAATTTCATACTAGCTAAGATTCGAACCTGCAAACACAGAGCCATCTGTGGAATACTTTTGTCATTTACAATGAGTTCTTAATTAACTCAGCATCACCTCATGGCGCTGTTTTTTCAACGCACCCTTAAAAACGTTAGCTACCATATGTGTCACCGGTAATGCATGAGATAGAGTACGCCTCCACACCACCAAACATTTAAACAGAATTCTGTTAGAGACCAAGCATGCTCTCACGTTGGTGGTACAATCTACACTCACAGGATGTCGCTGTGTATTTTAAATATGTCATGTGAATTAGTTTCAGACCATTTAGCTGTGTGATCTCCGGTGATACACATGGTACATCGGTGAACCATTACATGGTTACATTCGTTTTTTGAGTTGCTTTGTGGTGTCAACCATGTGTTGGATGTTATGACAAGGAATATACAATACATAAAAAATCAAAAGTATCAGCACAGAAGGCTAAACTTGTTTCAACTTTTTTGTAGCGAGTGCCCAAATAGTCCCGCTTTGTGTTTGGAATGTTTTCGAAAAAGGCACTAATCTGACATTTTTGTCATAATATATTGTATTCTATATTTCATTTTTTTTTTGACACTTATTAAAAATAAATACGTCTTTCCTCGAATTTTGCTAGTCTTATTATATTACCATGCATAACTTTACCAAGGTGTATCACCCGTGATCCCCACGTGGCCTATATATGATTTAGTTCACAAATGCACCACTGCCATATCCTGTTCTCGCTTCTATGTACCAGCTCATTTTCCCATCCATTTAAATGTAATAGTGCAAGATATCACCGGTGATACACTTGGTCCACAAATGAACTAAGCGGTTTGTGCACCGGTGATGCATGTGGTATACCAGGGCAGAAACTTCTCTATAGCACTGGTAGTCAAAGTGTTAATAGATTCATTTTACAAGTATAATGCCGATATTGTGATGAATTTGTTGTACTCGTAATTCAAAATTCACACAAAGCAGCTGAGCGTGAAGATTTGGACAATATTTTGCATTGAACTACATTTTGTTCCAACAATATTTAATCTGCAAATGACATGTGTCGTATCCTAATATTGTTATTTTATTTAACCTTGTCTAATATTCGGATATTATTATATGTAAGCACAATTCTTATACACTTGATATTATATATTTTACTGAACGGAATCTGAATCAGCATTCAAAACTGCACAATATTGTATATTTAACCGACCTCGTTTTTCAAAGTTTTCGAGATCCCAATGGTAACCTACTTAATTTCGGATAGCCTGTATATACGAGTATTTTTGATTTTTAGTTTTGTGAAAAATTAGTTACTATTAATAATATATCGTAACATATAAAAACAATGGTCATAAGAGTATATTTTGTCATTCGCATTTTGTATAACCCGTATGTTATATTAGAGCTAATAAGTGATAATCGTTTTATAAATTTATTCTAAAATGCCTTTACCGAGTTTAATATCCATCAATTTTAGTAAAACCGAATATTCTTGGATTTAATTTGTTATACAACATTTTGTTTTTATATTTGCATAATCGCATATAATTATAAATTTAATTTTATATTGAATCCTGTTCGTTTTTTATATCGTTAACGCCATATCATCAATTTTTGAATGTACAATTAAAAAATCTGATGTGGCCAGCACCGTGTATTATGTACAAATTCCATACATAAATTTTCTTGCAAAAGATTCTAAATTTCAAGTAAAATGATTTCATAAACAAATTATGCAAATGGCACTTGACACTGACATGTTCTTCTTCTTTAGCTTTTCCCATTCGTTAGGAGTCGCTATTTTTTATTTTCTTCTTCAATTCATTTTTTTGCGGGTCGTCCTCATTCGGTTGCTTTTCTCACAAGTCTTCCGCATTACAGTCCTTCCATCTTATCTTTGGTCTTTCTTTGTTTCTTCCATTTTCTATTACGACCCAGATCATCATCTCCGTAAGCTTGTTTCAAAGGTTGAAACGTTTCTGTGAAAGTTTTCCCCAGTTTCACGCAAAATTTTACGTTGCATCGTTGCTTTAGAAAATCGCACATTTCAAAAACTAAAAGCACTTAAACACGTTACACCCAAATAACAATATCACGAAAAGTATGCCAGATATCAACAATCCAAGAACATATGGTTATAGAGGAGGTTATGCGCAACGAAATGATGCCAACCGCATATCACTAAATATCTCCGGTGGCACGTAATTCAAAATGTTCGGTTATTTACTGAACAGACCTCGTATCCATTGAATATGAAATATAAATTGTATAGATACTGGAATATTCTTTAATATTTATAACATTAAATGTGTAAATAATATTTCATAGTTTGTTTATAAAATAATTTTACTGGAAATATAGGATCTTTTGCAAGAAAATTTATGTATAGGGCGCGAGCAGCACGTGACTTGCTGACCTTGGCAAGCAGATATGGGGGCCTGTATCAGAATGACAGCTATTAATTATGTCCATAACAGACAAATGTCATAATTTTTCATTCATTTCTCGGTAACTGAATTCCATACTCCTGATAACAAATAAACCACATGAAATAAGAAAATCATGATACTTTGAATGAAAAATTATGACATTTGTCAGTTATGGACGTAATTAATAGCTGTCATTTTGACACGGGTCCCCATATCTGCTTGCCAAAGTTAGCAAAGTTATATTACTGCACGCGCTCTATACATAAATTTTCTTGCAAAAGATCCTATATTTCTAGTAAAATTATTTCATAAACAAACTATGCAAATTTCACTTGACACTGACATCTTATTCTTCTTTAGTTTTTCCCATTCATTAGGGGTCGCTATTTTTTATTTTCTTCTTCCACTTATTTTTGTTTTGCGTGTCATCCTCATTCAGTTCCTTTCCTCTCTTTCGCAATACAGTCCTTCCATTTTATATTTGGTCTTTCTATGTCTCTTCTACCTTCTATTACTAAGCTATTCATTTTTCTTCCAATATATTCATCCTCATGACATGATCAAGCCACTGTAATCGTCTCTCTTATATCTTTCTAGAAACTTCTAATATTAGAGTTATTTCCCGTATTCTTACATTCATTTACTTTTTATTGATACTGACATCTGTCAATTTGAATATATTAGCAGTTTCCATGGTTAAGCATAGCTGGCTAATTTATAAAATTTAATATTTTTAAAATTCTTTAACACTATATCTGTTGAATATGAAATATAAAATGCAATCAAATCGTATAGAGAATAATATACTCTTTAAGATAAATAATATTTAACTGAGTTTTTTCAAGAAAAACTGTTAAAATCTTCAAATGAGGGTACTTCTGGTTGACCAATTATAAGCAAAATCTAATCAAGTCTGCATATGGTTGTAAGGAAGAGGAATACGTAAGAATTGTAATTTTTAGAATTTTAGTATTGGAGATATCGAGGCCGAAACTGCGGTCACATACACACGCACACACACACACATACAGACATCATCGTAAAAATAGTAAAATCGTATTGTAAAGACCCTAAAACGTGCTTAAAACTTTGAAAACTCAACACCGAATTTTTTGACCAAAGACAATACCTTCCTTACCTAGAGGTGACGGAAGGTAAAAATCAGACTGCTACTATTATTGTTTACTAATAACTTACTTCTTTATAAATTCAAATTCCGGTAATATGTATGATTATAATTATTGGTACTGTACTGTATTGTCCTCCTTTGTACACTCGTCATAATGTTGTAGTTTTTACCTTTCGCTAAGAGAGGTATTGGATTCATGCTAAAAATCTCATAAGATTTTAGTGAATAAGCACGTTTTAAGGTCCCTAAAATCCGATTGTAACATTTTTACGATGATGACTGTGTGTGTGCGTGTGTGTGTGAGAGAGGTTGTTGGAGGTACGATTTCTCAAATTCTATAAGACTAAAGACCTGTGTAACTACGGATTCCTAAAAAATTCTAAATCTTATTTTTTCAAAATTTGTTACTACAAATAATAAAGATAATTAAATTCTAAATCTGACACATTTTTTACTTCCTTGTACGTAAGTAAAGGAAGTATTGTAATCGCGAAAAATTTCGGTTTTCAGATTTCAGCGAAAATATCCATTTTGATCATCCCTGAATCCATTTTGACTAATTTCGTCGTGACGTCTGTACGTACGTACGTACGTCTCTCGCATAACTCAAAACGGTAAGCTGTAGAAAGTTGAAATTTTGTATTATAACATCTAGTTGTGCACCTCCCTTTCAGGTTATTACACAATTTCTAGAAGTGGCACTTTACATGAAGCCTATAATAGATTTTAATGAAAAACTGTTTTAAAATATAATCCAAAACTTTTCAAATTTGGTATACAAGACTTTTATGTCAATCGAAATAACATAATAGATTTTGGTTAAAATAGGCTAACCGGAAGTGGTACATTACTTGAAGTTGTTAACAGTTTTTCTTGAATAAAATGATTTTATTTTGATTTTAGAAATAAATGCTTCAAATAAGAATAATTAATTTCTGCGTCTAGCACATCAAGTATTATTAAATTAGCCCTTTGTATAAGCGAGATATGTAAATTTAAAAATTATATACTTTTTGTTTTTGTAATAAAGCTTGCTATGGATTAGGACAAAAAATAAATGTAAAAGTTCATGTCAAATTACGTTAAATACGTGCAATTTTATGATTCGTACAATAACAAATATTATATTTTTATTGTGAAATTAGTCATATTCATTGTTGTAATAAAATATTTCTTTGTTGTAATCAAAACTCTCTTTAAAAAGAACCGGGTTAGATTAATGTTAATTTAAGAATGATAGTAGTAAATGAATTATTTTTTGTTCTATATCAAAATATTTCTCGGGCTTGGCTTAAGCCTGTCAATATTTTGTAATTTAATTATTAAAAAAAATGTATAGTTTAATAATTGTACAAGGAAGTCGTGTGGTGTCCACATCAGATTTTTTTTATTATATTTCGTATAGGTTTGGATATATAGGATATAATAATATGGAATAATCTGTTGTAATAAATTTCGTTGCCCAAAAACAGTTGAGATATTTAATTGTTTTTAATTAACAGATAAATGCAAAATGCCAGTGTCAAAATCAGCAGTTTAAATAACATTACTGGAAGATTTTTTTGGGATGTACGAGTATATTTAATATATTTAGGTATATTATTATATTATTAATTAAATATGTATTTAAATTATAGGTATGTTAATATTACATATATCCTTAAGAAATAGCGCTAATACCGTCAATGAATTTGAAGAATTTTAAACATAGAATAGTAGGCAAAATTTCTCATAGAACGAAAGAAGAGATACAATTTCAATTATTTGTATGTACAAGAAATATTAAATTCGTTATTTATAGGGCACGAGCAGTCATGTGACTTTGTTGGCCTTGGCAAGTAAATATGAGGATCCGTGTCCGAATGACTAGTAGTTATTTACATAGATGTCACAATAGTCATACGTCATAATTTTTCATTCAAAATTTCAAAATATTCTGATGGATAGAAAATCGTGATGTTTTGATTGAAAAATTATGATACTTGGGACCTATGTACATTATTACTAGCTGTCATTCTGACACGGGCCCCCATACGGCTTGCCAAGGCCAACAAAGTCACATAACTGCTCGCGCCCTATGCATCATAAAATAACAATGGCGAGAGGTATTGTGCTGGCCACAACAGATTTTTTTATAACGTAGGTATCGAAAGTTCCATGAAGCAAATTTTAGAATTACGATCTTTGAGTAATTTTTTGTACCTCCGTCTGGTATAAGTTGTGTTACATATCTAAAAATTGTCCAGAAACACTTTTTTACAAATCTAGGCCGGCAAAAAAGATAAGGACTTTTATTGTTATAAGTTGGTATTATTCTGTTGAAATATGAACTTACAAGTTTTCAAGACAAGAAAACTTTTTACAACGTTTTATACAATATTGTTCATTGTAACTTAAATGAACATATTTTAAACTACACGTAAGTAATTATATAAGACTTTGCAATGCAGTAAAGAATGTTTGTTGATTTTGCAGGTTATATTTTTAAATCCATGTCATTTAAAATTAATCAAATCTTCGCATGGGCGTCCGCAGAAATTTATCTAAGGGGGGGGCAAAATTTTAATTGTAGAAGATAAAATAAGTTATTTTTCCCTCTGCTTGGGGATCACTGGTGTATATTAGTTTATAATATATTTTTATCGGAAAGAAATGTATTATTGATTAGCTAGCTATATTCATTATTTTATTATCTAGTGTTGTAATCAAGCTTTTATATCTTCTAATCATAATTATTCACAAAAAAAAAACAAATTACTGCGAAATTTATATTGAATTAATAATCTCAGACATGCTTGACGTTTGATACAGCATGGCGGCTTAGCTCTATTTCAAATGAACTTTACATGTGTATTACAGAGAAGGAGATAAAATAGTTTGTTACCAACTTCGTTCGAAAAATAATGACGGACCGATTACCACAAAGAAATAGAAATAAATCTTACTTGTCTTATTTTGTATATAGGTATGTAGAAGAAGTAAAAATTGACGATAAACCATATTACAAAATTGAAACACTGTAACAAATCTTTTAATAGAAATACCTTTATTTGCATAAAATTGGATTACTTACAACTAAGGATATATTTAATAAACAAGTGATAAAATAAATGTGTTATTTTTTTTAATATAAATAAATAAGGAAAAAAAAATAGACATATATTTTTACAAAAATTTAACAAATGTATTTAATATATGAATTATCAGCTTTTCCAAGGAGGGGCAAGTGCCCTCCTCTGTCCTCTGCGGACGCCCATGAATCTTCGGATGTTACCAACTTGAAAATCCCTAGTATTTCATATTTGGACAATAAATCAAATTCATATCATTAATTTGGGGAGAAGTCGGCACAAAGGGCACAAAGAATCTCGTGTATTACACGTCCAGATATTACTTTGTGAGCGCTCGTTTTTAAATTTAAAATATACTCGCACATGCAAATTTGCAGTTTGTAGACTAGTGATACAAATAACCAGTGCCGGATTACCCAATAGGCAGACTAGGCAATTACCTATGGGCCCCGCGCATTTTAGGGGCCCCGCGACCCGCTACATTAAAACAATATTGATTTGATTTTGAGATATTTTTTTTATTACAAACAAAGAAGTTCTTAAATAAAGAAATTTTGATTACAACAAAGAAATGCTTATTTATAATAATGGAATCTTGATTACAATAATAAAAAAGGTCAATCAATATTACAAGACCCTACTGTTATAACTCGATTTTTATAATACCAATACCAAATACTAATGTTTACCATTTTATGTTGATTTTCGTAATAATTCTTTTGCATACCGATTAACGATGCTATAATTTTTTTGTATTTATAATAAATGAAGGGCTTATTGTAATAATATGACATGCAAAAAACTAAAAATTCGTAGTAATAGAGATTAAAGTTTTTCAACTTGAAACCATTTTTAAAAGTGTTATAGGTAGATTATTAACACGTATACTTTAGAAGAGGCATAAAAACAACGATAAACCTTTAAAAAATACTTATTTCAAAGTCAATTTATTAAAAAAACCATCAAAGATTTCACTCTGTTCTTTAAAATGAGAAATGTGAATGTTTATATATATTTTATAGTAATTTGTTTAATTTTTTTTATAATAAAATTATTATATTAAAATTGTTGGGGTTAAAATCGTAAACTTATTAGGAGGGGGGGGGAGATTTCGATTGCCTGAGGGCCTCCACATGGTTTAATCCGGCACTGCAAATAACTATTATGAACAATATATATATATATATATATATATATATATATATATATATATATATATATATATATATATATTCACATAAGGTTCAAGTTTTACATATATTACTGAATTTTTGGCTCTCTGAAGGAAAGCATAATAATAAATATCATGACTGTTGAATTTAAAGCGCTTTTGTTAAAAGTGATGTTTAAACTCGTAAGGATATAATGTAAAAGCGCGCTTCATGATAGCACTATTACTATAAAATTGTGTTCATTGTGCTCATAATACACGGGCCAATGTAATTCAAAGAATGTGTTATGACATTATAGATAATAATATTATTTTATTCATATTTCCGTTAACTTTAGCACGTACAAATAAACTTTGCTTTCGTACAGAGTGGGCTCTGAATATTTTGTATTTATTTTTTTGTTTATTTTCCTTTGATAGTACATTATTTGAGGGTTGTAGACTTATAAATTATATTGTTTGTGTTATAATAACTTCATTCATCTTACATATGTTAATATATTATCAAAATGTTAGGGGTTTGAATACCAAACTTTTTGATTTTTATAATATATCATCAAGTGTTTGGTACCGACTATATGTTGTTTATAGAAAGGATAGAAATATTATCAGAGGAGGGAAAATGTCATGGTGGTGGTGTAATCTGCTCTATTCATTCTAAATGTCATACATCCATTTCTATTGTAAATATTAATCTTCACAATATCTATTTATTTGTGTTAAAATTCAACCATTATTTGTTAAGTCTTTATATTTTGTAGTAGCTTATTCGCATCCACCTATTTGTATTGATCAGCAAGAATACATTTTGAATTCATACGAGTAGAATCAATTCCTGGTATCATATACAGTGATTTTTTGATTGTCGGTGATTTTAACATTACTCAGTTATCGGATTACTACTTTAATTCCTACACTAATAAAATTATTGCATCTTTTTTAATTTTTTCCAATTATTTCCCAGCAATGCAACATAATTATATTCTCAATTCTAATAATAGAATCTTCGATATAGTTCTTTCCAATTTGAACTGCAATATTACATATGATTCTTGTACTCTTCTCCCTGAAGATATTTATCATCCAGCTTTAAAGATACCCGCATATCACATTTACATTACGATTTAGAAATGAAATATAAACATGCCCATAGGTGACGTCACATAATTTAGTTACTTTTTTGATGACGTACCTCGTTTGTCTGGCCGATTCTCCTATATCTATTATTCCTGATACATCTACAGTAAACGTGACGACATCGATGGACGGTGGTCAGCAGATTTCATACAGTTTTAGAAATGCGCAATACGCATTGTTATACACTCTATTGGGTTCATTTGATTGGAGTAATCTCTTGAATTTTAACAACATTGAGGATGCATTTAAGAAATTTTACGATACATTGTATCACATATTTGATATATGCATTCTTAGAACCTGTAGAAAAAGATCCAAATATCCCCCATGGTTTTTGAAAAACATTATCCAAAATATTAAATTGAAACACAAATATCATGGAGTATATATATATATATATATATATATATATATATATATATATATATATATATATATATATAAGAACTAAGGATAAAAAATATTATGATTATTTCAGTAGCTTGCGCGCTAGAATAAAAAAACATTAAAATAGCTCGCAAGAGTAGTTAAAGAATAATATAATCAATGATCCTAGAAAACTGTAGTCCTACTTGAATAATAAAAAATCTGATGTGGCCACCATATACCTTCCGTCCATGCAAATGGCACTTGACACTGACATCTTCTTCTTTAGCTTTTCCCATTCGTTAGGGGCCGCCATTTTTTATTTTCTTCTTCCATTCAATTCTGTTTTGCGGCTCATCCTTATGTCAAAATTTTTCATTCAACATTTCATTTTTTGGTATGATTCCTTTTCTCGGCAACATAGTTTGTTTATAAAATAATTTTACTGGAAATATAAGATCTTTTGCAAGAAAATGTATGTATAGGGCGCGAGCAGTCACGTGACTTGCTGACCTTGGCAAGCAGATATGGGGGCCCCTATCTGAACGACAGCTATTAATTATGTCCATAACTGACAAATGTCATAATTTTTCAGTCAAAATTTCATTTTTTGGTATTTTATGATTCCTTTTCTCGGCAACTGAATTCCATACTCCTGATAACAAATAAACCACATGAAATAAGAAAATCATTCAATTTTAAATGAAAAATTATGACATTTGTCAGTTATGGACATAATTATAATACCTGTCATTTTGACACGGGTCCACATATCTGCTTGCCAAAGTCACGTCACTGCACGCGTCCTATACATAAATTTTCTTGCAAAAGATCCTATATTTTCAGTTAAATTATTTCATAAACAAACTATGCAAATTGCATTTGACACTGACATCTTATTCTTCTTTAGTTTTTCCTCTTCGTTAGCGGGGTTGCTATTTTTATTTTCTTCTTCCACTAATTTTTGTTTTGCGTGTGGTCCTCATTCAGTTTTTTTCCTCTCCTTTCTTATATTATAATTGGTCTTCCTATGTTTCTTCCACCTTCTGTTATAAGCTATTAATTCTTCCAATATACTCATCTCTCCTCATGACATGTTCAATCCAATGTAATCGTCTCTCTTATATCTTTCTAGCAACGCCCAACACTAGTGGTATTTCTCTTATTCTTTCATTCATTTACTTTTTATTGATACTGACATCTGTCAATTTGAATTACCTGAATATATTAGCAGTTTCCATGATTAAGTTAACATAGTTGGCTTATTTATGAAATTTATTATCTTTATAATTCTTTAACTCTATATCTGTTGAATATGAAATATAAAATGCAATCAAATCGTATAGAGAATAATATATTCTTTAAGGTATAATAAAATTTAACTGAGTTTTTCAAGAAAAACTGTTAAAATCTTCAAATGAGGATACTTCCGGTTGTCCAATTATAACCAAAATCTAATCAAGTCTGCATGTGGTTGTAAGGAAGAGGAATACGCAAATATTGTAATTTTTGGAGTTTAGTATTGGAGATATCGTGGCAGAAACCGCGGTCACATACACACACGCACACACACACACGCACACATACACACACACATACAGACATCATCGTAAAAATAGTAAAATCGTATTGTAAAGACCCTAAAACGTGCTTATTCAATGAAAACTCACCACCAAAGACAATACCTTCCTTACCTAGAAGTGACGGAAGGTAAAAACAAACAGGTAGAATCTCCAGCCAAATGAACTTAAATAATCAATTCGAGGGGTAAATCACTACGCATATTTTGTACACCTGACTGTGCAATCACACGACTGTAAGTGATTGTTTGATTTTATACAATTTTATATGTGACTGTAAGGACTGTATTGTAAGCTACAATTGAAACAAGTAAATATTAAATTTTATGTATTTAAATTCATAATTCAAATAAAAAACAATAATTATATACCACCCATACTGGATATATACCAATACATATAATAAAATAATAAATTAATTTAAATTTTGTTTAAGTTTTTTATACTTTCTTATATTTAATAAATAAATCACTTTTTTTAAATTTAAATGGCGCATTGCCAATTAAACATACAGGTCCATAAAATACATACTTTTTGGAAACTGTCTGGATATTATCAATTTTCATCATCTAAATTATTTTTCAAAAATTTTATTGTAAGCTTAGTTTTTCTATTTTAATAATTCGTCCAATATACCAGGTTTCAAAATAATAAACAGCGAAATATTTTTCCATTTCAAAATTTAAACCATCTCGCTCTGTATCTGTACTCACGAAATCTTTGGTCAATGTTTCACTTCCCAGAGAAATATCTGAGTCACTATCTTTTGAACTAGGATTTTTTTTTTCTAAATCTTGCTGTTTTTTAATGTTTTTCATATTTAAATTATTTTTTGTTGAAGCAGATATATTTGTATTGCTTCTTTTCAATCTGTGGATGCGATCAGTACGTAATCTTGATCTTTAGTAGATAAAAACCAACATAGTGTGATTTTTTAAAATTATATTTTATGGGGTCTCGTGGCCGTGTGCCTGAGTGTCTGGTCGCGAATCTGAGGACCCGGGTTCGATCCCGACCGACGCCAAAAATTACATCGAATTTTAATGGCACAGAATTGACCCCTGTGGCGCACTCTCCACGCCAACAATGAGTGCCCGTGAGGTGACGCTTGGTAAGCGCCCACACGGTACAAATATTCCATATCATTACCGATATCTGTGTACACAGCAGATTGGCACACCCAGCAATGGGTAATATGCCTTGATGAAATATATATATTTTTTTTTGTTTTTCAATCAAACAAATCATTTTTTACGAAAGGATCGTTTTCCTTTATAATGCCCTCAGGAACATTCTTGGCATAGTCTTTTAATTACAAACCTTCAATATTCATTGATAGCTTATTACATTCTTTCGAGTTTTCACTTCTCTCTTCATTATTGTGTGATTCTGCATAAAAAATGATACCTAATTAATAACTTTTAAAATAATTATAACAAACTTTGCTGGGAATCGTGCATTTTATCCCGGGTCTGAACATAACAAATTGACATAATATTTACCTAAATCTTCACCAGATTCAATATCAGAATGAGGTAGAAGTGGATCCAATGAGGTATCCGTGGTTTCCTTAATTGGAGATGAAGATGATCCTTCTTTTATGGTCACTTTTATCCAGCTATCATCTGATTTAGTAAAATACATACCCAAGCTTTCTTAATACACGATATGCCCAATTTAAATCGCCACCAAACTCAAAATAAAAATCAGTATCAATCCTTGTTTCAATGTTCGTAACTTCTTAACACTTATTTTTATTTTTTCAAGAAGACAATGTTAACATAAATAAATACATAATTAAAATAAAGAACACAGCTTTATCCAAGCCTCTGATACTATGCACTTCACTTTATATTGAATACAATCATAAACACAAATCACCAGTGTATTGATTTTAGTATTACTAAAATCAACAAAACGATCTGCGATGAGACCGGGTGAGACTGACTTGCGATGATTGTATAAGTACGATTGTACTGATTGTAAGTGTGACTACCGAGACTGTAAGTGTGACTGCAGAGATTGTAAGCGTGACTGTAGCTACTGTATACTGACTGTTAGGACTGTATGGTGATTGTAAGATTGTACGGTTGACTGTAAACTGACTGTATGGATTGTACAAAGATTGTAAATGACTGTTATGTGATTGTAGGCGATTTGTACACCGATTGTAAGAGTGACTTACCCCTCGAATCAATTGTTTAACACTACTATCGAAATTGTGTGATGTTTTGCTGACTATTTTTCATCTGTGTACATCCCCAATTCATCTTTTTCCGCTACAGTTTCTCCTGTCTCAAACAATTTGCCTTCTAGTCTGAAATCATTTGAATCCATTAACGAATTACAAATTATTGAGCCTAATGATAAATTAAAACCATACACTAATCCTGGGCCAGACAACTAATCACATATAATTATAGGATGTCGTGAAATATTTGTAAAACCGATTCATATTCTGTTCAATCTACCCCTTTCTACTCACACTCTTCCTTCCTCATTAAAAACTACTTATATTACACCAGTTCACAAATCCGGTGACAAACATAACATTTCTAACTATCGTCCCATAGCTATATTATCCAAAATCTCAAAAAAAAAAAATTGAAAAAAATAATTTTCAATCAAATATATAATACTGTGCAAGAACAAATATCTGATTCTCAGCATGGTTTCATAAGAGGCAAATCGACTACGACAGACTTAGCTAATTTCACAGAATACTTTCTAAATGCTGTATATGACAATTTGCAAGTAAATGGTATCTACACAGATTTTGCTAAGGCGTTTGATAAAGGTGACCATCAAATTCTCACTCAGGAACTAGTGAATAATTTTAATTTTTCCTTAAATTTAGCTTCTCTACTTTCCTCTTATTTAACTAATCGTAATTTATACGTTTTTACCTCCCGCTACCGTTGGTAAGGGAGGTATAGGGATCGTGCTAAAAATCGCATATCGAGATTTTGGTAAATGACCACGTTGGTCCCTAAAATCCATTTGTAACATTTTCACGATGATGTCTGTGTGTATGTATGTTTGTGTGTGTGGATCCTCTTTACGCTCTAACTCAAATACTATCATTTAGAAAGTTTTAAAACCATGTATTTCTACCTTATTCTAATATGGAAAGAACTGATTAGATTTTGGTGGCCATCGGATAACCGGAAATGGCAGTTTACTTGAAGCTCAAGATAGTTTTTCTTCAAAAAATACCTTTAAATGTAATTTTTTCTCAATTTGTTATTATAAAAATTAAAGATTATTCCATTTTCTACAAGTTTGCTTTAATACTTTTTGTATATATTGTATGGATAAATTTATAAAGTAATATAAAAATTATATACATAGGTAAATGGCGGGAGGTACTGTGTTGGTCACATCAGATTTTTTACAATGGATTCACTTCTCAATCATTTATTACCACATCTGGAGTTCCTCAGGGATCTAATCTTGGTCCTTTGTTATTTATCCTATTTATAGACGACATAGTAGGCCGAATTAAACATTCGAAATGTCTTCTTGCTGCTGATGATATGAAAATTTACAAAATTGTTAACAATGTAAATGATTGCATGAAGCATTAACACTCTTAAATCCCTTTTCAATTGTTTTATTAGGGCAAAATTAGAACATTGTTTTCTGATTTGGAATCCATTATATGAAAATTCTATGAGAGCTGTTGAAATTATTAAGCGTAAATTTGTAAGATATTGCTGGTATAATGGTCATTTTAGTTCTCAAAATGATTTTCATTACAATACTGTAATGATAAAACTTAATATGCTATCTCTGGAGAATCGACGCACTGTGCAATCTTTCTTGTTTATTTATAAAGTAATTTATAATGCTATAAATGATTCCAATCTACTTGCAATGATAAATTTTCATGTACCAAGAACAAATCATCCTCACCAAAAAAATTGTTTTCCATAACAACATCTAGGACAAATTATGAATTAAAAAGTCACTTAAGACGTGCATTTAATGTTTTATACACTAATTGTGATGATACTGACATTTTTTTATTGTTTATTATTATTTAAGAAAAAATTGATGACATATTTCTCACCGTACTAAGCTATATCCTACTTTAGTAATTTATCCTCACATAACTCATTGTTTTTATAACATGTATGTATTTTTTTTGTAGTACTCCTTAATTGGGAATTTTTTTCCTGTCCGGTACTTAATTATAAATAAATAAATAAATATTATGTAAATCATTTTTTTTTTGCAATAGTAAATTAAATAAAGAATCTTTATGCGAGTGAGGAATGTGTCCTTAATATAAAGAATTATTATGATGGAAGTAGTTATAGAAGAACACGGGGATTTATTTTTCATAAGTTAGGTTGTTTGTTTGTTGTTGATTGACGTTTTAAATTAATTTATGAAAACTAGAAAAAAAGTGCCATGGCATTGCTACGAATAAACAAAAAAATATAATTTTCCTATTATAAAAATTGTAACAAGAAAATTAAAATAATTATTATTGCGAATAAATATAACAAAAATGTAAACACAGATGCAATTTTTAATTCTAAACATGGAACGATTCTAATTTTATTCCCGTAAAATGAATACGGCCAGAAAATTGCACAAAACTAACAAAATTTTATTTAATACTTTATTTCCTCGAGTAGAGTTGCAAGGATGCCGATAGAGGACTTACTGATTAATGGTGTCTTCTCTGTTGGTGGCAGTGTCTCTCGGATGGTCATGAGGAAGACCGTCATGGACAACAAGGCGCTGATTCCCAGTGTCACTTTTTCGCCAGATTCTGAAGGAACGTAGAACACCAGCAACGCTGTAACAACATACATATTTTTAGACTGGATGGTTTTATGTACATAATAAATTTTATATGAATTTCATTAGTATAATAAAAATTTCGAAGTTTGATAAAAGTACAACTTACGAGTATGCATATAAAACTCAACATTCTCATAAAACAAAAATTTATTGCCTATCTATATAATACATTTCCAAACAAGAAAACTGGGTGTTCTATACTAATGGATCAAAGTTTGAGGGTAATTATAATGTGCTGTACTAATAACGGAACGAAGCGAACTGCTGTCGAAACGTCGTTAAATAATTAAATTTATACAGAACTAAACCCAAATATTGTGTTATTTCAAAACCAGAAATAATTGTTAATTCTTGAACAAGAATTAAACACCCATATTTAATAAAACTTGAATGACTCTTTTCAAACGCGGAAGCGCTTTTCATGAGTGCTGTAACTACTGTACTTACTTACGCGAGTGTCGTGTTTTGAACGACTCATAGTGTAGTTCGTAGCATTAGATTTATTCTGTGTTCCTTGTATTTAGTGCAGCTGTGCTACTCTATTATTTATTAAGCGGTGAGTGATCTAAATAGCACAGCAATTGAATGATGGCACAGCCGACAATGGACGCGCGGATAGTGTGAACTACTAGTGAGCCATATGCCGTACTGTGCAAAATAAAGAGCCGTTCGTTTATGGCTCACTAAAGAGAGTCGTTCAAAATGTCTGATTTATGTAAGTCACCTGTCGGTCTATTAACGAGTAGACTAAAAATTATTATTTTTGTTTCAAATTTGAGTTTTTTTTACAGTTTAGAAGAAAAAAAAATGTTTTCCATAAAATGCACCGTTTTCAAAAAAAAAAAACAAATCTCTTGTTATTTTAACGAAATTTGTTTAGTACTTTATTTTTTTATTAAATGTTGAAGGGATCCTAATGTAGTTTATTTTGATGAAATTAAGGTTCCTCAAGATTTAGTTATAGAATGTATTAAAGACAGATGGTCAGAAATTGAAGATTTAACCGACTTAAATTTAGAGCAATTTATTAATGGAATTAAATTATGCTTTCAAGGTTCAATATTTAGCTTCAATGAGAAAATATTTAAACAAATAGATGGCTCGCCGATGGGTGCTAGTATCTCAAGGTCATTAGCTCATTTTGATTTTACAAAATTTAGAAAATAATATCATTTCAGACAACAACTTTAATATTCCTTACTATAAACGTTACGTAGACGATTGCCTATTGATGGCACCTACAGATCAAATTGACAATATCCTGACTAAATTTAATAACTTCCACTCAAGAATAAAATTTACAGCTGAATTAGAAGAAAATAACAGATAATTTTTTTTAGATGTTACATTTATAATATATAATATATAATATAATGATAAAATCCTTACTGACTGGTACCAAAAAAACACCTCCAGTGGCAGATACCTTAACTTTCATTCAAATAACAACAAATTATATAAAGTTAGTGTAATTAACGCAATGGTTAATAGAGTTACTTTACCCTCGAATTATTGTTTCCATAAGAAAAATATAGACTACATTTTTAGAATTTTAACCCAAAATAGCTATCTAAAAAAGTTGTTGCTCAAATATATAAACCGTAGATTACAACATTTACAAACTCTTAACATTGATACGGACATTAATAATAATAAAACAGAAGTTTACGCGAAAATTCCTTTTGAAATAAAATTAACTATACTCTACATAAGTTACTTAACAATAGCAATATTAAATTTTCAAATACAACCATCTCAAAAACACAAAAAAAATTCACTAAAATTAATGATTTTAATGGCATTGAAGAAAAAAATGTGCTGTACAGGATTGAATGTGGCTATTATAACAAATACTATATAGGTGAAACATCTCAAACATTAAAATACGCATATACCAACACGAGTACCATTGTAAAAAGATGAACGCTGCTCATAGCGCTTTTACCAAACATTCTGTTAATACAGGACAAATTTAAATTTAGTCAAGCAGAAACTATAGATAGACAACAATTACAAAACCAGATTACTTAAAGAAACCTTCTATATAAATTACCAAACTGATTTCAAAAATAACACGCAGTTCATAAAGAATTTCATTTAAAATTTCTATATTCAATTATTGAATCTATAGTAATTTTTACTTCCTTGTACGTAAGTAAAAGAAGTATTGTAATCGCGAAAAAATTCGGTTTTCAGATTTCAACGGAAATATCCATTTTGATCATCTGAATTCATTTTGACTAATTTCGTCGTGTCGTCTGTACGTACGTACGTATCTCGCATAACTCAAAAACGGTAAGCCGTAGAAAGTTGAAATTTTGTATTTAGGACTACTATAACATCTAGTTGTGTACCTCCCTTTCTGGTTATTACACAGTTTCTAGAAGTGGCACTGTACATGAAGCCTATAATAGATTTTAATGAAAAACTGTATTAAAATATAATCCAAAACTTTTCAAATTTGGTATACAAGACTTCTATGTCAATCGAAATAACATAATTGATTTTGGTTAAAATATGCTAACCGGAAGTGGTACATTACTCGAAGTTGTTAACAGTTTTTCTTGAATAAAATGATTTTATTTTAATTTTAGAAATAAATGCTTCAAATAAAAGTTTTAGAGAATTAATTTCTGCGTCTAGCACATCAAGTATTATTAAATTAGCCCTTTGTATAAGCGAGATATGTAAATTTAAAAATTATATACTTTTTGTTTTTGTAATAAAGCTTGCTATGGATTAGGACAAAAAAAAAAGTTCATGTCAAATTACGTTAAATACGTGCAATTTTATGATTCGTACAATAACAAATATTATATTTTTATTGTGAAATTAGTCATATTCATTGTTGCAATCAAATATTTCTTTGTTGTAATTTAAGAATAATAGTAGTAAATGAATTATTTTTTGTTCCATATCAAAATATTTCTCGGGCTTGGCTTAAGCCTGTCAATATTTTGTAATTTAATTATTAAAAAAAATATGTATAGGTTAATAGACGCACAAAGAAGTCGTGTGGTGTCCACATCACTCATGACATGTTATTAAAAAAATATGTATAATTTAATAATCGTACAAGGGAGTCGAGTGGTGTCCACATCAGATTTTTTTAAATCAGGAAAATCTAGTTTTTATTGACCCAAGAATATATTAAATAATATAAAATATATAAGTAATGTAATAAATTAATAGAAACACAATTTACTGAGTGAATCTATTTTAAAATATTCAACATCAATCAGGAATATCATAACTGTTAGTTTTACACAATAAATCTAGTTTTTACATGACAGAGTAAAAGTCAATTTCTATGGTATTAAAATTGAAATAGGAGTACACCGTTTTACAAGCATTGAAATTGGCACTAGGGTACGCTGGACCCCACTGTGTGAATTTTTATTGAAGAAATAAATTACAAAACAAAAAAAAATTGATCACTTTTACCTCTCGCTAAGAAAGGTATTAGATTCATGCTAAAAATCGTATATACAGATTTTAATGAATATGCACGTTTTAAGGTCCCTACAATCCGATGTTAACATTTTTACGATATCTGTGTGTGTGTGTGTGTGCGTGTGGATGTATGTGTGTATGTACGTGTGTGTATGTACGTGTGTGTGTGTGTGTGTGTGTGTGTGTGTGTGTGTGTGGATGTTTGAAGGACTATTTCTCAAAAACTATAATACTTAATATCTGTTTAACGTATTTCTCAATTGGACACTACTGGGAAGATTTGAAAAAGTCTTGGTAACAATTGGGCAACCGGAAGTACCATATTCTTAAAAAAACCTTCTACAATTTTTTGAAAAAAAAATTTCTTGCAAGTATTAAAGACCATTAAATTCTTTATGTGATACATAGAAATATTTTATTATATCTTTTATAGATTTAGAGATAAAGAAATATAATACATAAAATAATCTGTTGTAATAAGTCCCACCACACAAATAATGTCATAGAAACCAATTGAAAAATTAAAGTGTTTGTAACTGACAGATACATGTCAGTGTGAGAAGTCCGGAGACATTACTGAAGACTTTTTCTGGGAAGTACATACATATATTATTTCTTATTGTCTTAATAGTTAAATATTTAAAATTATAGGTATATTACATATACCCTTCAGAAATACTGTCAATCCCGACAATGAATTAGAAAAATCTCGAAAAATTAGAAGGGTAGGACAAAAATCCTTCATACAATAAATTAAAATACCAAGAATAGGTATAAGTAGAATTTTTAGTTTAGAGTGAGATATTCAAGATATGTAAAATACAATACTTATGTTAGCTAAAAGGAAAGTGGCGAGAGGTATTGCGCTGGCCACAGCAGATTTTTTTTGTAACAAAAATAAATAACTTATTATTATTAAATATTACTTAATATTATCCCAAATGTTTTCATATTGTTACGGTTTTTTTATTTATATGGGTGAAGTGTAAAACACAGACAAATATTATTAACCAAAAGGATGCGTTTATTAAACGATAAATAAATAAAGATTAAATATTAAAAGATAATAAAAACAACTAACACTATGATTAAATAATTATGAACACTAAGAATATTATTAAATGCTTAAACACTACGATTATTTATTTAACTAACGTTTATATCACTGCACTTATTTATATAACTACATTTATTTATGTAACCTGTTAAACTGTTTATTTATATCACCGAGTTCATATCTGGTTGCCTGTATATATGAGACTGTGTTCGCTGGCTTTGGCGATGGGTTATATACCTGGCGACATTATTTCTAGGCTCTTCTGGAGAACTTCTAGAGGTAAACAGTGTGAACAATAGATAACCTCACCGCGACCTTATCCTAACTAGTTCGAACGTGTGAGTGGCGGGCGCGACTCTGTGGCCTAGTTCACAAATATTTAAAGATAATTAGAAAGTAATTATAAATTAAAAAGTTATTCTGAGTGTCCCATTTTCCATTGCCATCCTGCATATTCAGATTTTGTTACCTTTTTATATAACTTTTCAATTCAATTTTTTATATAGTTCGACAAAGACTATCACAAAACATTAAATCGATGATGAGTTTTTAGTGAGTAAGCACATTTTAGGTCCCTGAGAATACGATTTTACCATTTTTACGCTGATGTCTGTATATATGTGTGTGGGCGTCTATGTATGTGACAATCGTTTCGGATCGCATAATTCCAATACCACGATTCCAAAAATTGTATTTTTTTGTATTTCTCGAGTTTATATTCATATGAAGACATGATTACATTTTGCTTATAATTAGTCCACCGGAAGTACCCTCATTGCAACTTTTAACAGTTTTTCTTTTAAAAAAAGTAGTTAAATATCATTTATTGACATTTAAAGTTACCTATTATAAACTTTAAAGAATACATTATTCTCTATACGAATTGATTGCATTTTATATTTCATGTTCAATGGGTATAGAGTTAAAGAATTATAAAGATATTAAATTTCATAAATCAGCCAGCTATGCTAACCATGGAACCTGCTAATATATTCAGATAATTCTAATAGACATATGACATTGTCAAACGAAAATAAATGTGGCAGAGATGAGGATTTTAAGATAGATATTCGGGAAGACACGGAAAGATAGGGTAAGGAATTAAAGGTAAGGGAAATGGCTGGAGTGATAGAAGTTTCTAGAAAGATACAAGAGAGACAATTACATTGGTTTGAACATGTCATGAGGAGAGATGAAGAATATATTGGAAGAAAAATGAAAAGCTTAGTAGGAGAAGGTAGAATAAATAGAGAAAGACCAAAGATAAGATGGAAGGACTGTATTGCGGAAAACTTGAGAGAAAAGGTACTAAATGCGGGCGACATGCAAAACAGAAATGAGTGGAAGAAGAAAATAAAAAAAGCGACCCGTAACGAATAGGAAAAGCTAAAGAAGAAGATAAAGATGTCTATGTAAACTACAAGTTTCATGGTTTGTTTATGGAATAATTTTACTGGAAATATAGGATCTTTTGCAAGAAAATTTATGTATGGAATTTGTACATAACACACAGGATTGCCGGAAGGTAATGTGCTGGCCATATCAGAATTTTTTACTCATTTTGGCTATACCCTCAAATATTTTATCCAATTTAACACCCTGTGTACAAATCAATAGAGACAGCAAGCACATTAAATTTCTATGTTTGTTTTCGCTTTTTGGCGCAAAGACAAAATTTTGTAGTATGCGTGTATTAAAATATGCATCTGCTAATTATACGAATCGAGGCGATAGCTAATGTCAATTTTTGTCACAATTCAGTTCAAAGTCAATAATAAAATTTATATATTTATTATGTGCAACTGTCAATATATTTTTTCTAATCGTATAAAAGCCGAAAATTCCTGAAACAGAAAGCGAATATAGAAATTTCGAGATCTCAATGTTGAATATAATATCTAAAAAAAAAAAAATAACAAAAATAATAAAACATAGCAAACTTATTTGCGAGACAAAAATTATAATTTCCTTCCATCTTCAGCAAAACAATTTATTACTTCAAAAAATTGTTCTTAGTTATATTCTTATTTATGCATACAGAGAAGACAAATGATTTTCAGCCATCGTACTGTATTTGGTTTAAGATTACAGTGGTGGGTGGAACTTGATGAGATCGGTTTACGCAGCAACATTTATAGGGTAAGTACGTATCAAATGATAGTATTATAATGTTACAATAATCTAAAGAACTTCTAACACAATTTGGAGATGGAAGATCTTCTATATCACCCATTTGAGGACCACTGTATAAAATATAAAATATTTTTGATAGTTATTGACAGGTTATTTGTCTTTTGTATTTATATTAAATATTTACGTTATATTAGTAGTCATTTACAATTATATTTGTATGACAACGGAGTTAGCTGACATCCAGAGTAGACGTGGTTTTTGCATCGGTAGTTTAATCCAATATTTTGGAAGTTATCTTGCATAAAAGTGCGTGCAGCTCACAAATAGTTGAGTGCAATGGCTATAAACTAATGAAAAAGTGAAAAGTGCACTAATAAAACTACACAGAGTAACATTTTAGACAAAAATTTGACAAATTAAATTAAAAGCTACCTTGTATAAGCATTCCACAGAAATGTGGCGTACCAGAAGATACGGCGTAAATGAGTGGCTGTAAATCCCGACGCGAAAATCAAGAAAGAAAAAAAAATAGTAAAACGAAAAGGACCATTCCGATAACGAAAGACACAAAAATTGAAACTATGGAATTAAGGAAAACACTTTTCGAAATATTAGCGGAATTAAAAACTAATAATAATTAAAACGATTCAAATAAATATGCAAGATAAAGAAGATAAATGTGCCCAAGGAAAAGAGGAATTATAGAATTCAATAAAAACCCTCGAAAATAAAGTAGAAAAACAGGAAAGATACAGAAGAAGAAACAACACAATAATTAAAGAATTCGCACCTAAAACTGATAACATTATAGAAGAGCTACAAGCATACAATAACATTAAATTACAAATAAAAGCTCAAAGACGCAGTCGAAATCAAAACTACGAAAGGGGTAATACAGATAATCAATTGGAGCATCTGGAAAGATAAAATAAGAGTATTGAAAAACAAACTGGAGGAAAATGATACACCTGTATATATCGACAACCATCTCAGAAGAACAACGAATCCAAGGTTCAATAAGGTCAATTTCGAAAGAATTAAGACTAATAAATGAAACTCTCAAGATTGGCTACCAAAAGTTACGCATTAATTGCAAAATATTCGGCTGAGATGATAAAATTAATGGAATAACAGAAGTTATGAATACATATGCAAAAAATTAAAAGGAATATCACAGAATAAGGAAACCACGAATCAGTAATTAAATAGGATAAGATTAAGCATGGGAACGTGAAATTATGTAGCATAAATGGGAAGGAAATAAAATAAGCGGAAGAATTTGAAAAACCGGGTTTAATTATTTTAGCAATTACGGAAACAGAAAATAAAGGGTATGGCAATTAAAATTATATATGGGAATTATATTTTATTATATAGCAGAGTTGCAGTAACTCAAAATTATCAAAAATACGTTGACAAGCAAAATAGTGATAGAAGAAATTAAACTAAACTTAATTATTGTATATGATCCCAACGAAAACACAATAGAGAAAGACGATTTGTGGGAAGAACTATAAGATACATTCAACAAGTTAGAGAAAGCAATATGCTTACTACTAAAGACAGTTCGATGTTAAGAATGATATTCTAAAATCTTTTTTCAAATAACATTTTTCTCTAAAGTGCACCAAAATTATGATATTAGAAAAGTACGAACGACACTTTTGCGCTAGGTATACTAGCCCCTTAATGCAAGATTAGGCAACGAATGTAAAGGGATAATGGACCCACACGGTGAAATACATAAATAATAATGGTAAATGATTAATAGATTTCCGCATCATCATTGACTTGCTCATTACAAACACCACATTCAAGCACAAAACATACACAAGTATACAAGATGTTAGCCTTCAAGAAATGAAAAATCGATCATTGACTACTTTCTGATCAGTAGAACACACAGAAGGATGTTTAAGACGTAAGAGCGATGAGGACTACGAAATAGGCAGTAACCATTACCTAGTTAAAGCAAAATTTTGTATAACACAAAGCTAACAAGAAACCTAAGATACCAAAAGAAATAATTAAAATATATAAATTAAAAGGTGGAGCAAAAATACAAAAATTCCAAGAAAGCATAGCTAAAATATTATCCGAAATTGACAATCCCGATACTGAAAACATGCATTACTTCGGGCAACTAGAGAAACATAAGGTGTAAAAATCCCTAATACATACAAAAAAAAATCGGATGTGGCCAGCACAATACCTTCCGTCAATCCTGTGTATTATGTACAAATTCCATTCATAAAATGTCTTGCAAAAGATTATAACTTTCCAGTAATATTATTTCATGCAAATGACACTTGACACTAACATTTTCTTCTTCTTTAGCTTTTCCCAATCGTTAGGGGTCGCTATTTTTTCTTCCATTCATTTCTATTTTGCGGGTCATCCTCATGTCAAAATTTTTTATTCAAAATTTATTTTTTTGGTATTTTATGATTCCTTTTCTCGGCAACTGAATTCCACACCCCTGATAATAAATATACTACATGAAATAAGAAAGTCATGAAATTTTGAATGAAAAATTACATTTGTCAGTTATGGACGTAATTAATAGCTGTCATTTTAACACGGGTCCACATATCTGCTTGCCAAAGTCAGCAAAGTCACGTCACTGCACTCGCCCTACACATAATTTTTATAGCAAAAGATCCTATATTTCCAGTTAAATTATTTCATAAACAAACTATTCGCATTGCACTTGACACTAACATCTTCTTCTTTAGTTTTTCCCATTCGTTAGGGGGTCGCTATTTTTTATTTTCTTCTTCCACTAATTTTTGTTTTGTATGTCGTCCTCATTCAGTTCCTTTTCTCTCCTTTCATATTGTATTTGGTCTTCCTATGTTTCTTCCAACTTCTGTTATAAGCTATTCATTCTTCCAATATACTCATCTCTCCTCACGACATGTTCAAAGCAATGTAATCGTCTCTCTTATATCTTTCTAGAAACGCCCAACACTAGAGTATTTCCCTTATACTTTCATCATTTACTTTTTATTGATATTGACATCTGTCAATTTGAATTACCTGAATATATTAGCAGTTTCCATGGTTAAGTTAGCACAGCTGGCTGATTTATGAAATTTTATAATTTTTATAATCTTTATAATTCTTTAACTCCATATCTGTTGAATATGATATATAAAATGCAATCAAATCGAATGGAGAATAATATATTCTTTAAGTTATAATAAAATTTAACTGAGTTTTTCAAGAAAAACTGTTAAAAGCTTCAAATGAGGATACTTCCGGTTGACCAATTATAACCAAAATCTAATCAAGTCTGCATATGGGTGTAAGGAAGAGGAATATGCAAGAATTGTAATTTTTGGAATTCTAGTATTGGAGATATCGTTGACGACCCGGCGGTCACATACACACACACGCACATACGAACACACACACACACACACACACATACAGACATCATCGTAAAAACAGTAAAATCGTATTGTAAGGACCCTAAAACGTGCTTATTCAATGAAAACTCACCACTGATTTTTTTGACCAAAAACAATATCTTCCTTACCTAGAGGTGACGGAAGGTAACAAACGTTTTGGTGGAGCGATGAACTAAAACAAGAAATTAATGACAGGAAAGAAAAATGGAAGAAATATTTAAGTACAAAAAATCAATATGACTACGACAAATATAAACAACAAACAAGAAAATACAAAAAGATGGTTACAGAAGCAAAGGCACAGACATCGAAAGAATTTGGAGTACAAATGGAATCCAATGATAACGAAAACCAAAAGTTGTTTTATCACATAATAAAAAAATATGTTGTGGCCAGCACAATACCTTCCGTCAATCCTGTATATAACGTATTCCATACATAATTTTTCTTGCAAAAGATTCTAAATTTCCAGTAAAATTATTTCATATACAAACTATTCAAATTTCCCATTCGTTAGGGGTCGCTATTTTTGCGTGTTGTTCTCATTCAGTTCCTTTTCTTTCAAGTCTTCCGCAATACAGTGCTGCTATCTTATCTTTGGTCTTCCTCTATTTCTTTAACCTCCTATTACTAAACTATTCATTCTTGTTCCAATATAATTCTTCATTTTTCCTCATGACATGTTCAAACCAAAGTAATCGTCTTTCTTGTATCTTTCTAGAAACTTGTAACACTAGAGTTATTTTCTTAACGTATCTTTCCGTGTCTTCCCCAACATCTACTTCAACATCCTCATCTCTGCCACATTAATTTACTTTTTATTGATACTGACATCTGTCAATTTGAATTATGAATATATTAGTAGTTTCCATGTTTAGCATAGCTGGCTGAATTATAAAATTTTATTTTTTTAAAATTCTTTAACTCTGTATCTATTGAATATGAAGTATAAAATGTAATCAAATCGTATAGAGAATTGTTAAATCTTCAAATGAGGCTACTTCCGGTTCACCAATTATAACCAAAATCTAATCACTTGTTCTTCTGGATGTAAACTTAAGGAATACGAAAAATTTATAATTTTTGGAATCGTGGTATTGAAGTTATGCGATCCGGAACTTTTGTCACACACACAAACAGACACACACACGCACACACAGACAAATACATACATACATACAGACATCATTGTAAAAATGGTAAAATCGTATTATAGGGACCCTAAAACATGTTTATTCACTAAAAACTTATCATTGAATTTTTGACCAAAGACAATACCTTACTTACCGGTGACGGAAGGTAAAAATCTGTTGTGGCTAGCATAATACCTCTTGCTACTTCCGTTTTTGGTTACATAAGTATAGCGCGCGAGCAGTCATGTGACATTGTTGGCCTTGACAAGCAGATATGGGGACCCGTGTCAAAATAACAATTAGTAATTATAGACATGTAAAATGTCAGAATTTTTTATTAAAAATTTCAAACCACATGGAATTGGTAAATCACTAAATTTAGAATGAGAAATTATGGTGTACATAATTACTAGCATTCATTCTGGCACGGGCACCCATATCTGCTTGTCAAGGCCAACAAAGATACATGACCGCTCACCCCCTACTGTATTTAACATTTCCTGTATACCTACACTCTACACCAAAAATTCTACTTATATCTATTATATATAATTAGATTTTTTAATTTTAAATTCATTCTATAAAGAAATTTTGTCCTCTTCTAGTTTTTCGAAATGTTTCCAATTCATTGTCGGGATTGATAGTATTTTTGAAGCGTATTATAAACAATAAAATAATTAGAGCAATCAAAAGCCTCTATAAATAGACAAGAAACTATATTAAAACTAACAGTACGAAATCTGAAGAATTCAGCAACAATCAGAGATCGAGGTAAGGTAGGGTATTGAGCCCTCTCCTATTCATTACAATGCTCGACTAAGTAACAAATAATGTATATAAACATCAAGAATACCAAAATCGGCTACTATCAACTTCAACCGATACATGTAACGAAATGTGCCTTCGCGGATGACCTAACTGTATTCGTTAATAATGAACAGGACCTACAACATAATTTAAATATTCGGACAAATGAATTAAGCAAAATTAATATAAAAATCAAGATCTCGAAAACAAAAACAATGAAAATTTTCAGGAAAAGCCAACAAAACGTAAATAATCATAAATGTGTCTAGGATCGATAATTGAGAGAATGATAAACAAAATAAAGACATAAATAGCACAATTCGAACAACCAACAGGATATTCCGAGCACATAACAGGTTCCTTAACAACAAACATATCGTGAAAAAGACAAAAACCAATATTAACAAAACGACATATCTATCAGTACTCTTGCACGGATGCGAAACTTAGACAACAAGTAATTCACAAAATAACAAAATATAGGCTGTAGAAATGAAATGGTTAAGAATCGAAAGAATAACAGATTTGGACAGAATAAGAAATACTCAAATGAGAGAAAAAATTGCTCTGACATCAGCTGCAGTGATAATGCACATGAAACAGCTAAAATGGATCGGACACGCTACGAAATTACTACCCAACTCGCAAGTGAAAAAGTGGAATTAAAACCACGATAAAGAAAAACAAGGAGACCATTGAAAACATGGAGTGACCATATAAATGGACTACTTAAAAAAATAAAACTACCAAGACAAGAAGCAAAGATATTAGCCATCAACAAAAAGATGTGGCAAACGCTCACCAGAAATTAAAAATATGAAAACACAACTCTAAATTCAAAGGAATCACTCTACATCATTAAAGTTGTCTCAATATATTTATACAGTAATTAATTTTAAAATGAAATGTGAGGCAAAGCAAAACATTTGCATTTGAAGGAATTATTATTTCGTATTCTTACAGAGGACAACTGTATTTCTACATAAATTATAAAGTATACTATGTTTCTGTTAATATTTTTATTTAAAATAAATTATCAAACATGAGCATATTTTGACCTATTTATTTCATAATTTTTTTTAAAACTATCAAAGCAGAACATACATCAGTGACAAATAAATGACATTTTTTGACATATGTCCTGTACAAAAGTATTTAATTATTTAAATTCCTATTTCACTTTTCAGTGAAAATAATACTCTTTTGGAGATTGACTTCGTAAATATATCAGCAACATTTTCTTCGATGGTACGTAGCCAAATGTCAAAACAGCATTTTCTACAAGATTACGTAAAAAGAAGTATCCTAAGTCGATATATTTACTTCTCTCCGACGTTTCTTGGTTCTTCGCAATACTAACTGCTCCTTGGTTGTCCGCGAGTACTTGTTGATGCTTGTCTACAAAGTTCGTCTTTTGCAATTCGCTTAATAGATTTCGAATCCATAAAAATTCTTTAGTTACGTGGCACATTGCAATGTATTCTGCTTCCGCCGATGAGAGTGCAGTACAATTTTGTTTCTTACTGCTCCACGAAATAGCTGCTTCTGCTAATACCATGACGTATCCACTGAATGACTTGCGATCAAATCGGTCACTGCCCCAACTGCATCAGAAAATATTTTTAATTTATCACCGGTTTCCTTGAAGCTCAGTTTCAGATTCTTAGTCATCTGTAGATATCTTACTATGTGTTTAATTCCTCTCCAGTGCTTTCAGAATAATGTTCATTAAACTGACTCATGTAAGTCGATGGATATGCTAAATCTGGACGTGTACCGTTGGCTAAATAAATCCAACTTCCAACTGCTTGTCTATATGGCACATTTACTTTTTCAGTGTCACTATTCGGTGGTAAACGATATTTTATGCCAGGATCCAATGGAGCCAATCCACATTTAGCATTTTCCATTTTGAACATTTTAAGAACTTCGTCAGCGTACGAAGATTAATCCAATGTCAATGATTTTTCTTTATTCTTTTTTTTTTGTTTATTTTCATTGATAATAAATAATTTGCTTCGCCTAAATCTTTTGCTTCAAAACGTTTTTTATATCATTTTTGAAAACTTCAATAATTTCTTCCGTTTTTCCAAGGTTAAGTAGAGCATCCACATGTACACCTACTACATTTTTTCTTCTGTTATAATAGATACATGGATCTGGAATTGAACGATTTAGACCAAATTGTTGTAAAAACTTGTCTAAACATTTGTTCCATTCAAATCCTGATTGTCGTAATCCGTTCAAACTTCTTTTTAGATGACAAACGAGATGCTCTTTTCCTTCAGAAAAACCTTCAGGTTACTTCGTATAAACGTTTAGTGTACCATCTAGATATGCTGCAGTTATATCCATTTGGTGTATAGAATGCGAATGGATTTTATTTTTATTACAGGTGAAAAAGTTTCCTTAAAGTCAATATAAACTTGTGAATATTTTTTTGCGACTAATCTCGCTTTGTATTTTGAGATGTTTCCTTTTTCATCATATTTTCTTCGAAATACCCACTTTGATTCTATAATTTTGCAGTTTGGTGGCTTTATAATCAGTTTCCATGTTTGATTTCGTTGCAAATTATTTATCTCTTCTTTGACAGCTTCCCTCCAATATTCTGCATCTAGTAATTTCATTGCTTCTCTAAAGTTAATAGGGCCATTGTCTCCTTTTTGGATATCTTCCTTCATCTTGTACAAAACGGAGTCATTCAATTATTGGGATATAGTACTTCGATTTATATTACTTCTTCTAAGTTGAATTGCTTCATCTATTTCTTTTTAAAATTCTACTATTTCATTTAATTCATCGTTAACTACTCTATCTCCATCTTCATATGTCTCGTCTTCTTCAATTATTTCGTTATTGACACCATTATTATGTACGCAAATTATTATATCTTCTTTTGGCTCAGTCTTTGTGGTTTTGTATTTTCTTTGAAAGGAAATACATTTTCTTCAAATTTTACCTATCTTCTAACAAAGAATTTATCTTTCTCTACATTCCAAAGTGTGTGTCCTTAAATTCCTTCAATATATCCGATCATGACATATTCTTCTGCCCTTGGTGCTAATTTCCCTTTAATTTGTGTGTTATCTAATCTGGATAGTGCTTTGCAACCAAAGACACGCAGATAATCTATGTTTGATTTTTTACCGGTACAAAGTTCTTCTGGTATGTTACCATTTAGTGCTGTAGATGGACATTTGTTTCGTAAGTAACAAGCAGTATTAGCTGCATCAGCCCTGTTGAGAAATACAATTGAATGATTTTAAACTTTTTATAGTGGACAACTTTTACTTTTGTATTCTAATGTTTTTTTTAATATAAAAAAACCTGTCATCTTCTTTAATTTTCTTACGTGAGATACAATTTTTGTCTACTTTCTTCATAGCTTCCAGATGAAGATGCCTTAGTCTTCTATGCCATAAATCTAAATTTTCCTATTTTGTCATGTAAGTGGTATCTGTTCTTTCTTCTATATGATATAGTCTTCCGCATCGGAAGGCCGTATTCTTCATTAGGATTAAATAAAATATGTCCAACGCTAATCACTTCAACCTTTTCAGAATTTGCGACTTCCACCTTTCAATATTTTGGCTTTAAATATAAGAATTTATTTTAAAAGGATGACGTATGTTCGCTTGCCCCACTGTCAAGAATCAACAAATTTGACCTGTCAATTTTTGAATTTCTAGTAGATAAAACTTGTTGAAATTCTTCATTTGTAATTTTCTTTACCGTATTTTAGTTTCTCGTTTTGGCTTTTTCACAAAACTTGGAGATGTGGCCCCACTCTCCACATGAGAAACAACGTACTGTTTTTCTTCTATTTATGTCATTTTTCACATCAAAATTATTTTTATTTTTATGAACAGTTTACTTATTAAAAAAATATTTGATGATATTTTCGAATTCTTCGTCGTCAAAGCTCTTTCTTCTGGGTTCTCATTAAATATTTATATCTTATGATTTAGTCTCTTTTCTTCTACAATTAATCTTGCTTTTACAATTTTTGTTGTCAGATTATCTTCATCTTTTTCGAGATGCAATGTTAAGGGTTCATATGCTTTTAGTAAACTCATACGCATCACAAGAGAAACTTCCCTGTTAGTAAACGCATATCCTCCACTTGCAAGTTTTCTGTGGATTTCCATAACTTTCCTAAATAATCTTTGACCGATTCGCCAGACTTCATTAAAATATTGAAAAAATCACGCATTAGTTGAAGTATGTAGAGAAGTCCATACTGAGTGTGTAGTTTCTTCAAAAAAATCCATGTTTCGGCTTTAGTACACATTCTCCAATATCATCAAGAAAAGTGTCTTCTAAAATTAAAAATAGGAACGTGAGTGCTTCTTGATTTTTTCTTTTTTCATTTTCCGTCATTTCGGCTTCAAAACCAGGTTCTACTGCTTCCCAAGAGCGTTTTTGTACCAACGCTAGCTCGTGCGCGAATGCTCCATGCATGATCATTCTCAATGTTTAGTTTCGGTATTTTATGTTCTTCGTGTGCTATTTTTATTTATTTATTTTCTTCTTATATTTTAAATAATAAAAAAATATTCGTCTTTGTCTGTAATATAGAGGCATTCGTGCTGATAACGTATTAATATTTTTATTTAAAATAAATTATCAAACATGAGCATATCTTGACTTTTTTTCCAGATTTTTTTTAAACTCAAAACATAATTTTGACATATGTCAGCATTTACTTCTAACATGTTCCAATATAAATAGAAATGAAATTGGTGGTCAGTTCACAATGATAAAAAAAATATGTCAAATATGTCAAATGTATGTAGGAGCGACCCCTGTAGGGACGCCCATGATACCCTGCGGGGTGCAAGAAGGTATAATTTAACAGTCATTTTTCGTTAGCCTAGAGCCTAGACCCTAGAATTTGGAAGCAAACTATTTAATATATTAAAAAAATCTGTTGTGGCCAGCACAATACCTCTCGCCACTTCCTTTTTTGGTTACATAAGTATAGGGCGCGAACAGTCATGTTACATTGTTGGCCTTGACAAGCAGATGTGGGGGCCCGTTTCAGAATGATAATTAGTCAGTATGTTTCATTCAGAATTTCATGATTTTCTAAATACACGTAGTTAATTTGTCACCAGGAGTGTGGAATTTACTTGTCGAGGAAAATAAACCATATGGAATTGGAAAATCACTAAATTTAGAATGAGAAATTATGATACATCTATATACATAATTACTAGCTATCATTCTGACATGAGTCCCCATATCTGCTTGTCAAGGCGCCCTATTGTATTTAACATTTCTTGTATACCTACATTCTACACCAAAAATTGTACTTACATATATCTATTCCTTATATTTAGATTGTTTAATTTTAAATTCATTATATGAAAAAATTTTGTCCTCTTCTAATTTTTCGAAATGTTTCCAATTCATTGTCAGGATTGACTGTATTTTTGAAGGATATATGTAATAGACCTATAATCTTAAATATTTAACTACTAATACATTAAGAAATAATATAATGTATATGTACTTCCCAGAAAAACTCTTTAGTAATATCTATGAATTTCTGACACTGACATTTATCTGTCAGTTATAAACAGTTCAACTGGTCAACTATTTTCCATGGCATCCTTTCGGCTGTAAAATTTATTATAACGTTATTTTATTTATTATATTTCTTTTATCTCTAAATCCATAGAATATATAATAAAATATTTAAATGTATCAGATAGAGAATTTAATTTTCTTTAATATTACCAAGAAAAATTTTCAAAAAATATTATTTAGAAGATTTTTTTTCAAGAATCTTTTACTTCCGGTTGTCCAATTGTTACCAAAACCTTTTCAGATCTTCCCATGAATGTCCGATTGGAAAATACGTAATTAAACAATTTTTAAGTCTTATAGTTTTTGAGTAATCGTCCTTCCAACATCCTACATACATACACACATACATCCACACACACACACACACACACACACAGACATCATCGTAAAAATGTTAAAATCGTATTGTAGGGACCTTAAAACGTGCTTATTCAATAAAATATGGATATGTGATTTTTAGCATGAATGCAATACCTCTCTTAGCGAGAGGTAAAAATAGTAAAAAAAATGAGGGCATATATATTTCGAAGTGTTAATTTGAGAATTACCACTTCGAAATAATGTGTATATACCCTTAATTTTTTTACCATTTTGAGATCAAAAAGGAATTTTTTAAAAAATTTGAAAATTATTTCTTATTTTTCATTTAATTTTTTTTAAGTGCGTCACTGTGAAAATAAATTTTTATTAAAAATAATGAATTATCTAACGTAAGAGACATTGGATAGGAAATAAATTAATTCTTAATTATTTCCTATTCAACGTCTGTTACGTGATAAGATAATTCATTATTTTTTAATAAAAATTTGATGATGGCAGTGCCGTAGTAAAAAAGAATTAAAGGAGAAATAAGAAATAATAAAATATTTTTTCGAATTTTGTAAATATTCTTTTTGATTGAGAATTATCACATCGAAATGTACATATATACCCTCAAAATTTTTGAGTCTTTTTTAACACCCTGTATATTTATCTAATTCTTTCAATTCATTCCAATTATTCTCATTTTAATTCCAAATACTGCATCGAAACACTTATCACAAGATTAAATTCTAGCTGCCTGTCTGTTGTATAGGTATATCACTGTTAAAATTAAATTAGAGGATGCGACAAAATATCTGTATGATGTGTTATTAATAAAAATAATAGACAACCGAAGTTGAATGAATGATAAATATGCCACTTCGTCACTGAAGATTTCTAAATTTCGCGTTTCGGGTACAGTACGGTATGGTCTTTTCAACTTTTCTGGGAATAATCTATTGACGTAATATAAAAATAAGAGTTCATAATTGTACTTAGTTCCAGTCGTTATACAAAGACGTAGAAACTCATACAATAAATTTAATTGAATAGGATATGGTAAATAAATGCAGCCCCAGTTTCACTCATATGTCAATTTAATCATTTCACCGTTTCGCTTAACACATCCGAGCCGGAATATTCTATAGTTACAAGTGTTCCTTGCAGACAGCTATGATGTTTTGTTATGTAAATTTCAAATGTGCGATTTATGTTAAACCAACCGTGTTTGTTGGCTATGCTCCGTATCTCTGAGTCGCTTAGATTTCTCTTTATCAATCGTTTTAGTACTCTGTGAACAATTCGTTAGAATTTAGTGTCCGTGTTGCAGTGAAACAATATTATATGAAAGGACAAGTGTTACAATGACCCTTAGGGTAATACGATTATAGTAATCGAGCCGTAGATACGTTGCGCAAAGTAAGAGTTTTAAGTGCAAATGGATATTGTAATACGTGTTTTTCATATTATTTTTCCTATTTTTGCATTAATTTACTATTATTTGTAATTTATTAGAAGAAATATGAAAATATCAGGATTGATAACATTGACAGTTACAATAAACATTTGATATTTAATTTATTTTAAGATTTGACATTTTGGCAATAGTTATTTAGAAATTAGATTTGTGTTAAAATTTATTCATTAATATAATTAAGTTGTAGTCATCTGGTGAGAAATATCGGACCTGTCCTGGGATTCTGCCGTATCGCCTGACGATCACATTGACGTCATGTGATCGCCAGGCGATACGGCAAGCAGTACCGAAATGTTAGAATGACGTCATTTTACGTCATGTGATCGCCGGCCGATACAGCAGAATTACGGCACTGCGCAAAAGTTATTTCATATTACATTTCCAAAGATTATTTCCAATAATAATAATAAAAATAATAATCATATATTTGCTTATGATAAATATCAATATAAGTATGTGATTGGTAACAAATATAGTTTCAGAATATAATGACAATTTGTAAATTAGTTATTTTAGTTATTGGAAACATACATGATAATTAAAGTGATACTATTACAACACACATTTCATTCGTTATATATAAAGGATCTTATCATCAAAGAAGTGTTGACAAAATTGTAAATGTCTTGGATTTTCCCTTCATCGAGCTCGGGTAGAAAGGTATATGTACGATTCTACGGTGGAACGTTGGCGATGTATTTCTTAAAGTATTCTTCCCTTGGTGCACACATTAAGGGGCAGACGAATAGCAGGAGTTGAATATCGTTTTGTTCATATGTGTTACATAGAGTGCATATTTTTGCTTGACAGAATCTGTACAGAAAATCATTGTGGTAAATATGTAAAATACTGGAACTTGACGTACGGATTTGGCCTATTAAATGAGCAAATTTATATGAGATGTTCAAGGAAAGAAAAGAGTTTGAGTAGTTATACTGTTTGAAGTAGGGATTGTAGGAGGAATTAGCTATTCTATGGGTAACCTGTGGTCATAAGGAGATAATTATAATATAATAGGATGTTAGGAATTTTTTGTTTGAGTAGTATAAAATTTTGTTGACTACAGAGTTCGTAAAAGTTTGTTTTATTTAGGATAGTTTCGATATTTTTAGTCCAATTAAATCTTTTCTGCCTTTCTACAGAGATATTTGTCTTTTCTCCAAGTTTAATTTAGGCATTGTAGCATATTTTTACAAATCTGTAGTCCGGCATTATCAAAATTTTATACCATTAGATTAATATCTTTTTGACGATTTTTAGTTCTAGTTTATTTTGGCCAGTTTCTTTCCTGATGATATAGTTGGAACTAGTTTTTTTGCCAGCCCAAGATTGTTTTAAAATATTTTGATTGCAGTTTTTACAATGCTTCGAATTGGTTTACAGCCCATATTTCACTTGCATATAAAGCATTGGCAAATGTTGTGGTTTCAAAGAGTGTTGTGATCGTCTCCCAGTTGAATGATTTAGTTTTCAGTCGCACATTCTTGACTCCGCCTGTAGCTCGGTTTACATTTTGTAATTGCAAATCCACGTTGTTATTAAATAAACCCGATGGACTAAAAGTAACGCCTAAGTAAGTGTATGCATTTATAGTACTTATTTCATGTCCTTGACTAGTGTAAAATTTATTATTTCCAATATAACCAAATATATAAATATTCAGTTAGAGTTTTTGTATGGAAATATATGTGAAGAAAATCTAAGTGTAATAATTTTCTATGAGTAATGACAATTAAAATGAAAGATGTTTTTACCACTTAGACTAAGTACCTACTTTACAAATAAAAAAATCAAATATACAAAGTTGAACTTTGTAACACTGTCTCAAAATTGACTTCGTAAATACGTTTATGTTTTCTTTTATTTAATACAGGATGCCCATTTTATCTATTCTAGTCTGAAAATTTATAACTAGGCAACCCATTTTACTTTTCATAAGTGACATGGCTTTAAAAACTTTTTTACTCATATCTACTGTGATTATTTAATTTTAAATACAAATAATTTACACGAAGTGGCATTTGAAATATATTCTGTGATGCCTATTTTTAAACTTTCAGACGGGAACAGATAAAACGGACATCCTGTATTCTTATACAAGGTCATTATTACGCGGAACTATATAATAATACATTTAGGTAAATCTGATTTAATTCTTTTAGATTTGCTGCAATATCTTTGCAAGCGCCTTTAAAATTATATCCATTATCGCTATAAATTTCCTCAGAAAAACCTTTTCTGTTACTAAACTGTCGAAATACGTGTAAAAAGTCGTGTCTAGATAAGTCACGGGTATTTTTTAAATTAATTACTCTGGTTACCATGCAGGTAAAATCACGCCATAACTTTTCGCATGACTTCTACGAACAGTAATTTCGATTGGTCCAAAATAGTCTACTCCTGTTTTGATAAATGTTCTTATTGATGGTTCCAAACGACAGGAAGGCAGTTGTCCCATATTCGAATTATTTTGTACAGATTTTATTTTACATTTTTGACATTTCGCCCAACAGCTTCTGACATTAATTATCCAATATTTTTCTATTTACTATTTCTTATGCGTGATGATTTACCATTTCATGAAATTTTTGAATCATAAGTTTAGTATAGTGAAAATAATTAGGCAGAAGACGCGTGTCATTAACCTGAGAAAAACCTTATAAAATAAAAAATGACGTGTAAAAATAATTGGGTGTTATTTATTTTTAACAGATAAACAAGTACTAGTATTAAGTAATGTATATATTAATGATATTTACAATTATTTCTAAGTCAATCGTTATTCCTTTTACGAAATATAAAATTATTTGAAATAATTGTAGTTTATTTTCGTACCATACTACTGATAACGACCATTTTGGGTCAAATAATTTTATATTTCGTAAAAGGAATAAGGATTGCCTTAGAAATTTTTCAGGTCGATGACGTGTGTCTTCTGCCTATTCATTTTCACTATAATTTCATGCTTTGGATCTAGTATTAACTATTTTTTCGCATCCTCATTTAGTTGTATTGCTTAAATTATTTTCTAATATACAATCTACTTGAAGTCGCTATATGTTCTATAGTTTGAAGTTGACTGATTTCTTCTCATGTACTGCAATTTCCCAAATAGTCATCCATATAATAATAATAATCTTTATTGTATATCAGGTATTCAACTTATTACAATCGATATTTAATGAGGGTGAGTCAGTTTTCGTACATAGTTTCGTAACTTCGACGTTCTATATCTTTATTTGATGAGGATGAAATGATGAAAGACACATACAACAACCATGCCTTATCCAGGATTCGAACCCAGAACCCTAGGAGCGTGAAGCGACAGCGCTGCCGCTACTCCACTTGGGTCGGCATATAGTGATCTTCAAGAATAGCTTCAGCTGCATCTGAATGACTTTGAACGATTTGTTTTTGGATTTACTTCTTTTTCTTTTCCAACGTTTTACAAATTTTGTTTAAGGTTCGAATTTGTCGTTTATTATTTGTCAATTTGATTTTTTTAGGATAGAAATCAAATAGAACACTGTTTATAACGTTTTTAACAAATATTTGTTTCATTTTAATTTAAGCTCAATTGTTTTTCATTCATAGCCTACTGAAAAATAATTATAAAAATTAAATTTATTTAAATTTTAATTGAATTTTTCTCAATATTTTTATTATGGAAGCATATAAAATAATCTCATGGTTCAATTCAGAAAAACATACTCTATCGAATAAACATAAAAAATATGTATAATCCAACTTGAAAAAAATATAACTTTATGTTGTAACTTGAGAACTACTGGTTTAAAAAAACATTCTCTTCTCTGATGAGATGTCCCCTTGGTCTCCTACAACTTTGTTTTATAGTATTTTTTTGTAACTATAATAATAAAGAAAATAATGGCGGTGGTCGGTATTGGTGTTACACCCTGTATATATATTATTATTATTCCTCTCAGCCTCCTCCGTCTTTACGGAGGGTTAAAAACCTAGTTATCGGCTTACAGCAAGACATCTAGATGTTGAATATTTTACTATTTGTGTTTTTGGAGTACGGATACTGTTTATTATTGATTATTTATTATATCGTCTTTACTTTATGTTTAACACCTTCCTTACGATGTTGCAGGTGTCTAATATTACGGCCTTCTGGAGTTGTATGTACGTGTTAGGTTCCAGTTCCAACTTCTCGAGAGATTCGTGAAGTCTCCAAGGGATTTCTCCAGTGGCTCCAATTACTATAGGAATGATTACCACTCTTTCCTGTTCCCATGTATTTTTTATATCATTTGCTAATAGTAAATATTTATTTATTTTTTCATTTGACCTTTCCTTGATATTTGCAGGCGCTGGTATAGTGATGTCAATCAGGTAAGTACATTTTTCTTCTTTGTTCTGGTATACGATGTCTGGTCTGTTGTGTTGCACTGTCTTGTCCGTTTGTATTGTGCGGTCCCAGTAGATCTTTGCTTGTGGGGTGTCTATTACCGCTTTAGGTTTATAGTTGTAGTATGGGATGTTTTCAGCTTGTAGAATTCGATTTCGAAGTTTTAAATGTATGATCTTGGCAACGTTATTGTGTCTTCTTAGATAATCTGTTTGGGCTAATGTTTTGCATCCCGCTATAATGTGTGCTACATTTTCGTTGCCTTCATCACACATTCTACATCTTGTGTGCTTTACAGTGGCATCCTTGAGTATATGTTTTTTGTAGTTTCTTGAGGCGATAACTTGGTCTTGAATTGCCATAATGAACCCTTCTGTTTCAGGGAACAGTCCGCTCTTCTGTAGCCAGGTGTACGATGCTTTTTCATCGATGTGTCTCTGGTTTGTCAGTGCGATGTACCTCCCGTGTAGTTCTTTCTGTTTCCATTTCATTATTTTCTGATTGTCATCTGTTATGTGTGATAGTGGATCATATGCGAGTGTTGCAAGGGTTAATGGGGTGTGATTGTTGTCTATTTTGACTATTGCAGCATGTAGTGTTGAAGTTTCTGCCTTTGTGTTGAAGAAGGTTCTGATGTTATGGATTTCCTTGTAGTAGGTGTTCTGGAAATCTATGAAACCTCTGCCGCCTTTCTTTCTGTCCAGATGGAAGCGTTCCAGTGAGCTTTTTGGGTGGTGTTTCAGGCTCTTAGTTGCTAGGGTTCTAATTGTTCTGTTTAGTTGCTCTAATTCGGTTTGAGTCCATTTTACTATCCCGAAGCTGTACGATATAACTGGTGCAGCGTATGTATTAATCGCTGTTACCATGTTTCTTGCTGGTAGTTTGGTGCGCATTATCGTTTTAGTGCGGCTTCGAAATCTTTCTATTAGTTGTTCCTTGATTACCTTTTTCTCCAGGCCTCTTGTTTGTTCAAACCCTAGGTATTTATATGTTTCGTTTTCTTCCATTACTGCTATTTCCTCATTTTCTTGATATACCATTTCGTAGTTGTCTGTGTCTTCCCATTTTCCCTTGTTCATAGCATTGATCTTACACTTCTCCAATCCAAATTCCATTCTGATATGATGACTGAAATCCTCCGTGGTTCGAAGTAGTTTTTTTAGGTCGCTGTGTGTACTGCAGATTAGTTTCAAGTCATCCATGTAGAACAGGTGGTTTACTAGATGTTGTGTGCCTGGTATGGTGTATCCTCTTTCGGATTGTTTCAGTGTTGTTGTTAGTGGTTGCATGGATAAACAAAACCACAATGCACTTAGTGCATCTCCCTGGAAGATGCCACTTTTGATCTTAACTTTGCCTGTTATTTCCTTGTTTACGCTTAGGTTTGTTCTCCATGTTCTCATTGTTTGTTCTATCATGCTGACTATGGTGGGGTTAACTTTATATAGCTTTAGTACTTCGAGTAACCAGGTGTGCGGTACGCTATCAAAAGCTTTTTTGTAATCGATGTACGCAGTATACAGGTTCCTCTTGTTTGCCTTGGCTTCCTCCATTATTGCGCTGTCTATGACCAGTTGTTCTTTACAACCTCTGCTGTTCTTGCGACAGCCTTTCTGTTCTTCAGTTATTATCTGGTATTTTTCTAGATGATTGTATATTTTGTTGGATATAATGGAGGTCAAGATCTTGTAAATAGTTGGTAGGCATGTTATTGGTCTGTATTTACTGGGGTCTTTACTGGGTGGTGAAGTTTTCGGTAAGAGGTACGTCGTGCCTTCAGTCATGAAGTCTGGGATAGTTTCTGGGTTGCTTATTGCCTTATCTAGTAGGTCTGCAAGTTTTGTGTGTGTGGCAGTGAACCTCTTGAGCCAAAAGTTATGTATATGGTCAGGTCCAGGGGCTTTCCAGTTTATTGTTTTCTTTATTGCCTGTTTGACGTCATCTGTTGTGATCTTAATTGGTGTCATAATTTGTACTTTCTCCATTCTCTTCTTTTCTGCTTTTATGCATGTTGCACGGGTGTTGTGTGTTTTCTCAATTTCCCATATGTTTTTCCAGAATGAGACTGTTTCTTCTTTGTTTGGTGTCGTACTGTTATTGTTACTATTGTCGGGTGGGTGGTTTAGTGTTCGGTAGAAGAGCCTTTGATTGTTGTTGAAAAGGGTGGTTTGTTTACGTCGCTCGTGACTCTCCCTATATCTCTTGATCCTAGCTGCATGCACAGCTAGTTTTTGCTTCAGCAGGTCTTTCACTTCAGGGTAGGTGTTGTTCTCTTTGTTTTTGTATTGTTGGAGAATCCCCTCAGCCAGATCTTGTAGTCTTTTGTTTTCGGGTTGAGCACATGCTTGCGTTATTCGTCCAATATCTCTTCTGAGTTTTTTTATTTTTCTTTCTATACGTTCCTGCCACGGTGGTATCCTTATTTTGTTGTTTTTATTAGCTTCTTCTCTCTTCTCTTGTGTGTTCTTTTTTATTTTTTTATTGTGTAGTGCTAGTGTGGTTATAGCACCTGTGTATAATAGAGCGTGTAGGCTCTCTAGGTTACTGCATGTTTCTATTTCTTGGGCTATGATCCCGTTGATCTGATCTAGTGTGTGTCTCGTGGTTTTGTCTTCCTTGAGTCTCTGTAGCTTTGGTTTGCTTGCTGGTTCTATGCCATTATACAATATTGCCATTGTTTGAAAGGTGTCTATGATTTTCTCGTCTCTCTGCTCTGATGATAGCCGTGTTGTTGTTGTTGTTGTTGCGTTGTCGTCGTTAGTCTGCGCATCTTCTTGTTCTTGTATTTGGCCTCCTCTTAGTTCTATTTCTACTTCCGCCCTGATGTTTATTATCTCGGTCTGTGGGATTCTGTTTTTAGTAAATATCTCTCTTTTCTGACTCAGGATATTCATTAAGGTCTTATTCGCAAGCTGCGGGAATTCTTGTGTTACTTCCCTGTGCAATCTGGCAGAGTAGTTTTGGGTATCTGTCTCCATTTTAGTTATTAAGAGGTATGATCTATATAGGAACCTATTCATTTCAGGTGTCCATTTTGTCCTTTTACCTCTCGCCACTGCAGTGGGCGCTGCTGGTGCATTCGCAACACTTGAAGTGGGTGAATCACTCATGTCGTTAGCCGTGTTCGTTTCGCGTCTTGTGGTGTTAGTTGGCTGAGTGGTGCCACTTGCTTCACCTTCCTCAGTCCCAGGTCGCCGGTCATCACGACGGTTCCGAACAGGACCAACCTGGTGTCCTGCCCCGCCCGAGTATATTATTATTATTATTATTATTATTATTATTATTATTATTATTATTATTATTATTATTATTATTATTATTATTATTATTATTATTATTATTATTATTATTATTATTATTATTATTATTATTATTATTATTATTATTATTATTATTATTATTATTATTATTAAATATTATTATTATTATTATTATTATTATTATCTTTATCTAAGTCTAGTACATCTAAGAGCAACAAGGTAAATAATTATATTGGGAAAATTGTACATTTCATTTTCAGGGCTGTAGGTTTGCTCGTAATGATGGCCTAAACTTCGGGTTTGCAGGATGGAGATCTCTTCTGCTGACTAGGATGTGATCTTTAGGTGTCCTAGCCGGTTTCAACCATATTCCAGCTATAAACCATACAGCTAAGGATATACGGGATTTTACGAAAGTACTTTTCTTATAATGTGGGCTGTTCCATATATTGCCTGTTTTGAATTCAGAAATTTGGAATTCTGTCAATTCCAGTAGCTTTCCAGTTTTGCGTTCTCCGTATCGTCATAGTTACTTCTTCTTTGGTTATCACCTGCGAATCCATCTTGTTTCTGTGTTCTTGTTTCAGCTTCCGGATCCAATCCGCTCTTCTATTATGATCGATTTCACTTTCGTATATGTTTCTCCAATAGTTTTCTAAAGTTTTTTTGTCGGGAGATTCTGATTTTCCATTTTCATTACTTCTTATCTTTCTATAGAATGATTTCGCATTTGTTTGGTACATTCTATTTTCTAAAAATTGCTGCATTCGAAAATAGAATGTACCAAACAAAAGCGAAATCATTCTATAGAAAGATAAGAAGTAATGAAAATTATTATTATTATTATTATTATCATTATGGGGTCTCTTGGCCATGTGCCTGAGTGTCTGGTCGCGAATCTGGGGACCCGGGTTCGATCCCGACCGACGCCAAAAATTACATCGAATATTAATGGCACAAAATTGACCCCTGTGGTGCACTCTCCACGCCAGCAATAAGTGCCCGTGAGGTGACGCCTGGTAAGTGCCCGTACGGTACAAATATTTCATCATTACCGATATCTGCGTACAAAAGCAGATTGGCACACCCAATAATGGGTAATATGCCGTGATGATATATTTATTTTATTTTTATTAAATTCTTTTTTAATTTAGTGAATATTAATAACTTTTTTAATTTTATTTTTGATAGTATTGGAACGAACATAAGACCTATGATAAATTTCAGTTTTACGTCAAAAGTTAAATATTTAACATACAACATTCTTCGCTTAATTGATTTTATTGTAAACTTGCAATTTATACTTGATATTTGGTATTCATATTTGTAATGTATTGTTACATTTTACTAACATTTCTTACCTCATCGATCAAATAAAACTTTTTATTTTTACTGTAACAACACAAAATGTAGTTATAATTTTATTCATGCGAATTTGTTTTACAATCATCAAACATTATAATTTTATTGTTTGACTTACCTACGCCGTTGATAAGTATACAGGGCAGGATTAAGTTGAATACATAAAACAAAGGTCTCCTTCTTAGTTTAATGGTGTACGTAATGTCTGGATACGGCTCGGGACAACAAGAGTAGATGACGTTATGTTTTTCTGCTTCAAAACTCAGCAAGTCGAACTCGCCGTTGGCTTTGTAGTTGCTCACGTCGCCTTCCTCTGTTTGTTTCACCAATTCCACCTTTCAACACAGAACAATAGAAAGAAGTTAAATGGCAATTTAACAATAACATTATTATCAACTTATGTCTGCTAAATTAGTTGCTATTTTCGATTACTTCGAATAAATTGATTGTAAATATTCTTGTATTTAAACTATTAGTTTCAGTGGTTTCAGCTAATTTAAATTTGAAATAATAAAAATACAAAATAAGACTGGTCTGAATTTGTACAGTCATATTGAACTGATTATTTTTTGACATTTCTTTAAACCAATGAAATGTTTTTTTTTGTCACGTGTTTGTGTTTTAACCAATCCTGTCATTATTATACTGAGAATAAAGCTCTAGAGATTATTCCCAGGAATAATCTCTGTAGCTTTTGTTTTTGTAGACAAATGTCATGTATTTAGTTTCTTCATAAATATGTATAAATCAAATCGTGATTATTTATAATTATTTGGCATTTCGCCTTGTCAAAGTAGTTGTAATTGTGTTCTAGTTGTCAAAACAGACTTACCAACTGTACTGTGTTAATGAATGAAGCTAATTAATAACGACAGTAGATGGCGTCACAATAATATGACAGTTGTGTCTGACCGTTTGAAACAAATTTGTAAACCAAAAAATAATCTAATTAAATATAATTCGAGAGTTCCATAAATTAGAAAATAATTCTGTTAGCGGCATTTTGAGTTATGCAAGTATTATGTTTATTTATGCCCTCTTTCATCTTTTAATTGCAGCTTTATATTGAATTACATGATCGTATATATTAAATGATTGTTTATTTAGGCATCGGTCAGTTGTGCTAGAGCTGCTGAAGCGACAACATCAGAGTATAGATGATGTATTTATTTATTCTTGAGTAACGGTGAGTGCTAGAGTTGTGGTTACTATCGGACTGTGATTATCCCTCACGCTGTTGAGGAAGAGCTGTTGAGCTGGTTATCCCTCACGCAGTTGAGGAAGAGCTGTTGAGCTGGTTATCCCTCACGCTGTTGAGGAAGAGTTGTTGAGCTGGTTATCCCTCACGCTGTTGAGGAAGAGCTGTTGAGCTGGTTATCCCGGAAGAGCTGTTGAGCTGGTTATCCCTCACGCTGTTGAGGAAGAGCTGTTGAGCTGGTTATTCCTCACGCTGTTGAGGAAGAGCTATTAAGCTAGACCTAACGGACTTGGTTATCTCACACGATACGGTGTTGTGAAAGAGCTATTCTGAGGATTAGCTAGACTAGACCCAAATCCTAATCCTAAAGCTAGGCCGAGATCTTGCGTTGTACGTTGATCCTAAGCACTCACTGAGAGAGATACTCAGCTATTTTTATCTGTTACAGACTATTGGCGTTCGCAGGAGAGAGTCTGGACCATCCAGAGATTAGGGATAATTATATTTGTTTGGATCTGTTTACCATTATGTATTTTTGAGATCTTTCATGAATTAATTATATTGGTTTCTAATATTTCAGAAGTGGGATCAGAACAGTTTTAACTTTCAGCTTTTAGGATCAGAAAAGTTTTAACTTTCAGCGTTTAGGATCAGACCAACACAACCTTTGGAACAGGCGGATATTTTTACGTTTATGTTTAGCTGGATTACGAAAATGGAACAACATTACAACATGGCGTTAGCTAACAACAGCTCTTAGTTTCAGTATGTACGTTCACTTAGAAACTCATCATCAGATGTAAGTGCGGAGGATAGTTTGTGGAAAATATCGGATATCATGTTGCAACTTATCCAGAATGTGTAGCGAATGCAAGAAGCTGTAGTCTCTTTTATTATTTTTGAAGGCGATCAAGGATAAATTAGCAATACGAAGCCTTTTTGCTCCCCTTAAACGCGATTTACATCGTACTTTCCAGAGAAACACGCGGCCTTACTATACTACGCAGCAACACAATGATGGAGTGGCGAACGTTCGTTGCTTTATTTGTGGAAAGTTGGGACATACACACTCACATTGCGACAACAAACGGCTATGTGAACCAAATTACATAGGAAGACATGGAGGTGAATTTAATGGAAGTAGGAACCAGCAACCATAAAGACTACAACATCAACAAAATCGGATTATGAATATCGAGACCTGGAATGTGCAAGGCCTACACACAAATGAAATAGAGGTTATAGATGAAGTAAAACGATTAAAGATGGATATAGTAGCCCTTACAGAAACTAAACAAAAAGGAAAGGGAATTGAACAAATAGACGAATACATCCATTTATATAGTGGTGCAGATAAAAGTAAAAGAGCGAAAGTAGGAGTCTCCATACAGATTAAGACTAAATCTAAAAATCAATGACATAACTTACTCGTCTGGTATTAACACGTATCAAAATATATTCAGATGCGTAAGAGAAGCAGCAATGGAAGCCCTAGGAGAACAAAAATTAAATAAAAATATAAATACTCCTGACTGGTGGAATGAGGATATAGATAAAATGACAAAAAAAGGGACGTCCCAGAAAGACATGGAAAGACGGCGTCATAAATGCAATGCTAAATAGAAACTTAAAGGAAAACGATCGGAGAGACCGAAATCGTTGGAAACTAGGATGCGAAAAACGACTTTAAATATTGTAATTAAATCGCAAAAAATATATATAAGTAAATGGAACGGGAATCAAAGCATACGTCGATATGGGATCCACTTACATCACCATGAAGGAAATTAGTACCACAACAACTAGAATTATCATCCAACAAAAACAAGAAAGTTACTCTGAGTGGTTTCGGAAATGGATGTGTAAAGACTTTAGGCGAAACTGGAGTTCAGAAGTCGACAATTGATGAAGCAGAGCTAGATTTAGTATTCAACATAGTACCAAACACAGTTCAGTTCATACCCATCATTATTGGACAGTCTTTCACGGAATTACCGTAAGTAGTTTTGTAGAAGGAAGCAAGTCGGCTAAGATTATTCAGGAAAAACTACTCACCATCCAGTGAGATTGAAGCGACATCCTGTGCGAAGGTAAACATTTGGGCCAAACATGCAAACAACTATACCTCTAGGATATGTAGGACATGTCATCACCATGTGGAAGACAAAGGAGAACTTTTGTGGATTTAAGAGTACGAACACCTGAAAGAAACGAGCACGTACTTCCGCGAACAATTGTAGTAGCATTCAAGGATATGGAATGTGTTTTACCAGTCGTGAACTTATCAGATGCGGATTTTACATATCAGAAGGATAAAATTGTAGCAAGGGGATGGATGTGTTAAGCTGATAATACACAACGCAGTAAAATAAAGGAATTAACGTTACGGAGGTTAACTATACGTAGGAAAGGATATAAGTGAGGATCAACGCGAACAACTGATACGTCTACTGCAGGAATATAGAGATTGTTTTGCAAAAAAAAGAATGTTAAGAATATTCGATGCACGAATGCGACCGAACTGGATATTTTACTGGCTGATGACAAACCCATTACTTACAGGTCATATAGATAGTTAATTTCAGAAAGAAAACCGGGTTAGGAAATGGTACAAGAGCTTCTGGATACCGATATTATACGCAAATCAACTTCTCTCTTTTCAGCACCGATTTTACTAAGTGAAGAAAACGTACGGGCAAGCGCAAATGTGTATGGATTACAGGTATTTGAACAAAGTAACAATGAAAGACAGATATCCATTACAAAGGATTAACGACCAACTAGATCGATTGCAAGGAGCAAAGTACTTTACAACTTTAGGTATGACGTCAGGATACTATCAGATACCTATCGTGGAGAGCTCGAAGTACAAAACTGCATTTGCAACACCGGACGGACATTACGAGCTTAATCGTCTCCCTTTTGGATTATCTAATGAACCATCAGTTTTTCGGAGGTTGGCTAACAAAGTTCTAGGATATATATCGTAACACCATCGCCATAGCTTACCTTGATGACATTATCTGCCCACCATCATCATTTACAGACGGAATTCAGCGATTAACGTCACTGTTTAACATTTTTAGGGCAAACAACTTGACACTGAATATGAAGAAATGTTTCTTTTTCAGAGCAGCATTAATTATTTAGGATTTCAGATTAATCGAGATGGAGTTCGACCTGGAATGGAGACTTTAACAGTAATCGTAACGTTGAAGAAATTTAGAGTATATCTGCTGGGAATACATTTTAAATTAATAACAGACTGCAATGTACTACGAACTGCTAGCACTAACAAGAATTTGGTACATACGATTGAAAGATGGTGACTGCAACTGCAGGAATATTCATACCATAGAAAATAGAGATACTGACCTGTAGAACGCGCACTCTATGAAGGATTCCAAACAGGAATACACAGAAAAGAATTAGAGAAACCAATGCTGACACTTCAAGAGCGAAAACATGAGTGATTTCAATTGACATTTGTCACCATTCTGAAAACTTTGTTGTGTTTGTCAGCGCCAATAGCTATTTGGAAAGTCCCGGTTGCCGTATGGAGTGCGCATAACATGATTCATACCGATATAAAATATCGCCCAGGATTACTAATGGCTCACGTCGATACAGAATTTGTATTTTTTCCATATCGAACGAGTTGAGCTGATACTCGCCGGATCAAAACATAGTCAACGAGCTAAGTACAGTAATGTAGTTGCTATAGATCATATGATACCCTAAATAGCACCACAAGGAATGTCTGACTCACCAAGTGAGGTAAGCGAATCCGATGATGACTTATACGATGTCGCGGATTAGTTCGCGGGGACGCGAAAAGAGTCAGGATAGCCGAACTGTTAGCGGCATTTTGAGTTATGCAAGTATTATGTTTATTTATGCCCTCTTTAATCTTTTAATTGCAGCTTTATATTGAATTACATGATCGTATATATTAAATGATTGTTTATTTAGGTATCGGTCAGTTGTGCTAGAGCTGCTGAAGCGACAACATCAGAGTATAGAGGATGTATTTATTTATTCTTGAGTAACGGTGAGTGCTAGAGTTGTGGTTACTATCGGACTGTGATTATCCCTCACGCTGTTGAGGAAGAGCTGTTGAGCTGGTTATCCCTCACGCTGTTGAGGAAGAGCTGTTGAGCTGGTTATCCCTCACGCTGTTGAGGAAGAGCTGTTGAGCTGGTTATCCCTCACGCTGTTGAGCTGGTTATCCCGGAAGAGCTGTTGAGCTGGTTATCCCTCACGCTGTTGAGGAAGAGCTGTTGAGCTGGTTATTCCTCACGCTGTTGAGGAAGAGCTATTGAGCTGGTTATCCCTCACGCTGTTGAGGAAGAGCTATTAAGCTAGACCTAACGGACTTGGTTATCTCACACGCTACGGTGTTGTGAAAGAGCTATTCTGAGGATCCTAATCCTAAAGCTAGGCCGAGACCTTGCGTTGTACGTTGATCCTAAGCACTCACTGAGAGAGATACTCATCTATTTTTATCTGTTACAGACTATTGGCGTTCGCAGGAGAGAGTCTGGACCATCCAGAGATTAGGGATAATTATATTTGTTTGGATCTGTTTACCATTATGTATTTTTGAGATCTTTCATGAATTAATTATATTGGTTTCTAATAATTCTCCATTTTCTTTCTCAAACGAAAGCCCGAAGGGATTGAGTGGCTATTGCCAAATGGCAACAAGTTTTCGAAAGATCTGTCAAATTATTTTCAATTTATTCTCACTCTCTTGTTATATTATTACTGAAAAAATAACTACTTATATTTGTTTCTATGGTTACTTTTGGAATAAATTGAGAAAATATTTCTCTTACTGGTAATATTGCGTAGCTGTTTACATTAGATGTAGTTCGTAGATCTCTGAAATTGAAAATAATTTTACAATGTGTACCTATGCAAGCACATAAAATGGAGATATATCTTCTACAATAAATAATCGTTTATTTAATAATTCCCATATTAATATTTATTATCATTTTATTAACCATAGACTATTAAAATATTTTCTGTTAATTGATTTATTTTGTACATTTTATGAGTTTCAAAATTAAAACAAAATAAGTTTATAATCGTGTAATGATTGTGTTCATTTGATAAATGAATTATTACGTCAGTAATTTCAGATACGTTTTCAGCGTTAAAAATTTAAGGGTTACAATATGTATATGTTACAACGGTTTCGATAATATACTCCTAAAATTAAGAATGAAGGAGAATTTATAAAAGTATGAAAGAAACATATTATTTTCCAAATATATACGCCGGCAAAATTAGAGGAACACCAAAAAAATCTATTTCTTTAAAAAAGTATGAACCCTATGTCTTTCATATTTGTGTTGGTAATTCTACACCTACAATTTTGTTTAATTATGAAACTTAATTTTCCATTATATATAAATTATTATTATTATTTTTATTAGTAGTTTTTCATTAAAAATAATTAAGTGACAAGAAAAGCAAAGATTATTAGCCAGGGCATCCAACCCGAACCTGAACCTAACCAAAACCCGAAACAAACCATAACATTTTAGCGAACCCAAGCCGAGAACCGAACCTCAGATATAATAATGATATTATTTAGATGAAGTGTAAACATCAGCAAAATATTAATAATTAAAATAGTAATTATTTGCATACCAGGTGCGCGGAATATATGTTTAGTGCACGAATGTAAGTTTTTTTGACGAGGCTTCAGCCGAGTAAAAAATTACTCGAGAATAGCAAACATATTTCGTACACATGGTGCAGAAAATATTTTGTAAAACTAAATTTAATATATAGAAAACAGGTAGGTATAATTATTTAAAAAATATTAACCTCTACTGACATCTTGTCAATATGATAGATAACAGTTGAATTTTCCAATAAGTTTTGACACATTTCATTTTGAAGTTTTATGTAAATTTAATATTAAAAACATTCACACAAATTAAAATGCAATTTTTTTTAGCTTAAGTGTGATTTTGGATATGTGCGTGAAATAGTACGCGAAGTAATGCGTACAGTGCACGAAATGATGCGCACATTGTACGGAGTATTGTGTCCGGTGTACGAAATAATGTGCATATTGTGAGAAGTAGTCGTTGTTATGGTTACGTATAACTAATGAAATAATGACATTTCCAATCAATGCAAAAATATCAATTTTTTTGCCAGTTGTAGAAATGTTTATTAAACGATAAATAGATAAGAAATAAGATAATAAAAATAACGAGCACTATGAATAACGTAAACCCTAATTGAATACTAACAATATTATTAAATACTTAAACACTAAGATTAATAATTTAAACAATTAACACAACGCACTAATTATTTATATCACTACCTATTTATTTCACCACTTTTTATCGACTTGCCTAGATTAGTTTGTCTAACTTCTAGACTAGACTAGACTCATATTTATTTATATCATCATTTATCTCATCTGCCTTCAACTAACCCTCGCAGAGCTGTTTGTCGCTTTATACGCTATTATTCATCTCGAACTTCCGAGAACCTGCGATGCGATAATGACATCAAATACAAAAGTATCAGGCGAGCGCGAGGAATTAAACTTATCTCCCTATCTGTTTATTCAGTTGCATATGTCAAATTATTCAAAATAATATTTACAGCACATCTGTTGGAAAAAATACAGCGATAACAATGCGCGTGTAAATTTACTCCCGACTTGAACTGAGAGCTTAGACATTGCAATGTTGGAGCCGATGTACGCCGGGTCTAAATTTTCGTTAAGAACAAACCGGCTACTGGGTTACGTCATCACTTGATTCGGCTGACCACACTTCCAAGGAAGAGTTCAACGGCGTACACAATATTCATTTTCCTTTATTAATGCACGAGCAGTAATTACGTTGCTGACAAGTGTAGACACGTTTAGCTCAGTGGCGTCGGCAGCGTGCACGCTGCATAAATAACAAAAGTTGAAGCAAACAAGGTATAATAGTTATTATTACACAAATTTTATGTTTTTGTTGGGATCAACAATTAGTCTAAATGATAATATTATAAATAATAACGAGTACGAGCCAATTTGATAATCCTAAAGGCTGGATGTCACGATTTATAATTCAAACAAAATTATACACATAATTATAGACAAAATTTTATAGACGGTCGCATACAGAAATATTTATCAAGGATTTTTTCTGTCTACAAAGTTCTATTTTTATGGGGAGAAAGTGCGCGCATATTGTGTTATGACATTTGGCAATAATTAGCAGTAGAATTTTTGATAATTATTGAGGTCGTTGATTATTGTGTACAGTTTTAAATTTAATAAATTATTAAATTATCTCGGACTCATGAGCAAGTAGCAAAGCTCACAAAATGTTATGAACATCCATGTTTATAGCCAGAATTATGTAGCAAATTACTTGCACAGTAGCATACAGAATATTTGTATACACAAAATTTTGTCCATAAATTTGTTCATAACAATTTTGTTCAGAATTCTGTCCAAAATTATAGATCGTGACAAACGGGCATGGTGTATTTACAACTAAATTTGAACTCAGCACAATTTTATGCAGGCTTCAAATTGTAAGCTAAGCATGGGCATTTCATGTAGCCATTTAGAGAGAGTACATGAAAGAATACAACATCAAACGGCAAGTGCGCGGCAAGGAGAAAGAAAGTGTCGTTTCCGTTTATAATTGGCTACGGTCCGAATCCATAGGTTCATTAATTTTCTTCAAAACAGGGAGCTAAATGCGCGACGTAATGTGGATGTGAAATGTGAAGTATATTTCATGTCGTAAATTGAAAAATATTTTGTAGGAATTTTTCATTGTATTTACTGGTGATTCAATAAAAAATCCATATTCTAATTAAAAACAATTTCTATTAACAAAAAAATATTAATAAAGAAAAATGAATATTGTATACGCCTTGGATACGTGGTTGGTAGAATCAAGTGATGACGTAGCCTAGGAGACTAGGCGTACTTTGGGTTCAGGTTACACGTCGGCTCCAACATTGCAATGTCTAAGCTATCAGTTCAAGTCGGGAGTAAATTCACATGCGCATTGTTATCGCCGTATTTTTCCTAACAAATGTGCTGCAAACACTACTTTGAATAATTTGGCATTTGTTGGTTTTCGTGGGATTGCATTTGAGATTGTTTAATTTAAATTTAGTTTTAAGTGCAATGTGAGTAAATGAAACTAATATAATAGTCAAACATTCTACCGAGTTTAGTATTTTATAATGTTGATCATGGAAATCTCATCTAAATATCTGGAAAGACTAAAGCGTGGTTGTAAATGGCATAAATTTATAACCAGCACAATTTCCATTTCAAGTGCAAATTAAATAGGGTCTAAAGTGAGTGTAAATGTACCTTAAGACCAAATTTAAATTTCCTGACAAATAAACAATATTGAGGCCAAGCATTTTCATCTCTGGATAAAATATATTAATTTAAGTGTCAGTTAAAACGGAAAATAAAATATCGATATTGTAACAAGACGAGCAATAACAAATAAATAACTTTTTATAATCTTTTCTAAATTATACTTTCAGAAATAATATTTCAACTTGTTATCTTTGTTAGTCAAAATTCTGTTTAGAAATAGTTATCATCTTTCATTAACTGACTGTTTAGTCTAGCTGTCAGAGTTATTTGTTGACAATTAAGATTAGAAGTTATTGCAATCCTACGTGCAGGGCTGATATTTTGGTATGGGTGCCATACGATACCCCCTTCAACCCCTCAGAAATAAGCTTGTCACGAAAGTAACGCTTTGTTTAAGATAATCGGTTTTAGATACTCATGTTGAGTCGGTCTTAGAAACTCAGGGTGAAGAGATGTAGTCTCGGGTTTTTGTTTGAGCGCGTAGTAGACGCTACTACGCAGAGTTACAATGTAAAACGTAACTATTTAGTTTATGTGTTTAATTATTTTCAGTGTAATCATTAATAATAAGTTAGTTTAAATGTAAATAATATGTGTAAATAAATATAGTTAGTTCAAATTCTAACAATGTCTGTGTTCATAATGTAAGTGTTCATCGGCCATCAAAGTTAAGTGTAAGTGTAATTGTGTCTGTGTTCCGTCCTCCGTCCTCCTTAAACAAGCGGTGGTCGAACATTCAGCGCCCACCAGTTAGAAAAAATGTCGTCGTTGGGTAAAAGAAGTACAAGACAACCATCATCATTAGAGCCTTTTGTAACACCCCCCCTTGTGTTACAATATTTCAACATAAGTTACAAAATTACAATTGAGTCAAATCTTCGATGCAATATTTTTCGTTTTATCTAACAAAAAACCATAGAATAAATTTACTCTTAGAATAAATATAGTGATAAGTTAAAATGTGTATTTCCAAATGTTTTTATTCCATGAATTGTTATTCCAAAGTTAAAATGTTATGTTGAAATAGTTCTTTATTGCAAATATATACGTAGTTGAATAAACAACCGATGCAAGTAGGAGAAAAATGAAGTTTGGATGAATATTGTTCTAATTTTCAAATCATCGTAGTTTTATGTATTCTTGCGAAGTCTCGAATTGTATATATGCTACACTTACACCTACACCCCAAAAAAATGCTCAAAATTAGTTTTGAACACCTGAAAATTTCCAAACTCGAATTTTATCACTTCAACGGTTTTACTTTATCAAAATTGAACAATACTATTAATGGTTAGATTATGTTACGATTTGTTTAAAAAAATGACAAATAAATAATTAGTCTGTGTAAGTTTAGATAAATACACAAGCGTTTTTCGCGTTTGGTATTTTCCAGTAGTTCAAAACTAGTTTTAAGCAAATTTTTCGTCTAATGTCCGAATTCAGGTTTAGAGTGTAACATACAAATCGTTTGTTTCATTGCTATTCTGCAATTAATAATTAGAACATTTGTGATAGGTTCCTTAATAATTTGAAAGTTACATGTTCATTCTTTTTTTGTCTTCTTGGTCCTATTATACTTTCTTAACAATAAATAAATTGGAAATAATGAATTACTGGGAAAAATATTTTTTTCTTAAGGGTACCGAATATTTCATGTACAGGGTGTATCAGGACTAGTGTAAAAAAAATTAATAGCATATTCCAGACATCATTTTGAGTAAAAAATTGTTATATGAAGATAGGTCCTATTCCTTTTGGTTACCCAAATTTTAAGAGATCAATGTTTTACAAGTAGCAGCAATTTTAGTAAAAAAAATTATCAAGATACATTTAAAACATAGTAACAAACAATGGAAACATTAAATATATTTATTTTGTCTTATAGTAAGTGTTCAAAATGTACCCCTCGAGCTCGAATGCAAGCTTGACATCGACGAATCATGGAATCATAAACTAAATTAATTTTATTTTGGAGGGCACTACCATTACAGAATCCATACACAAATATTATGTCTGCATATTCTGCAACACTAAACCTATCCATTTCACAATAACAATAACTCAGGTAAAAAAATTCAATTTTAGATTAATTTTGCATTGTTTTCCATTGTTTATTACTCTGGATTGAAGGTATCTTGATTAGAAAAATTTAAAAATTGCTGCTATTTATAAAATTTTGAACTCTTGTATTTTGGTAACCAAAAGAAATAAGACCTATGTTCATATAACATTTTTTACTCAAAATTATGTCAGGAATATGCTATTATTATTTTTTTTACACAAGTCCTGATACACCCTGTATACAGTGTGTTTGAAAAAGTGGTTACACCCTGTTTTCTCGCTTATTATTACAGATACATATATTGCTTATAGGACATGATTTAATCAGTGCAATATTTGTGATTGAAATGTGTATAAACTGTAATTGTAGAGCTTCCGGTATAACTGGAAGTGACATCAACTTTTTGAATTTAAATACAACCTATACTATTTTTTTATAAATTTGGATTGCATTTTTGTCCTCTTTCCGACAATACTAAATTTATTAGTGTTAACTTTTTCTACTGCTGTTTTAATTAATATTTTATTAAAAATATGCTTATCAAAAATACATTCAAAATTAGTTGTATAATATATAATTTTTAATAATTAAATTAAATAGCATTTTTAACGAAAATAATTGTGTAATTGATAAAATAATGCAAATGCGTTGCTATGGATCCAGTGGTACCAATAATGTTAGTTTCATGAAAGCTACCCTTAAATATGCGAAATTTAAAAAAAAAAATCTGTTTCGTAATCTATACATGTCATACTTCTTACCCTTAAATTTATGACATTAAGTTCATAACCATCCTGTATATATATATATATATATATATATATATATATATATATATATATATATATATATATATATATATATATATATTATGTAACCCTATTAGATGACGACATATGTGATGAATCCCTAACGGAATCTCTCACGCTGTAACAAGAATCTTTATAATAAGAAAGCACTATAAATACGTGTAAAACAATGAAATATTATTCCTTTTTGCTGTATAACTTCAAAGTAATAACTGCTAAATAAAGTCTGTGTTAAAATTAGTTTTTTTTATTATATATCGGTCACGATCATATAATATATACATATATATATATATATATATATATATATATATATATATATATATATATATATATATATATATATATATATATATATATATATTATTATTCCGGAAACTTTTTAATCTGCCCTCGTAACACCTAAACGAGTTATTTTCAATAATTTCTATATTATTAATGGGGACAACCGATTAGAGAAGAACATATTTATATATAGTATATCATCACAGCATATTACCCATTGCTGGATGAGCCAATCTGCTTTTTACACAGATGTCGGTAATAATTATGATATATTTTTACCGTGTGGGCGTTTAGCAGGCGTCACTTCACTCGAATCTGAGGAACTGGGTACAATGGGCTACTTGCATGATACTAAGAAAATTTTTTTTTTGGTATATATATATATATATATATATATATATATATATATATATATATAAAATAAAAGACCCCTATTTTTTCTTTTTTTTTGTCACTTACGGCTAAAAATAAATATTTTCTTTTTATTACATCACAATCACGGATGACATACGTCCTAGTTCTGTAGTTTGGGAAGACAGAGACGGAGATAGTAGAACGTTGTCTGATCCTCGATCTTCCCTTCACCTCTCCCATTCACATTAACGAATCAAACGCTAGTTATTGTGTCGTCATCAAGATAGGATATGTTAAATTTATTAAATAATAACACAATGTATTTAAAAATTTATAATGTAAATAATATAGTTGAGTAAACTAAACTTGAAAAATATAATAGTTTTCAAAATCCTCTTGTATGCAAGTAGCCCATTCCGACCGACGCCAAATATTTTACAATTTTAAATGGCACAAAATTGATCCCTGTGGTGAAATCTCCTCGCCAGCAATGAATATAGGTAAGTATATGAATAAATATATCACGGCATGTTAGCCATTGCTGGGTGTGCCAATCTGCTTTGTACAGGTGTCACTTTACGAGCAGTTATTGCTGGCCTGGAGAGTGCACCACAGGGGTAATTTTTGTGCCATTTAAAATTCGAAATATTTGGCGTCGGTCAGGATCGAACCCGGTATTTAAATTTAATTTAATTATTTTTTTAGTATTTACATGAAAAAAAGTTTAATTAAACGGGAGGTATTGTGTGGGCCACATCAGATTTTTTAAATGGAATGATATGTATATTTTTTGGACTCATTAGATAAAGTATGTTTTTTCTGAATTCAACATATGATTATTTAAAATCCTTAAATAACAAAATTTTAATTTAATCACTATGACTCTGCAATATAAGTAAGACACAAAATTAATCGAAGATATCTTCGATGAATGTCATTAAATATACCGGTCTTCAATGAAAACTGAGACACTCGTATCATCAATTTTTATGGATGCAATATTCGTAAGTCAGTTCACATATAATATTCATTCACATTTTTATTTTCAAATACTTATATTAAAGTAAAATGAAGATATAATAAATATATTCAGAATATAAAAGTATGAATTTTGAAATAAGCCAAAGTATTATTTTAATTTTCAATATTTGGGATCTTGGAAACTATAAGACATACGACTTGGGTTAAATGGGACAACTGGCATGTTTTTGGGGCGGGTGGATATCTTAGATTTTGAAATCAGTTTTACGTCATTTTCTAGAAGGGTATGAATATATTTGGTTTTAGCAAAACAACAGCACATCTAGGATACCCCACGAAAGGTGCAACAGATGTTCCATTTAACCGAAGTCGTATAGTTAGTATTAGTGTGAGTAATAATATAGAATTAATCACAGATAATTTTCATCAGTTTTATGCGGAAAAAATATAAAACTAATAGAACATCTACCATACTCACTTAATTTGGTGCAATAGTTCAATTAATGATTATTTTGCAAGCATTTAGAAAGAAGACGGTGATTGAAGAAGGAAAGATTGGTGAAGTGTATTATTGTTGAAGGGAAATAATTTGAACATATTTAAAATAAAATTATAAAAAATATGAATCATGTCTCTTATGGCCGGTTTTATAAACGACAGATAAATTTACTTCTAAAGTAAAGAAAATTTGTTCCTTCAAATGACAGATGAACTGTTGGCAGTAATGATATACATGCCATATGATTCGAATTTGTTACCCTTCCTAAGACCAAGTGAATTTTTCGCTTAATCTGACCACATGAGGTAATTTTGAACCAAAAACATAAATTTAACTGATGAATTTTTACTCACGTTTGTATTATGAAAGAAATTGCAACAGAAACATTTATTCAAGTGAAAATAATCACATCAAAAATGTAAAAAAAATCAATTTTTAACTGTAAATAAATCAAGACTAATTAATAATAATTTTAGAAGCATAATATTACAAAACGCGGAATTAAAAAGTTATTTAAAAAACACTGTCACTGGGATACAAAAATATTCAACCTGGCCTTAGGAAGGTTAATTAAATTAAATTTAATATGGAAGTAAATTTATTCTATTCTTTATAAAACAAAGAGTAATTCTCAATAATTCTAGTGTGCCCCTCGGATCTATTATACATTTGTCAATTTTTTTTAAATTTTAGTAAATTGGTAGATAAAAGACAAATGTTAACTAATTTTACCTAGTATAAATTTCATTAATCTACTAATTAGAATATCAATAAATGCCTACATAAGAATGAATCTTCGTGTTATAATTCGTACGTTATTATATTTGTAGTGTATATAATTAAAGAAAGCAAAAGACCAAAATAACAAGGCGTGAATCCATTTAATATATAATATTTTTATGAGCTCATGAATCCGCTGAAATTTTAATTTAAAATGAGGTTAATTTTAAACTAACCGAATTTTTTTAGTATAAATACATAAAATTGTTTCTAATAATCAGTCTGTCTAAAACGTTCGAAGTGTGCGCATCAGTATGAAAATTTACCAAGTAAGCAAATATTTAATAATATACATAATAATACACAAATTTATATCATCGCGGCTTATTATTCATTTTAACTTTATGTATGTATTTATGTATATATGTGTGTATGTATGTAAGTATAATATATACAGGTGCCCACTATGTATGGAATAGTATATATCTCGGTAAATAACGACTGTCAAAATTATAAATTACAACTTTTTACCTCTTGCTAAGAAAAGTATTGGATTTATGCTAAAAATCGTATATCCAGATTTTAATGAATAAGCACGTTTTAAGGTCCCTACAATCCGATTTTACAATTCTGGTCCCAATTATTCCCAGCCAAACATTAAAACCAAATCTTTCTTGATGCCTAGATGTTCTCAGTATTCTGGGATTTTCGATTGCCCAACGTCTTACAATATTTCTGTTAAAAAGCCCATTGTTCGAAAAATATGATTCATCAGAAAATAAAATTTTATGATGAAATCTGTTATCATTCTGCCACATTTGTAAAACCAATTGTAAAAATTTATTCTACGATCATAGTCATATTCCCTAAGAGATTGACTTAATGTGCATCTTATAAGAATTAAAACTATGTTTTTTCAAAATTTTTAATGCTGCATGATACCGCGCATTCTCTACTTAATTCCCTCACCGACACTTCAGGATTGTAATTAATGTACGCTAATATTCTTTCTTCTTCTTCATCTCGATGATTATCTACTTCATTTCCTCTTCTTGTACGTCAAATTTTCAGTTTAAATGATCCATGTATTTTCAATTTATTAACAATTTCATTAAAGTATTGTCTTCTCGGTTGTCGTCGGTGAGGATACCTCTCTCCATAAAGTTGAAGTGCTCTAACAGAATTTCTTTGACATTCTCCGAATATTAAAATCATATCAACCATTTCTTCATTTGTGTAATTCACTTGAGCTATAATTATTTAATTGTTACAAGAAATTGTCACTATCACAAATGTATGTAAATTCTTTTCTTTTGTTATAAGATAATAAAATTGTTTTCATAGCTTGCTATGTTTTATTTTGTATGGAATTTTATTAATACATATTTTAAGAATAAATGGTTGCCATTTTGAAATGGTTAAAGTAAAACTATGATAATTTGGTATCATTGTGAAGCTAATTTTATGTATATTCTGAAAAAAAATATAAAAATACCGATTCCCTATGCTAGTTTTAAAGTTGTACCCATTTCCGCTAAAACCGGAAGTGACACAAAATTTCTGCTATGATCATCTTATGAGCCCCTTTGTCTAGTTTAACTTTGCTTATTAACATTTTTTTGTATCTCTCAAAATAAACGAAATATTCGTGGTGCCGGACTTACGCCAAACACCCTGTATATATATATTTACATATTTTTTATGTGCTTAAATTATCAGTTTTCTGTTGTTAATACATACTTTTTGTATAAATATAATAGAAAATTAAAATCTTATTTTCTCTGATTCTATATCTTATATGTATTTTTTCATACTTGAATTATGGAACAATTTTGTTTTATAAAGTAATTTAAAGAATTTACTTAGTCACTGTTCAAAGAATAAAGAAAGTATTCCAATTATTTTATTATAAAAAAATACATCTTCATATACTCAGTAAAGCATTACGCGTAGGTACAAATAACACAAGAATCATAGAAACAAAACATATACTAAAGTTTTTATGACAAATTTTTGCTGAACGGATATATTTTATTTAAAGGAATATAGGGCAATATTGCTACATTTTTCAAATTTATTTTTTAAAACCTGACTACGGCAGCTTAGTAAATAATGTTTATATATCGTATTTGAATAATAATTTAAACAGTTTATACCATGTATCTATACGTATAGGAAGCATTTTATTTGTTCCCGTCTGAAATTTGAAGAATAGCAAAACATATTACATTTCATAAGCCACTTGGTCAAATATTAGTAGTTGAAATTGAATAATCACGGTAGGTATAAGAGCAAAACAAATTTTTAAAAATCAAGTCACTTATGAAATGTAACATGGATTGTCTGTTCATGATTTTTCAGGAGGGAACAGACAAAATGAGCACCCTGTATATATAAAGAGTTCAGTATTCTTCTCAGTTCAATTTTTATATCATACGAGTAATCAGAATTTCCCAGTTATAAAAGAGTTTTTTTATATTTATTACAGATTCTATTATTTACGCTTTCAATTGTATCATATATCCATTGTTCACATCAACCTAACCAAAATGAAGAGAGTAATGCAGCTTATCATATAGAATTCGGAGACAAAAGTCCAAATGCAGGCTATGGACACAAAGTGCAACTTTCTAGGAAGTCTAAACATCAAGAAACATGGAAAAAAGATAGGCAAAATATTCAAACGGAAACTCCTACGGTAACGGAATCGAATCATTTACAAAATAACTACGCTGCTTCTGCAGTAACTGAAAGTGTTATCAGAACTAATGACAATATTTTTTCAAACAACTATTTAACTCAAAATCAATACTTAAATAGTCCTGCAGTTGCTACGACCGAAAATAGTGTTCTATGCACTCATTCACAGATTAATAATATTCCGTCTTCTTCAAGTTATCGTTCTAAACAAACCAATAAGAATTCAGATTCTTTATTAAACAGTTTTGGTTCAACTAAACAACAGATAAATGCTATTCCATCTTCAAGTTATCAATCTGAACAAATCAGTAAGAATCCATACGCTTCGTTAAATAGTTTTGGATTAATTCATCAACAAATAAATGATGTTCCATCTTCAAGTTATCACAATGAACAAAACACTGAGAACCCATACTCTTCATTGAATGGTATCGGTTCAGCTCAACAACAAATAAAAGATATTTCATCTTCAAGTTATCAAAGTGAAAAAATCACTGAGAACCCGTATTCTTCATTAAATAATTTTGGTACAATTCAACAACAGATAAATGATATTTCATCATCAAATTATCAAAGTGATCAAATCACTAAAAACCTATACTCTACATTAAATAGTTTTGGTACAACTGAACAAAAATTAAGTGATATTCCATATTCAAGTTATCAAACTGAACAAAGCCGTAAGAACCCATACTCTTCATTAAACAGTTTTAGTTCTTACAGTCAACAAAATTACAAACCAGAGTTATCAACACAAAATAAATTCTCATCTCAGATTCACGAATCTAATGGACAAGATTGGCAGATTTCATCAAAATCAAGATTTATTCCTCCCTCAATACTCCCTAGCAAATCTCCCTTACAAACTATAGATTACAGCCATTTTGGATCTAACAGTGGGCCACAAGTATTTGTTGAATCTACTTCAGGTAAATTAAATCAAAACCAATTTAAAAATCAACATGAATTGAACCCTCAAATTATCTTGCCAATCGAAGCAGATTTATCAAGCAAATATTTGCAGAATTCAAATATTTTACAGCAAAATTCATTTCAAATTCCATCGACTTCTGGATATGTAAATATTCCAACTACTCCGGTTGAATATTATCCACCCAGTAGTCAATCAAAAGAAACAAACAGTTTTAAAACATTTGCACAGGCAAGTCAGTATGCTTCTCATGTGCCTGCCATTTATTTACCTCATTCCATTGAAAGTCAATTATTTCAATTAACCGCAAATGTTAATGACAACACTATGAAGTATCCAGTACAGTATGTAGACCCATTAAGTCAATATAATTCCAATGATGCTGCTTCACATGGTGTTACTCAGAATCCCAATAACTCTAAAGTTCAATATTATGCTCCATTATCAACGACTCACTTAGGTAATCAAAAAATTAAACATTCCAAAGACAATGTAGTTCATAAAACAATAGATTCGACAATTAAATATGCACCTCTGTATCAGTCAGAATCTGTATCATATTCAGTTCCAATTCAAAAACCAATTTCTAATATACAAAATACTGTGTACAAACCATTTATACCAGTAAGTCAATATTCTCAAATTCCACAAGTTTCTTTAACAAATTCAGATTACTCTCAAGGCATTGTTCAGTCACAAAATATTGAATATAAACAGCCCAGTAACTATCCTAATGAACTATCTCCCTTACCTGCTAGTGAGCTGGATAGTCAGATTATTAAATATGACCAAAATTCTCCTTCTTTGCAAGGTTATAATTTACCTGCAGACTACAACCAACTTCTTCAACAATATCCTGTTCATTTGTCATCCCTAGCTATTCCTGAACAACATAATGCTCATAAACAAACCTCCCCTTTATTACAGTTGAAAGATTCCCCTCAATTTTCCATTGATTACAATCAATTTCTTCAACTCTCTAACCAATACGCAACTGTACCCGAAATTAAATCCCCAGCAAAGAATATACAATTTCAAAGTTTATACACTGCACAACAACCGACTTCAAGTAAAAATGTCAAGTATCAATACAAGCAAGAAATACCGTCTCTCAAGATCCCGTCCAGCAATGGACAAAATATTGCAGTAAATCCCTCTTATTCTCAATATATTTCTTTGAATTCTGTCAATCCTAGTGAACTTGCAAATGCCTACAGCACTCTTCCATATGGTCAGCAAGCATTGTCGGGAGGAACAGCTGCTAATGGAATTCCTTTAAGTCCGTATGGTATATATGGAAAAGATAACAGTCAGGTGCTCTATGTCCCAGGAATGGTTTACGGTCAGGGTTATCAAGGAGGCAATAGTCAAAGTTCACAAAATTTAAATGGATATAGTACTACTGGAAATTTAGGAGGACAACAAATTTTAAACCCGTATAATTTTGAGATGATCAACTGACAAGCATCAAAATAGCAAAACTTTGAATGCTAAAAATAAAAAGAATAATATCAACTGAATGCAATCACATTATTGTCGTTTTATTTATTACTTTGTTATTGTATTTGTTTGTTGAATATTATAGATTAAATTGTATTTATGCATTAATTTTTACTGTTTTTAATCTGTCCAAAGCAATTTAAGTTTACCTTTTCCTCCATGTGTCTATGTATATTTTTTATTGTCTTCGTTTTTTTAAATTTGCTAGTTTCATTGTTTTTATTTTTTGACTACATTATCTGTCCAACGTGCTTTCGGGCAGACTTTTGGTCTTTTTCTTTGTATTCTGGTTTATTATATCTTTTCTGCGTATTCTAGATGTCCAACCAACTTTTATTACTGAACTTCAGCTACTATTATTGTTTCAATTTTTAATTGATGAATCATTATTCTACTACACTTGTAAGTTTTGTTCCAACATATAATCAAATCAGTTTGGAACTATACGACGCATAGGCAGCACAGAGAAAATAATACAATTCCTTAAATAGAGCTGACATGGCAGGACTGGAGATAGGACTCGTTCTCTCTCTTACAATATACTCACTTGCCATTGGCTGCTTCTCCTTATATATTTATATGAAATATTTGATCCTAATGCGTTTATTTTGTAAGTTAGCTAAGTTTTTGAACACTAATATTTAAATATATATATCATATGTATAAAACAATTTTGTTAAGTGTACGATGCCTTGCTAAAGATGAAAGCAAAAAATAGACCTTTCATGGGTAAGTTAAAGTGATAAATTTTATGATATTTATTAAATACTCCTCATAAATCGATATTTAAATCAACTATTATCTTTCGCATATGGCAGATTCCCAAAAAATGACGGTAGTCCAATTACAGAACTGGGAACCTACAACTTATGATGGGCTCTGAACCACTCGGACACAGCGGTTATTTTTGGTTGTAAGTTTGTCGACACTGGGTTTGAACATCAGATCTCACACTCTACTCTACGAGTTGGAGCGCGCTAACCAAGTAATGCATGAATTCGTATAAAAGTATGAAATAGGATATGAAATTTGACTTACGATATAAATTTGACTTTTTCTGTTGTTTATTAGATTTAAAGTCTGAACCTTTTAATAAAAATTATATATTATACTTCATTTCACGTAAGAAGATAGTACATGGAACTTGAGAACCGATCCTTTTTGCATGCATTAAATAAATAATTAAAATTCGTGAAACCAAAATTTGTTAATAATAAATATTTTTATCCGTGAAAATACACAAAATCGGAATATTAAAAATTGCAACAAAACGTGGTTAAACAGCACTTAATTCTGTAGATTTTATTTAATGACTGACAAATGACAGGTGATATTTTTTTTCGTTTTTATGAACTAGGTTTGCATTCTGATCAATCGAAGGGCAACGCTATTTTCTTACGTGAAATTAAGTATAGTATGCCTATCTTACTTTTTAATATACCTAAGAAATAAAGGTCTAATAAGGGCGGCAATATTTGTTCGTCTGCGTTAGGTGGAAAAAACTCTAAATTCACCACTGCTTATTTGTACAAAGTTATAGGCCTTTAGATTCCATTTTATGTATTATAAAATCAAATAAATAAATAAAACTTTTCATTAATTATTTTCTCAATTTATTTTCTTTTGGAAAAATGAGGAGGCAATAAAAGTAATTAAAAGAGCTAAGGCAACTAGATATGTGTGGCTATAGAACGGCTGACGTGAATATAGTAGGAGTGGGGGAAGCTGAGACCTATTCGCGCTCAGGCGATCCTGTGGCCATATCATCTCTATTCTATATTACTCTATGATGCGCAGATTGCGCAGTATTAAAATGTCGTCCCAATTCTAGTACTGCGCATGCGTCGAGCAGTTCCGTACTAGCTTTGTTGGAACCTATAAAAACAGTAGGTATACCAAATTATACAACCATTAACATTTGGTACATATTTTAATTATATTATCATTAGTTATATTTAATGCAAAGACCAGAGATCGCCTTGCTTTAGTCCAGTGAGATATACTAGTGAGTGGTTGTGTGGTATTTTGTCTGATAGACATTTGACATTAAATAGTTTGATTGGTATTCCTAATTATTTTAATACTGTCCATTGTTTCTTCTTCTTCATACTATCGTAGGCTATTCTACAATCAATAAGGATGTGGTATTATAAAAGTGTTTTATTATGTATTGTGTTTCAACAATACTGTGAGAGGAGGCAAAATTTGAATACCACTGCAGCGACCCGTTTAGCATTCTCTCGAATTTTTATTTTACGTGAATTAAATATTTGTTAATCTGATTATTTACATGAATAATAAATTTGTCTTTTGACAGTTCATTTCGTTTTAATTTTATTTATATGACTGCCAGTTACTTAATCACAGATTGACCCTTCGAAATGTAAAATTCTGCACATATGCCTAATAAATTTTATTTTGTGAGATAATGCCTGACCAGTGTGTAAATTAAACGATTTGTGATTTTCTACTTATTGTTTTCATTATATTTTGTAATAACTTTCAAGATAATACTTGTAATGTAATAATACAAAATTATATGATAATACTGTTTTACTTGTATATTAGTCTTCTAATCTGGACGATAGTTTTCTCTCTCGTCGTAGCCTGGTCTTTTCTTCTTTTTTTGGTGATCTCTTCTGTTGTTCCTGCATGAAAAGTTTCACAAAGGTCGAATTTATAATTAGTTCTTTTTCGTCTTTAGATTATACTGTTACTTGGGATCCGTGTTTTTCTTTTATTATCCATGGTTCTGGATGATATGTAACAGATAGTTTATTTTCTTTTGGTTGTGTTACTAAGACTAGGTCTCCTTGTTTTAGTAGATTGTTTTCTATTTGTCTCGAATAATCTGCATGAGTTTTACCTTTTATATACTGAATTCAATCTCGATCTCGCAATTCTTCATCATATCTCACTTCATTCCCCTCTTCCGCATACTTTGGTAGCTTATATTTAATTTTCCTATTGAACGGGGGGGTAGCAGCAAAGAAAAGAAGAGGACGACCGAAAGGAAAGTGGAGTGATGCGGTGCAAAAAGACTTGGAACTCTTAAACATTCGCGACTGGGAAAAAAAGGCTAAAGACCGCAACGAATGGAGAACAATAGTGCAACAAGCCATGGGCCTGCTAGGCCTGGAGTGCTGAAATATTATTATTATTATTATTGAACACTAATTCTGTGGCTTATCTATTCATTATGCAAAGTGGTGATGTTCTATACATTAGCAAATAATCAGATAGTTAGTTTTTCCACTCTTTATTTAATTCATGTGCTATCTTAATTCTCTTCCATAATAAACGATTTTATCTTTCCATTTCTCCGTTAGCTTGAAGCCAGAATGGTGTTGTTTTACATATGTTTAACACTCTGCAATAAACTTCATATTCAATACTTATGAATTGTTGCCCATTACCTGTAGTTATGGATTTTGGAATACCGAATCATCTTGAAAACAGGTTTAGTTTCTCAATTAATTCCTCTGTTTTAATGTTTTAAAAGAGGTAATGCACATATTTATTAATAGAGGAAGGGGTGGAAGTAATGAACCTCATATTATGATCGCTTACCCTCAGTCAAGTTGTGCCACATTGATCACGAGCTCACACGTAACCATTAGTCTGTAGACAATCCATGTCAGGGTGAGATTGTCACTTTGCGTTGACGGCAATTTGAATGTTAGTGTTCTGTGGGGTAATCATCAAAATGACGTTTAAAAAGTTACGTTGTTTTTCATATTCGTTGATGAAGTTGTGTTGTGTTTTTTGTTTTGCTGCATTTTTTACTCTTTTAGTGTGTTTTGTTTAAATTGTTCTTTTAATTTTTACTGCTTATTTGAACTTATTTAATACTTATTGTGTTGTGTTTTGATATACATATTGATATTTTAAGTAAACCTTGCCCCGTGTAGTAGGCGTTTGTTGTGTTGTGAGATGTATTGCATCCAATAAGGAGAAGTACGAGGTACAAAGTGTAAATGTCTATTAAATATTAATTAGTATGCCGACTCAGGTGGAGTAGCGGTAGTGCTATCGCTTCACGCTCCGAGGGTCCTGGGTTCAAATCCCGGATAAGGCATGGCTGTTGTGTATGTCCTCTTTCATAATTTCATCCTTACAATTATTGACGTTAACTGTCTCATGCTCATATGATCCATCGCTTATATACAGAATGTATTAAAAAGTGTATAATAATAAATTAATTAGTATAAACTAATGTTTTTCTATCCCAGGTCGTATAGATTTAAGCAAGAACGAACAAACTCCTACTACCTGGGACATGATTTAATTAAAAAGTCAATATAATAAAACACACATACTTAATACAATACAAACAATAAATATTAAATAAGTTCAAAGCAGGAGTAGAAAATGAAAGAACATTAATCGAAACATATTAAATAGTCAAAAAATGCAGCAAAACAAAAAACACAAAACTTCAAGCGAATACAAAATCAACCTAACTTTTTAAACGTTAGTTTGATGGTTATATCCACAGAATAATAATATTCAAATTTCAGCCAACGCAAATTGTCAGTATCGCCCCAAACATGGACTAAGAATCACGTATGCCATGACCCTTTAGAATTAAATTTTATAATTTGCCATGGAATTTGTTTTACAATGTCTACTTACAATTTTTTTCCTCTTGCAAATAAAAGATCCTCTACAATAATCATATCATAGTGCTTTTTCTCGATGACCGTCAGGATACAAATAAATCACCGTCAAGTTGCGCCACTACTAGAATAAATTTTGTAATTTTCTATGGAAATTGTTTTAGATTGTCTACTTACAATTTGTTTCTTTTTACAAATAAAAGACCCTCTTCAATTACCTTACCATGGTAGTTTTGCTCGCTTCCCTCAAGAAAGATATTAATCACTGCCAACCGTCAAGTTGCGCCACTAATAGAACCATATTTTATAATTTTTATGAACTCGTTTTTCCTAGAATTGCCAATTCCCTTGCCACACACAAGCAACTGAAATATTCTGCTACGGTTTGAAATCCTAAGACGCTATGAATTTATCAAAATCAGATTAGAATCTCGAATAACTTCCGCCAATCCTGTGTATTATGTATAAATTCCATACATAAATTTTCTTGCAAAAGATTCTAAATTTCCAGTAAAATTATTTCATAAACAAACTATGCAAATTTCACTTGACACTGACATCTTCTTCTTCTTCTTTAGCTTTTCCCATTCGTTACGGACCGCTATTTTTTATTTTCTTCTTCCACTCATTTCTATTTTGCTTGTCGTTCTTTTTCAGTTTCTTTTCTCTCAAGTCTTCCGCAATACAGTCTTTCCAACTTATCTTTGGTCTTCCTCTGTTTCTTCAACCTTCTATTTCTAAGCTATTCGTTCTTTTTCCAATGTATTCCTCATCTCTCCTCAAAACATGTCCAAACCACTGTAATCGTCTCCCGTGTATCTTTCTAGACACTTCTAACACTAGATTTATTTCCCATATTCTTTCATTCCTTACCGTATCTTTCCGTGTTTTCCCCAAAATCGATCTCAACATCCGCATCTCTGCCACATTCATTTACTTTTCATTAGCTTCAGTAAAACAAGCAATCGGAAGTAAAATTATTTGAACGGCTTTGCTAGCCTAGCATTTGCTTAATTTGCTCGCAAGCACACCAAGCGCCAAATTTCTCGCTTGTCTAGTTAACTTATGAAATATAATGGCGGGAAATGCAAATTATACATACATTAATTTAACTCTATCTCATTTTATGGTGTTTATATCAATTACATGTCAAAAAGGCTTTGAAAGTTTTGTGATGAATGTTCATAACATTTTTAAATTTCAAATATTTTCTTAGACCTAAAAAAATGTTCAAAATTAATTCCACTCTCTGCAAATAAGTGTACCTATCTATAAATTCATTTTGTATAACTTTCCAGACCAATAAAAGGGATATAAGGAGATACACATGTTATATTTGACAACTGTATAACTTTCTCGATGACATTTGTGAATATCAGGTCGTCATATAGCTAGAAAATCTTTCAGTGTACTAAGCAACAAGTTTCGTTTGCTTACCTAGCATTTGCTTGAACTGCTTACTTCGTTGAACACACCTATTGATACTGACATCTGTCAATATGTATTATCTGAATATATTAGCAGTTTCCATGGTTAGCATATCTGGCTAATTTATGAAAGTTCATATCTTTATAATTCTTTAACTCTATTATCTATTGTATATGAAGTATAAAATGCGATCAAATCATATAGAGAATAATATATTCTTCAAGTTATAATAACGATAAATGTCAATAAATGATATTTAACTACGTTTTTTCAAGAAAAACTGTTAAAATCTTCAAAAGAGGGTACTTCCGGTTGACCATTTATAACCAAAATCTAATCACTTGTTCTTCTGGATGTAAACTTGAGAAATATGAAAAAAATATAACTTTTGGAATCGTGGTATTGAAGTTTTGCGATCCGAAACTTTTGTCACGCACACACAAACACACACAAACACACGCACACACACACACACACACATACATACATACATAATACGTGTTCAACATGGAGGATGATGTAGATTTGCTTGTTGAAGACCAGTTAAAAAAGTTAGTTGGAGTGACGGAAAAAAGTGGAAATTTAAGAAATGAATATAAACAAGTTATATTAAGTGCTGTGAGTGAATTAAGAAAAGTATTTTGTGATTAAAAAAAGAGTTTAAGTGATAAAAATCAAGAAATTGACAGCCTCAAAAAAACTAGGAACGAAAAGGTACAGGTATGGCCATCTCTAGGTGAAGGAAGCAAACAGAAATTTGCAGGACGGCAATTTAGGGATGTTGTTCAAAACAAGTTACAAAAAGAAGACGAACATAAAAAATTTAGGTTAATAATAAACTCTAAACAACAAAACAAAACATACAGTGAAATAATAGTACATTAAGATACAAGTTTCATAAGACATGATTTTAGCGCACGCGGCTTTGTTAGAAACGAGCGGCTTGCCGCGAGTTTTCTAACGGGACAAGTGCGCTGAAATGTCTTATGAAACGTGTATTTTATACTATTTTTTCTATTTTGGTCCTTTTGTCAAAAAAATATTTACAAATATACGTGATTTCATTTTTAGGAATATTTTAATTTTTATTTGATTGTTGCTAACCATACGTACCACGAAAATGATTATAACAATTAAAAACTTATTTGCATCCGAAGTTCCCACTATCATCTGCGAAAAGGTTATGTTTACAGGATAGTTATAAACCAATCTTATTTAAAATACAATATTAATAGATTTAAAATATAACAAAATAATTATTAATATATTTACTTATATGTATTATTACTTCATTTCAATAGTGGGGTCTTCTAGTCTAGAAATAATATTTACTTTCAAATGACAAATGTCTAGAAATGTAGGTACTACGTACCAACCTAACAGAAATTAGGTTTGAGTTTTTTTTAAAAAGTACTTCATGACATCCACATTTGTTTCATAAAGTACTGAAACGCGACCGAATTTGGTGTGTATCATTATTATTTTTTAAAATCGTTAGTATCGTATTTCTACATGTATACCAAAAACCAAAAACGCACGTGCAGACCTCCTAAGAACTGATAAGTGTGATGCAGAGCAGATTTCCAGGTCAAGTCAAGAGGGTAATAAATCGCTATGGGGCGCCTAATGACAATACAGGGTCTGGGGCTGTCGCAAAGTAAGCTAAGTAGGTAACGACAGAGTAGGAATGAGTGTTTTAGCGTGGGAATGTCGAACTCGAATGAATATGAGAATTTACAATAATATTTAGAATGTTTGACAATTAATAAACAACTAATATAACTAACTAACATTAACTAATTGATTTAACATTGCACCAGCATGAGAAACAATGTAGGGAATTTCACAGCTTTTCGTAGAAGCCGGCCCTGGCAAGGGAGATCGAAACACATGGATACTAGGTAAAATAAAACTCTTAAACAAAATAATCAAAGAAATGTTTGATAGGCTCATCACTGATATAGATAAACATTCCTTATTTATTTAAACATTGTTATTTTGGATGAATAAAAACCATTTAGGTAAACTAAGAATTAGATGAACATTAAGAAGTGGGAGTTAAAAGCAACACGATCACATGCCATATCTCTCACACTCACCAGGCCGAGATCTAAGGGCATCCTTGTTTAAGTAGGGGTGAAATCTATCACTACCTCGTGGCATCTTTGTCTTACACCCAGAGTGCAGATATGTGCATCTTTGTCCAATATACAGGGCATATGTGACTTTTTGAATGCAACTAATTAACAAATCAACAGGAGAGAATTCCTTCCACAGCCAGGCATCAGGGACCAAAGGTGGCTACTTGAGATGAGTTCGTGCAAATCAGGGTTAACAATTATTAGCTGTCTCTGTCCAACATACAATCTTCATATGCAGAAACTTCCCCACTACTCCGAGTCATCAGCAAATGAGGTACATATCATTAAGATGATATTCTCAGAAAATTCTGTCTGTTGCAGTTTCACCTATATACATCTAATCTTCCATCATTTCCACCCCCAATCTTTAGGGGTGGCGCTTCTGTGTTTAAAACTGGGTGCACAGCACTCGGAAAGGCATCTTGGTTTCGGCCAGGATCAGCCTCTGTAGTAGCTTGATCTGCATTACGATCATTGTGTAATTTTTGAGGCTTTGGTATTGGTGTTATACTGTGGTATTGCTGTCAGGTGTCGGCTAAGCTCTCACCTGCAGCGTTGGGATATTGTTCAAACACATTAAACGGTCAGTGGTGTCAGGATAACAGGGGACTGCACGCTCCGCAAGGTCCAGTTGCAATTCTTCAACCTCGTCATTTACTGGCCGGGCGGTTACACGTTGGTAACAGGGGACTGCACGCTCCGCAAGGTCCAGTTGCAATTCTCCAACCTCGTCATTTACTCCTCGTATAGTTGCTACGTTGATACAGGGGACTGCACGTTCCGCAAGGTCCAGTTGCAATTCTCCAACAACGTCCAATATCAATATTAAATATCCAAGTATTTTGCTATTACACCATACTATATCACGTATAAAATTTATGTAAGACATCTTGTATGTCTGTGCATCTTTGTGTATATGCACACATTGGTCGCGTCTTCCACCTGGGGGACCCCTTCAGCGGCCGTAACCACGGCTAACCGAGGCCTACGTCCCGCGGCCGGTGTACCGTTCCGCCAGTGACCGGTCCACACCCGTGGCCATACCCACGGCTGTCCCGAGACGCTGCCTGCGCTGCGCCCGGTGCCGCTCCACGTACGAGTCCGTTGCCAGCCACCGCCCAACCCAGGGCATTCTCCCGGCATCCCCGGCCATAAGTATCAGGCCTTATATTTGTATTGTATATTTCTTGAATGCCACTGACTGAATAAACGTTGTTTATTGTTGAATCTATGTTAGTACTTGTTTTATTCCTTATAGTGCTGTCAAGAACCGAAAAAATTTGGAACCGGGTACCCGGTTCCAAAACTATCCGGGTACCCGGGTACCCGGATACCCGGGTAGTGGAACCGATTTTCGGTTCCGAGTAGTGGAACCGATTTTCGGTTCCGAGTAGTGGAACCGATTTTCGGTTCCGGTTCCGAGTAATGGAACCGATCTTCGGTTCCGGTTCCGGGTAATGGAATCGATCTTCGGTTCCGAATAGTGGAACTGATTTTCGGTTCCGGTTCTGAGTAGTGGAACCGATCTTCGGTTCCGAGTAGTGGAACCGATTTATGGTTTCGATTCCGAGCAGTAGAATCGAATCGGATCCGAGTTATGGAATCGATAATTAGAATATTCAATTATAATTTTAAATTAGCTTCGCTAATCTTAAAAAATAAACAAATTTTCTGTTTTATTTGTGAATTATCGTATGATATTAATTTTTTTTTTTTAAATGTAACAGCATAATGTAGTAAATAATTGCAGATTATACTTTCAGTTTCGTATTATATTCACAATTTTCATTCAAAATGGTTTAATTGAATAACTTGACCTTAAGTTATGTTTTGGTTTTGAGTTAACGGTACCTACATAATGACAATAGGGGCCATAAAATTGATTTTTATCAACATTTTTTAAATGTTGCCATACATAAATACGTTTGCTCATTTTTCTACCGATAACTATGAATGAAGGTAAAAGGGGGATGAAATTTTTTCGAATAGTGAGATTTCCCAAATTCTAGGAGTTTATAATACACAAATGAACTGAACTTAAGATAAGAACTGAAGATTAAATAAATCGAAAGGGGCGCTTCAAAGTACAAATCCTATACAAATTGAAATAAAGGCACCAGTCGGGGAAGGTGTACCTGCTTTTTGGTCGTTTCTAAGAGAATTGCATTATATCAGTTTATCAGAATTTCTGATACCAATTTTCCTAAATTTTTATGCCTGATTTATTTCATTAATTGTAAAAAATATCTTTCAAAATAATGAACTTGTTATTCATAATAATAACTTATTGATTCATAATACATACCTAAATCTAAGTCGGGATTGTAATAATGTTTAAAAATCTAAAAAGTTTCCAAGATCGATATTCATATATTATCAGTTTCATAATCAGGATTCACCCTGTTTCGGTCCCAGAACCGAAAACAGATTAGTTTTCATTTCACAATCAAGATTCGATCTGTTTCGGTCCCATAACCGAGAACCGATGAGTTTCGATTCCAAGCCCGAGAACCGATGAGATTCGATTTCAGAACCGATGAGATTCGATTCCCAGAACCGAGAACCGATGAGTTTCGGTTCCAAAACCGAGAACCGATGAGTTTCGATTCCAGGCCCGAGAACCGATGAAATTCGATTCCACAACCGATGAGATTCGATTCCCAGAACCAATGAGATTCGGTTCCAGAACTGAGAACCGATGAGTTTCGGTTCCAGAACCGAGAACCGGGTAGTTTTGGACTCGGAACCGAGAACCGGGTAATTACACATTCAAATAACCGGGTACCCGGGTAATTTTGGAACCGGAATCGAACCGAACCGGAACCGGTTCCCACCACTAATTCCTTACACTACCACGACTTCAAATCAAAGATTCTGGGCACTATTACTGGGTAAATTAGACGATCACGATAATTAGTTGTACGCTGGCGGTTTCATACGCTGCCGCGTTACAGTACATATTAAAGAACCAAAATAGAAAAAAGATTTAATGAAAGTTAATATAAACCCAATTAATCTGAAAGTTGGAATTAATTCTATAAAATCACTAAAATACGGTAAAGTAATGCTTGAAACTAATAGTGAGAAAGACAAAAATATTAACTACAGAAATAAATGAAAATTGTAGGGAAGTTCTTGAAGCGTCACCTGTGACTTTGCAAAATCCAAAGCTCATTATTTACAACGTCCCAGAAGAGATAAACTTAGATAACGTGGAAGAAGCAATAATAAACCAAAATCCAGAGCTCAGAATGCAAAAAGGAGAAATAATTCCCAAGCATATTTTTCTAAGTAAAAACAAAAATAAAGATAAAAATTTGATTGTTGAGATCAAGTCGGAAACTAGAAAGAAATTAAAAGAGGTAAAACTTAAATTAGGATGGAAATTATGTAATAACAATGATAATATATCGATAACTAGATGTTTCAATTGTAGTAAATATAACCACAAAGCTTCCAACTGCACAGGAACTTTGACATGCCCAAATTGTGCACAAAATCATAAATTATCAGAATGCAAGACTACAGTAGGTAATTATAAATGCATACTGCGTACAGTGGAATAAATATAATAAAAATAATAAAGTTCAAGAGAATCATTCAACCTTGAATAAAGACTGTCCCTACTATCAAAACACACTGAAGAAATACATAAAAAATATAAATTACTAGGGATTTTGAAGTTCAAACAATTAGAAGAAATATCAAACAAATTAAAACTGGATACAGCACTTAATACAGGTAGGGGATCTATGGAATAAAAGATAAATATAATTCAAATAAACCTACAACATTCTAGAGCCGCAACACAAAATCTTTTGCAAATAATGGAGCAAGAAAGTATTGATATCGCACTTACACAAGAACCGTATGTGACAGAAAATAAAGTAAGAGGTATACCTGCCCATATAAGAGTTTATACACAAGGAGAAGGACGCAAAAGAGCAGCCATCTTGATTAGGAACAAAATGTGAAATGTGTTACTGCTTAATCAGATCTCAAACGAAGATATGGTTGTCACAGATGAATGGATTTAGATTCTATGTCATCTCGGCATATTTTGATTCAACACAAGACCTACAAATTAACCTTAAGCAGCTTGGCAATGCATTGACACTCACAAATAGTAAACCGGTTGTAATTGCAATGGATTGTAATAGTTGATCAGAGACGTGCATGATATTATCACTAATCCAAGAGGGCGAGACATGGAAGATTTTATAATAACAAAGGGCTTGTATGTAATAAATGAGCAAAGTGAGCTGTTTACATTCGATAACGGAAGAGGGAAAAGTAATGCAGATTTAACACTTGCCAGTTATTACCTAAGTATGAAGGAAACAGAGGCCATAACAGGCTAAAATATATAATTAACGACGAAAACCGGGAAATGTTTGACAAAATCATAAATAACGAACTTAAATTTTTAACAGACATTGATTTTACTCAAAATGACGAACTGAAAATGGATAAAAAAATTAGTAGAATATGTCAAAACGGTACCAGATTTTGAAACATTCATGGAAAAATATAACTCTGCCATACAGAAAGCCTGCACAAAATCATTTCGAGCTTCTAAATGAAGAATGTATGTGAAAAAAGGTAAAACGGTTCCGTGGTGGTCAAACGAGATGACAACAATGAGGAAAAAGGTAAATACAATAAGAAGATTATATCAGAGAACCACAAATAACGAAAACTTGAGGGAAGAAAGAAAAAGAGACTATCTACAGGAAAAAAAGAAATTTTCACGATTAATAAATAAACAAAAGACCCAATCCTGAAGGAATACTGTAATGTCTCCAGTGCAAGTAATCCCTGGAATACAGTTTATAAGATGGCAACAGGAAAAACATGATCAACTGTAACACTTACCACAATAAAAAGAGCAGACAATGAATTTACAACTGATATGGACAGTACGCTAGAACGAATGATGGAAGAATTTGTACCGGAAGATAGCCCAGCAGATGACACAGAGCAGCACAAGAAAGTTAGAGAAGAAATAAAGCAACAAATATACACAGAAAATCATCCTGATTTCACGGTACAAGAAATTGAAGAAGTACTTCAAAAAATGAATCCCCAAAAAGCTCCTGGAAAAGATGGAGTGTCAAGCACAATATTGCTAAGAATATTCAAAAAATATCCACTATATTTTAGTGAAATTTATAACCAATGTTTAACAAGAGGACACTTTCCAAAACAATGGAAAGTGGCGGTTATTATTCCTATAATCAAACCTGGTAAGGAATACTCTAACGAAGTTGGGAAATTTAGACCTGTAAGCTTAATTAATGTCGGAGGAAAAGTTCTTGAAAAGCTAATGATAAACAGAATTATGGGGTATGCATACAAATAAATTGCTAAATGAAAATCAATTCGGTTTTGTGGAAGAAAAGGGAACAACGGAAGCAATATTAGAGTTAAAAAAGTTTATAGATGAAAATAATAAAGAAAAGAAAGTTACTATACTAGTAAGTCTGGATATAAAAGGAGCGTTCAATGCCGCATGGTGGCCAGCGATTATGATAGCTTTAAAGGACTTTAAATTCCCTAGAAATTTGTACTACCTTGCTAATAACTACTTCAGCCACAGGACAGCTGAACTCGAAATAGAAGGAGCCAAAACTTTTAAAACTGTTAACAGGGGATGCCCCAAGGCTCATGTAGTGGACCTGGGTTGTGGAACATCCAGTATAATTCTTTACTGGAACAAAACTGCTCAAAAAATGCTAAAGTTATCCATTTGCCGATGATTTAATATTATTGACAGGAGGAAAGACCTGTTTTAGAAGCTGAAAACGAGACGAATATAAATTTAGTTCAAATAATGAACTGGGCTAAGAAGAATAAAATACAATTTAATGAAACAAAATCACAGGTGATGCTAGTCACAAAACGTAGGTTACTACTTAGATCTAAGATTAATATATTTTTAAATTATAAAGTATTAAATCAAGTGAATGTTCTAAAATACCTCGGAATATTAATCGATAATCAGTTTAACTTTGATGAACACATAAACTATGTGACAAACGAATGTTGTAATCTAATAAATATTCTTTCAAAATCCGCTAAAATCAAGTGGGGACTCAGACAAGAAGCTATTCACACCATTTATAAAGGAGCTGTATTACCAATCATATCATACGGGGCACCTGCATGGATACAAGCTTTAAATAAAAAGTATAATCAACGTAAAGTTAAAAGAGTCCAAAGACTAATGGACATAAATATTCTAAAAGGATATAAAACAATATCATTTGAAGCATCATGTATCCTTACGGGTAACATTCCAATTACATTAAAATTAAACGAACAATTAAAATTTACAATAAACTTAAAAATATTGAAAACGTAGTAATAGTAAGTAAAGAAGACAGGAAAGCAAGGAAAAAAGAAATTACAAAAGAAGGAGAGAGCAGCACAGGGTTATGGAACGTGGAGTGGATAAATTCCAGCAAAGGAAACATAACAAAATTGTTTTTTCCGAGTGTAAAATGTAGACTGGAAACTAAAGTGGCATATTCTCCTAAACTGACAGTGATTTTATCCGGACATGGACAATTAAAGAGTTATTTACACAAATATAAAATAACTGAAAGTGCGGATTGTGAAGAAGAACAAACGGTTGACCATATAATATTTAATTGTGCGATACTAAATAACGAACGTGAAAAACTTAAAACTCAAATAAGAAATAGTGGAAGAACATGGCCAGTCACGAAGCAAAAACTTATAAATAAAAAAATTATCTCATATTTTACAGAATTTGTAAATTCCATAGATTTTAACAAGATACAGGGTACATAGTTTATTTAAAATGCAGATGTTAATGTAAAAAAAATATATAAAATAAAATCCATAGAATTTAATAAGTTATAGGGTGTATAGTATAGTTTATAGTTTATTTAAAATACAGATGTTAATGTAAAAACAAAATAAAAAAATCTGTTGTGGCCAGCACAATACCTCTCGCCACTTTCTTTTTTGGTTACATAAGTATAGGGTGCGAACAGTCATGTTACATTGTTGGCCTTGACAAGCAAATGTGGGGGCCTGTTTCAGAACGATAATTAGTAATTATGTACATGGATGTCAATTGTCAATTTTTCATTCAGAATTACACGTAGTTAATTTGTCACCAGGAGTGTGGAATTTACTTGTCGAGGAAGATAAACCACATGGAATTGGAAAATCACTAAATTTAGAATGAGAAATTATGATACTTGACATCTATATATATATATATATATATATATATATATATATATATATATATATATATATATATATATAATACTAGCTTTCATTCTGACATGGGCCCCCATATCTGTTTGTCAAGGCCAACAAAATCACATGACTGCTCGCGCCCTATTGTATTTAACATTTCTTGTATACCTAAACTCTATACCAAAAATTCTACTTACATATATTTATTCCTTATATTTAGATTGTTTAATTTTAAATTCATTTTATGAAGAAATTTTGTCCTCTTCTAATTTTTCGAAATGTTTCCAATTCATTGTCAGAATTGACAGTATTTTTAAAGGATATATGTAATATACCTATAATTTTAAATATTTAACTATTAATACATTAAGAAATAATATAATGTATGTACTTCCCAGAAAAAGTCTTCAGTAATGTCTCCGGATTTCTGACACTGACATTTATTTATCAGTTACAAACAATTTAAATTTTCAATTATTTTCCATGACCATTCTTTCGGCTGTAAAATTTATTATAACAGATTATTTTATATATTATATTTCTATTATCTCTAAATCTATAGAATATATTATAAAATATTTAAATGTATCAGATAGAGAATTTAATTTTCTTTAATATAACGAAGAAAAAATTTCAAAAAATATTATTTAGAAGATTATTTTTCAAGAATCTTCTACTTCCGGTTGTCCAATTGTTACCAAAACCTTTTCAGATCTTCCCATGAATGTCCGATTGGGAAATACGTAGTTAAACAAATTTAAAGTCTTACAGTTTTTAAGTAATCGTCCTTCCAACATCCTACATACACACACACACACACATACATCCACACACACACACACACACACACACACACACACACACACAGAGAGACATCATCGTAAAAATGTTAAAATCAGATTGTAGGGATCTTAAAACGTGCTTATTCAATAAAATCTGGATATGCGATTTTTAGCATGAATCCAATACCTCTCTTAGCAAGAGGTAAAAATAAATAAAACAAAACAAAAAATATATACTAATTACGTTACTCATGGAAAGTAAATATGTACAGATAAGTAGTATGTAATAATATCAGTTATGAAGCATGTTAATTAGTAGGTATGTAGTATTTGTAAAAATGGAGCATAGTAATAAAATATATTTATTAATAAAAAAAATACATACATACATACATACATACATACATACATACATACATACATACATACAGACATCATCGTAAAAATAGTAAAATCGTATTATATGGACCCTAAAACGTACTTATTCACTAAAAACTCGTCATTGAATTTTTTGACCAAAGACAATACCTTCCTTAGCTAAAGGTGACGGAAGGTAAAAAGAGTATCGACACATATAAGGAGGTACGAGTATTTCGGAAATATTTGAATGTTGTGTATCATGCAACTATTTGTATTAGGCTTTTATTATACTTTGTGTTTTACATTTACAAAACTTTAGAGCAATAATAACAATATTTAAACCTACTTTAATGTTACATTCCGTCACCTTTTAGGTAAAAAAATATTGTCTTTGGTTAAAAAATTCGATGGTGAGTTTTTAATGATTAAGCACGTTTTACGGACCCTATAATACGAATTTACTATTTTTACGATGATGTCTGTATATGTGTGTGCGTATATGTGCATGTGTGTGTGACGATGTTTTCGACCACGATAACTCCAATACTATAATTCTAAAATTATATATTTTTTTGTATTCCTTATTATTACATTTAAAGGAAAGCTTGATTAGATTTTGGTTGCAATTGGACAACCGCATGTACCTTAATTTGAACTTGTGTTTTTTTAGAAAACACAGTTAAATATCATTTTTTGAGATTTAATATTATTATAAATATTAAAGAATATTTTATTCTCTATTCGATTTGATTATTTTTTTCATATTCAATGTATTCAGATATAGAAATTTATAAAGAAACAGTTACAATACTTCAATACATATTACTGTTATTGGCAGATATCTGTGTGAAATACAATTTGCACAATATATATGTAAAGAAAATATATTTCTTTAATTTTGAATTTTGCCGTGCTCCGCGTCGGTAAAGTGATTACCACCTTACACTGCGAGTAAAAACAAAAGGTAAACAAAAACCGCGTAATGATTAAAGAAGGCGTATAATACAAAAACTGATTTAGACAAATAATAATTATTGTAAAAAGGAATTGACATATTAAAGAATAAACTTTAAATGTCGTTTCTTTGTTTACAGGTAAGAGTATTTTGTAAATTATGTAATTAGAACTTGTAGTTAATAAGAATAAAATCTTTGTTTACAGAGCAACGCAATATAGTTTTATTTAATCTGTCAATTTAGATAAATAAAAGGAAAATAACATTATAAAACGACATTTTTAGTCATAAAATCTGATAAAAATGGAGAAACTTCGTTTTGAATTTACTTTATTGCCAGCAAGTGATGGAAAATCAAATGTATATTCTATAACCTCAATTGCCACAAGTGATAATAAAATTTATGCAGTACCAGATGAACTACAATCAGCTAGTTATCACAAAGAAATAATAAAAACAGCTGCTTATAATAAAATAAAAAATAGCTTAAAAAAAAGATACCAAATTAGAAGAATTTGGATAGCAATGACAGAAGAACTAAAAAAAAACTTACATAGATGAGGATGGTAATTTACAATTTGGAGATCAATATTTAGAAGAAATGGATAAAGAACAACAACTTGCTGCTGCTAATCCAAAAGAAACAAGCACTTGGGAAAAAATCTTAGAAAAACTAGTGGAGAATACACAGAATAATGGACAACAAAGTTTAAAAAACGTAGCAGAAAAATTTATGATTGAAAAATTCACAAGCAAAAATTCTAATGCAAGCCAATGGATTGATGTTTTTGAAAAAGAATGCACACGCTTTAATGTGACAACAGATGAAAAAAAAATTGAAATACTCAGATTGTTTATGGATAAGCCGTGTGTTGACTGGTACAGCTCGATGATTATAAAACTAACAATAAAATCAGAATGGGCATAATGGAAAAGCAAATTTTGTGAATCATTTGCAAACAAGGGATGGAACCCAGTCACCTATGCACTATTATATAAATATAAAGATGGTTCATTGTTGGACTATGCAATCAGAAAAGAGAAACTTTTATTGGATATGAGAAGATCAATTGACACAGGTACCATGGTAGATCTTATTGCGGCCGGTTTACCAGAGTTCATACTTAATAAAATTGATAGAGATACAATAAAGGATACAGTAGATTTATTTAATGAAATTAACAGGTATGAACACATGGTAAATAAAAAGATTTTTTTGGGAAAGAAAAAGCATATTAATCTAAACACTAATAGTAGAAATGAAGATAAAAATCCATGTAAAATTTGTGAAAAATTGAATAAAGGTACTCGTTATCACCCTGAAGCTACATGCTGGTTTAGAACAAAAGAGGATGATAAGATAAAGAAAAACTTTATAAAACATGTAAATAATTCCGTGATAGAAGCTGAATTAAATGAGACTGATCAAAAAAACGAGTAATAACACCATTAATAAAGGTCAAACTACAATTGGATGATAAATTAGAAATATATGGAGTTTATGATTCAGGATCAAATGTTTCTTTAATAAATTCTAAGTTATTAAAACTAAAAGGAAAAGGGAACAGTTTAAATAAGGCAGATTTAGTAACAATTAATGGTGTTAAAAAAACAAGTGGTTTGACAACTTTGAAAATAAAAATTTTTGAAATAGAAAAAGAGGCTGATGTGTACATTATGGATCAAGAAAATTTCAAATATGATTTTTTGATTGGATTAGATATCATAAAAAGTTTCAAACTAATCCAAAATGAATATTTAGAAATAACTCAAAAAGAGAATTTAAACAAAAATAAAAATAAAGTAGAAGAAATTTCTACAAATAATAATAAACAGATTGTAGAAGAAACTTCTGCTAATAATGAGAATAAGAATAAAATAGAAAAAAATTCTACAAATAAAAAAAATAAATCTGAATGGACAAGTATAAACATTAACAGTAATAATACAAAAGGATACAAAGTAAATTTTAATAAACATGTAAAAGAAGAAAATTTTGAAATAAAAATAGATCATTTAGATCATCATCAAAAATCGGAAATAGATAAACTGATTTACAAATATAAATCAATTTTTGCAAAAGGAAAATACGATGTTGGCACTGTAAAGGAATATGAAGCGAGAATTGACTTATTAGTAGACAAATATTGTAGTAAAAGGCCTTACAGATGCACCGTAGAAGATAAAAAAGAAATAGAAGAACAAATATCAAAACTACTAGAGACAAAACTGATAGAAGAATCCTACAGTCCATTTGCGGCACCAGTCACTTTGGCTTTTAAGAAAGAAGACAACAAAAAATCTAGACTATGTATAGACTTTAGAGACTTGAATAAAATAATAATACCTCAAGCACAACCATTTCCACTCATTGAGGACCTAATGATAAAGACAAGGAATTGTAAATTTTTCACTACCTTAGATATAAATTCTGCATTTTGGTCAATTCCTCTACGAGTCGAAGATAGGAAAAAGACGGCATTCGTAACACAAGAAGGACATTACCAATGGACCTGCCTACCTTTTGGACTAAAAACCTCACCAGCAATCTTTCAGAGAATATTAAGCAACATATTAAGGAAGTATAAACTTACTGATTTTGCGGTTAACTACATAGATGACATTCTCATATTCTCTAAATCTTTTTCTGAACATATTAATCATTTAAAACAGTTGCTGCAAGCAATAAAAAAGGAAGGTTTCAGACTGAAATTTACAAAATGTACATTTGCATCAGACCAAGTAAAGTATCTGGGTCATATAATACAGAACAATTCAATCAGACCGATAAAAGACAATTTAATTTCAATACAAAAATTTCCGGTACCAAAAACTCAGAAGAATATCAGGCAATTTCTAGGAAAAATCAATTTCTATCATGAGTATATACCAAAGACTGCAATAATACTAGAACCACTGCATAATTTACTAAGGAAAAATCAAAAATTTATTTGGTCCGAAGATAGTCAAAAAGAATTTGAGAAAATTAAAGAATTGCTGTGCTCACAACCGATTCTAGAAATTTATGATCCAGAATTACCAATCAATATTTATACAGACGCATCTTTGGAAGGTGTTGGCGCCATTCTGAAACAGACACAACTAAATGGAAAAGAAAAACCAGTGGCATACTTTTCAAAAAAACTAAATGAAGCCCAGAAGAAAAAAAAAGCAATATATTTGGAATGTTTAGCTATCAAAGAAGCAGTAAGATACTGGCAATATTGGCTCATAGGTAAATCATTTACTGTATATTCAGATCACAAACCATTAGAAAATATGAACATCAAATCTAGGACTGATGAAGAATTAGGAGATTTAACATATTATTTATCACAATATGATTTTAAAATCAAATATTCTCCAGGAAAAAACAATATAGAAGCAGATTGTCTAAGCAGAAACCCAGTATTGGAGTCGAATGAGAATAAAGAAGACCAATTAAAAGTTGTAAATCTAATAAAACTGAATGAAATTCAGACAGATCAGGAGAAAAATGAAGATGTACAAAAAAATAAAAACAGATTAATATCGAAGCACAACGTCTATTACAAAAAAGTTGGGAAAAGAGAAAAGATTGTACTATCAGAAGAGCTCAGTGTGAGACTTTTAAAAAGTATACATAAGAATCTGTGCCATATTGGTATTAAACAAATGCAAAAAAAGATTAGTCCACTATATACAGCGAAAAATTTGACAAAAAACATTAAAAAAAATTGTAAAAGTTGTGAGATTTGCATAAAAAATAAATCAAGAGGAAATGACAAATTTGGCTTAATGTCCCACTTAGGTCCTGCCACAAAACCTTTCGAAATAATCTCAATAGACACAATTGGTGGTTTTGGAGGCTCAAGATCTACAAAAAAGTACCTACATCTGCTAGTAGACCACTTTACAAGGTATGCATTCTGTTTAACATCAAAGACTCAGAGTGCAAATGATTTTATTAAACTAGTCACTAACACAACGGAAACTGAAGACATTGGTATGCTTCTCGCAGATCAATACCCAGGAATAAATTCGAAAGAATTCAAGGAATTCTTAAATGACAAGTTAATACCAATAGTTTTCACTGCAGCAAATGCACCATTCTCAAATGGCCTAAATGAAAGGTTGAATCAAACATTGGTGAACAAAATCAGATGCAAGATAAATGAAAAAGGAAAAAAGAAAGCCTGGACAACAATAGCTCAGGAATGCTTAAATAAATATAATGATACTGATCATTCAGTCACTGGCTTTGCACCAAGGTATCTTCTTTATGGTACTGATGTTACAATTTTACCAAATGAACTGAAGAAAACAAAAACAAATAGTGATTGGATTAGAGACAGAAAAATGGCATTTGAAAACACGATAAAATCGCATACATATAACAAAACACTATTTGACAGAAATCGTAAATATTATGAATTTAATGTAGGAGATATGGTGTACGTGGAAAATGGAAACAGACTAAACAGGAAGAAATTGGATGAACTGAAAATTGGACCGTATGAGATCGTTAAAAAAATGTCAGACTCAATATACAAAATAAACTCAGGTCACAAAAAAACCGAATCAAATCTTTTCCACATCACAAAACTTATTCCAGTCCCTACATTAGAAGAAGAAGAAGAAATAGAAGAAGAAAAGTTCTAGCGAAAATTTTGTTGCAAATTTTCTTCCCCAAGGGCGGAGATGTAAAGAAAATATATTTCTTTAATTTTGAATTTTGCTGTGCTCCGCGTCGGTAAAGTGATTACCACCTTACACTGCGAGTAAAAACAAAAGGTAAACAAAAACCGCGTAATGATTAAAGAAGGCGTATAATATAAAAACTGATTTAGACAAATAATAATTATTGTAAAAAGGAATTGACATATTAAAGAATAAACTTTAAATGTCGTTTCTTTGTTTACAGGTAAGAGTATTTTGTAAATTATGTAATTAGAACTTGTAGTTAATAAGAATAAAATCTTTGTTTACAGAGCAACGCAATATAGTTTTATTTAATCTGTCAATTTAGATAAATAAAAGGAAAATAACATTATATATATATATATATATATATATATATATATATATATATATATATATATATATATATATATGTGAAATAATTTTAGTGAAAATACAAGAAACTTTGTGGAATTTATATAAAATACATAGAAATGACGAAAGGTATTGTGTTGGCCACAACAGACTTTTTTTATTTACTGTTGAGTTTTAGACAAATTACGCGAATTTCTAAAACATTTGGCGTACTATAAAGCAATTGAATTTTGCAAAAATCTTTTGACAGTTATTATTGTGTTTCTATGTAGCATCTATTCCAAACCAATTCGAAAAACAATAATTATATCCATTCTAATGTTCACTCTTTCATTAGTAAACAGTTATAAACTTAGCTCATTTGCTTGAGAGATAAGGTAGAGTACGTTGTTCCTGATATTGTTGAAGTGGATAGAGGTAATTCTACTTTCGGCAGAATTCGGCTTGGTCTTGCAGAGAACAAATAACTATAGTAAAGATACCGTCTTAATTCACAGGCCCCATTTGTTGAGAGCTACTAGCTCTTCAACATTTATTGACGAGGGTGAAATGAATATCTTCGTTTGTCTCACGCCTGGGGTGTCTGTCTAGACTATGAGGCTATTACATTTTAAGTGTGCACAAGAAGGTTCGGTCCCGTAAAATGGTAATTTGTTTGCTTTTTTAGCTAACATACCTGGTTTTTAAAGCATGAGACACATTTATATTACGATATTGTGCCATGGTGTAGTTTGCCCATCTGATAAAGGGTATTTAAACAACTCCATATTGGCTTTTATGGATTCCTGTATTTGATAACTTTTACCAGATACACCCACTCTAGTTTATTCTGACCCTAATTTTGAAAGAATGGTCCTTCTACTGCCCACCGAAGGGGAATACCAATAACTATCTTATACGTCTGTATCTCATCGCCATTGTATCATAAACTAATATGGATATTTCATCTAGGTGTATCTCCTTTAGAATTTCTCAGTGGCCTACGAGATCTCCAGGTTAAAGTGTTTTATCTAGCAGATTGCAGAGGCACCTGTAATCTGTAATACAAAGACAAGCTATCGTATTTCTGAAACGACGCTTAGGCAGTATTTTGTTTAACTTTTGGCTACCACACTAATGATGCGCGAGTGATCAGTGGTCTAACTACGATGATGTGGGTCATTTTTGCCAGCAGTTCCCAATTTTTCTAGGAGGACGTCGGAACGTGTTCGAATCTGCTGCGATATTTTTGATTTTTTTTTTTGAGTGTTATCTGTCAACTATTAGTGAATGGTACAAGAACTGTTTTATTTACTTTTAGTTAATGTTTCAGGTAATAGCATAGATATTAAGGATAACGTGATTTTTATGAACATAATGACCGCTAGTATTAACAGTGATTCAGTGTGATTAATGAGCATTTCACTAGCATTGTTTTATCTCTGTCAATCGTTTATAGCTTTTTTAGAGAAAAATATCTCAAATAAAATATGCGTGCAATTAATTTTTTTATAACTATTATTTCAAGTATTTTTCTCTAAAATAATCTATAAACTATTGACAGAGACAAAACAATGCTAGTGAAATACTTGCTAACACCCTTAATCACTTGTTCATACTAGCGGCCTATATGTATATTCATTTGTACTTATACGTACCTAATATATATACATGGTGAGTGACTGACACTCCCGAACATAGGACTTTACATATAAAATCATACTTTCGTAATTTTCTGCTTCCCTAATTAGGTATTTTAGATAAAAAATGTGAATCAATAAGTATAATTAATTTTGCATACTTTGTAACAGCAGAAAGAAAAAAAATTAACGAATGTTAACGATTTATCTGCCAAGCTACCATCTTAGGTAGAAGGAAAATCGCAATACTGATGAATATAATCGGAGAAGAGACCGTTGAATTACACGTTACATTCACATACGCAAAGGTAGGAGACAAAAAGAAATATGATAAAGTATAAGAATCATTTGCAAATTATTGCAACTCTAAGAACATTTTGCATTCGAGATTTTTATTCTATAACCGGAAACAACAAGATGGAGAAAGCTTTGACGTAGTAGAGGATTAACGTAGAAGCCTAAGAAGCCCGAACTTCTGGCACAAAATTTGCAGGGGGCGCAAAATATCCAACGAGCCTAATCTTCAATTAAGATTTGAGTTGAGTTGCTGAAATCACAAGGACATAAATGAAGATTATCCATTCCAAAGGAGAAGAATCGAAAATTTTCATTGATGCATTATTGTGTAGCAGTCTAAATCCAAAGAAGCAGCAACAGAAACAACAACAACGTATTAAAAAAGGGAAGTAGTTCTACTCAATTTAACATGTTTTACAGTTATAATAATCCTTTTAGTTCTGGAAAGAACAATCTATCAATCAGTGAGAACCTGTACAGGTGTTTACCGGCCAAAACCAGGGTCAAGTCGTGAACTGCAAAAGATGTGAATTTAGTCATACCTCTATGAAATATTGTCCTGTCAACGGAAAGCAATGCTCTAATGTAGTAAATTCAATAATTTCAGTAAGGTATGTTTAAATGGAATGAAAATAATAAAGTTGAAAATTTAAATTAGATACTGGTTCTGATATTAACATAAAATATCCTATGAAATCTCTGAATGTATAAAAAAAATTAAAACATTTAATATTACAAAATTATTCTATGATTCTAGAAACTTAGAGGTTCAAATATTAAAATTTTGAGTTCAATTTATTTGAATGTATATCATAATAGAATTTGTTATAATGAACATTTTATTGTTACTAACTCAAGTAAAACAGCAATATTAGGACTAAAACCTTGTATGAAATTAGGTTTAATTAGTAGAAATATAAATGCTCTTTAGTGTAATAAATACAAAACAATTTTACCTCTCGCTACCCTTGGTAAGGGAGGTATAGGGATCGTGATAAATATTGCTTATCGAGATTTTGGTAAATGACCATATTTTAAGGTCCCTACAACCCAATTTTAACATTTTCACGATGATGTCTGTGGGTGTGTATGTGAGTGTGTGTGTGAATGTGTGTATGTGTGTGTGTGTGGATTTTATGGGCAATCTAACTCAAATACCATCATTCAGAAACTTTTAAAACCATGTATTTCTACCTTATTCTAGTATGGAAAGAACCTATTAAATTTTGGTGTCAATCGGATAACCGGAAATGGCAGTTTACTTGAAGCTCAAAACAGTTTTTCTTCAAAAAATACATTTAAATGTTATTTTTTCTCAATGTGTTATTTTAAAGATATTAGATTATTCCATTTTCTACAGGTCTACTTTTTCTATATATTTTATGGTTAAATTTATAGAGTACTATAAAAATTATATCTCGGAACTTATGTTATAAACACAACTCCATGGTTACACATTTCAGCTCATATGTTTGTAACTGACAGATAAATGTCACTGATGAAAAAATAATGATTTCAAATTAATAACAGTAACGTTTTAAAAAGAAAATTGTAAATAGAACAAAAGTTATATGGAAAGGAACTTAATATACATAATTTCAAATTAATAATAATATTTTAAAACGAAAATTGTAAAGAGAACAATAGTTATATGGAAAGGAATTTAATATACAGAATTTCTAGCATTAGTAAATATGCAGGTATATATTTAAATAAAAAAAAATTAAATACATTTTCACAGCATATTACCCATTTCTGGGTGTGCTACTTTGATTTGTACACAGATTTCGGTAATGATAGTGACATATTTATATCGTGCGGGCGTTTACCAAGCGCCGCCTCATTGCGTGGAGAGTGCAACACAGGGGACAATTTTGTGCCATTTAAAATTCGAAATATTTAGCATTGATCAGGATCGAATTGGGTTCCCCAGATTCGCAAACAGACATCACGCACGCGACAATAAGACCCCATAGGAATTTATTTAAATTAATAAAAATTAAATGGCGGGAGGTATTGTGTTGGTCACATCAGATTTTTTAATACAATATCATGATGTATTTGAAGGAATTGGCTATTTTTCTAAAGATTATTCAATTAAATTAAAAGAAAATGAATACCAGTAGCAATGTGAAATAAAGTAAAAAATGAATTAGATGAACTATGTAATAATAATGTTATGGAAAAGGCCAAAAATATTGACGAATGAATAAATAAATTAGTAATGTCAAATACGTCGTTAATATTATGTACTGATTCTAAACTGATTCAATTAAAAAAACTACTATTTTAACATTTTCTGATTCAAGTTACAAATTACAAAATGCAAAATATTTTTCAGTTCTTGATTTGAAAGATGGATTTTGGCAAATAAAATTAGATATAATACTACTCCTAGAACTTTATTTACTTTTGCGATAATGTTTGGAACATATTCATTTAAAAGATTGCATTTCGGTTTAACAATTTCAATTAAAGATTTTTGAAAGTACAATACAGATATATTTGGAGATATTGATAACATGTTCATTTATATTTATGATACACTGATTTATGGAAACACAATTGAAGAATATGATCAAGCATTAATTGAAATATTAAATACAGCTCGTGAATATAATATAACATTAATTTTAATAAATTTAAATATAAATATAAAGTAGAAAAAATAAAATATTTAAGTCATTACAAACACAAGATGGCGGCTACTAAAGTAACTGAAATAGAATGTTTAAGTGAAATTAAACATGCCAAGTGCAAAAAGAAAAATGGTTTTCAATGTAATAATTGTGAAGCAAGTTTCCATAATAAATGTGCAAACTTGGATATGGCATGTCCGGAATGTGGAGATGTAAGTAAACCTAGTACAATATTAAAAATACTATGTCAAGGACTAGAAAGGCAGAAATCTTTTGCTAAATGCAGCATACAAGATGCTATTTGAAGATATGTTACAAAAATATCATCATTTAGTTAAGAAGATAGCTTTTGTAGAAATTGAAATAGACAAACTAAGTAATAATAGCTCAGACTCAAACCAAATAGTTAAGTCAAAAACAATTAAAAATACCAATGCTACTAGAAACAAAAAGATGTCCAGTACAAGTCCCATCAATCGATAAAACTAATTGACATTGAAGACAAAACAATACATGTGTAGCGACATCAAATTATCCTAATCGTCTCTTTTTTCCCGAGGTTACTTGGCGACAAAAGCAAAATAAACATTCATTCATATTCTGTTATTCGATGTGTTAACGTCAAAATTAAATCATTCCAATAAATATAAATAAAACCTATACAAATATTTTATACAATTTGATAATCCCAACAATAATTGAGACTATTTATACAATTTAATTATCCCCACATTTATTTTACATATAGTGTAACGGCGACCAACCGTTACAGATGTAAATGTTTTTTTGTTAGTTCCAGCCGCACTAATTTGGTAGAAACAAATGTAAACAAAAAGGGTGATGACCAGAAATCAGTAGAGTGAAATGAATCAGCTGTATTGAACAACAAAAAATATACAGACGATGGATTTGAAATGCAAAAAAAAAATAGAAAATCGCGAAGAAAAGTCATAATTGGAAAGGGAAAAGATGATAATATATTGGCAGTAGTACCAAAAAGAGGATGGATTCATGTTTCCAGATTAGCGGTTAATACGGGAGCTGATAGCGTCGAAAACTTTTTAAAAACTGTAATGTATTTTCTTGCTACAACTTAAAGTCGAAATGATTTTTTTCGGAATTTAAAGTAGGATACACGTATGAAATTGACGAGAAAATTCACAATAGTAGTTTGTGGCCAAGGGGAGCAGTAGTGTGACAATAGTTTTTGCGTGATCCCCACGACAAAGAGACAACGAAATGATGAAACCACAAATTCGAACAAAATAGGACATGCATAAATTATAGCAATTTTATTACCAAAATGTAATAGCTAGGCGAACAAAATTAGTAAAGCTTAGAAACAGAATACTGACTGAAAAAAATGATATTATTATAATTACTGAAACCTGGTTGGACTAAAATATATTTGACAATGAAATATTTGATAGTCGTTATCATGTGTTTAGAAAGGATCGGGATAAAATAGCCACACAGAAATCACGTGGTGGTGGGGTTCTAATAGCAGTCAAAGAAAAATATAAAACGATAAAGATTCAGAGAGTACAACAGAAAATTATGAATAGCTTTGTGTAAAAGCTACAATAAACAACAAATATAATAATAGTATGTGTTTACGTCCCCCCCCCCCAAAATGTGAGGAATGTAAAATATTTATTGACAAATTAAACTAATTGCTATCATGGAATGCGAAAACGTTTTTGTAATGGGAGATTGGAATACGAGTATATGCGAAGTAAATGGAGCATGTTTTGATTTTCAAAATGGAAACTCCAACTCGAAACTAGTGTACGAATTAATGTCTTCTTTGAATTTATGTTGAATAAATAATTGTACAAACAATAAATTTAGTACACTAGACTTAATTCTAAGTTCAACAATGGGGGCAAAGGTCTGTGAACATGAATACCCGATTGTGTTTCCAGGCACATACCATCCACCTTTGGAAATATTACTGACGTATGTTACACAAAGCGACAAAAAAAGAAAATATCCAAACGAAAATATACTATTTCGCTAAAAGTGATTTTATAATATATAATTACCACACTTCCAAGGAAAAGTTCAACGGCGTACACAATATTCATTTTTTACCTCCCGCTACCCTTGGTAAGGGAGGTATAGGGATCGTGCTAAAAATCGCATATCGAGATTTTGGTAAATGACCACGTTTTAAGGTCCCTAGAATCCAATTTTAACATTGGTGTGTGTTTGTGTTTTTGTTTGTGTGTGTGTGTTTGTTGTTTGTGTGTGTGTGTGTGTGTGTGTGTGTGTGTTAATCCTCTTTACGCTCTAACTCAAATACTATCATTCAGAAAATTTTGAAACCTTGTATTTCTAACTTACTCTAATATGGAAAGATGCCATTAGATTTTGAGGTAAATTAGATAACCGGAAATGGCACTATACTGGAAGCTCAAAATAGTTTATCTTCAAAAAATACCTGTAAATGTTAATTTTTCGAGTTTTGTTATTATAAACATTAAAGATTATTAAATTTTCTACAGGTTCGCGTTAATACTTTTTGTATATATTTTATGGATAAATTTCTAAAGTTATGTATAATTTTAATCCCGGAGCCTACGCTTTAAACTCAGTTACATATATTTGAGCTGAACTCTGTAACCATGCAGTTGTGTTTAAAGCATAATCTCCGGAATATAATTTTTATATTATTTTATAAATATATCCCTAAAATATATAGAAAAACTCTTAATGCAAACCTGTAGAAAATTGAATAATCTTTAATTTTTATAAAAAGAAATTGCGAAAAAATATTTAAAGGTATTTTTTTAGGAAAAACTATTATGAACTTCAAGTAAAGTGCCATTTCCGATTGACACTAAAATCTAATAGCTTCTTTTCATATTAGAATAAGGTACATGATTTCAAAATTTTCCGAATGATAGTATATGAGTTAAAGTGCCCAGAAATGCACACATACACACACATACACACATACACACTCACACACACACACACACACACATACACATACACACACACACATACACGCCTACAGAAATTATCGTGAAAATGTTAAAATCGGATTGTAGGGACCTTAAAACGTGGTCATTTATCAAAATCTCAATATGCGATTTTTAGCACGATCCCTATAACTTATCAAGGGCAGCAGAAGGTAAAAATTACATCGGAAATAAAATTGCTTATCAACAAAAACTATGAAGATTATTTAAAAGAAGTGGATAATAACATTAAAAACAAACAAAATTGTTTTGGACGTACATTAAAAGAAATGAGAAAAAATAATACAAGTACATCGGTGTTCAAATATAACAAAGAAAGAATATATAGTGAAACCAATATTGCTAATGTATTTTGTGACCTTTTTAAATCGGTATATAGTGAAGATAAAAACTGTGATAACAGGTTGTGAGTGCGAATATAATCTGGACAATTTGATAATTTCAAATATAAATGAAAGTGGCGTTTAAAATGCAATAAAATATATAAATGGAAAAGCTGCCGTTGGACCAGAGTTTATTCCAGGATACATAATTCAAGCGTGTTCAGAATTTTTGTTGAACCATAAACATTAACGAAATGAATTTTGCATTTATTAGAGGTACCTAAGTAGTAATAAATCTGTATATAAAAATTAATTTGAAATGCGGATAATTTTAACATGCGTGTTTTACGCACAGGAAAAGCAAAGTGTTACAATTTATTCTATATAAGCAATAACAAAATAAATTTTAGATTTATGAGACGTACCTAAAAAGTACTAAATCACTATATAAAAATAAAATTCGAAAAAGTTATATTTTAAAATGATTGGTGCTAACTTAACGGTCCAAGAAAAGTAAAATGTAATAACTTTATTTAACATAAGTAATAGCATAATACTCTCATGGGTACTAATTAATACTATTTGGGTACTAAATTTTAGTAAAAAAACTCTTTTTAAATAAATACTTTGGTGCTAGCGTGAAGTTGGGACAAATAATATTTAATTTGCAATAACTTATTTATCATAAAAATTTTGGAAACAAATTTTTGGGTACCTAAAGGTACTACATGGATACTAAATTTTCGTATAATTATTTTTTACCTTCCGTCACCTCTAGGTAAGGAAGGTATTGTCTTTGGTCAAAAAATTCGGTGGTGAGTTTTCATTGAATAAGCACGTTTTAGGGTCTTTACAATACGATTTTACTATTTTTATGATGATGTCTGTCTGTGTGTGTGTGTGTGTGTGTGTGTGTGTGTGTGTGTGTGTGTGTGTGTGTGTTTATGTGTGTATGTGTGTATGTGTGTGTGTGTGACCGCGTTTTCGGGCACGATATCTCCAATACTAGAATTCCAAAAATTACAATTCTTGCGTATTCCTCTTCCTTACAACCATATGCAGACCTGTTTAGATTTTGGTTATAATTGGTCAACCGGAAGTACCCTCATTTGAAGATTTTAACAGTTTTTCTTGAAAAAATCAGTTAAATGTTATTATAACTTAAAGAATATATTATTGTCTATACGATTTGATTGCATTTTATATTTGATATTCAACAGATATAGAGTTAAAGAAGAATAATGATAATAAATTTTATATAAATTTCATAATTCACCCAGCTATGCTAACTTAACTATGGAAACTGCTAATATATTCAGGTAATTCAAATTCACAGATGTCAGTATCAATAAAATGAAATCAATGAAAGAATAAGGGAAGTAACTCTAGTGTTAGAAGTTTCTACATATAAGAGAGACGATTACATATTGGTTTGAACATGTCATGAGGAGAGATAAATATATTAATAGAAGGTGGAAGAAACATAGGAAGACCAAATATAAGATGAAAAGACTGTATTGTAGAAGACTTGAGAGAAAAGGAACTGAATGAGGACGACACGGAAAACAAAAATGAGTGGAAGAAGAAAATAAAAAATAGCGACCCCTAACGAATGGGAAAAACTAAAGAAGAAGAAGAAGATGTCAGTGTCAAGTGCAATTTGCATAGTTTGTTAATGAAATAACTTTACTGGAAATATAGGATCTTTTGCAAGAAAATTTATGCATGGGGCGCGTGCAGTAACATGACTTTGACCCGTGTCAAAATGACAGCAATTAATTATGTCCATAACTGACAAGTGTTATAATTTTTCAATCAAAATTTCATAATTTTCTTATTTCATGTGGTTTATTTGTTATCAGGTTCAGGAGTATGGAATTCAGTTGCCGAGAAAGGGAATCACATAATACCAAAAATTTATAATCTTTTGCAAGAAAATTTATGTATGGAATTTGTACATAATACACAGGATTGGCGGAAGGTATTGTGCTGGCCACATCAGATTTTTTAAATTTCTATATTGTGGTGCTAGCGTGAAGTTGGCACCAAAATAATTTAACAATGAATAACTCCTAGGCAGAGTAAAAAACAAAAGGTTTTTTATGGGTACTAATTGGTACAAATTAGGTACTAAATCGTAGTAACAATTTAAAAATTAGTACCTTATACCTTGGTGCCAACTTCACGCACCTAATTTATTTGGCTTGAAGATATTCATTCAAAATGCTTAATTTTCATAATGAAAACATTATCAATGCTCCTTTATTAAAAAAACTTTGATGAATCGAAAGGTACTCGTATAACAATAAAAACAGATAGTAAATTCGTAATAGATTGTGTACTATTGCAGGAAAATAAACTAGTGTGTTTGATATGTATGAAAAAGTTTCACCGACACAAATAAATTACGGACAAATTGAAAAAGAATTTCTGGCAGTTTTATTTGCTTGTAAAAATTGCATACATATTTTTACGGCAGAAAATATTTAATACAAACGGATCACGCAGCGTTAATAACACTAATGAAAAAAATTGTTGTGGTCAACACAATACTTCTCGCCACTTAGGCGTTACATAAGTGTTGTATTTAGTATTTCATGTATGTCTACACTCTTTATCTAAAATTGTACTTATACCTATTCTTTATATTTAGATTTTTAAATTTTAAATTCGTTTTATAGAATACGAGCAGTCATGTTACTTTGTTCGCCTTGAGAAACAAATATGGGGGCCCATGTCAGAATGACAACTAGTAATTATGTACGTAGATATCAAACGTCATAATTTTTCATTCAAAATTTCAAGATTTTCTGAGTTCAAGTGGTTAATTTGTCACCAGGAGTGTGAATGAAGAAATTTTGTCCTACTCGTCTAATTTTTCGACATGTTTCCAATTTCGTTTTAGGGATTGACAGTATTTCTGAATGGTAATATACCTATATTTTAAATATTTAACTATTAATACAATAAGAAATAATATAATATATGTACTTCCCAGAAAAGTCATCCGTAATGTCTCTGGATTTTTTACGCTGGCATTTAATCTTCTTTAATACTTGTAAGAATTTTCAAAAAAATAATATTTAGAAGAATGTTTGTAAGAATCTGCTTCTTCCGTTATAAAGATATTCATAAAATAGCTTCGTTCGACTTCACAAAATTAGATTAAAATTAGCGAAATATACCATTAAATTAAAATATATTTCCGGCAAATATGTTTGTTGCTAATGCCTTAAGCATAGCATGTTCAAATTTTTGTATAAAAGATACAGATTACAGTTTAAAGGAAGTTATATATACAATAAATGTGAGTAACCCACTGAGAGCGAGAGCAGAATTTAAACACGTCAAATTTTTTTGATACAAATAAATTAATTACTAATTTCAAAAATGGTTGACCCAATCATAAAATAAAAATATTACAGATGTTACATATGAATTACATTTTGGTATTTCTAAAACTTTAAGTGGAGCTAAATTATTATTTTACTGGCCAAATAAGCAAAAAGATATTGAAAATGAAATCTGAAAATGTAGCATATGTGAAAAATTAGACGTAGAAAATGTAAAAGAACCTATCATAATTAAATACATTATCTGAACTACTCTTTGAAAAAGTAGCATGTGATATATTGTAATTCAGCAATACAGATTATCTTATTTTGTCGATTATTATTCTAAATGGATTGAATTTATTAAATTAAAGACATGAGATAATGTTTTAAAAGCTTTACTTTTCGACTCATGATATTACAAAAATATTTGTGGCTGGTAATCCATTCAATTCCTTACAACTTCAACAGTTTCCTAATTCGTGGAATTTTCAAATTATAAGTTCAAGTCCTTATTATTCAAAAAGAAATGCTTTAGCTAAAAAGGATGTAGGTATTTGTAAAAATATGCTCAAAAATTCTGAAGGAGATATAGAGATAGAATTAATGCTTTTAGAATATCGTAATACGCCAGTATTGGGCAAAAAATATTCACCGTCACAACTATTATTTAGAAGAATTTCAATTTTTGTTAACAAAGTTGCATTGTAAGCAATTTAAAAATGTAAGATAACGTAGACGGCTAACGTGTGTCTACCATACATCCATATAAATCTGCAAGCGTCTACAAGGGCGTACGGTTATTAGTGTCTGTGCCTCTGTTCTGCGCAACCCATCGAATTTTTGTAATAAGTACGAATAACACACGTGTCCGTCACAGACGATGTAACCGGATGTGTTGCGAAAAGCTGGTAACCGTAATTGCAAAAGGTAATAAAACAAATTGTGTTATGACAGAAATTGTAAAACTAAAAATCATGTTTTTCACAAAAATCAAAATTTTACTTTTAGAGCAAATAATAATTGAAAATCTGCAAAAATTATACGCAACTATAATAATCCAAGATATTTTGTAATTAGAGATGTAAATAATTATCTAATGCTGGATTTATACAGCATAAGCCGTAACGTAACGTACCGTGCCGTAGCGTATTGTGACGTAACGTAACGCGTGATTTTTCTAAGATATTTTATACGGTACATTTTTGTAAAAAGTATGCTCATGCTCTGTCGATACAAGTGTACGTCAGATTTGTGTTTAACAGGTTATTTTATTCGTAATACACTATATTTCATTATATTTCAATAATTTCCATTTAATACAATAATTTAAACTTTGACACTTGACACATGTCACTCATGTCAGTCACAGTCACACAAAACAGACTTTTCGTCATGCAGTATTTTTTATATTTATTTTCATATAATATATTAGTTGAAGGGCAGTAATAATTTTCGTAATATCGCAACGTACCGTAACGTGCCGTACCGTAGAAAGATAAAAGTTGGCGATCTTTGGGTTTTTGACACGTTACGGCTCGGTACGTCGCGTTACGGCTTACGTCTGTATAAATTCTCACATACGTATGCATTGTTTTATTTTTTACGTTATGTTAAAACACGTTCCGGTACGTTACGGCTTACGTTGTATAATCCAGCATAAAACGACGTAATACTATTGACCTTGCTAGTAGAAATTATTAAGAAAGCATGGAGAGAAAGTAAAATACCGGATGATTGGAAAATAGGTATAGTGGTAAAAACAAGGGTGACAGCAGAGTCTGTGATAACTACATAGGCATAACTCTTTTGAGTATTGTGACAAAAAATTATGAATGTATACTAGCAAAACGACTAAGAAAAATTGTATAATATAAACTTGAAGCAAAAAGTAAATTTAGAAACAGAAGAGATACACAAGATCATATATTCACTATAAAACAAATAATATAAAAAAACAAATATAAAGATATGTACAGTATATCTAGCATTTCTAGATCTGAAAAAAGCCTTTGACAGGGTCCCACAAAAATTGGTATGGGAAATTTTAGAAAAAAGGAGAGTTAAAGGCAAATTAAAGGCAAGAATTATAAGTCTGTACGAAAATAATAGAAATTACGTAAGGAAAAATAAACTGAAGTCAGAGGATTTCTCAATAAACGACGGTCTCCGACAAGGGGGTGTATTCATCCCACTATTATTCGTAGTACTGATGGACGATATAATAAAAGCAGTGAGGAAGAGCGTTGGTAAATTAAATATCGGCTATTATAGACTTCCTACAATTTAAATCTCGGAATGCGCTTTCGCAGATGATATAATTATTTGCGCATCAACGGAAAAGTACTCGAAAGAAACTTAAAAATATGGTTAGAATAATTAAGAGCGAGACAGGTGAAGTTAAATATCATAAAGACAAAGATAATAGGCAAAAACAGCGAAGAAGTTAACATAACGATAAATGACGAAAAAATAGAGAAAGTCAACGATTTCGAGTATTTGGGCGTGTTAATAAATAAGGACGGATATATGAAAGAAGAAATAAATGGCAGAATAACTAATAAATTCAAACTATATTACGCGCTAGCGAATTCATTTATTGGTAAAAAATAAATATCGCAAAAAACAAGAATTACAATCTACAAAACAGTACAAAAACGTCGAACTAAACAGAAGGGAAATCCAAAATATCATCCGTCTTAGGATTGGACATGGCCAAACAAATTACCACAAATTTCTAATGAAGCAAGTGGAAACACCAAACTGCCAAACATGCGACATACCAGAAACAATGGAACACATCATTACAGTATGCAGCAAATACACAACCCAAAGAAACACACTGGAAAGAATAACGAAGACAACAATACAAGATGCCTTAAAAGCCCCACAAAAATATTACAAACATATTATAACATTTATAAAGGATTGTAAAATAATCATGTAAAATCAATACCAAATAAAACAGTGGCCGCATGACACAATGTCAAGGCCAAAATAAGAGAAAAAAAAAACAGTGTACAGACCAAACCAACTCTAATATATGTCAGTGAGAGCTTGACATTATTAGAAAGTGAAAAAATCTGATGTGGCCATCACAATACCTTCCGTCAATCCTGTGTATTATGTACAAATTCCACACATAAATTTTCTTGCAAAAGATTCTAAATTTCGAGTAATATTATTTCATGCAAATGGCACTTGACACATATCTTTTTCTTTAGCTTTTTCCATTCGTTAGGGGTTGCTATTTTTTATTTTCTTCTTCCATTCATTTCTGTTTTGCGGGTCATACTCACGTCAAAATTTTTCATTCAAAATTTCATTTTCTGGTATTTTATGATTCCTTTTCTCGGCAACTGAATTCTACACCCCTGATAATAAATAAACCACATGAAATAAGAAAATTATGAAATTTTGAATGAAAAATTATGACATTTGTCAGTTATGGACGTAATTAATAGCTGTCATTTTGACACGGGTCCACATATCTGCATAGATTAAGGAAAATATATAGTAGAAGATTGGGTATCTCCCTTATAAACCGTGATAACAAGTTTATTGCCATCTATGAAAAGGTCAGAGAACTAAATTTGACAGCCGACAAGGTGGCGGGAAATATAAATTCATTTCGAATTATTCTAAACTTTAAATTCTATTTCTTCATAATGTAATTAATAAAAAATCTATCGAAAATAGATAATTTATTAAAGACATTATCAAGAAATGTGAAATATATCTCGCATTATAAAAAATAATTAATATTTTAATGTATATATTTAAAAATGTATAATTTACACTATTTAAATCAAATAAATAATTACAAATCTCAAACTGCGCGGCAACAACTACTAAAATTTAACCTCATACTACTCAAGGAACCAAAAATTTGAAATATTATTACAAGAGATATTTTTATTTCAAAAAAGGGATGTTAATTTAAATGTCTGCCAGAAATGCACTGTTTCTTTGACCTCATCATCGATGTTCGTCCACTTTCTAACTAATTATCCAATTTTACACTCTTTTTTTTATTAAAACTGGCAACACCATGCTATTCCAACATTCTCTGATGAATCTTATGAAGCTTTATGTCATTTTGCCAAAGAATCGTGATATCTTGCTGGTCTCCTACAACCAAACTTCTAAGAGCACCGCCATGATGTACTTTCTCCTAATCCACTTATACACACTATTTCTTCTACTCGGCACTATCAACTTCTTCTGCAGGAATGTCTCTTCACTACACAGAAGTTACAAATATTTCATGTTTTTTTTTGAAACATTAATTTGTCATTAAGTTTTTAATAATAATAATAATAATAATAATAATAATAATAATAATAATAATAATAATAATAATAATAATAATAATAATAATAATAATAATAATAATAATAATAATAATAATAATAATAATAATAATAATAATATTTATTCAAAACAGCACAATTGTACAAGAATAAGTCACAGAATTACATACGTTACATAATTAACAAAAAAATTATTAATATTATAGTACGCTTTATCTAACAAAAATAATTTTAATGATTGTTTATATTTGGTTGTTGGTAAATCTTTAATATTTTTTGGTACATTATTATAAATTTTTATGAGATTATTTAGAACTCCTTGATGAATAACAGATAGATTATTTCGCATGATATTAAATTCATTTTTAGTTCTGGTGTTGTACTCGTGTTTCCTCAACATATTTTCAAACAAATTTTGGAATTTTTTGACAAAAATGGCAGCTTCTAGAATATATAAACCTTTTATATCACCCCCCGTATAATAATGCTAATATGAAAGATAATATACTTACCGAAAATATATTGTATGATAAAGTACTGTATTTCTATAAAGATACCAATTCACAAATAATAGTTTTAAATGTCAAAGTATTTCGAACGATGCAATAGAGAATTGTGGGAAATTTACAGCAGTTCTCAAACATTATGTTACCTTTTTATAGTATTTAGACATTAAAGTTTGAGAATCACTGTAAAAACTGTACTACTTATGACATCTATGAAAGGGTCAGGAAGTATTTCCAAACGCTACTAGATTGAAAACTGTTTGCCAAAGTCAGCAAAGTCACGTCACTGTACGCATATTTTTTTTGCAAAAGATCCTATATTTCCAGTTAAATTATTTCATAAGCAAACTATGCGAATTGCACTTGACATTAACATCTTCTTCTTCTTTAGTTTTTCCCATTCGTTAGGGGGTCGCTATTTTTAATTTTCTTCTTCCATTAATCTTTGTTTTGTGTGTCGTCCTCATTCAGTTCCTTTTCTCTCCTTTCATCTTATATTTGGTCTTCCTATGTTTCTTCCACCTTCTGTTATAGGCTATTCATTCTTCCAATATACTCATCCCTCCTCATGATATGTTCAAACCAATGTAATCGTCTCTCTTATATGTTTGTAGAAACGCCCAACACTAGTGTTATTTCCCTTATTCTTTCATTCATTTACTTTTTTGTGATACTGACATCTGTCAATTTGAATTACCTGAATATATTAGCAGTTTCCATGGTTATGTTAGCACAGCTGGCTGATTTATGAAATTTATTATCTTTGTAAGTCTTTAATTCTATATCTGTTGAATATGAAATATAAAATGCAATCAAATCGTACAGAGAATGATATATTCTTTAAGTAATAATAAAATTTAACTGAGTTTTTCAAGAAAAACTGTTAAAATCTTCAAATGAGGATACTTCCGGTTGATCAATTATAACCAAAATCTAATCAAGTCTGCATATGGTTGTAAGGAAGAGGAATACGCAAGAATTGTAATTTTTGGAATTCTAGTATTGGAGATATCGTACCCGAAACTACGGTCACATACACACACACATACACGCACACACACCCACACACACACACACACACACACACACACACACATATATATATATATAGACAGACATCATCGTAAAAATAGTAAAATCGTATTGTAAAGACCCTAAAACGTGCTTATTCAATGAAAACTCACCATCGAATTTTTTGACCAAAGACAATACCTTCCTTACCTAGAGGTGACGGAAGGTAAAAAGCAAACTTCAAGCAATGGAAATGAAGTACTTAAGAAAAGTAAAAGGCAGTGGCGGCTTGTCAGGGTAGGCAGGTGAGGCAGTGCTTCACCGGAAAAGAAATAAAGCTGTAAATAATGTAAAGTAGTATTTAAATTAAAATTTAACTTATTCCGCTAATGCTTGTCTTTATAAATATCAAAAGAATTTAAGCCACCACCATAACTAATATGTAATGCAGTTCACCTAATTTATATCATATAAAGTGCTTCTCGAAATGATAGTATACTGCCTAATATTTTTGATCCAGTTAGTAATTCCGATAAGAAATACGTGTGCTAGAGAAAGAGCTGGTTTTGCGGCATGCCTAAATGAGAAATGCAATGAGTGCGTAAAGGATAAAAGATAGCCACATTAATTTCCACGCAATCCTACAGAGGCCGTTACCATACGTTCAAGACATCTATCATCTATTTCATTTTGCATTAATTGTATATTCTATAATATTCTTGCAAATAAGACTGAAGATTGAATAATAATTAATACTAATATTATTTACTGCATTGTGAATTCAAATTCAACAATAAACAAACAACTTGCATTGCAGTAAGTATTTAATTCTTTTATTTTTTTCGTTGTTTTTATGTTTTACGTACGTAGTGTTTTTGTATTTTAAATTTTAGTTAAAACAAATAAAATGGCTTCAACTTTAACTGGAACTTCTGATACTGATAATATAAGGCATTCCGATGACATTATTAACTTCTTAATTCACAAAAATCCATTTAGTAAATTATCGTACGAAGATAAAATATATGAAGCAAAATATTTATACCGCTATTGATAGTGCAAGAAAAATTGAAATTCAAAATTTAAATTTGAAAGTGGAAGAAAATAGGGAAATTCTGAAAAGATTAATTGATATTTCAATTTTTTTATGTACACAAGAATTACCATTTAGAGATCATAATGAAACCGAAGAATCTTGTAATAAAGGTCATTTTAAAGAATTAGTTTTACTAATGAGTAAACGAGATGATAAATTAAAAATATTTTAGAAAAAATATATCAATAATAAATCGGTATTTTGTGGTACCTCCAAAACTATTCAAAATGATTTAATAGATTGCATTCATTTTGTTATAAATAAAAAAATCTGTTGTGACCAGCACAATACCTTCCGTCATTCTCGTGTATAATGAATAAATTCCATAATTTTTCTTACAAAAGATTCTAAATTTCCAGTAAAATTATTTCATAAACAAACTATTCAAATTGCACTTGACACTGGCATCTTCTTCTTCTTTAACTTTTCCCATTCGTTAGGGGTCGCTATTTTTGCATGTCGTTCTCATTCAGTCCATTTTCTCTCAAATCTTCCGCAATACAGTCCTTCCATCTTATCTTTGGTCTTCCTCTGTTTATTTAACGTCCTATTACTAAACTATTCATTCTTGTTCCAATATAATTCTTCATTTCTCCTCATGACATGTTCAAACCAATGTAATCGTCTTTCTTGTATCTTTCTAAAAACTTGTAACACTAGAGTTATTTTCTTACCGTATCTTTCCGTGTATTCCCCAATATCTACTTCAACATCCTCATATCTGCCACATTAATTTAATTTTTATTGATACTGACATCTGTCAATTTGAATTATATTGAATATATTACTAGTTCCCAAGTTTGGCTTAGCTGGCTGAAATATAAAATTTAATTTCTTTAAAATTCTTTAACTCTGTATCTATTGAATATGAAGTATAAATTGTAATCAAATCGTTTAGAGAATAATATATTCTTTAAGTTATAATAACGTTAAATGTCAATAAATCAAATTTAACTGTTAAATCTTCAAATGAGACTACTTCCGGTTGACCAATTATAACCAAAATCTAATCAGTTGTTCTTCTGGGTTTAAACTTGAGGAATACGACAAAATTATAATTTTTGGAATCGTGGTATTGAAGTTATGGAATCCGGAACTTTTGTCACACAAACACACACAGACACACATACATACAGACATCATCGTAAAAATGGTAAAATCGTATTATATGGACCCTAAAACTTGCTTATTCAGTAAAAACTCATCATTGAATTTTTTGACCAAAGGCAATACCTTCCTTACCTAAAGGTGAAGGAAGGTAAAAATACACTACGAAATTATTAAATCCCCTTTTATTTCTTGGCAAGTAGACGAAACTACCGATATTAGTTGTAAATCACAATTATCAGTAATTTTACGTTATGTAAATGTAAATTCCGGTAATTTGAATGTGGTAGAAATATTCATAGGATTTTTTGACGTAAGCGCCGGACGCTCTTTCCTAAAATGTTCTGTGATCAGGCAATTTATTTTTGTACATGAAAGGGGAAAAATACGCATTTGCACATCCCTTGAAAAATGTAACTTTCAATTATAAGGCATTTGACCTTGAATGAATAAAAAATTTTGCCTGCGCCGCATTTTTTTTTCTGGATACCTTGCCTCACCAAAATGTTAGTGTACTAGCCGCCACTGGTAAAAGGTATAACTCGTAAAGATCGGCCACTTAACAAGTATGGAACAGGACAGACCAGTCAAATAATATGGGAAACAAAAGTACAAAGAGCCAAAGTAAGAGAAAGACCTAGGAAAACTTGAAATGAAGAAATAAGAAAAACATAGAAGAAAAGAGGAACCACCTGGAACGAAGCGAAGAAATTAGCGAAGAACAAAACGGAATAGAGAAACTTCTCTCATATGCTAACTATGGAAACTGCTAATATATTCAGATAATTCAAATTGACAGATGTGAGTGTTAATGAAAAAGAAAATGAATGTGGCAGAGATGAGGATGTTGAGATAGATGTTGGGAAGATAAGGAAAGGTAGGATAAGGAATGAGAGGATAAGACAGATACAATAGAGACAATTACGTAGGTTTGAACATCTAATGAAGAGGAATGAAGAATATATTGGAAGACGAATGAACAGCTTAGAATAGAAGGTAAAAAAACAAAGGAATATCAAAGATAAGATGGACGGACTTTATTGCGGAAGACTCGAGAGAAAAGGAACTAAATGAGGGACACGCAGAATAGAAATGAGTGGGAGAAGAAAATTGCGATGCCTAACAAATGGAGAAAGCTAACGAAAAAGGTGTGTGTCATGTGAAATTTACATATTTTGTTTATGAAACAATTTTACCGGAAGGATAGAATCTTTCGCAACAAAATTTATTTATGGAATTTGTGCATAATACACAGGATTGACGGAAGGTAATGTGCTGCCCACATCAGATTTTTATATGGCCTTTGCGGACAACCAGTAATTATGATACATGATATACACACACATATTCGTCTAGAAAGTAGTCCCCAGTGGTACTCCATCACCAGTGATATCGTTATTGTCTTCATTCAATTTCCCACATCAAGTGATTTGATCTTTTTCAGTTGCCTAATTTCATTTTCATTGTTTTTCTGTATACTCAACTGTAAACAACTATCAACTTTCTTAGCAACGAGTCCGGTAGCTACGTTTTTATGGCCTAGGCCGGTAGTGTATAGCAACGACCTTGACGACGTCCGGTAGGTAATTCAAAATTGACTATTAAATTATTTGTAATTTATAAATTCGATAAAAAAAATACGTTTAATAAATTTTACTTTGTCCAAAACAAATAATTATTCGAAATAATTTGCTTTCCATATAATTGTTGAGTATACAGACACACGGCCGGTAGCTGCATTAAAGTTTCACTAGTTCACGTGTCTCGCCCTACGGACTGCTTATTTATAAATCGTATCCCAATTCAGAGCTTTAATCGATACTGACACTAGCCGCAGTAACTTTGTACCATTTCTAACGTTATTCACCGCGAAGTGCTGAATTGGCATAGGATATGTACATGGCCAATGCTGGTGGTGAGCGCATTACTTTAAGAATGTAATTGCATTACCATTACATTAATTTCAAGAAAATGGCGCATTACACATTTCTTTTTTACATCATGATAAAAGTAATTTAATTACTATTACAATTTACTTATTTTGTAATAACATTATAGATTACAAATGAATGGAATTTGATTTTGTCTACGACTTTATATTTATATACAGGTTATTCATTGTAAATGGGCCAGCATTGCTATTTCGAGAACTATAAGAGATACAAAGACGGTGAAATGAGCAAACAATTTCTATGGCAGCTAACTTTTTTTTATTTTAAATTAGAACATATATTTTTATTTGCTCATTCGTTAGAGAACTTAATTCTGAATTCAGTGATATAATATTTTTATACCCTTCAATAATGATTTTTTTGAGAAATATGCATGTAAAGTTTTATATTAATTTGATGAAAATATGGCTATAATAAGAGAGTCATGAATGGAAAAATTGAATACGTGTCAATTTTTTTACATAAGATTAGAGAAAGAAATACGTGAATATTTTATTTGTGTTGTCATTTATGATCAATTACAAGAACAAAATATTCACTTCTTTTTGTCAGGGCACTCTAATTCTATATAAAAAAATAACATGTATTAATTATTTTTTCCATTCGACGCACTCTTATTATAGCCATATTTTAATCAAATTAATATAAAATTTTATACCCATTTTTCTCTAAAAATTCGCTATATAAGGGTATAAAAATATTATATCACTGAATTCAGAAATAAATTCTCTTACGAATGAGCAAATAAAAAGTATATGTTCTCATTTAAAATAAAAAAGTTTGGTCCCGTGTTTTGAGGATCACTGGTCGAAAATATTTTTTCTTTTCTTTAAAGTTGCCTTGTGATATAGAAATTGTTTGCCCATTTAAACGACTTTGTAGCTTTTATAGTTCTCGAGATAGCAATGGTGGTCCATTTAAAATGCCCATATATATAATTAAAGTATTAGAGAAAAGAACAGTTTTAAAAATTAACAGCTAGTTGCCTCAATTCGATTATGTACTTCAGTTCACGTAAGAAAATAGCGTTAGTTTAGATACCCCCTGATTAGTCAGAATACAGACCTATAGCTAAAAAGAATATCACCTATCAGGTTTGCAAAGAATCGTCAAAAATAACTACAAATACAGTCAAAATTAGAGGACCCCCAAAAAAGTTATGTATTTCAAAAAGTATAAACCCTCTATCTTTCATATTTGTATTTTTCTACATTTACAATAAATAACAAATGAAGACATAACTTTTCACTTTTATGTCTCCATTTTTTCAAAATATTATTTTAAAGCAGAACATAGTTTGTATTCAATTTTTTTTTTTTTGAAAAAATCCTTTTAACGTAAGGGTGAAATTAAATATTGAAATTTGGTATTTTCAAAACAAGACTTGTGGTACCAGCCATTATCTACTCGTATGAATGGAAAAGAATAAAATTTGTATATGCTTTGTGAATAATTTTATCGTTAATTTATCATTTATTTATTTATATTTTGTTAATAAGTAATAAAATATTTTTACTGTTTACGCGAGTGAACGCATGGTGTGCTTTTACTAGTGATGCATTTTTCTTTGACGATTACGATTAATAATTTTGATAATCGCCGATTACTATTACATTTTTTAGTAAAAATAGGTTAAGTTAAAGGTACCACAATAAAAATAAATGATTTATAGCAAAATATGTTTATTATTTACTAGTTAGCATACAATACTCAAAAAAGTCTTGTTTATGTATATAAGTAAATTAAATAATCTAAATGTGCTAGGTATTAAACAAACAAAAATTACTAATTCGAAGTAAAAGCATTAAAGCAATAACTAGGTAACAGAGTAACAGTTAAGTTACTTCACTACAAAAATCACTTGAACTCTTTTATAAACAGAGTGTGCACTGAAAACCGGAACATTGGAGTTTGACTAGGGATTTTAAATAAGTGTGGAAATTGGTTTTCTGTTACTTTTAGAGAAAAACTACAGGAATAAAAGGTTGTTTAAAATTAAATTTTATATTTCATTAATTTTGATGTAACAGCAGATCAGCTGCACGAGATATTTCAGAAATAAAATGATATAATTTCGACATGAATCAGAGGGCTATGGAAATAGAACACAATATCAATGTGGTAGTTTATTGAATTATCTGTGCTTATGATTTTTGTAGTCATTGTTTTCTTGTAATTATGGTTCATAATCTAGTTTTAATATTATAACATGGATGTAAAGAGTAAGCAGTACAGAAAATATATTAATTAATCGTAATTTGTTGCATCACTATCTTTTACAGTAGAAAAAATATTTAAATTAAACTGGTCTATTTCAAATAAAAAATGTATTATGTTATATAAAAATTAAGGGTCATGTATAAGTATTATAGTACTCATAAGCATGCAACAGGATATATTTATGGATACATTTTAAAATAAAAAATAAATAAATGTAATATATTTGAAACTTATGTTTCTTTTTAAATAAATATTTTCTCAAAGTTTTAGTTTTATCTTCTTCATCTATATTTTTGCATAAAACATTAATATAAACTTTTGAATCACGGAATAATGATTTTATCTAAACGTCAACGTCACTGTATAAACATCCACATAGAGGGCAGTGTAAAAGACAATTACATTTTTGAAACTCTACTCTTTGATGGATCAAATTGCAAACCTAGTTCATAAAAACGAAAAATATCTCAGCTCTCATTTGTCAATTATCAAATAAATTCTATAGAATTAAGTGATGTTTAACCATGTGTTATTGTAAGTTTTAATATTCAGGTCTTGTACATTTTTACACATACAAATATATATTATTGACAAAGTTTGGTTTCACGAATTTAAATTATTTATTTAATACATGTGACGGGGTTGGCAACACTGCGTTAAATAGGACGGTTAATTTTTTCAACAGTGAAATAGTTATTTAACTATCAAGTGTGTTAATGAGGGCGATTAATGATCGAGACATTTTAACGCGTTCGCTACGCTCACGCGTTAATTGTTGAGATCATTAATCGCCAATTAACACACGTTTTAGTTACAATATTTTTCGTTGACCGTACCTACTTAAATGGAAAATCTAATTTTATTCCATGACAATTTTTTTTAGGTTAGTAATGGTTGACCGAACGTCAAATTTTACGTCAGAAAATCAATAAGTTTTGTCATCAATTGTTTTCAGTGGGTGCGTTCAGTTTACTTAATGCTAGACAACACAAGCGGTATTTTATGTTATTTGAGGAATTTTATTCTTTCAAATTCATTTTAAAGGTATGCTACGTGAATATACCTAGCTAGTAAGTGTCAAAAGCATGACTTTTAATTCTGTCTACCTTTTTGCTACAACTTAGCGTTAGCAATACATGATGTGTTCCATGTGGTGAACGCACCCAATAAATCGTTTATTAATAAAAATCATGCATTAATAGGGGTCATCAATGAATGATTTTCTATACATTAAGATAGCCTGTTAATAAACGGTCGACAGAAAAAAGTATTTATATAATAGTATAGCAAATTTAAATATATTATTCAGTATTATTAATTGCCAGTATTAAAACAAAGAAAATTTATAGTAAAAAGCTATTTTAGGCCGAAGAAGTTAAAATATTAAGCATACTCAGTCAAACTAACCTTACCATGAGTGCCGCCGAGGAAATTACTGAACTGAGAGATAAACTGGATACAATACTATCCTCACTAATGAAATTGGAATTATTAGAATCGATAAGGCGAGATGTGCTCGAAAATAAAGAGAAATTCGAGTTATTCTCCACTAAATGTGCAACTAACACCACGAGGATCGATGTACTGGAAAATGAAGTAAAAACTTTAAATAAAGCAAACTTAGAACTACAAAAAGAAAATATTAAATTGCAAAACAATATCAAGAAAAGAAACCTTATAATCATCGGAATAGAGGAGGAAGAAGGTAGTTCGGATGAGTTACAAAATTTAGTAATTTCAGTGCTAAATTCTAAGCTGCAAATTAATATCTCTAATGCTTGTTTACCGATTAGGCAGAAAAAATAATGGTACACGACCAATAATGATCTCTTTATCAAATATAAAAATAAAGAAACTTATATACTACAAGCGCTCGACTTTGAAAGGTACCGGTATATTTATAAATTTGGATCTAAATAAAACTGATCTAATCAAACGCAAAGAATTATTACAAGCAGTTAAATCATTGAAACAAAATGGTATCCTTGCCAGAATAGTGAAAAATAAAATTGAGGTTATCAGTTCGAAAATTCCTGCACCCGAAGCCACTGAGAGAGACAAGAGAGCCCGACCCCCGCCCGACTCCTCACCGACCAAAGTCGTACAACTAACGAAGAAACCTGCACTTCAAATCAGCGACCCACCAATCGTGAATGAGGAACAGGATGCAGAGTCTTTTTTATCACCAGCACAATCCCCCGTTCCGGCTACATAACATCAAATTATACCCCAAATAATTCAAATTAGCCCAGACGTGTATCATAATCGAATTTCATCTTTATCTCAAATCAACATACGGGGAAAATTGCTAGTGGAGTGCATGGAATCCCTAGGTATGTTCTCTCTTAACGGACGTGTAGAGGGGGACATGCCAGGTTTGATTCTGCCATCGAATTGTTTAGAAACTTTCTTACATTATATTTTTGATTGATTAGGTACATAGATTGTAGTCTGCCAGGGTGATCATAGATTTATACACACACTGCGTGTCCAGGTAATCGTTGTTTTTTCAAATTATGTACTGCCAACTTTTGTTCGTTAGTGGATTAAATATGTAGTTTAATAACTCGAATAGTCAAACAATATATTATATATTTTTTCTACGAGCATATTTAGATAAAATTAAACAATTTATTAACTCTTATCCAGTGATTGAAGTGATAGTGTGGTGTTACTATTGGCTACGTAATAATAAATATGTAATTAATAATTTATTTAATATCTTTTTTACATTTTTACTTATAGCAAGAATTCTAAAATTTATTTTCTGCTAATTGCTTTTAGGATAGTAAAGGAAATATTATTGTTTACTTACAATAAAACCTTAGTAATTATTTTTATTAATATTATAGATCACATTTATTTATATAATGTATGTTATGCACATAACTGATTTTCTGTTTCTTGTTGGTTTTATTATTTTATGTATGTGCTGATAAAAAGTATTTAATTATAGTATGGGTTGCCAAAATACCAATATTGTAACAAGTTTGTAAAAAAACTTATATACAATAAATACATTGATTGATTGATTGATTGATTTAATACATGTAAATACGGTCGGCTCTCAAGCGCCATCTACAATTTTCTTACGTGAAATGAACTATAGTATTATAAAAGAATACTCGGTTCTCCAATTAACCTGCTACTTCAGTTTACAATAAATACAAATTCGGTTGAAAGATTAATCGGTTAAACCAATGTGGCGTAATTGATTCACTGGTAAATCGGTCAAACCTGTTTGGAGTAACTCCTTTTCTTTTTCTTGGATTATTTAAAAAGAATAATAACACCAGCAAAATAAATGAAAATTAAAATATTATATTCAACTTATAAAATAAAATATCGCGATATATGTATTTTATATATAATAAACATTGTAATACTGGTCTCTATAATGTAGAACGTTGATTATAATTAAGGGCTTATATGATACTTGTATTAATTACTGGGGTTATTCTACCTTCCAATAAATATAAGGTTTCTCTTGATAACCTAGATCGATATCAAGTTTAGCCTTTAATCTAGGTCGTTGATAATGATGAATAGTCTAATAGTTGCCCGGCTTCAAATTTCTTAATGTAAAAAAACTACTTAACACATGATAGCATCTCCTTTCTCTCACAATCGATTAGAAATCCCATAATAAATTTTGATATAAACATTTTGTATGACAGTATAATTTAAATATGTATGTATGTATATTGTTTCAGGATTTTCAACCCTTACAGGTTATATCCCTAGGATGGTCTCACAGACAACATCTATTTAATTTTTTACAATTGCCACGAAGTTCCTTGCGTAGATGTCATGTGTGTTGCCCACCCGAGCAAGCCCTTGTTACAACCACTAGCCAGTGCCAGAATAGCTTAGTGATTGCCAAGTTAATTGTATCCCAACTTGGAAAGGTAACGGGAGTAGATACCGATCAAGATCAGTCGAGAAAAATTCGACTTGACCCGGATTCGAACCCACGACCTCTGAGTCCAGAGGCTAGCACTCTACCACTGTGCTATCCCGCCGTTTTATAATTTAAATATACTTATTATTAATTCATTGTTAATATTAAAAATTGGTCCTATAAAGCTACGAGCAAATTATGACAGATTCACAAGACGTTTAAATACCGTGGTAATCCCAGCCCCACAATCTAACAACATGACGAATGAAAATATCCCCAATGGAGAGATGTACATACTAGCAGTTACACCCTAAATGGAAGATCATTGCAGCCATAGAGATAGTGCAGCCAATAGCTTAGTTGGTAAGAGCATCAATGCGGCAAAGTGAAGGTTTTGGGTTCAAATCTCGAAGACTGACATGATCTTTTCACAATTTATTTCAAATATACTAACTGTTAACTGATTGTTAAAAATAGTATGAATCACTTCTCATACTGCTCTATAAGTAATTTCTTAATAGATTTCGTTGATTTTAAATTTAAATAGTATATTACATTCTGTGCCGAGAGATGCTCCATTACAGCCGAGCGCTGTGTTAGATGACCAAGGTTTACAGAGGTCAGCTATGAGCACGAAGCGGGAATTTGCATATCCGCGAGGTGTTTGTATTATTTTATTCATAATCAATTAGTAATCATTGAGTTTTAAACATTAATTTTTGTTATATTTTTTGACAGTTTTTTACAATTTGTTTAGTCTACCTTAATACGAATATATGACAATGTTGCTAGGTAACATGATTTATTGATTCTGTCAGTTATCTTAACCTGCATTGGAGGTTTACTGTTTTTCTTAATTATTATAATTTAACTAATTTATTATGTATTTTTATGTTCTTTTTTAAATAAAGCGTTCTTTTTATTATGGATATTTTTATTACATTGACTTTAGCTTGTCGGAATAAACAATAAGTTACTTCCCAAATGTTTGGTAGGTTAGAAATGCACATATTACTAACCGATTGTGAATAATAGTATATTATTAACCAAGGTAGGGAAGACTATCATTATTGACCTAGCGTCAAGATTGTATCCCGAGCTGAAAGCGAGGGATATAAGACGCTGGTCAATAATGGTCTTCCCTACCAAGGTAAATATACTATTTTATTCACTACTAGCACTTACATATTTTCTAGTTAATGATTTTTAAATTGATAATAACGAAGCATATTGAAATGAACATTTGTTTTCAACTATTCAACATAACCCTATTATTTTACAATGTCACCAACGTTACTTGATTCCAATGTTGCCAACATACATCTTTGTATTCCTATATCTCTATGTTTGACAATTTGATTTCTGAGAAATTCAGCCTTATTGTGAATTTATAGTATTATAGACCAAGTTTATTGTATAATAATATACACTTTTTAAATTTATTATATGGTTTTGGAAGTATAAAAGTTACTGTAAATATTGACATTTAACAGAGGTCGGTAATGATTACCTACCTTGGTAGGTAATTATCGGTAACCATGGTTACAATGCACAGGTAGGAAAAAACAATTTCGCTTGTCAAATAAAAGTAAATAATTGCGGTTGCTTAGGCTAGTAGTGAATAATGGTTGTTTACCTTATAAAGCTGGGAAGTGAGATATTACTGTACGAATAGGAAGTTTACGGACAAGGCGACAAAGAAGCCGAGTCAGGAATTTCGAAATGAGTACCGTAATATTACTTCACGGCCGTATAACGTATAACATTTTATTTTATACTATCTAAAAACAAAATAAAATAAGGGCACTTCGGAGACAGAACGGGACTAAACAAATACGATTGTGATATAACGAACAAACGCAAATGTGCATATTTTCTGTATCAATAACACGATACGAAAATGCAAAATAACATTTAAAAATGGATTAATTTTGTATTCAGCACCCCATCTAAAAACCCTTACCAGGATGTCTGGAGATGCCATTGTTTTAAAAACTTTATACTAATTCAAAATAGGTTTATTTAACGAAGGTCACATCTCCTTTGAATTTGACATTTTCGTGTATTTGTTTTATATGTATTGTTTGTCTTGATTATCTAAAATGACAGTTGCATATTGTTTGTGATATTTGTGATTTGTCGAGTGAAATTTCTACGGTGTTATTGTCCGAAAATCTTTACTCGGACAAGTGCTCAGCAACATCAAAAATTTTTCACCACCACAATAACTACCGATGAGGAATGTAAATTTTTAGAATTGGTAAAAATGTTTCTTTTACCATATTAATCGTTCATTCATAAGTTTCACCGTGTTAAAAGCTCTTTTGAAATTAACAGGCCAATTTTGAGCAAATCTGTAAGACCTGTAAGCAAATCTGTAAAGTCTGTAACATCGTACGATCAAATTAAAATTTTGATCACATCTGTAGCTAACTGAATATTTGTAAACGCTTACAGTTCTAGTAAATTCTTACGGTGAAAGAAACCTTACAGATTATTTTTAGTAAAAATGAATGAGAAAGAACGATTAATATTAAATTGGCTATTTTGTTAGAAAATGATGATTATTAAGTAAATTCTTGTAATAAAATTATATATATATTTACGAAAATAGTAGTTTAAATGGAATTGTAAATCTTTTATATTCCCCTATAAACTTGGACGAATTTGGAGAATAAAGATAAAGAAATCAAAAGTATTGAGGCGAAAGGATCCTCAAACATATGCTTAGAAGGAGCAAAGGTTGAACAAGTAAGCTCTTGGAAGATGGAAGTATAGTAACTTAGAATAGTAAGGAAGGTAGTATTCACTAAAATTCAGAAACTGCAAACAGCAATGCGCATTTTGCGCTTCAATTTAAAATTATAGAAAAGATTCGCAAATTTGGACCTTGACGAAGAAGAACAGGAATGAAGAGGAGAAGAGACAAGAATTTTGAGAGAAGTAAGAAAGAGGAAACTCAATGCATTGGACATATTTTAAGGAGGGATTGCCTTCAGAAAATTCTAATTGAAGGGAAAATGTATGGAAGAAAAGGTCGACTTTATTCTTTAACTCTATATCTATAGAACGTGAAGTATAAAATGCAATCAAATCGTATAGAGAATAATATATTCTTTAAGTTAAAATAACGTTAAATGTCAATAAATCATATTTAACTGTTAAATCTTCAAATGAGGCTACTTCCGGTTCACCAATTATAACCAAAATCTAATCACTTGTTCTTCTGGATGGTAACTTGAGGAATACGAAATTTTTTTAATTTTTGGAATCGTAGTATTGAATTTATGCTATCCGAAACTTTCGTCACACACACACTCACACACACACACACACACACACACACACACACATACATACATACATACATACATACATACATACATGCATACATATATACATACATCATCGTAAAAATGGTAAAATCGTAATATAGGGACCCTAAAACATGCTTATTCACCAAAAACTCATCATTGAATTTTTTAACCAAAGATAATACCTTCCTTATCTAAAAGTAACGGGAGGTAAAAAGGTTTGAGTCTAAAATTGCAGCAACCTTGGGAAGGGCCATATAAAATAGTTAATCGAATCAACGATATAGTATACCGTATACAAAGAAATTCCAGAACAAAAATGAAAGTGGTGCATCTAGATCGTCTTTCTAAATTCTAAGTAAACCAAGAAAGCTGATCGGGACGATCAGAATTAGGGAAGGAGTAGTGTGATGGCTGATTACCCGCATTACCGCTCTACATATATTTAGTGTAAGATATTAATTATATAGTAGGTGTTCATGGCAGTTGTTATATTTTTTATTGATGTGTTGTCATAATTTCTGACTTAATAAAATATTTTACAGTGAAAGTTTTATCCTACTGTTTTGTATCGTCTGCGACGTGACAATAATATTTTTTAGTCTTAAATTAGTGTTTATAATTACTTAATCATAATAATTAATTTTATTATCTTTATCTTAATTATTCATCGTTGAATAAACTTTTATTTTTAATTATTAATATTTCTTTGATTTTTAAACTTCACCCAAATAAATAAACGTTACAGTATGCTGTACCCCAACTTACATATGATGTAATGTTGATTTGTTTACCAGATTTCTTAAATAATAAACCATTGTCCTCTGTGCCTTTGAAATACCTTAGGATCCTTTTTATGGCTATCCAGTGTACATTTCGTGGATTTCTGCAGTATTGGGATAGGGTACCGACTGCAAATGAAATAACTGGAGGGATTCCAGCAGATAGATACATCAGTGAACCAATGACTTTTTTGTAGTTTTTTATAGGGAATTTGTTTGGTTGTTTGTAATTATCAAGTTTTTCACCTATTGCACCAGGTGTTTTTACAGGCTTGCAATTTTTCATATTGTTTTTGTTCAAAATTTTACGCACGTATTCTTTTTGACTTAGTGTGATGTTATTATTATTTTTCCCTATTTCTATGCTGAAATGTTGTTGTTTCCTTAAAACTTATGGTGATTTCCAAAATACTGGTGATATCTCGTAGGGTGTCTTTCGAATCAGCTATAATCAAAAAATCATCAACATATATTCTATAGTATAAATTTGAGTTTACTTCTTTTTTCACGTATTTACAGGGATCTGACTGCGATGGACGTAGTCCTGCGTCCTCCAAAATTTCGTTGAATTTGAAATACCAGCACTTTCCTGATCGTAGCAATCTATGAATACTTTTCTCCAAGAAGCACATTTCCTCTGAATCAGTAACATAGCCTGGTGTTTGTTCCATAAATGTGGTTTCATTTAGATCCGCATTCAAATATATTCTATTCATGTCAAAGTGTTGAATACATAATTCTTTTGGACGGATAATGCTATAATAATTCAAAATGAGTCCCATTTTATCACTGGACTCAAATTTTCTTCAAAATCAGTTCCTTGTTTTTGACCGAATGCCTTGAAGTTTTTTTTTTCATTTTTATCATGTTTAACTTTATAGAACCATTTGCTTGTGATGATTTTATTTTTTTGGTCTCGGTACTAGCTCCCAATTTCATGCATTGGATTTCTTTATTCATGGCTTCCCTCCATTCTATTTTTACATCAGTTTTTATAGCATCTTCATGTCTTGGGTGTTTCAGTAGTTGCTAAATAGATATATTAATAATCATTTCTTTGCAAGTTTGCTTTTTCTCTTAGGTATTTTTTCTTCTGTCATTGTATTTTCCTATTCAATAAATAATTCGTTATTATCACCTGTTTCAATGGTATATATAACGTTTCCTTCATCTTCTATAGCTAATAAATGGTTTTGTTCTTGTGTTTCTGATACTTGACTGATTATTTCAATATCTCCATCATTAGAGTTTGGTGATTTATCTATAAGATAGTTTTCTTTATCATTTATATAATAAAATTTAAATTGATTCGTTTTATTTCTGTACTTTTGTTTTGTTCATATCCGTTTTTGTTTTCAATGAATATAACATCAGATGTTTCATATATTTTATCTTCATCTTGATCATATTATTCTATTTGATTTCCTTTTTCTAGAATATCCTGTGAATATACCTTTCTTAGCTTTCGGTTCTAGTTTGTGTCTTTTGTTGTTATTTACCTTGTAATAAGCTAGATATCCAAATGGTTTTAAGTGTCTTATAGATGGTTTTCTAGAGTAATACTATTACAATGGTGTTTTATCTCTTTGTTGGTGTAATATTGTACACATATACAGCTGTAGCTACTGCTTGAGCCAAAAAAAATCAAGTGGTAGTTCACTATCAATTAGAAGGGTGCTAGCTTTATCTAGCAATGAACGGTTTGCCCTTTCAACTAAACCAGTGCTTCTTGGTGAATAGACCATGGTTTTAATATTTTATTCCGTTATTTGTAAAATATTCTTTGTTGTATCTCTCAAAATTCGTGGTGCCGGACTTACGCCAAACACCCTGTATATATATATATATATATATATATATATATATATATATATATATATATATATATATATATATATATATATATATGAGTAGGGGCAATAAGTAAACAAAATAGGTACATTCTGGAATTAAACTAAGATTAAAATCAGTTGGATTATTTCTGAAGTTTATTAAATCTTTAAATGCTTGTTTATGTTCTAAATATTTGACTAGGGTCTCCAGGAGTGGGATCCCAAGACAACGCTATGATAGTGTAACGAAAAATACCCCTTACGTTTCACTTCATTTCACTATCAACTTCCGCGGTTGTTAGGGAAACGAAGTGTTATTTGTCACATAGCGTTTCATTGGGATCCCTTCCCAGACATCCTGATAAAGCCAGACATGTTCAGCTTTTTGGCAAGAATGTAAATATCTGGCGGGCTTTTATTTGTGTTCGGCTTTTTCACGAATTAAACAAAAAATATATAATACAGGGTGCTCATTTTAAGTGGTACACTATTGCTATCTCGGGAACTATAAGAGCAACGAGGTCGGTTAAATTAGCAAACAATTTGTATATTATAAGACTATTAAAATAAGCGAAACAAGAATTATTTTAGACCAGTGGTTTTCAAAATACGGAATGCAACTTTCTTATTTTAAATGGCAACCTATTTTTTTTTATTTGATTATTCGATTCAGTATTTTCCTTCTGAACTCAACGATATCCATACATATGTAATACCCTTACAAAATATTTCAGAAAAATTAAAAATGTATAATTTTTATTTAAATATGCCTATACAAAGAGTGCCATGGAAGAAAACAAATTAATAAAACAATTGTTAATATTATTTTTGTCAAACTTTTGAAGTGTACTTCTGTATTTCTGTATTATAACAAAATAATTTTTCACATAATGAGAAGGTAGACATGTATGAAGTACACATTTTATGTAGAAAAAATTCGAATGCATATGTAACATGTACAGTGAGTTGTATCTTGAGCGACAAGTGCCGGTTCATAATTAATTACTTTCGGAGTTTGGAAATTTGTTGTATTGAAATTCGGTGCATAACAGGATTTAAGAAGAAATACGGGGAATACATGCAGCACGTGATGAAAAAAAAAGAAGAAAATTAATGTTAAATGAAATTAAATATATTTTTAAACAAAAATTGATATAATTTTGTTTAGATTTACAACTCTGTAGCGTTACAGAAAATTACACAGTAGTAGGTACTATAAAGCGGGGGCTTGTCGCAGTATGTCCCCGGATTGAGTTTACAAGAGGAAAATATCCTTATTTTTGATTTCACGAAATGTTAAAGGAAGAACTTTTTTTGCTTGACATTAAAGAAACTAATCTGCAATTGAAATTACAATCATTACTTGCGGTGGGTTGATAATCAAAAAACAAAAAAATATATTAGAATTTTTTTTTTATTAAATTCCAAAAAAAAAAATATTAAATTATTCTATAAGCCCTTTACCTTCGTCACTACATAATTCAATCCGTCGTAGCTCTTGAAAGCTATTCTGCATTTCCTGAACTGTTAAAGCGAATACATATAGTATCTCTTATGTGATTTTTTAATACTTCCGCATCATTAAGTGAGTTTACTGCATACACTAGTTGTTATAAGCGTCTCCACAAATAAAAACTACAATTGCCAAATCTGGGCTCCTTGGCGGCCCTGATATTGGACCATAATATTGTAATAAATTTTATTGTAATAATATTGACAATACTTTACACTACATACAAATATTGCAATAGAAATAAGTACTGCCATATTAATTTAACGATATGTCAGATTAAACATGACACTTGACATGTTGCAAGTGGGTTAAGCAAGCCATGTATCGAAGTCACTTTCCTAATTTCGAATACAATGTTCATAACAGCTGACACATTTGACAGAAGTGACAGATATTTTTGTGTACTTAAAAGTGTATTTTAGTAGTAAAATAGTGTAAATTAAAGAAAATAATTAGTGTTAAACTATTTTTAAAGTGTTTAAAATTATGTGTTCATAAACTTTGTCTGATAGACGTTCATTAATATACATACAAACTATTTCGTTTTAACCGTTTAATTGACATCATATTAGTGGAACTACACACATTCTACTCCAATCCAGAATCAATGCTTACCGACTGGGGGGGTCCGTTGGGGACCCCACGAACTCCAGATCCCGGAGGACAACGTGCAGATAAGTACCCATCTTCTAACTCTAACTCGGATAATAATCAAGTAAACAATATAATAAATAATGACAATGACGGCATACCCTGGAAATATAACACAACACAGATCTAACAAACATAGATTTGTGGACTTAACTGAAGAAGAAGAAATGAATACAGAAGCTACAAATAAGGATGAATTCCCATCCCTAGAAGAACAGCATGCGATTACCAAACCCGACAACAATAACGATAACCAAAATAAAGTGATTCATTCAAGTCCGAACTATAATAGTACAAATTATATTGCTAAACCAAGCAATTATGACGAAAAAATAAAAAACAGGTACTCTCACAAAGATGCTGGTCCTTATCTAGTATATGTAGAATCGCTTGATAAAAATATAGGAAATTTACACCCTATTACTATTGGCAAAAAATTAATTAAATCATATACAGGAAATAAATCCGACATATTAAATATTAGCCGAATGTCAAAACAAATAGTTAAAATTGAATTAAAAACTTCAACATTGGCGAATAATTTAGTTCAAATAAACCCTTTTAAAAAAGAAAAAATTATAGCATATATACCAACACATATGATAATAAGACAAGGAGTTATAAAACAAATAGATATAGATATATCCGATGAAGAACTCTTACAAGATATAGAATCAGACACTCCAGTTGTCTATATAAAACGAATTATGAGAAAATCACAGGATAATAACTCATTAGTTCCCACAAAAAGTATTATTATTCACTTTAAATCACAAACACTGCCAACATATGTTTATATTAATAGATATAGGTGCGAAATCTCACCATATATATATATATATATATATATATATATATATATATATATATATATATATATATATATATATATATATACAAAGTAACACAATGTTTCAATTGTTTAAAGTATGGACATTCCCGTAATAATTGCAAATTTTCAACACGTTGTAATAAATGCAGAGGTGACCATAACTCACGTGAATGTAATGCTACTTGCTCTCCGCAATGTATAAATTGCGATGGTAACCATCTCGCCACAGATTATATAAGATGTCCAGCCTACGCGGAACAGAAAAAAATAAAAGAAATAATGGCTTATAATAACTTTCTTTGCTGCTAAAAACATGATGAAAAAATCATATTCTTATATAACTGCAAATAAAAACCCTATTATGAAACCTTCCCAAATGGAAACCAACAATTCTACCAATAGTCAAACCTCTACAAACAATAGCCAAATTAAAAATTCTGTTATTCCTTCACAAATAAAATACTACAAGAACCATTATCAAAATGAGAAAAATAGTAACAGTCACATGAATTCCAGAATAGTTCTTTACCTAATACGTCTAACCTTCGTTATGAAATGCCTCACATAATAAATCCTATTCAGCATAATCCATATCCTCCAAGCTACCATAGAACATTAGATAATAATATTAACATTGAATCTTTAACAAACATTATGATTAAAATAATACAAATGATAATTCAAAACTCAAATAGCTCCATTAATGAAGTAGAAAATTTACATGCAGTAGTGAAAAATATGCTTTCGGAAGGGCTACAATCACAAGCAAATAATGGACAATATTAACATTATGCAATGGAATATTAGATCACTCAAAACTAATTACGTCTTTCTCGAAAGAATATTGCAAATAAACAATATCCATATTGCATTACTATCTGAAACATTTTTAAATCCTTCTAAACAATCACCTTCTATATCTGGATACAACATAGAACACACAGATAGAGATGATGGTTACGGTGGTACAGCAATTTTGATTAAAAAATCTATATGCTACTCTAAAATTGATGTTAAATATACCAACGAAAACAAAATACAAATTATTGCTATTCAAATTTTTTGCAAAAATGAAAGTATCAAAATTATATCCATGTATTGCACACCCAGGCACTCATTGAATGAGCAATTTTGGGATTCAATTTTTAACCAGTTTCAAGGATCAGTTCCAGTATTCATTGCAGGTGATTTTAATTGCCATCACCGGTTATGGGGATGTTATTTAAACGATAGAGAAGGCATAAGATTATTGGAAAACATTGACAACGCCAATTTTATTGTTCCGAACGACGGTACACCAACCATACAAAACCTTCCACAACAACGTAAAAGTGCCATCGACTTAACTTTATGCTCCCCAGATATTGCATTATTTACTAATTGGAATGTAATTTTAGATACTAATGGCTCAAACCATTTCCCCATCATATCTACCATTGCAATACAAACTCCTGTAAATAATAAAAATAATACTCCAACAATATTTAAAAAATGGAACTTAAAAAATGCAAATTGGGAATTATACAAAAATAATTTGGAAAATTTATCGAAAAACTTTCATTTTACCAACAATCCAGAAATAGATTATAATGAATTTATAAACATGATTAATCAATCTGCAGAAATTTCTATACCAACCTATAAATCTAAGAAATACAATCCCTTCAAAAATAAACCATGGTGAGACTCCGAATGCAAAGAAGCTGAAGAGAAGAAAAAAGAAGCATATAAGAAATATCTTGAACAAAGTAATGTAGATAATTTTATATACTGCCAAAAAATTACGGCACAAGCACGTAAAATCTTCAAGAAAAAACGAAAGCAAAACTGGATAAAATACTGTGAATCAATAAACAAAGACACGCCTACTAAAGAAATCTGGAACAAAATTAAATCCCTAAAAAGATACCACAACCCTAGGCAGTCTCCATCTCCATCATCTGAATTAATGTATGAATTTCTAATCAAATTAGCACCTCCATCTGTAGAAATACCTCATTATATACCCGTCAATAGAAAATCATATTCACATCCACTCATAAACCCATTTATTGACATTGAGCTTAACTATGCCCTTAGAGATAACATAAATAAAGCACCTGGAATGGACAACATACATTACATAATGCTGGCAAAGATGCCTGATACAACAAAACAATTATTATCCAGAATATTCAACAACATCTTTGAATCTGGAATACAGATGACTCCTTGGCAATGACACTTAGTGAAACCAATTTTAAAACCTAAAAAGGATCCTACTAATATTGACTCATATCGACCTATAGCACTAACCTCTTGCGTACTCAAAACTTACGAACGCATAATTAAAACTAGATTAGAATTCTGGATAGAATCAAATTTCTTATATCCACCAACGATGAACGGATTTAGGAAAGGAAGAGGATGTATGGATAACCTGTACTTATTAACAAATGATAAACAAAATACCTTGTCGGAAAACAAATATCTTATGGCTGCATTTATAGATATAAAAGGTGCGTATGATAATGTCAACTTACACATATTATCTGAAAAATTAATAACCCTCGGCATACCTAACACTATGATAATAGCAATAATTTCACTTATGAATAACAGGAACCTACACTTAAAACACAACAATATTATTATGTATATTTGATAAATTAAATAAAACACTTGGTGTAGTTTCACAGCTTTATTAAAGTTTACAACGATCGTTTCGATCTTGCGATCATCTTCAGGTAACTAACACAAAAAAATAAATGAAAGTGTCTTAAATACTATTCAGATTACCGCTGTAAGTAGGGGTGAATTACCTAGTTCTGTAATTTCATTCGCATCATTCTCTCCTCTGTTTATAGCTTTTTGAATTTCCAAGTTTTCCAGTAAGTTTAATTTTAATCCCTTTTCTTGGACATGCAGCGCTTGGAAATTTCCGTTGAAGGAATGGTTCTTCTCGAGACAATGAATGGAAAAGCCAGTTGTAAATTTATTGCTTTCAATGGATTTTTGATGTTCTTTCATCCTATATTTAAATTTTCTGCCACTCTGACCAATATAAACCGCGTTGCAATCGTTACACTGGATTTTGTATACGCCTGATAAATCTTCGGCTTTTGGTTTGTCTTTGTTGTTGGATAAAAGTTTACCTAAATTCGTTCTGTTAGTTGCAATTATGTTTAAATTAAGCTTTTTAGTGTGAACTTTAACTAAATCTGAAATATCCTGAATATGGTTAATGGCGTGCCAAGTGGGATTAATGTTAACTTTACTGGGTAAATTTGATATAAAATTTGTTTTTTAGTTTTTCTGAAAATTAATTTGTCGACTATAGATGTATCATAACCGTTGTTCCTCACTATCTGTTTTATTGTATCTACTTCTTTATTATAATTTTTTGAATTTAGTGGTATATTGGTTACACGGTGTACCATTGAATGAATAGCAGACATTTTTATAGCTCTGGATTGGTTAGAATTTTCAGGTATTATCGCATCTGTGCAAGTAGGTTTTCTGTAAATGTCAAATTCAAATTTATTTGCAATATGAGACATGGTTAAATCTAAAAAGTTGATGCCTGAGTTTTCTTCTTTTTCTATTGTAAATTTAATGTGTGTGTTTATGTTGTTTAAATAGTTAAAAAATTGGTTTAATTGTCTATCCGTGCCAATCCAGATACAAAAAATATCATCCACATAACATCCTCAATATACTATTGAATTTTTGTACGGGTTGTTTTTGAAAACGTGGTTATTCTCGAAATTATTCATGTATATTTCTGCCAAGAGAGGAGAGAGAGGTGAACCCATAGGTAAACCGCTGGTTTGTTTGTAATACTTATTGTCAAACTTAAAATAATTTTGATTTAAACACATTGTCTATCCGTGCCAATCCAGATGCAAAAAATATCATCCACATAACGTCCCCAATATACTATTGAATTTTTGTATTGGTATACGAAATACGTCCAAAGGCCTTCCTCAAGGGGATGTACTAAGTCCACTTCTATTTAATATTTATTGTATAGACTTATTCTCACATCTTCCAAATTTTGTAACAGTCTTAAATTATGCGGATGACTTTTGTATCTACACCTCCTCTAAACAGCTATACAACTGTCAAAATGAATTGGACCAAACATTTATAATTATGCAACAATGGCTATTTCAAAATGGTTTAGAACTCTCCCCAAATAAGACCCAAGTATGTATATTTACTCGTCATAGATTGAACAACTTAACCAACACTATCCTTCTGGGAAGACTTAATATTCAAATCACAGCCATAATAAAATTTTTAGGAATAATCTTTGATTCTAAACTTTCATGGGTACCTCACATCGAATACATGTTAACAAAATGTGAAAAAGCAATTAACATGCTCAAAGCAATAAATGGTTTCAAATGGGGAGCCTATCCAAGCATATCGATATTATTCTATAAGGCATTTGTCAGATCAATAATAGATTATGGAAGTTTAGCTTATGGATCAGCATCAATTTCTTATCTGAAAAAAGTAGATAGAGTGCAATATAAAGCTTTAAGGCTGTGCATGAGCGCATTTAAATCCACCCCTACACACTGCCTGTTGAATGAATGTGCAGAAAAACCATTATACGAGTATATTCGTCGTATGCAACTTGCCATTAAATTTGGTATCTCCCGAATTAAGATCAACAACCATCCTATAACTCAAAGAATTGTAACATTAACAACAGAATACCTTACAAATAAATATTGGAATTTAAGAAGTACACCTCCTGTTATTCAAATGTAACTACACTACTGAAAATAAGCTCATTGCAGAGCAAAAATCTTTATCTTGCTACCTATATCATTACCTTTACTCGTTAAACAATGATAATATCTATGACAACTTAAATTTGATTGAAGAGAATCTACCGAATGGAATAATTGCCAATAGCATATTTAATGAAAATTTAAACGTATACTTTCCTGATCATTACACAATATATACAGACGCTTCCAAAACTAAAACGGACACTGGAACAGCAATTTATGATACCTCTCGGGAATACTCAGAAAAATATAAATTACCAACATATACATATAGCTTGCTATGTTTTGTTTTGTATGGAATTTTATTAATACATATTTTAAGAATAAATGGTCGCCATTTTGAAATGGTTATAGTAAAACTATGATAATTTGGTATCATTGTGAAGCTAATTTTATGTATATTCTGAAAAAAAGTATAAAAATACCGATTCCCTATGCTAGTTTTAAAGTTGTACCCATTTCCGCTAAAACCGGAAGTGATACAAAATTTCTGCTATGATCATCTTATGAGCCCCTTTGTCTAGTTTAACTTTGCTTATTAACATTTTTTTGTATCTTTCAAAATAAACGAAATATTCGTGGTGCCGGACTCACGCCAAACACTCTGTATATCAACCTGATTTGATCGAAATAGGTAAGGAATATTAGGTGAAGATTTTGGCAAATACCGGTAGTTTCTTTACCTCTCGTTAAGAAAGTTATTGGATTCAAGCTAAAAATCGCATATCCAGATTTTAGTGAATAACCAGTTGAGATATTATAAAAATGTTTGTAAATGACAGATAATTATCAGTGTCAAAAATCGAAAGACATTACTGAAGGCTTTTTCTGGGAAGGACATTTAATATTTTTTATTGTATTATTAATTAAATATTTAAAATTATACCCAGGTATATTACATATACCCTACAGAAATACTACCGATGCCATCAATGAATTAGAAGAATCTTGAACATTTAAAAGAGTAATAATGGAAACTTTTTCATACTCAGAGAATATATTTAAAATTATAAAAATATCAAAATATTAAGAATAGAAGTAATTAGAAATTTTTGTGTGTACAAGAAATGTTAAACACAATAGTTATATAACCTACAATGGAAATGGCGAGAGACATTGTGCTGGCTACAAAATATTTTTTTATCAGTGAAAATGGGTGTATACGAGTATAATTACCATAGTTACATTTAAATTGATTGACAGCAATAGCTGCTTTCTTTTTACTAAGAAGATCAGTTCCGAGTAGCACGTATATACCATAAACCTTTCTTTTTAAAAAAGGATAAATGAACTATCTTCGTCCCTGCCCCCGCGAAGCATCACCTATGAAACAGATTGAAATAGATTCTGAAAAGATCCCGAAAGCCAATGTCACATCAGTGTGCTGCTATGTATTTTGTCTTGTAAGCATTTGATATATAAAAGATTATTATGTCACAAATGTATATTTTTATTTTATACTTGCTATTTTTAAATAAACATACTGCTCCTTTTAGTAGTTTAGTTCAGTTGAAAGTAAGATGAGTTCATTTTACCCCTAAACAGAAAACGCCTAATGTATTATGGTGTTTTTTTTTTTCAAACTTAAACTAGGGAGTTGTCAGTCATCAAACTGTCATCTATCAATTTCAGAAATTATTTTTATTGAAAGGGTATGTTTCTTATTTTTAATTAACTACTGTACTTGTTCTGATTTTCTTTTAATGATGGTCATTGACGTATCCTGTAGTTCTATAATTATTATAGATTTTTCTAATAGTTGCTGGACTGGGTAGCTTGTTAAAAGCAGCAGTAAATAATTCGCAAACATGTCGTAGATTCATATTAGATGTACTATGTTATGATTTGTAATTTTTCGTCAACTACTGTACCCGTATACATTATTTTGAAAGAAGATAATATGATGACTTTGACAACGCCCTTCCCTATGTCCAGTATTTAAAAAATCTGATGTGGCTAATACATGATCTACCGCCAATTCCATGTTTAAAATAGCAATGAGCTTTACATAAAGTATCACTTCCGGTTGATCGTTTGCAAAAAAATATAATTTGTTGTTCCAATAAATAGAGAAGTGGGTAATACGAAATTTTGGATTATATTTTATTATGTTTTTCTCGAAAATCTGTTAAGAGCTCCAAGTTAAGTATTACTTTCGATTTATCATACGGGTGTCCGTCGGCACTTTGACTCGAACTTGCGCCAACTGCAGTAGTGTCAGCGTTAAGGGGGCCGGGGAGGGGGGTATCGCTCGTCGCGGGTTATTTAGTAGTCATGATTGGATGGACCGGAGCACCCCGCGCTTTTGCGGTTGAGGCATTTTTCGCGAATAATAATTCTGTGACCATGGCAATGAATCGTTTTTATTCGCAGTTTGATATCCGAAGAATAGAGAACGGCCTGTCGAAACAGTTGGTATGGGTACGAAAGTTCAGAGACACAGGATCAGTCGGGAATGAGCCTCGGCCTGGACCTTCAATTTCTGTTTCGACTCGGGAAAACGTAAATCGCGTGAGAGAGGAAATTTTGCGAAATCCGCGCAAACATGTTCGAAAGATTGCAGCATCTACAGGCATAAAAAACATCGGTTCACAAAATTTTATGGGCTCGTTCCATTCGTATAAGCTGAAAATCGTCCAGCAATTAAAAAAAGATGATTACATACGAAGGGACAATTATGCTAAAGTAGTTTTGGAACGACTTTAGACCCCCTCGCGTTTAGGTAACATCCTTTTTAGTGACGAGGCGCATTTTTACATTGGCGGGTATGTCAATAAACAGAATATGCGTTACTGGAGCGAGAACAACCCGAAAAAAGTCCATCACAACCCCTCCATAGACCGAAGACTACTTTTTGGTGCGCCATTTCCACCAACGGCATTATTGGTCCTTTTTTTGGACGAGCGTGAAACCGTTAGTAGAACTTTCTTTGAGTATAGAGTAAGGCCTTGGTGATCCAGATTTTTAATATTCTTTATTTATTTCAGAACATCGAACGTTTCGAACCAAAGGGGTTCATCTTCAGCATTAATAAAATTTGTATGGAAAAATCCAACGTCGGTTAACATTTTGTCATAACTATTAGAAGTTATAAATATAAAAAAGTAATAAAGCAATATAATAAAGGTCGAAAATGCAATACAATTTGATAAAAACCGCACCCAACTTAAGCTTATGAGTGACTTAATAGCACTGTTTGTCAGGACAGGGATGAACTAGCCGGTTCCCGTGTAGATTTGTTGAGTCGAGAAGGATCACTTGGAAATTTCGTTGAGTATAGAGTAAGGCCTTGGTGATTCAGATTTTTAATATTCTTTATTTATTTCAGAACATAGAACGTTTCGAACCAAAGTGGTTCATCTTCAGCATTAATAAAATTTGTATGGAAAAATCCAACGTCGGTTAACATTTTGTTATAACTATTAGAAGTTATAAATATAAAAAATCTGATGTGGCCAGCACAATACCTTCCGTCAATCCTGTGTATTATGTACAAATTCCATACATAAATTTACTTGCAAAAGATTATAAATTTTTGGTATTATGTGATTCCCTTTCTCGGCAACTGAATTCCATACTACTGATAACAAACAAACCACATGAAATAAGAAAATTATGAAATTTTGATTGAAAAATTATAACACTTGTCAGTTATGGACATAATTAATTGCTGTCATTTTGACACGGATCAAAGTCATGTTACTGCACGCGCCCCATACATAAATTTTCTTGCAAAAGATCCTATATTTCCAGTAAAGTTATTTCATTAACAAACAATGCAAATTGCACTTGACATCTTCTTCTTTAGTTTTTCCCATTCGTTAGGGGATCGCTATTTTTTATTTTCTTCTTCCACTCATTTTTGTTTTGCGTGTCGTCCTCATTCAGTTCCTTTTCTCTCAAGTCTTCTACAATACAGTCTTTTCATCTTATATTTGGTCTTCCTATGTTTCTTCCACCTTCTATTAATATATTCATCTCTCCTCATGACATGTTCAAACCAATATGTAATCGTCTCTCTTATATCTAGAAACGTCTAACACTAGAGTTACTTCCCTTATTCTTTCATTGATTTCATTTTATTGATACTGACATCTGTCAATTTGAATTACCTGAATATATAAGCAGTTTCCATGGTTAAGTTAGCATAGCTGGCTGAATTATGAAATTTATATAAAATTTATTTAACTGATTTTTTCAAGAAAAACTGTTAAAATCTTCAAATGAGAGTACTTCCGGTTGACCAATTATAACCTAAATCTAAACAGGTCTGCATATGGTTGTAAGGAAGAGGAATACGCAAGAATTGTAATTTTTGGAATTCTAGTATTGGAGATATCGTGCCCGAAAACGCGGTCACACACACACACACACACACACACACACACATACACACACGCACACACGAACACACACATACAGACATCATCGTAAAAATAGTAAAATCGTATTGTAAAGACCCTAAAACGTGCTTATTCAATGAAAACTCACCACCGAATTTTTTGACCAAAGACAATACCTTCCTTACCTAGAGGTGACGGAAGGTAAAAAGTAATAAAGCAATATAATAAAGGTCGAAAATGCAATACAATTTGATAAAAACCGCACCCATCTTAAGCTTATGAGTGACTTAATAGCACTGTAGAACGATACTGCACGATGCTAGAGAACTGTTTTTATACAGAAACTGCGTAGTCATGCTGCCTACAACAAAAGAACTCATTTTCAGCAGAATGGGGCCACGGCATACACCGTTAGGATCTCAATGGACAAAGTTGGGAACATTTTCCCTTGAAAATTATTAAGCCGCTTTGGTAACATTGACTGGCCCCCCAGATCATCAGACCAGATCTAACCTTATGCGACTTTTTCCTGTGGGGATACCTCAAATCTCGCGTATACAGCAATTCGTCATCTACGTTAAGGGATCTACAAGAAAATATCCGAAGCAAGATAATGGTTGTTAATCTCGATCTCTGTAAGCGAGTTTTTTCTGACATGAGGTCAAGATTGGAATAATGTCTGCCGCAAAATGGACGCTATTTAAGTGGAGTCATTTTTAAAACAAAAACAGCATAATCTCTCTGTTTAATAATAAATGAATCACTTTGATTGTACTTATATTTGAGTTTTTTACCTTCCGTCACCTCTAGGTAAGGTGTGGTGGTCAAAAAATTCGGTGGTGAGTTTTCATTGAATAAGCACGTTTTAGGGTCTTTACAATACGATTTTACTATTTTTACCATGATGTCTGTATGTGTGTGTGTGTGTGTGTTCGTGTGTGCATGTGTGTGTGTGTGTGTATGTGTGTGTGTGTGACCGCTTTTTCGTGCACGATATCTCCAATACTAGAATTCCAAAAATTACAATTCTTGCGTATTCCTCTTCCTTACAACCATATGCAGACCTGTTTAGATTTTGGTTATAATTGGTCAACCGGAAGTACCCTCATTAGAAGATTTTAACAGTTTTTCTTGAAAAAATCAGTTAAATGTTATTATAACTTAAAGAATATATTATTGTCTATACGATTTGATTGCATTTTATATTTGATATTCAACAGATATAGAGTTAAAGAAGAATAACGATAATAAATTTTATATAAATTTCATAATTCAGCCAGCTATGCTAACTTAACCATGGAAACTGCTAATATATTCAGTTAATTCAAATTGACAGATGTCAGTATCAATAAAATGAAATCAATGAAAGAATAAGGGAAGTAACTCTAGTGTTAGAAGTTTCTAGATATAAGAGAGACGATTACATATTGGTTTGAACATGTCATGAGGAGAGATGAATATATTAATAGAAGGTGGAAGAAACATAGGAAGACCAAATATAAGATGAAAAGACTGTATTGTAGAAGACTTGAGAGAAAAGGAACTGAATAAGGACGACATACAAAACAAAAATGAGTGGAAGAAGAAAATAAAAAATAGCGACCCCCTAACGAATGGGAAAAACTAAAGAAGAAGATGTCAGTGTCAAGTGCAATTTGCATTGTTTTTTAATGAAATAACTTTACTGGAAATATAGGATCTTTTGCAAGAAAATTTATGTATAGGGCGCCTGCAGTAACATGACTTTGACCCGTGTCAAAATGACAGCAATTAATTATGTCCATAACTGACAAGTGTTATAATTTTTCAATCAAAATTTCATAATTTTCTTATTTCATGTAGTTTGTTTGTTATCAGGAGTATGGAATTCAGTTGCCGAGAAAGGGAATCACATAATACCAAAAATTTATAATCTTTTGCAAGAAAATTTATGTATGGAATTTGTACATAATACACAGGATTGACGGAAGGTATTGTGCTGGCCACATCAGATTTTTTTTTCATTATTTAAAGTGTAAAATCTGCCGGAGTACAGCCTGTATGTAGTCAAAATTTAATATGTTATTTCCAGTCATATACGAATTTTAAATACCAAATTTGAGAAGGTTTGGATTATATCATAATATGGATGATGAAGCTTCTTGACTGGATGGGTATATGGAAATAATGAATTACTGGATTGCAGTCAAAATATTTATTTAAATTTCACCTCCTGAAGAAGGCGTAGGAGATACCGATACCGGTAGAGGCCGAAATTTAAATAAATATTTTTACTGCAATCCAGTAATTCACTATTTCCATACATCATAATATATTTTTTCACGAAAATCTGTTAAAAGTTTTAAGTAAAGTTCACTTCCGGTTCATAAATTTTAGCCAAAATCTAATATGTTGTTACAATGTGTATAAAAAATTTAAGGACTTAATTGAGAAGTTTTGGATTGTTTTAATAAAGTTTTTCATTAAAAACTGTTATGGACTTCAAGTAAAGTACCACTTTCGGTTGTTTAATTTTACCTAAAATAAATTAATGCAGAAAGCTTAAATACGGAAAATATGTATAAATTTTCGGAATTTTTATATGAGTTATCGTCGAAGAAAAAATCGTCACACACACACACACACAAACACACACACATCCAAACACACACACAGATAATAAAAAAGTGTTGTGGGGACCCTAATTAGTGCTTTTTCACTATCAAATTTTTGGACCGAAAACATTACCTCCCTTACTTATGTATGTAGTTGGCAGGAGGTAAAAACCCGGCAATAAATTGGTGTCAATAGTAAGACCAGCAATATAAGCAAGCAAAATTAAATTTGTTTGAACGGCTTTGCTAGCCTAGCTTGCAAGCAACTCAAGCAACAAATTTCTCGCTTGGATTGCTAATTGTCAAATACTCGTATAATGGCGAGAAATACAAATAATATATACATCAAGTTAACGTGGATTGTTTATATTTCTTAATATATTGTATGTTTGTTAACCATATGTCAAAAAGGTTTTGAGAGTTCTGTGATGGATGTTTATAACACTATCTGCAAATAAATGTATAAATTAATTTTCCATAACTTCGCAAACCAAGAAAAGAAATACGAGAGATGCACATGTTATATTTGACTTAGCATTTGCTTATTTTATTGATCGCACCAAATCGTTTTCAATGTAACTACAGTAATGATATACGTCCATGTTCTCAGATAAAAAAACTCTCTGTATATAGGGCAGGAAAGGATTTAGATATAGCTGGTAGATAAAATTGGATAAACGAATATAGTAAAACTTCACTTTAATATATATGGTATAAAAAAATTCAATCGTAAACACAATATGGACGAATGAGCAACGCGCTTTATTCGTGGAAATCTACATCTGCGTAAACGGGTCTGTAGCCGCTGTCCCCGCCAAGCAGTTTTATTTCGAAATTCGATTACGTTATTGGTAAGAAAATAAGGAAAACAGGTTCTGTTATCAGGAAAGGAGGTAGACAATCATGGACTACTAGAACAACCAAAAACATCGACGCAGGGATATCGGGCAATTTTGACGGTATGAGCCTGTTTCAGAATTTTTTGCTCCAGTTCTTGATGAACTTGGCATAGAGAATTTCTGGCTTCAGCAGGATGGGAGTAAAGCCCACACAGTGCGCATTGATGGAGGTTTCGAGAAAATATCCGTGTGCTTTATTTCCCTGAGAGGCAATATTCCTTGGCCAGCGTGCTCACCAGATTCAACACCGTGTGATTTTTCTATAGGTTAGTCTCAAGGTCGAAGAACTTAAAAACCTAAACGAGGAAATACGCACAGAAATCCGCCGTATACCTCAAGAAATGCTCGAAAGAGTTCTGTGTCACTTCATAAGTCGCTTGCAACAGTGTTTAGACAATGACGGACACTGCTTGATCGATATTATTTTCAAAACCACATGAGATAAAACTTTGCATGTTATAAAATCAGGAAGTGAACAATGTTTTTTAACCTGAAGTATTTATTTTTAACATCAAAACTCCCGCACCCTGTACAAAAAGCTCAGCTGACTTACTCCACTCTCTTAAGCACATTGTTACTAACTAATTGTGTGGTGACTTTGGTTTACACCCATAAATACCTCATTTCCACGGCAGTCACTCTCCTTTTATGCTTTCCCGTACATACCCTACATTCGCTTCCATACATCAAGGCAGGCACTATTACTCCATTATGTACAGTTAACTGAGTATATCTAGATACGTTTACTTTTCAAGAAAACGTAACCAGAACCCCCACTACCTTATATCCCGCATTCACGCTCCTTTCAATTTTTCAATCAATTTGTCCATCCCTCGACATCATGCTATCCAAATACACAACCTCACTCACCCGCTCCAGTTTCACTCCATCCACCAACATATTGCACTCCTTTCAAATAATAACACCTTGGATTTATCAACATTCAGCACCAGATTTATACTGCTTCCAACTACGTGTATTCTCTCTATCATTATTCTCAGTTGCTCTTCATTTTCACACATCTAAGCTGTCAGCAGTTGAGAAGAGTTTATTCAATATAAAAGTTAGCTTTTTTATTCCCTCTCTAGACTACTACAATATCGTTTTCGTAATAGGCACAATACCGTTACTATGATTTAACAGAATTAAAAACAAAAGTGATAAGTTGTCCTTAACGGCCAACGAGAGCTGTTGCCACGGAAAATTTATAAACAACTATAAAATTTGTCAATATGACAGGAAAAAGAATTTTCAGAAGATATTCCTAAATGTTTAAATTTTGTCATTAGGAAAAATCTAGAACAGTATACGGACGATATGCAAACAACAGACTTGGCTGATTATAAATCTCGGTATTGCCTCGGTTTACAAACTTGCGCCCTGTCCGTTACTTTATATTGGCCTAATGATATTAATAACTATTTTTCTATGATCGATAAAAAGTAGGCTTTTCGTAAGTCGTTTGGTTACAGAAAGTAAATGATTGTGGACAAAAGTTTTATATTCCTAGTCACTTTCACTTTCATAAATATAATAATATAAATAGAAAATAACACTTTTTTTAATTACATCTAAAAATCGATTAATCTTTCTGATCGTAGAAAAATGTGTACACATCTCTGTATAGCGCTGGTACGTAGAAAGTAACTTCGCAGACCTTAATTTAGCCTCGATGTGTAATTATGATGCTTAATTTTCTGGATAGAACACAAAATTATATTTTTTCAAAAGAGTCTCAATATGCACACGTTAGTACCCACGTCTATAATGACCGCTGGAACTAAAACTTAAAACATATATCAGTTTCACGCAATACTATGTACTTCAAACTGATTAATATGTTTATAAGAATTGTTTTAAATATTAAAATCATATACATCCGATTTATAAGTGATGTGTCTGTGAGAAGTAGGCCAGGAAAAAAGGAATAGTGTGGGCTATGGAAAAAAAGAAGATATGAAATATATGATTTGATGTCATTTTGAATAATTTTGTAAATAAAGTATTTTTCCTTTTTCGTTCCTTTCATTAATTCAATTAAGATATAAGGTTTAAGAAATACGTTATATCATTTTGGCGACGAGGATGGGATCAAAAATTCTTTCGCCTAACGATTTTTTCCTATGCCTGGAGACGCGCCGGTACCTTGGCCTGCATGGTACACAACTGTGGAGGATTTTTTCTTTTTAATGGACCGTATCGCTACCGAAAATCATAAATTAGATGATAAAACAAAGAATTTATATCTTTGTCAATTCTTAGGTGTTGAAGGTCGACGAGTTGCATCTGCATATCCTTTTTATTTGCAACGTGGTACTCTAAAACATGATGAATTCGTGAAAGAATTGAAGGCCCTGTTTCTTCCAAAAGTAAACCAAGTACGAGCTGCTTTTGACTTCCGAACACGTATGCAACATTCAGATGAATCTGTTACCGCTTACGTAACAGAGCTGCGGAAATTAATTAGTCTACGAGCTTATGGCGATAGTACTTTAGAGAATAAACTTTTAGCTGAGCAGTTAGTTATTGGTTGTAGCTCAAAAATTACTCAACAAAAGTTACTTGCCGAAGTAGATGTTAATTTCGACACATTCGTCAATATTATGTTAAATGATGAAGCTGCAAATAAAAATTCTGCTGCAATACAACAAGCAAAAGCAACTGATGTTATTGTAGCACAAACTTCATCATCATTCAACAAACAACATTCACAGCGGAAACCGAAAATAATCCGGAAAAATATTGTATGTTTTGGTTGTGGAAAAAATGACCATGTCATTCGTTCGGAAAAATGTCCTGCAAAGGGAAAGATTTGCAAAGCATGTGGCAAGAAAGATCACTTCTACGCTGTATGCAATTCGAAGAAAAATCAGCATAAAGTAAGATCGTTAAAAGTAAGAAATTTAAAACCAAATTCCAATCGCCTACAAGTTAAAGTCAGTTTTTTGTCAACAATGACGAAGAATTGGAACTACAAAGCTTTTGTGGACACTGGTTCGGATATTTCAACGATAACAGAGTCAATTTTTCAAGCAGCAAAATTAAATTTACCTCTCATGCCAAGTAATACATCAATTCGAAATTTCGATGGATCTTGTGGAACAAAAATATGTGGAAAAGTCAGGACACAAATCAGAATTGCAAATAAATGTACAGAAACGGAATTGTATGTCACTACAAATGATTTGTCACCAACAATTGGTATGGATGTAATTCACGCCTTGGAATTAACAATCCATGGTAGAGATCTCAGAGTTGCTGCTATAAACGAAGATGTTTCTTATATTTCAAAATTTCTAAATCTGACAAGTAAAAAATGGGTACATTTAAGTTGTTCAAGCATGAGATAGCGATAAAACCCGAAGCGCTACCAATTTCAACTAAACTTCGATCGATCTCATATGCACGTCGAGTGCAAGCTATCGTTGAAGGTAAGAAGATGGTATATGGAGTCCAGTTGAGAAAAGCGAATGGATACACGGGTTGGTGACAGTACCCAAAAATGAATCACCAGCTTTCTACATGTTCGGACGTGAAATGCGAACTAACTTCAAGCCCCGGAAAATTACGTACGAAGATGAAAACAAGAAAAAAATTGATTTTAAATCGAAAGAAAACAGTACCCGATCTACAGTCGCTAGAAGCAAGCAACCTATATTTACTAAAGGAAGTTGGGTACGCGTTCACCTACCGTTCATACCAAAAGGTGCATCTCCATTCTCCAAACCAATGCAGATTGTCGAGTGTCTTGGAACTCATACATTTCGACTTAAAAATGGAAAAGTATGGTCTTCAAGAAATTTGGTTTTATGCCATCAACCGAGGCACGAGTTCATAGAGAATATTTCATCTCTGCCGCAAGCAAATAGTAAAGAGGAACCTTGTAGATCTACAAGACCAAATAAGGGCGTTGCTCCTAAATATTTTGGGATTTAGAAGCTTGTTTTTCGGAGGGAGACAAATGATGTGTCTGTGAGAAGTAGGCCAGGAAAAAAGGAATAGTGTGGGCTATGGAAAAAAAGAAGATATTAAATATATGATTTGATGTCATTTTGAATAATTTTGTAAATAAAGTATTTTTCCTTTTTCGTTCCTTTCATTAATTCAATTAAGATATAAGGTTTAAGCAATACGTTATATCAATAAGTTTTTTATTCCAAACAAAAATAACATTTTCGTAACGTAATATATTTGAATTTTTTATCCATTATTATTAAATACGAGTAATCTTTCAAACTGATTAATATGTTTATAAGAATTGTTTTAAATATTGAAAACATGTACACCCGATTTATACGTTTTTTATTCAAAACATAAAAATATTATTTCGGAAACACTATATTTTTGAAGAATTGTATACATTATATATAATAATAATTATAACAACAACAACAATAATAATAATAATAATGTGGAAAATGAAGAAAGTCAAAATTATACCAATAGTAATCGGGGCCACTAAACTTGGCGAACTGTAAAACGAATTTTGGGAGATTCCCTATAATACCATCCATAGGAAGAGAGTAAAGAAAACATAGTATGGGATAAGTTAAGATCGAGTAGGTCTACATCACCAACGGGACAAGACAAGAAATATATAATATAAAATGCAATAATTAAGTATTGTACCTATAATTAAATGTTATATATACTTGCCGAAGTAGCCGTATGTATAATAAAATGTACCTATTAAAGTGAAAATAACGAATAATAATACTAATAATAATAATAATAATAATAGCAGTTTATTCATCGACATGTTATGTACATGTAGAGGATACGCCATACAATAAATAAATAAATATATATAGTACATACGTACATATAAAGTATTAGTAGATAATAGGAAATGTTTTAAGCATTGAGCCAGATCAGTATTGTCTGTAAAAAAATATTTTAATGTGTTATTTTTTTTATAAGATAATTTTTAAGTTGCTTTTTCAACTATTTTTTTGCATTCCTCCTTTATTATGGTGGGCAGTTTATTGTAAACCTTTAGCCTTTGTACATCTGGTAGAGAATTGTGTTTTATATTCGGAATACAAAATAGCTGTTTCTGTCTAGTATTAAATGTTTCAATACTGTAACTGAGTTTAAAATTATTTTTACTAATAAAAATGTATAAACAAACTTCAAAAATATAAAGAAAGACTAATGTAGGATTTTTTTTAAAAAAAAAAACGTCTACCAGATTCAGTATAGGAGACACCTGCTATGATTCTAATAATTTGTTTTCGGATGGTAAACACACTATAATGCTAACGATGACGCTCCCCAAAAGCAGATACCATAACGTAATCTAGATTCTACGTGGGTTTAGTATCGTGTAATGAGTTGTTATTTTGTATGAACACTACCTAAATGTCAAAACAGGTATCATATTGGTCCAAGTTTTGAGACAAGTTTATTGGTATGATTTTTACCATTTAAATTTTCGTCGAAAGTATAACCAAGAAAGCTACCATTAATTTGAATCTCATTAATTTCGATATTCATATTTAAGTTCTCCCTACATTGAAGAAAATGAAATCGTAGGTAATGCGTTTTTGATAAATTTAAATAAAGATCATTACCATAAAACCATCTTGATAAAACGTTCAGGCAGTTCTCACACTTTTGTTGCAACAATACATTATATTACATTATGGCAATCATCTCCAAAAACTGACGTTATGTCGTTGATGTATATAATAAATAATACAGGTGACAGGACACATCCCTTGTACACTTGTGTTATTTACTACGACAGTAGAGTTAATTTTTTTAATAGTGTTATTTTCATAAATATTAATGGAAACACATTGACGGCGATTTTCAACAAAAGACCAGATCCACTTGTAACATACATTTTTCATAATTCCTATATATTATTGTATCGTCTTCATAAATTTGCATATATTTTAAGTAAATAAGTAAAAATATAAATATGGCGACGAGTAGAGAGAAAGAAAAATTTTGTGCTAAATGTTTATGTGATTTTGATGGTGAAAAAATAATTGGGTGCGAAGGAAGTTGTGGTGGATGGTACCATATGTTGTGTAGTGATTTAAACAATAAGCAATATAAAGTATTGGAAGACTGTGAGAATTTAAAATGGTTTTGCGATAAGTGTAAAGATTGTCCAAGGTTAGATTTGTCAAAACAAATGGATTCGGTCAGTGATTACATGTTGGTAAATAAAGATGTTTTGCGTGAGTTCGTACAGTCAGCTGTAGCAGAAGCAATTGAAGATTGTAAAAAGGAATTAAAAGCGTTTGTAAATAAAGATCATGAATTATCATATTCAAGTGTATTAAAAAATAAAAATATCAGTCCACAATCTGTCCTGATAGTGAAACCAGTAGAGGATCAAAAATCACAAACTACGAAAAATGAAATCAAGAAAAACGTTTCTCCAGAAAATATTCAAGTAGGTATCTCTAAATTAAAACAGGTTTCTAAAGGTGCAGTAGTTATTGGATGTGATAAAATAGGTGATAGAGATAAGTTAAAGAAAGAAATCTCACAAAAAATGGGAGAAAAATATAGCGTAGAAATACCAAAAGTCAAGTATCCTCAAATTAAAATAAGCAATATTTTCTTAGAAGATGGTGAAATAGATGACGGATTGGTAATTGATAAAATATGTAAACAGAATTCTGTCAGGAAACATGATGAATTTCATATGAAAGTAATGAGAAAAACGATTACAGTACGAAAAAGATATGATATTTACCTACAAGTAGATAAATTAACACACAAAAATTTATTAGAATACAATGTTGTAAAATTAGGATGGTCGAGAGGTAGAGTATATGATTATATATACATAAAGAGGTGTTTTAATTGTTGCGGCTTTAACCATATAGCAAAAAATTGTGACAGTAAAGTTCAAGTATGTTCAGTGTGTTCAGGGAATCACAGTGGATTAAAATGTAATTCAGACATGAAAAAATGTAATAATTGTTTTAAAGCAAATACTAAGTACAATTTAACATTAAGTATTGAGCATAAAGCAACTGATTTAGACTGCCCTTGTTATAAAAGAATATTTAACGCGGTTCAGAAGAAAACGGAATATGCAGCATAGCAATTACAAAATAATGTAAAGTATAAAAACAATATATTGTATATGAACGCTCAAAGTGTTTATTCTCATTATCAAGAGATTGTACAACTAATCGAATATAGTGAACCACTTATGTTGTGTGCAAGTGAGACACATTTAACTAATGATATAGAGAATTCGGAAATAGAAATTGATAATTACAACATAATCCGTGAGGACTCAACGAGTAGACACACAGGAGGCGTAATAATGTATATAAGGAAAGATATAAAATACAAGGTATTAAAAAACAGTCTCTGTACTAATGAACTACTGGGTAATTTTAACAGAAATTGAAATGAACCCACATAAAGCATTAATTGGTATAATCTATCATTCACCAAGTGCAAGTCATAATATTTTTCTTGATTTTATATCACAATGTCTTGAAGAACTTTTTAATAACTACTTTGGAAATATTATTATTACTGGCGACTTTAACATTGATTATAAAGACGAAGAATATTTTTATACAAAAAAATTGAATACAATTATAAATTCAAATGGAATGAAACAAGTGATTGATAAATATACAAGAGTTACAGATAATTCGAAATCAACAGTAGATTTAGTAATTACAAATGTTTATAAATTAGTATGTGAAGTATGGAAAACACCTAAAATTACGGATCACAGTATCATAAACATTACCGTAAATGATAATAAGGTAGAGAATGGTTATAATAAAGTAAATAATATACATACAAAAAAATGTATTGATTATGCAATGGTGGCACTTAAATTAATTGGAGCTGATTGGATACGTGAAAACTGTGATGTGAATAACGTTTTTCAAAAATTCTATGAAAATGTAAGTGATACAGTAATTCAATATACAAAAGAAAAACAATACACAAAAAACAAAAACGCGTGGTACAACGAAGATATTAAAAAATTATCTCAAACTCGGGATCTAAAATACATTACGTATTGCACTACAAATAACAAAGAAGACTGGGAAAAATATAAACAAGCAAGAAATTAACTAAAATATAGGATTAGGGAAGAAAAACGTAAATTTTATGAAAAAAATATAGACAACTGCAAATTTCAACCTAACAAAATGTGGAAAACTTTAAAAGATCTTTTGCAGTGTAATAATAAGAATGAAGAAGAATGTATAATGTTTGACGATAACATAAATTCTGATAAAGTAAGCATCGCTGGCGATTTTAATAAATACTATGTTAACAGTATAAAAGAAATATGTGAATCAATCCCAGAATTTGATGAAGAAACTTCAAATGCTACATCAAAATGTGTAAATAATTTTATAAATAAATTTGAACCAGTCACATTAAATGAATTAAGGATTTGCATTTCATCTATGCAAAATAAAATCAGTCCTGATAATTTGAATATAAAAATAATTAAAGAATTATTTGACGTTATCGGTTTTCCTATGTTGAATTGGATCAACATGTCACTGGAGAGCGGCATTGTCCCTAGTGCGTTGAAAGAATCAGTGGTGGTTCCGGTACCTAAAATTGCTAAAACGGTTAAATGTGATGAATTTAGACCTGTAAATATGCTTCCGACTTGTGACAAAATATTAGAAATATTAGTGTACAAACGTGTTCTAAACTATATTAATAATAATGATATATTAAATGAAAGTCAATATGGTTTCCGTGAAAACTTATCGTGTGAAGCGGCAGTGCAGTCTTCCGTTAATGAGTGGAAAATAGATTTGGACAAAAATAAAGTAGTGGGACTTGTGTTTTTGGACCTCAAAAGGGCGTTTGAGACTGTTGACAGGCAAATACTACTTAATAAACTATCGAGAATGAGCATAGGAGGTGTAGCATTAAAGTGGTTTGAAAGTTATTTGACCCAGAGACAACAAAAAGTAAAATGGTGTAAAGTTTTAAGTGATAGTGTACCGAATGATTTTGGTGTGCCACAAGGGAGTGTTTTGGGGCCATTACTCTTCAATTTGTACATAAATGACATTTCTGATATAACTGATGAATGTTCAATTAAGCTATTTGCGGATGATACATTGCTTTATATTTCTGATAATTGCTATAAAAATGTAATTAAAAAACTAAATAGAGAATTAGTTAAATTAGAGAAATACTTTAAAATAAATAAATTAAAACTTAATATAGAAAAATGTAAATATATGATGTTAGCTAACAATAATATCTATAAAAAAATATGTGATGATAATGAAAATGTTGTACAAATTGAAAATATTTCAATACAAATGGTAGAGAAGTATAAGTATTTAGGTGTAATTATAGACAGGATATTAAAATTTAAGGAACATATTGAGTATATTATAAAAAAACTAGCAAAGAAAATAGGTGTGTTAAGTAGAATTTCTTATAGGTACAAACTTTCTCAATATGCTAAAAAGATAATATACAATACAACAATACTCCCGCATTTTACTTATTGTGCTACAATTATCTATATAGCAAATAAAAGGTATATACATAGATTGCAAATATTGCAGAATAAGTGCATGAGAATTATATTAAACTGTGATAAATACTCTAGAATTAAAGTTATGTTAGATACATTAAACTGGTTAGAAATTAAGGTATTCTTGGAATTTAAGGTGTTAGTTTTTTTACATAAAGAAATACACAGAAATGTAAATATGTTCTACCGTAATTATGATTTTCATGAATATAATACTAGACATAAACAAGATTTTCGAGTATCCAAGAAAAATAAAGAAAGTTCAAAAAATAGTATATTTGATAAAGGATTGAAAGTGTATAATAATTTACCAAGCAGCTTAAAAACTATATCTAATTATAAACAATTTACATATAAACTGAAGCAGTATTTTATTAAAAAAAGGTAATTAAGGAATATTTATTTATTATTTTGTTAATAATGTTTATATTTTGTTCAGGATGTTTATATTTGTTAATAATGTTTACACTGTATTTATGTTGTATTTGGTCGGCCCTCGGGCATTCAATAAATCTATTATTATTATTATTATTATTCACCTGTTGCTTATCTTGCACAATTCAGCAAGTAAAGTTGTGGTCAACATCGTCTTCAAATTTTTAATTAATCGTTTCTTCACTTGGTCGTCTGGCGGCTTCGATCAGCTAGAGCCGGTGTTTGAGTCTGTCTTGAAATCTCTTTTTTGTAAACATTGAAATATATAGTGGTCAGATAATTCACCATCCTATTGTTAAAATAGAAAATTTGGTTAATGGTGTGTGAAACGAATTCTTCATAGAATCTGACATAATAATTATTGGAAAAAATATTTTGACGGAACTTTCCAGAGAGCGCATTCACACTTTGTTGTATAAGGTATATCTTCACATACCGTGATTTTTGTAATCTCATTTGTTTCAATTTCCATTTCGATTTTCAGCCTTTTTATTTTGTGTGGCAAAACTATTTAAGTTACGATTTGTGTCGACACGTGATAAGCATAAGCGTACTACATTTACATGCGTTATATTCACCATCGCCAGTATTCAACAATACTTTTGAGATCGTAAATCACATTTAGGAGTGAATTAAGTCGCTTTGAACCCGCCAGTATTGCAGTATTTAGGAAGTTTCGCTGTGCTATCCTACGGATTTTGCCGCATCTGACGACATCATCCTACGTCACTGTAACCGTTGAGGACTTTCCAGAATTTGTACATTTTGAACAGCGTCCACTGGTTTATAATAGCCTTACCTTGTCAATTTAGATTATTTTGTTACTGATTTAACAATTCAACTAAGCTTTACTTTAAAAAAATATATAAATATTTTAGTATTTATTTGATCATTTAAATTAACTTTAATTTCAGGATTACTTTTATAACTGTGTTGCTCAAACAATATTTTGTTGTTATCTTTATTCAATACTTTACATTTAATAATTTTAATCAAATTCTGAAAGTATATTTTGTAACAGTGGCTTAATCTAATTTTGCATTAAGTAGTTTATTTCTTCTTTTTTTAAGCCAAATATCAATGCATTGCTATGTTACTAAACATTTTATTTTGTTATATTTGGGGTTGCTAAGCTGATTAGTTTAATTATTATTTACTTTGGTTAATATTTGTCTACCCTACATATTTACTATTTATGTTGACGTAACTATTTATAATTATCATAATATTAATAACTTCATCATAACTTTAAATGTAATTAATTTTTTTATATATAACTATACTTAATTTAAATAATTTTGAATTTAAATCTTTGTACCATTTTGATATTTCCACTATAGGATACTTAGTTCCTATTTTATAACACAAAATTCAGTGGCGTTTTATAAATTGTGATTTGTTGCCAACTTTGATTATCCCCCTCTATCCATATTGTTACTGAGCTAGCGGCTATTGCAAAATAGGATAGCTTTCTGTAACTACACCGCGGAAAAACATCTTACACTTTTAAGGTACACCTCTAATTCCATAAGAATAAAGTTTGGTCTGTACCTTTGAGTGATAGACTCAGTCACAGAATAAATCGCAAATGGTACTGATATATCCATTTTATCTGCAATATACTGCGCTGACTTGTTAATAGCGTCTACGAGTAGTGTAGTTTTGTTGGATCTAAAACCAAACTGATCTTTATTTTTAATGTTATTTTGGCCTATAATTATTTAAGTTATACTTATCATTGTTCTTATATATTGGAAAGATTTTATTTACTTTAGGATCTTCCGGAAAGATTCCAGATTTAATTGATAGGTTGACTAAGAATAGAACTGGTTTCACAATGGTATGGAATATTAATTTTATAAGAAAATTGGGAATGTCACCAGGGCCATTAGATTGTTTATTTTTCAATTTATGATCTATGAATTTAAAAAGTTCGTCATCAGTATAGGGATGCAGAAAAAACTGTTAGGTTGCGTTATTGTCGTTGCTGTTGAAATATTTGATTGGCCATGTTTAAGTAGTTTGTTTATAATATTTATTGGAGCATCTCTAAAAAATGTGTTAAAATTATTTACAATTTCAAAAGGATCACTTATTATTTTATTTTCTTTTTTATTGAAATATTTGTTTCAAGCAAGTTGTTGTTCGTATTGCCCTTTATAACTTGCCAAATACTTTTTTGTTATATTGCTAGAAGAAAAGATCTTTTGTTGAAAATAGCTTCTCTTAGTTTTTCTAATTAAAGACAGGTGTCTCTTCTTTTTCCCTCGGTAAATCTGCTTCCACTGACTATTAAATTTTTGCAATTGAAATAGAGCATGTAGTTTTTTATTATAATTTTTCATTTCATGTGCACACCATTGTATTACATTTTGGCGAATTTTCTTTGTTTGTATAGGGAAATTTTTGTTAAAATAAACAAGTAAATATATCGCTTATTATTCTCACTACGTTTGCTATCTTCACTAAATGAATAATAGAAAATAAATCATATCGCTTTCTATCTTATCATTATCGTCAAAACTTGAATCATCACGTTCTATGTCATCTTTATACATGCCCCCCCCCCCCATAACTGTATCTTCAAAATGTTTATTAATTAAGCTCACAATTATATAGTGTGTTTTTAATGAATAAACACATTTTAGGGTCCCTAGAAAACTATTTTACTATTTCTATGATCATGCGTGTATATTTCTGTGTGTGACAATTTTTCGTCGTTAAGTAATATAATTGCAAAAATTATATTTTTTTATTGTAATCCTCTATTTTACATCCATTTGAAAACTGATTACATTTTGATTTTAGTTATGATTGCTCAACTAGAAGTACCCCACATGAAGCTTATAACAGTTTTTTACATTTTATATTATTATAAATATGTATAGTTATTTACGTAACAAGTGAATAAAATATACTATGTGACAAAATTTGGCTCAACTATGTGGCAGGTAAATTTGTATCCACTGCACAAAAGTGAAATATCCCTCCGATTTATCAGTTCATTAGTTGCAGGATCGGAAATTTTACCGGTTCGTTTATTCACATTAGTCCATCAGTTCAATATATTTAGTTCATTTCAAACTAAATAATACCGTTATAGTTCTACATATTTAATATTTTATTATCATTTCAAATATTTGCAATGAAAATATCCATTACTATAGGTTTTACATTAGGCAAAATATTTGAACAATGATGAATGAAACAAATAAATAATGAATGCAGGTCGATATGGTTTAACCGGAAATGAAAGAATGCTGTACGCTGTTTTTTAATTATTTTTTAAATGAGATTTTCAAGTACCCAAAACCAAAATTTTAAAAATAAAAATATTATATTCAGTAAGTTGCATATTGTGGTGGATGTAAATGTATAACAATTCGAAATTATTCTTTGAATTATTATATTCATATATTAAAAACAATATAATAAAAATAATCCAAACTAATTTTAAGCAATAGGTATACTCGTGTTTCAGATTTTACTATAATATCTGAGACATCATTTGATGTTTATATCATAGGGAGATTGTAAATCTGTCTTTTTTATAAAACTCCTAGTCATTCTATAAAGCACGGTCAGATTTTCAAATTATTGTTGACAGCGTTATTTTAAAATCTGACTAGTCGAACAAACAAAAATTTAACACAAAATATTATTCCAGCTAGAATATAAACTTGCAATTTTTAAATAAAAACCAGATTTAAAAATTACAAAGAGATGTTTAATAATTTTACATAATTTGTTATTGTACATAATTATTCATCAGTTGAAGAATTTCTTCGATATATAAAAATTTATATCATTCTAAATTAAAATCAATAATAATATTCCTTCCGCCGAAACAAGAAATTGTATTTAGGATCGTTTCATATCCAAAGTGGCATCTAACTTTCCTCCAATTTTATAATTACATCTAAAATTAATATCAAAGAAATAGACCATTAGTGTTAATTTTTCTTTTTTGTCTTCTTCAACTATCTTTCATAGGTGGTGCGTTATAGAAGTTTCTTCATTTTGCTCCGGTTCGCATTGATTTTGTTGCTTTATTCATATTTAGACCTGTGATTTCGATCGCTTCACTCACTTTTTCTAACTCATTTTCTTTTTCGGTGTCCTCTGCGTCTTTTGCTTATAGTTCTTGCTTCCAGTGTTTTCTTCGTTTGGCAGCCTTTGATCTTGACGATAGCATCTTAATTTGGACTGCTGTTTTATTTTTTAAACTGAATTTACTTTCAGTTGAATTCTGTAAGTTTCGTTCCGGATTTTCTCCTTCCTCATTTCCATGGTCTGCAGTTTCATTTTTTTTACTTTTCGATTAAAAGCTCTATTTCCGCTGGCATAATGAATATTGATTTATATAGGGTTGTACCGGTTAGAGGTAAACATAGATACAATATGGTATTTTCGTTTTATGCAAATTCCTGCTCTCCTGTTTATTTGATCGTAAAAACTGTTTCTACATTTTTGCTTCCCACTAAGAGAAGTATTGGATTCATGCTAAAAAACGCATATCCAGATATTAATGATTAAGCACGTTTTAAGGTCCGATTTTAATATTTTTACGATGATGTCTGTGTGCGTGTGATGAATATGTGTATGTAGGTCGGTTGGAAGGACGATATCTCAAAAACTGTAATACTTAATATCTATTTTTATCCATCTAGTTCTTGCTTATTAAAGAAGAGTAAATTCTCTATCTGATACATATAAATATTTTATTATATTTTTTATAGATTTAAAAATAAAGAAATATAAGGTATATAATAATCTGTTGTAATAAATCTCACTGCCCACATAATGTCATGGAAACCAATTGAAAAATAAAAAAAATGTTTGTAACTGACAGATAAATGTCAGTGTCAAAAATCCAGATACATTACTGAAGATTTGTTCTGGGAAGTACATACATTATATTATTTTTTATTGTATTAATAGGTAAAATTATAGGTATATTACACATACCCTTCAAAAATACTATTAATCCGGACAATGAATTGGAAACATCTCGAAAAATTAGAGGACATAATTTCTTCATAGAATGAATTTAAATTTAAAAAATATAAATAATAGATATAAACGAGAATACAGCCCGAAAGAATACGATATTTAAATGTTATAAACATAAGATGAAAGTGAAGATGGTTTCCACTCTGTAACGTAAAATACAGAAAAATTGCATCTGATCAAAATAATAAGTAATGAAAGAAAAATGTACTTGGAGAATCTCTTAATTCTTGATCTGTGACTATTATGTAGGTGACAAGTCTACGTTGAAGGACTTAAATTTGTTCAAAAATTATGGGACAATGTACACGAGCACTGTAGACTAGAGTAACATTGCATTGAACTGCAAAAGAGCTATCAAATTCTTCTCAAGTTGTAAATATTTACAAAATTGTAAAAGAAGATATATAAGAACAGATGCACATATTCAGATATATACATTTTAGACCGCCCAAAATTAATGTTTTTACTACATATATATATATATATATATATATATATATATATATATATATATATATATATATATATATATATATATATATATATACAGGATGTCCCATAACTTCAGGTACATATTAGAAGGGCATATAGTCCTTAATGTCCTGATTACGGAACAAATAGAATTTTTTCAAAATTCAAACATTAGTTTTTGAGGTTTTTGAAGGAAACAGTTTTGGGACACTGGTTGAATAGGTAGTTTTAATATTTAATATTACGTTGTGTTATATCTAATTAATAAGAAATGTTTGCATAATACAATCATTTCATTAGGTTTCATTGTTAAATTATTTTATGTAATAGTTATAACTAATTTCACTATTCCAAATATTATAGTATCCAGGGGTACAAAAAATGTTCTTCTTAAGTGAACTACCCTTAATTATAGGAATTTTGAAAAAAATCTTTTTGTTCCGTAATCAGGACATTAAGAACTACATGCCCTTCTAATATGTACCTGAAGTTAAGGGGCCACCCTGTATATATATATATATATATATATATATATATATATATATATATATATATATATATAATACTCGTAAATGGTAAACTCTACTTTGTAATTTATTGTAAAATATCTTATAAATTTTGTAATTATATGTGAAAATTGTTTTATGTTGAGACAATCTCTTATTGAATAATAAAGAAGTTTATATGTCATAGACTTATATGAATATATTATTTGTATTTTTAAAAATATTCTTTGCTTTATGCATACAGCCAGATAAAATATACGGCGAGAGGTTATGTATGTAAAATTCGAATAACGAACGTGTCATTATTATAAAGAATTACTGTAGTGGAAATATGAATAGTTATCGAAGAATACTCGTACGGTTTATTTTCCATAAATCAGATTCACGTTTGTCGTTTATTAATAATTGCTGAAAACCAGAAAAAAAGAAAACAAATGTCTTTGTTATTGCTACGAACTAACAAAAAAATTGAAATTTTGTTTTAAATTTGTGAAGAAACTACAAACAATATATATAAAAATATAAAAACAGTTTTATATGCAACTTTGTAGTCTTTAGGTTTTGGCATAAAATGAATACGAGAGCAGAAAATTTCGTAAGACAAAAATCCCATGTCAAATAGCTATGGTTACACTTAACAGTCACCAGCCTGTATACTGCCACTTTAATATTTTCAGGTGTTTCTTTTTTGTTGAGAAATTAACCCTGTAATGCATTGAAGACTTTATTTGCAGTTTTCTATATCACCCGTATTGTTTATTTGGCTTCATAAATGTTTAAAGTTGTTCACTTTGTTCTACGAGTACTTGTTAATTCCCTATCTTTATAAATAGTAACTCATTCAAGACCACCTGCCATAAACCTATTTTATTATAGAGAATAGAAAAAAATTGCTTCGTATAGAAGTTGTAATTATATATAAATATACCATATGACGACAGTAAATAATATTTTTCCTCCCAGACTCAGCATATACAATAGTTTTCATTATAAACATGTAATGACCTCGAATTGCGCGCTGGAATAACAGGGAGAATTTATATATCGCAATTTATGCGGCAATGATAGTCATTTGAGTAAATATATCTTTAACAAGTATCATGTGTAATCTGACCTATAAAACGCAGACGTAGTAGTGCGGTACCATAGGTGGCTGGCTTTATTGCGTTTCAACGCTGTGCTGTGCTGTGGGTTGTGGAAGTTGCCAATTGAATTCATGAATTTTAATTAGATCAAGTGGGTGTGCGATTTCATAATTGTCATTCAAGGTCGTATCATAACGATACACTATTGGATATTAATTATACAATGTAGTGATTATGCACCTCAATGTCCCTAATTAATTATATGCCTGAAGCTAATTCCTAAACATGCAGTATTTAATATACATTTGTATACCTATTTATGCGTACGTATAGAAGATACAAGATACATGTATAGTACGACTGTACGACTAGCGAATGAAAGTTGACGTTTAAGTTATTTTGTAGATGTGGTTTCTTTTCAAAACTTTTTCGTTTGAATTTGAAAGGAAACTGATCTTTATGTATACTGTTAGAGAAGAATAGAATAATACAAAACATTCATGTATGAGAAATTTTGCAGGTACCCATTCCAGTACTGGAGTAGGATATCCTAAAAAATCTTTCTCAAAATAGATGGATGACTACAGTATCTGCAAAATAGCAGAATAACAAGACATGGATGCTTTTAAAATATTTTGCATTCATTTTGATAATAAAATATTTTTTATTATACATATATATATATATATATATATATATATATATATATATATATATATACAATAAATTTTTTGAAAGATGTCCGATCAAGGTCGTCTATGAATTGTATGAATTAAAATTTTTGCTCCGTCTATTATGACAAATTCAGTGCTGTCGTTTGCTTGGTTTTTATGAGTGTACGTAAGATACTACTGTTATTTTATTATTATAAAAATATATATTACAGTAAAAGCATTCAAAATTCAAAAATAAGTTAACTGGTAAGTTTATAAGCAAATGTAAAACCAAATATTTTAAAAATAAGATAATGACACAATGTCAGTGTCAGTAACTCTTGACAGAAAGTAACGTTATTCGTACGGCTATGAATCAAAGTAATGTATCTGAATTAATAAATAAACTTACGTTACAGCGAAAGTATTATCTACAACGAGCATCGCTTTAAAGTGGAATGTCCTAACTTAGTCGAAACAATATGAATTTTTGAAAGACAAGCGTGTTATATCCATCCTTATCGCACACTCTTATAGCCTTTGCAAAAGAAAGAGATAAATGTATGCCTATTTGTTAATTCGTTCGTGATACAGATACCCTTGATCGGACATCTTTTAAATTTTTTACTATATATATATATATATATATATATATATATATATATATATATATATATATATATATATATATATATATATATATATATATATATATATGTTACTGTAAATGCCCGAAAATCGGTAAATCCTAGGATTGACGTGCAAAACCTAGGATTAACTAATTTTATGTGGTAAATTAAATGGCATGGCATATTTCTCTACATATAACAATAACCTAACGAACAAAACTGTGTTCCAGTTTTCAAGTGTGACTTTTGTGCGTTAGGTTAGGTTATTGTTGTAGTATTTAGAGAAATATACTAGCCAGATTGTAAAACATTGCTGTATTTGAAGGTTTGACAGTCTGGCCGCGTTTCACCAACCCTTAATAAAAGTCGGGTTTTACAACATGGCTACGACAATTAAAAATGCAATACCAATTTGCAATTGCACTACTACGTTTTAACACCCGAAATTATATAAATTATCTAATTGTTTGTAGATTTACCACATAAAATTGGTAAATCCTGGGTTTTGTACATCAATCTTAGGATTTACCGATTTTCGGGCATTTACAGTAACATATATATATATATATATATATATATATATTACAATATAAGTACATACCGGGTGTCTGCTTGAAATCTGTTATATAGAGAATACAATAATAATTTTATTTATTTTGCTGTAGATAGTTACCTATTAATTTTATACAAAAATATTTCAAATAAAGATTGTAGATAATACAATTCTACATCTAAGTCAGATTTTACTTTCCACGTTTTATAACCCCAAAAACTGAATTTGTAATTTTATAAATATTTCTCATTAGTAATGATACCCATGGAATAGACCTTTTCAATTTAACAGCTATCTCTTTCTATCTCTGAACATAGTAAGTAAAATGGCGCATGCAACTGCTAGCTGGGTTGTCAAACGAAACGTCAAAAATATTGCAGTCACTAAAATGCTTGTACTCTCGGTGAAAATTTGCATCGTTGACAAGGGCATAACCATGACTCCCGCTAATTGTTGGATCCCACTGCGAATATCTTCTATTGGTTGATATTAGTGCAGCTAACGGTAAAGACGTGATTTGAGACGGGCAGTGGTTTTACTCAAATTAAAAGAGATAATCTGATATTATCTTCAAGCATTTGTTACTAAACTAAAGCTACTTGATAAGTTTTCTACAACGAGTGTTATCTTTGGTGAAATTTGTTCGTATCAATAAATAACGTCTGTTGAATTGATGAAATAAAAAGTGAGGTTATAGTTATACCCGTCTGTAACATTGCGTGCTAAAAACAACAGTACAAACAGTAAAGTGGCAACATTGCTTCATCGTGGCCGAAGGACGCAATTTACGCAAGACAATCTCGTGTAAAATCAAACTAACAACAAAATGGGGGATGAAATGAAACTTATTCTCCAAAAACTCGAAAAACTAGAAAAGCTCGACAAATTAGATAATATAGAAAAGGATTTGTCAAACATAAAGCTTAACATAACAATATGTAATGATGATACCACTAAATTAAAAAAGGATTGTGCCGCAATGCAAACTGTTATTAATACACAACAAAAAGCTATCAACACCCTACATAAACAATTAAAGAAATTTAATATAATCATCATAGGATTTGAAGAAAAAGAAAATAATAAAAGTGAGTTAAAAGAATCAATCTCTCAATTCTTAAATAAAGTGTTTCAATTAAATTGTTCAACACATAACCTGAAAGACGTTGCAAGGCTGGGTGTTAAAAGAAATAGCAATGATAAACCTAGGCCAATAATTGTTACATTTGACTCCCTGGAATTGAAATATTCGGTTCTGTCCAACAGGAGCAAACTTAAGAGTACAAACATTTTTATTAATGAAGATCTTACTCCAGAAGAATCTGTACTCCGGAAAAAATTGCTCAAGATAAGAAAAGATCTCATAACTCAAGGAAAGAAAGTCGTACTAAAAGGAAACAATTTATATGTTGACGGCATGAAGACAAATATTGTTGATATTAACAAAAGAAAAAGTAGAGGAAGCAACACATCCGAAGACACTCCCAACAAACCTGCAGCGAAATCTCAAAAGCTGGAAGAAAATCTGGAAGCAACAGCCATCGAGAATTTTTTATCCCCTGCTCAAACCTTAACTCCATCGTCGTAGCGGAACCAATCAGGGATGAAGACATAATTTCCACTCCTCCAGTTGCCCAATTATCCAATGTTTTATCTGATAGTGCTGATATAATGGAAAAGAACTATAAGTTAAGTAAACTCAATATTTATAATCATGTAAATTTGAGGATTGCGTTCTGGAATATTAATGGTATCAACAATATTTTAACTTAGATTCAGAAACTGAAAACAAGATAATATCCTCAGATTTTTTGTGCTTCTACGAAACATGGAACTTACATTCGAACTTCACATATCCACCTTTCTAAACTCCTTCACTAAACAATATGTTAGTGTAGCTATAAAAGAAAAAGATAAAGGGAGGGGAAGTGGGGGTCTAATTATCCTAATTAACGACACCAGAAATATTAAAATAGATGTAATTGAAAATTTCCCATTTTGGATAATACTAAATATTAAAATAAATAATTTTTCATTTATACTTGGCACTGCTTACCTGAGACCTAATTTGAATGATGACGAATGCATACAACTACTACATAACACATTTTGCATGATCTCTGATACTTTTACCAATTCTAATATTGTTTTTCTAGGTGACTTTAACAGTCATATAGGTAAACTCAACCAAATACAAGAAAGCATTTTTCACTCTGCCTATGTTCGTGAGAATAGAGAGTCCCTTCATGATAGTACTAACAATAGAGGTCTGAAGCTTTTAGATACAATGGAGAATTTTGGAATGTTTACTCTGAATGGACGAACCACAGGTGATACTCCTGGAGCTTTTACTTTCTTAAGTAAAAATGGTAAATCAGCTATAGACCTGGTATGGGCAAATCTAAATTTCATTAATAACGTATCTAACCTCAAATTCGCTCCCACATTAACTAACTCACGACATAGCCTAGGTATTTTGTGTTTTAATACAAACTGTATTCCGTTCCCAAGAAATTCAAATGTACTTTCTGCATTCAAACCAATATATAACATCATCTTTAAATTTAATAATCTGCAAATAACGTGCTATCAGAGCAGTCTAAATAACTCTCGACTTTTATATTTTAATAGCAATGATATTAATAAGCTACATGCAAATCTAATGTTAGCTATTAAGGATTCTGCTTGCACCTCAGGAATGATAAAAGTTACTAAAAATTTTAAAACGAATAATTTTATTAGATCAAATAAACCATGATATGACAACAACTGTAGGGAACTAAAAAAAGTTGCGAGAAAAAGTTTAATTAACTATCAAAAAAATCGTACCGAACAGTCACTAACAAGATATTTAAATGCAAAAAAATCATATCTACAGATGATAAAAAGCCATAAAATTGAATATAAGAATCAAATCTCTAATTCATTGTCACAAGTCAAAGATTCGAAAACCTTTTGGGATACGGTTAGAAAACTAAAATATAAAAGCTATAGTGTAAATGAAATTGGAACAAATGAAAGGGAAACATTTTTCAGAAATTTATTTTCTAATAATATCTCTCAAACGTCCACGTACCTAGATTGCCTACACCCTCATTTGGATTACCCAATCACTTTAAGCGAAGTAGAAACAAGTATTCTTAATCTAAAAAATCTGTTGTGGCCAGCACAATACCTCTCGCCACTTCCTTTTTTTGGTTACATAAGTATAGTAATTATGTACATAGATGTCAAATGTTAGAATTTTACATTAAAAATTTCAAGATTTTCTAAATTTACGTAGTTAATTTATCACCAGGAGTTTAAAATTTACTTGTCGTATGCCTTAGATATTTAACATTTAATTCTGCTCCACATGGAATTGGAAAATCACTAAATTTAGAATGAGAAAATATGATATTTGACATCTATATACATAATTACTAGCTATCATTCTGACATGGGCCCCCATATCTGCTTAACAAGGCCAACAAAATCACATGACTGCTCGCGCCCTATTGTATTTAACATTTCTTGTATACCTACAATCTACACCAAAAATTCTACTTACGCATATATCTATTCCTTATATTTAGATTGTTTAATTTTAAATTCATTTTCATTCAATTTTGTCCTCTTCTAATATTTCGAAATGTTTCCAATTCATTGTCAGGATTGACAGTATTTTTGAAGGATATATGTAATATAACTGTAATATTTATTATTTTTTGCTATTAATACTTTAAGAAATAATATAATGTATGTACTTCCCAGAAAAAGTCTTCAGTAATGTCTCTGGATTTCTGACACTGACATTTATCTGTCAGTTACAAACAATTTAAATTTTCAACTATTTTCCATGGCCATTTTTTCGGCTGTAAAATTTATTATAACAGATTATTTTACATATTATATTTCTTTTATCTCTAAATCTATAGAATATATAATAAAATATTTAAATGTATCAGATAGAGAATTTAATTTTCTTTAATATTACCAAGAAAAACTTTCAAAAAATATTATTTAGAAGATTTTTTTTCAAGAATCTTCTACTTCCGGTTGTGCAATTGTTACCAAAACCTTTTCAGATCTTCCCATAAAAGTCCGATTGGAAAATACGTAGTTAAACAAATTTAATGTCTTATAGTTTTTGAGTAACCGTCCTTCCAACATCCCACACACACATACACACACACACACACACACACACACACACACACACACACACACACACACACACACACACACACACACATACACACACAGACATCATCGTAAAAATGTTAAAATCGGATTGTATGGACCTTAAAACGTGCTTATTCAATAAAATCTGGATATGCGATTTTTAACATGAATCCATTACCTCTCTTAGCGAGAGATAAAAACAATAAATCCCCAGGTACTGACGGAATATCCTGCGAATTTTTTAAGAATCTTACCCCACCTTGGTTGCATTACATACATAATTTATTTCATCTTATATTTAGTAATGAGCACTGACCAGATTTATGGTTTGAAATACAAACAACGCTTTTATTTAAAAAAGGCGACAAGAATGATCTATCAAACTACAGGCCTATAGCTTTGTTTAATGTTATAGTAAAAATATATACTAATATTTTATATAACCAGTTACAATTTTGGCTAGAAGAATTTGAAATTTGAAATGAATTTCAAATGGGCTTCCGTAAGAACAGAGGATCAACTGATAATATATTTTGTCTTTCTTCCATTACAAACATCCATCTTAGATTGAAAAAAAGTAAACTCTACGCCATAATTATCGACTTCAGAAAGGCTTTTGACACTTTAGATCATAATATTTTATGGGAGAAACTATATTTATCTGGCGTTTCAACTAAATACATTAGGATACTTCACAACCTATACAGTAACGCATATACACAAATTAAAAATAATGGTGAATCTTCACAGAATATTGATATTAGTCAGGGTGTACTTCAGGGGGAGGTTCTGTCACCACTATTGTTCGCACTTTATATAAATGATTTAGATATTTTCTTTAGAAATGAAGGAGTTAACGGAATTAGTATCAACAGTCATGATGATCTTATCATGTTAGGATATACGGATGATATGGTAGTGTTGGCAGATTCTCCAGTACATGTTCGGAGAAAACTAGAATGTTTATATAGATATTCAACAACAAATAAACTAACTGTAAATACCGAAAAAACAAAAGTATTAGTTTTCCACAAAGGCAGAGCTCCACATATAGGCACGCTCTTTATATATAATAATGAAAATATAGATATTACTAATAAATATAATTACTTAGGAACAATCTTTTCAGTTTCAGCAAATTTTAATTTAGCAGTACTGGAAAACAATCGCAAAGCGACAGTAGCTATTCAAGTAACTAAAAATATTCTAATTCAGGGTAAATCTAACGGCTGGGCGGAAAAGGTAAAACTTTTGAACTCTATAGTAAATGCTACGGCATTATATGCTAGCGAGATTTGGGGTCTTGGGCAAACACAATTATAGAAAAATCACAATTCACTTATCTGAAAAATATTCTACAGTGCCCTAAAAATACGGCAAATTATATAATGCGTTTAGAATCAGGAATGTCACATGTGGCAGTCAGTATATGGAAAAGAACCTTAAATTACTGGAAAAAGATTCTAAATATGAGTTACAACAGATTACCAAAAATGTTATATAGTCGTATGTTACACTTTACTAATTCTTCCACGAACACAGACAACAATTACTGGACATCTCATGTAAAATCCTTTCTTGTTGACTTGGGATACTCAAATGTTTGGGAAGTGCAGGAAATAAATAATAGTAAAATTAAAGAAATTATTACTGCCTTTCAAAGTAAGTTATATAACGAAGATTTAGATAACTTGCGCAACTCCACGTTTAATAATCTTTATAAACACTTTAGTATCGAACCAAAGCACGCAAATCACTTATCAGTAAATGTCCCTTTTTTTGACAAAGAACCATCACTCAGGTTAGAGTCTCGGGTAAGAGGGGGCTTATAATAATATATAAAAACATTAAATACGAGCTCGATTCTCTAAATACTTGTGCAATACACAGGAACTTGAAAATTTATATCATTTTTTTATATGGGGTCTCGTGGCCATGTGCCTGAGTGTCTGGTCGCGAATCTGGGGACCCGGGTTCGATCCCGACCGACGCCAAAAATTACATCGCATTTTAATGGCACAAAATTGACCCCTGTGGCGCACTCTCCACGCTAGCAATGAGTGCCCGTGAGGTGACGCCTGGTAAGCGCCCACACGGTACAAATATTCCATCATTACCGATATCTGTATACGAAGCAGATGGGCACACCCAGGAATGGGTAATATGCCGTGATGAAATATTTATTTATTTATTTATTTATTTTTTTATAACGTGTCCGATATACATTGAAATACGGAACTTTTATATAAAGAATTATATATCTGAAATCACAAGCGAGGCTGAAATATACAAACTCTTTGAAATGTTATATCAATCTAAGACAAACAGTATTTTTTATTATATTATTAATGCGTTTAAATTAAGAAGTTTCTGTACTAATGATTAGGATTATCTTGTTTTTTAGAATAATTGTTCTGATTGCTTTTATGTATGCGTGTATATATGTATATAAACACGTAATGCAATGTCATGGATTTTTACTTGATTTAATACAATTTCCAATATTACGTCACGTCTTGGATTATTATTATATTAACACATATTATATTATTTTTACAATGATTTGTTATATATATTTACATATTTATATATCAAACACATTTAGGGAAAATATATATTATACGTATAGTTAGATATTTTTGTGAGTTTTTCTGGACTCATTTAATAGGTATTTAGATAGATTTATACTAACCTACTTTTGTACAAAAATGTATTTAATTTTTATAACAAAATAAACATTATTATTATTATTATTATTATTATTATTAATATCTTCTATATCTTTAAATTGAAAAAGTCTATTGAGATTAACACAAAATTACAAATAAATGGTGATATTTGAACTGCAGTATAATATTAATGAATTATTTGCAGATCCCATTCTTCATAAAAATGCCCTTTTTATATACCAAGTCACAATAAATAGTAATATAATAATTACGAAATCACTTTTAAATTTTTTAAATTTTAATTAAATAAAATAGTATCTGGAAGGTACTGGTGCAATGCCACATAATAAAGGATTATGGGGTCTCGTGGACGTATGCCTGAGTGCTAGAAATGAGCAATATTTATAAAATTTTAAATTCTGATTCACAGATTGCAAAATGTGCTAAAGCTAAATAAAATCTGATTAGTGATATGGGTGTAAAATTTTATCTACAACCCTTATTTGAAATAGGTATTTAGTTGTCACAATTGTCATATGTCATAAAAATCATTTGAAATTTCAAAATATTCTGATTTTTATTTGTCATTAATAGTATGGAATATACTTGTCGAAGAAAATAATCCACATGGATTTGGAAAATCATAATGTTTTGAATGAAAACTTATGTAACTTAACACCTATCTACATTACTAGCTGTCATTCTGACACGGACCCCCGTATCTGCTTGCCAAGGCCAACAAAGTCACATAACTAAAATGAAAATGGCGAGAGGTATTGTGCTGGCCACAACAGATTTTTTTTAAAATGGAACATCCTGTATATTCTTACACAGAATAATAGAAAATAATTTTTGCTTTAAAAAGTAGAATGGTTTTTGCCTTTATACTTCATATTTTTTGAGTCATTGAAGAAAATATTAAAATTACTACAGAAAAAATTATTATTTGTTATTGAAAATAATGCACAATATACAAAATACATATTATTATCTATTTACAAGAACTGTTTAAAACTGCCACCGTTCTGTCACACACAGAAATAAAGCCTTCTTAACAAAATTTTATATACATTATTTGTATTATTTAACTCGACAACAGTTTATCTTATTCTTTTAATAAGTTCATCGAGTGTAGCAGCGGGCGTGTCAAATTTTATTTTTTGTAGCTCCCCACAGAGAAAATCCAAAGGCGATAGATCGGAAGATCTTGCAGGCCACATTATAGGGCCTCTGTTGCCAATCCAGGAATTTGGGAATTCTTGATTCAAATAATTAGTTACAACCAGTGCATTGTGTGGAGGTGCTCCCATCTTGTTGAAATATTATTCCGCGTCTAATTGCTAATGGTATATCATAAAAATAATCTTGAAGTTCATTTTGCAAGAAGTTGAAATATCTTTGAGATGTTAAGATTCCTCCATAAAAATATGGACCCAAAATATTATTATTTATAATTCCGCTTCATACATTAATTGTAAACCGTATTTGAAAATTTGAATTAAATATTTCACGTGGATTTGTTTCTGTACTTTGCCAGTAATGTGTATTGTCTATTTAACATACCATTATTAGAAAAATTAGATGTATGATATTTTGGTGAATAACATGATTGCAAAATTGAAGTGTTCTAATCGCCAGAATGAAGATTATGAATTTTGTGTAGTTTAGAATGTTTGTAATAATACTTTTTCAAAATCTTGAGTATCTTGATATGTGATACATTAATTCCAGTGCAACTTCTCTAATTGAATTTCTAGGGTAAACATTGAAATTTGTTAGTCAATCAACTTCTAAATTTTCATTAATTTCACGAGGTTCGTATTTTCCCATAGATAGAGAACCAGTTCTACGAAGTTTTCTTTCTAATTTGTAAAAAGCATGAAAAACTTGGATGAAAGCGATTTGGATATTGTTCTGGTATAATTGCAGGGCTTGTCTTGAATTATTATTTGACGAAAAGTAACATTTTAACATAACTACCTTCTCACCTGTCAAATTTAATAACTAGTAATTTTGTTATCAAGGTAAACTTCAAAAACTATCAAGTATAAAGCCAAAAAACATTATGGTTTTTCTAAGGAAAAATATTTTCTTTTAATTGGTGTACGAATCTGTATATTCGTGTTCCATTTAAAAAAGTACAAAAATAGCAATCTCTACGAAAATTACATTTTATTTCAGCCAGATTTATTAGATTTAGTTAGCTTATTAGAAGTAGTAAAAACTTTATCAAAACTTTTTTTGTATCTGTAATAACTTCCGAGAAAAACCGCGTTTCCAACTTTCGATTCCACCTGTATATCTTTACTTGTCACTCCTAAAAAAAGCTAATGCAAAAGTTTCACCCAAATGAATATTTTTTCCTGTGTCCTATACTCTGTTCCTCACACTAGGCTACTTTAAAATGCACGCAGAATTCTAAATGCTGCTTGCATGTGTACTGCGGCCGCTACTTTGTAGGTTACAATGATATAATGTAGTGCAACTTAATTAGCGCAGTTTTTTTAATTTGTATCGCAGCAAAAGTAGTTGTATGTGACCTTACGTTAAGGTAAGAGCACACGCAGCTACTTTTGCTGCGAGGCAAATTAAAAAACTGCCCTACTTAAATTGCATTACGTGTGAACCCTATTGCAACCTATAAAGTAGCGGCTGCAGTACACCTGTAAGCAGCATTTAGAATGCTGCGTGTAGTATAAAAGTAGCTTAGTGTGAGTGACATTTTCCGGAGTAGCGGGCGCAGGAAAAACTATTTATTTGAAACTTTTGCTGCGACTGCTCATGCAGCTTTTCGAGGAGTAAAAAAGTGGAAATATATGTTTATGTATAATTATTTATATACTCGTACATATATAATTATTATAACTAAATATATCATGTACACAAGTATCGATGATGACATGTTCGTACTGTATATAACTTATAATTATGTTTTTTAAGACTTTTCATCTCCCAGACGTAACTCATGCAACAAATTGTCAAGAACTTCAGAATTTTCTTGGTTTTTAATCTAGTCACTAATCCAAATTTGTTTTTTTTTTTAAGATTTTTGTTTACTTTTTCTTCTTGACAACAAAATAATTGATAGAGAACCTGCAACTTCTACCGTAAGATCAGTATCCACCATTGAGTAGATACGAAAATTAACGCACAAATCAAAATTTTGTTGTTTGACCATAACTGCTAGGCACACGAAAAGTTGCAGTGCGTGCTGCGGGAAATCAGCTGAAGTAAAAGGAGCACAGTAGGTGTGAACAGTCCTGCAACTTTTTTATAGCCCTGCAACTTTTATAAGCAGCATATAAAACTGAGCGATAGACGCTACTTTCGATCGGTGTGTGAATCCGACATACAACTTTTGCAGCCGCAATAAAAAAACTGCGCAGCAAAATTAGTTGTGCGTGCCCACCTGTAGGAGATGAAAAATGATACAAAAATATAATTATACATAATATGAAAATTGCATGGGGTCTATTAGCCGTGAGCCTGAGTGTCTGGTCACGAATATGGACACCCGAATTTTAAATTAAATAAAAGTGACTCTCAGTAGTATTCTCTCCGCTTCAGCAATGAGTGCCTTGAGGTACGTCTGGTAAACGCCTGCATGGTACGAATTTCATCACCATTACCGATATCTGTGTACATAATATATATTTATTTATGTATATATTAGGTTTGTTCATAGAACAGTTTGAAACCGTCAGCAACCGTCAGAGGCATGCGCAGTTACATAAAAGCGTTCGCAGAGTCACAAATTTCCAACTCTAATTATTAGTTCAATGTTCATAGAAACTTTCTGACTGGTTGCTGATCGGTTGCCAACTATCAGAATAATTTCCAACTCGGGAGGAAATTTTAAATTTGAGGCATGCGCACTTACACTGTTTTGACAAGACATTTGTATTTGTTTTGATTACAGGTTTTGATTTCATTTAATGTTTGGTTATATACTTACATACAAAATAAATTAGTGAAATAAATATTTTACGGTAAGTAAATAATTGTAAATTAATGTAATAAAATAATAAAAGACTGATTCACTGACAAGTGTCACTACAGTGATCGATAATATCGATATATTTACTACCAAAATTAAGCAGAGACATTTATTATTCATTTTAAAAAGTTAAGTGACATAATGCTGTTCACAGAAGAATTCAAACAGTTTGATTTGCAACCAGTTTGAAACCACGCATGCGCACTCAAACTCAAACTCCAACCGTTGGAAATATGTTCTATGAACAAACCTAATGTCATCATAATTACCGAAATTTGCGTATAAAGCAGATTGGCACACCCATCAATGGGTAATATGCCTTGATGATATATTATTTATTATTATAATGTAATAATTATACATAAACATTTATACAGGGTGATTAATCGGTTTGTTCTTTTTTAATTACTTGATTATTTTAAGTATTATGGAGAAAATTTTCAATTGAAGTTTATGTTATATTAAAATGTTTATAAATGTGCAATATTTTAAACAGGCTGTTTTTACAGGCTGTTCCATTTCTACGCAATGGCACGTCACTTTATATTTTCAAATGGAACATCCTATATATTTATTTAAATTTGAAAAGTACGTGAAATTTGCTATCTAATAGTATAAAAATAATTGTTATATTATTAAAAAATACATGGGGAATGATTTGCATTACATTATTTTAATATTACGCCTTTCAAACTTAAAGAAAATTAATTAATTAAATATTTGATCTATTTTAATCCGAAATTTCATTATTACACCTATTATTTCATATTATCGAATTATTAAAAAGAAACAGACCGATAATACAACCAGTTTATCCACTTTTCACTCCTCAAAAAGCTGTATGTGCAGTAGTAGCAAAAGTTTTACCCAAATGAATATTTCTTCCTACGCCCGCTACTTTGTGGCACTCACAATAGGCTACTTTTGAACTGCATGTAGCATTCTAAATGCTGCTCGCAATTGTACTGCGGCCGCTACTTTCTGGTATCGCAGTTTTTTAATTTGCCGCGAAGCAAAAGTATCTGTGCGTGACCTTACCGTTACACTACAATAAATTACTAAATATCTTTGCAGAATCGTCAATACAATTAATTATTAAATCTGAGCTAAAATCATCACTAAAGAATCGTCAATTAAATTACAATTACCTATATTATTGCTATATATCTAGTCAGAATCATCGTTGGAAGAATTATTATCAGAGTTTAAATTTATTATTAATAGATTAATTACTCTCATTTAAATATTGTAATTCTATTTTCTATATCTTTTACATAACTCGCAGTTCTTCCACGTGGCCTCATCAACTTGAGACGAATGAATCATAATTAGCGGTATTAAATTTTTTAAATACATCCCTGAATCCTATTGCTAAGTTCATTTTAAGCCTCGTCCGGGCAATATATTTTTCTTACTCAAACGGAAAATATGTGTCTGAAATTTAGTTTTAAGAAATTAAACAGAAATTTTGTAATGTCAATAAAATATGTTTAATGAAAAATAAACAAATTTTTATAATACAGGATGTTCAAAAATAGACGTCAAAATTTTTAAGAGTATGTAGTATTGACTAAAATGAATAAAAAAAGCTTAATCAACATAGGTCTGATCTTCAACTATTTCCGAGAAAAAGTTCATTTTGTATTAGAATTGAAAAAAAAAAAACTGACAAAGAGAGTGATCGAACAAAATTTTGTCTGTCAGTAAATGAACTATAATAAAAGAATATAATTTTATATGAAACATTTTTTTCGCGTGAGTAATTTTTTGTTCACGATCACGCACGCTCACGAAACTAAAAACGTAATCACGACCAATCACGCACGACTTTTTATGTTTGATTCACGGTCACTCACGCTCACGAATTTATTTTGGTACTCACGGCCGGTCACGCCCGGTGGGTCACGTTCGTGTCACGTAATTGTTTCTACATTTAAAATATGTGTATCTTTAATGATATCGAAGCTAATTATGTATACAATTATGGAACTACAAAACTATTTTTTAAAAAAATCACATATTTCGACCTATTAATAATAATAAGAATATAACGTAAAATATAGATTTTAAAACTATATATTTTTTAGATAAAAATAGAAGAAATCATATTGCTCACGCCCTATTAAATTGCAATAACGCCCGATCACTCACGACATATCTTTAGGCACTCACGCTCACGCCCAATCACGAAGCAAAATTTAAAATATATCCACGATCACGCGTCACCCATCGTGACCCGATAAAATTCACGACCCACGCCCACCTCTAGTTCTGACTGAGCAATATTATAATAGAATGAATAAATATATTTAACAGGAAAAAAGTACACTTCTATTTAATTATTTAAAACCCATTAAGTTATGATTTTTTTTAACGGATTAGAATTAAAAAAATCTGATGTGACCTTCCGTCAATCCGGTGTATATTATGTACAAATTCCATACATAAATTTTCTTGCCAAAAGATTATAAATTTCCAGTAATATTATTTCATGCAAATGGCACTTGACACTGACATTTTCTTCATCTTTATCTTTTCCCATTCGTTAGGGGTCGCTATTTTTTATTTTTTTCTTCCATTCATTTCTATTTTGCGGGTTATCCTCACGTCAAAATTTTTCATTCAAAATTTCATTTTTTGGTACTTTATGATTCATTTGCAAAAGATCCTATATTTCCAGTTAAATTATTTCATAAACGAACTATGCGAATTGCACTTGACACTAACATATTCTTCTTCTGTAGTTTTTCCCATTCGTTAGGGGGTCGCTATTTTTTATTTTTTACTTCCACATTTTTTGTTTTGTATGTCGTCCTTATTCAGTTCCTTTTCTCTCCTTTAATATTATATTTGGTCTTCCTATGTTTCTTCCACCTTCTGTTATAAGCTATTCATTCTTCCAATATACTCATCTCTCCTCATGACATGTTCAAACCAATGTAATCGTCTCTCTTATATCTTTCTAGAAACGCCCAACACTAGAGTTATTTCCCTTATTCTTTCATCATTTAATTTTTATTGATATTGACATCTGTCAATTTGAATTACCTGAATATATTAGCAGTTTCCATGGTTAAGTTAGCACAGCTGGCTTATACTCGTATATGAAATTTTATAATTATTACAATTTTTATAATTCTTTAACTCTATATCTTTTGAATATGAAATATAAAATGCAATCAAATAGTATAGAGAATAATATATTCTTTAAGTTATAATAAAATTTAACTGAGTTTTTCAAGAAAAACTGTTTAAATCTTCAAATGAGGATACTTCTGGTTGACCAATTATAACCAAAATCTAAACATGTCTGCATATGGTTGTAAGGAAGAGGAATACGCAAGAATTGTAATTTTTGGAATTCTAGTATTGGAGATATCGTGCACGAAAAGGCGTCCACACACACACACATACATACACACACACACACACGCACACACACACACACACACACGAACACACACACACATACAGACATACAGACATCATCGTAAAAATAGTAAAATCGTATAGTAAAGACCCTAAAACGTGCTTATTCAATGAAAACTCACCACCGAATTTTTTGACCAAAGACAATACTTTCCTTACCAATAGGTGACGGAAGGTAAAAACATTCATGATTTTGTTATTAACATAAATTTGAATATTTATTCCGTAAGAATTTTTTTTATATGAGTTAATTCTTTTCATTATATGTTAGAAATAATTTCTAAATATTACGTGTTTTTAGGAGTTTTGCGCGCTAAGAAATATTATTTATTTGTATTTTATATATTAATTATAGATTTGCAAGTTATATCTTATACCTTACTAGAAGGGTTCTTTTTTATGATTATACAATTTATGTAAAAATATTTTATAGTTTTATTACCATAAAACACGTTTCTTTTATGATGTACTATATTTAGATCACTGGTATAATCTGTATACTTATGTCCTGGGTTCGTGCGCATGTTTCTGTGCTTGCAATATGGCTGTATATTGTATTATTTGTGAATTTGTTGCAAACCCGTGAACAGTAAGTTGTAGAATAATGGATTCGAAACAAGTGTTAAGTGTGAATGAATCTCTATTTGAAGATGAATTTTTTTGGATTAATATAGAAAATTCAGAGAGAATCGATATTGTTGTTTTACCACCAAATCCAGATATTCTAAGCGATAACGACGAAGGTAATGATGACAATATGGGTGTGGTGGAAGTAAATGATGTACCAGGAAATTTGGAAATTCAGCTTAGAGGGTCAAATGTTGGAAGTAGTTTAGAGAATATTACTGAAACTAAAAATAAAGAAAATTTGAAAACAAAAATCCAATGTAAAACTAAACGACTCACTGAATTAAACCCATGTTGGCGAAAACAACAGCCAAATTACAGCAAAAAATTTGTCGAGTTTGAGGATGAAGATACTAAAATCAAAAATATTAGTGAACATTTACATAATTTATCACCTGTACAAATATTTGAAAAATTTATGGACGACAATATATTTTCAATTTTACAAAACGAGACACTTCGATATGCAAAAAATGAAAAGAATGACGATAATTTTTCTTTATCTATTGACGAAATAAAAGTATTTGTCGGCTTTTTATTATTATCTGGTTATCATACACTACCGAGTGAAAAACTTTATTGGAGCGTTGATAAAGATACTGGCGTTGAGTTGGTAAAAAACAGTATGCTAGAAGTTTTTATTTGAAACTGATAAGTATGTATAACTTTTATTTTATAAATAAAATATAGATTTTTCTTTTGAATATATTACAGATGTTACAAAATACGTCCCATGGTAAATAAAATAAATTCAAACTTTCAACAGTGGGGTATATTTTCAAAAAATTTGTCAATAGACGAAATGATTGTTAAATACTATGGTCATAACCGTCTCAAGCAATTTATTCAATCATAGCCCATTAGATTTGGCTACAAACTATGGGCACTTTGTATTTCGGACGGTTATTGTTTCAACTTTTCCGTATATACTGGTAAAGAAACTGATGCAATATCCGGTTTGACATTGGGTTCCAGAGTTGTTACTTCACTTTTACAAGTTGTTAAAAATCCAAGCGATCATCTCGTTTTTTTGATAATTTTTTTACAAACCGTGATATTTTTATTCACTTTAAAAATCTGGGATATCGAGCTACTGGTAAATTGCTTTTATCTACGTTACTATTTTCATTGATATTATAACATATATATATTTTTAGGAACAATGCGCGAGAACCGTACAGATAAATGCCCTCTTATAGAAACGAAAGAACTTGTTAAAAAAGATCGCGGATCACATGATTATCGATTTGACAAAAACGGCGAACTACTTATTGTTAAGTGGAAGGACAATAAAGGCGTAATAATGGGTACCAATTTCGACATTGTTGAGCCGCTGGGTAAAGCTCAAAGATGGAGTTAAACAAAAAAAGAAAAGACTATAATTCCGCAGCCCAATGTTGTCAAAAACTACAATAAAAACATGGGGGGGGGGGAGTTGACCAGCATGATTGGTTTGTTGGCAAGTATGCTATACAAATCAGGGGGAAAAATGGTACTGTCGTCTGATAACACGTATGATTGACATGTTTGTAACCAACGCATGGATCTTATACAGAAAAATACATGGAAATTCATCGCTTTCATGTTTAGATTTTAGAAGATCTGTAGCCACAACTTATTTAAGACTTGGACACAGAGGAATCAAGCGAAAATGCCAAGTACATGGTGTAGTTTTAGATGTGAGGTATGATGGCAAAGAACATTGGATAAGACGAAGAGACAATCAAAGAATATGTCAGTACTCAGCATGTACCAAGAGACCTGTAACATACTGCAACAAATGTGATATTACACTTTGTGTTGAATGTTTTGAACCACACCATACAAAATAAAAAAATAATACAAATTCCGTAAAATTTTGTATACACTTTGTACCAGTGTCCTATATATAGTGCCTGCAATAAACAATATAAGTAATATTTATATATTTTTTTAAACAATATAATTGTAATCATACAAAGCTAATCAACTAAAATAAATAATATTTTTACAAATTTTCAACCTATTTCTAGTAGCGGTACTTAATGGATTAACACAAAACTTCTCAACATCTACCCATCTAACTAGTTCACGCAGGTCTCATCTTAACTTCACTACGCGTTACTGGACGCATGTACGGGGTATCACAGGGGTCGATCCTGCAGCTCGGCCTTCCTGCAGTAGCTTCTATCTCGGATGTATTAGATTGGTTTTCATCTTCTTGTGGCTCAATTTCATCGTCGGATTCGGTGTCACTACCTAGGTCACCTCTTCAAAGTTTCATGTGCTCGACGCTCGTGGTTGTTGTTCTAGGACCCTCCCCATATCCCTGATATCACTTCTTGATTGTTCGTTGTCTTTGTGGAGAACAACTATACATCTTTGGTAAAACCATCCGCTACTAATAGGATATACTTACTTCACGCTCGAGGGTAAAGGTCCGACATGATCAATTGAAATGTGTCTAAAGGTCCACACTTTTTACCCATCGTGCAACGCTATTTGTGACATTAGCTTTTGAAAGTGTCTTCTTCAGGCCTGAACAATCTGTAACTAATTTAAACTTATTACTCAGCTGGTAATTCCGGAACTTCTTTAAGGCTTTAACTATAGCTAGTACTTCAAATTCATAGCTTGAATATTTCTGTTCTATAGAAGTAAACAGGGTATAGTTTATTATCGTCAACGCTCTTATGGAACAATATTGCTCCCAGTCTATACCTAGAAACATCGGTTTGCAACTCAATTTCTAGCCTATCTTGGAAAATCTTTAACATAGGTCCTTCAGCAAGTCTCTTCTTCAGTGTTAACATAGCCAACTTTTCCTCTGCTTCAAACTTAAATGGCACTTTCTTTCTTAATGTCAGTAAGTTGAATAATCCTTAATAAAATTCCGAAAATATTCAGTCCGTCCAAAGAATTGTTGAATTCCTTTCATATCCTGTGGCTCTGGATATTTCCGCGTTGCTTTTATTTTCTCCGCATTATATCTGTTGTTACCACCTTCGATTTCATATTCTAAATAATTTTTTTTCTGCGCAGAAACTAGCATTTTCCTCAATTTATTTCCAACGCATACTCCTCAGCCAACTTCAAAACTATTTTCAAATTATCTATTGCCACCTTTTCATCTTTTGCCAGAATAATAACATCGTCAAGGTAAATTGCAATAATTCTTTTCTACACAAGGGATCTAAAATATCGTTCAAACGTAGCAGGACTATTACAAAAGCCAAAGGTCATCTTAACAAATTCTTATTGTCCACTACTTGTTACGAATGCAGTATAATTTTGGCTTCTTATCTCTATTCCTATGGACCACAAAAATATTACCAAAATTAAGAGAAATTTACATGGATAGTGTGTATTATAGGAACTTATATATCGAAGAGTGAACCATGGTTAAAATGTTATGACCCACCTAAAATAGTCGTTGGCTTGGAAGAAGACCGTCATAACTCAGAAAAATGTCATTTTATGTTTTTTACCTTCCGTCACCTCTAGGTAAGGAAGGTATTGTCTTTGGTCAAAAAATTCGGTTATGAGTTTTCATTGAATAAGCACGTTTTAGGGTCTTTACAATACGATTTTACTATTTTTACGATGATGTCTGTATGTGTGTGTGTGTGTTCGTATGTGCGTGTGTGTGTGTGTGTGTGTGTATGTGTGTGTGTATGTGACCGCTTTTTCGTGGACGATATCTCCAATACTAGAATTCCAAAAATTACAATTCTTGCGTATTCCTCTTCCTTACAACCATATGCAGACCTGTTTAGATTTTGGTTATAATTGGTCGGCCGGAAGTAACCTCATTTGAAGATTTTAACAGTTTTCCTGAAAAAATCAGTTAAATGTTATTATAACTTAAAGAATATATTATTATCTATACGATTGATTGCATTTTATATTTGTTATTCAACAGATATAGAGTTAAAGAAGAATACAAATAATAAATTTCACATAAATTTCATAATTCAGCCAGCTATCCTAACTTAACCATGGAAACTGCTAATATTTTCAGGTAATTCAAATTGACAGATGTCAGTATCAATAAAATGTAAATCAATGAAAGAATAAGGGAAGTAACTCTAGTGTTAGAAGTTTCTAGATATATGAGAGACGATTACATTGGTTTGAACATGTCATGAGGAGAGATAAAATATATTAATAGAAGGTGGAAGAAACATAGGAAGACCATATATAAGATGAAAAGACTGTATTGTAGAAGACTTGAGGGAAAAGGAACTGAATGAGGAATGACACGCAAAACAAAAATGAGTGGCAGAAGAAAATAAAAAATGGCGACCCCCTAACGAATGGGAAAAACTAAAGAAGAAGAAGAAAATGTCAGTGTCAAGTGCAATTTGCATAGTTTGTTAATGAAATAACTTTACTGGAAATATAGGATCTTTTGCAAGACAATTTATGTATGGGCGCGTGCAGTAACATTATTTTGAATTTGTACATAATACACAGGATTGACGGAAGGTATTGTGCTGGCCACATCAGATTTTTTTATATGTAATAACTTTAAAACAACTATACTTTTGTGCAAAAATAATGAAAAACAAATGACATTTTTTGAGTTGTAATGGTCTTCTTCCAAAATGCAGGATATATTTTGAACATTGAAGTATAATTTTTTGTGTAATAAAGAAAAAAAATGTAATTACCATCTGGACTTACTCCTAAAAATTCGTAAGTAGTGTTTATGTCTAAACCGGACGTTTATGTTAAATTGGCCAATAGTGTTTTCTTTATTACACAATAAATGGAACTTCAATGCTCAATATACGGGGTGTTTCCTTTAAAACAACCAGTGTTTTTTACCTCCCGCTACCCTTGTGTGTGTGTGTGTGTGTGTGTATGTGTATGTGTATGTGTATGTGTATGTGTATGTGTATGTGTATGTGCATGTGTATGTGCATGTGCATGTGCAAGGGCATGTGCATGTGCATGTGCATGTGCATGTGCATGTGCATGTGCATGTGCATGTGCATGTGCATGTGCATGTGCATGTGCATGTGCATGTGCATGTGCATGTGCATGTGCATGGGTATGGGTATGGGTATGGGTATGGGTATGGGTATGGGTATGGGTATGGGTATGGGTATGGGTATGGGTATGGGTATGGGTATGGGTATGGGTATGGGTATGGGTATGGGTATGGGTATGGGTATGGGTATGGGTATGGGTATGGGTATGGGTATGTGTGTGTGTGTATCCTCTTTACCCTCTAACTCAAATACTATCGTTCAGAAAAATTTCAAACCTTGTATTTCTACCTTATTCTTATATGGAAAGATGATGTTGGATTTTGGAGTAAATCAGATAACCGGAAAAGGCACTTCACTGGAAGCTCAAAATAGTTTTTCTTCAATAAATACATTTAAATGTTATTTTTTCGAGAGAGTTATTATAAAAATTAAAGTTTTCTAAATTTTCTACAGGTTTGCGTTAATACGTTTTGTATATATTTTATGGATAAATTTCTATAATTATCTATAATTTTAATCCCGGAGCTTACGCTTTAAACACAACTCCATTGTTACAAAGTTCAGATCTCAAATGTATGTAACTGACAAATATATGTCACTGTCAACAAACTAATTATTTCAAATAATAATAGTAACTGGAGTTGCAGTCTTGGTGAAAAATGTTTATTAAGATTTCATCTACTTAACATTCCAACGTTTCGATTCCAAATGAATCATCCTCAGGGCATCGAAATGTCGGAATGTTAAGTAGATGAAATCTTAATAAACATTTTTCACCAAGACTGCAACTCCAATTATTTATCTTTAACCTTAACATCATACCAACAGTCAAGAAATACCAAGAAATTAATAATAGTAACGTTTTAAAAGAAAATAGTAAATGGAATAATTAATACAGTTTCCAGCTTAAGTACATAATAAGATAATAAAAATATACAATATATCATCACGGCATATTACCCATTGCTGGGTGAGCCAATCTGCTTCGTACACAGATGTCGGTAATAATGATGACATATTTGTACCGTGCGGGCGTTTACTAGGCGTCACTTCACGCGAATCTAGAGAACATGGTTCAATTCCGACCGACGCCAAATATTTTAGAATTTTAAATGGCAAAAAATTGACCCCTGTGGTTCACTATCCACGCCAGCAATAAATATAGGTAAGTAGATCAATAAATAAAATAAATATATCATAACAGCATATTACCCATTGCTGGGTCTACCAATCTGCTTTGTACACAAATTTCGGTAACAGTGATGACATATTTGTCCGGGTGTTTACCAGGTGTCACCTCTTGAACACTTATTGTTGGCGTGGATAGTACACAATAGGGGTAATTTCTGTGCCATTTAAAATTCGAAATATTTGGCGTCGATCGGGATCGAACCCGGTATTTAAATTTAATTAAATTTTAAGTATTTACATGAATAAAAATTAAGTTAAACGAGGGTATTTTGTTGGCCACATTAGATTTTTTGATTCTGATTTCAACGATATAAATATTGTTTTAAGCTTGTATAACAATTGAAAATGTGATTAAAATTTAGAAATAATATTACAATATTAAAATAGACTATGGAAAATTATGTATTTTCTTCTGGTCCTAAAATATCAATTTATGTGAATATAAAAATTTAGATAATTTATTAGAAATTCACGAACTGGGTTTGATACTTGGTTAAAATTTCCAAAAATAGTCAATAATGCAATATAAGCATAATACTCCGTTGATATATACGTACAGAAATAATGAAATAAATGTGCATTAATTTCATAGATTTTAGTACCTATATAATAAAAAAAGTAATAAACAATTAAACAGTTAAATCGGAGAGAAGAACTGACTCGTACAGAGCTGGTGAAAACACATTGTTGGAGTGTACGAATTCTCGGAAAACTTAGAAAGCGGAATTTTGATCCCTGAATTATCAAGGTCAGGCGTCTGTAAGGGATGTTGTACGTGAATTTGACAATGAACCGAAATGTTGGAAAGAGAAAATGAAGACAGCAACAAAATAAGTACGTAACTATTTACCCTAACAACAGTAATACATTATACAATATATTAGCAAGAATCAGCCTATCAATATATATATATATATATATATATATATATATATATATATATATATATATATATATATATATATATATATATTTTAAAAAAAATACCCTTTTTTAACATCCTGTAGACATATATGTATGTATGTATGTATGTATGTATGTATGTATGTATGTATGTATGTATGTATGTATGTATGTATATATATATATATATATATATATATATATATATATAATACACAGAATACCTAATTGCTTGTTCATTTATTTTTATTTTCCAATATATCTACATTTTTTAAAAAAGTACAAAATGGATATTATATATTTCATAGTTATTAAAATATTTGTTGATCCAATAAGTTAAAATAATAAAATGTATCACTGTCTATGTATAGAGATTGTTACTTATTGTGTAGAGTGGTAAATTGTCATGAAGGTAAGTATACGCCGGCAAATAAATATGGACTGATGCTCAACTTCTTCCCTTTTCCGCATCCTGTCCCTTGCCCTGCGATTGTACTGATTTTAATAGATTTCCAAATATTATTGTATACAATTATAAACAATTTGTTGATTGACGCAGAGTCGAGAGTCTTGTCGAGACTCGGGACAAGACGGCACTGACTGCAAGTCTCTTCTCGCCAAGTCCAAAGTAGTCGAGACTTAGTCAAGACAAAGACAAGACCGACTCAAGTCTCGTCTTGTGGCAACAATAGGGCAAAATCCGTAAGTTGGCATAACCTATGTCAGCATTGTGCTAAGTAAGAAAAGTGTTCATTATGTGGTGTGTGGCTAATGCTGACATGATTCAAGGAAACTGAGAACTACATGTAAATATTGTTCAAATAATTTATACTAATATTTAAAATTACAATTATTCGTATAATGATCCTGTTTCACATTTTTCAAAAAGTATTTTAGATGAAAGTTTTTGCAACATTTATCATAGTAATATTTTTAATAATTTATTGCCGTAAATAATTAAATAAAACGATTTGCGCCAAAAATAGTCACGAGAAACTACCCTCCAATCCTGTGACGTCAAAGCACATATATTACATCATTCACAGCCATAAGAAAATGATTTTTCCATCACCTATATTTATTTATGTTATTTAGGACCGGTATTTTCACTTTCGAATAAAGTTTCGAATAAGTATTCGTTAAATAAATTTATTCTATATAATTTATTCAAAGAATATTTCCATTGAGTCTTTTCACACATTTGACAAAAACAAATAGCTATCTGTCGAATAATTTTTACATTCGTGAATTGGTAACTTTGCAGAGTGAAATTGTGTCAGTGGAGAAGGATGGAGTTTTGCGTAGCCACGTTAAGTAGACAAGGATGAAATGTGTCAACTTCTTTTGAATCTGTACTTGTCAAAATTTTGTTTGACATCCTTAATGTCATCTATATCCTTCTGCATTTTTAGCCCCGGGACAGTGTAGTTTAACAAGTAATCTATTGCAGTAATCATACGCGGTTAAAGAAATATATATATATATATATATATATATATATATATATATATATATATATATATATATATATATATATATATATATATTGGAAAATTGTCCTTATAATTTTTGTATATTCCTTTCAGTTCGAGGTAAATGAATGTCACTATATAAAAGTATTCAAAGGTATTCAAAATCCGAAAATATTTTACCAGCATCAAATATCAGGATCTTTATAATGATTTACCCAAGGAGGGATTTACATATGCACTTTTGAGATCAAATACGAACCCCAATTTGTAATAATAAAATAGAACAGTTTGTTTTCAATCGGAATCTGTCAAAAATATCCTTGATGTGTGTGGTTAGGTCGTTGTCTGATCGTGTTTTCGATTTCTCGCTTTATTTATTCATAGCTCTAACAATCATCAGAATTATTAAAAATATTCAATATATCCACTTTGTTAATAAATCTGCACTATGTAGAAATGTAATGTACATACGAATAAACCCTTTATTCGCTACCCAACTAGCGAATAACTTATTCCGCGAATAACAGATGTTATTCTTTCGAATAAATTTATTTGCAAGTGAAAAGACAACAAAAATATTTATCCGAAGGTTAAATTTATCTATAGCTTTATTCGCAAGTGAAAATACCGGCCCTTATATAAATAAACGTAGGTGATAGCTTGTCACATGTTAATAATAATAAGCTTCAAATTTGAGATGTCTCATTATAAATGACTAATAAATTAACCAAACCTAAAAATATGACTATAGAGGGACCAATTGGAGCCGCCGAAGCTGAAAGTGTAACATTCAGTTTTAGATCACATGACTTTTTCAAAATTTTATCCAAATATCAATAATTAATTGTAAAATATGTAATGGATATATCGTGATATTTTCAAATTTGAGGCTCTTTAAAAAATATATTTTAAATTTAATACTTTGAAGGCATGTAAAAATTCATGCAACACTCCTATGAAATATCGTGATACAATTTGTTTTTTAGGCAGCGTATTTCAAACGACAGCCTTAGGGGCCTGGGTTCGTAATATTTATGAACCAAGAGTCGTAGGTGCAGTTTTTCGGTCAAGAATGCAGTTCGCACTCGAGGTGCATATATAATTTTTCGTCATATCATGTAGATATCATTTTATAAGAAATAAAGTTAAGTATACAATATTATTTTTTATACACATCTCTCATATTAATAATTAATGAATGTAGCGGAGCCTTAGATATCCTTGACAACAAAATAACATATTTATTCAACAAAAAAAAATCAAGTGTGCTGCGTGTCAGTGTCAGCGGAGGTGTCAGCTCTATTTATAATTTTTACCTCTCGCTAAGAGAGGTATTGGATTCATGCTAAATATTGCATATCCAGGTTTTAGTGAATAAGCACGTTTTAAGGTCCCTAGAATCCGATTATAACATTTTTACGATGATGTCTGTGTGTGTATGCGTGTGCGTGTGTGTGTGTGGTTGTTGGAGGTACGATTTCTCAAATTCTATAAGACTAAAAACCTGTGTAACAAGGGATTCCTTAAACTAACAGTAATGGGAAGAGTTGAATAGGTTCTGGTAACAATTGGACACCGGAAGTAGTAGTTTCTATAAAAAAAAAATTAAATATTATTTTTGAAACTTTGTTACTCCAAATAATAAAGATAATTAAATTCTCAATCTGATCCATTTAAAAAAAATATTATATCTCCTGTAGGTTTAGAGATTACAGAATAATCTATTGTAATAAATCTCGTTGCCCGAAAAACAGTTGCGATATTTAAATGTTTGTAATTGACAAATAAATGCAAATGTCAAAAATCGGCAGTTTTAATAACATAACTGGAAGATTTTTCTGAGAGGTACGCGTACATTTAATATATCTTATTGTATTATTAATTAAATATGTATTTAAAAATATAGGTATATTAATATTACATATATCCTTAAGAAATACTGCTAACACCGTCAATGAATTTGAAGAATTTTGAACATATTAGAAGAGTAAGACAAAATTCTTCATAGAACGAAAGAAGAGATACAATTTCAATTATTTGTGTGTACAAGAAATGTTAAATTCGTTACTTATAGGGCGCGAGCAGTCATGTGACTTTGTTGGCCTTGGCAAGCAGATATCGGGATCCGTGTCAATGACGGCAAGTAGTTATTTACATAGATGTCACAATTGTCATAATGTCATAATTTTTCATTCAAAATTTCAAAATATTCTGATGGATAGAAAATCATGATGTTTTGAATGAAAAATGATGATACTTCAACAAAGTTACATGACTGCTCGCGCTCTATGCAACATAAAATGAAAATGGCGAGAGGTATTGTGCTGGCCACAACAGATTTTTTTGTAATATATTTATAACTATTTCATCGATAACATATCTCAAGAATAAAAGAGGCAGCAAATGCAACCTCCCAAAGCTTTACTAGCGAAATTCCAATAAGGGTATTTGTTTTGTAGACAATTTACTTTTTTGCCCTATGTAGGCACCTAATGAAATATTTCAACCCGTTGCCTATGGTAACATGCTTTCCTTGGAAAACAGAAGAATTTTGGCAGACATAATCTTCTTATACAAAACATGTAATAATTTGCTTGATGCATCAACGTTTGTATTTAAAATATTTTTTTCTGTTAGCTGAAAGAACATTTGATCTAAGGACCTGTTCATTTTACCGCATTGTCATACAAATAATTATAGGAATTCACCTATAAATTGAATGATGTACACGTACAATGGTACAATTCTAAATTTACTGTTGTTGATTTGTTTTGTACATCAATGCAGCAATTTAAAACTATTGTTAAAAATAATTTATATTAATTCTTAAGTTCTTATTCACTCTGCGTATCATCATATCACTATGTATAAATAAATAAATAAATTTCGATCGTAGCGACATCTCTCGAGCCAGAAGCAACATAGTCCAGCTGATGTCCACCCTTAAGCCCTACCAGTCATATTTAATATAGAGCTAGTGCTCGTTTTATTCTATACGACTGAATTTAGTTCTGGCTTGCTCGAAGAGTCTTTGGCTTTAACATACATATTTAATATAGAGCCAGTGGCCGGTTTTCTCCTATACGACTATGTTCAATTCTGGCTTCTGGCTTGCTTAAAGAGACTTTGTAAAATTTATTTTGCGTACCTTTTAAAATACCTTTCTGCTTAATTATTTTCATTTTGGGTCTCCTACAGATTGTTCTATATCTTTCTTGTAAGTAACGCCCAAAAAATTTCAATATAAAATTTTAAGTACAAGCAAAGTTTCCAGATAAAATAATGGTGCAATTTCGGAAGCAACTGTCTCCAGACGTCGTTGGACGTATTAAGAGGCTTATACACAAAATTGCCCGCCGAAGTTACTTGATTTCATCAATTTACATCATATAAACAAAGATATTAAGTTTTGGTCTGACCCAACTTCACGCCATTATGCCCGAACAACAACACAGTGTGGAGGCAACAATATCATTGTACCCTGCGAAAACATTGAAACTTTTTATGCGTTATTTACAAGAAAGGTGTACGATAATGTGTATGAGCCCAAAATAAAAACAATTAAGTCGCAGGGTTTTTCAAAAGGTTCGCAAAATAAATTTTACAAAGTCTCTTTAAGCAAGCCAGAAGCCAGAATTGAACATAGTCGTATAGGAGAAAACCGGCCACTGGCTCTATATTAAATATGTATGTTAAAGCTATGTTAATTGTTGTAGGAACAAGCAGATTCTAATTCGCAATTCTTGTCTTTGCGCAGCTAGGCTGCGCTTCGCTTCGCAAATGCCTTCTCATCAAAAAAGTGTCACTTTTATTCCTAATAACACAATATACTATTATTCTCAAATGTAAAAGTAACATTTCGCAATCTATAATCAAAAATAACTATTTTACCTTTGTTGAATGCTCGTGTATTTCCCAAGTTGTTATTTTCGAAAAAATAAAATATATTCCACAAACAAATTAAGTGTGATTTTTGTAATATTTCTTTAATACTGCTATTAGATACAGCCTAAAATCGATGATAGCTTTTAAAAGCAAGATCAGCTTGTCTGTGCCTGGATCAAATATTCCCGGAGTTTCATTTAAGATACAAGACATATTTAATAGCTCGCGGGCTTGTGATTTACCTACAAAGCGGGATGATATTGGCGTCTGTTTATTTTTCTTTGTTTCTTTTTTCAGTAAAAATAACAATTGTACAATACTTATGTTAAAACGATCTTAATTATTCAATTGAACCTATGTTATAAATTGTTTTTATACAGTATTTTTGTACTCGTAATACTCAGAACCGTGAACGATTTAATTGCATACGTATATATATATATATATATATATATATAGTGTGTTAATTAAAAACCTGGCCATAGGCGTTTAACATGGGAAATCAGTTTTTCCTTGCGCAAAAGTTCCCAAATTATTTTAGACAAAAATACTTCAAATAAATGTTGTAGAGAATTAAATTCTGCATCCAGATTAGTTATAAGATTTTATTTTCGACGTTTCATAACCGAGAAAATCAATCTCAAAGTTTTTCGAAAATTGCTGATTTATAGCGATAGCCATGAAACTCAAACAAAATTACGAACAATTGTATGACATTGACACAATGAATTAGAATTTAACTTTTTTAGAATACATAGCTGTCAACATATACAAAATAAAATAAAAATGAAAACAAGAATAATGTATTTATTTAAAAAGAAAAACAGAAAACTAGAATGAATATAATTTTATATTAAATGTTCAAATAACCCTCCATTTTGCGCTAAGCAATACCCAAGTCTATTATAAAAGCCATGTCGAACATTATGCAGCTGTCTGGCATTTATTTTTCTACATTCATTGGAAATTACAGCTTTAAGTTTTTGTAATAAGATTCTATTGTGGTTTTACTTGGAATTTGTCGATGTGACCACATTACACTTATTAAATCACGTATTTTTCTATAGCTTTGTCCACAGTAACACCATTTTATAATCTGAAGCTTTTCTTCATGAGAAAACTGTTCCATACTTCCAAAAAAATATGTTACTGAACGAAAATCACAAAACACAAACTTTCTTTGACAGTTAAGATGTCATACAATTGTTTGTAATTTTGTTTGACTTCCATGGCTATCGCTATAAATCAGCAATTTTCGATAAACTTTGAAATTGATTTTCTCGGTTATGAAACATCGAAAATAAAATCTTATTACTAATCTGGATGCAGAATTTAATTCTCTACAACATTTATTTGAAGTATTTTTGTCTAAAATAATTTGGAAACTTTTGCGCAAGGAAAAACTGATTTCCCATGTTAAACGCCTATGGCCAGGTTTTTAATTAACACACTGTATATATATATATATATATATATATATATATATATATATATATATATATATATATATATTGAAAAATTAAAATGTTTGTAACTGACAGATAAATGTCAGTGTCAGAAATCCGGAGACATTACTGAAGATTATTTCTGGGAAGTATATACATATATTATTTCTTATTGTAGTAATAGTTAAATATTTAAAATTATAGGTATACCGTTCAGATATACTGTCAATTCCGACAATGAATTGGAAACATATCGAAAAATTAAAAGAGTAGGACAAAATTTCTTCATAGAATGAATTTCAACTTAAAAAATCTAAATATAAAAAATAGGTATAAGTAGAATTTTTGGTGTAGAGTGTAGGTATAAAAGAAATGTTAAATTGAATAGGACGCAAGCAGTCATGTGACTGTTGGACGTGACAAGCAGATATAGGGGCCCGTGTTAGAATGATAGCTATTAATTATATACATAGATGTCAAATATCATAATTTTTCATTCTAAATTTCGTGATTTTCTAATTTCACGTGGTTTATTTTTCTCGGCAAGTAAATTCCACACACACCTGGAGACAAATAAGCCACGTTAAATGTTGAATGAAAAATTCTGACATTTGACATCTATGTACATAATTATTAGTTGTAAGTCTGACACGCCCCCCCCCCCATATCTGCTTGTCAAAGCCAACAAAGTTACATGACTACTCGCGCCCACATCAGATTTTTCTTGAAAAATGCTGTTAAATATCATTTTTCACGTTTAATGTTATTATAACTATTAAAGAATATTTTATTCTCTATACGATTTGATTGCATTTAACGCTTCATATTCAATGGATTTAGAGTTAAATAATTAAATTTAAATTTCATGAAGCAGCCAGCTATGCTATAACTATAGAAACTCATAATAATTCGGGTAGTTTATATTTCCAACAAATTATAAAATATACGCAAATTTATCTGTGTGTGTGTGTGTGTGACGAAAGTTTCGGATCGCATAACTTCAATACAACAATTCCAAAAATTATAATTTTTTCGTATTTCTCAAGTTCACATCCAGAAGAACAAGTGATTAGATTTTGGTTATAATTGGTCAACCGGAAGTAGCCTCATTTGACGATTTTAACAGTTAAATATGATTTATTGACATTTAACGTTATTATATCTTAAAGAATATATTATTCTCTATACGATTTGATTGCACTTTATACTTCATATTAAATTTCATGAATCAGTCAGCTATGCTAACCATGGAAATTGGTAATATATTCAGATAATTCAAATTGACAGATGTCAGTATCAATAAAAAGTAAATGAATGTGGCAAAGATAAGGATGTTGAAGTAGATGTTGGGGAAGATACGGAAAGATACAAGGATGTAACCATAGTGTTACAAGTTTCTAGAAAGATACAAGAGAGACGATTACATTGGTTTGAACATGTCATGAAGAGACATGAAGAATATATTGAAAGAATGAATAGCTTAGTAACAGAAGGTTGAAGAAACAGAGGAAGACCAAAGATAAGATGGAAGGACTGTATTGCGGAAGACTTGAGAGTAAAGATGAGAACGACATGCAAAACAGAAATGAGTGGAAGAAGAAAATAAAAAATAGCGACCCCTAACGAATGGGAAAAGCTAAAGAAGAAGAAGAAGAAGAAGAAGATGTCAGTGTCAAGTGCAATTTGCATAGTTTGTTTATGAAATCTATAGATATTTCGAATTTATGTAAAGAAAAACCTTTTGATCCTTCTGCTGCTTTATAGGAATCAGATTTCTACCAGCCTATATTAATTGTAAATGTTTACAGCTCACCTTCCACAGATTTAAACATAGATTCAGATCGGGATTATAATAAAGACAAATCTTTTTCAGATAACTTAACAATGTATATGTTCAATAAATTTGATGTTCCAACAAGAGGACAATATTTTGGACCATCTGTTTATAAATATTGAAAATGATGTTGCTGTTGTAAAGAATAATATTATTTCTGATCACAAAACAATACTATATAAGAGTAATATTGGTAATATCAAGCCATTTAAAACAGTTACATACAATAGAGTTATTAATGAATCAAATATTAAAATTTTCAATGATGAATTAGCAAACGAATCCTGGTATGAAGTTTATGCTCAGTCAGACACGGAAGAAGTTTTAGTTATTTCTTTTCTTTATAATTAAAAAAAAATACCTTTGCAGAAAATACATCCACCGAATCCAAATAAAAAATGCTGGGTTGATTTAAATATTATAATTTCTAGTGCTAATTAAAATCTATTTCTAATTTAAAGCAGAATTATCCAGAATTCTTGCCATTGTATAAAAAAGCAAAACAAAAGGACATTCGTTTGGTATCTGAAACAAAAAAAAAAAATTCAAAATAAAATATTTGAATCATATAACATGGTAAAGATTAATATTATCAAAAAGAATACCAAAATTGAAGTTAACAACAACTTACAATTACGTCATAATAACAGAAAAATAGAAGATCCATTTAGAATTACCAATATTTTTAATAATCATTGTGGTATTATGGGTCAGTCATATTCAAATAATATTTCATGTAATATACTTTTAAATCCTGCCTGTGAACCAGAATTAGTTGACAATATTTTTTTAAAAAGATTTAAATACCCAACTATAAAATTTGGTTTGCTCGAAATCAATGTTGGTTTACCAAAGGGCACAGTATTAGCTCCGGTTTTATTTATTCTTTATATGAATGATTTGAGTAAAGTCCTAGGTGATAAATGTACTCCTATTATGTATGCGGACGACACTACTCTGGTTATTTCTGACTCTAAAGCATAGATGCTTTAATTTATAAATGTAATCATAGCGTTCAGTCTTTGATATTTTAGTTCCATGAAAATTATTCTTGAATGATAGTAAAACTAATATTCTACGTTTTCATATGCATCATTCTAACAATTCTGATATACTGGTCAAATTCTAGAATTATAAAAAAGTAACGACGCCGTAAGAATTTTAGGCATACTTATCACTGACAATCTCAATTGGAAGCCTCTCTGCGAATAGCTTGTCTCAACTCTTAATAAATTATGTTTTCAAATTCGACACCTAAAAGAATATTTAAATTTAAACCAATTATTGTTTTTTTTTTACTAGGTATGCTTGTGTGGAATCTCGCTTGAGATATACGAGGGCGATTTAAATTTAACCTGCATTTTATTTTTATCTGGTCGATACAAATTACAAATTATTATTATATACACATCATTTTTTTAAAGTACCAATCCCCTTTAAAATAAACTTGTCCTATCGTCGTCGAAAAAAAATCGTTTGGTTAACGACTTAGCCAATTTTGCACCGGATCCTTTACTTCCTCATTAGAGGCAAATCGCGTGCCTCCCAAGAACTTTTTGATAGTCACTTCGGGGCCAAGTCTGGATTATATGGGGAGTGAGGCAATACTTCCCAGCCAAATTTACTCAATGTATATAACTGAAGTCGTTTCTGCTGTTGTTCCGCGGAAAGTTGTTTTTGAACCCAACTGGCGCTAACTTTACTAAATTCAAGCTTGTCTTGGACAATTGTGTAAACACTACCAATACTAATGTTTACGATCCCAGCAATATTCTTCACAGATATTCGCCTATTGCTCCGGATCAGCTGGTCAACTTTTTGAATGTTCCCAAGATTCAGAGCAAATGATGGAGGGGCAACATGTGGTAAGTTCGGCACGCGCTCACGACCACCTGGAAGGATTTACACCACTCAAAGACTGTTCCGAGTGATAAACACTCTTCTTCAAAACAGTTTATGAAGTCTCTGATGAATATCAGTCGCTTTTATACCTTCATTGAAAAGAAATTTAATAATTACACGTTGTGGAACAGAATTTGATACATTGTTGCACGACATTGTTAATACAATTGACAGTATTAACACAATGAAGTTGCAGTTGTTTATGGCGTTAGCTAACATGCCTACTTCGATGAATATAAAATTATTTTGCAGTATCTCTTCACTTATGTCCAGAAAAAATAAAATGCAGGTCAAATTTGAATCGAATATACATTATTATTATTGTTGTTATTATTATTATTATTATTAATATTTTTATTATTATTATTATTATTATTATTATTATTACTATTATTATTATTATTATTATTATTATTATTATTATTATTATTATTATTATTATTATTATTATTATTATTATTATTATTATTATTATTATTATTATTATTATTATTATTATTATTATTATTATTATTATTATTGTTATTAAACCGTACTGGTATTTTATCTACTAAAAAAGATTTGATTTTTTTTATTTTTTTACAGCATGGGAAAAAACATATTATTGTCCCAATTCTAATTTATAAATTTATATTAAATATATTTTTAATGCTTTATTTTACATGTTATTTATTAAAAATAAAAATGTATCCTAGATAATTGCTTATTATTTTCAATAATTTATTGTTTCAATATTTTTTCTTATTTTGTAAATTTATCTAGTTATAAACAAAATAAATTACCTAAGGTTCTAAAAACAAATTTCATATTGTTTAATGTAATTTTGAAAACAGGGCAGTATGATTTAAGAGATAGGTTTCCTAAAAGGTACTTACCTTTTACATTGTCTTATAAAGTGACTTTAAACGCATGTGTTATTTAAAAGAAGGGCTGACTTTGTAAATAGAAGGCATTATAAAACATACTATAGGCAGAAACATAAATTTTCGTACCAATTCATCCTGAATAATAAATAAAACAAAAATCTCTTAGGTAGTACGATTTTCGCAACTTTCCCCTACATTTATTTTTTTAGAAAATTTTGGAATTATGCAAAGAAATTTGCGAGATGTTAGTAATCCATTCTCATTACAGTGAAAAATATTTACGAAGATTATTTAACGGAAGGGTTCAAAATTACTTGGTTTTTAGTTTCACTATATACTTATATATATATATATATATATATATATATATATATATATATATATATATATATATATATATATATATATATATATATATATATATATATATATATATACAATATGTTTTAGTTTTAGGTTATTTTAGTTATAGTTCTGATGATGCTATTGTATAGCGAAACTAGTTAACAAAATATAAAAAGTATATAGTGAAACTAAAAACCAAGTAATTTTGAACCCTTCCGTTAAATAATGGAGTGCAAGTTTCACCAAGTAAGAGCGGAAACCATAGAAGAATTTACGAAGATGTTCAAACTGAGTAAGGTGTTGTTCATGATATTATTTGTGAACTGGATGGTCTCATGTCACAAGATAAAAGATTTACATTCATTCCAAATTATTTTAAAGTGAATAATAAATTTATAACTTAAATGTTTTGTGGCCGGTTGCACCAATGTAACTTAAATATTAAACTTGGCTTAAATTGACAACATTGCATTGAAATAAAATGTTAAATTAATTATATTATATTGCTATAAAATGTCGATTTAGATTGTTTTTTTTAAACTTTCTTAAAATTTAAGCTTGTTGATGCAACAATTAATTCTTAATATTGAACAAATTTTCAGATTATTCTAACACTTAATTTTAATGCCTGGCAATGGGTATTATAAGGAATAATAAGGCAAAATTTCAATTTTCCGGGACGTTACAACGATTTGCAAAACTTCAAACTAGCAAAAGTGAACTGCAAAACTAGCTTTGTCATTTAATTTGCCCAAAAAATCCGTTTGTGTTCACAAATATAATCTACCATTAGAGAATATTGTACCGCGGAATATCTTGCACCCCGAATTTTCTTATCACTCATTATTAAAAACTCAAAGGTCAAACTGTTCACAATCTATTACTTCACGTGTCAATAGAGTACAAATGTGTGTAAATATTGAGAATTGACATGCCTTTTACCTCACTTGTTAATAACTTTACTACTATATTTAACAACGATTGTTCACAACGACCGTTTTTAGAAATGTCGTTAATTACTTATTTACTGAATACTAATTGAATGGTAGTTGTTACAACAGTTGTTAAAAATCGTTATTAACTCTCAGTCGTTGCCTAACAACTGTGTTAACAACTATCTTAGTGAATTAGGCCGATTGTAAAATTATTCATTAACGATTTTATTTCTATGTAGCTTTTTATTTTAGTTTTAGAAATGGTGCGTACATGCTAAGGAACTATTTAAAAAATTGGTGCTAACACAACTGGACAGTAAAAATAAATAAATAAAAAACAACATTATTGGTAATGTTTTCTTTGAATTCGGTAACGTAAAAAAATATAATGTTGCAGGCATATTATCTCTTGCGAATTTTATTCTTATATTAAATATGTACGAGTTATCCAACATTACCTTCTTTTAAATATTTTAATATCTATAATAAAAGGTCCTTGTAAGTTACAAAGGAGTTTTTGAAAATAGAAGTCAGTTCAATTAAACTAAAGTTAAACCGTTTCGATGATTCTTTTATTTTTCAAATAACGTATATATATTTTTACCGAGCTTCTAATAATTTATGTATTATTGCGGTAAAAATTAAATAAGTTCTCATACATAATCTGAACTAGTATAATAAACTTACTGCAATCGTCGAAAAATACCACTTTTCTTTACCTAATATTATTATTATTATTATTATTTAAGTTGAGGGCTTTAAGCCCTAACCTCTTTTGTCACTGCGACCTGCAATATTGTAACATAGTTTTCTGGAAGTAGTTCCAGATTTCTTATGGAGCCAATTACTACTCCAGGAGTCAGTCTCCCGATCTCATTTGCCGCGAGGTTCCATTTACCTAGATGGTTAAGTCTTATTACGGCCACACTTTATATTCAAATACAATATGTTCCGAAGTCGATAGATATTGTTTTCAGGCGTACCATTATTGCATAGATGATGTTTCAGAGGGCAATAACCATGATACTTGTTATAGGTCTAAGGTCCCTTTTGCTGAGCTCTTTGGTGTTTGTCGACGAGGGTGAAATAAATTTCTTTCACTGACTAAGATCCGGGATGTCTTTCCAATGTGATAATAAAAGATAAGGTACGATCGGACTCCTCTACGTAAGGTATTGGAGATACAAACGGCGGTTTATCTAGGCAAGCGGCGAAAAACATTCACCAAACTCGACTTAGAACAATCGACGGTACAGCACTCTGCGACTTAGGCTCTACTGAGGGCTCGTAATAAGCCGCGCTTAATAGAAGTTCTCGACCAAGGAGCTCGGACACTAAGCTCTACTCTGAAGAACTGATTTTACTAGACATTGTACGGCTTTTTATACCCGAGATTTTGCAATTCGAGTAAAATCTTGCATATTTTAAAGAGCGGTAAAACTTTAAACTCTGAGCGTGTGTGGTGGCGCTGCTGATGCTCATTCGAAAAAAAACTAGTTTACTAAAAATCGTAACATTTGCAGACAGTCACAGTACTCCAAAATACATCTAAAAATGCTAACAGACATTATAAAATAATATTTTATAATAACAATATTTGAGCATGCCATTTGCAAGCGCTGCTCAATTCTCGACGGTGACACATAACCCATAAACGACTGATAGTTCTAGCGGTCAAATAAATGTGCACACAAACGTATAATAGACTCTACCGGCAACAAATAAACAATATAGAAACAATATACACAGTGTACAAGCTTTATATCATGGTTTTACAGCACATAGGTAAGTCAAAATATACATTTATTTGTAAATCTCTGAATAGATTATGATTTCAGTTTCAGCATGTGGTGATTTATTTCCGATCTACGTAGTTTGTGGCTTACTATAATTATATATAAGTCCTAATATTTTATAATAACAGTGTTCAATGCGCCCCATATTATAGGTTTTTACATCATAACAGCGGTGACGGCTAGGCAGTGTGTTTTGAAACAACAAAAATACTGTTACAGTGACAGATGGCCACAAAAATATACGGAAAATTGTAGTAATCCACAAGACGGTTATAGCAACAAACTGAGACGAGGTCTGTATCGTTACAGAGACTATGTCTGCCTCCTCCCAGATTTTAAATTCAATATTTATATTGCTTTAAGGTTCAGGTCCGTAAAACCGTAATTTTAGCAAGATCATCTGCTTTTTCATTGACTAGAACCCCCTCATGCCACCGTACCCACCACAAAGTGACGTAGTTGTCTTTGACCACTTGTTGTAGGGTGTTCATGCAATTCCAGACTAGCTTTGACTCACAAGTGAAAGCACCTAGTGCCTTTAAAGTATCCTGGTTGTCTGACATTAGGTTTATTATTGCTGGTTTGAGACCTTTGTTTAGGTTTATTTGAGCACAGAGATTTATTGAGTAGATCTCTGCTTGAAATATAGTAGAACTGGTGCCTGTGGATTTCTTTATTTCATAACCTGAAACCTAATACACCCACTCCAGTTTCTCCTGAAACTAGTTTTGAACCATCCGTAGACAAGGCCAAAGAATCCCTTGGGAAGGGTGACCCTCCTACTGTCCACTGAAAGCGATCACTATTGATTATACGTCTGCTCAAAATTGTATCTTGTTATTTTATCACAGACAGGCATGGCTATTTCATCTAAGTGTATCTCAGAATTTTTAAGTGGCCCATGAGATCCTCATGTTTGAAGTGTTTTGTCCTCCTGAGACTAAGTGCCTGAAGCATCACCTCTTTCATCACTTGAAAGCGCAGAGGCGTTAGCCCCAGAATCACTTCCAGTGCTGCAGTTCGACAGGCATTCATACACCTGTAATACAAGCACAAGGTAATCGTATTTTCCGCGTGTGCTGTACATTGTTTAACTTTTGGCCACCATACTAATGATGCATAGATGATCATGTGTCTGACTACAGTGATGTATAACCAGTAGGCCATTTTTGGCTGCAGCCCCCAGTTTTACCTATTAAACAATTTTTTTTTCACTTACGATTATTTAGTTACATGCAATATTTCGATAAATACAAGTAAATGTAATTACTGAGCCAGTCCATTACTGTGATAACTTTAAAAAAATCATTTTTAAATTAATGGGTGATTCTACCATTTTATGGTTATGATCACCCAACTTTTGAAAACATAGATATAGCGTCACGAATTTGTTTCCATGTCAAACTGTTTTTTGTGGACCTACATATCCTTGAAGAATGTGAAATATCAAAATTATATTTATAAAAAATAATAGTTATTTATATATGTTAAAAGAGATATTTTATGTTGTGAAAAGGAAAATCGGAAAACGGCGCAAAGCGGAGTGGTCCAAACCTTCGAACAAAATAAAATTGAATGGATGAAGCTGTTGGCACTCCGTGAAACATTGTAAATTATTAAATAAAAACACTTGGTTTCGTTTCACAAATAAAGTAAAATAAACTTAAACTTTATTGTACAATTTCGCCAGTTACGGCATCTTCAGAAGTACAGAGGATGGTTTTGACAAACACAAGTTAATACAGTTACAAGTAAACAAATACAGAGAAATTAAGGACTGGGGGTTGGTACCCCCTTACCAACCAAGGGAGCGGAGGGGGATGGGGAAAAGCCCGAGATCACACAATCCAAGAACGGATGTTCAACAAGATCCAACTGTTCATTCATCAATGGCAAGCCCATGTGAATGTGCCTATCAATTTCAAAAGATTCAAGGAAAGTCAATCTTGGGCCTTTCCACTCTTTATGTAAAACACTAAAATTATTTTGATGACATGTATGTTGGTTTTCTAGTAAATGTTTTGCCAAATTTGAGTTGTATTTGTTGTTTTTGAAAGAGGACATGTGTTACTTAAATCTAATAAGGAAATTTGTACCTGTTTGTCCTATGTAAGCAAAATTACAATTCGAACATTCTATTTTGTATACCCCCGAATTGCATAGTGGATCTTTTTTAACTAATTTGTTGTTAATCAGTATGTTTCTGAGAGTATATTTGTTATAAAACCCAGCAGCAATGTTATATTTTTTTAATTCATTGGCAAGACTATGGCTGACACCGTGGAGATAGTGTAGTTTTTTGTAATTTTTTTTACTATTGTCTACTGTAATCACGGGATAAAAAAATTGAATTAATGATTTCTTTCGTTTTTGGTGATATAACTTGTAGATAATATCACTACTGTAACCATTTGAGATAGCTATGTCTATAATAATGTTTAATTCTTTGGTATGGTCAATGGAATCCATGGGGATTCGCAAGAGGCGGTCTAAGTAGCTATGGAACACAGAAAGTTTTATATTTGTGGGATGGTTTGAGCTAGCTGGAATAATTATATCACTAAAGATCTCTTTTCGGTAAATCTTGAATTTGAATTTATGGTTTATATTAATTAATGTAATATCCAGAAAATTTATAGATTTGTTTGTTTCTAATTCCATTGTGAATTTTATATGTGGATTTTGACTGTTCAGTAAATTTAAAAACCGGTTTAATTGTCTATCAGAACCAGAAAATAAACAAAGAATGTCATCCACATACCTGTACCAAAATAAGACACTGTTTATCAGGGAATTTTGACTTAGTAATAAATTAGTTTCTAAGGAATCCATAAAGATTTCGGCTAAAAGCGGTGATAATGGTGAGCCCATGGGAAGACCTTCATTCTGAATGTAGAAGTCATCATTGAAAACAAAATAATTTTGATTCAAACAAAGTTGTAATAGATCTAAAACTTGTAGGCTTTTTTGTGGAGATACAAAATTCTTCATAAGTTGATTTCCAATAATTGTAATTAAGTTTTTTACTTGTAACTGTATTAACTTGTGTTTGTCAAAACCATCCTCTGTACTTCTGAAGATGCCGTAACTGGCGAAATTGTACAATAAAGTTTAAGTTTATTTTACTTTATTTGTGAAACGAAACCAAGTGTTTTTATTTAATAAAATAAAATTGCTTTTACCCCGTATATCATACACTATTTTTTTACCATCATTACTTTTTTACCTCCCGCTACCCTTGGTAAGGGAGGTATAGGGATCGTGCTAAAAATCGCATATCGGGATTTTGGTAAATGACCACGTTTTAGGGTGTTACAATCCAATTTTAACATTTTCACGATGATGTCTGTGTGTATGTATGTATGTGTGTGTGGATCCTGTTTACGCTCTAATTCAAATACTATCGTTCAGAAAATTTTGAAACCTTATATTTCTAACTTGCTCTTACATGGAAATATCCCATTAGATTTTGGTGTAAATCAGGTACCCGAAAATGGCACTTTACTGGAAGCTCAAAATAGTTTTTCTTCGAAAAATACCTTTAAATGTTATTTTATCGAGATTTATGTTATATAAAAATTAAAGATCATTAAATTTTCTACAGGTTTGCATTAATACTTTTTATATATATTTTATGGATAAATTTATAAAACTATCTATAATTTTAATCCCGGAGCCTACGTTTTAAACACAACTCATTCACATGGTTACACAATTCAGATCTCAAATGTTTGTAACTGATAGATATATGTCACTTTCAACGAACTAATCATTTCAAATAATAATGTTAACGTTTTAAAATATAAAAAAAATATTTTGGCTTTTAGGTTCACATATTTAATTGAAAATGAAGTCAGTATAATTGGACGTTTCGGGTGTAAAACCCACCCATCATCAGAAAATACAAATTCGTAAAAAAATACATTGTGAAATAAATATTTGGGAACAATTACAAAAGTCGTCTTTTATGATACAACAAGGTTATAGAAAAACAGCACCATTTTTCGGCGACTAAATGGAACAATAATTATATGGAAAGCAACTTAATACAGTTTCCAGCATAAGTAAATATGTAAAAATATATGTAGGTAAGGTAATAAAAACATATCATCACGGCATATTACCCATTGAGGGTGAGTCAATCTGCTTTGTAGGCAGATGTCGGTAATAATGATGACATATTTGTTCCGTGCAGGCGTTTACCAGGCGTCACTTCACGCGAATCTTGGGAACGGGTTTGGTTCCGACCGACGCCAAATATTTTAGAATTTGAAATGGCACAAAATTGATCCCTGTGGTGCACTCTCCACGCCAGTAATGAATATAGGAAAGTACATAAATAAATAAAATAAATTTATCATCACGGCATATTACGCATTGCTGGGTCTGCCAATCTGCTTTGTACACAGATATCTTCGGTAAAGATGATGACAAATTTGTACCGTGCGTTTACAAGGTGTCACCTCACGAGCACTTATTGCTGGCGTGGAGAGTGCAACACAGGGGTTATTTTTCTGCCATTTAAAATTCGAAATATTTGGCGTCGGTCGGGATTGAACCCGGTATTTAAATTTAATTGAATTTTAAGTATTTACATGAATAGATATCTTCCGTCATGCACCAAACCATTTTCACAATTTCATTGAAAGCTCTTGAAATCCATTACGTGTTCTCTTATTCATCGCACGCTACATTTAGATTTATTATTTTTTGTTTTGTTCTTTTAAATATAAATTGTTTTATACTTTGTATATCCATATCCTGTAATTAGGCAATTGCGCCTGCTGGATATTGTACTCGGATAAATAAATAAATAAATAAATATTAAATAAATAAATAAATAAATAAATAAATAAATAAATAAATAAATAAATAAATAAATAAATAAATAAATAAATAAATAAATAAATAAATAAATAAATAAATAAATAAATAAATAAATAAATAAATAAATAAATAAATAAATAAATAAATAAATAAATAAATAAATAAATAAATAAATAAATAAATAAATAAATAAATAAATAAATAAATAAATAAAAATTAAATTAAACGGGAGGTATTGTGTTGGCCACATCAGATATATAAATTTGTATTTCTAATATTTTTTTGACATATGTCGAGAATGTCGATTTGTTGTTATATTCGTCATCAGCAAGGTAACTAATTCAGTTTTAACACTGGTGTCATAAAATAGCACTAGATTGAGAATGCCAGTGGCGCGACTGATACTACCTCATTCCATTGGTAATACACCCGGTAGACGGTATTTTATCGCCAATTAGAATAATTCATATTCGTGACATTACATTGCAACACAAAATCCCTGTATGTCCGTAGTATTTTAATTATATCATTTTATTTCTTTATAAATAATCAATTTTAAGTAAATACTTCCAGTTTATTTTACTAATTTCTCTTAAATCGATTGAGCTGGAATAGCCTATTTAAAATAGTCTCAAGTAGAAGTAAATTAGAAACAATGGGAAATAAATGATTAATACTTATAATATTTGCATTCATAAGGGAAAATCGCCTATTTTTTTACTACTTACTAAATACTTAATCATACCACATCAATAAACTTTTATATTTAACGCCACATTGTGGCGGTATATAGAAAGTATTCATAATTTCATTACGAAAATCTACGTACAATAACCAAAACATTAAAATTGTAAACATACATACATACATACGTACATACAAGTCACGCATATTCCACTTAGTGCGTTAGTATAAACCCGAAAATAAAAATAATGAGCGCAGCTGACTCACTCCAGTAACAACATTCTTACTAACCATTCATTTTCATACAGCAAATATTCCTCACTCCTTACATATTACAGTAGCCGATTTTCGGTAGCGAAATACCACATCAGGACCACAATAATAGTTACGAAACAATCATCCTTCACATCCTACACCACACATTCCTGTCCACACTTCTTTCGCCTTGTCCACATTTATCATCGCTTTCATACATACGCAGTTATATCGGGCAGGCTGTGACAGTGACAGTTAAGTATTATTTACTTAATTGTTTACACAGTGTTATTTGTGTAAAATTGTATTTTATTACAAAAAAAAATAATCACTTTGTTATCACAGCTTACCTGAAATGGCTTATCAAGTTAGTTATGTATAATTTTATCTTACGTTTTTGTAATTTATTTCTTCAATAAAAATGTACTTAAAGCTTAACTCTTAATTCATAATTTTACGTAGAAACAAGAGCAGAAGTATAAAGATTATAAACGACAATCACCACCATCAAAAGTTTTCAAGGCAGCTGATGTACATAAATCTAATAAGGAACATATATCTCAAATGTGGACACTTGAATACTCTATTATTCATGTGGCCATATCTCATGATTGCTTCAAAATGTTACTATGGTTTTGAAAATCAGAATATACATGCTGAACGTTGAAATATAATCAATTATTTTTCACTGATGATTTGAAGTTATTTCATAATATGTCCTCTATAGAGGACCAGAATGATGTAAAAAATCTTGAAAACTGGTGCTTAAGTAATGAACTGAAGTTAAATGTTTCCAAGTGCAAAATAATGTCATATTGTAAGAAATTTAATCCCATTACACACAATTATTCACTGTATAACACTACCTTATTTAGATGCGAAGAAACGTTAGAATTAGGAATAAAATTTGATAAAAAGCTTTCATTTGTACCACATTTGTCCACTTTGACCTCTAATGCTAACAAAGTGCTCGGTTTCATAATTCGCAATACAAAATCTTTCACTGATATATCTACCGTTTTTACTTTATATTTTAGCTTCGTTAGATCCATATTTGATTATTGTGCATTAATATGGTATCCAAATTATAATATATATATATATATATATATATATATATATATATATATATATATATATATATATATATATATATATATAGTCAATTGAAAACGTTCAGAAAAAAATTCTTATATATGTTTACTTTAAAATAATGAATTATTATGCCGAACGTAATAATCATGTGAAATTTTACTAAATATTTTTGGTTTCAATTCAAATAATATAGATGGTCCTCTATTATTATCATATATTAGCTTTCACATGCCTAATTTTAACACACGCTCCTCATGTACTTTTTATTTACCGACGAATAAATTCGTTACTTAAATCACCAATATTCAATGCTTGTAAAATATATAATATTTATAAAGATACTTTAAATATTTTTGATAAATTGATGTTTCTGTCCTGCTATTGGGCTTGTCCTGTAGGTCTGTGTATTTCATAAATAAATAAATAAAACCGACAAAGCTGCCCCAATTCGTGACATATGGATAATGCTAAATAATAATTTAGAAAACAACTATAAGCCGTCCGAATGTATAACAGTGGATGAACAACTGTTTCCTTATAGAGGACATACAAAATTTACCCAATACATTTCTTCAAAACAGGCAAAGTATGGTATACAAATATTTTGGCTTGCGATGCGGCAAATGCTTATCCTTTACAAGGTAAACTTTGTACTGGAAAATCACCAGATGGTGAATGTCAAGTCAATATTGCTGAGCGTACAGTTCTAGATTTAGTTGCCAAATATAAAGGTTCTGGAAGAAATATAACTACAGACAATTTTTTTAAAACTTGACTTTAGTAGGAACCGTCAGAAGAAATAAAACTTTTCTTGCTCTCAATATGCGGCCGAATAAAAATAGAACTATAAACTCCACAAATTTTGCATTTAGTAAAGTAGCAACTATATGTAATATGTGCCCAAAAAGAACAAATCGGTTATTCTATTATCATCACTGCATACGTCAGCCAAAGTACAGCAAACTGCCGCTGTAAAACCAGAAATTATAAAATATTACAATGAAATGAAAAATGTTGGCTGAGTATACAGTAAATCGTTGGCCGCTAGCATTTTTTTACAATATTGGTTGACGCTGCTGCATTGAGTGTATACGTAATTCATATGGAGCACAATCTTAGGCTTACAACAACTGACCGACGACGGAGATTTCTAAAAAAAACTTGCAATTGAGTTATGAGTGTCGCCTATACAAACTCGAAGCACTATTCCAAAAGTTGTGGGCAATTATTTTACACGTACTTCTATAGAAATGGTTCTAGGACGCCAAATTATAGAAACAGTCGTTACAGCAGTCAGAGATCACCCATCTCGTGATACTTCTAGGCATATTTTGATAGTTGAAAAATGCTACATTTGTCGAGAATTGAACTACAGACAAAGAAAAACGCGAAAGCATGTAATTCTTTTTTGAAACCAGTTTGTAACGAGCACTCTGCTACCAAGGCAGTTTGCGACATCTGTAACCAATAGGCAGAGTATGACTATTATGACCTTGTTTATATTCTGTACGTATTTTTTTCTAAATAGAAAAATGTGAAAATACTGTTTTATTTTTTCACCACAGTTCCTATCCAATTTTATATAAAACTTATAGAGGAACCTGGGTACCCGCACCGTCATTAGAAGTTGTAATAATTTTAGACGCCATTTCTCATTTAAAATGAATACTAATAATGAAATAATATAAAACAAATTTAGAGATGTCACAGAATCTCCAAACTCAGCGATTTTGAACACAAAAAATAACAATATTTGAGACCACAAAATTCACCTGGGTACCCTTTTAGTCACATAAAGGTTAAAAAAAATCTATAATATTTATTTCAGGACATCTGTAGATGAATTTCGATAAATTGGATGAAGTACTATAGAAGTACAAGACGCAGAAAATAATGATTTAAGTCGTCTCCGACGTCCTTATACTCGGTTATAGATACGACAATTTTAACAAGTGGGATAATATCGAATTTTACAACAGGTTTAGATAGTCAAAAGAAACAGTATTGTTACTTTTGCCTTTGATTGAAAATGAAATAAGACATCGTACGGACATGTTAACGTTCTTATAAACACACAATCTTTCATAAATTCATTTAGATTGTTCATAAAATGGAAATCTGGTACAATTGACATTGGCAAAAATACACATTTTATTTTATATACATAGATTATCGCTTTTTAATATCAAAAAGTAGAGAACAATAATTGTAAATATTAGGTAATCTCCATAAGATAAGATATAGGTACCTATAGCTATGTGAAATACTGTCTTGATGTCTCGTTTTATGCAGTCATAGTTTAGTCTTAAAGTTTATGTATCACGATGCATACTTCCTTCGGTTTGGGAGATAAATTAGATGGCGATTTTATCCCACGCTTTATTCTTTTCCTTGTTTTCTATTAGGTTTGTAAATTTCATACAGATATCAATTAATAAATTAATTTCATTACTGAAATTAGCAGCTCTAACTCTTTTCGATGACTTCGACATTGTCACAAATTCACAATTGACTGCAAGTTACTAAATAAATATACTCAAGTAAGGTGAAATGTTAACTGAGAAACACCAAAACAGTAAAAAGGAGACATGAAAATGTCAAATATATAAATGAGAAACGTGAAATAATTTAAATGTTTCATCTCACTTCAATACATTGTTTATTAGATCTATGTATCTCACTCTTCAACGCAAAACTTCGTGTGAAATGTTATCAACATAAGAATATAAATTTATTTAATAGGTACCTAATACTTAATAAATAGCTAATTTGTATTGATATTACAAAATAAATTATTTAGCTAATAAATAAAAATAGTTATTAGAAACTTTATTAATAACCGGATTCGCAGAATATTAATTCTCTCTGCAATATTTTGCGTTGAGTATACAGCTAACAAGTTCATCTCCCTGACGAAACTGTCAAAATCGCTGTTGAAAATGACATTTTGATTTGTCATTGATATCAAATGAAAATGATTGAAAATATAAATAAGAAGAGGAAAAGAAGAAAAATATATCTCGAAGACAAAAAAAGAGTTTAATAATTAGAGTGGAAGAATATTTACATATTATGGAAAATACGAAAACCGACGATGTGTTGTAGCACGAAAAAATAAAGCGTGGAGTAATTTTGGACAAAAATATGATCGTTCATAAAAAACTGGCATATTTCTTCCTTTTATTGGCTCCAGATGATGCCGAATCGTATTTACAATTTCATAACCCCTTGTTTCACAATCGCTTTCAAAAATCTACTTCGTCGAATTGATTATAGATTATATTGATCATTTCTTTTACGCGATAATAACAATTTCTTCACTGGAATTTGTTAAGAATGATGAAAATTATATTCTAATATTTCATTTTCTATAATTATTTATCTACTCGTATTATCCATTTTAGATTGGTACCTACATATAGCAAATATTCTTTTGATCACCTTTCTGTATAATTTCATATAACACTCACAATAAAAATGTCAAGTATCAAACTATTCGTTGAATAAATATTTAACTGAGCAAATATCACCAGATAATTTACGATTTATTCGTTGAATAGTTGGTAACTGACGTTGGTGAAACAAAAATTTCCCAAGTTTAGAAAATACGACTATCAACTTTTATTTTTTTAAGGAGCAACAATTATTTTACTAAAATATAAATAAATATATCATCACGACATATTACCCATTTCTGGGTGTGTCAATCTGCTTTATACACAGATATCGGTAATGATGAAATATTTGTACCGTGTGGGCGCTTACCAGGCGTCACCCCCATTTTTTACCTCGCGCTAAGAGAGGTATTGGACTCGTGCTAAAACCGTATATCTAGATTTTAATGAATAAGTACGTTTTAAGGTCTTTACAATACAATTTTAACATTTTTACGATGATGTCTATGCGTGTGTGTGTGTGTGTGTGTGTGTGTGTGTGTGTGTGTGTGTGCGTGTATGTGTGCGTGCGTGCGTGCGTGTGGATTTAGCGATAAAAGAAATATAATATATAAAAAAAATTGTTGTAATAAATCTTATAGTCGAAATAATACCATGGAAACCAAATGAGAAATTAAAATGTCCATAACTGACAAACAAATTTCAGTGTCAGAAATCCGAAGACATTACTAAAGACTTTTTCTGGGACATAAATAAAATAAATAAATAAATATTTCATCACGGCATATTACCCATTGCTGGGTGTGCCAATCTGCTTCATACACAGATTTCGGTAATGATGGAATATTTGTACCGTGCGGACGCTTACCAGGCGTCATCTCACGGGCACTCAATGCTAGCGTGGAGAGTGCGCCACAGGGGTCAATTTAGTGCCATTAAAATTCGATGTAATTTTTAGCGTCGGTCGAGATCGAACCCGGGTCCCCAGATTGACGACCAGACACTCAGGCACACGGCCACGAGACCCCATACATATATTATTTCTTTTTGAATAAATTGTTAAATATTTAAAATTATAGGTATATTACATATACCCTCCAGATATACTGTCAATCCCGACAATGAATTGGAAACATATCGAAAAATTAGAAGAGTAGGACAAAATATCTTCATATAATGAATTTAAATTTAAAAAATCTACATATAATAATAATAGTTTTATTTGCTTCGATATTACAATCGTATACAAATAGGATTGGCAATAGTTATATATAATAGAAATTAAGATACCTTCCTTATTAAATTTTTATGCATAGAAACATACTTTCCCTTATTTAATTATTTACATTATAGTTTATTAACAATATACAAAAACACAAATTCGAAAATACGCTATTATTCCCTATTAATACCTATATCTATATATGTACATGTATATGTACACTAATATTTTTTTTTTTTTTTTTTTTTTTTTTTTTTTTATTACCCACTCCTACATACAATTTTTTTTTTTTTTTTATTATTAAATTTTATCCTAGGTATTAAATAGATATTAGATTTTTTTTATTTTTTTTTTTTTTTTTTTTTTGTTATTTACAGAAGTATAAATTTGATAATTACATTATTATTAATACACACCCCTACATATATAAAATTCTAAATTCTATCCTAGTTATATGAATAGATATTTAAGGTTATAGTTTTACATTTGTTTCAAACTGTTATTCATTTAAATAAAAGCTCCTTAATTTAACTGCACTAACAGTGTAATGGAAGATGTCATTGATTTTATTTACATTGGGTTTTTCAAAAATAGTACATAATGTGCTTAGTTCGTTTACAGAATTATTTATGTATTTATATAAATGAAATTTTCTAAAAGTTTTATACATAGGGCATTCAATTAGGAAGTGGTACAGATTCTCAGGCCGGTGGAGGTTGCAAATTGTGCAATTGTTCTCTGCATTTAGTACATATTTTATGTTTTTATAAAATATAATTATATTATGTTTATTTGATAATTTTAGTTGAAGAAATACTCTTAATTTAGTTAGCGGTATTTTAAAATTGAAATAGGTTTCTATTTTAAAATCGTTTTTAATTATTTTAAAGTGTTCATTATATTTTCCATTTTTTGAACTTGTTTTGTCAAATTCGCGTAAAGATAAGCAGAAGTTATTTATTATGTCTTGAATTTTTGTTTTATTTACATGTTGATTTTCCCATAAATCACTAGAGTTTTGTTGTTGTAAAAAAATTTTAATTTGTGTACTCCAATTCATTGCTATTTTATTGTTTGGTGATTTATCTAATTCCCTTAAGCGGTTATATAAAATTTTGGGGTAACGGTCATCGTCCATTAATAAAATTTTCTGCCACCAGTTAAGGGCGCGCTTCCAGACTTCATGTGCGCTGTGGTCTACCCCGGATTCCATCCGTAACATATAGTTAGGGGTATTTCTTGGACAGTGTAGAATGCTTTTTAAAAATTTTATTTGATGAATTTCAATTTTATCTGTATATCTCAAGCCCCATACTTCGGACGCATATAATACTGTTGCACTTACTACAGATTTTAGTAGTTTATGTTTCTCATTCCACGTTGTTGATTTACCCTTTGCGAGAATATGGTTGACATTATGGTTTGCTATATAGGCTTTTTTAAGACATTCATCAGCCGCCACTGTAAATTTCCCAGATGGAGTGAACATTAATCCTAAGTATACAAATTTTTTAATTACTTCTATTTCCTCATTAGCATATTTAAAGGATTTAGGGAAGTTCATATGCCCTTTGTGGAAAGGTAGAATTTTTGTTTTTTGTGCATTAATTTGTAGAAGATTATCGCTACAATATTTGTGTAAAAAATTTAGTTTTTTCTGTGCATCTATCGCTGATTTGCCGAAAATGACGATGTCGTCAGCGTACGCGAGTAGTAGAATGTCGTATGTTCCATCAACATTTATGCCTTCAAATCCTGCTCTTCGGAACTCGTCTTCTAAATCGTTGATAAAAAGCGTGAAAAGAAGTGGGCTGATAATTTCACCCTGTAAGACGCCTTGGGAAATTTTCACATGGTTTGATGTTTGATAGTTTTGTTTCACATGTAAAGTAGCATTGTTGTACCAATTTCTGAGGATCCTAATTATTTTAGTACTGATTCCTGTACAATGCAATTTATTCCACAGCAGGTCGTGATTGACTGAGTCAAAGGCACGTTGGAAGTCAATGAAAATAGCATACATATAGTTTTTCGTCAGTCGAAGTTCTTCTTTCGAGAGACTCATATTAATAAATTAATTTACTTAATCCCACTGTTATTAATAATAACCTGGCTAATGAAAATACTATCATTACTGCAATTGTTTCTTATACAAAAAACAATATCAATGGCATACTAGATTTAATTTTTAAGTGAATATATGTATAAATTTAGAGAAAAATAGTGAAAATCTCCGAAATTATTGGTTTTAGGTATAGGATACCCTTAATAACATATGAAGATAATACAAAAATACACACAACTGAATAATAAAATATAGGGTGTTCCATTTGAAAATGACGAGTTATGGTCATTTGAAATTGAGCACATTTGATTCGCTTTATTGAACAGCCTGTATAATTACATTTAAAAAAAAATATGTCAGAACATAGAGTATAATTACAGTTATACTGAAAAGAAAATTCTTAATTCTTACTATTAAAATAACTTCAGTAAGCCTTTATAAAGCAATGCGTGTATTCGGTCTTTTTTAGAGAAAAAACGGAATAACTTGGCAACGCCGTGGAAAACTAAAACAAAATTCATATGTTCGTATAGGTGAATAAAATACAATTCAAAATATATAAAAATATATAGGGTGTTCCATTTAAAAAAAGACAAACATTTCTCGCCGAGCCGTAATGCAACACCCTGTATATGTGAAAATAATTTTACGTTATGCTCCTTGAGTAGTCGAATAAATTCTGTTAACAAACTTATGCTGTATTTCTAACGACAAGGGAGATATTGAAGACGGCGATTTCGGTGACTCACCCTGTATAGTATAATATAATTTTTCATTCTAAATTTCGTGTTTTCCCAATTCCATGTACTATTAACTATTTTCCATGGCATTCTTTCGGCTGTAAAATTTATTACAACAGATTATTTTATATATTATATTTCTTTTATCTCTAAATCTATAGAATATATAATAATATATTTAAATGTACCAGACAGAGAATTTAATTTTTTTAGTATTACCAAGAAAAAAATTCAAAAAATAATATTTAGAAGATTTTTTTTCAAGAATCTTTTACTTCCGGTTGTCCAATTGTTACCAAAACCTTTTCAGATCTTCCCATGAATGTCCGATTGGGAAATACGTAGTTAAACAAATATAAAGTCTTATGGTTTTTGAGTAATCGTCCTTCCAACATCCCACACACACACACACACACACACACACACACACACACACACACACACACACACACACACACACACACACACACACACACACACACACACACACACACACACACACACACACACACACACACACACACACACACACACACACACACACACACACACACACACACACACACACACACACACACACACACACACACACACACACACACACACACACACACACACACACACACACACACACACACACACACACACACACACACACACACACACACACACACACACACACACACACACACACACACACACACACACACACACACACACACACACACACACACACACACACACACACACACACACACACACACACACACACACACACACACACACACACACACACACACACACACACACACACACACACACACACACACACACACACACACACACACACACACACACACACACACACACACACACACACACACACACACACACACACACACACACACACACACACACACACACACACACACACACACACACACACACACACACACACACACACACACACACACACACACACACACACACACACACACACACACACACACACACACACACACACACACACACACACACACACACACACACACACACACACACACACACACACACAAACATACATCCACACACATCCACACACACAAACACAGACATCATCGTAAAGATGTTAAAATCGGACCTTAAAACGTGCTTATTCAATAAAATCTGGATATTCGATTTTTAGCATGAATCCATTACCTCTCTTAGCGAGAGGTAAAAATGGAAGTGGCGAGAGGTATTGTGTTGGCCACAACATTTTGTTTGTCTTTTTAACGATATATTAGTTTTTAATAAAGTATTTGAAAAGAATAAATAAGATAATTGAAAAATATGGGAAATAATTTTTATTCGAATATTAGGTGTGTGTGTGAAAATGAAAATAAATAAAATGTAAAATGTTAAACAGTTAAATTAATATCAACAAAGTATACATTTGTTTGTAACTTATTTATTATTACTTAGGTATTATTTACTAATTTATTTATTTGTTATTTATTTTCACATTACCATCTAATATATTTGATTAAAAAATATTTCTCATATATCTCAATTAACTTTTCTCGCAATTTTTCAAGCGAGGTAAGTCCGCTTACTATGGAGAATGATTGATATTATTTTTGATATACAATAATTATTATTTTACAACACACGAATTATTTTTATCGTACGTGAAATTAAAATTGTTTGATAAGCCCAATTTATCGACGCTGTGCTTTTAATTTGTTTTTTAAATACCTACGTACAGGTGTTTTGTTAATATTAAAAAATATTTAATATATTTGGTTATGAAGTGTTGGCATTTTTAGCCTGGAATTTGTTGAATTTGATCCAATATGCCATAATGCACGCTGCTTGCTCTAATATGCTCCACACATGAACTTCTTAAGAAATTTCATTACATTTTGTACTATGCCCTTTTTACTTCCTTGTACGTAAGTAAAGGAAGTATTGTAATCGCGAAAAATTTCGGTTTTCAGATTTCAGCGGAAATATCCATTTTGATCATCCCTGAATCCATTTTGACTAATTTCGTCGTGACGTCTGTACGTATGTACCACACGTACGTACGTATCTCGCATAACTCAAAAAGCCGTAGAAAGTTGAAATTTTGTGTTTAGGACTCCTATAACATCTAGTTGTGCAACTCCCTTTCTGGTTATTACACAATTTCCAGAAGTGGCACTTTACATGAAGCGTATAATAGATTTTAATGAAAAACTGTATTAAAATATAATCCAAAACTTTTCAAATTTGGTATACAAGACTTTTATGTCAATCGAAATAACATAATAAATTTTGGTTAAAATAGGCTAACCGGAAGTGGTACATTACTTGAAGTTGTTAACAGTTTTTCTTGAATAAAATGATTTTATTTTGATTTTAGAAATAAATGCTTCAAATAAAAGTTTTAGAGAATTAATTTCTGCGTCTAGCACATCAAGTATTATTAAATTAGCCCTTTGTATAAGCGAGATATGTAAAATTAAAAATTATATACTTTTTTGTTTTTGTAATAAAGCTTGCTATGGATTAGGACAAAAACATAAAAAAAATGTTCATGTCAAATTACGTTAAATACGTGTAATTTTATGATTCGTACAATAACAAATATTATATTTTTATTGTGAAATTAGTCATATTCATTTTTGTAATCAAATATTTCTTTGTTGTAATCAAAACTCTCTTTAAAAAGAACCGGGTTAGATTATGGTCGCTATATATCTTACTGTTTTGAAGTTAAAATTAATATTTTGTAATTTATTTATTAAAAAAATATGTATAGTTTAACAATCGTACAAGGAAGTCGTGTGGTGTCCACATCAGATTTTTTCTATTATATAGGGTGTAACAGAAATAAGTACATCAAATTAACCAGTGATAGAACTTGGCGAGAGCAACAATATTTCTTAATAACTTTTTTTCGAAATCTCACTTTTTTTAGCATTTTTACTCCCATAAATTAACGAGTCGTTTAGTTATTTTCATAATAATTTGATCCAGTGGCAAGAACAATGAAAAAATTGTTTTTGTCAAATGTGAGTTGTCAACTTTTTCAAATAAATTTTGACAAATAAATCGATTAATAATTATTATAAAAGTTTTAATCAATAAAAATGTTTACCTTTACGAATAGCGACTATACAGACATTGTGCTAGTCTATGCTGAAGCCCATCAAATTTATTTGGAACGTTTTCCGAATCGTCATCATCGCCTGCTACTTAAGATCGTGATAGAACACGCCTACGGAATAGAAGAATAGCACTACAACAGAAAGTGTCACATTTGACAATTTGGAGGATATTGAAAGAACAACAGTTAACGTCCGTGAAAATGCAGCTACAAGCATACTCAAGAACAGGCAGATGCTGGAAAGAGTAGAGGATTCATTTCGTCGTCGCTTTCATTGATAATGACCTTGGCCATTTTGAACATTTGTGATTTCATTTATGCCTGCATCACTTTTAATTATCTTTATGCGTTTTCTTGTTCCGTCATTTGTAGTATTGTTCTTCATCGACTTCATCCTATAAATATCCTACCATTTTTTGATTTTTCAACCTGTTGTAACAAAAATTTGACACATGATTTTTATGTTACCGTAGTCGAGGTATTCAATTATATTTTTTATCTTCTCCGATTTGTGTATAGTTTCATCTTCTAGTGTATCTGTCAATTTATTCAAAAGCTTCTAATTATTGTATTCAGTCGCAACCACAGACCAAAAACACACTCATGGCGCATAACGCTCGTCACAACCACCACGCGTAAATAGTCTCATTTTGAATTTTGGCATTATGCAACGCGCTCAACGTTGCCGAAATGCATTTGTTAATTTCATTCAACCATAGGCGGGTAATGAAATTTGTGACAAAACAAATAATTTTAACTCAATATCTAGAAAGTTTATTACAAAAAGTTATTAAGAAATATTGTTGCTCTCGACAAGTTCTATAAGTGGTTAAATTTAATGTACTTATTTCTCTTACGCCCTGTATACACTTCTTGTGATTGATATATTTCATTTTCTCTGCTGTTGCTCATTTCGCTAAAATAAAAACATTTTTGTATAAGATATAGTTTTTAGTCTGGATTTAATAGACTTTACTGTATTAATGGCTTTTAAATCATGTGGTAAGTGATTAAAAATTTTGATTAGCTTGTATGAAACGTTGCCATGAATATTTTTAGTTCTGAACTTACGTAAGTTGTTGATGTTACGAGTGTTATGAAATCTTGTAGTTTATTCGATTATTAAAAACAAAGAAGAATTTTTCTTGATAAAAAGCGCGCAATGAAATTAATTGAAATAAACATCTGAATAGTAACGCAATTTTATTTTAGTCGGTTTTTTGTCTACAAATACCAATTTATTATAAATATGTAGTAGTGTAATTAAAAACGGACAAGGTAAATATTTATTGTTTTTATTAGGTGGGTTCTTAATAGATTTTATGGAAAATCAAACTTCTGACACTTCACTGCAGCGAAACACTTGCTCTTACTAATAATAATATTATACATATACCATTACATATAATTTTATTATCTGTATGAGGGTCACTAATTATTGACAATATGACAATATATTCATATTTTTTATATTTTTAGTTCAAGTATGTTCAAAGTAGTTCCCTTCAACAATAATACACCTTTCTATTCCTTCCTTCTACTTCACGAAAGCTCTCAACCAATGTTTCCGTCTTTTCTAATTTTGAATCTCTCCTTTATCCTAATCTCACGGAACTCGGCAGAAGATTTCATAGACATAGTATGGATGTTAGCGCCATATACACAATATTGTGTATTTTATATTAACAAAAAAAAACTATTGTTGTGAGTTGTGACTGGCTTGAAGTATTCAGTATTCACTAGTGGCTTGAAGAAGTTGGTGGCTAGTCGCTATCAATTGCTCGCTTCAATTTGCAACAACGCACCGCGTCACTATAAAGTGGTAAGTGCCATAAAAATCACAATCCTGGTCTTGCATCCGCTTTGACTGTATCCAGGATCTGTTTTATGTGTAACAAGGACATTGAGTAACCGAGTTATTTGTGAGTATATCCTTTTTGTTTTTCTTTCCTTGTGGTTTAATATTGGGAGGGTGAAAACACACCCGCAGAACTGTAGCCCACAGTTCACATCAATTATGGAACAACCAATCTACTTTTGGAATGCTTTCAACATGATCATGAATTGGAGCCTTTCTAACTCGTAAATTTAAATAAGTCCAAAAAATAGCCAGAAGTCGCACATTGCTATATCAAGTTATTATGGCATATATTCTATTACTTTTTTTACCAGAACTGAAAGGTTGAAACTGCTCCATGAAAAGACGCATTATCATGAAATCATGATGTAACATAATTCGTGTCTGAGCATTTCACGCACATATTTTCTGTGTACCATTTAGCTGCGCCTTTTCTTTGCCTGCTGCCTTTTACTTATTGTTATTTTTGGAGTTTTCTTACACCGCAAATAGAGTATCAGTATTTTTTAGAAAACAAGTGCAATTAAACATAAGTGGCGCTATTGTCTATTTCGATTATTTTCTCAACATTAGCAGTGTTCTCTTCGGTAACAACTATAGGAGGACACTGTTTCCTTTTGGTACTGAACAGAATTCGTTTTTTTTGTTCAAATTCTTGATACATTTAGTTTGTGGGTACATTGTAGTCAATGAAGACGATTTGTTGATTAAAACAATCAAAATTTTCTCTGCACTCATAAGCACTTAAAACTTTTTTTAAATTATAATAAACCATGAAAATGCTCTCTGACTAATTCCATATTTTCAGTCTCAATGATACTTAAAAAAATTAATTAGTTTTAAAAACTTTCGCATGATAGATAAATAACTGTTTAAAATGACAGCGCAAATTCTGTTTTCTACGGCCTACCTGACTTTCTTATTCTATTTATGTAGTTTCTCCCATTGTATCACTATTTCATTACGTTCTGATACAGACCATATCTAAGTAATGTCGTCAGCCGTGCAATGTATGAGTATAATAACTACCTGTGAGGTGTATTTTATAATTGTAATTTTAATCGTATTTATTACTAATAAAAAACCACGATGTTGATAATAAAAATATAACAATTATTGTAAATATCTTTTTTTTTTCATCTAAGATAGATAGGTTGTGACTGAGCAAAAACAGTACAAATTCATCTAAAATATATTGATAAAAATCAAAATTAAAATTGTTTTATGTAGGACTGATATTAGTGACATGTATCGGAAAGTAATTCTAGGATAGTAGTCGAAGTTTGTGCGACATTGTGGAAATCTGTTTTGTTATTAACATGTTTCTGTTTATTTATGTTAATATAAAATGTTTCATATGTTAGTCTTTTATATTTATTTGATTCAGTGTGTAAGATTTTTGGGCCTTTACAATCAAATTTATGGCCTGTGTTCTTGTAGTGAATACATTGTCAATTAATGAATTCATCACAAAGCGCACTTTGTAGTCACTATCAGAACACTCAGTTACAACCTGTCCTTGACGCATCTATCTTAGATGGATAAAAATATTTTGTTTTATATTGTAAAAATTAATCTTTTTTTAATGTTTTAAATTTATAATTAATATAATATAGGGTAAGATATTTACAATAATTGTTATATTTTTTATTATCAACATTATATTTGTACAAGCTGAAGATGGACCAGCATCGAAACGTCCTAATAAAAAAAATTAAATTATATAAAAAAATATAACAACTGATCCTATTGCCACACACCTATATTGTAATATAAAACTCGAAATATGTCGTACCATGAAATTGAATAATGTAAGTCATCAGTTGGTTGCGCAGTCAGTGATAATATATTTTCACTTTATTTTTGCACTTCATTTAAATCTTTATCAAGGTTTGAGAAAATGAAAGTCTTCAAGCTTTATATCTTAATATAAACTTGGGCCTATTCATAGAAGTATTTTTTATATTCAAAAATTATTTGTTAGTACATTCTTTTGAAAAATATTAGAGATATAAGAGGTGAATACAATCCCAGTATTTGGTTTTCTAATTGCGGTATGATAGAAGTTTCTAATTAAAATATACTTTGTTCAGTTAATCTCTCCATAGCTCCAGAAATGATTTAGCGCTTAGATAGACACGCAAATTAAAATCTGTAATCGGTGAAAGAGAAAGTGAAAACGTTATAAACTTTTGATTTCCTTTACGAGGAAAATCGAAATGCAATTACATTTTATAAATGTTATATTGATTTTAAGATATGCTATATCAGATTTATCTCGTTCGTGTTACGAATGACAGCGTGTGAATTATGTAAGAAATACGTTTAAATGATATTTTAGTTTCTCCCGCAGTACGTAACGTGCCCTACATAGTAATCTTGAAAATTGTTAGAGATACGAAGTCGGTTAAGTTAGACAAACGCTTTCTATTAGAAAGCCATTTTACTGGTGTATTATTTATATGAAGTAAGTGAATGTCGCTAGTATAAATATTAGAGGTATGACAACTCGCCAATATACAGGGTGTTAATACTAAGTCGTTACATCTGATAATGGTAGATAGAACTCATTAAAACAAACAACTTTTCTTAGCTCAATTTTTTGATTTGGAGCCCCAGTTCATAGTTATTGGCGTTCTCTTGTTTTTCGAAAAATCGTCATAACTCCCTTATTTTAAGGAATATTTAAAAAATACAAAAACTTTCAGCATTTGCTTTCGGCTCTCTAAAACACTTGTATTTACAATTATTTTTTTTTTCATCAAATAACAAAATGGCGATCAATCAAAAATTTCAAAACAAGATATTATGAAAACCACCCCATCGATTTTCGAAAATAAAACATTTATAAAATCCATAAACTTTCTACTACAGTATTCGTCAGAAACATTTTTTTCTATCTGGCAAAAAAAAATTTTTATTCAAATTGAATTGCAAGATAAATTTTAACAAACTGCAACAATCATTTAAAACAAAGTAGGCTTGCTGCCAAAAACAAGAAACAAACAAGAAAAATAAAACAACAAACAATGAAATAACAAGGGTGGGACTAAATATGATTTTCAAAGTGGCCACCATTCGCAGCAACGCAAGCCCGGCAGCGTGCTTTGATATTGGTGGAGACCTTCGCAAGGACTGCCTGCTTCTCTTTTATATTTTCTGCTGCAGCCACGATTCTAGCCACTAGTTCTAACTCTGTGTTCACCGGTGTCTCGTAAACAGAGGTCTTCATCTGACCCCAAAAAAAGAAATCTAGTGGAGCTAGGTCGGGGCTCCGGGCTGGCCACGCAACTGGACCTCTCCTCCCAATCCACTTATTCGGGTATTTTCTATTTAACAATGCGGTGACTTCTCGCGTTGTGTGAGCCGGTGCCCCATCATGCTGAAACCAAAGTCTCAGTCTTATGTTTAGTGGCAAGTCTTCCAGTAGTTCCGGCAGCACAGTATCCAAGAAAATAAAATAATTTTCACCATTCAATCGGTTTGGAAGAATTGTTTTCAGAAGCTACTTCGTTTTAAATACTTTTTTTAGTTTGTTAATACTTATGCTAGCCAAGTAAGTGAATAAAAACTTTTTTTTTGCCAGATAGAAAAAAATGTTTCAGACAAATATTGTAGTAGAAAGTTTATGGATTTTATAAATGTTTTATTTTCGAAAATCGATGTAGTGGTTTTTATAATATCTTGTTTTGAAATTTTTGATTTGGTCGCCATTTTGTTATTTGATGAAATAGAAAATAATTGTAAATACAAGTGTTACAAGAGAACGCCAATAACTATGAACTGGGGCTCCATATGAGCTAAGAAAAGTTGTTTGTTTTAATGAGTTCTATCTACCATTATCGGGTGTAACGACTTATATATATATATATATATATATATATATATATATATATATATATATATATATATATATATATATAGTAATAATTTTGTGGGGAGTCAGTGAAAGGGCAATATTTTAGTTAGTTCTGGTTTATTTCATCAAGCTTTCGGATTTTATTTAATCCTTCTTCAGGATGAATAGTTTCGTTTATGAACATGAGAACATTAATACTAAACAAAATTGGTGAAATAATTAACCAGTTTATGGAAATTTGATTTCATCGTTCTTGATGAATATTGGAGATATTTTAATTGTGGTTTAAGCTGAATTACGATTTATAATTTTGACAAAATTTTGGTGTAGTAGGCCGAAAAGTTTTTTTATTTAAAGTCCTGATGCGTAGTTTCGAAAAATATGTATACAATGTTCTTCCAGTGGCGTAGCTAGAACTCTTTTTGCAGGCGCTCGAGCGCCCCCAAAATTCCATTGAGCGCCTGCAAAAATTTAGTAACTAAAAAAATAATATTAGAAGTATACAGAAAATAAAGCTGATCGTATGTTTATTATTGTAAGAAATAGAGAAATGGTGCGCTCCTATAGTTATGAATAGTGGCAGACGGCTATTCCCTGCCACATGACGTCACACGTATGTACAATTAATAAATTCGCTAACGAGTCGAATAGGCGAGTTCAATTAACACATCCATCATTAACTTATTTTCATTAGCCATTTTATTTATTTACGCTGTTTTTTAAATAGTATTTTGAGTTTGTTGAATCATTATTTTATTTTTTTGACATTTGATCTTAAAATGTCTTTTATTTAAATACGAGCAGAACCAAAGGTATTTAAGTATTTCATTTTAATTATTTAAGAATTATTTATTTGTTGTATGTTACAAATACGTAAATATATTACTTATACCATGCAAGTTGTTTTTTATCCACTATACCTATATTTAGCATAGATCAAGGGAGAAGTTTTAGGGGTTCAAACCCCTCCCGAAATGAATTACCTAATTAAAACTTAATTTCTAAAATGTTCTATGATCTGGAAAAAATGTAACTTTCAATTATAAGGCATTTGACCTTGAATGAAAAAAAAAAATGCCTGCGGCGCCTTTTTCCGGTATACATTTGCGTAACCTAATAACAACTACTAAAATGCTGAGCGCCTGCAAATTTACAATCCTGGCTACGCCACTGTGTTCTTCATTGTTTAACTTGGTGAAATATATTATTCTTTAAATATAATTTAAGCAGAATTACGTAGATAACAATAATTAATAAAAAATTTGGTGTAAAAGGGCCGAAAAAATTAAGTTTTATGAAAACAAATTTGGTTTGTGGATGCTACGTTGAAGAGCACATGTTTTGTACTCTTGTACTTTGTACAAAACATGTGCTCTTCAACGTAGCATCCAAAAACCAAATTTGTTTTCATAAAACTTAATTTTTTCGGCCCTTTTACACCAAATTTTTTATTAATTCTTGTTATCTACGTAATTCTGCTTAAATTATATTTAAAGAATAATATATTTCACCAAGTTAAACAATGAAGAACATTGTATACATATTTTTCGAAACTACGCATCAGGACTTTAAATAAAAAAACTTTTCGGCCTACTACACCAAAATTTTGTCAAAATTATAAATCGTAATTCAGCTTAAACCACAATTAAAATATCTCCAATATTCATCAAGAACGATGAAATCAAATTTCCATAAACTGGTTAATTATTTCACCAATTTTGTTTAGTATTAATGTTCTCATGTTCATAAACGAAACTATTCATCCTGAAGAAGGATTAAATAAAATCCGAAAGCTTGATGAAATAAACCAGAACTAACTAAAATATTGCCCTTTCACTGACTCCCCACAAAATTACTACTACAGTTTATATCAGTGACGAACTTTCACCAATTATATATATATATATATATATATATATATATATATATATATATATATATATATATATATATATATATATATATATATATATATACAGGCTGTTATACTTTAGTGGACCTAGCAAATATCTCGCTTTATTTATAAATATGTCATCGTGCTCTGTGTTGGACTGCATTAATCGTACTGGGAGGAAATCAGCTGCGCAAAAAGTTATTGAAAGGAAAATAAAAAATTACCTTTCATGCGTAAGTTTTTTCATAAATAAGTGTTCTTTCAAAATCAGTAGTTTCCTGTTATTTTCAAATTTTTGTATTAAGACTTGTTAAGAAGAAATGCTTGGTTAAAAGCGATACAAAGAATTGGATGGAATCCGTCAAGAGGAAGCGTATTTTGTTCAGAACATTTTCCAGAAGATAGTTTCGATCGTACTTTCTTAGTTTATGTACGATTACGTGAATATGCTATTCCTACTATTTTCACCTTCAGAATACCAAAATAATCATATTACGAGGGATCCCGAAATGGGGTGGCATAGAACTTTATTAACGCAAAAAGAAGAGGATATTATATTATAAAAATAATAACAATGACTAAAACATGTATAAATCCTAATATATGTATTTTTAAATTGCTGCCGTCTGGAATCTGGAATTTGGAACTTAAAAACAAAAAGAAACAAAATATTAAGTACAATACAGTGTAGGTGAATTTAATATTTTACCTTTATTCCCCGTCGTCATCCCTCTTACATCTAAGGTAAACAATAATGATTGTTTCTTCCCTATATATATATATATATATATATATATATATATATATATATATATATATATATATATATATATATATATATATATATATATATATATATACAGGCTGTTATACTTTAGTGGACCTAGCAAATATCTCGCTTTATTTATAAATATGTCATCGTGCTCTGTGTTGGACTGCATTAATCGTACTGGGAGGAAATCAGCTGCGCAAAAAGTTATTGAAAGGAAAATAAAAAATTACCTTTCATGCGTAAGTTTTTTCATAAATAAGTGTTCTTTCAAAATCAGTAGTTTCCTGTTATTTTCAAATTTTTGTATTAAGACTTGTTAAGAAGAAATGCTTGGTTAAAAGCGATACAAAGAATTGGATGGAATCCGTCAAGAGGAAGCGTATTTTGTTCAGAACATTTTCCAGAAGATAGTTTCGATCGTACTTTCTTAGTTTATGTACGATTACGTGAATATGCTATTCCTACTATTTTCACCTTCAGAATACCAAAATAATCATATTACGAGGGATCCCGAAATGGGGTGGCATAGAACTTTATTAACGCAAAAAGAAGAGGATATTATATTATAAAAATAATAACAATGACTAAAACATGTATAAATCCTAATATATGTATTTTTAAATTGCTGCCGTCTGGAATCTGGAATTTGGAACTTAAAAACAAAAAGAAACAAAATATTAAGTACAATACAGTGTAGGTGAATTTAATATTTTACCTTTATTCCCCGTCGTCATCCCTCTTACATCTAAGGTAAACAATAATGATTGTTTCTTCCCTATATATATATATATATATATATATATATATATATATATATATATATATATATATATATATATATATATATACAGGGTGTTTGGCGTAAGTCCGGCACCACGAATATTTCGTTTATTTTGAGAGATACAAAAAAATGTTAAGAAGCAAAGTTAAACTAGACAAAGGGGCTCATAAGTTGATCATAGCAGAAATTTTGTATCACTTCCGGTTTTAGCGGAAATGGGTACAACTTTAAAACTAGCATAGGAAATCGGTATTTTTATATTTTTTTCAGAGTATACATAAAATTAGCTTCACAATGATACCAAATTATCATAGTTTTACTTCAACCATTTCAAAATGGCGACCATTTATTATTAAAATATGTATTAATAAAATTCCATATGGATACCAACTTTTTTATTTTAAATAGAAACATATATTTTTTTATTTATGCATTCAATAGAGCTCTTTATTCTGAATCCAACAATATAAAACTTTCATACCCACACATAACAAAATTTTTGAAAAAAAAATTAATAAAGTTTTGAATTACTTCCCCTTAAATATGATATTAATTAGAGTGCCATGAATGAAAAAAGTGAATATTTTGTTTATTGCTACTTCTGTCAAATGAGAAATTGTTCTTCGTATAATTTTTAATACCTAAAAATGGATCAATTCACACATGACGAAAAGGTAGATATGTTCGAAATTTACATTTTGTGTCATAAGAATTCTCGTGCTGCAGTTAACATGTATAGGGAATAATACCCTAACAGGAATATTCCCAACTACAAATTTTTTAGAAAATTAGAACGACGACTACGAGCTAATACAGAAACATTTAAAAAAAATCTGATGTGGCCAGCACATAACCTCTCGCCGTATATTTTACCTGGCTGTATGCATAAAGCAAAGAATATTTTTATAAATACAAATAATATATTCATATAAATCTATGACGTATAAACTTCTTTGTTATTCAATAATAGCATGTCTCAACATGAAGATATTTTACCATAAATTATGTTACAATAAATTACAAAGTAGAGTACTATATATAAATATTAGGCTGGTAACAGCAATTTTCAATTCGAACAACGTTGTTTACTTTCTCTTCATATTCTTCTAGTAAAAACATTAATTTTGGGCGGTCTAAAATGTATATATGGATTGTGCATCTATTCTTACATATCTTCTTTTACATTTTATTTTTTCATACATGTTATATCTAAATAACACTAATTCCCTTTAATAAAGTGACGGATAGATTGCACTCCGATTATTCTTATATCGATGTGTAATTTTGTCAATATTTACAACTTACTTGAGAAGAATTTGATAGCTTTTTCGCAATTCAAAGTTACTCTAGTCTATAGTACTGGTGTACATTGTCCCATAATGTTTGAAACAAATTTAAGTCCTTCAACCTAGACTTGTCATCTCCATAATAGTCACAGATCAAGAATTAAGGGATTCTCCAAGTACATTTTTCTTTCATTACTCATTATTTCTGACACTGACATTTATCTGTCAGTTACAAATAATTTAAATTTGCAACTATTTTTCATGGCATCCTTTCGGTTGTAAAATTAATTACAACATTATTTTATATATTATATTCCTTTTATCTCTAAATCTATAAAATATGTATAAAAATATTTAAATGTATCAGAAAGAGAATTTATTTTTCTTTAATATTATCAAGAAAAATTTTCAAAAAATAATATTTAGAAGATTTTTTTTTTAAGAATCTTCTACTTCCGGTTGTCCAATTGTTACCAAAACCTTTTCAGATCTTCCCATGAATGTCCGATTGGGAAATACGTTGTTAAACAAATTTTAAGTCTTATAGTTTTTGAGTAACCGTCCTTCCAACATCCCACACACACACACACATCCACACACACACACACACACACACACACACACACACACACACACACACACACAGACATCATCGTAAAAATGTTAAAATCGGATTGTAGGGACCTTAAAACGTGCTTATTCAATAAAATCTGGATATGCGATTTTTAGCATGAATCCAATACCTCTCTTAGCGAGAGGTAAAAAGACGTATACGATTTGAAAATATACATGCTGAGACTAATGTCTTAGCGTATTTTGCAGCAAATCCTACGGCATCGATAAGAATGGCTGCACACGAATGCAATTTGAGTGTAGGAACCGTGCATAAATACTTGAAGAAACATAAGTACAAGCCTTATAAATTCCACCGAGTACAGCATCTTCAACCCGGTGATCAAGAGAGAAGATTAGAATTTTGTCATTTGTTGATAAATGAAGGCCCTGATACTTTAAAATTTATAATATGGAGTGAAGAAACAATTTTTTCCAATAATGGAATGTTTAACTTAAAAAATAATCACTACTGGAGTGATGAAAATCCTGTTTTAGTTCGCGATAGATGTTTTCAAAATAAATTTAGTATAAATGTATGGTGTGCGATTTTACATAATAATGTTTATTTTTACATATATGAAGGAACTTTAACTGGCGATAGATATTTAGCCCTTTTGCAAAATATGTTTGAACAAATTCTGGATGATATACCACTGGCTACAGTACAAAATGTGTACTTCCAGCAGGATGGGGCCCCAGCTCATAATTGCCGCCAAGTAACTGAATATTTGAACACATTTTTCTCAAACCAATGGATTGGTACTAATGGCCGTATTGCATGATCCACTAGATCGCCCAATTTGAATCCACTGGATTTTTTTGCGTGAGGTTTCTTAAAAGATCAAGTTTATTGCACTGTGCATCTCGACGTACAGCATTTAAAAGATTTATTGAAGAAACATTAAGAGGTATTGACAGAAGAAAATTAAAAAAAAGTTAGGAAAAATTGAAAATGGAGAATTCAGTTATGTATTAATAAAAATGGAGATAATTTTGAGCAGTTTTTATAAACACTAAATCATTTAATTGAGAATATAATTCCTTAGTCACGTGACATGTTTTCCGCCAATCAACATTCAGAATCTCCCTAGCTACGCGTTTTATCACAGCGATGATAAAAAACAAGGAAATAAACACCGTATTTATAGTCGTTATTAAGGTATTTGTTTTCTTTATTTATGACATTGACAGTTAATTTTGAGTATAAAAATAAATAATAACAATAATTCAAACTCCGAAATATTAAATAAAACTCGTAAGTACCATGTTTTAATACAATATGAATATGTATATCAAAAGTTAGGTTAACATAATGTATTACAAAAATTCATTTTATTCTCTCATTAAATATAACCTCGTGATATGATTAATAATCGAAGATATTGCTCGTGAAACCGAAACAGCACATTTCAACTCGTCCTTCGGACTCGTGAAATCTGCAGCTCGGTTTCACTCGAGAATATCATCGATGATAATCATATCACTTGTTATATTACGTATGAAAATAAAGTTCTTTTTTAAATACGTTCACTTTTTTCATTCATGGCACTCTAATTAATATCATATTTAGGAAAAATTAATTCAAAACTTTATTAATTTTTTTTTTCGAAAATTTTGTTATGTAAGGGTATGAAAATTTTATATCGTTGGATTCAGAATAAAGAGCTCTATTGAATGAGCAAATAAAAAATATATGTTTCTATTTAAAATAAAAATGTTGGTATCCATATTTTGAGAAACACTGGTTGAATTTCTTTTTTCAGTTTATCGTTGAAATACCTATGTGAAATAGAGATTCTTTGCTAATTTAACAAACTTCGTATCTCTTCTAGTTCTCGAGATCGCAATGGTAGCTACTTAAAAATGAACAACCTGTATATATATATATATATATATATATATATATATATATATATATATATATATATATATATATGTATATAACAAAACTGGTAGCTGTTATATTGTTGCAATATTATTATTTATTCCTTTTTGTATAAACCGACCGATTCTATATACATATATATATATATATATATATATATATATATATATATATATATATATATATATATATATAAATAAATAAATATTTCGTCACGGCATATTACTCATGCAATCTTTCATCGAGTACATATTAATTTTTCAGGCCTATTTACTGGAAATTATTTTTTCCATGGTTGATGCTTATTCAAAATGGCCATAAATACATGTTAAATAATATTAAAGTAAGTAACACCATTAAGATTTGTAAAAAGTTTTTTGTGTTCTATGGTTAATACGCACAGAAGTTACAGATAACGGTACACAGTTTACAAGTTATGAATTTGGATTTTACCGACCGATGTAGTGTAGCGGATAGCGTCTCCGCTATATACGCTGAAGGTTCTGGGTTCGAATCCCGGGTAAGGTATGGATGTTCCATGTAAGTGTCTTTTCATCCCTCATCCCCATTATGATGTAAGGTAATAACGATATGTTATAGATAATATGTAAAAAAATGTCATTATCATCGCTTTAATATATGCTAAGTGTAATGAAAAAGCGTAATAAATATTATTATTATTATGAATTTGAATTTTTATGAAAAGAAATGGAATTAAGCACAATTTTTCTGTACAGTATTAACCAAGCAAAAACGGTTCAACACAGCGTTTTATTCAAATTTTAAATAATTCATAACATAAAATGAAATGCAATAACCAAACAGTAGATTTTGAACTGAGTACAGTACAGAAATATACCACATCGCACAATTAGCGCATCACCGTTAATGTTATTCTTAAACAGAGAAATACGTTCTAGATTAAATTTAATCCAACTCGAATTATCGATAAATATGAAAAATGAAATTAATTTAAATTCAAAATATTGTACTATTCAAATATGTGCGCGAGTAATTGGTCATAATTATGCAAAAGGACCAAAAATGGTGTTCCAGGCAAATTATAAAGAAATTAAGTCATTTACATTATTTAATTTTGCTAGATAATGGTTTAGAATGGTGAAGACATCAATTAGTGAAAATTGGAAAAAAAACTGTCCTGCTGAATCTAAACTTTCAAATACCTACAGTCCAGTTATTCCAGTTTTAGAGTAATTAAATAAAACTTATAATAATTATAATACAAGAGAAACAAGAGGGTTAATGTGTAAAGAAAATTTAAGTAGTTTATATAACACTCTCAAATTCGAAACGCGCCGGAGAAAACTGATGAAAATATTTAGACTGCCGGCGATACTTCTTCTGACGAAAGGACAACAGAAGTAACCAACAGTGTTATTGTGCTTTACGTCGCTCGGAACGTGAACGAAGATCACCAAATAGGTTGCATTATTATTAATTTATTGTTTCCCATTATTGTGTGTATTTGTAATCAATATCCATATTTTCTACATTTTATGCTGAAATACATAATTATGTAACTTTTCATGCCTAAATATTGTATTATATTTACTGTAATTTGAATTTTATTTAAGGGAGGAGAGAGTGTTATATTGTTGCAATAGTATTATTATATATTCCTGATGCATGCAAATTTATTTACTAAAAGCGAATTATAAAAACTATAACAGTAGGAAACCGAAGATTCTTCGAACAGACAACGGCACAGAATATAATAGTCAGCAAACACAGGGCATTTTAAAGAAACATAGAATTCAATTTCAAACAAGCATACCTTATTCACTGCAACAAAACACTTATTGGCAGAATCAGCAAGATGTATGATAATAGATCCTTGAGTTACCTACCAAATATTGGGAAGAAGAAATTCACACTGCATGTTATTGGCAAGTAGAAGACTCCGCATGAATTATGTTACGAACGAAAACCTTCAATGAAGCTTGTCAAATTCTTTGGAAATATTCAGGGTGAACACTGAAAACCGTGATGTAGGCGTTTAACACGGGAAACAGTTTTTTTTTTCAAATATCTTCTATCCCGTAACACTGTAGTGGGAGTTTCTGATATGGTTGGAAAGATTATTTAATTCAGCATCTATTTATCTAACCACTTCTATTTTCATGGCTTGTTATTGAAATATTTACAAAAGTATAATGCACCCTGTACCTGTTATGCTTTCATACCAACAGAAAAACGAACAAAATGGTATGCAAGAGCTCTAGATAAGGTATATTTTTTAGATACACTGCATCATCAAAGGATATAGAATTTTAGATTACAAAAAAAAATTGAATTACTATGAGTTCTACGGTAGTATTTAATAAAAAATTCAAGAAAAACTGAGACTAAACTCAGGGAAAGAAATTATGACATTACCGGATTTTAAAAAATAAAATGGCTACAACCGGCGGATGAAGAAATGAAATAAACTTTTTTGGAGAAAAATTTATGACCCCAGAAGACTTTAAAATAATACATGGAAATTGACGGAATTACCAAAGGATAAAAATATTATCAGATGTAAGTGGTTATTTAAATTAAATATAATTCTGAAGGAGATCCTGACAGATAAAAATCGAAATTAGTAGCTCAGGGATAGTTAGAAATACGGAGAGAATACGATGTTACATTTGCTCCAGTTGTTAAACAAAGTATTCTTCGAACTATTTTAATTCTTTTTTGAGGGAAGCACCCTTAAATATCATAGGCAAGCTATCTAATCGTAGAATGTCCAATAATTTACCAGTGCCTACCATTCAATCGAAAAGCTTCTTATTTCCATATAGCGAAGATGACTTAAACAACTTAAGGGTAAATTAAAGAACAAACGATCAAGTGTATCTGATAATATTGTTAACTTTCTGGTAAAAGTAGCGGTTTCTTTTATAGCTCAGCCAGTTCTATTCTTAGTTAATCTTTCGTTCAATTCGAGGAAATTTCCAAATAAATTAAAAATTAATTAAATTACACCCATTCATAACAAAGACGAGACGATCGAGTTAAATACTTATAAGCCAGTGTCGGTCATCTGGATAATTTCAAAGGTTTTTGAATACTCCTTCAATCGTTTAGAAGGATTTCTGAAGGATAATAATACTATTAGTGACTGTAAGTTAGGTTTCAGACCTGATAAAATAATTCTCAACGCTATTCAAAAATCTTTTGAAACTATAGCGAAACATATGGACAAAGGAGAAAATCCTGTAAACGATCTTTCAAAAGCGTTCGATTGTGTGAATCAGGTCAAATTATTGGACAAATTGTTTGTTTATGGTATTGGAGAATGGATTAAATATTTTCTAGGCAATCTTAAACAGTATGTCTCACTTAACATCTGTGAGACTAATATGATAGGTCAAGCAAATTCGTGTTTAGAATTACCTCAAAGCAGCGTGATATCACCTATATTATTTACTCTGTATGTAAATGACGTGCCATTAGTTTTTGGGGATGAATGCCATATTACGTTGTATGCCGATGATACATCTATAATTATCTCAGATGTCAATCAATACGTGATGCAGCTATAATGCCAAAATATTCCAAATAATTTGTCAGACTGTTTCTATTGTAACGAGCTATATTTTAATGGGGAACCCGATTCGATCCCAATCAACGCTAAATATTTTGAATTTTAAATGGCACAAAATTGTCCCTTGTGTTGCAATCTCCACGCTAGCAATGAGGCGACGCTTGGTAACCGCCCGCACGATATAAATATATCACTATCATTACCGAAATCTGTGTACAAAGCAAAGTAGCACGCCCAGCAATAGGTAATATGCTGTGATTATATATATATATATATATATATATATATATATATATATATATATATATACATATATATATATATATATATTATTGAAATACATGCCTGCATATTTACTAATGCTAGAAATTATGTATATTAAATTCATTTCCATATAACTATTGTTCTCTTTATAATTTTCGTTTTAAAACATTATTATTATTTGAAATTAGGTATATTAAGTTCCTTTCCATATCACTATTGTTCTATTTACAATTTTCTTTTTAAAACGTTACTGTTATTAATTAAATATTTGAGCTGAAATGTGTAACCATGGAGTTGTGTTTATAGCATAAGTTCCGAGATATAATTTTTATAGCAGTTTCTTTATAAATTTATCCATAAAATATATAGAAAAAAGTATTAATGCAAACCTGTAGAAAATGGAATAATCTTTAATTTTTATAATAACAAATTGCGAAAAAATAATATTTAAAGTAATTTTTTGAAAAAAAAAACTATTTTGAGCTTCAAGTAAACTGGCATTTCGGTTATCCGATTGAAATAAGAATTAAATGGCTTCTTTCCATATTAGAATAAGGTAGAAATACATGATTTCAAAATTTCTAAATGATGGTATTTGAGTTAGAGTGCACAGAAGATCCACACCCACATACACACATGCACACATACACACACACGCACACACACACGCACACATGCACACACACACACACACACATACACACCCACATACATCATCGTGAAATGTTAAAATTGGATTATAGGAACCTTAATACGTGGTCATTTACCAAAATCTCGATTTGCGATTTTTAGCACGATCCCTATACCTCCCTTACCAAGGCTAGCGGAAGGTAAAAATCAACGAACGAAAATATTCTCGGCTACTACAATTATCATCAAAATTAAGTTCCGTGTTACGGAATGTGACATTGGTGACATTTTAAAATTGACATCTGCCAATCAAATCTACCAAAAAGTTGAATATAAGGTAGTCATGGAAGGTTGTGGAGAGATTGATTGACATGTTATATTTTTATGACATGTAATTATAATTATTTAAAAAAAAACAGTTTTGGTGTGTGTAATTTGCGGAGTCTACAACATTCCATATGCAACCAGTTCTATGTTCTATCAACTGAAAGATTTTATAATAAAACAATAGCTCGTGATTTTGTACCATGCACAAGTAGAGTTCAGATTAAGATATGGCATCTGTTTTTGGGCAGCATTATCGTCGGCATATGTCTTATTCATCATCCAAATACCAGTAGTCAGAACCATAGCTGTCATTTCTCGTAGAGATTCGTGTAGACACATTTTTAAAAATTTAAATATACTCACTTTAACTTCTCTGTATATTTTTTAAATGTGTCTATTCGTATATAACAATAAAAACGATTTAAAAACGAATGGAGACGTACATTCTTTTAACACTAGACAAAACGATTTATTTTATATACCTACATCGAAGCATAGTTCTTCGAAAAATACACCATAAGTACAAGGTATAAATATATTTAATAAGTTGCCAAAAAATATTAGAGAAGAGAAAAGCAAATGTAAATTTAAAACTTTACTTAAAACTCTTCTTTTGGACAGAACATTCAACATGTTAAATGAATATCTGAGCAGTTCATAATGAAGTCTCCTTATTATTATTATTTATTATTATATTATCATTATTATGAAGTCTCGTGGCCGTGTGCTTGAGTATCTGGTCGCGAATCTGGGGATCCGGGTTCAATCCCGACCAACGCCAAAATTTACTTCGAATTTTAATAGCACAAAATTGACCCCTGTGGTGTGGTGCACTTTTCACGCCAGCAATGAGTTCCTTTGAGGTGACGCCTGATATATGCCCGCACGGTACAAATATTTCATCATTACCGACATCTGAGTACGAATCAGATTGGCACACCCAGCAATGGGTAATATGCCGTGATGATATATTTATTTACTATTTTAAACTATGTAAGTATGTACAAATGTCGTATTCTATATATACAGGGTGTATCATGGGAAGTGAAACATAGGCGTTTAACACGGGAAATCAGTTTTTCCGTGCGCATTGCTCCTCTTATTTTAGACAAAAAGTTTTAAATGCATGTTGTAAAGCAAAAATTTCTACATCCGAATCAATAAAAACATCATTTTGGCTACGTCATAACTGCAGAAATAAAATTTGAAAATTCGCGGAATTACAATTTAGTAGTATTAGCCATGGAATTAGAAACAAGAGACGAACAAAAGCGTAACATTTTATACGTCAAATTATTAGTATTTATTTTGACAAATTGTGATAACAAAGCGATATTAGAGTTCATTATTTTCAAAAATGAATAATTATTCAAATGAAGAAAACTTACAAATAATTGAATGGCATTATTCTGACCATAGTTTACGGCAATTTCGAGATTATATTAGTGCTATTTGGCAAAATCATGATATACCGGGGTTGACTATTATTCAACGATTTATTGCCATTTGAGAACACAGATACACTTAATTTTAAAAAAGAGGGAACTACAATGAAAATGAAGAAAATATTCTTGGTTTAATAGAACTGGAGCAAACAATGAGCGTGAGAGAAATTTCCAGAGAACTGCATATTTATTTTACTACAGTTCATAGAATTCTTAAAAAACACATAAATACATTCGTTTCAAATTTCAAAATCATCAACATATTTGGAACGAGAATTCGAACTGCGTGCATTATTCTGTGAAATAATGATGGAGAAGTCAAATTATGATAGAGACTTTATAAGCAATATTTTATTCACAGATGAATTCACATTTACCATGAATGGCGAACCCAACGATCATAATTACCGATATTGGTCCCAAAATAATCCACATAATATTATAGAGTCTCGGACACAATATCGACAAACTGAAAATGTATGGGCAGGAATTTCTTCATTAAAAGAATAAATTCGGAGTCATATTTGAATTTATTAATGAATGTTGTTTGGCCAGAAATTGCCGAAACAAATAAAGAAAATGTGTGGTTCCAACGTGATGGCTGCCCTGCACATAATATAAGAGAAATTGTGGAAAATCTGAACTAAACATTTCCTGAAAGCTGGAACAATTAACTGGCCAGTACGGTCGCCTGATTTAACTCCGTGTGATTTTTTTACGGGGTCATTTAAAAACACATTTAAAAAGACACCAAAATGTGGAAGAACTTAAAAATGCTATAACACAAGAATGTCAAAAAATAAATAATAGACAATTAGGTAATGTTCGGCAAAGTTTCTACAATAGATTGGCTTATTATTTAGCACAAAACGGAGGATTGTTTGAACATCTATTATGATTTAAGAATTTAAGAATATTTTTAGTTTGTTGTTTATATAGAATTTAATTTCTTACATTAATTAATTGTTAGTGTTACTTGATTTTATTTTATTGATCTTAAACAATAAATCTAATTAAACCTTTTGCTTTATTATTATTATCATTATTATTATTATTATTATTATTTAGAAAATTAATATGTACTACGTAAAATATTTATTTTGACAATCATTATTCTGACACTGACGTAATAAAACGCTTTTGTTCGCCTCTTGTTTCTAATTCCATGGCTAATACTAAGAAATTGCAATTCCGTAAATTTTCAAATTTTATTTCTGCAGTTATGAAGTAGCCAAAATGTTGTTTTTATTGATTCGGATGTAGAAATTTTTGCTTTACAACATTCATTTCAAACTTTTGGTGTAAAATAGCTAGGAGAGCAATGCGCATAGAAAAACTGATTTCCCATGTTAAACACGCCTATGTTTCATTTTCCGTTATATATATATATATATATATATATATATATATATATATATATATATATATATATATATATATATATATATGTCCGCGGAATAAACATTATTATTATTATTAATATTAATAACAGCTGCAGTACGAAAAAGAAAAACAAGGTATTTTGAAATAAAAACAGAATATCTCAATGTTGACATTACATAAGACATAAATGCAGCCTGCAGGTTACATAAAGAAAAAAAAGTTACTTTGCAATTTGAATAAGTGAATTTATGGATTGAAACAGACAGCAAGTGCTTGGTATATAAAAATGAATCAAGTAATATTTGCAAACGGTATTAAACGTAGTAATGCTGATCACTGTCTATATTATAAATATAAAAAAGATAAATGGTTATGTACTCTATGTAAATTACTTAATTATTGCACATGAAGATTAAAATTAAATTAAGAGAATAGAAAAATGCATAGAACAACATTTTGAAAAAAAATATGTAGATGTGACTTATTATTTAGCAATACAGATTAAACGCAAAAGCGACAGAAACATTCTACTTTTACAAACAACAAAAATAAATAAATTATTAAAAGATCAATACAGATTACTTCAAGTTACAAGACGAGGAAGTTATTTTTTCTAATAACGAACAATATAGAAAAGCAGTGGAGCATTACTTTACATTGCGACTAAGACACGACCCGATATTACAGTTACAATTAATATTCTAACAGCGGTAATAATAAATAATTTCCTATTCCCAGATTAGGTATTCCGAGAATATCTCTTAACCCTGTGTTAAAATGACGTTTATGGTGGGTTTATTCTAGAGTTAAGTCTTATTCCATGTTTATTATTACACATTTGTGGGTTATGCTCGTGACAAACTAGGAATAGCTATTCCTGTGTTAAAAAGAAGCTATTCTGAACTTAACCCTTGTTTATTATTACCGCTGTAAGCCGTCGAATGAGTAAACAACGGCAAAAGAATGGGTCGCCGTTAAAAGAATTATGCGGCACTTAAAGCAAACAATAAATATGGAATTGTTACTCTCAGCAAATGGAGAAATGAATTTATCATGTTTTGTAGACGCAGATTGGGCTGGAGACACGAATAATAGAAAATCAATAAATGGATATTTGTGTAAATTTGGAAATAGTCCTATTTCATGGATTAGCAAGAAAAGCATTATCATCGTCAGAGATTGAATATATTTTATCTGCTCTAACTTGAAATGAAATAATCGGCACTTGGGAGATTTTAGTTTCAAGCAAACTGCACCAACTCTTATATACCAAGATAGTCAGGGTTGTATCATACCTGTTGAAAGTGAAAAGATTAATGCCAGAACTAACCTGTTGAAAGTGAAAAGATTAATGCCGGAAGTAAACATATTTATTACGAATATGGATTCTATCCTGGACCAGACAAACTTACAGAAAATACACTACCTCAGATTTTGAGAAAAACTATCCATTTAATCAAATAAAAAGGACACACAATTCAATACATTGACATTACATAAAAAGTCAACTTCATCACCTACTTCAAAAAATTAACAAATATTAGTAACAAAACTAATCAAGTAGTTTATTTTGAAATAAAAAGATATCTCAACACTCACAGTAGGCATCTCAGATGCTGAAAGGTTTGTTTCTACTGTGGCTTTGTGAATATATCTGCTTGCTGATCTTCAGAGAGAATGTACAGTGGCAGAATGTTTCCATTTTCAAAATTTTTCACTTATGAAATGCAAACGGACATCCGTATATTTAGTTCTTCTGTGAAATTCTGAATTTTTATTAATCTAATGGCGCAAGTAAAACTTTTTTTTGTTTATATAGCACTTGCAAACACAGTTATCTGCTTCTGGGTAGAACCAAAATTTTTTAAGCCGTTGAATTTTTTATTCCAACATCTGGGTGCTTACTTTAGTCCGCAAAGCGATTTCTTTAATTTGTAAACAATGTTATTCGGAGTTTTTATTCCTTATGGAGGAATTGCATTTTGCAGTTCTGCATAAAGATATGCAGCTTTGGTGTGAAACAGCTTCATTCGACAATTTTCTTTAACTGCAACAGCCAATAAAATTCTTATGAAGTTGAATCTCGTTGTTGGAGAAAATATCTCATAGCTCTCAATTCCCTTTGTTTGCGAAAACTCTTGTACAAATTGTAACGTGAACTAATGTTAAGATATTTTTTTAAGAAAATCTGTTGTTTATTGTTTCAATTATTACGTATAAATATTTCACGTATATCATTCCTATAGGGCCAATATATTTTTTACTCTATTCACGCATTAAATATCTGAGCTTACAGATGGTAAACCTTTTTAGAATTTTCCGTACTTGTGTAAAAACCCATGAGAAACAACGTATTTATATTTCATTTTAATCTGATGTAAATGTTTCCATTCTACCACTTTACAAAAATAAGTATTTATACTACTAATACGAAATATGTATACTTGTATTCCATTATAGTTGTTAATTTGACGTTTAACAGATAAATAACTGTTTTTGTAAAAAATCATCAAAAACAACGTATTTATATTTCATTTTAATCTGTCGAAAATGATTTTATGATAGTACACCTTTACAAAAATAAGTATTTGAATGTTAAAATGAAAAGAAATTAATTTTGTTACTATGATACAATATAATATACAGGATGGTTTTGAACTGAATGTCATAAATTTAAAGGTAAGTAGTATGACATGTGTAGAATACGAAACAGAAAGATTTTTTCTAAAAATTCGCATATTTAAGGGTAGCTTTCATAAAATTAATATTTTTGGTACCACTGGCCCACTCGAAATATTTTATCTATTACACAATTATTTTCGTTAAAAATGCTATTTAATTTATCTATTAAGAACTAAATCTTACACAACTAATTTTGAATGTATTTTTGATAACCATATTTTTATTGAAATATTAATTAAACAGCAGCAAAAAATCTGATGTGGCCAGCACAATACCTTCCGTCAATCCTGTGTATTATGTACAAATTCCACATAAATTTTCTTGCAAAAGATTCTAAATATCCAGTAATATTATTTCATGCAAATGGCACTTGACACTAACATCTTCTTCTTCTTCTTTAGTTTTCCCATTCGTTAGGGGGTCGCTATTTTTTACTTTCTTCTTCCATTCATTTCTGTTTTGCGGGTCATCCTCACGTCAAAATTTTTCATTCAAAATTTTATTTTTTGGTATTTTATGATTCCTTTTCTCGGAAACTGAATTCCACACCCCTGATAATAAATTAACCACATGAAATTTTGAATGAAAAATTATGACATTTGTCAGTTATGGACGTAATTAATATCTGTCATTTTGACACGGGTCCACATATCTGCTTGCCAAAGTCAGTAAAGTTACGTCGCTGCACGCGCCCTACACATAAACTTTCTTGCAAAATATTCTGTATTTCCATTTAAATTATTTCATAAACAAACTATGCGAATTTCACTTGACACTAACATCTTCTTCTTCTTCTTTAGTTTTCCCATTCGTTAGGGGGTCGCTATTTTTTACTTTCTTCTTCCACTAATTTTTGTTTTGTGTGTCGTCCTCATTCAGTTTCTTTTCTCTCCTTTCATCTTATATTTGGTCTTCCTATGTTTCTTCCACCTTCTGTTATAAGCTATTCATTCTTCCAATATACTCATCTCTCCTCATGACATGCAAACCAATGTAATCGTTTCTTATATCTTTCTAGTAACTCCCAGCACTAGAAATATTTCCCTTATTCTTTCATTCATTTACTTTTTATTGATACTGACATCTGTAAATAAGAATTACCTGAATATATTAGCAGTTTACATGGTTAAGTTAGCACAGCTGGCTGATTTATGAAATTTATTATCTTTGTAAGTCTTTAACTCTATATCTGTTGAATATGAAATATAAAATGCAATTAAATCGTATAGAGAATAATATATTCTTTAAGTTATAATAAAATTTAACTGAGTTTTTCAAGAAAAACTGTTAAAATCTTCAAATCAGGATACTTCCGGTTGACCAATTATAACCAAAATCTAATCAAGTCTGCATATGGTTGTAAGGAAGAGGAATACGCAAGAATTGTAATTTTTGGAATTCTAGTATTAAAGATATCGTGCCCGAAACCGCGGTCACATACACACACGCGCACACACGCACGCACGCACATACACACACACACACGCACACACACACACACACACATACAGACATAATCGTAAAAATAGTAAAATCGTATTGTAAAGACCCTAAAACGTGCTTATTCAATGAAAACTCACCACCGAATTTTTTGACCAGACAATACCTTCCTTACCTCCTGCTAGAGGTGACGGAATATAAAAAAAGTTTTCTTAAGAAAAGTCGAATTTTCATTTTTCGAATTAAAAAAAAACTTTCCGTTTTGTAATCTACATGAATCATACTACTTACCCTTAAATTTATGACATTAAGTTCAAAACCATTCTGTATATATATATACGACAAATTTTTAATTCTTGGGTAATTTTGGATAAAAGTTTAGATATTTCTCACAAAAGTAAACATGCTCTCTGTACTTGGAGCTACGAAGTACGGAGCATGAAACACACATACACACACACACACATATATATATATATATATATATATATATATATATATATATATATATATATATATATATATATATATATATATATATATATATATAATATGAAGTGAATATTTGATGATTGTCTGCCTGGAGGGTAGGGTGAAGGTTCAAGAAGATGAAACAAAGGCTTGGGGATTGCACGACTCACTGCGTTTCGCGACTATGTAGATAATCCAATAAATTGATTATATTACAGAGGCACACACTTAAGTGGGATTAATTATGCATGTTACAAGAATTATAAATATTACTGGTTGAAATAATCGCTTATCATAGAAGATAATACGAAAAAAATCGTATTAAATTAGAATGATAGAAATCAACTTATTATGTAAGGGTGTCCAATAAATAAACTAACAAGTATCTCTCTTATTATTAATTTTAGTGATTTCATCTACATATTACAAAATAAATAGGTAATATAGTTTTCTACTTCATTATAAGTATCATGTATATTAGCCCTATTTGTAATTACACGAACATGTTTCATTAAAAACTCTGTTATATATGTATAAAAAGTAATTAATACCAAATATGTATATATTACACTAAAAGTAGATAGTGGGATGTGCACATTGTCGGTAAATGTAGATACTTGCCTAAAACTAGTTTTTTCTTCCAATTCAACCAAACACAAGAACAATAACCTCACATAACGCACAAAAGTCTTGGAGAACTCGGGGTGAGTTTTGTGCGTTGGATGAGGTTATTAGTTATTTAGTTTAGCAAAAACAATTATAAGCGAATCTTTACATTTGCCGGGCAATGGGCACATCATCCCATTATGTACACATACTGTAACATATATATTCCGTTATAGTTAGTATGGAATTTCCATTTTTTATTAGAATCATGCTGGGGAACATTGTCTGTTAAAACTATTAATTTAACGTTTAAGACAAATAACTGTTGGAACGTAGATATAATTTAAAAATCTGATGTGACCAGCTCATTATCTTCCGTCAATTCTATGTATTTTGTACGAAAGCTATAGAAAATTTTTCTAGAAAAGATTCTATATTTCCAGTAAAATTATAACACAAACATGCTATGTCAATTGCATTTGACACTGATATCTTTCAATTAGAATTTTCTTAATATAATAGCTGTTTCCATGGTTATAGCATAGCGGCTGCCTTTCTTTATAATTTTTTAACTCCATATCCATTGAATATAAAGTGTGAAATGCAATCAAATCGTAGAGAGAATAAATTGTTTAATATTTATAACATTAAATGTGAAACAATTATATATATATATATATATATATATATATATATATATATATATATATATATATATATATACCGGGTGGAACATCATACCTGTGTACATAGGCGATTCATATGAGAAAAACAGTTTTTTCGTGCGCATTGCTCCCCAAATTATTTTAGACAAAAATGCTTCAAATAAATGTTGCAGAGCATAAAATTCTGCATCTAAATCAATAAACAGAATTACTTTTACATGCTTTGTAACGACACAAATTAAATAAGAAAATATTGAAAATTACGTTGAAAATATCAAATAGCCATGGAATTGAAACAAAAATAGAAACAAATAAATAGGTAAATTAAATTCATACAAAAATCTCCATTATTACGGCAATTGTACATTTCAATGAAATATTTATTTTTTATAGGATTTTTGTTTCAATTCCATGGCTATTTGATATTTTCAACGTAATTTTCAATATTTTCTTATTTAATTTGTGTCGTTACAAAGCATGTAAAAGTAATTCTGTTTATTGATTTAGATGCAGAATTTTATGCTCTGCAACATTTATTTGAAGCATTTTTGTCTAAAATAATTTGGGGAGCAATGCGCACGAAAAAACTGTTTTTCTCATATGAATCGCCTATGTACACAGGTATGATGTTCCACCCGGTATATATATATATATATATATATATATATATATATATATATATATATATATATATATATATATATATAAAACAGCGTTTTCTCAAGAATAATTGTTAAATTCTTCAAATAAGGCTACGTCCGGTTCACCAATTATAAACAAAATCTAATCACGTGTGCATATGCATATAAGAAAGAGGAATACGTAAAAATCGTAATTTTTGGAATTGTAGTATTGGAGTTACCGCGGCCGAAATTATCGTCACACACACACACGCACGCACACACACGCACGCATGCTCACACACATTCATCGTATAAATAGTCAAATCGTATTCTAGGGACCATCAAACATGCTTATTCATTACAAACTCACCACCGTTTTTTTTTTTTTGATAAAAGACAATACCTGGCTTACCTACAGGTGACGGAACTTGTGAATTACACACTCGCCTGAAGGCTTGTGAGTAAATTCTTCCTTTACGTTACAACTCTAGTAATGTAAAGGAGGAAAAGGTTGAGATATATTACTCTCAGTGTTCTAGTAATTAATTCAAATATTCATTTTCAAATGGCCAACGCCCATAAATATTAGTTTTATGAGTTTTTATATACGGAGTGATTAAGTTTTGATGTCACTATAATCCTAATTTATCAATTTTGGTATGAAAATGAAATAAACGTATATCATCATTGCCAAAATCAGCAGTACATAAATTAGTATTGTAAGCAGCTTTGTTTTATTTTAAGTGAAGCAAATTTTAAATTTTAAGTGAAGCAATGAAGTATACAGCAGATATACCCGATATACAATGTAGTTGGTGTTTTTTCAGCCAACGCTGGCAGCTATCGCCTTCAAGTGCTTTTGCGAGTGAGTTCGACATTCGTATACGATGTCGCTATGTCTCCGCGTTCCGTAATGTAGGTCACACTTCTTTAACGATAGATGCTTAACAGTCATACTTTAATTTCCACTTTTAATATAAATTTTGAATTGGGTCGTGAATACCACAAGAGTCTGGATACATAAAGGTTAACAGCGAATAAATTGTCGTCTCAAGATCTGCCTTTTCATTGTTGTTAAAGAAGTGAGATCTCTTTCTAGCCATGCAAACTTTTGATTCTGAAGATTTGTTTCAAAACTACGACAAAATATGTTGGTTTGTGTGATTTATAATGGAAATTACATTCCTCTTCAAAGAATTGAAATTTTTTCAATGTGTACAAAATGCCGACAATAATTGAACATTACCCATTTAATATGAGATATGGTGAAAATGATTAAGCAGAAGACTCAAATCATCAACCTGAAAAAATCTTATAAAAACTTAGTAATTATTAGTTGTTATTTATTTTTAAAAAAGAAGAAAACTATACTAGTATTAAAGAAACGTATATATTAATTAATTTACAATTATTTCTAAGTCAATCCTTATTCCTTTTACGGAATATAAAATTATTTGACACATGACCATTCTCAGTAGTGCCAACGTATGGTACGAAAATAAACTACAATTATTATTTCAAATAATTTTATATTCCGTAAAAGGAATAACGATTGACTTAGATTTAATTGTAAATATCATTAATGTATACATTAATTAATACTAGTACTTTTTTTCTTCTTTTAAAAATAAATAACACCCAATAATTTCTACAAGTTTTACATTCATTTTATAAGGTATTTTTCAAGTTGATGACATGAATCTTCTGCCTAATCATTTTCACTATATACTTGAGAGTTATATAGGCATAAATGGCATATGTGTAGTTTATATTATTTCACGTGAAATAAAGTATACTAGTAGATTTAAAAGACCAGTTTTTATTCGTATATACCATTTGACCTGCTAGCTAAAATGTAGCATATAAGTAAAGTCGGTCTACGAGATGGACGTCACCGTTAATGTTATAGCTAGGCACGTCAGCTCTGAGGGTTAATGCATAATTATTTATAATTAGTGCAGCGATTATCATTCACAATTATTGTCTTTAGTCAAAAAATGCAAATATATGTGCGAGTTTCATGTGTACCTCCTTACTTTAAGCCCGTAACAGTTTTTCTTGACAAAACGCAGTTAAATGTCATTTTTTACAAATATTAACAACTTACTCCCATTACGGTGTGACTGCATTTTTTCTTCATATTGGGTATTTAGGAATAAAAAAATATCTTGCATCCTATGCTATTGAAATATTACTGATTGTTAGATGTCAGTCAGGTAAAAGTAATAATAAAATAATTTTACTGGAAATATATAATCTTTTAGCACTTTCTACACTTAATAGAAAAATAATAATGTAAAATTGAAATGAAATATTATAGAATGACTTCATCAGATTTTGTTTATAATTGGTGAACCGGACGTAGCCTTATTTGAAGAATTTAACAATTATTCTTGAGAAAACGCTGTTTTATATATATATATATATATATATATATATATATATATATATATATATATATATATATATATATACATATATACATTTACATGATTGTACTCTTTCCGCTGAGCCTATTAGGCAGGGTATTCAGTAACCATTGTTTGACATTAGGAATTGTTTCAAGGAAAAATTACACGGAAATGTGCTAAAATGACGACCTTCCTCTTAAACATATTTAATTATAAATTAATTCCAAAGGTAATAACCACTAACCAGTCAGATCACAGCTGTCATTGGGTATCATTTAACATTAATATCAATATAAAAAATAAGTTTTATAATGTAAAATTATTTCAATAATAAAATAATTTTGTAAACTTGTATTTTATTTTTATTAAAAAAACTTAAAAATTAGTAATCTTTCTCCGTGACTTATCAATTATTTTCTCACGGAGTTGTACATTAGTTATTTCAAATAACCAAAGTAAGAAGTATATTACGAGTCGGTGTTGAATAGATTTTTTTCATCAACTATTGAATTACAAATACATTATGTAGCCATCTTCAAACACAATACGCTACTCATATTACGCTAGTGGAATATGAAATATTCATATTCCACGGTAAGACTTTTTCTATAGTATTGTATTATTGATACTTTTATTAACTTTTGTATGTAAATATTAATCGATAAGTTTAATATATACTGCTTAGAGTTCAATTTGTTCATAAAGTGACATCCACATCCGAAATTTGACATATCATTGCAGTTAACGCTGAAACGTCAACGTCTGTAAAATAACCAAACAAAATATGTGTGGGCCTATTGCGTGGGCATGTTGCATGGGCAGTTTGAGTAGGTAATTTAGTTAGGCATGTTGCGTGGGGAGATTGCGTGAGAAGTTTGAGTGGGTAGTTTGGGTGAACAGGTTGCTTAGGTAGTTTGGGTGGACAATTTAGGTAGGCATGTTGCGTGGGCTGTTGTATAGGTGCGTAGGGAGTTTGAGTGGGCAGTTTGGGTGGGCATGTTGTTTTATTCTGCCATGGCTGCCTAGATTCACAAAATTGAATGTCGTCAAAAAATTATATAGTGCTGCCATCTATTTTTATATTACAGAATTATCAAATTCTATTCTATAGTTATGTATAAGACTGTCCAGGCCCTGGTGCAGATTCGCACTAGATCACTTTGACCACAGGCTTTGGCGCATTTAGAAATGATAAAGATCCTAAAGTGGAAGATTGGAGAAAATATTTTGGAGATTAGTTTTCACGGATACAAAAATACATTGAGTATGGAGGGAAATCTTTGAAAAATTATAAATAAATGTGTTTTGTCAATAAATTGTGTATTATTTAATTAGACTCAACGGAAAGAGAACAGCCCAACATATATCGATACGGCATATTATCCATTTCTGGGTTGACATTCTGCTTTTATTCACAGATTTCGGTAATGATAATATATCTTTACAATTTATAGCGTTTATTAGGCGTCACGTCGTGGAAAGAGTGCAACAGGCGTTACTTTTGTGATTCTGAAAATTGAAAATAATTTTCAAGTTTCTAGTTTAACGTCGACCGGAATCGAGTCAGGGCCACCCGAATCAATTAAATTATTCTGTAACTGCAATATACTTTACACAGTAAAAAACAGCAAGATTTATTTTGTTTGTTTAATTTTAATGGACGAGAATTCTGTAAGTAAATGTTGACGGGAGCAGTTGGATGCTCCTATTCTATCTACTTTTTCCCCCTCCAATCTTTTTCCAAACGTCAAATTTCTGTCACAACTGTCATAATGCGCAAACTTTATTCAAAGTGCGCAAGCGTAGTATAAAGAATTTAACAATTTTCATAAGTCTCCACACTATTAACTTCCAAAAATAAGTTGGATAAATAGTTGTGCCACCTGGAAAAGTTTTGCATTATTACGTATGTTTCAGTGGACAAAAGAGTTAGATTCGCCACAATCAATTATAAAAATGAAACTGTTACTATTAGTGTTGCTAAACATAGAATACATCATTCCAAATTTACGGCATTCCAATTTACATTAAAGAAAAGATAAAACGCAGTCACTGTAGGATTTAGTTAAGCGCTGCGAGAAATAATTGCATGCGATTTTTTAAAAAGTGTGCAAAGGACGTAAACAGAAAAGACATTTTTAATGCCAGTACATGAATATGCTCTTTATCCACTTAAAACAAAGTTTTAAAAAGTTTCATAGAATTAGAGTATGAAAGGGAAAAACGTAATAGTATTACATTGTTTTGTAAAAATTACCATGGATAACAGATATTTACAAAAATAAGTTGCAATAATTACCATTTTATACGTTCATCCTTCTTTTCTTTTAAATTTTTATTTAATGTCGCACAGATATACAAAATAATAATAATAATAACAATAATGACAATATGACGCCAAGATTATAAAGAAACATATTCCAAAAATTATTGCATAACAAAAATTTAAAAATTCATACAATACTACTTAATAATACAAATGCAAATAAATTTACTTTTAGACGTAGATTTCAAGCATATAAACCATGTGGTGCATTCCACGGGACTCCATATTTTAATGACCTTTTTATTTGGAAAAATGTGTACTGTACTGATTTTGTGATCCTGTTTAATTAGCAATTAATAAGACATATATTTTAAAACATTTTACTAAGGCCTATGTATATCTCTTACGGATTGCATGGACAAAAATCTGTTGTGGCCAGCACAATACCTCTCGCCACTTTCTTTTTTGGTTACATAAGTATAGGGCGCGAACAGTCATGTTACATTGTTGGCCTTGACAAGCAGATGTGGGGGCCCGTTTCAGAATGATAATTAGTCAGTATGTTTCATTCAGAATTTCAAGATTTTCTAAATACACGTAGTTAATTTGTCACCAGGAGTGTGGAATTTACTTGTCGAGGAAAATAAACCATATGGAATTGGAAAATCACTAAATTTAGAATGAGAAATTATGATACATCTATATACATAATTACTAGCTATCATTCTGACATGAGTCCCCATATCTGCTTGTCAAGGCGCCCTATTGTATTTAACATTTCTTGTATACCTACATTCTACACCAAAAATTGTACTTGCATATATCTATTCCTTATATTTAGATTGTTTAATTTTAAATTCATTATATGAAGAAATTTTGTCCTCTTCTAATTTTTCGAAATGTTTCCAATTCATTGTCAGGATTGACTGAATTTTTGAAGGATATATGTAATAGACCTATAATCTTAAATATTTAACTACTAATACATTAAGAAATAATATAATGTATATGTACTTCCCAGAAAAACTCTTTAGTAATATCTATGAATTTCTGACACTGACATTTATCTGTCAGTTACAAACAGTTCAACTGGTCAACTATTTTCCATGGCATCCTTTCGGCTGTAAAATTTATTATAACGTTATTTTATTTATTATATTTCTTTTATCTCTAAATCCATAGAATATATAATAAAATATTTAAATGTATCAGATAAAGAATTTAATTTTCTTTAATATTACCAAGAAAAATTTTCAAAAAATATTATTTAGAAGATTTTTTTTCAAGAATCTTCTACTTCCGGTTGTCCAATTGTTACCAAAACCTTTTCAGATCTTCCCATGAATGTCCGATTGGAAAATACGTAATTAAACAATTTTTAAGTCTTATAGTTTTTGAGTAATCGTCCTTCCAACATCCTACATACATACACACACACATACATCCACACACACACACACACAGACATCATCGTAAAAATGTGAAAATCGGATTGTAGGGACCTTAAAACGTGCTTATTCAATAAAATATGGATATGTGATTTTTAGCATGAATGCAATACCTCTCTTAGCGAGAGGTAAAAAAGACAATACATTCTTAAAAAAAAATCTTTCCTATGGCACAAATTATGGTTACCAGCACCAAAAAAACATTAGTGAAAAAACTTACATATCCAAGTTTTAAAATAAGTTATTCACTTTCCAAATCATGCTCGATGACAATAACAGTCTTTTCTGTCATTTTCATCGTCGGAATCAATTTCGTCAAACCAGGCGTTAACCGTTTCCTCAAAATTTGGATCGCAAAAGTTTACTTTTGGTATGTTTTTCGGAAAAGGCATTAACCAAAAATAAACTACGTCGTGGAGTTCCAGGGTGTCCTTACTGGTTCATTTGCTGAGATAAAGGTAAATCGCACCAATACCGCTGTAGTGTTGCACATAACCCCACTTTAGGAAGGCACTGAAAGGCGCAGCATAGTTGGTGAAATCCCATAGATTCCACAATGTCGATTAATGGTTAAGGTGTGTCTAACAAGCAAATATTATAGTGTAACATAAGTTTTGTATTACTAGATTATTGTGTCATAAAAATGACTTTAGAGAATAATAAAATGGCTGACAAAACATATATTTTATATGGCGAATGAAACGAAAACGTAAAGCAAAATAGACATAAGGTAATGAGGTTAAAAACAAAGTAAAGGTTTTAAATAACTTTTAAGGTGTAAAACTCGATCTTATAAAAGAAAAGTTTTGCAAACAGGCGAAGCAAGAAACATAACTCCCAATGTTGGTATTCGTCTACCAGAACCGTTGGTTATCAACAACGAAATTGAACAAAATTGGATGGTTTGGAAACAACAGTACGGTTGGTATGAAATTGCTACACAGCTCGATAAGAAACCAGCACATATATAAGCAGCAACTCATCTGTCAATTATTGGAACCGATGCTGCAGTCATATTCAATACATTCAATTTGACAGCCGAAGATCAAAATAATGTAGCCAAAATTAAAGATAAGTTCGAGGAGTATTTTTCTTTAAAAAAATTCAGCATGGAGATGAAACTTTTGATGTCATGACACGTATCCTGTCAAAAAGAAATGTGAATTTGGAGAAATTCATGACAGCCTGGTACGAAATACTTAAAATAGTCATAGGAATCAAAGACAACACACTACGCGAGAAACTATTCGCAGAAGACATCCTAGAACTGAATAAAGCCATAAAACTATGTTAAGCAAGTGAATTAGCTAGTAAACAGATAAAGAACATGAAGACAAGTAACGATGCAGAAACTGTCGATGCGAACACAACCAAGGAAACACATATGAAAACAAAGAAACCACAGAAGAATATAATAATAGTAACAGTATCAATAACAGTAACATTGATAAAAAATATTTGTGATAATACCTATATGTTTAAAGCGTACAAATAGGGCTTAATTAAAGAGAAAGAATTTGTGAAAAATTCATAGACTCAGCAGGAATTTGAACCCTGGACCTCCTCATATCTAGTAAGACGCTCTAACTAATTGAGCCACAAGATCCTATCCCATTGAAGTCAATGAATCTTTCACAATTTTTTTTACAATTTTTGGTGAGTACACTCTCCTAATCGGGGTAGATGAATACTGAGGGCGAACAACAATTATAGCTATTTAAATAACAGTAATAGTAACAATGACAATAACAATCAATAATACTAATAATAATAAATAAAATAAATAAATATATCATAACGACGTATGACCCATTGCTGGTATGCCAATCTGCTTTGTACATGGTGTCTCATTTTCGATGTTTTTTAAGCTATTTCGGGCAATTTCAACGATAGAGCAAATTCGAGTCAACTTTTTAAGAGAAGTTTAATAATCACCATAGGCATTTTCTAGCTTCTTTTGTTTTTGAGTTACAGGCAAAAACTCGTTTTTCGCTAATTTCGAAAATATCTCATATCACATTTATTATGATAAAGAAAAATTGTTTAGCCAAATTTTGTACCGGTTTTTGCATAAAATAAAATGACGTAATTAGAAGTTTTGAAAATTTTATAGTTCTCGAGATATAACCTAAACTTTGAATTGAATTGAACAATAGAAATGTGAAATACACAATGCTAACGAATGAAATATATCCATTTCAAATGAATACAAAAATAATAAATTTAATCAAAATTTCGATTGCAACAATGCATTCATATTACGCGGGTGCGCGGGTTACGAGAAATTGATTGCAACAATGATTTATATTATACAAATGAAGTTAAAATTCTTTCTCAAATATTTTGCAATAAGAATTATAAACTCGTTTGTAGAAATCAAAACATTGATTACAATAATGTATTCATTATAATAATGATTACAAGAAATGATAGTAACAAATGTATATTGATTGCAACAATAATTTATATTCTTAAACATATCAGATATTAAAATCCTTTTTTTAAATATTTTTAATAGCTCTAAAAAGAGCTGATATATTACAAAAATCTCCAATGATTTTTTAAAGAAAATGCTCAAATTGTGCTCCGTTATTTTTAATGCATAATCTGAATCTTTTTAAAACTGCTCTCATAGAATTCATTATTTGAAATGGAGTTATTTTCAGGAATGGCCGTTCTTACTCAATTTTTTAGCTCGTCAATATTGTCAAAATTTTCTTTGTAAATCATTCTTTTTAAATACCACAAAAACAAAAATCTAGTGGTGACAAATCAGGAGATCTTGGAGACCAATGTGTAGGTCCTTGGGTTCCTAACCAATTATTTCCTACTAAATTATTTAAATAATTTCTAATGATGTCCGTATTATGTACTGGAGCTCCATCTTGTTGCAAATAGATTTGAAGGGAATGCAGTAGTGGAATTTCCTCTAAGTATTCTTCCAAATTCTGTTGTAAAATATCTAAATACTTAAGAAAATTTAAGTTTTCATTACAAAAATAGAGTCCTACAATTTTATTTTCTATTAAACCGCACCATATATTAAAGCCATATCTTCCTTGATTTTCCAAAGTAAAAGTTTGGTGATTATTTGTGTCAGACCAAAAATTTCTATTAAATATTCCGGCGCTAGTAATGCGAACTTCATCTGATCACATTAGGTATGTTTAAGTGGAAATTTTCATTTTCTTCACACTTGTTTATAAACCATGTCATAGGCGCCGAGTTTAAAATTTCATGTGGGGCTCAACTTCAAGCACAAAATGTAGTTAGGGGCGGGGGGTAGTAGTAAAGAGAACAAAAAAAATGTTATTATCCTCAGTAGAAAACAAAGGCATACCATATATTTCATGTAGTAAGTACACTATCAAGTATAGCTGTTTGACAAAAATAAATCATTGATCTGCGAGAGTATAAAAATTACTTTCCGTTGATTATTTTTATTTCATTTGTATTATTATCTTTGTTTAAACATTTTTTTCGTTCTTATGAATGTGTATCATTTGATGATTGTGTGACAAATGTTTTTTACTTCCTTGTACGTAAGTAAAGGAAGTATTGTAATCGCGAAAAATTTCGGTTTTCAGATTTCAGTGGAAATATTCACTTTGATCATCCCTGAATCCATTTTGACTAATTTCGTCGTGACGTCTGTACGTAGGTACGTACGTATCTCGAAATAACTCAAAAACGGTAAGGCGTACAAAGTTGAAATTTTGTATTTAGGACTCCTATAACATCTATTTGTGCACCTTCCTTTCTGGTTATTACACAATTTCCAGAAGTGGCACTTTACGTGAAGCCAATAATAGATTTCAATGAAAAACTGTTTTAAATTATAATCCAAAACTTTTCAAATTTGGTATACAAGACTTTTATGTCAATCGAAATAACATGATAGTTTTTGGTTAAAATAGGCTAACCGGAAGTGGTACATTACTTGAAGTTGTTAACAGTTTTTCTAGAATAAAATGATTTTATTTTGATTTTAGAAATAAATGCTTCAAATAAAAGTTTTAGAAAATTAATTTCTGCGTCTAGCACATCAAGTATTATTAAATTAGTCCTTTGTATAAGCGAGATATGTAAATTTAAAAATTATATACTTTTTTGTTTTTGTAATAAAGCTTGCTATAGATTAGGACAAAAACATAAAAAAAAAATGTTCATGTCAAATTACGTTAAATACTTGCAATTTTATGATTCGTACAATAACAAATATTATATTTTTATTGTGAAATTAGTCATATTCATTGTTGTAATCAAATATTTCTTTGTTGTAATCAAAACTCTCTTTAAAAAGAACCGGGTTAGATTATGGTCGCTATATATCTTACTGTTTTGAAGTTGAAATTAATATTTTGTAATTTATTTATTAAAAAAATATGTATAGTTTAATAATCGTACAAGGAAGTCGTGTGGTGTCCACATCAGATTTTTTACCTTCCGTCACCTATAGGTAAAGAAAGTATTGTCTTTGGTCAAAAAATCAGTGGTGAGTTTTCAATGAATAAGCACGTTTTAGGGTCTTTACAATACGATTTTACTATTTTTACGATGATGTTTGTATGTGTTTGTGTGTGTGCGTGTATGCGTGTGTTTTTGTATGTGACCGCGGTTTCGGCCGCGATATCTCCAATACTAAAATTCCAAAAATTACACTTCTTACGTATTCATCTTCCTTACGACTATATGCAGACTTGATTACATTTTTGGTTAGAATTAGTCAACCGGAAGTACCCTCATTTGAAGATTTTAACAGTTATTCTTGAAAAAACTCAGTTATATATTATTTAACTTAAAGAATATATCGTTCTCTATACAATTTGATTGCATTTTATAATTCATATTCAACATCTATATAGAGTAAAGAATTATAAATATATTAAATTTCATAAATCAGCCAGCTATGCTAACTTAACCATGGAAACTGCTAATACATTCAGAAAATTCAAATTGACAGATGTCAGTATCAATTAAAAGTAAATGAATAAAAGAATAAAGGACATAACTCTAATATTTCTAGAAATATATAAGAGAGACGATTACATTGGTTTGAACATGTCATGTGGAAGAATATATTGGACGAAAAATGAATAACTTAGCAATAGAACGTGGAAGAAACAGAGGAAGACCAAATAAAAGATGGAAGGACTGTATTGCAGAAGACTTGAGAGAAAAAAAACTGAATGAGGACGACACGCAAAACAAAAATGAGTGGAAGAAGAAAATAAAAAAGCGATCCCTACCGAATGGTAAAAACTAAAGAAGAAGAAGATGTCAGTATCAAGTGCAATTTGCATAGTTTGTTTATGAAATAATTTTACTGGAAATATAAGATCTTTTGCAAGAAAATGTATGTATAGGGCGCGTGCAGTGACGTGACTTTGCTGACTTTGGCAAGCAGATATGGGGACCCGTGTCAAAATGACAGCAATTAATTACGTCCATAACTGACAAGTGTCATAAATTTTCATTCAAAATTTCATGATTTTCTTATTTCATGTGGTTTTTATCAAGAGTATAGAATTCAGATGCCGAGAAAAGAAATCATAAAAGACCAAAAAAAATGAAATTTTGAATGAACAATTATGACATTTGTCAGTTATGGACAAAAATAATTGCTATCATTCTAATACGGGCCCCCATATCTGCTTGCCAGGGTCAGCAAGTCACATAACTGCTCGCGCCCTATACATATTTTTTTTGCAAAAGATCCTATATTTCCAGTAAAATTATTTTATAAATAGCTTAGTAATAAAAGGTGGAAGAAACAGAGGAAGACTTGATAGTAACGCAAACGAATGAGGATGACCCGCAAAACAGAAATGAATGGAAGAAGTAAATAAAAAATAGCGACCCCTACGAATGGGAAAAGCTAAAGAAGAAGAAGATGTCAGTATCAAGTGTCATTTGCATAGTTTGTTTATGAAATAATTTAACTTGAAATTTAGAATCTTTTGCAAGAAAATTTATGTATGGTATAATACACAGGATTGACGGAAGGTATTGTGATGGCCACATTAGATTTTTTTATTTCAATTGCTTTTACAACATTTTTTTTATTATTATCATATATTAACCATGAATATTTCGAGTTTCAAATAGTTACATTGTTACTTTCTAAATTTACTTCAGAGTTAGAAGCGGCCCAGGCTCGTTTGTCGATTCACTATTATAAGTTTAGACAACGCGTCACTATTTAAAATTAAAATTTATCAATCATCAGTAATAATTACTCTTTTTACCTTCCGTCACCTATAGGTAAGGAAGGTATTGTCTTTGGTCAAAAAATTCGGTGGTGAGTTTTCATTGAATAAGCACGTTTTAGGGTCTTTACAATACGATTTTACTATTTTTACGATGATGTCTGTATGTGTGTGTGTGTGTGTGTGTGTGTGTGTGTGTGTTCGTGCGTGCGTGTGTGTGTGTATGTGTGTGTGTGTGACCGCTTTTTCGTCAACGATATCTCCAATACTAGAATTCCAAAAATTACAATTCTTGCATATTCCTCTTCCTTACAACCATATGCAGACATGTTTAGATTTTGGTTATAATTGGTCAACCGGAAGTACCCTTATTTGGAGATTATAACAGTTTTTTTTGAAAAACTCAGTTAAATGTTATTATAACTTAAAGAATATATTATTATCTATACGATTTGATTGCATTTTATATTTGATATTCAACAGATACAGAGTTAAAGAAGAATACAAATAATAAATTTTACATAAATTTCATAATTCAGCCAGCTATGCTAACTTAACCATGGAAACTGCTAATATATTCAGGTATTTCAAATTGACAGATGTCAGTATCAATAAATTTAAATCAATGAAAGAATAAGGGCAGTAACTCTAGTGTTAGAAGTTTCTAGATATAAAAGAGACGATTACATTGGTTTGAACATGTCATGAGGAGAGATGAATATATTAATAGAAGGTGGAAGAAACATAGGAAGACCAAATATAAGATGAAAAGACTGTATTGTCGAAGACTTGAGAGAAAAGGAACTGAATGAGGACGACATGCAAACTAAAAATGAGTGGAAGAAGAAAATAAAAAATAGCGACCCCCTAACGAATGGGAAAAACTAAAGAAGACGATGTCAGTGTCAAGTGCAATTTGCATAGTTTGTTTATGAAATAACTTTACTGGGAATATAGGATCTTTTGCAAGAAAATTTATGTATAGGGCGCGTGTAGTGACATCACTTTGCTGACTTTGGCAAGCAGATATGGGGACCCGTGTCAAAATGACAGCAATTAATTATGTCCATAACTGACAAGTGTTATAATTTTTCATTCAAAATATCATAATTTCTTATTATTATTTGTTTGTTATCAGGAGTATGGAATTCAGTTGCCGAGAAAGGGAATCACATAATACCAAAAATTTAGAATCTTTAGCAAGAAAATTTATGTATGGATTTTGTACATAATACACAGGATTGACGGAAGGTATTGTGCTGGCCACATCAGATTTTTTAAAATTTAATCTATTATAAATTATTCCATGCGGGGCTTTGCCCCATGCGAAACTATTCATGTGGGGATTAAGCCTTTGGGCACCCACAAAGTCGGCGCCTATGAACCATGTTGAAAACTCCATACGCTTTTCCATATCACCGGGACGTAAATTGAGGGTTATTCTAATTTTATATGATTTATAATTATTCTTTTTAAATATGCATGAAACACGACATTTTGGTATTCCAATTTCGTTTTCAATTTCCCGGCATGATACTTTAGGATTTGTGTTTACTAATGCCAGAACATTTATATTATCATTTTGTTCATTTGCCTTCTTATATGATTTTGGTCTAGGTTTTGTTAAGGATCCATAAAGTTGTAAACTTCTGTCCAACTTCTAAAAAATTGTTGGATGTGATTGTCGTCTTTCCATGAATTTATTATAATACGAGTATTGATATTTCCCGAGATACCTTAAAAAAACATCGAAAATGAGACAGCCTGTACACAGATTTCGGTAATGATGCTGGCATATTTGTTCCGTGTGGGCGTTTTCCAGGCGTCACCTCACATGCACTCAATGTTGGCGTGGAGAGTGCACAGACGCCAAATATTTCGAATAATAATAATTATTATTAATTTGTTTAAAACTCATAAGCTCATAAAAATGGATTGACAGAATTTATATATACAAGATGGTGACCGACACGGCCGAACATAGGACTTTAACAAGTAAAATCAGACTTTCCTAATATCCTGTTTCCCTAATTATTTTAGGTAAAAACCATCTTGTATATATGAATTTTTGATAAAAACTTCCGTCGTTTTTATGTATATACATACATATATTATATAAATTCAGGTTTCTTGTATTTTCAGTAAAATTATTTCAGACTTACTTGATACTGACATATGTCAATTAGTAATATTGAATTATAAAAACTGTTTCCATGGTGCAGCAGCAACGATTGAAAAATTTATGAAAATTAATTTCTTTATAAATTTTTATCTCTAAATACATTGAATATGAACAAAATAATGCAATCAAATCGTATAGAGAATAAAATATTCTTTTATATTTATAACATAAAAGATCAAACAAAATATATTTAACGTGTACTTTTAAGAAAAACAGTTAAGAGCTTCAAATTAAGGTACTTCCGGTTGATCTATTGAAACCAAAATCTAATCAAGTCTTCATTTGGATGTAAGGATGAGGAATATGAAAAATTTGTAATTTTTGGATTTGCAGTATTGGAGTTAATCGCGGCCAAAATGATCGTCATACCCACATACACGCACGCACGCGGCTCGCATACAAACACACACGTACACACATACATGTTCACATAACATCATCGTAAAACTAGTAAATTCGTATTCTAACGACCCCAAAACGTGCTTATTCATTGAAAACACTATCCAATATTTTGACCAAAGACAATACCCTCCTTACATAAAAGTGATAAAAGATAAACATTACCAAATGCAAGTACTGATAAAATAAATCTAAATAAGACCATATATAATGCATAATAATAGTAGTTATAGTAATAATAATATAATACTAATAATAAATAATGATAATTAATAATAACAATAATAATAAAAGAAATACAGGATAGAAAATAACTATTACAAATAATACTATCTAATAATATATAATGATTCTATGCTATAAATAATACATAATATATAAAGGATCGATTCTGTGACACTTTATCCACCAAATTGCCAAAAAATATATAACTATTCAGAGTTGCACTAAAAATACTAAATAAATACCAAATGTCAATAAATTAATGAATTAAGTTATAATTATGTAATATAGAGTTCAAAAGAAAAATGAACTTAATATCACGGCCAATATAAGGAGCTGATGAAATGAGAGTCCAGGTGGAGAGGAAGTTGTAATCAATTTAATTAATAGATGAAAAGAAACAAAATTAATTTGCTAAATACAGTTAATCATCAATGCAAGTGCTTTTAAATATCATTACAAATAAAGTGTAATGATAAATATTATTTATTTTATCTATAGAAATTTTACTTAAAACATTGAAAAAATCATTTTCGTTAAAACGTTCAACATTGTATTTGCCTACATAGAAAAGATTTCTAATGTAATTATTATGTTGGATATTCAATAAAAAAATAGAAAATTTACTCATTTTTCTTCAAATTACAAACAATACATAAGGCGGCGGTCTCACTGACCGAGTGCCATCAATCGTTTGCTGTCCTGTATATTATTTCAAAAGTGTATTCTAATGGCGTGTATCGCATTGGGCCATTGTTACCTCTCGCTAAGAGAGGTATTGGATTCATGCTAACAATCGCATATCCAGATTTTATTGAATAAGCACGTTTTAAGGTCCCTACAATCCTATTTTAACATTTTTACGATGATGTGTGTGTGTGTGTGTGTGTGTGTGTGTGTGTGTGTGTGTGTGTGGAGGTATGTGTGTGTGTATGTGTGTATGTATGTGGGATATTGGAAGGACGATTATTCAAAAACTATAAGACATTCATGGGAAGATCTGAAAAGGTTTTGGTAACAATTGGACAACCGGAAGTAGCAGATTCTTGAAAAAAAATCTTCTAAATTTTATTTTTTTAAAATTTGATAATATTAAAGAAAATTAAATTCTCTACCTGACACATTTAATTTTTACCTCTCGCTAAGAGAGGTATTGCATTCATGCTAAAAATCGCATGTCCAGATTTTATTGAATAAGCACGTTTTAAGGTCCCTACAATCCGATTTTAACATTTTTACGATGATGTCTGTGTGTGTGTGTGTGTGTGTGTGTGTGTGTGTGTGGATGTATGTGTGTGTGTGTGTGTATGTATGTATGTAGGATGTTGGAAGGACGATTACTCAAAAACTATAACACTTTAAATTTGTTTAACTACGTATTTCCCAATCGGACATTCATGGGAAGATCTGAAAAGGTTTTGGTAACAATTGGACAACCGGAAGTAGAACATTCTTGAAAAAAAATCTTCTAAATAATATTTTTTGATAATTTTTCTTGGTAATATTAAAGAAAATTAAATTCTTTATCTGATACATTTAAATATTTCATTATATATTCTATAGATTTAGAGATAAAAGAAATAGAATATATAAAATAATCTGTTATAATAAATTTTACAGCCGAAAGAATGCCATGGAAAATAGTTGCAAATTTAAATTGTTTGTAACTGACAGATAAATGTCAGTGTCAGAAATACGAAGACATTACTGAAGACTTTTTCTGGGAAGTACATACATTATGTTATTTCTTAATGTATTAATATATAGATAACATATATCCTTCAAAAATACTGTCAATCCTGACAATGAATTGGAAACATTTCGAAAAATTAGAAGAGGACAAAATTTCTTCATAAAATGAATTTAAAATTAATCAATCTAAATATAAGAAATAGATATATGTAAGTAGAATTTTTGGTGTAGAGTGTAGTATACAAGAAATGTTGAATACAATAGGGCGCGAGCAGTCATGTGATTTTGTTGGCCCTGACTAGCAGATATGGGGGCCCATGACAGAATGATAGCTAGTAATTATGTATATAGATGTCAAGTATCATAATTTCTCTTTCTAAATTTAGTGATTTTCCAATTCCATGTGGTTTATTTTCCTCGACAAGTAAATTCCACACTCCTGGTGACAAATTAACTACGTGTATTTAGAAAATCTTGAAGTTTTGAATGAAAAATTGACAAGTGATATCCATGTACATAATTACTAATTATAATTCTGAAACGGGCCACCACATCTGCTTGTTAAGGCCAACAATGTAACATGACTGTTATATACTTATGTAACCAAAAAAGTAAGTGGCGAGAGGTTTTGTGCTGGCCATAACAGATTTTTTTATTACATCTCGTATAGGTTTGGAGATATAGTATATAATAATATAGAACAATCTGTTGTAATAAAACTCGTTGCCAAAAAAACAGTTGAGATATTCACATGTTTGTTATTGACAGATAAATGCAAAATGCCAGTGTCAAAAATCAATTTTTTCTGGGAGGTATGAATACATTTAATATATATTATTGTATTATTAATTCAATATGTATTTAAATTATAGGTAGGTATGTTAATATTACATATATCCTTAAGAAATACCGCTAATACTGTCTATGAATTTGAAGAATTTTGAACGTATTAGAATAATAGGACAAAATTTCTCATAGAACGAAAGAAGAGATACAATTTCAATTATTTGTGTGTTCAAGAAATGTTAAATTCGTTACTGCGTGAGCAGTCATGTGACTTTGTTGGCCTTGACAAGCAGATATGAGGATCCGTGTCAGAATTACGGCTAGTAATTATTTACATAGATATCTCAATTGTCATATGTCATAATTTTTCATTCAAAATTTCAACATATTCTGATGTTTATTTGTCATCAATAGTATGGAATATACTTGCCGAGGAAAATACTCCAATGGATTTGAAAAATCATGATGTTTTGAATGAAAAATTATGATAATTGACACCTATGTACATTATTAATAGCTGTCATTCTAACACGGGCTCCTATGTTTTCTTGCCAAGGCCAACAAAGTCACATGACTGCTCGCGTCCTATGCAACATAAAATAAAAATTGCGAGACGTATTGTGCTGGCCACAACAGATTTTTTGCTATCGAGTGCCGTCGACTTGTTTGATTTTCAAGTTGGTTTTAATTTTGCTCAATGTTCGGTTTCACTCGCTTGACGCATGCGTAAATATACATAACCTCTTAATTCGGGTAAAGTATCATTCAAATTTTATTTGATTTGACACTAACAAAAAGATGTTTTCATGAAAATGAAAACAACAAAGGTTACTAAAAAAAACTGGAGCATGAGTGAAATTAATTATTTAGATTAATAAATTTACTCGATACCAGACAATGTATGCAACTTGATCAATGAGACCGGATCATCAGTTTCTAAACGACGCGATACGAGTCGATTCTGGACTACACGACACAACTTGACCAGTGAGGCCGCCGCCTCGCTCACTTGCTGTTAACTAATATTTAATATCTTCATATAAGATTTTTAATCCTTTTTTAAAGAACAGTATAATCTGAATCATAAAGCGAATTATTATGGAAGGTATATTAAAAAGTAAATAGTCTTCTGTATTAAAGCCGTGTTTAATTAGTTTATAATGTATATTGTATTCGGATACGCTAAGAAGGTTTAAATTTGTAAGTTTATTCGAGTAATTTTCCATTACGGTATCTATTTTTGTATTAGTTATGATATGGTTAATCCAGATATTCTGGGATCCTAAATCGGTTAGAAACATTTTTATTTGTGTGTCCCAATAAAACATCTTTATTTGAAGCAGATTTATCTAAAACAACTACTATGTTATACAAGATATTTTGTAAATTGTCTGCATCCAGTTTCACAACTTTAGATCACAACTGCAATATACGTTTCCAGATATATAGTGACATATGATTGACTCCAGTTTCTAGTACAAAAGCTGCATAGCTCTTGCGTTTTGGCTCATTTATCAGTTAATTTCCAGTTAGTACATCCATCTTTCATTTTAGAAAATATCAATAATTACAATAACAGCCAATACTTTCACTACGTTATTGGCAAAAATTAACTGATAGAATAAACAAACAATATTATTTGATTAATTTGTATATCTACTTAATAATTAATTACTTTTAGTTTCTAAAATTTATGTAAAATATTGTAATTTTAAAAGTAACTATCAAATCAGTGACTAAAACCAAAAACTAGTTATTTGCATGAACCTAATTTAAAATTTAAGAAGCTCAAATTTTTCTTTTTTATTCATGTTCAGGTCGGTACGCCCAATGCAATATTATTACCCTCAGTTTGTTACCCATGTTTGGAAACACTTTATATAGTTCCGATATTGAACATAAAATTCCTGATAAGTTAGATACGGGGATAAGTGAAATATGAGATGAGAGAAGAGGCAAACGTAAACAAATTTGTTAATCAGGCTACCTAGTCACCTCTATAGAACGATTTAGCAAAATTTATGTAAATAACAATCTATTTGCAAAGTTAAATATTTAAAAAGTTTTATTGAATTGTATCATTATCTTCAGTAACATTCCTACATACTAACAATCTATATTCTCATTTTGTGTATTCAAAATTCTTTATCGACATACGCATATAAATAAAATTCTATTGCATAAGTACATTTAAACTTTGTTATTATGAACTCGATGCAGTGCGCGAATAAGAAAACTAGGTAAGGGCGTAGACAAGTCAGAGATTTGGTAGTGCAGTCAGAATCCACACGTACGGTTTTTCATATCGACAGTTTGCATAATAAAGTTGCCAAGCAGGCAAAGATTTAGCGTATGTCGTCTCCCATCATGTCAATGTAAACATGCCGTGATCGTGACCCTCTTATTTGCTACTGTCTCCATTCAAAGCCATGTGTTCGAAGAAAATAATGTGAAAAATATGTGAGCGCAAAATCTGTGAATTTTTTGGTAGATAAAAGACAGATTTTTGCGTTATATTCGTGATTATAATAAGATATAATTTAGCAATTATAAACGAAGTTCAATAGTAATAAACTAATTTAAAAATCAATGTAGCCTCTTAAAGTTCGAGTAATACTAAAATGTGTTCTGTAAAATAGCTCGAACTTTTCTTTTAATTCCCGCAGCAGAAACAAATATATTGATAGTCTGTAGCAATACTTCTACGGAACACTGAAAATGTGATTACCTGAATTTGATGGTTTTACATTTTCGTTTTCCTGAGTTTTCTTCACAGCTTTAGACTCTGGATATAACAATGTAGGATGCCTTTTTTGACATATAATGTATTTTACTGCACTCTTGCAATTTTTGGTAAGGTGATTTGATTTTAAGCAAGCGTAACAACATCTCTTTTCTTGTAGTATTTTCTTTCTATCTTCTAATGACATTCCTATTGCTTTTAAACATAGTTGGCTTTCATGATTCCTAGAACAAAAAATACATACAGAAACTTGACCAAGTAAACTTGCCGCTGTTGGGAAATTCTCTGTAGGATATAAAGATGTTTCAGAATTTTGCCTTTTGGTTTTATGCTTTAGAACACGATTTCCAGCACGAATTATATTACTTTTGTCTTCATGTACCACTTCTTTTTTTAGGAATTCCATGAGTAATTCTAGTTTGTTCTTTGGTGGATTCTCCTTATCTGTATTTTGATTATAATTTAAACTACACTACCATGCTATCAATAGATCCTCAGGACGCGACGATTCAATCATTGGATACAAAAATATACTCATTTGATCACTAGTTACATTTAATGTTTCGAGTGACCTGAGATGACTTTCTAGACGATCGTACATTTTTGATAGTAATAAACACTCACGACTTTTTGTGTTATTCTCAATCGCTAGACGTTGAAGTTCTCTTACATACACTTGTACACGTAAGAGATTTTCTCTATCGAAACGTTCCTTTAGTGCCTCAATTACTTCAGGATAATTTTCGGCGGACTGAGGGTAAGAATCAACAAGATATCTTGCTCTGGTACATGGAATAATACCTTGAACAAGATATGAAAATTTATCTACTGCATCAGGATTTTTATCTTCATGAATTCGTTGGAATTGTACCCAAAAACCTAACCACTTTTTAATATCTCCATTAAATTTTCTTAATTCCACCTTCGGAATCTTATATTTTCTTTTACAACTTGAAGTAGTTTCATGTTCAGAATCTGACGATAATGATTTACTTATGCCCTTAATCTATAGTTAATAGTTTCATATTATTTACTTACTTAATCCTTTGCCTATCTACCTTTCGGTGTAAGGCGTCGTCTTGTTATGTTTGTTCTGTGTTTCTGTCTTCGATGTTTCTTTTCCAAATTTCTCTCTAGCGTTATCGGTTTTCCATTGTTCTTTTAGCCTCGTTCCAGTTGATGCCTCCTTGTTCTGCCGCTCGTTTTGTTTCTTCTTCCTATGTTTTAACTGGTATGCCTATCTTCCTTTTCAGGTGTAACTTTGCGGCATATACCTGTTTCGCCAGTCTTTCGTCACTCATTCTGTGTACGTAGCCTGCCCATCTCAGCTGTCCTTCTTGAATGATGTGTGCTATCGGTTGTGTGCCTAAATTTTTCTTAATTGTTTCATTTCTTATTCTGGCCATTTTTGTTTTCTCTTCTATCTTCCTTATAAATCTCATTTCCATATTTCCTAGTCGACTTTGGTGTCTCTCCTGCGTTGTCCATGATTCGCTCCCATATGTCAGTAAAGCTACTGCTACTTTCTTGAAGACTTCAACTTTGGTTTGTTTCGGTACTTCTTTCTTTCCAAGAAATTTCTTATTTAGTGAGTTGAATAGCCTTCCTGTTGCTGCCACTCTTTCTTCTACTTCCTGGTCTAGAGTTCGCTTTTCACTTATCACCACTCCCATATATTTAAATGACTCTACTTGTTCTATCCTTTCTCCATCTATTGTTAAAAAGTAACTGTGTCCATTTATTACCATCGTTTTTGTCTTCTGTGTGTTTATGACCATGTTCCTCTCCATTAATTCGTTGTTTAGTATGTTAATATTATCTTGTAAATCTTTTTCGGTTTTGGCGATTATTATCATGTCATTTCATATTAATTTGATTAAAATATGGCTTTAATGACACTCTTATTATAGCCAAATTTATCTTGTGAAATAGAAATTGTCTTTGTAGCTCTTATAGTGCTCGAGATAGAAATGGTGACCCATTTAAAATGAACACCCTACATATATATTTGAACATGTTAATTTCCTTTAAAATATTTTATAACTTTCTTAACTTCGTTATTGAGGACAGGATATAGAGATATTTATGTTCCTAGCGTCTTGGAATCTTGGGAAGTCGTTGAGGATATGTGTAAATGACAATGTGTAATTTTAGTGTGGCCAATTGATAAGCGGATAATGGCTACTTGTTCATGTCGTGATAGTGAGGTAAATCTATGTTTAGACCAAGGGAATACTTTTGTTTTCATAGATTTAAAGTGTGGGGAATTAGACTCATCCCAATACTTCTGACGCAAAAGTGTTGCATATTCTTTTGTTAGGTTTATGAGGCCATCGGTGGATACATTGTTACACAATTCTGTATCATATGGGTTATCTACTTTTTCGACTGTATTTCTGTCGGCAATCTAGTTACCTATTATCCCGACATGGCTTGGAATCCAAAAGAGAGTAATTTTAATATTGAAACCAGTCGATATATATATATTGCTTTATTTATTAAGCACTGATAATAATTTGAATGTATGTTTTGCACAAACTGGATGCTACTATAGGAATCCGTGAAAAAAATTATGTCGGTGATACTGCTTGTAGTACAGTCTTCCAAGTTAAGTTTGGTAATTGAGCGCTCTAATGCTAAAAGAATCACTGCAAACTGCGGTAACCATATATTACATTCCATTTGGGTATATAGTATGATGTACTCACTCCCACGTTTGGAATCTTGGAGCCGTCTGTATATATTGAAAAGTAATTATTGCTTTTCCTGTTATATTTAGACGATAGTCAATAAACTTCATTTCTTATTATTTCGGGAGACACTTCCTTTTTATCGAACTTATCATGTAGTATCTTGTTAATTTTAATTATATTGTTGCAGTGTCAAGCGGGGTAGTTCAATGGGATCATGATGATAGATTTCGGTAGTTTCCCTGTTCGATAATTTACAGAAAGTCTTAAAGCATATTGGACAAGTTGTAGTACTATTTTTTTGCGTAATACAAACAATTTACATTATAGTTGAATATTGAATTGTGATTGGGATGGTCGGGATTGGGTTTAATATTTAATGTATATTTTGTTATAAATTTAATTCGTCTATGTTTAATTGGAGGGATACCAGACTTTACGTACTACAACTTTCTTGTTTTAAATAGAAACCTATTTTTTTTATTCGGCTATTCCATTCAGTATTTTTTTTCTAAATACTCTTAAAGTTTACGTAACAAAATTATTGAGAAAAATGCAAATATAAATTACTATATTTCAGTTTTAATATGATATAAATAAGAGCGCTGCAACAGTAAGAATTTAATTTAGTGTTAAGCCCGAAAAATGAAAAGATATATTTATAAATATTGCTCAAAATTATTTCCATTCTGATTAATATATAAATATTCTTTTCAGCAAATTATTTTTTACACTTCTTAAATTTTAGTCGTCCATAATATAAATTATATTTCAATAGCATTTTTTAAATGCTGAATATTCAGATGAATTGTATTATACACTTCGTCTTTGCTCCACAAAAAAGCCCAAAATATTAAGGTCCGGTGATCTTGCGGGACATGGAATGGGACTATAAGTGCCAATCCACAGATTTGGAAAGTAATTATTTCAAAAATGTTCCTTGACAAGAATTGTGTGCTGGTGCTCCATCTTGCTGGGAAATACTCCAATATTTTGTCGGGTTTTCAACTCTGTGAGTTACAGCCCCTATTTCAAATACTTTATTTCATTTTTACAATTTTTTTTTTACATTACAAATTTTAATGTATTTGAAAATCACAAACATCCAAGCCCCTGGTGGGAATCGAATCCGCGTACGAGCGGTGAGGGTCGCTTTGAGCGCTACCGGACTCTTCCTCAATACGCTCAACTACCGAAGCTGCGGAATATAATATTTCTTAGAGATGCTAGTGGCAGATCATCTAAAATGGTGTCCAGAATATTTTTCGAAATTTCTAAATATCTGTCACCAGGTAGTGTACCTGTATTACCGTTTAGTATAGCACACCACATATTTACACTAAATTTCTGCTGGAAACCCCTCTCTCGTAGTACAATAGGATTTTCACGGCTCCAGAAGTGTGTATTTCTTGTTACATTTGTCGTTAGAAAAATTTGCTTAGTCTGTTTATATGATTAATTTTAAAATATCGGGTTCTTCATTTATTAACAAATTAAAAAATTGCAAGCGGCGTTTACGGTTTCCAGGATGTAAATGATGAATTTTGTGAAATTTAAATGGCTTGTATTTTTTTAAACAACCAACGAACCGTGTCCACATTCGTTTGAAGCCCTTGGATTACCTTCAAAAAAGTTAAAATATCGTTTGAACGTCCAGATTTTCTAATCTAACTAACGAAAAACATTCATATTAGCACGCAATGCTAATTCTTATTTTCGAAAACAGCGACGGGTAGGAACTCGCTGCTCAGGAAATCAATTTGTAACATACATATTTCATAATTCGTATATTTTGTGTTGTCTTCATAAATTTGCACATATTTTAAGTAAATAATTCGCCTATAACTTATGTTATTGTAAAATTCAACGAGTAAAGTTGTGGTTAGCATCGTCTTCAAATTTTTAATTATTCGTTTCTTGACTTGGTCGTTTGGCGGCTTCGAGCAGCTATAGTCGGTTTGAGAGTCTGTCTTGAAATCTCTTGGTGTAAACATTGAAATATAGAGTGATCAGGTAATTCACCACCCTATTGTTGAAATAGTAAAATTTGGTTAGGGTGTGTGAAACGAATTTATTCGGAGAATCTGACACTATATAGCATAATTCAGAATAATTATTAGACAATTATTTTGACGGAACTTTCCGGAGAGTGCATTCACACTTTGTTGTATTAAGGGATATCTTCACATATCGTAAGTTATATCTTTTTGTAATCTCATTTATTTCAATTTCTATTTCGATTTCCAGCCTTTTTTTACCTCTCGTTTTTCTCTGTGTGGGAAAACTATTTAAGTTGAGATTTTGTCTACACGTGGTTAGCATAGGCGTACCACATTTATTTGGGTTATATTCATCGTCGCCAGTATTCAACAATACTTTTGGGATAGTAAACCATATTTGAGAGTGAAATAAGTCGCTTTGGACCCGCCAGTATTGCAGTATTTTGGGAGATTTCGTTGATATTTTCACGAGAACAATCCTGTGGATTTTGCCGGATCTGACGTCATCACCCTACGTCATCGTAACCGGTGAGGACTTTCCAGAATATTCCTACATTTTGAACAGCGTCCACTGGTTTATGATAGTCTTATCTTGTCAATTTAGATTATTTTGTTACTGATTTAACTATTCAACTAAACCTTACTTTAAAAGAATATTTAAATAATTTAATATTTATTTCATCATTTAGATTAACTTCAACTTGAGAGTTATTTATAAACTGTTATTCGAACAATATTTTGTTGTTATCTTTATGCAATATTTTACATTTATTAATTTTAATCAAAATCTGAAAGTATATTTTGTAACCGTGGCTCAATCCAATTTTATATTAAGTAGTTTATTTATTTTTATGAGCCAAATACCAGTGCACTGCTATTTGTTATTAAACATTTTATTTTGTTATATTTGGGGGTTGCTAAGCTGATTAGCTCAGTTATTATTTTACTTTGGATAATATTAATTCGTCTACGCTACAAATTTAATTATTTGTTAACACAACTATCTATTTTCATTATTATTATTATATGTACATCAATAACTTTTTTATCATAACTTTAAATGTAACTATTTTTTTTATTATAATTAAACTTAATTTAAATAATTTAAATTAATAACCATTTTGACACTTCCACTATAGGAAACTTGGTCTCTGTTTTACAATACAAAATACAGTGGCGCTTTATAAATTGTGATTTGCCGCGAACTTTGATTACCCCCCCCCCCTCCATCTCAGAGCATTCTCACTGAGCTAGCTGCTATTGTAAAAACAATTATGATGTCATTGTTGTGTCCATTGTTGCGGTCATTGTTGATATTATTGTTGATCCCATTGTTGCGGTCATTGTTGGTATAGTTGGAGAAACAATTATTTGGAACTGACTTATGCAGGGTTTACAATCTTTTATGGACGGTTGGGTTTGTTTGCGGTCAGGACTCATAAATTATTCGAACTTGAAGGCATCAATTTTAGGGTAAGAAATGGGTCGTATTAAAAAAAATCATACTCAATGTTTGTATAAAATTTGTAAATTGAAACTATATAATAAATAAAAAAACAAAACAAAATTTTAGTTTATTAACTGGGAAGAAATATTTACATATAAAAAAACAACACATAGTAATATATAGATTTAGTACAGAGTGCATAGCGCACTGCAGTCAGATAAAGAAAACAAAATACATTATAACAAAAAACAACATATTAAAATAAAATAAAGATTTAGTACAAAGTACATGTACAGTACAGTGCAGTTAGATATAGAAAAAAATATTTACATATAAGAAAAAACAACACATTACACTAAAATAGAGATGTAGTACAGAGTACATGTACACTACGGTGCAGTCAGATTTCGAAAAAAATATGTACATATAACAAAAAAAACATGACATTGTAATAAATACAGAGTAAATAGTACAGTGCAGTCAGATTTAGAAAAAAATATTTACATATACCTAAGAAAATAACAACTCAGTTTTCTTATTCACTGTCGCTATCACTATCATTGCCACCCACTTCAATTATAAGTTTGTTACGTGATTCCTTTTACATTCGAGCAAGATCATGACGCGATCAAAAATACCTTAAGTGAAATTGATAAATTAGTTAATGACTTCGATGGCAATAAACTTTCTTCAGTTTATAAAAAGATTTCGACGAAATCGGCTCATTGTTATGATAGAATTAATCGTATATTGGCTATTTCTAGTAATCAAGAACAGCTTCGCTCTTCTCTCTTAGTTAAATTGACGACCATTTGATCTACGGGGTCTTCAAAATGTAAAACTCTAGCGAGAACTTCTACTCCAAAACGATCTGCTGTACTAGATATTAATTCGTTAGATAATCGCGACGATAAATGGACAACTGCTAGTAGTTCCGACGAATCGGATGTCGTAGTGGCAAGGTCGCTAAATTCATTTTAGAACTCGTTAATGAACTTTCTGTAGCTAGAAATGTTAGCAAGTCACAATTGTTTGCTTCAGCTGTTGATCTCTTTAAGGACAATGCATTGACTTGGTATAGAGCTAATAAAAATAAATTTATTGATTGGGATGATTTAGTTAAAAATCTTCGTGAAGTTTTTCTACCTCATAACTTTGATAAAAAGTTGTTCGAAGAAATAAAATCTAGACATCAAGGTTTAGATGAACCCATTGATATATATGTTGCGTTAATGGAAAATATGTTTAACAGATTAAATACCTCCATATCTACAGACAGTAAACTCACAATTCTTTTAGATAATTTACATCCTGTCTTACAAGACAAATTATCATTAGTAGAAATAGAATCAATTGAACATTTAATTAAACTTTGTAGACGCATTGAGCAAAAACAGTCTGTAATTAACGATTATGTACCACCAACTGCAAATAAAAATAAACACTTAATAGAACCAGAACTTGCTTATGTTTCTAGTAACGCATCATCAGTTTCATTTCCGTCATCGAGATCCAAAAATTCTGAGATATTAAAAGTTTCGCATAGTTGTTATAATGGGGACTTATACAATTCAAATATTTTGGTCGCCATCTAGTGTGTAAAAAGTATTTAATAATTAGTTATGTAGTGAGAAAGATTTAGCTCTAAGTTTGACGTTTATCACGTGATCCATATTTGGTCCTACGTGATCACAACAACCATTGTTTCAAAAGAGACATGAACATGTCTGAGACTGAACACGGAAGTTGAAATAATATAATTAATATAAATTGAATATGAATTACTAATGTATTTACAGGAACCTATGATAAAAAAGGAAGTTTAATTATGAACAAAATAACAATAAAATGACGCAAACCTATGTTTGTAAAGTGGACAAATATAATCAAACTTATTTTGGAAAAACAAGTACAGCAACTTAAGCAACTTTAATAAAGCTGTCAAAGAGACACAAGTTTATATTAATAATAACACATATAAAAATTGATAATAAGCAGAACAACTCCACACAAACAGAAATAAAGATTAATAATGAAAGTAGTACCCAAACAGTCAACAATTATTATGTAAGAAAGTTATTTGGTGCTGTAAAGACATCGAGAAATGAAACTAAATTTGTCAATAATTGGAAACTAAATTATAATAATTTATTAAGCAATGATGCTGTAAAATTTATATATTTCACCGGCTTATCAGCAGAACATTTTAATGTTCTATGTGATTTGTTAAATCCCACAGTTATGCCAAAGTTGAAATACAGATTATTTCCAAAAAACGACAAAGAAAACTAAATTTAATAATTTAACATCCAGAGACAAATTATGTATGACTTTAATAAGATTAAGACGTGGATATACACTAAAAGAAATTTCATTATTTTTTTTCGTCTCTCTCGACAGTGGAATTTTGTAGTGTTTATATGGATTCAGTTCATGTTTTTTCAAATTGAAAAGATGAAATCGAATTTGTTTTCCCTCCGTGGGAATCAGAAAGATTCGATTCCGCAATGTTTCATTAATAACAATCATTACACATAATAACTTAACCAAACTTTGCTGACTAAATAACAAATTATGGAATCAACGGTGAGGTGCTGAAGGGGGAAAGCATTTGATCGACTCGGCCATGGTATATCACCTCGCTCTTTCTAAAAATTTCTTGTCCCTTTCTAAATTATGTGGAGGGAGGTCCGCTGCCGATCCGCCGCCGATAACGTCAAAATCATAAGTCCCCATTGTGGCGAAACGGGTCATTTTGTTAAGAATTGTAGAAAAACATTCGTTAAGAAATGTTATGTTTGTGGCACTCCTGATGTGACTAAAAAGACTTGTCCAAATTGTAATAAATCGGGAAAAGCCATAGACAGATGTTGAGAGATCGGTCGTCATCTGTCGTTGATCGTGTTAATCCGATCCTTGATTTTATCTTGGCTCATGTTCGAGAGGATGAAAGACCTTATTTAACTGTTAGTATTTTAGGGAATTCAGTGGTAGGTTTATTGGACACTGGTGCTTCACGCACTATTGTAGGGCGTAAAGGTTGGAGTTTGTTGCAATCTCTTGGATTTGGGTTGAATCCCACCAAATAAATTTATTGTACGGTGGCTAATGGTCAAAAACTCACGGCTTTTGGTGTAGTACAAGTTCCATTCGAGTTGGAAAATAAAACAGCATGGATTGAAGTTGTTGTTGTGCCTGACCTTTCACATTTTTTGATTTTTGGTGTTGATTTTTTCAGGAAAATGGGTATTGTCCCTGATTTACGAAGCGGTAAGTGGAATTTTAGTAATATTGAATCTGAAATTTTACCACATTTGGCTAGTATTGTTGACACAAAAGAACCTCGTTTGAGTATTGAACAAAGCATGGCAGTAGACCTTCTAGTAGATAAATATTTTTCGAAAATGGACGATAAATAGGATTGCGTGAAAAACGTTGAACATCATATCAGACTAATTGATCCGCACCAACCTCCTATCAAACAAAGGTACTATCCAGTATTTCCCGTTATTCAAAAGGAAATAGATAAACAAATTGAAGAGATGGAAGTTAATGATGTTATTGAAAAATCGGATTCTGACTGGGCTTCACCAATACTTATGGTTCCCAAGAAAGATGGTTCATGGCGATTTTGTATAGATTTTCGTAAGATAAATGTTGTTACACAGCGTGACGCATATCCACTTCCATATATTTCGAGTATCTTAGATCGTTTGAAGAACGCTAAATATATTTCTAGTTTAGACATAAAATCGGGTTATTGGAATATTCCACTGTCTGAAGAATCTAAAAAAATCACTGCTTTTACTGTTCCTGGCAGAGGCTTGTGGCAGTTCAAACGTCTAGGTTTTGGTTTACATTGTGCCCCTGCTACTTTCCAAAAATTTATAGATAAAATACTAGGGCGAGAATTGGAACCATTCGTCTTCAAATATCTTGACGACATTATTATAATCACAGAAACCTTCGAGAAACACTTAGAAGTTCTCAATGAAGTTTTGAAAAGAATTATCGACGCAGGTTTTACACTGAATCGGGACAAATGTCATTTCGTTGTACCTGAACTGAAATATTTAGGATACGTTGTAAATGCCAATGGACTCACTGTAGATCCAGATAAGGTATTTGCTATTTTAAAAATTCCTACACCCACAACTGTTGCCGAAGTTCGTAGAATGATAAGTGTGGCAGGCTGGTATAAAAGATTTATACCACATTATTCAGATATATGCGCTCCATTAAATCGTCTCACAAGAAAGTCCGTAAAAATGGTTTGGGATGATAATTGCAATCGAGCCTGGAATACAATAAAACAGCATTTGATTAGCGCACCAATTCTAAGTTGTCCAGAATTTTCATTACCCCTGATTCAAACTGATGCCTCTTTATACGGCTTAGGTGCGGTATTAACTCAATCTACTACCGTTGGTGAGAAAGTTATTTGATATCTAAGTAGGTCGTTATCTCGTTTAGAGCGATGCTATACCACAACCAAATTGGAATGTTTAGCGGTTTTGTGGGCAATCGAAAAATAACGATCTTATGTTGAAGGTTCGCATTTTACAGTCGTCACTGACCATCATAGTCTATGTTGATTACATAATTTGAAGGATCCTTGTGGTCGCTTAGCCAGATGGGCAATAACGCTTGCAACAATATGATTTTAAAAATATTCATAGGAAGGGTCGAGACCATCATGTGCCGGATACCCTCAGTCGCAGCGTTCCTGTTCTGGATAGTTGTGAAATTGATAATAAAGTCAAGCAGTCTACTTTATGTACCTTTTATAGAAAAATGTTGGAAAAAGTTTATTTGAATCCTTTACAGTTTCCAGCTTGGCGAGAAGAAAATGGTATTTCATACCATTATCAAAAAAAATACTATGTCGGGATTAGCTTCAAAGGAAGAAAATTAGATATTCTTAAACAAATGCATGACGATCCAACCTCAGGTCATTTAGGTGTATTTAAAACATACAATCGTGTACTTCAGAAATACTATTGGCCTCATATGTGCGCAGATATCGCTCGATATGTTCGTAATTGTAAAACTTGTTTAGCTAATAAAGTTGAGCGTAAACTTCCTGCAGGTCTTATGGTCCCTCGTTTTGTTGTTGATAGGCCTTGGAAACAAGTTAGTATAGATTTAGTAGGACCAATGGTTAAATCCACTTCGGGATATCAATATATTTTGACTGTTATTGATACATTTAGTAAGTTTTTGTTAACGTTTCCTTTACGGAAAGCTACAGCAATTAGTATTACTAAAATTTTAGAGAATAATGTTTTCCTTTTGTTTGGTAGTCCAGAGTCGATCATCGTCGATAATGGCACACAGTTTAGAGGAAAAGAGTTTAGGAAATTGGCGAGTGATTACAAAATAAAATTGCGATACACTGCCAACTACCATGCACAAGCCAACACCGTAGAAAGAGTACACTCCACTTTGAAACAGTGTATTCGATCTTATATTAGCGAGAACCAGAGGAAATGGGAAGATAGTCTTCAAAAGGTATCTTGCGCTATTCGTACGTCTGTTCATGAAAGTATAAAAGTAACTCCTTATTTTGTCAATTTTGGTAGGGAGATTAATTTTCCAGAGCGCATAACTGATAGTGTTCCTGATGAAGTTGATGTTCCCACTGACGTCAAAGAATACAGTAATGTTTTTAAAGGTATATATTCTACAGTTCGAGAACGTTTGCAGCGTGCTTCAGAGAATACTAAAAGTCGGTACGATTTGAGACGACGAGATGTGCAGTATCTTCCAAACGAACTAGTTTGGCTACGGAATTATGCATTGTCGGATGCATCGAAATACTTCACTGCCTCATTAGCTCCTAAATATACTAGACATTTCGTCATAGCAAAGAAATTGTCTCCTTGGACATATGAGTTGAAGGATCAAGATGGTAAACATCGTGGTGTATGGCACGCAAAGGATACGAAATGTCATCCGAAGTCTACAACGGACTAATTGTAAATAGATTTCTTTCTTTTTGGAAAGGGGGAATTTGTAACATACATATTTCATAATTCGTATATTTTGTGTTGTCTTCATAAATTTGCACATATTTTAAGTAAATAATTCGCCTATAGCTAATGTTATTTAAAATTCAGCGAGTAAAGTTGTGGTTAGCATCGTCTTCAAATTTTTAATTATTCGTTTCTTGACTTGGTCGTTTGGCGGCTTCGAGCAGCTACAGTCGGTTTAAGAGTCTGTCATGAAATCTCTTGGTGTGAACAATGAAATATAGAGTGATCAGGTAATTCAACACCCTATTGTTGAAATAGTAAAATTTGGTTAGGGTGTGTGAAACGAATTTATTCGGAGAATCTGACACTATATAGCATAATTCAGAATAATTATTGGAAAATTACTTTGACGGAACTTTCCGGAGAGTGCATTCACACTTTGTTGTATTAAGGGATATCTTCATATATCGTAAGTTATATATTTTTGTAATCTCATTTATTTCAATTTTTATTTCGATTTTCAGCCTTTTTTACCTCTCGTTTTTCTCTGTGTGGGAAAACTATTTAAGTTGAGATTTTGTCTACACGTGGTTAGCATAGACGTACCACATTTATTTGGGTTATATTCATCGTCGCCAGTATTCAACAATACTTTTGGGATAGTAAACCATATTTGAGAGTGAAATAAGTCGCTTTGGACACGCCAGTATTGCAGTATTTTGGGAGATTTCGTTGTTATATTTTCACGAGAACAATCCTGTGGATTTTGCCGGATCTGACGTCATCATCCTACGTCATCGTAACCGGTGAGGACTTTCCAGAATATTCCTACATTTTGAACAGCGTCCACTGGTTTATGATAGTCTTATCTTGTCAATTTAGATTATTTTGTTACTGATTTAACTATTCAACTAAACCTTACTTTAAAAGAATATTTAAATAATTTAATATTTATTTCATCATTTAGATTAACTTCAACTTGAGAGTTATTTATAAACTGTTATTCGAACAATATTTTGTTGTTATCTTTATGCAATATTTTACATTTATTAATTTTAATCAAAATCTGAAAGTATATTTTGTAACAGTGGCTCAATCCAATTTTATATTAAGTAGTTTATTTATTTTTATGAGCCAAATACCAGTGCACTGCTATTTGTTATTAAACATTTTATTTTGTTATATTTGGGGGTTGCTAAGCTGATTAGCTCAGTTATTATTTTACTTTGGATAATATTAATTCGTCTACGCTACCAATTTAATTATTTGTTAACACAACTATCTATTTTCATTATTATTATTATATGTACATCAATAACTTTTTTATCATAATTTTAAATGTAACTATTTTTTTTATTATAATTAAACTTAAGTTAAAAAATTTTGAATTTAAATCTTCATACCATTTTGACACTTCTACTATAGGAAACTTGTTTTACAATACAAAATACAGTGGCGCTTTATAAATTGTGATTTGCCGCGAACTTTGATTACTCCCCCCCCCCCCCCCCCCTCCATCTCAGAGCATTCTCACTGAGCTAGCGGCTATTGTAAAACAGTAACATCGATTCTGGATAGCTTTCTGTATTTCCTATCGAGAATAGTTTACCGATACTAAGGTAGGTTAGATAATTTTGATATTTTATTATCTACAACCTTACCGCGGGAAAACATCTTTACAGTTTCCTATACATGTTTATCGTATCAAAGGTAGTTTGTGAACACAAAATGTAAACTTCGCACATACAAATTTTTTCATCGTCAGTAAAATTCATTTTATCATGAAGAACACACGAAAAATTAATTTTGACATTGTAATATGTAACAAAATTTTCATTTTTTTCTGTGATAGCACTCTTATTTCTATCAGATTTAAACTCTAATATATTTTTTATTTGCATTTTTCGTAATATTTTTGTCATGTAAGACTATAAGTATATTATGTCATTGTATTAAAAAAAAAAAAATTGAATCGAATTGGGAATAAAAAATCTGTTGTGGCCAGCACAATACCTTCCGTCAATCCTGTGTATTTTGTATAAATTCCATACATAAATTTTCTTGCAAAAGATTCTAAATTTCCAGTAAAATTATTTCATAAGCAAACTATGCAAATTGCACTTGACACTAGCATCTCCTTCTTTAGCTTTCCCCATTCGTTAGAGGTCGCTATTTTTTATTTTCTTCTTCCACTCTTTTCTGTTTTACGTGTCGTTTTCATTCAGTTCCTTTTCTCTCAAGTGTTCCGCAATACAGTCCTTCCATCTTATCTTTGGTCTTCCTCTGTTTCTTCAACCTTCTATTACTAAGCTATTCATTCTTCCTTCAATATATATTCTTCATTTCTCCTCATGGCATTTTCAAACCAATGTAAATATCTCACTTGTATCTTTCTAGAAACTTGTAACACTAGAGTTATTTCCTTACCTATCTTTCCGTGTCTTCCCCAACATCTACTTCAACATCCTCATCTCTGCCACATTAATTTACTTTTTATTTATACTGACATCTGTCAATTTGAATTATATGAATATATTAGTAGTTTCTATGTTTAGCATAGCTAGCTGATTTATAAAATTTAATTTCTTTAAAATTGTTTAACTCTGTATCTATTGAATTCGTATAGAGAATAATATATTCTTTAAGTTATACTAGCGTTAAATGCCAATAAATCAAATTTAGCTCTTAAATCTTCAAATGAGGCTACTTCCGGTTCACCAATTATAACCAAAATCTAATCAGTTGTTCTTCTGGATGCAAACTTGAGGAATACGAAAAAAAATATAATTTTTGGAATCGTGGTATTGAAGTTATGCGATCCGAAACTTTTGTCACACTACACACAGACACACATGCATACATACAGACATCATCATAAAAATGGTAAAATCGTATTATAGGGACCCTAAAACATGTTTATTCACTAAAAACTCATCATTAAATTTTTTGACCAAAGACAATACCTTCCTTACCTAAAGGTGACGGAAGATAAAAAGGTAGGTTCCAATTTAAAATAAGAAAGTTGTATTCTGTATTTTCAGAACCATTGGTTTAAAAAAAAAATAGTTTCGCTTCAAATTCAAATATTAATTAAATATTTAGAACGTAAACAGTGGCAGTAAGTATACATTAGTTACAATTTTTTTGTATCCATTTGTAAAATATATTTATATTTTTCAAAAGGGATAATTACGAGAGAATCAACAACGACTGAAAGATGTTAGTGATCCTTTTCATTCCAGTAATACTTAAATCAAATTTATTTTTTCTAACTTTACGTTTGACTTTGGTTATAAATTTTGAGAAAATCCGTTCACAAAATGTATAGATATTAATAAAATTCCTGTGTTTTTGTTTATATCTTACTTCTTTTCATTTTGCAGCGGTCTTTTTTAGGCAAATATTACCTGAATTTAATAAATTTGTTAGTTCTTCGAGTTTTTGAATTTTACTGTCAACTAACATCCATTTTGTTCCGTAAACTGTTTTTTTTTTATTTGTGACCAGCTAGATATTTTTGTACACACCTTCATATTTCAAGAATGCGTCAATTAATTGTCATACCTTTCAAAAATGCAGGTAATATGATAATTTTTTAATTCAAAAATTTGCGATAAATTTATCAGACAAGCGTTTTTGGTTAATCTGTTTCTCATGTCACGTCACTTATGAACGGACCCGTTAAAAACATAAGAATTAACGGATCGCTAAATTTTCATATTACAGAATAGTAAATGTCAACAAAAATATTTTAACGGAAAAATTACAGAATATGCCCATTTGGTATTTAAAAAAGTTTTACCATAACCGATATCTGTGTAAATAGCAGATTGGCACACCCAGCAATGGGTAATATGCCGTAATGATCTATTTATTTTATTTATTTACCATGCAAAATGAATATTTCATATGCCAAATGTGGAATATGTGCGGGCATGCAATTATACGAAGACATTTTTATTCCGAATAACATTATATTTTTTCTTCAAACGTAGATATTTAAAAAAAATGTTTACTACTTGGCATTGCAATAATTAAAAACATTTTAAGTAAAGTACGTTTGCGGATTTCAATTGTGTTGTTAGTATGGATACTTTCGTATTTGTTCATTTTTTGTTCTTTGTTGTAAACATTGAACTGAAATTTTTTCACGTTTTGACATTTATGTTGAATTTGATATCCTCCGTGTGTGTGTGTGTGTGTGTGTGTGTAATTATGTCGGATTTTAAAGTATTACAATGTACGCTCCTGATGTTTAATTGGATAGACATACAACAGTGTGGCTGAATATAATATGGAGAAATCAGTGCAAACTATATTTTTTTCTTATTATTTTAATTTTAAGTATCTTAAGTTAATTACCGTTCCTATAATTGTAATCTGTAAGTCCGCTATTCTATATGTTATTTCTTTAAAAGTAAACTCTGTGTATATTTCAATTTGTAAGTTATTAATTAAAATTTGACAGTGGTTTGAAGTAAATCATTTCTCGTTCTCGTGGATTTTATTATGAATCTATTAAATGTACAACTATGTTCGAAATAAATTATGAAAGTGTGAAAAGATAATGTCAGCCACCTGGATTTGAACCAAGGACCCATTACTTTGCCGGAGTAACGCTTTACCAACTGAGCTATCGCTGATCTATCCAATGGCTGACATCTACCACTTTAACTTTAAGTTTTATTCTGACACACACACACACACACACACGCACGCACGCACGCACGCACGCACGCACGCACGCACGCACGCACGCACACACACACACACACACACACACACACACACACACACACATACACACATACACACATACACACATACACACATACACACATACACACATACACACATACACACATACACACATACACACATACACACATACACACATACACACATACACACATACACACACACACACACACATACACACATACACACATACACACATACACACATACACACATACACACATACACACATACACACATACACACATACACACATACACACATACACACATACACACATACACACATACACACATACACACATACACACATACACACATACACACATACACACATACACACATACACACATACACACATACACACATACACACATACACACATACACACATACACACATACACACATACACACATACACACATACACACATACACACATACACACATACACACATACACACATACACACATACACACATACACACATACACACATACACACATACACACATACACACATACACACATACACACATACACACACACACACACACACACACACACACACACACACACACACACACACACACACACACACACACACACACACACACACACACACACACACACACACACACACACACACACACACACACACACACACACACACACACACACACACACACACACACACACACACACACACACACACACACACACACACACACACACACACACACACACACACACACACACACACACACACACACACACACACACACACACACACACACACACACACACACACACACACACACACACACACACACACACACACACACACACACACACACACACACACACACACACACACACACACACACACACACACACACACACACACACACACACACACACACACACACACACACACACACACACACACACACACACACACACACACACACACACACACACACACACACACACACACACACACACACACACACACACACACACACACACACACACACACACACACACACACACACACACACACACACACACACACACACACACACACACACACACACACACACACACACACACACACACACACACACACACACACACACACACACACACACACACACACACACACACACACACACACACACACACACACACACACACACACACACACACACACACACACACACACACACACACACACACACACACACACACACACACACACACACACACACACACACACACACACACACACACACACACACACACACACACACACACACACACACACACACACACACACACACACACACACACACACACACACACACACACACACACACACACACACACACACACACACACACACACACACACATACTTACATCATCGTAAAAATGGTAAAATCGTATTATAGGGACCCTAAAACGTACTTATTCACTAAAAACTCATCATTGAATTATTTGACCAAAGACAATGCCTTCCTTACCTAAAGGTGACAAATGGTAAAAAAGGCTAACTCAACTGGTTGTTTAAAAACCTTGAAACACGCAAACACGTAGGTTTTAATTTTTAAAAATACACATTATTATATGTGATTCACTTCTTGACTTTCATTTGTTTAATATAGAATTTTATTAGTGGAATCCGATAGTGTTTTTTTTCCTTTATGATCATGCAAATAAATCGTAAGGTTGCATAACAAAAATTCTGAGAAGTATCGAGCTGAACATTTAACAATAATAAATTATTAAGATACCTTGGTATTTTTTTTTAACTTTAAACATTTAATATTAATATTATGGTATCTTGATTAGGTACTTATTATTATTAAATGTTCAGCTCGATTTTTCTCAGAATTTTTGTTATGCAACCTTATGATTTATTTGCATGATCATAAAGGGAAGAAAAAATCACTATCGGATACCACTATTAAAAATTAATATTGTCGTTTAAATTTTTTTGTGTTGACTTCATAACTAAAAAACAAATGAAAGTCGGAAGGTGAATCGCACATATTAATGTGTATTTTTAAAAACTAAAACCGACGTGTTTCAGCGTATTTTTTTAACCAGTTGAGTTCGCTTTTTGTAATATTCCATACTTTAAACGCACACTGTATAACCGCAGTTGCAATCCTCAGCGATACCTTTGATCTAGGCGCTTGATTTTAATCAGAGTCGAGCATAAATATAAAATTTATGTATAAAAGAAATATTTTATTATCGTACTTACTAATTAATTATATTTGCAATACTGAAATAATAATGGGAAGAAATATTATAAATAAATACTAAAATATATAACAAGTTATAAATGCAATATATTTCTAGATTTTTGCTTGTTTGGGCACCTACAAATTACATATTTATTTATTCTTTGGAAATCTGAAGAAACTCACATTTTTGTGTTTTTGAAAGTTTTGCAATCTACGGGGAGCTGCAAAAGTAAAATGGATACACTAGAAGGCGGAGCTAACACACTCGTCAAATATTTCGGTAATAAAATATATGGGAAGAGCAAATAGATACTGTTTATATTTATACTGTGGTAAAACTGCAGCCAGGTCTCCTATTTCAGCCATTGACAATAAATAAACTTAATAGCAAAAAATAAAATGAATTATGTGATTCACCCGCTGGCGAATGCCTACCAAAATGTCAGCGAATTCGATTTATCGTACTTATAAGAATCTTTTATAGAATTTTAATAGAGTTTTATTCATTTCGGAGTGAATTCCAGTATTCTATTTCACTTTGCCTCTGCAGCATAACTTGATTTCCTTATTTACTATCTACTTAATTTAGTTATTTTTTTACAAAGAGAAAATTTTTGGTTATACCACTGTCATTTCAATTTTTCAAATATGACAGGTATTAGCAGACTTTATTATATTTATACTATTAATTGATTCTAAACAATTGAATTTCATTGAATAACAAATACAAACATTTGTGAATTCACAATATAACCTGTTTGCTTATATTGCTACGCTACGTTTATACTAAAATATGCGTGATAAATTATTCAAAGGCTTAATATTTTGACAGGTATGTTGATCAATGTTAAATTCATCCCCTTTAAATATACAGATTGTGCACCGAAAACCGGAACATATGAATTTAATATGTTATATAAAAGTGGAAATTGACTATCCTATATTTTTTAGAGCAAAACTACAAGTAAAAAAATGTTTAAAATTAAATCTAACATATAAAAACTTTAAATTTTATATAACAGCGTATTTGCAGCGAGATATTTAAAAAATAAAATGATACAATTTTGTGAGGTATCAGACGGCCATGAAAATAATACAATATATATATATATATATATATATATATATATATATATATATATATATATATATATATATATATATATATATATTTATATCAGTTTAATAAAGTAACACTGATTATAATTATTATTGTTGCAATCATTATTTCATAAAATTATAGTACATGTTCTAGTTTAAATTATAAAATGGATGTATACAATGCAGAAGATTTTTTTTGTAAAATTATACCAACGTGGAAATAGTTATTAAACTGTCACATTGATATTGGGTGGAATTCAGTGAGTTGTATTAAGGTCTGTATATTATATTAACCATTTGGCAACATTGTAAAATTTGTCAAATGGCATATATGACTCACTTAAAAAATTCTCTCCAGGAACATAAATAAATATAATCCCTGGTTAAATGAGGAAGTGTTATTGTTGCTACAAGGAGTAAAGAACAGAAAAATTTCATTGTAAAATTAAGTTGAATATATGTCAAATGTAATTTCAAAATTTTATAGTTGAGAGCTAGTTCTAATGAGAATGAAATTTAATAATAATAATTTTAGTCCTTAAAACAGCTCGAACCCTATTTTCAGAATGTATTTAATTTACCATGTTTTCACTTATGAATATTTATATTGAAATGAAAATAGTCACATGGTCACTTTTAAGTTTTGTATTAAAATTTATTAATAGCCAGCTTTAAAATATATGTTTGATGTTTTGATCAGTTTGATATTTGTAATATTTTATCGTAATTGTACAGTTTCATTACTTCATGAACAATATTTTTTTATTTGTTCCCCAGGTCTCTCACTTCTCTACGATTTTTAAAATTATAATTGGAATTCCTTTGCTACCTGACAATGTTACCAGAACATTTTTGACAGAAGAGTGTTTTATTTCCATGGCCGTCTCATTCTTGCCGAAATTAACATTTTATATCTGACATCTCGTGCTACAAATGTGCTGTTACGTCGAATTTAAACTTTTTACCTCTCGCTAAGAGAGGTATTGCATTCATGCTAAAAATCGCATATCCAGATTTTATTGAATAAGCACGTTTTAAGGTCTCTACAATCCGATTTTAACATTTTTACGATGATGTCTGTGTGTGTGTGTGTGTGGATGTGTGTGTGTGTGTGTGTATGTGTGTGTGTGGGATGTTGGAAGGACGGTTACTCAAAAACTATAAGACTTAAAATTTGTTTAACAACGTATTTCCCAATCGGACATTCATGGGAAGATCTGAAAAGGTTTTGGTAACAATTGGACAACCGGAAGTAGAAGATTCTTGAAAAAAAATCTTCTAAATATTATTTTTTGAATTTTTTTAATAATATTAAAGAAAATTAAATTCTCTATCTGATACATTTAAATATTTTATTATATATTCCATAGATTTAGAGATAAAAGAAGTATAATATATAAAATAATCTGTTGTAATAAATTTGACAGCCGAAAGAATGCCATGAAAAATAGTTGATAATTTAAATTATTTGTAACTGACAGATAAATGTCAGTGTCAGAAATAATGAGTAATGAATTAAAAATGTACTTGGAGAATCCCTTAGTTCTTGATCTGTGACTATTATGGAGATGACAAGTCTAGGTTGAAGGACTTAAATTTGTTTCAAACATTATGGGACAATGTACACCAGTACTGTAGACTAGAGTAACTTTGAATTGCGAAAAAGCTATCAAATTCTTCTCAAGTAAGTTGTAAATATTGACAAAATCGGAGTGCAATCTATCCGTCACTTTATTAAAGGGAATTAAGGTTATTTAGATATAACAAGTATGAAAAAATAAAATGTAAAAGAAGATATATAAGAATAGATGCACAATCCAGATATATACATTTTAGACCGCCCAAAATTAATGTTTTTACTAGAAGAATATGAAGAGAAAGTAAACAAAGTTGTTCGAATTGAAAATTGCTGTTACCAGCCTAATATTTATATATGGTAAACTCTACTTTGTAATTTATTGTAACATAATTTATGGTAAAATATCTTCATGTTGAGACATGCTATTATTGAATAATAAAGAAGTTTATACGTCATAGATTTATATGAATATATTATTTGTATTTATAAAAATAATCTTTGCTTTATGCATACAGCCAGGTAAAATATACGGCGAGAGGTTATGTGCTGGCCACATCAGATTTTTTAATGTTAAATTTAATTTCATACAATTTAATATCCTTCTAGCTTTGCTTTAAATGTGTGTGTGTGTGTGTGTGGATGTACAGTAAAATTTTTGAAAGATGTCCGATCAAGGTTGTCTACGAATTGTATGAATTCAGATTTTTGCTCCACCCATCATGACAAATTCCGTAGTGTCGTTTGCTTAGTTTTTATGAGGGTACGTAAGATACTACTGTTATTTTATAATTATAAAAATATATATTACAGGAAAAGCATTCAAAATTCAAAAATAAGTCAACTAGTAAGTTTATAAGCAAATGTAAAACCAAATATGTTAAAAATAAGATACTGACACAATGTTAGTGTCAGTGACTTTGACAGAATATAACATTATACGTACGGCTATGAATCCAGGTAATGTATCTGAATTAATAAATAAACTTACGTTACAGCGATAGTATTATCAACAACGAGCATCGTTTATAAATGGAATGTCCTAACTTAGTCGAAACAATATGAATTTTTGAAAGACAAGCGTGTTATATCCATCCTTATCACACACTCTTACAGCCTTTGCAAAAGAAAGAGATAAATGTATGCCTATTTGTTAATTCGTTCGTGATAAAGGTGCCCTTGATCGGACATCTTTCAAAAATTTTACTGTATGTGTGTGTGTGTATGTATGTAGGATGTTGGAAGGACGATTACTCAAAAACTGTAAGACTTTAAATTTGTTTAACTACGTATTTCCCAATCGGACATTCATGGGAAGATCTGAAAAAGTTTTGGTAACAATTGGACAACCGGAAGTAGAAGATTCTTGAAAAATAATCTTCTAAATAATATTTTTTGAAATTTTTTCTTGCTAATATTAAAGAAAATTAAATTCTCTATCTGATACATTTAAATATTTTATAATATATTCTATAGATTTAGTGATAATAGAAATATTATATAAAATAATGTGTTATAATAAATTTTACAGCCGAAAGAATGGCCATGGAAAATAGTTGAAAATTTAAATAGTTTGTAACTGACAGATAAATGTCAATGTCAGAAATCCGGAGACATTACTGAAGACTTTTTCTGGGAAATACATACATTATATTATTTCTTAATGTATTAGTTAAATATTTAAAATTATAGGTATATTACATATATTCTTTAAAAATACTGTCAATCCTGACAATGAATTGGAAACATTTCGAAAAATTAGAAGAGGACAAAATTTCTTCATAAAATGAATTTTAAATTAAACAATCTAAATATAAGGAATAGATATATGTAAGTAGAATTATTGGTATAGAGTGTAGGTATACAAAAAATGTTAAATACAATAGGGCGCAAGCAGTCATGTGATTTTGTTGGCCTTGACAAGCAGATATGGAGGCCCATGTCTGAATGATAGCTAGTAATTATGTATATAGATGTCAAGTATCATAATTTCTCATTCTAAATTTAGTGATTTTCCAATTCTATGTGGTTTATTTTCCTCGACAAGTAGATTCCACACTCCTGGTGACAAATTAACTACGTTTATTTAGAAAATCTTGAAATTCTGAATGAAAAATTGACAATTGACATCCATGTACATAATTACTAATTATCATCCTGAAACAGGCCCCCACATTTGTTTGTCAAAGCCAACAATGTAACATGACTGTTCGCGCCCTATACTTATGTAACCAAAAAAAGAAGTGGCGAGAGGTATTGTGCTGGCCACAACAGATTTTTTGTTTCAGTAATGCCTAAAATACATAAGTTACTTTTTTCAAATTCTTCTACTAGTTCTAGTTCTTTCCCTTTTATACTTCTTATTTTGCATGTGCCTATTTTTATTGTTTTGTGCTGTGATTTTGTAATTATCCTGTTATTTACAATTCCATCTTCTTGTTTCATTTCCCTTGCCGTTTCCGTCCTCAGAAGTCCAGTTCGTTCTTGCTTAAATCGTTTTTTGAAGAGTTAATTGGAGTAACTTCTTCTAGTTTCCCACTTTCGTTGTTCCACACTGATGTTTTGTCATTACGATATTTCGAGGTGGCCAATTTTTACTATTTTTCCATCTTGTCTTTCTTCCTTTGCTTTTCTCCTAATTTCAGCTTGAATTTTCCTTTCTTTTTTTGTTAGATCATTTTCTATGTATATACGCTTATTCCCATGTTTATTTTTATTTTTCATTATTTCTATCTTATCATTCTATTCATTTAATTCCACTATAACATTTACTTTCTGATCTTTTGTGTTTATCCTATTTGTTTTATGAATTTCTGGCTCTAGTGTTAACTCCTTCCTTTCTTTCTTATTCTTTGCTTCGACTTTTTGTTCTAAGTCTCTTATTTTTTGATAAATTTGTTGTTTTTCATTTTCCCATTTTCCTTCTCTTTCTTGCATCTCCTTTTGCATTTTTCCAATTAGGATATTATTTTGGTCTATATGTTTCTTTAGTTCTTCTTTATTTGTTTTCATTTCAGCCTTGAGGTCTTGTGATAATTTGTCTACTCGTATTAACACTTTTATTCCCTCCATTTCAGTATCCGCTAATTGTTTACTTTCATTTATGTTTTTGGGAGGTGTTCTTTGCGTGGTTTTGCTTCTCTTGAAGCCTTCTTCTTGTTCTTCTAAATATCTTTTCCTTTTTGAGTCTGAGTCGCTCCTACTTCCAAAATTTTCACTCATTTATTTTGTTTTCTCTACTACGCTGGTTATTCCTTTGTTGTTACACAAATTTATTCGTAACCAAATCTATTAAAATTTTAAAATTATAGTTTTAAATCAAATTAGAATATAATAAATTGCCCTTCCTAATCGCTACGTCTAAGGCTGCTTCTCTGCGCTCCGCACTGCTCACCGGGTCGACCACTCGTAAGTTACAGTGCGACCTTCAGCCTTCAGCCAATTTTTATAACCTTACTAAGCGAGATTTTAAATATTTGCTTACCCTTCTCAGTCACTTATTAGATGAAAGATTTTATAGAAACAATTACTTGACACCTTTACCTTTAACTATATCACACACTTTAATATAAATACTCAATATTGCCCAAAAAATGAGTTTAATATTGGAGGGTGAATTTACACTACAACTTCTCAACAGTGGCGTACAAATTTTGATGCAAATTATATGAATACCAAATTTATTTAAAATCTCAATAATTACATATAGAACTATTTATTTTATTTTTATTATTGTTAAGTTAAAAGTATTTTATATAAAAACTAATTAATTAAATACTTAAATTTCTAACTGTAATAAATTATAAGCACAAAGCTTTGATTCTCAAACAAAAAGAATTATTGTTAAATTTATATAATTATATTTCAAATATTCATTAAAAATTATAAGTAATTTAATTTTAAATACCAAGCATCATGCTTAAAAAAATATTATTTATTGTATTGCTACAAATACATAGATAATTTTGGTACAAAATAAAAATTATAAGAAATAATAATGTGTGATAAATATCATAGTTAAATTAAAGTTTGTTAAATGGTTCACAAATCGCAAATATTGTTTGTTTCTTCGTCAGCAATGGATTTATAGTTTTGTTGTTCTTGAATTTCCGAATCAATTTTTTTTGTTTGTGGACACATATAATTATTTCAATGTTATTTTTAGCACAGCCCCAAATCTACCTCTAATAAACAGACATTGTCTGTGGCTGGTATAATAGACAATAAAATATAATCCATTAAGATGAGTATTTTCTTTTAAGTATTGTTTTTTATATATTAATTATTAGCAATAATACCGCTCAAAAATATCAGTATAGCGTTAAAAATAGACAAAGGCGAGTATTTATTTCACGAACAAACAAAATTTCGAGGAAATTTTTGTCTGTAGGGTTTTATGATTTCCAGACGGATTTTAAGTATAAAATGAATAACAGAACTATTATATGTGCGTACGTAAATGAGTTCGCGCATGAGCATTACAAAGCTTGAAAGGCTTGAAAATGCTTGAAAATAAAACCAAGCCTAAAATTTTAAAATTTTGAAGTTCTCATGTCAAGCCAGGCTTGGTTTCAATCAAGCCCAAGCCAAGCTAAGCCTAGCATTAAAAAAGTTTGAATTTTCAAACCAAGCCAAGTTTTCAATTCATAATTAAGATTTTGTTTATGGCCAAATCATATTTTAACAACGGCAGTAGAAAACATTCATATAATAGACCGGGGGCTAGTGCTACGTGAAAAATGTATCATGGTATTCCAAATACTGCACCGTGGTGCTTACTTTAAATACCCTGGAGAACCATTTGCTGTCTTCCCCGGAAAAAAGACAATCTATACACAGATTTGGATCATGACTCAAAACTGTCTAATTGATATTTTAGAACCTAGATATTCTGTATGGGACCTGCATAATAAATGCTAGATATTTTCAATGAATACAGAGGACGGTAAAGCCTTTTATTGCTGTGAATTTTACCTGTAGAAAATTGTCCATGCCCCCGGTCTATAAGTAATTTGCCCATAAATAGTGTAAATTTCGTATTACAGATTTTAATTATTTAATTAATGGAGTCGCCAATTTTGCAGTAGTGTCAGCCATTGCAATGCTGTAAAATACTTTGGCAATTATTTGTATAATTATATAATATTTTTTGAATTGTACGACACCACAAATTTTTGATGTTTTGATCATATGCAAAATATCAGCTGATAAATAACTAACAATTGTCGTTAGGGGAGTATTTAACAGTAACTATAGCTGTCTAGATACTTGATTATGATAATTAGACCACCACAGACACGCCCTGTAATTATATTAATAAAATGTAAAATTTCTTTTTCTAACGACAATAAAATTAGACGTTTCATTGCTTTTATAAGCAGATACTTATGGATTAATGATCTAGAACATTTCTGGGAGGTTAAACAAACTAGGAAAAAAATATCCTTTGTCTTACTTCTCCTTGCTGTAGAATTGACATTTGCTGTATGATGCGACCGAATGAGCATTTCAACCGGCGCTGACGTTGACGATTTGACATCATCTCGTTACATAGATCATTTAGGTATGTATGCTTAATTACCATCGGCAAGACTTTTTTTTTAGGGACATTCATTGTATAAAAAACACCCGTGCTCAATGAGTAATAATTCAAACTACAGCTGGAATAGAGTACAGTAGTGGGTATTAATCAGTTCTCTAACTCTGGCTGAAAGTACAAGCTTTAAATATAGTAGAATTTAAATGTATAATTACATTATTTATTGTAGATTTTTTTTGTTATCACAACTCACTTATAATTGTTATAAATCGTTACGTATATCAATTAATTCATCCAGTACCTGAAAAACTATAACAAATTAGTATATTCATATATTTAAGATTAGAAATATTCTACTTTAAAGTGTCTTTTGGTTTTAATTGATGGAAATAACGTCATATGCAGGTTTAATTTGCAATTAAAATATAGTAAATACTGAATTTATAAATTCAATTTATTATTTTTTATATAACCTCGTCTTCTACCCTTCGGGTGTAGAGGTATGTTTCTTTAGGTTTCTAGGACAAACTTTTTCCACACTTCTTCTGTGGTTTTCCAAATTTCTTTAGCTGGCCTATGAAGAATCGGTAATCTAATAATGTGCCCGTACCATAGTAGCTGTTTCTCTTCGATTTGGGACAGCACTGGTTTTACTTGCTATTTATCTCTAATTGTGTCATTTCTGATTTTATCCATTTTGGTCACTCTTTCAATTTTCCTGAGGCATTTCATCTGCATTGCATTTATTTTACTCTCTTGTCGGTTGTTTATTACCCATGTTTCGCATCCGTATATTAAAGTGGGTAGGAATATTGTTTTGTATATTGTTAATTTTGTGCTTTTATTAATAAATTTATGTCCTATTAGTGTCATTAACGAATGGTATACTCGTACTTTGACAGAGGCTTGTATTCTATTATTAATTTCCCCTTCATATCCTCCCTTGTTTTCTATAATATATCCAAGGTATTTAAAACTCTGAACTTGTTCTAGATGATGGCCGTTTAGTGTTATATTTACTGCTTTTTGTTCCTTTGATATCAGCATTACTTTTGTCTTTGCTTCGTTTATCTTCATATTCGCATCTTTCAGTACTTTATTCCAGAGATCTAGATTTTCTTGCAGTTGTTTTCCTGTCTCAGCAAATATTACCATATCATCGGCAAATGTATATTCCCTCTTTTCATATTTAAGTAGTTTATTTCTGTTTTCTTGGTTTTCTCGTTGGCTTTCTGTGCGATTTCGTCCAAATATAACTTTGTCAAATGCCTTTTCTAAACCTATGAAGCACATTTGAATTCCTTTGTTAAATTCTACTGTTTTCTCTATAATTTGACGTATAAAAAATATATGATCCTGTGTACAGTATCCTTTCCTAAACCCGCTTTGTGTTTTTCCTATATGCTTTTATACTTTCAATCGCAATTTATTTTCTAATATTGATTCATATACCTTTGCAGAAATACATAGTAATGAAATTCCTCTGTAATTTGTATAATTTCGGCTATCTCCTTTCTTATGTATCAGCATTATAATTGATATTTTTTAATCGTGTGGTATGTCTGCTCCTTCTCATAGTTTATTCACTAGGTTGTGGTACATTTCAATTCCTGCATATATTTTAGCTGTTCAGGTTTTATTTCATCGTATCCACCAGCTTTTCCTATTTTTATCTTCCTGATCGCCTCTGTCACTTATTTTTATCGATATATTTTCCTCTTCGTTGTCATTTACTTCTAATAGATCTTCGAAATACTCTTTCCATCTATTTAAGATTTCTTAATCACTTTTAATAATTTTCCCTTCTTTATCTTTGACTTGTTTTAGTCGTGGTCCTTTTTGTTTTTTAATATTTTTTATAATCTTGTAAAAAAGTTTTCTTCGTGTCAATTTTTTTACCAAATTCATGCCAGTCGTTTCTCTTTGCATTTTGTATTAATACCTTTACATTTTTCCTTTGATTCTTGTATTTTTCCGGAGTTTTATTTTTAAGTAATTATTCCGTTCTTTTTTCTTTACTTTTATTTCGTCTTTTACTTCTTGATTCCACCAATGAGTTCTTTTAGAGTTTGTGCCGTATTTACTGATTTAATTTTATATTCCCCGAGAAAATAAACTTCAAGATAAATATTTTAATACAATTTTCAACGATTTATCATCTTCGGACTTTTATTTATTTATTTAGAAGTATATCTTGATAATATCTAACATGGAAAACATTTTAAATAATTTAAAGATATAGGCTATGAGCAGACGACTCGAGCGAACTGGAAGTCCGTGGAATCAGTTCATTTGTGTGCGAGTGTCACATTGATTAGAACAACATTTTAACTTATTTTAATATTGAACTGTTAAATAATTATTTTTAATTTCTTGCGTTTTCCTACGCGAAAATTGTAAAATAATAACTTTTTATCAGTTCCATATTAAAATAAGTCAAAACATTGTTATTGTCAATGTGACATTGTTATTACAGTGACAAGCACACGCAAATCAGCTGATTCTAAGGACTTCAAGGCGCTCGAATCACGCGTATACTCGCGGCCTATAAACTTTCTCAGTACCTATTAAAATATTTACATTTTCGTTATTAAAGTTATTTTGAAAAGAAAACGAGGATTGAAGAAGTAGAAGGATTTGAAAAGTAACCATAACGAAAAACATAAGAAATAATAGGATTTCCAGTAGAGATTTAGTTTTGACATTTTGAGCTTTTATACAGTACTTAGAAATTTACATTTAGATGTTATTTCATAAATAATATAAAAGTATATTAAAATTTGCCATTTTTATTATTTTGTATCAATATTTTTCATTAACTTATTAAAAAATCTGTTGTGGCCAGCACAATACCTCCCGTCAATCTTGTGTATTATGTATAAATTCCACACATAAATTTTCTAAATTTTCAGAAAAATTATTTAATAAACAAACTATGCAAATGGCACTTGACACGAACAACTTCTTCTTTACCTTTTCTCATGCGTTAGGGGTCGCTATTTTTTTTCTTCTTCCATTCATTTCTGTTTTGCGGGTCGTCCTCAATCGGTTGCTTTTCTCTGAAGCCTTTCGCAATGCAGTCCTTCCATCTTATCTTTGGTCTTCCTCTGTTTCTTCCACTTTCTACTAAGCTATTCACTCTTCTTCAAACATATTTTTCATCTCTCCTCAGGACATGTTTAACCCAATGTAATCGTCTCTCTTGTTTTCTAGAAACTTTTAATACTCGAGTTATTTCCCATATTCTTTCATTGCTTACCTTCCGTGTCTTCCCCAACATCCATCTCAACATCTCTGCCACATTAATTTTATTTTCATTGACACTGTCGTCTGCCCACCATCTATCAGTTAGAATTTTCTTAATTTAATAGCTGTTTCCATGGTTATAGCATAGCTGGCTGATTTTGAAATTTAATTTCTTTAACTCTATATCCACTGAATATGAAGAATAAAATGCAATTAAATCGTATAGATAATATAATGATCTATAATATTTACAATAACATTAAATGTGTAAATAGTATTTAACAGTGTTTTTTTCAAGAAAAACTGTTAAAATATTCAAATGAGGATACTTCCGGTTGACTAATTATAACCAAAATCTAATCAATTCTGCATATAGATGTAAGGAAGAGGAATACGTAAGAATTGTAATTTTTGGAATTCTAGTATTGGAGATATCGCGGCCGAAACCGCGGTAACACACACACGCACACACACATACAGATATCATCGTAAAAATAGTAAAATTGTATTGTAGACACCTTAAACCGTGCTTATTCATTGAAAACACACCACCGAATTTTTTGACCAAAGACAATACCTTCTTTACCTAGAGGTGACGGAAGGTAATAAACACGTATTGAGTGTAATATTTACTTATACTGAACTTGACTTTATAAGAATAAGATTAAAAATCTGTTGTGGCCAGCACAATCCTGTGTATAATGTATAAATTCCATACATAATTTTTCTTGCAAAAGATTCTAAATTTCCAGTAATATTATTTCATAAAAAAACTATTCAAATTGCACTTGACACTGACATCTTCTTCTTTAACTTTTCCCATTCGTTAGGGGTCGCTATTTTTGCGTGTCGTTATCATTCAATTCCTTTTCTCTCAAGTCTTCCGCAATACAGTCCTTCCATCTTATCTTTGGTCTTTCTCTGTTTCTGCAACCTCCTATTACTATTCTATTACTATTCATTCTTGTTCCAATATAATTCTTCATTTCTCCTCATGACATGTTCAAACGAATGTAATCGTCTATCTAGTATCTTTCTAGAAACTTGTAACACTAGAGTTATTTTCTTACCGTATCTTTCCGTGTTTTCCCCAACATCTACTTCAATATCCTCATCTCTGCCACATTAATTTACTTTTTATTGATACTGACATCTGTCAATTTGAATTATATGAATATATTAATAGTTTCCATGTTTAGCATAGCTGGCTGAATTATAAAATTTAATTTCTTTAAAATTCTTTAACTCTGTATATATTGAATATGAAGTATAAAATGTAATCAAATTGTATAGAGAATAATATGTATATTCTTTAAGTTATAATAACGTTAAATGTCAATAAATCAAATTTAACTGTTAAATCTTCAAATGAGGCTACTTCCGGTTCACTATTTATAATCACTTGTTCTTCTGGATGTAAACTTGAGGAATACGAAAAAATTATAATTTTTGGAATCGTGGTATTGAAGTTATGCGATATGTATATGTGTGTGTGTGTGTGTGTGTCCGCGGTTTCGGCCGCGATATCTGCAATACTAGAATTCCAAAAATTACAATTCTTACGTATTCCTCTTCCTTTCATCCAAATGCAGACTTGGCAAGGTTTTGATTATAATTGGTCAACCGAAAGTACCCTAATTTGAAGATTTTAGGTTTTTCATGAAAAAACTGTTAAATATTATTTACACATTTAAAGTTATTATAAATATTAAAGAATATTCTATTATCTATACGATTTAATTGCATTTTATTATTCATATTCAATGGATATAGAGGTAAAGAAATTAAATTTCATAAATCAGCCAGCTATGCTATAACCATGGAAACAGCTACTATATTAAGTAAATTCTAACTAACAGATGGCAGTGTCAATGAAAAGAAAATTAATGTGGCAGAGATGAGGATGTTGAGATAGATGTTGGGAAAAATAAGGAAAATAACTCGAATATTAAAAGTTTCTAGAAAGATACAAGAGAGGCGATTACATTGGTTTAAACATATCATGAGGAGATATAAAAAATATATTGGAAGAAGAATGAATAGCTTAGTAATAGGAGGTGGAAGAAACAGAGGAAGACCAAAGGTAAGACGGAAGGACTGTATTGCGGAAGACTGCAGAGAAAAGCAACTGCATGAGGACGATTCGCAAAACAGAAATGAATGGAAGAAGAAAATAAAAAATAGCGACCCCTAACGAATAAGAAAAGCTAAAGAAGAAGATATCCGTGTCAAATGGCATTTGCATAGTTTGTTTATGAAATAACTTTACTGGGAATTTAGAATCTTTTGCAAGAATATTTATATATGGAATTTGTAAATAAGACACAGGATTGACGGAAGGTATTGTGCTGGCCACATCAGATTTTTTATTATTGTTTTTATCTATGTCTACTTCCATGACAACACTCAAAACTAACTAGATTATCAACACTCCTCCTTGATTTAAAATTTTACAAATTTACATAAAAAATTTAGTAACAATTTTTACAATTATTCTAAATTCTTAAATTTTCTTAAGTTTATAAATATTTCTACTGATAAACTTTTAATTAATGCACCTGCATTTAATGCATTTTTCAGAATCTACATAACTAATTTTTATTATCTTTTTTGAAATTAAATCTTTAATAAAATGACTTTTGATGTCTATGTGTTTTAGTTTTTTTTTTGCTGTTTTCGAAGCTGTGAGTCATTTTAATAACTCCTTGGTTGTTCATGAACATCTTTGTTGAGATATTTTCTCCTTTTAAGTTTTTTATATCACATGTTGTCGCGGCTGCTGCTAAATATTCTGATTCCGTGCTTGGTAGAGTAATGCAGATTTGTTTTCTTGAGAACCATGCTACTAGATTCCCTTTATAGTATACGAGTGAACCACTACTACTTTTTCGATCCTACCTGTTACTTCCCCCAATCACTATCTGAGTAGGCTATTAATTAAATTTCAGAAATATTTCCTTTGGAAAATTTTAGCCTCATGTTATTTGTATCTTTCAAATATTTTAAGATGCGTTTTGCTTGTATCCAGGAACTCTTTGTTGATTGATCGAGATATTGACTACTAACTGTAGATAAATACATAAGGCTTCCTATTATTTCCCGATAAGTCACAGTAACTTTATCTTCATTTTAATCTCCATGAAATACTTTTCTATCGGACTTTTCACACCTTTGCTGTCTTCCATTTTAAATTTCGTTATTACTTTGCCAATCATTTTTCTTTGTATAATTTTCATTGAGTTTTCGTCTCTTGATATTTCCATGCCTAGATTTTTTTAAATTTCTCCCAAGTCTTTGCCGTTAAATCTCCCGCTATCCTTGGTAAGGGAGACATAGGGATCGTGTTCAAAATCGCATATCGAGATTTTGGTAAATAAGCATGTTTTAAAGTCCATAGAATCAGATTTTAACAATTTCACGATGATGTCTGTGGGTGTGTGTGTATGCGTGTGTGTGTGTGTGTGTGTGGACCTATTTACTCTCTATCTCAAACACTATCATTCAGAAAATTTTAAAACCATATATTCTTGCTTTACTCTAGATCTTGGTGCAAATCGGATAACTGGAAGTGGCACTTTCCTTGAAGCTCGAAATAGTTTTTCTTAGAAAATACCTTTAAAAGTCATTTTTTCGCGATTTATGTTATTATAAAAATTTAAGTTAATTCAATTTTGTACAGGTGTGCAATAATGCCTTTTCTACATATTTTTACCATTAAGGTGTTATAGTGTTTTTAATAAAGATGAGATCTGTGCGATTATTAAAAGATATCTCTGCTCAAACCGTAATTCTACCATCTTCATAGCTAGCTTTTGGCATAGCAGCTACGTATCTATCATTTCGCCTTCGTCAGACTATCTCCTCTCCTTATCATTCGCGCCATGCAATGGCCTAAAATTCGTCTCAAAAAGCAACATCACTTAGGAATGTTGATTTAACAAATAATATTAATAATTACAACAAAACGATCGTATCTTGTTATTGTGCACCTTTCCTGATCTTCAACCAAATTCCTGTCTCCAAAACCAGTTGTGTACTCTTTTAATTTTTGGAATTGCTAAAGCTACCGCTAGATTATATACTGATTCTAGCATCTTCCAAAAACGCGATATGCGTGCATAATCCTCAGCAGAAATAAGTAATACAGCAGTATAATGCACAAATAAACAAACTTTTTTTTCTTTAATATTAACAATTGATGTCAGCATTAAGTATTGAAAAAAAAATCTTAGGTATTGATAACAAAATAGTATAACTAAACAATATATATAAGTGTAAAAATTAGAGATATATTATTAATTAAAATAAAAGTTTATTAAGCAATAAACAATAAAGATAAAGATATAAACACTTATTTAAGACTAATAATATTATTGAATACTTAAACACTAAGATTTTTTATTTAAATAATATTTGTCACTATATTTATTCATATAACTACATTTATTTATGTTCACTCGTAGACTATTTATTTATATCGCCAAATGATCATTTCACGATGCTAGTCTATATCAGTATGTTTCGGCTGGTTTCCCTGACGTGTTTATATAGCGCGGGTCCTTTTTCTAGAGCATTGGACGCGATAATAACACCGAATATAAAGGGATCAGCCGACCGTAAGTAATAAAGCAGGTCGAGACGTGTTTGTTTACCCCGCCGACGATTACGTTATTGCTCAGGTTTCTAGAAACTTTCAATCAGTGGTGTCGGTCGAGTTCTCGCGTCGGGTTCACTCACGTTACAATACAGAACTACTTATTTTAGGTCTTAAATAAGCTAATATTTTTATTTTACCTATGTATTTTTAGGTGCTCCGGTTCTTTTTTCGATCAATGTATATTGTGAATTTATTAGAGTAATTTTAAAATTATTGTCCTATATTTATTTAATATAAAAATGGTAAATTACTACTAATCACCCTTCATAAAGATTTATTTCTATCGTATTTTGTCGTTTCCCTACTGTCTAAAATTTACATTAAATGTGTTTTTTCTTGTCAAGAAGAATTACCTACATTATTATTAGGAACTCTTTGAAAATACATACCGGGAGTTTATGTTATCGCTAAACATAAGGTATATCCGTGGTATATCATTACCATTGTTATAGTACAAAATGATTGTCAGAAATGTATTAATTAAATCGTTTATTTTATAAATAAACATAGGGATAATTAACATAGGTAACATAAATATTAAATTATGAAATAAAGAGATAAGAAATTATTTATTTATGTTTATACACTTCAGAACTACAATAAATTAGCGAGGAATTTTTATTTTAACTTATTAAATACTCAAAATTGCCACCATTAACTTCTAAACAATATCCTAAACGATTATAAAAAGAATTAATAGCATTCGCTAGAGAGTATTATTTTGTAAAGCTGTACTAATTCTGTTTTTTAATCATCAGTCCATACTTATTTGACGGCAAGTATAATACTTTTATCCTTAAAATAAAATCATAGTGGTCGTAACAATGACAACAGTCAATTATAAATTATAAAAAATCTGATGTGGCCAGCACATAACCTCTCGCCGTATATTTTACCTGGCTGTATGCATAAAGCAAAGAATATTTTTATAAATACAAATAATATATTCATATAAATCTATGACGTATAAACTTCTTTATTATTCAATAATAGCATGTCTCAATATGAAGATATTTTACCATAAATTATGTTACAATAAATTACAAAGTAGAGTTTACCATATATAAATATTAGGCTGGTAACAGCAATTTTCAATTCGAACAACGTTGTTTACTTTCTCTTCATATTCTTCTAGTAAAAACATTAATTTTGGGCGGTCTAAAATGTATATATGGATTGTGCATCTATTCTTACATATCTTCTTTTACATTTTATTTTTTCATACATGTTATATCTAAATAACACTAATTCCCTTTAATAAAGTGACGGATAGATTGCACTCCGATTATTCTTATATCGATGTGTAATTTTGTCAATATTTACAACTTACTTGAGAAGAATTTGATAGCTTTTTCGCAATTCAAAGTTACTCTAGTCTATAGTACTGGTGTACATTGTCCCATAATGTTTGAAACAAATTTAAGTCCTTCAACCAAGACTTGTCATCTCCATAATAGTCACAGATCAAGCATTAAGGGATTCTCCAAGTACATTTTTCTTTCATTACTCATTATTTCTGACACTAACATTTATCTGTCAGTTACAAATAATTTAAATTATCAACTATTTTTCATGGCATTCTTTCGGCTGTCAAATTTATTACAACAGATTATTTTATATATTATACTTCTTTTATCTCTAAATCTATGGAATATATAATAAAATATTTAAATGTATCAGATAGAGAATTTAATTTTCTTTAATATTACCACGAAAAATTTTCAAAAAATAATATTTAGAAGATTTTTTTTCAAGAATCTTCTACTTCCGGTTGTCCAATTATTACCAAAACCTTTTCAGATCTTCCCATGAATGTCCGATTGGGAAATACGTTGTTAAACAAATTTTAAGTCTTATAGTTTTTGAGTAACCGTCCTTCCAACATCCCACACACACACACACACATCCACACACACACACACACCACACACACACATCCACACACACACACACACACACACAGACATCATCGTAAAAATGTTAAAATCGGATTGTAGGGACCTTAAAACATGCTTATTCAATAAAATCTGGATATGCGATTTTTAGCATGAATGCAATACCTCTCTTAGCGAGAGGTAAAAATGTTCGAAATATTCTCCTTAAACATCCGATTTGGAAAATTCTCCTCTTATAACCGTTTAGCTTCCAACGAATTACCTTGAGTACGACCGAACATTAAACTGATCTTTACTACTTCTTGAATTTTTATAAACAATAATAATAATTGTGATAACCAGTGAAAAATAAAAGACTGTCTTCGACAGTTTCTCATTGTTACGGCCACAACGATTTTATATGTATTAGTTGTAACCTATATAGAAGAAATAAAATATTAAAATCGCTATAGCTATGAAACTACACATTGCCGGATGTATGTTTATATGAACTTTTTCTATTTCGAGATGTGTATTACCCACCTTTAAATTATTGATCTCTATTTTTTGATCACCTGTATATTCAGATACTTGCTTTTTACATAGTAACGTAGTGCTTTAGGATAAAGTCCTTAGATTTATAAAGTACCGCCATCCGTAGAGCCCATGTGTTAAAGAGTGATAGCTGTTTTTGTTCAAAAATGACGGCATATCTTGGGAATATTTAGGGATTTTTCGTTGTCAACTAAGTAACTGACAGGTATAGGTTAAAGGCCAAGAATTGTAAGACCTTTATTTTATTTAAAAAAAAATGCCTGGGTATTGCATCAGGTTGCGAAAATAGTAGTGCAAAAGGTTTTAGATTACTCTGCTTATCAACTGATGAGCGAAATACAAACAGAACACTATTATGGACGGAGTTACCTCTTAAAGCATTGAGAGTCTAAAAAATACAATAAATAATATAAATAAATTAAATAAAGTGACGAAACTGAAAGAGTATTAAAAATATTTTTTGCGGATCCTAAAATAGAGTTATGTGAATATATTTATAAACCCGAACTATCGACCCGGAACTAAGAGAATACAATTTTATGTAATAAAATAGCATTAGGACATTTTATGACTTTAATGAATGAAGAAAATGGTCATCTAAATAATATATGTCTCAATATACTTATGTAAAACAGATGTAAAATTATTTTTGAAAAGTAGACTATAGCCGAAATATTGCTGTGCGAGCTTCATTAACCATCTATTGTCATTAAATGAAACTAATAGACCTATTCTGTAAAATATTCACTTAAAGAATCGTTATCATAACGAAATCGTTATTATGAAAATCGTTATTTCTACTTAACGATAATCATTATCTTCGTATACGTATTCTGTAACACATTTTGAAAAATAATAACCTTGAGATCAAGTTAAAAACTTTATTTCCTAAAAACAAATTATAATTTTAAATGAATTATTATCTAAAATAATTCAATATAACTCACAAAACTTCTAGGTTAGATAAGTTCTGGTGGGAGTCAGCTGTCAACCTGTCAGCTGTCGGATCCTATCTTTTTCTTGTTGTAGGCTATGCTGGAGCTACTACTACCATCTGTAGACAAATTGCGAATCTTGCGCTAAGTGCTAGGAATAAAATTTAATAAATTATTTTAATATTACTTTGCTGTAATATGACGGGTTATTGACATCACTATTCAACATAATAGCAAAATAAAAATACTGACTTATGGACAAAACTTTTATATAACGAATGCTTTTTCCAGTCGTTAAAAAATAACGATATTGTTATCCTTTTTACCTCTCGCTAAGAGAGGTATTGGATTCATGCTAAAAATCGCATAGCCAGATTTTATTGAACAAGCTCGATTTAAGGTCCATAGAATCCGATTTTAACATTTTTACAATGATGTCTGTGTGTGTGTGTGTGTGTGTGTGTGTGTGTGTGGATGTGTGTGTGTGTGTGTGTGAGGTTGTTGGAGACACGATTTCTCAAATTATATAAGACTAAAGACCTGTTTGACTACGTATTCCTCAATCTAACGGTAATGGGAAGTGTTGAATAGGTTCTGGTAACATTGGGACAACCGGAAGTGGTAGTTTCTAAAAAAAATTCAAAATATTATTTTCTGAAAATTTGTCACTACAAATATTAAAGATAATTAAATTCTCATTTTGACACATTTAATTTTTTTATTATATCTCGTATAGGTTTGGAGATAAAGTATATAATAATATAGAATAATCTGTTGTAATAAATCTCGTTGCCCGAAAAACAGTTGCGATATTTAAATTTTTGTAATTGACAAATAAATGCAAAATGTCAGTGTCAGATTTTTCTGGGAGGTATGAGTACATTTAATATATATTATTATATTATTAATTAATTATGTATTTAAATTACAGGTATGTCAATATTACATATATCCTTAAGAAATACCGCTAATATTGTCAATGAATTTTAATAATTTTGAACATATTAGAATAGCAGGATATAATTTCTCATAGAACGAAAGAAGAGAAACAATTTCAATTATTTGTGTGTACAAGAAATGTTAAATTTGTTACTTATAGGGCGCGAGCAGCCATGTGACTTTGTTGGCTTTGGCAAGCAGATATGAGGATCCGTGTCAGAATGACGGTTAGTAGTTATTTAAATAGATGTCACAATTGTCATATGTCATAATTTTTCATTCAAAATTTCATAATATTCTGTTTGTCATCCATTGGTATGGAATATACTTGTCGAGGAAAATAATCCACATGGATTTGGAAAATCATAATGTTTCGAATGAAAACTTATGATACTTCACACCTATGTATATTACTAGCTATCATTCTGACACGGGCCCCCATATCTGCTTGCTAAGGCCAACAAAGTCACATAACTGCTCGTGCCCTATGCAACATAAAATTAAAATGGCGATAGGTATTGTGCTGGCTACAACAGATTTTTTCGTTATGTAGAATTAAATTATTGTTTACAGAATACCACTTTAATGATTATCGTTATAATAACGACATAAGAATGCATAATGTCATAACGATCTTTTACAGACTGCCTATTAAACAATTTTCGTAATTACCATAATGATAAAACGTTTTAACGATTCGTTATATCATAATGATACTTACAGAATAGCCCCATTAGTGTGGTGACATCTTGTGACTAAAAAACCGACCATCCAAGTTGGTCTGCCATTTTAAAAATTCTTCTAAGTCAAGATTTATAAAAATCACACTTTTATAAAGCAGGATTTTAAATTACAGTTTATTGAACTATCCCATAAAATCATCGTATGTTCTTTCATATCACACGAATTTATTATTATGAGCGTGCAATAGTATTATCATACAAAACAATAAAGTATAAGATCTTCTAAATCTAAAGAAAACAAGAAAAATTCAAAATTACTTTCCAACTAATTGTTTTGAAATCGTCACATAATTTTTTGTACATATATAGGTATTATTTTCTGTATAAAATAGTATATTGAAAGACAAATATTACAATGATCATTATTGTAATACGAGTACAGTATGCGTAATCGAACCGCAGGCGAGTTACGCAAAGTACGAGTATTACAAATGGACATTGTAATACGTGTTTTTCATACTATTTTTCCTATTTCGCATTAATTTACTCTTAATTTAAAATTATTATTGAACGAAATATTAAAATATCAAGGTTTGTAACATTGACAGTTTCAAGGAACATATGAAAAATAATTTACTTTGACATTTTGACAGTTACTTGCAAATTAGGTTGGAGTTATAATTTATATTTATTATGTTATGAACCAGCATAGAAATTCTTTGAATTTTAATTCAAAGCAGTGCTTTATTGTTTGATATAAATATTTTACTATAAAATATCAAAATTCATTAATTTTTCATGAGTAATGACCGGTAATGACAACTAAAATGAAAGATATTAATTTGACACTTAAATTAAGTTACTAGCTTAACAATATAAAAAAATACCCAAAAATCTTTGTACAAAATTTTTCATTGTATCACTGTTTTTGATAAAAGCAGTTGTACAAAATTCACTTTGTAAATGCGAAATAGGAAAAATACTCGTACATTATAATAAATAGTTTATTTTTTGTATTTATATTCCCAAATATCCATAATATTACTGTACTTATAGTGTGTCTCTCAGTAGCCACATTTCATACTATGTTTGAGTACGAGTGTCCTCTCCTTTTATTACTTCGTGGTGTAGTGTATAGTTGACTATTGCTGTTGTGGTATGTTTATGGTAATTAGTTAACATGTTCTGTAGTTATGGCTATTTATTATTTTAATTATTTTATCAAAAAAATACAATTTAATTTGACGTCCACGCTAAACATGGTATATACCCATATACCGGGTGTCTCCTTGAAATCTTTTATATAAAGAGACAATGTAATTTTTTTTTCTGTAGTTACTTAGATACTTAATAATTTTAGAGAAAAGTTTGAAAAACAAAACTTGTTTAGAATTAAAAATTACAAAATTAATAACATTTTTTTCTATTTTACAAAAAGAAACTCAAAATAAAGTTCGTAATTTACAGCATCATTTATCTATGCTATTTATTGTTTGTTTGACAGATTCAATAACAAACAATCAAACAAATCATCACTTCGTGGCACTCTGAAATATGCAGTAAATCAAATAAATGGTTATCGTTAATTTATTTACAATTTTCTTTGGAAATTAATAGGTTAACATTGTAATTCCTATAGACCACATTTCGCATTAGAATGTCTAACCACTGTCCTTTTAAATCAGCCATAAAATTTAGTCGGTTATCAAAATTTTGGAACTTCGTATACTCTATTCAAATGCACTCATTTTACGCTAAAATGCAGTTATTTTAAAGTTTTGCACGATTGTATTTTTTTTTCAATATGCCGTTGAGGGGGGAGGGGGGGTAAATTAATGTACCCCCCCCCCCTCATACCATATTTTTATAAAAATGTTTTAGACTATCCAAATGCACTCATTTTGCGCTATAATATACCGTTAAGTAGCGGCCCCCGCAAATGCATATTGCAATAAAATTGCAACATAAGTAGTGCAAAACCTAAATGTACGTTGTATTTTAGCGCAAAATAAGTGCATTTATAGAGTGTGTAAAGTTCCAAAATTTTGATAAGGGCGGGGGGGAATTAATCGACACCATAAAATTATGCATCATTGACTGCATGCTCATGAGAGAGGTTAATGTACAGCGAATTATGAATATAAAATTCAACAATATACGCTTAGTAATTGAATGGCATTACTTATCGTAGTGAAAAAATGAATATATAATGAATTTATTATATAACAGAAGTAAATAAAATCATATTTACTCTCTTTGTTGCATGTATACATACAACGGAAATAATATAAGATGGAAACAGAACACATTAATAAAATGTGAAGTACAAAGAGAACAAACGTTGTGTCTGAGAAAGCGAATTTCGTAAAAGGGTGTAAAAATTCTCCTTAATTTGAATATATCCTCAGGAACTGTTTGAAATGGGTTTTCTACACCTCTACATTTCAATTGAAGTAATGAGAAATGTACTAGTTTCACACAATTCTGTTTGGACAGTTTCGTAAAGGACCAGATGACTATTTAGGTACTTCTATGGCAAATAAAATTAATATTCTATCTACTTTTCATTTAATTTTAATATAATACAGGATGTTTCTATTCAACAAACTCAGTGCTTTGTATGAAACTAATGATTTTAGAGGAAAAATTTATATATGAGTACAAAAAATTCTGCAATGGTAAAGGGAAACATATGGACAATATTCTTTAGTCCATTAAAGATTTATTTCGTAATTTCAAAAATAGAAATATTTTATAGGGTTATATAATAATTATTTCGAAAAAAATATGGTATTATATGTTAGAAACAATGTTAAAATATTGAAGTAGACCATGCAATAAACAAATAGAAGCATATGATACAGGCAGTGTTGTGGAAAATACTTTCAATAGTCAGATATATCCGGTGTGCTTCGCGTTATTATACCATATTTTGAAAAAAAAATATTATGCCTCCTATGGCTATTTCTGAACTATAGTTTTTTTTTTGCTATTTGTTGATATTAATTGAAGTTTAGGAATGAGTCAAAAAGGTACAGGTACAGGTAATAGATTATCATTTTCAATTTGACAGTTTTAGGTTTTTCCTTAAAATTATCAATTGTTTGGACTGTTCTATTAATATAAAGGATATTATGATGGTGATTTACTTTGCTTCTTTCTTTTTTCGCATTAGGCAAGTGAGCTTTTAATATTTTCCTGTATTTTTTTCTATTTTTCTTTTTCGATAAATATTTTCGTTCCTTTAAGATTTTTGGCGTTGAGTAATACTTCTTTTTAAGTTTTAGAATTTAGTTCCAGTAATATTGGTTTTCTTTTATTTCTTTGTTATTTCCCCAGTCGTTTACTTCTACTTTCTCTTCGGACATATTCATTATATTTAAATATCCTTTTAATAATTCTAAGATTTCTTTTCTAGGCTTTCATTCTTTTCTTTTGTAATTCCATATGAGATAGCGTTCCTTTCGCGAATTTTTATTTCTCAATTTTTTGATTTAATTTAAAGTTCATCTTCTATTTGTTTAAATTTCGTTTCTTTGGGATATTGTGGTCATACTGTTTACCGAAGATTGTAATTTTATGATGTCAATTGATTTTAATAATGAGAATATTAATTTTTACTATGGTTGGGAACACTGATCTCTCTATTTACTAACAGAATATATGGTTATAAAATTTATCACCAAATGCAAAACAAATGTGTACATTTTCACTCAGCTACTTTTTAAGATTTTTTGTAGTTTTAAAAAGGGTATTTTCACATCACTTGTAAATAAAATCGACTTAGCTACTTCAAAGCAATGTTACTAATCTGTAGTAGACTAAGAAATTAATTAAATTGTGAATGCTATATAGATAAGGAATATGCTTCTCTAACATCCTTATTATAAATTTCATTTTCGCATCTTAATTAAAAGGAAATTTCAAGATAATTGTCATATTAATAGCAAGTTTTTGTTTGTGTAACATATTTAAAGCGGTATATTACTTACATTTGTACTGCTTTCCTCGAGACTGTGATAAATGTGTATAGGATCTGAACACCGCTTCGTAATGAAAAAAATGAGTACTCGTAAATAATGTACCACCGAGAATGTGTAGTTCTAACTTGTCAGAGTAAATTATAAATTTCCTCAAAACAATTTGACTTTCATAAATTAAATTGTAGTAATTATGCTAATTGTTTTCATTGCAAGTTCTATACATTTGTCGTGTTCTCAATTAAATTGCAAAATACTTTACAAGTTCATATTGTCATTCTCTATTAATGGAACTGAATTTACTTTATTATATAATTAATTAAACTTAATATTACAATTCATATTTATTTTTAATTTCTCATTGCGAGCGAAGCATATATATTGGAATGAAAAACTTTGTTTAGAAAGTATATTAAGTATTAAGAACGGTAAGGTTTTACACCGATTGAAGACAATGTTGGGGGATTGAGCGAAGCGAACGCTTAAATTTTGTTTGAGATCGGCATTTACATTGGTAATTCCTTAACGTTCATGATGCTTATAATATTTTTTGCACGATCGACGCACAATATTTAAAGAAATAAGATTTGAAAATTATTTTGGCATCATTTTTAATTGTCATTTTAAAAATAAGCTTTGATCGTTGTTTTTATTTACATATCGCTTCGTCTCCCTGTTGGTAAGTGATTCACATCACTTACCTATCAGTAATTTGTAAATAAAACTTACTGCCTTGGAAACCCTATCGTATAATTTACGTAACAAGACCTGAAAGTAACACTTTACTGGGAGAGCAACCATATTCCAGGGCATGCCGTAGACAAGCCTAGGAAGCTTGTGAGCCCAGTAAAAATACTTTTAGGTTACGTGGGGTAGAATTTTTTCGCAATATTTATAATCGTATTATTTAATAATAAATGAAATTCTAACTTTGAATTGATTAATTTGTTTACTTCAATATAATAAAACTAAAATAAAATTTTATTTTGTTTTACTGATTGAATGTTTGCGCAGACTAATTAAAAAATATAATAGAATGAAATACTAGCTTTGAATTAATTTTTATCATTTTTTTCGCAATATAAGAGTACAATATTATTATATCGTTGAATTCAGAATACAAATCTCTATTTAATGACCTAACAAGCCGCCTCGGTGGTCGAGCGTGTTGAAGCAGCGTCCAGTAGCGCTCAAAGCGATCTTCACCGCTCGAACCCTGGGGTCGTGGGTTCGATCCCCACTTGGGGCTTGGATGTTTGTAAGTGTCTTTCAATTCCAATAAATATGTAATGTAAAAGTTATCGTAACAATGAAACAAATAAAGTATTTGATTAGGGGCTATAACTCACAGAGTTGAAAAGCCGACAAAATATTATTATTATTATTTAATGACCTAATAAAAAATATAATATTGATCCATAGTTTGAGTACTACTGGCTTTAAAATGATAATATTTATGCTAAAATGTGTCCCCCTCTGCGGCTTATAAAATATCTTAATCACTTTTTTGTGTATCTTTTCATATATACGAATAAAAGGCACTGTTCCATTATCTTTATACACCCTGTATTTATGCGAATATATTTAAGAAATAAGCGGCGTAATGAGCTGCATTTAAAGGAAAATAAAATATTTCTTCATTGCACATGAAAACATGCAAATTTGCTTTGTTACTGAGAATGCAAAATGAAAAACAAACCGCCTCCAGTGAAACACAACGATGTGGGAAGTAAGCACGTGTAGCATATCCTATCACTTGTCTTCAGTCCTTTACTAGCTTCAAATTACGTTTTGTCAAGACTTGCTTTTACATATATGTACTTATTCCTATTCATCATTGTACTTGTTTAATGCAAATACTTCATGTTGCTGTCATATAAACGTGAAATAAGATTAGTTTCCGTTTTCAAAGCGAAATTTTATACTTCGGAAGATATGTGCATTTTATATGCTAATTCTTGCAGAAAAGTTTTAAAATAGCTAAAGGTAAGAATATTTTTCAATGGAGTATTCTACCATTGCAAAGAAAAAGTAAACTTCACTAATTATAAGGTAACATGCGTTAAATTAAGAGTTTTATTAATAAGAAAATGATGAACTGAATATAGCTATTAATATAACAAGAACATTATGCGATTTATAATATTCAAGGATATTGCTAGGCCACATCCAAAAGAGTTTAAATCGCATAATATTCGAATTATGTTCAAAGCTTTACGATGGCAATGCTAAAATAAAGAAACAAAGAGCCTCGATTTTATAATTTTAAATTCTTCTGGATTTCAAATTCTACATGAATTGGGTAAGAATAGTCAATCAAATATGATTACAACTTAATTTTTCAAAGTAGTCGTAATAAAAAAATGTGAAGTATAAACGATGGAAACGAATTCTACTACTTCGGACCATTAGAATTTGAAAACTATTCTAAGAAAGAATGAAAAAAATCTCAATTCTTATTGAATTTGAATTCCAGTAGAATTTAAAGTTACAAGTTTTTAATGAGGTGTTACACGATTTTTTCTTTGCTTTAATTAAAAGAATAAGAAAAAATATTATACCTGTATTTTTAATTTTCTTTCACATTACTCTTTATTCATGAAAAAAAAAACTCTGGAAACTGCTAAACAATGAGGAGTGCATAACATTTGCCGTTGACAGGATATAAACGAGTGACAGCCGTGACAGCTGTCAATTATATACTAGCTAATAGTTCTATCCATATTACTAATTTTTATAGTTTGTAAAGACTCAAAAATGGTTGTAAAAATCTAATGTGGCCAACACATGACCTCTCGCCATTTCCATTTTATGTTACATAAATAAATAATAAATAAATATATCATCACGGCATATTACCCATTGCTGGGTATGCCAATCTGCTTTGTACGCAGATATCGGTAAAAATGATGAAATATTTGTACGGGCACTCATTTCTGTCGTGGAAAGTGCACCACAGGGTCAATTTTGTGCCATTGTAATTCGAAGTAATTTTTCGCGTCGGTTGGGATCGTAACCCGGGTCATAATTAACGATTTTAACATTTCTTGTACATACAAATAATTCAAATTCTATCTATTCTTTCGTTCTATGAAGAATTTTGTCCTACTCTTCTAATATATTCAAAATTCTTTATATTCACTGACGGTATGAGCGATATTTCTTAATATACCTATAATTCTAAATATAAATAAAAAAAAATATCATCACGGCATATTACCCATTGTTGGGTGTGCCAATCTGCTTTGCACACATATATTAATTAATTACAATAAGAAATTTTAAATGTACTTACTTCCCAGAAAAAGCTTTCTGTAATGATAGTAAAACGTTATCTGTCAATTATAAACATTTAAATATCTGAACTGGTTTCCATGGAGTTGTTTCGGCAGCGAAATTTATTATAACAAATTATTCTGTATTGTCAGTAGTAGCTTGTAATCTAGGGACATTCTAATTTAGAATAGTCACTAGATATATCAGACGTTCAGCAATTGTTAGTAAAAAAACAAGTGATTTCATTATTATTGTTCATGTAATTATTTTATGTCAATAAATTATTACATTTAAAATAAAATACAATACAAAGTATTACATGGTGCCGAATTATTAAAATAATTAATAGTTATAGTAAACTGTATGTTGAAATACTGGTCCTTTATAAGATAGAAAGTAGATGTATTACGCGAAATATGTGTTAAAATTTTAAAAGATAAAATAATTATGTCTTGTTCAAGACATAATTATTTTATTTGTTAAAATTTTAACACATATTTCGTGTAATACATCTATGTTCTACTTTCTATCTTACAAAGGACCAGTATTTCAACATACAGTTTACTATAACTATTAATTATTTTAACCAGAAGTTTGAATAAAAGTCAATTACGAACGAGTTTTTCCCAACAATTTACATATTTGGTTAACTAATTAATAGTTACTATATTTTATTTATGTTGATAATCATGTTTCACTTTTGACAGTCATTACATAAAAATTGACGTTTGAAATTATTTTCGGGAATAACAAATTTATGAATATATTATATTGTATAAAATGAGTACGCTCGGGGTCTTGGTTTCAAATCCCGCTATGGGGCTAGGGGCTAGGCCATGGTTTTTGTATATGTGGACCCAGTCTGTATTTGGGATTTAATCCTGTTAAAAAACTAAGTAGGTATTCTTATACTAAATTTGGTAGTACGTAAAGACAACCTTGTCAAATTTTTCGCTGTTATATTTATATATTACAAAATTTAAATGTCTTACGAAATAGTTTTTCAAAAATCTTTATTTTAGTTGCCTGGAATACCTTTTTCTTGGTATATACCGGTGTTCATTTTAAATGGGCCACCATTGCTATTTCGAGAACTATAAGAGTTACAAGGTCGGTTAAAAGGCAATCAATTTCTATTCCACAAGACAAATTAAAAGAAAAGAAATAGCTATTTGTATATTAAGAGCGCAAAATAGGACATTGTCGATTGAGAGGTTGTTGCCGCGCGATGCAGGAGCGCAGCATTCTCTCGAAATCGACAATGTCCATTTGCGCTCGAAACACACACAATATTTTTTCTATAGTCGCCACAGTGGGGTCCTCCACCATTATAAAATGTACACTTTGTACTTACACTACTACTCAATTAATAAGGATTAATATAAAGAAAAAACGTTTTTACCTTCCGTCACCTCTAGGTAAGGAAGGTATTGTCTTTGGTCAAAAAATTCGGTGGTGAGTTTTCATTGAATAAGCACGTTTTAGGGTCTTTACAATACGATTTTACTATTTTTACGATGATGTCTGTATGTGTGTGTGTGTGTGTGTTCGTATGTGCGTGTGTGTGTATGTGTGTGTGTGTATGTGACCGCTTTTTCGTGGACGATATCTCCAATACTAGAATTCCAAAAATTACAATTCTTGCGCATTCCTCTTCCTTACAACCATATGTAGACTTGATTAGATTTTGGCTATAATTGGTCAACCGGAAGTACCCTCATTTGAAGATTTTAACAGTTTTTCTTGAAAAAATCAGTTAAATGTTGTTATAACTTAAAGAATATATTATTGTCTCTACGATTTGATTGCATTTTATATTTGATATTCAACAGATATAGAGTTAAAGAATAATAATGATAATAAATTTTATATAAATATCATAATTCTGCCAGTTATGCTAACTTAACCATGGAAACTGCTAATATATTCAGGTAATTCAAATTGACAGATGTCAGTATCAATAAAATGTAAATCAATGAAAGAATATGGGAAGTAACTCTAGTGTTAGAAGTTTCTAGATATATGAGAGACGATTACATTGGTTTGAACGTCATGAGGAGAGATGAATATATTAATAGAAGGTGGAAGAAACATAGGAAGACCATATATAAAATAAAAAGACTGTATTGTAGAAGACTTGAGGGAAAAGGAACTGAATGAAGATGACACGCAAAACAAAAATGAGTGGAAGAAGAAAATAAAAAATAGCGACCCCTAACGAATGGGAAAAACTAAAGAAGAAGAAGAAGATGTCAGTGTCAAGTGCAATTTGCATAGTTTGTTAATGAAATAACTTTACTGCAAATATAGGATCTTTTGCAAGAAAATTTATGTATGGGGCGCGTGCAGTAACATGAGTTTGATCCGTGTCAAAATGACAGCAATTAATTATGTCCATAACTGACAAGTGTTATAATTTTTCAACTAAAATTTCATAATTTTCTTATTTCATGTGGTTTGTTTGTTATCAGGAATATGGAATTCAGTTGCCGAGAAAGGGAATCACATAATACCAAAAATTTATCTTTTGCAAGAAAATTTATGTATGGAATTTGTACATAATACACAGGATTGACGGAAGGTACTGTGCTGGCCACATCAGATTTTTTATATTTAATTTCAATTTATCGTTATTTCCCGTTCTTCTTGATCTATTGCTTCAATCTAATCTAAACATTTTATACTTTCGTTTTTGTAAATGAATACCCTATTTTATTTTCACAATAGTGCGGCATTTTTTTTTTTTGGTTATGTAATATAACGACAGAGCAGTCATATGTCAGATTGATTTGTTAAGTTGGTAAATGTGCCATTACAGTGCCATTAGTTCCTGACTAAACGTGTCCATTAAGAATGTAGACAAGTGACATTTCTTAACATTGTGTAGTAAGAAATTTGGACAGCGAGCGTTTTTTCTACTTAGTCGCGCTAGAGCGGCAAAGTGACATTTTGCGTTGACAAAAGAGAGCGCAAATGGCTACTTTCTATGTAGACTGTAGAAAAAATTATTTTTTCGACCAGTAGTTCTCAAAATACAGGATCTGTTTTTTTATATTTTAAATAAAACTTATTTTTTACTTGCTCATTTGTTAGAGAATTTAATTCGGAATTCAGTGATACAATATTTTATATCCTTACATTATTAATGTTTTGAGAAAAATGTATGTAAATTTTTATATTAATTTGATTAAAATATGGCTATAATAAGAGTGTCATGAATGGAAAAAATGAATACGTATAAATTTTTGTACATAGAATTAGAATGCCATAAATAAATACATGATTGCGTTGATATTTATTATCAATTATAAGTAGAAATATTCACTTGTTTTTTGTGAGGCACTCTAATTCTATGTAAAAAATAACTTGTATTCATTTTTCCATTCGTCGCACTCTTATTTTATTCATATTTTAATGAAATGAATATAAAATTTATATACATTTTCTCAAAAATATGATGTATGCTATTATTCATGAGAATGAAGTTTGCATCACGAGCCGGGAGGCGAGTGATGTAAATCATTCGTGTGAGTAATAGGCATTACATGCGAATAGAATATTATACTTTATCCACAACTGTCAAATAATAACGTACTGTACTATTATAAAATCAGAAATAACCCAACATATTTAAGAAAATTGTTTGTACAAACATAAACATAGTTAGGGTTGATCGCTAGGTATTTGTTATAACAAAAGTATGAAGTGTATTGACATTTAGCAGAAATTTTTAAACCAACTATTCAGCTATGTTTTAAGCTTAAGAAGAAAACAAAACTATAAAAAATGAGGAAACTAGTACAATTTTGGCTTTTTATCTAGAAAAAAATTCTTATTAAAAATAATTTGTTTGTACTCTTTGAAAGGTAAGATTTGATTTGACATAATGATTGAATAATATTATTCCATCGAACTGACAATATTATTCAATTAGCAACAGTAACGAATGTCATTAATTGATAAAGAAACGGTTGAATTATGGGTATATTATTTGATAGTCGTGGATAAAAATATAATTTCATTAAATTAAGAATTAAATTCTCTAATAAATGCATAAATAAAAATATACGTTCCCACTTAAAATAAAAAAGTTTGGTCCCATATTTTGAGAACCACTGGTTAAAAAAAAATATGTAAGATTTGTATTAAATTAAACAGTTTGTGTTATATTGACAAAATTTATATACTTTTCCAAGTAAACACAATCTCATTAGCTTAAGGCAGGTGGAAAATAAAGGATAAAAACGTAATTTAATTAGCAATCACTGCCAGATTTTGCTTTAAAATTTTAATTAGATGGCAGTTTGTAAAAATAAATTGTAAAATATTACTTAATCATTTTAGTCGTTATCTTCCGTTTCATGAAATATACAGGATGATGAGAATGGACCAGTAATTATCTCCGTTATCTTAAGGGAGATAGGAATTATCTTCAAATAAGCAAAATTAATATATACAATATGGCCAATAACATGGGATATCAAAAATGGTTCAAATACTTCCGGTTCCGGAGTACGTGATACCAATTTTGAAATTTCAAATATACTATATTTTTTATATTTTTTAAAATAACACAAAATTTGCTTTACAGTGTAGTAGTAAACAAGAAGTACGTTGTATTATTAGAAAATAAAATGGCGGTCGTTTGAAATATCTTATAAAATAAATCAAGCGAGTGAGAAATTTTGTATTATTGTCCCTGTAATCCAGGCTACGTCATATAAATAATTTTATCTCAAAAAATACCATCATCTATGAACAAAAAAACAAAATCTCACACACTTGATCTTTTTCCTTCAATATATTCATATTTTAAACGTCCGCCATTTTATTTTTTAATAATACAACATACTACTTGTTTACAATCATTGTAAAGCAAATTTTGTGTACTTTTCAAAATTATAAAAAAATATAGTATGTTCCATTTGAAATCTCAAACCGGAACCTGAAGTAATAGAACGCTTCTTGATATGACTTCTTATTTTCCATATTATCTATAGTAAATTTGCTTGTTTGAAGATAATCGTTATCTCCTGTCATAACGAAGATAATTCTTTGTTGAATCTCGCGTGATCATCCTATATATATATATATATATATATATATATATATATATATATACAGCCGCCTCGGTGGTCGAGCGTGTTGAAGCAGCGCTCAAAGCGACTTCACCGCTCGGACCCTGGGGTCGTGGGTTCGATTCCTACCGGGGGCATGGATGTCTGTGAGTGTCTTCTAATACATTATTATGTACATATGTAACAAAAATTGTAAACACATTATAAATAAATGTGTTAGATAGGGTTTATAACTTTAAATAGTTGAAAAAGCCGACAAAAAAAATTATATATATATATATATATATATATATATATATATATATATATATATATATATATACGTATATATATATATATATATACATATATATATATATATATATATATATATATATATATATATATATATATATATATATATATATATGTATATATATTTATCAGCATACACTGCCAAATAAACGCAAGATATAAATTTTATACAATTTAATATTTTATTTGTATATAAAATTTAAAGCATCTTAGCAATAATCAGTTCGCTATAACCATAAACTCATATGTTCATAACGCATTTAAAGCTATCGCACACTGTTCGGAACAGAATGGCACCGACCGGCAGAAATTAGTTGGCATAGTTTCTTACGGAGATAGCTGCAACGCCACCGTGCCAACTAATGTGCGCACTTTCATAAGAAACTATGAAAACTTATTTTTGCCGACCGACGCGCAGCCGATCAGTGCCGTTCAGTTCTGAACAGAGTATGCTGTCATTTAATCTGAAAGAGTTAAGGCCCATTGCTGCTATTCACTACACAGTTAAATACATTAATTATTTACAAGATATTGCACATACATAAATATACAGATAAACAGATAAATGACTCATGTGAGTATTTGAAATAAAATTATTTTCGTTTTTAGTTCAAAGATACTTTTCGATTATAAAGGAGTACTTGATTAACATTAATAGATAATTTTGAAAAAATGCACCAAACTACCAGGCTCTCAGACTTGCACTCATTTATGGTTTCGTTTGCAACTTAAATTTGCACTAGAATAGTTTGGGTCGAAAATGATTTCACATATTTACGACACCGTGTAAGCCGAAAACGCTACAAGTTTGGCAGGTCGACTGCATGATGTCTTTTGGCTGTAGATGGTTTCAATGTTATCTAGAAGATTCACAGCAACTGAGTTGGGATGTTGTTCCAGTTTGTGCCGGTATTTGACGCTGAAATGTCTGATTTCTTCTCTTACTGTTAGTATCTTCAAGTCATGGTGTAGTGTGTCGTTGAATAGGGCATTTGTTATCATAGGCGGTGTAGTTTCCTGAAATCGGTGCTGTACTGCATAGGATGATTTTCTAGGTGTGCCCCATAATTGAATCTCCTATGTCTAAATTGGTCTAAGGATAAATTTGTATAGCAGCAACTTGTTTTCCATGGATAATTGGGAATTTCTACCTACGAGCCACATTTGTTTTCTCTTGATGCCAAGTTAATTTTCTTTTGGCCGTAACATGATTGCGCCAGGTTAATCGTCGGTCGAGATTCATTACGAGGTATTTCACTCCCTCGGTGTGGGGTAGTCATTTAATTAATATGTTTGAATTTTTTGTTATTCTGTATAAAGAATTACATAATTTTATTTAAAATTATGTTAAACAATATATCTGTATTCTAATACTGGTATATTTAAGCATTTTGTTCTTACTTATTTCATTCTACTTTAAATGTTAAATGTTTGTCATATACATACGTATCTTGTATACAATAATGCGTTATGAAAAACAAAACCCCCATATACTGAAGTATAATCTTTTTCTATCATATAAGTTTATAAAAGCTCTGCAAACACGTCGTTTATAACATTTATAAGCAATGGTACAATGTATTAATATATAACAATATACAGGTTGAAATCGAAAGTTGGAAACATGGTTTTTCACCGAAGTTATTACAGATACAAAAAAATTGCTGATAATGTTTTTAGTATTTCTAATAAGCTAACTAATAGGGCTATTCTGTAAGTATCGTTATGACATAACGAATCGTTAAAACGTTATATCGTTATGGTAATAACGGAAATCGTTTAGTATATTCTGTAAACGATCGTTATGACTTTATGCATTGTTAAATCGTTATTATAACGATAATCGTTAAAGTGGTATTCTGTAAACAATAATTTAATTCTGCATAACGAAAAAAAGATAACGATACTGGAAAAATCATTCGTTATCTAAACGTTTGTCAATAATTCAGTATTTTTATTCGTGTCAAAATAAAATTGCTATTATGTTGAATGGTGATCTCAAAAACCCGTCACATTATAGTTTTTTACAAGGTAATATTAAAATAATTTAATAAGTTTTATTCATAGCGCCTAGCGCAAGCTTCCCAACTTGTCTATAGATGGTAGAGTAGCTCTAGCATAGCCCACAACAAGAAGAAGAAAGAGTCTGATAGATGACAGGTTGACAGCGGACTCCAACCAGAACTAATCTAACCTAGAAGTTTTGTGAGTGATATTGAATTATTTTAGATATTTCATTTAAAATTAATTTCGATTTTAGGAAATAAAGTTCTTAACTTGATCCTAAGGTTATTATTTTTCAAAATGAGTTACAGAATACGGATACAAAAATAACGATTATCTTAACGATAATCGTATACTTAACGTATATATAACGATTTTCATAATAACGTTATGGTAACGATATAAATCAAAATGTTTTTTTTAAATGGAACCACTGTATATTCTTACACCAGTTAAAAGAAAATATTTTTTTCTTTGAAAAAGTATAATAGGTTTTGCCTTTATACGTGGTCGTTTTTGAGTTATTGAAGAAAATATTAAAATGTTTTTCTCAAAATAAAGTGTGCTTTGAATACAAAATTACTAATTATTAAAATTGACAGGTGTATTGTTTCGTGTTGTTTTTGCTCACATACCTACCTACAAAGTTTGTGTTGACTAATTACCAACTTTATTAATCAATAACGGCAGATTATTGTATTAACGAGAAGATAGATATGTTAAAATGTTACTTTTCGTCAAATAATAATTCAAGACAAGCCCTGCAATTATACCAGAAACAATATCCAAATCGCTGTAAACCAAATTTTTCATACTTTTTCAAATTAGAAAGAAAACTCCGTAGAACTGGTTTGAAATACGAACCTCGTGAAATTAATGAAAATTTAGAAGTTTATTTACTAACATATTTCAATGTTTACCCTTGAAATTCAATTATAGAAGCTGTACTGAAATTTAATATAACACATTTTCAGGTACTCAAGATTTTGAAAAAGCATAATTACAAACCTTATAAACTACACAAAATTCATAATCTTCATCCTGACGATGGTATCAGAAGACTCATTTTTGCAATTATTTTATTTACGAAAATATCGTAAATCCAAATTTTTTAAATCAAATTGTATGGACCCATGAATCTATTTTTTTTAAATAATGGTATGTTAAATTGACTTAATATACATTACTGGCAAAGTAAAGAAACAAATCCACATGAAACATTTAATTCAAATTTTCAAATACGTATGGTGAGGAATTAAAAATAATATTATTTTGGGTCCATATTTTTATGAAAGTATCTTAACATTTCAAACTTTTTGCAAAATGAACTTCAAGACTATTTTAATGATATGCCATTAGAAATTAGACGCGGAATAATATTTCAACAAGAGCTTCCACACTTCTACAGAATGCAATTGATGTACAGTAAAATTTTTGAAAGATGTCCGATCAAGGTTGTCTACGAATTGTATGAATTCGGATTTTTGCTCCGCCCATCATGACAAATTCAGTAGTGTCGTTTGCTTAGTTTTTATGAGGGTACGTAAGATACTACTGTTATTTTATTATTATAAAAATATATATTACAGGAAAAGCATTCAAAAATAAGTCAACTAGTAAGTTTATAAGCAAATGTAAAACCAAATATGTTAAAATTAAGATACTGACACAATGTCAATGTCAGTGACTCTGACAGAATATAACGTTATACGTACGGCTATGAATCCAGGTAATGTATCTGAATAAATAAATAAACTTACGTTACAGCGAAAGTATTATCAACAACGAGCATCGTTTATAAATGGAATGTCCTAACTTAGTCGAAACAATATGAATTTTTGAAAGACAACCGTGTTATATCCATCCTTATCACACACTCTTACAGCCTTTGCAAAAGAAAGAGATAAACGTATGCCTATTTGTTAATTCGTTCGTGATACAGGTGCCCTTGATCGGACATCTTTCAAAAATTTTACTGTAACTAATTATTTGAATCAAGAATTTCCAAATTTCTGGATTGTCAACAGAGGCCCTATAATGTGGCTTGCAAGATATCCCGATCTATCGCCTTTGGATTTTTTTCTGTGGCGAGCTATAAAAAATAAAAATTATGACTCGCCCGTTGCTACACTCGATGAACTTGTTAACAAGCTGTTGTCGAGTTAAATAATAGAAATAATGTAAACGAAAATTTGTTAAAAAGGCTTTATTTGTATGTACGAGAGAACGGTGGAAATTTTGAACAATTTTTGTAAATAGATAATATGTATTATGTATTTTGTTCATTATTTTCAATAACAAATAATAATTTCTTCTTCAATAATTTTAATATTTCCTTCAATAACTCAAAAACTATCAAGTACAAAGGCAAAAACCATTATACTTTTTTAAAGCAAAAATCATTTTCTATTATTCTGTGTAGGAATATACAAACTGTGCCATTAAAAAAAAGTACAAAAATAATACCTACAAAAATTACATTTGGTTTCAACTAGATTTATACAGATTTAGCTAGCTTACTAGAAGTACTAAAAACTTTATCTGACCATTTTTCTAACTATGTTTCTAACTTTCGATTCCAGCCTGTATACAATCAAACAAAATTCACAACACAAAATACACAAACTGTCAAAATGTGAAATTTGCCAAAATTTATTTAGCTCCCAAAGGGCTTTAGCTTTTGCAATTTTGTTATGTTATATTTTATATTATAAGCCAAAGAACGATGATTACGGAGGTAAAACTTTATTTATTTTTTCGAAAATCCTTATAGTTACAAAGATATTGAGCTCTGTCTACTTTGTCAAAATTTATTTCGTTTTCAAAGGGCCTCAATGGTTTGAAATTTTGATATATTAAATTTTAAGCCAAAAAACGACAGCGGGAATACGAGAGTTAAATTTAATTTATTTATTAGAAAATCCTTATAGTTTTAGAAATATTGAGAACCATTTTTTTTTTGCCAAAATTTATTTCCTTTTCAAAGGCCCTTAGTGGTTCGAAATTTTTTTTATACTTTAAGCAAAAAAATGACAGGTGAGTGCAGGGGTAAAATTTGATTTTTTTTTCGAAAATACTTTTTGTTTCAGAGATATTCATTCCAATTCTCTTAACAAAGTTATTAAAATTAACAACCAAATTCAGTTGTTAAATTAAAAGTCGCAAATCTCTAATCACTATTACATCAAGTTGCTGATATTGAACAACTAATCGTTACGTCGACTTGCTAATCTAAAAATCTGTTGTGGCCAGCACAATACCTCTCGCCACTTTCTTTTTTTGGTTACATAAATATAGGGCGCGAACAGTCATGTTACATTGTTGGCCTTGACAAGCAGATGTGGGGGCCCGTTTCAGAATGATAATTAGTAATTATATACATAGATGTTAAATGTCAGAATTTTTCATTAAAAATTTCAAGATTTTCTAATTTCACGTAGTTAATTTGTCACCAGGAGTCGGGAATTTACATGTCGATGAAAATAAAGCACATGTAATTGGAAAATCATTAAATTTAGAATGAGAAATTATGATATTTGACATCTATATACATAATTACTAGCTACCATTCTGACATGGGCCCCCATATCTGCTTGTCAAGTCCAACAAATTCACATGACTGCTCGTGCCCTAATGTATTTAACATTTCTTGTATACCTACACTCTATACCAAAAATTCTACTTATATCTATTTCTTATATTTAGATGTTTTAAATTTAAATTCATTCTATGAAGAAATTTTGTTCTACCCTTCTAATTTTTCGAGATGTTTTCAATTCATTGTCGGGAGTAACAGTATTTCTGAAAGGTATGTGTAATATACCTATAATATTAAATATTTAACTATTAATACATTAAGAAATAATATAATCTATGTACATTTATCTCTAAATCTATAAAATATATAATAAAATATTTAAATATATCAGATAGAGAATTTAATTTTCTTTAATATTACCAAGAAAAAATTTCAAAAAATAATATTTAGAAGATTTTTTTTCAAGAATCTTGTACTTCCGGTTGTCCAATTGTTACCAAAACCTTTTTAGATCTTCCCATGAATATCCGATTGGGAAATACGTAGTTAAACAAATATAAAGTCTTATAGTTTTTGAGTAATCGTCCTTCCAACATCCCACACACATACACACATACATACACACACACATACATCCACGCACACACACACACACACACACACACAGACATTATCGTAAAAATGTTAAAATCGGATTGTAGGGACCTTAAAACGTGCTTATTCAATAAAATCTGGATATGCGATTTTTAGTATAAATCCAATACCTCTCTTAGCGAGAGGTAAAAACTGAATTTCTCCCCGTTGTTAATATTGAACAAACGTTGGTAAATGGTGTTTCTTGAAAATTTTATGTTGGGAAATATTTTTTTATTCGAAATAGAGGAACAACAGCAAAGGTATATATAACTATTTATAAGCTTGCATGGCCAATAATTATATACATGATTTTATACAAGATTTTAGAATTATGTAAAGAAATTTGCGAGATGTCAGTAATCTATTCTCAATATCGGAAAAATATTTACAAAGACATTCAAGCTGAGCAAGGTGTCGTTCATGATTTAATTCGTGAATTGGATGGCCCTGGATGGTCTCATGTCACAAGGTGAAAAATTTATATTTATTCCAAATAATTTTAAAGTGAATACATACATAAAACACGCGTGTTCCACTTAGTGGGTTCGCACAAACCCGATAACAATAAGAACAACATCAACATCATACAACAAATCCTTACTCTTAAACATATTAAAGTGACCGATTTTCGATAGCGAAATACCGCATCCGGATCACAATAATAGTTAGGAAACAATCATCCTTCGCCACACATCCTATCTAAGCAGACTTCTTTCGCCACGGCCACACTCATAATCCTTAATGTGTGTGTGGACATTAAAGTGAATGATAAATTTAATTGTTTTAATTCTAAATAATGAACAAATTTTCAGGATCTTGTAACACTTACTTTCAACGCCTGGCTATGGATCTTATCAGGGATTCCAGGGCAAAAATTTAATTTGTAAAGTTTACAACTAGCAATAATGAAATGCAAAACTAGCTTATACCCGGCCTAATTCAATAAGATAGCCCATTGAAAACAAAATAAATTTTGGTAAAAAATAGATAATCAGCCTATTTCACTAAGATAGTTGTTAGCATAGGCGTTAAGCGATAAATAAGAGTTAACAACTATTTTTAGCAACTCTTGTATCAGTTGGTATTCAGAAAATACGTAATTAACGACATTGCTAAAAACGGTTGTTGTGAACATTTGTTGTTAAATATAGCGGTGAAGTTATTAACAAGAGAGTTAAAAGGGATGTCGATTCTCATTATTTATAATTATTTCTACTCTATTGACAAAGTAAAGTAAAAAGTGTATAAGTTTACAACCAAATATATATTATTATTTCAATTTTTAAAAGTATACTTTTGTTGTTAATTACTCTAAAATCAGTGCCTATAACACACGTGCTAATGTTGCGAATAACCGGTGCCTATCTAATGACAAAGTTTACCAAATACTTGAGATGGAAATAGATGAAGCGACCCACTTTATTTCATTCCCATGTCCTCGAGATGTAACAAACATACCTTGCTGCACTGTACTGCAATACATCGCATCACTCTCATTAAGCATTAAGGACTAACGGTCAGATTACAAGTAATACTCACGAAACTCCTTGCAACTCGATGGTTAAATTACGCAACTCCAAAAGTGAATAGGGATTTACTCTACCTGTGCGATATTGTCAAATTGAACGAATATTCGCCTAGCTAATGGTAGTACCCGCTCCACATATATTTGTTACCTTCCGTCACCTATAGGAAGGAAGGTATTGTCTTTGGTCAAAAAATTCGGTGGTGAGTTTTCATTGAATAAGCACGTTTTAGGGTCTTTACAATACGATTTTACTATTTTTACGATGATGTCTGTATGTGTGTGTGTGTGTGTGTGTGTGTGTGTGTGTGTGTGTGTGTGTGTGTTCGTATGTGCGTGTGTGTGTATGTGTGTATGTGTGTATGTGTGTGTGTGTGTGTGTGTGTGTGTGTGACCGCCGTTTCGGACACGATATCTCCAATACTAGAATTCCAAAAATTACAATTCTTGCGTATTCCTCTTCCTTACAACCATATGCAGACATGTTTAGATTTTGGTTATAATTGGTCAACCGGAAGTACCCTCATTTGAAGATTTTAACAGTTTTTGTTGGAAAACTCAGTTAAATGTTATTATAACTTAAAGAATATATTATTCTCTATACGATTTGATTGCATTTTATATTTCATATTCTACAGATATATAGTTAAAGAATAATATAGATAAAAAAATTCATATAAATTTCATAATTCAACCAGCTATGCTAACTTAACCATGGAAACTGCTAATATATTCAGGTAATTCAAATTGACAGATGTCAGTATCAATAAAATGTAAATCAATGAAAGAATAAGGGAAGTACCTCTAGTGTTAGAAGTTTCTAGATATAAGAGAGACGATTACATTGGTTTGAACATGTAATGAGGAGAGATGAATATATTAATGGAAGGCGGAAGAAACATAGGAAGACCAAATATAAGATGAAAAGACTGTATTGCAGAAGGCTTGAGAGAAAAGGAACTGAATGAGGACGACACGCAAAACAAAAATGAGTGGAAGAAGAAAATAAAAAATAGCGACCCCCTAACGAATGGGAGAAACTAAAGAAGAAGAAGATGTCAGTGTCAAGTGCAATTTGCATAGTTTGTTTATGAAATAACTTTACTGGAAATATAGGATCTTTTGCAAAATAAATATGTACAGGGCGCGTGCAGTGACATGACTTTGCTGTCTTTGGCAAGCAGATATGGGGACCCGTATCAAAATGACAGCAATTACTTATGTCCATAACTGACAAGTGTCATTCAAAATTTCATGATTTTGTTATTTCATGTGGTTTGTTTGTTTTCAGGAGTATGGAATTCAGTTGCCGAGAAAGAGAATCATAAAATACCAAAAATTTAGAATCTTTTGCAAGAAAATTTATGTATGGAATTTCTACATAATTCACAGGATTGACGGAAGGTATTGTGCTGGCCACATCAGATTTTGTTTTTTGTTTTTAACTTCCGTCACCTTTAGTAAAGAAGGTGTTGTCTTTGGTCAAAAAATTAAATGATGATTTTTTAGTGAATAAGCATGTTTTAGGGTCCCTATAATATAAATTTACCATTTTTACGTTGATATCTTTATGTATGTATGTGTGTGTCCGTGTATTTCTGTGTGTATGACGAAACTTTCGGTTCGCATAACTTCGATACCACGATTCCAAAAATTATATTTTTTTCGTATTCCTCAATTTTACATCCATAAGAACAAGTGATTAGGTTTTGGTTATAATTGGAGAACCGGAAGTAGCCACATTTGAAGATTTAACAGTTAAATATGATTTATTAACATTTAACGTTATTATAACTTAAAGAATATATTATTCTCTATACGATTTGATTGCATTTTATACTTCATATTCAATAGATATAGAGTTAAAGAATAATAAAGATATTAATTTTCATAAATCAGCCAGCTATGCTAACCATGAAAATTGTTAATATATTCAGATAATTCAAATTGACAGATGTCAGTATCAATAAAAAGTAAATGAATGTGGCAGAGATGAGGATGTTGAAGTACATGTTCGGAAAGACACGGAAAAATACGGTAAGGAAATACAAGTTTCTTGAAATATACAAGAGATACAATTAAATTGGTTTGAACATGTCATGAGGAGAGATGAATATGTTTGAAGAAGGAAGAATAGCTTATTATTAGAAGGTTGAAGAAACAGGAAGATCAAAGATAAAATGGAAGGACTGTATTGAGGGAAGACTTGAGAGAAAAGGAACTGAATGAGAACGACACGCCAAACAGAAATGAGTGGAAGAAGAAAATAAAAAATAGCGCCCCTAACGAATGGGAAAAACTAAATAAGAAGAAAAAAAATGTTAGTATCAAGTGCAATTTGCATAGTTTGTTTATGAAATAATTTTACTGGAAATTTAGAATCTTTTGCAAGAAAATTTATGTATGGAATTTATACATAATACACAGGATTGACGGAAGGTATTGTGCTGCCCACAACAGATTTTTAATTAGTATTTGCTGTAGAAATAGTTTATAACATTTATATTTTAATAATTTTTAGTTACAGGATATAAATTTTTATATTAGGTAATTCTTATTTATGTATTTTAGTTTTCTTTATTTATTTTTGTGATGATGTGACTTAGTCCAGTAGTGTTTTGAGGGCGTATATTCGTCGTTCTCGCAACGAACTGATGCTCGGAGAACTACGCATGTGTGTATATAATGTATGATCGCCCATGCACGCCAATTGAACGAATACTACTCGGCAAATGGCGAATATTCGCTAATCGGCGAATACCGAATATCTGACCCTGGCTTAAACAAACGATGTTACAAAATGTAGCAGTAAGAAATACACGAGGATGAAAATTAAAGTAAATAAAATGGAGTCGATATTTATTTATTCATTTTTTTTATTTATTAAGAGAACCAACAGTCAAGGACCAATAATAGCTTCCCACGAAAAAAATAAACATAGATAACAGACAGTTAAACATACATAAATAACAACAATAAAACTAAATAGTGTTTAGCAAGTGAAAAAATGATAACCAACATTATTCAAGACAGTTCCTGAATAATATGAGTTTTGAACTTATTAAATGAGTAGGTATTAGGGAGGTTGGGCTGCCCGCACCACTACTCCTCAATAACTCTCCTCCCCCTTGATTTTGGAATTTAACTGGTTAATATTATGTGATGTCACGCCGGAAGCCACGCCCCTATGTTTCAGCGGGAAATTATGAATCCTTTTGCAGCAGCCTTAGGTTGGCAGCACTGTTTTGGCGAAAAAATTAAAATATATTACTACCTAACCTTACTTTTTGTGTCTAGCCGTTTATCGGATCATTATTTAATTCAAAAGTCAAGTAACCAAAATAGGTCTTGATATGTAATTTTAAGGAGAAAAGATAATAAAGAAGAATACAGCATATTACCATTTGCCGTTTTCTAATTTGTTTCCAATTCTAAAACAAGATTCAAGAAGAAAAGCTTTGATTTCTTTAGAAAACATTTTTGACAATATCTTGTGCCAAATTTACATTTAAATAAATATTTACCTTCCGTCACCTTTAGGTAAGGAAGTTGTCTTTGGTCAAAAAATTCAATGAGGATTTTTTAGTGAATAAGCATGTTTCCATGGAAACTACTAATATATTCATATAATTCAAATTGACAGATATCAGTATCAATAAAAAGTAAATTAATGTAGCAGAGATGAGGATGTTGAAGTAGATGTTGGAGAAGACACGGAAAGATACGGTAAGAAAATAACTCTAGTGTTGCAAGTTTCTAGAAAAATACAAGAAAGACGATTACATTGGTTTGAACATATCATGAGGAGAAATTAAGAATTATATTGGAACAAGAATGAATAGTTTAGTAATAGGAGGTTGAAGAAACAGAGGAAGACCAAAGATAAGATGGAAGGATTGTATTGCGGGAAACTTGAGAGAAAAGGAAATGAATGAGAACAACACGCAAAAATAGGGACCCCTAACGAATAGGAAAAGCTAAATAAGAAGAAGATGTCAGCGTCAAGTGCAATTTGAATAGTTTGTTTATGAAATAATTTTACTGGAAATTTAGAATCTTTTGCAAGAAAAATTATGTATGGAATTTATACATTATATACAGGATTGACGGAAGGTATTGTGATGGCCACAACAGATTTTTCTTAGTGAATTTATTTCTTGATTCATTGTTTCAAGGCATTCTTCTGAATATTTTCTTGAAATAGTTTCATTATAATTCTTAGGATTCTCATCTGAGTTGTACTCCATAGTAGTTATTTGTTTTGCAGTTTTACTTTTTTCTTTAATTCTTTCTGAACGAGTTGGGTTTTCTTTTATTAATGTTTCAGTAGTACAATTATTATCTAGTTCCATGTCTTTTAATTTATTTTCTTCAATAAGCTGTTTTCTACTTAATTTTCTCTTACTTCTATCTTCAGCCATTGTTTCTTCTTCAATTTCTTCTATAATAGAGCAGTCGTTACAATTTTCTTCTTCCATTGTATCATCAAATGAAAAGTACAAGTTATCTTCATCTTTAATTGGCTCATTTTTCATATTTATATGATTTTTATTAATAAATGGAAATTTGTTTTCGTCAAATCGTAAATCACGACTGACTTCAATTTTTCCTTTTTGAATATTCCAAACCTAATTTTCCACAAAAATGACATTTTGGTAAATGATATCTTGTCTGGTTTTCATTACTTGTTTTATTTGCTGTAATATCTAATTTCGATGTGTCATGTATGTCGCAATTTGATACGTTTCTTTTTTTTTCTTCGAGATTATTCATTAATTAGGAATGTTTTTACTTTTGAAACAGTTACTGAACCCGAAGCTTCAATGCCTACCATTAAGGTATCATTAGGCAGACCGGTGAGTAATATTCTTCATCCGATAGATCATATTCTGCAGAATCAAGTTTTAAAGCTATCGCTGACATTCGTTCGAAATAATCATTCATTGATTCTTCAGGTTTCAATCTAGAAGAATACAATTCACGTTTGAAATGAATGATGTGAACCAAACCACTAGCTGTATGTGTCTTTTTCAATTACTCCCAGGCAATTTTTACAGTTGTTGCATCACGAATATATGTTAACTGATTGTCTTTTATAGTGTTACATATTGTAACGTTTTTATTTATATGGGTGAAGTGTACAAATAACAGATATATTATTAATTAAAAGAATACGTTTATTAAACAATAAATAAATATTAAAAAAATAATTAAAGATTTATAAAAGTAACTAACACTATGATAAAAAAATATTAACACTAATTTAAAGACTAAGAATATTATAAGACACTTCAACACTAAGATAATTTATTTAAACAATTAACACTACTCTTTATGTCACTAATTCCATTTATTTATGTTCACTTGTCGACTATTGTTTATGTCACCAACTATTCACGATGCTTATTTATATCAGACTTCTTTACTCGTTGCTTCTACATTACAGACTGTGTTCGCTGGCTTTGGCGACGGGTTATATACCTGGCGACTTTAGTTCTAGAGCCTACTCGAACCTACTAGAGCACTTCACGAGGTAAACAGCATGCACAATAGATCACGTCACCGCGACAAGTTAGAACTTGTCAGCTACGCGCGACACAGCGGCACCTGCTATGGCGCGGCGGCGGATGCTAGCTACGGAGCGGCGGTGGCGGCGACGTTACAATATTATGCTTATCGCTTATTCGGTCTATTTGTTTTTCTTTAGCAGAAAACTTGTCTGACAGACCACGTACGATAGCAGACCATACTTCCTTTGCTTGCATTAATTTTTTTATGCAAAGTGCCCAATTCAAATAATTGTTGGCATCAAGTTTTTCAAATTTGATATTTTCCATATTCTTTCAGTGAATATTCTGTCACAATTATGACAAACCAAAATTCAAATATATAAAATGAATTCACCTAACAGGGTTTGGGCCCATAACCTTTTGTTAGAAGTGGAAGTAGAATTCAGAATCTAAGAATTATGTAATCATAACAATATTCACAATTTTATTTATTTAAATTATAACATACAAATTATCATTGACACTTTTACAATACATCAGAATTATAAAACAAACGTGTCAAAAAAAACATTCCAAGCTAACTGTATTTAAATTAATATTCAGTTGACTTGACAACAGATATTTTTAAGAAAATACATTTCAAAAGTTTAAAAATCAACTCTAAAATAATTCATTATACAACTATTTCATGCAAATTTAGTGTTTCCAACCTTATGATAATTATTGTACATATAAGATAATTTGAGTAGGTGTACAATGTACAATAGTAAATTTGTATGTACGAGTATAATAACAAAAAATATGTGCATGAAGAACGAATTAAATAATTCCGATGAAGAAGTTTTAGAGGGTTAGCAAAAACCCGAAAATGATAACAACTTCAACATCATACAACAAATCATGCTCACTCTTAACATATTAAAATTATCGATTTTCGGTAGCGAAATATCGCATCCGGATCACAATTATAGTTACGAAACAATCATCCTTCGCCACACTTTCCTGTCTAAGCACACTTCTTTCGCCTCGGCCACACTCATAATCGCATTTATACATGCTCTTCTTCTCTTTCAACTTGGAAACTTTCTCTCTTTTAGCACCCTACCTACTACATCCATCCACTTACACACTGGTCGGCCACGCAATCGAAAACCCTCAACTTCACCAAGATATATACGCTTAAGAAGCTGTTCACTCTCCATTCTCTCCACATGACCAAACCATCTCAACTGACGCACACCAACACTCTTAATAACAATGTTTCTAACCATACATTCTTCATACACCAAATTATTCCTCACGCGATCCCGTCTTACATACCCACATATACTACGTAAATACCTCAATTCCACGGCAGTCATTCTCTTTTTATGCTTTCCCGTCCATGCCCAACATTCGCTTCCATAGATTAAAACAGGCTCTAGCACTTCATTATATACATTTAACCGAGTATCCCTTGATTCGGTAACGTTTCGTGCAAACGTACCCAGAACACCCATTACCTTACATCCCGCACTCACTCTCCTTTCTATATCTCGATCAATTCGACCATTCCTCGACATCATGCTACCCAAATATACAAACTCATTTACCTGCTCCAATTTCACTCCATCCACCAACACATTGCACTCAGTTACCAATTTACTCCTTTCAAATACGAACACCTTGGATTTATCAACATTCAATACCAGATTCATACTTCTTCCAACTATACATGTATTCTCTCTATCATTCTCCTGAGTTGCGCTTCACTTTCTCCTAAAACAACTACCTATATCATCTGCATACGTTAACGCAGGCACTATACTTTCACCAATATGTACACGATTCATTTCACTCAACGCTCTTCGCAACAACACATCCATATACAAGTTAAACAACCATGGAGACATACCATAGCCTTGTTTCACACCAACATTTATACGAAACCAATCACTCAACCTACCATCTATTCTCACAGCAGCCTCACTACCCTCATACAACGCTCGATTCGCTTCCAACCAGTTTCCATTCACGCCGTACTCTCTCAGTACATCCCACAAAGTATCTCGAAGAACACTATCATACGTCTTCTTTAAATTAAGAAAGACATAGAACACCTTCTTGTTCTTGTCAAGTGACTTCTCAACAATCATACGAAGAGCAAACAATAGATCGACACATCCACTCTCAGGCAAAAAAACCCTGAACTTTACTAATTTTTGAAATTGTTAAGGTTCGCACCTTATGAATTAAAACCTTACCAAAAAGCTTCCCTACTACACTCAACAAACTTATCGCGCGAAAATTCGTAAATTCATTCGAACTGCCGTTGCCTTTGCCTTTGAATAATGGGCAAATAACAGCTTTTTCCAATCCTCAGGAACCACACAAAGTTTCAAACAAAATCTAAATAAATAAATTAACCATTTAAAAACTTTCTCTCCTCCATACTTTAACATCTCATTTGTAATCCCATCCTAACACGCAGCCTTACCATTCCTTACACGGGCCAATATATCATATACATCACTTTCATCTATATCATAACTACACTTATGGAGCAACTTGGAATGTACGTGCTGAATGGTCGCTCATAAGGAGATATTCCTGGTAAGTACACCTTCATTAGCCATAATGGAAACAGTATAATTGATTTAGTATGGGTTGATTTGAAAACATTAGAACATATTTCATATTTCGAAATAATCCCAACTTTGGCTTCATCAAATCATTGTATTTGTTTCGTTTCTTTAGCTGGGAGTGAGATCACTGAACATAACCTTAATACGCCTTTAAATCGTAATACAAAATATATTGTAAAATTTAACTTTTTGCACGGAGAAAGCAAGACTTTTTTAAATCTTATGGCTGAGTCAAATTATGTTTACTATAATCACCCTGAATCTTCACATTTAAATAACAATATGTTAAAAGCGATTAAAATGTGTGCAACTCAAGCCGGTATGTTGCAAATTAAAACAAATGCAAATAGTAACAAAAAAATTAATAAACCTTGGTTTAATACGGAATGTCGAACACAGAAAAGGCGTGCAGAAAACTTTTTAAAAATTTACAAAAAAAACCCTAACCAATTTAACCTTAAAAATTATGTAGAATGTAAAAAAATATATAGACGAACGATTTTCTTCCGTAAAAAAGATTATCAAAAAGAAATAACAAATACAATAGCCAATACAAAAAATAACACGGAATTTTGAAACAAATAAGAAACCTCAAACCAAAACGTCATTTTCTCAACAAAATAATTGTTAATGAATGGGAAGAATTTTATAGACAACTTTATCCCCCAGTTTTTATTAAAAATATCACATTCTTAGATGGAACTCACCCGTATTTAGACACTTCTATCACTTTAAATGAATTTCAAAATAGTATTTCTGGAGCCAAAGTTGGGAAGGCGCCAGGAATCGATGATATTAATAATGATTTTTTTAAAAATTTACCACCATGTTGGGAGCATTATTTGTTAAACTTATTCAATAACATTATGGCTAATGAAGATGTACCTGTGTCTTGGTCACAAGTCCAACTATGTATGTTATATAAAAAAGGGGATATGCTAGACCCCCTAAATTATCGAGGTATTTCGCTTATAAACTCCATTTGTAAGCTTTTTACCCAAATAATCTTTTCGCGGGTACAAAATTTCATTGAATCCAATAATATCCTAAGTGAAAACCAAATGGGATTCCGTAAAGGACGTGGTACTATAGATAACATCTTTACACTAGCTTCATTACTACATATTCATTTAAGATTACGCAAAGCCTGTGTCTATGCGATCTTTATTGACTTTAAACGAGCGTTTGACTCAATAAACCATTTAAAATTATGGCAAAAACTTTATAATGTTGGCATTAGCTCAAAAACTATTCGTATCATACAAAATATTTACTGTAATGCACAAATTTATTTCAATCGAACTGATCAAATTACTACTAATCCTGTAAATTTAACAGAAGGTCTCATGCAGGGCGAAATCTTATCTCCAACCTTATTTTCTATATATGTGAATGACATGGACGAATTTCTCCGGCGAAATGGTGCAAAAGGTTTAAACATTGATGGTATCCATGATATTCTCATACTTGCATATGCAGACGATATGGTAATACTTTGCGATTCACCTATCGATGTACAGCGAAAGCTTAATTTACTGCAAATTTACTGTAAAGAGAATATGATAACTGTCAATTCAGAGAAAACAAAAATCCTCCCTTTTCACAGAGGCCGCCCTCGAAACCCAAATTTTCTTTTTAAATATAATTCCTCAAACATTGAAGTAGTGAAAAAGTTTTGTTATTTAGGTACAATATTTACAAGCTCAGGTAAATTTGCCGAAGCATCAACACACGCCTTAAAAAAGTCTGCTTTGGCCACCAACATAGTAAAAAATTTGTTATCTACAGGGAAATCTAATAACTGGCATGAGAAAATAAAATTACAAGAATCTATCATTAATGCTACAACCCTATATGCTTCTGAGGTTTGGGGTTTAAGATATAAGGAAGCCATAGAACTATGCCAGACAAGATATTTAAAAACATTATTGCAATGTTCTAGATCTACTCCTAATTTTATGCTCAGGCTAGAAACAGGGTCAAAACCTATCAGTACTAAAATAATAAAACGTGCCCTTAACTGGTTGGCTAAAATCAATAAAATGGATGAATTTCACCTCCCAAAAATAGTTTATAACCAACTACTTGATCTTGATAGTAAACCAAATAATAAAATTGAATATAATTGGGCAACACAAATTAAAAAATGCCTATATGACCTAGATTTTGAAACGATTTGGGAAAAACAATCGTTAACTGCAAATGATATAACCAATATACTATCTAAACAAGATAGTATTATGTATGACAAAGACATTAGTACACTAAATGTTTCAAAATACAGCAGTTACTATAGATTAATAAAATTTGGTCCAGATATTGAAAATTATCTCACATTTAGAATCCCTTTCTACAAAACGCGAATTATAGCCCAATTAAGATTAGCGCACAAATACGGAATTGTGGTGGTTTACAATAATATTCAATAAAAACTAAATGCTAAAGAAAATTGTACCATATGCAACCTCCAGAAGTTGGAGAATTTGTATCACTTCCTTATGGAATGCCCAATATATGAGCCCATCAGACGTACATTCCTAGCACAGCATTCAATGGATTTAAATGAATCTAACTACACTAGGATTCTTGGTGACTTAACAATAAACAAAGTAAACAATATTTGCCAATTTGTAATCGGTTCCTTAAGGTTACGAAGTTTTATCATAAACGAATGATTCGTACAACAGTATTTTTTGTCGTTCATTATCCTTGGTATTGGAATGTTCTGGTATTACTTTTCTATTTCATTTATTTACTTTTTTTCTTATATTAATATCTCGATTAATATAAAATAGTTAAAAATTCTAGTGTTTGTTGCAATATAGTTTCCATTAATAGATGTATTATATTGTTAAAATTTAGAGATGGTAGGTAATGTAAATATATTGTAATTATAAAATATATATAAATCTTTTTTTATTTTACGTTTGTGTAATATATAAAAAAAAATTGTTAACGCTAGTATGTAAATGTATTAAATTTATAGTCGTTATAGAGATCTCATTGATAGATGCATAAAATTATTTAAATTTGTAGATGTAAATTTATAGTAATTTTTCTTTTTGTATTATGTGTGTCATATTAACTGTTATTGCTATCACGAGTAAGCACACAAGTACTGTAGTTATAGTCGTATAGAGCTTTCATTAATATGGGTATTAAATTGTTAAATTTAAAGATGATAAAATTAATGTAAATGTAAGGTATTTATCTTTTGGTATTATGTATGTTAAAATAACTCTTATTGATAGTTCACGTGGGAATTATATTTATTGTTGTAAACTTGATTACCAATCCACACATTTGTATAAGGTTGTACCATTTATCTTAAAACAAATAAGTTATATTATTATTTTATTATTATTTATATCATAATCATCCTCATGCTCATTCTCATTTTCACTGCCAGTTTTGCTACAATCATCCCTCTTATTCTCACGTCCATACAAACTTTTAAAATACTCGCACGCGTATCTACAACCATACTCCGAGCTTATGTTTAAAAATGGAATTCGAAATGAAGAGATTTCTCTCGAAACAAAATGAAACAATTCTCCCACCATTGCCATTCACTCGACAATCTCCAAAACGTCCGAATACATTCTCAGATATACTTCGTTTAACTACCACCCATCCATTTAAATCACCACACACTATCACTTTCTCACCCAGATCACACAAATCAATTACGCTATTTACCGAATTCCATAACTATTCTTTTTCAAGGTCACTTTCAGACACCGTTGTACCATAATAGGACATAAAGAAGATTTGTATATATAGCCCACCTTGAATCTCATCCAAGAAACTCGCGAAGAAGTACACATAACTTCGTACAAACGGCTTCATTCTTTCACACACAAGTTTACCTACACCATGCTTTGCATGCTCATTCTCTCAAACGCCCGACCACAAACAAACTATGCCATCAACTTCTTCCTCACTACGCCCTTTCCTCATTATCATTCACGTTTTTTTTTTTGTAAAAGAAGAAGGCAAAGCAGCGTACCAGGCTCGTCCTTGACTGAAGAAAAATAAAAAAGAAAGAGTTTACGTATACATAACGTATAAAAATAATATTTCTTTCATTTTCATCATTTTTGGATCTCAAATAATATTTAATATGCACCTCGGCATTGAAATTAATCTTTATCGCTCATATGGTTTAATATCCTCGGCCCTACGGCCTCGGCAACTAAGTTTCATATTCGTGATACAAAATAGAACTTCAGTACCTTGATACATAAATAACAATTTTTTGCAATTAATTTCTATTAAGAATATTTTTACTCCTGCTGTAATATAATAAATTATATTAGCCCGTATTAATAGCACACTTTTATAATACCATAAATGCAATTTTATTATAAAAGTGCGCTCGTAATATGGGTCAATGTCTTTACAATTATTAGTGGGATAAAATTTGTCTTATTTAACCATTTCAGAAACAACTTATGAACAGAATATGTGAATAATATCATGTTAAAGCTTTCTCTAGATTTTCTAATCTCTGTAAATTATCTGTAATAACCTGCAAACTCCAAAAATGTTTATTCCAATATAGAGGTCCAAGTATATTCCTTGCGTTGCACCGACAAAAATTTATTGAGAAAATCTATTAAAATTTCCACAAAATCGTAGATCACAATTCAACTACTTATTGGTTATGTTTATATATTTATCATGGTATATAGAATCAGATGCATATCCGAGTTGAATAAGTTCATATAAAATCCTGAAAGTAATTCAAATTAATATTATATCAAGTTCTGAAAACTTTTCCAATCACATTTTCTTATTTTGAAAAGAATAAGATATAGTACTTGCAAAATTCATTTCGTTGGAATTTGCTGCATAGAATTTCAATTTCTGTGTGTCGTTCATGTATTCTTGAAACTCTTGATATTTAATCGAAAGAATGTTTAACAAAATCACACGTCATTGTATGTGATGTGAAAAATTTCAGAAAATTCAATATCCACCACGAGTTAAAATAAAACTAAGAAAAAGTCGTCAACACTATAATCAAAATAAAATAAAGCGTTGAAATTCCAACACGCGATATTTCAATGAAAACGGGTTTGAGCTTTAGACGCTCACATACAATACTTCAAATAAAGGATTGCATTCAATGCTCCGAGATTAGTATTCTCCTGGGACATTATGGCTTTAGAAAGAAAATAAAAATATTTCAGATGCTTGTGAGTTTTTCAATATGCGTAATAATATGAATATTGTATGTTTAGTAAAGATTTAGCGAAGTTTGAAACTTCATTGTGGGAATTGAGTTCAATGTTTAAAGACGGAGAAGATATAAATTATAATGGGACCACAAAACCTGTACGTACAAAATAATAGTTAATTCTTGTCTAAGTAAAAATATTCCATTAAGCAATATAGTCGGTTTTGCATCCGATGGCTGCAACAGAATGATGGGTAAATATTCCTCTATTGTTTCAAGGTTTAATGAGTCATGTCCGGGAATTATGATCTTTAAATACATTTTCCATTATCTACATAATATCTTCTACAGTGAAGCTTGTAAATGTTTGCCCACAACTTGTGAGGATTTGGTTACTAATATTTATTATACGTTTTTCAATGTAGAATCTTTGACGTAGTTATATAATGCTAATGTATCATAATATCAATATGTAATTAGTTTTTGTTCGTCAAGTAGCAAAAGACAGCGATTTTATACAATCTAAAAAAAATTACTGAAGTTTATGTACACAAACTATTTCATTCTTCTCAAACGCGCAGGCTTTTATTAGGACTTGTAGTATCAAGAATATTGGAACAGTGGTCTGCATTGCAACTACTTTTTAATGAAAGTATCTGGAAGTGTGATTAATAGCGGTTAAACAAATCCATAAGGGTTTAAATAATCCATTCATACGATTATATTTTTTTATTTTTGAACTACTTGCTACCCAAAATTAATAGTCTCAATCAATATTTCCAATCCAATAGTCTTAGTTGTGCAACTACATGAAGTAATTGTGGAAAAACATACTGAACTGCATTTATTTTATTTAGAAAGTAGGTACATTGTCAACCAAATTGCCACGTATCAATACCAAGAATTTTTTTTTACGTGCCACATGGTGACTGGAGCTTATTTGCATCACTAATCAATAGATTAGCAAGAGAATCTGGGCGTAGATATAATGAATGAAATACAACATCCTATTTTATTAAAATTGCACATTTTTACCCCAGCAAATGCAATTTCATTTCGAACTAGAATTAATTATCCGTCCTTGTAAACTATTTTGAAAAAGATAAACCGATTTCACGAATTAAAAACCGAAAATTTATTGATAATGAATGCCGTCTATTACCGAATTATAATTTTTCATCGGACTTAATTAATGTCAATAACTACATTGATACGTTTTGAGGAAAATTATTAATGTTTAAAAATTAAAACTATTGTACTGTTTATCGGAATTTGTCTGTTTTCGTTTTAAATATCCTCTAGTTACCGCATTCGAATGAAGCCTGTGAACGCGAATTTAGCCAAACGAATTTAATGAAAACAAAGTCTAGAAATGGTTTAATAACAGACGAAGCATTACTTGCAAAATAATATGTACAAAAATGTGTAAATTGTATTAATTTTAACCCTAACAAACATATGATTAGTAGGATGGCCACTAGTCGTCTCTACTGCAAAAAAAAAAAAAAAAATACTCCGTCTACTTCCATGTGGAAACGGATGATGTCATTCAGGTGAGTTAAAGATAAATATGTTTTGTTTATTTTATAAAAAATCTAAATATTTCAATAAATATTATGTACTTCAAATTAAAGCTCTTTTTATTTTTCATGTATGGTAATGATTATAAAGTTGGTACGATAGTTTTCTACTTGTGGTACGGTAAATATACGTAAATGTTGGCAACACTGTATAAAGGTACTGATGTTTACAGAAATTACAAGCGAAATTCCTAATATTCGTTTTACAATTCGAATGATTATGTTGAAGTTAACTATTTTGTAAAACATGAATTTTACAATATGCCTATGCCATATAATAAATATTGTAAGTCCATGCCTGACAACATTAATTGACGTGATATGGTTATAATGACTTGGGTTCGAGATCGACGGAAGTCGCATTTTTAAATTTTTCTTTACAGTATAAATATTCGTTTCAACAACACAAAAGTTCTTGACCATGAACACACTGAGGTTCATGAGGGCTGGTTTAAAATATGGTCATAGGCCATTTGTTTTTTTGAAAATTCGAAATCTGAACCTATGTGTTTACATTTTTGTCAGCCACATTTACGTCTAATTTGGCTTTGCATAGTGTCGTTTTGCTTTAAATTGTGTCGAAATGGAATCTGAGATGCGTTATTACAAGATATAAAACAATGATTTATTGTAAACATAATAAACCACTTCTAAATCCTCAAATTAATCTCTTCCTAACAAACATATTATCCTTGCTGTAACAATTGAGATACTGATCAAATGTTTCAAATTACATGCTATCTCGCTTTCCGTCTCTTCAGTAGTTCCGATAAATTACTTTCTGACAATTTCCGTACTTTAGCTTGTTTTGTAATCAATAAAGAAAATATTACATAAGCTATTAAAAAAATTAAAAATAAAATCTCACTGCTGGACCACATTAGTTACCTACCTTTATAATTAAAGATTGCTTCAGTTTTTACTAAGCCTTTAGCTATTATTTTTAAACTTGTTTTACAACATAAATATATCCCTTTTCTTGAATAGTTTCAATGTAATACTAGCCTTTACCCTAGACCACATTTGTACAGGATACACAAATACTAAACACTCGTAAATTTCAGGAATTTCTTATTTATCGTTAAAAAAATATTAAACATAAATACAACTAATATCATACTGCACAATTCATGCAACAAGAAGCCCGATGTTCTCCGCAGATAGACCTGTTGCAGCGGCTGCAATACTTCATAGTCATTCTACGAAGACGAGACGGACAAAAAGAGCAAATTGTCCGCTCTTTTTCTTTTGGACGGGTCTTTCAGAAATCGCATCAATATTTAGAATATTGCTTATATCGTGACGAATTGAGTGATGCAAAGTAGGAATGTTAATTTTTAGCTGTAACCATGATTTCACTAATAATTCTTTCCTTATGTCGAGAATTGGAGCAAATGGGTCAATTTTTGTCGGTCGGTGATTGTTTGCTTATCATCAAATCGTAAATTGTAAATCGGTGTTATTATCACACTGGGTTATACATTAGATGACAAATATGAGGAACACTATGCATTTAAACACGGATTTATAGCAGTATTTTGTACCACAAGAATGCCAAAGATTATGCGAATATTATTTAAAACCTAGGATGCCCGTTGCTTACCCAGGTTTGCTCGTAACACGTCGAGTATAGAGACTATGTTTTGCGCGAATGTTAGGGACCAGGCAATGAAGCACTAAAGCTCCTTCTTGTTCATATATGGAGCCCATTTCTGTCCGCGTTCATTACATGAACAAGAATCGTGTGGAGAAGGTCAAGAGAATCGTTTTCGGGATATTACATTTCCTGAAAACACCATTTGACAATGTTAGTAAAATGGTATGTGCTGGTATTTCAGTGTACTGCAATATTGATCTTGTTTTGTTTAAATATGGTGGGTTATCGGCAGGTGTGTAATGTAGAAAATGCTTAGCTGAGCCCTTAGTAACTTGTGCTGCATTTTTTTCCGAGAATTTCATCATAAAAGATGACAGCATGCGTCCTAACTTGGCACATATAAAAAAGCAGAATTTAAAACAAATCAATATTCGATTATTACGATAGCCAGATCGCAGCCCTGATTTAAATTCCTGCAAAAAATATAGAATTACTTCATGGTAAAGTGTTCAGAATCAAAAATTCGTAACGAAAATCATTCAGTATCTAACACTACCTGTTTCTGAAGAATGAAAAAATAATTAACACGAAGAGTTACCAACTGTATTAAAAGTTTCTCGGACCATATAGTAGAAATCTTTACAGCTCGGGGAGACAATACACTTACTCAAATGAAATCATACTTAAATCATACATACATATAAAACATAATTAATAATGAAAAAGTTTTTCTTAAAAAATAAAGTGTTTGCTAAACTTTTTATTTTCTAATAACAAATAAACCCATACTTCGATTGTTACCAGTCGATAAAACTTTTGTTTTTAATTCGTCGTCACTATTGAAACCAGACATAGCTGTGGAGCTATGATTCATTTATTGATATAAATGACTTATCGTAACTTGACTCATATAGATTTTTGAGCATTATATGAAGCTTGGATATTTTCTTCTTCGGAATTTTCATCATTGTTTGAATCTTTCAATTCCACAATAGTTTCACCGTCGCTACCTGATCTTTAGATTTAGTCTTCATCGGTACACTCTTCTTCCATATATATTTTTTTTGTTTCTGCTTCCAATTGGTTAGTATCAACCACTTTTCAGACATTGCTATATGTAAGGTAAAACAAATGTTTTCCTGGAAACTAAAATATAGAAATTACTTGAACAACATGGTAATAATTGAGAATGTACCTAATTTATCCAAACACTAAACACTCGTAAGATAGGAGATTTAAAAAATTACAAAAATAATAAATATTCGTAAAATTGACGACGAATACGCTATTACTACATAAGAAATAACCTGACCGTAAAATACTCACGGATACAATTAATTAAAATACAAGATACATCTACTGAGGATCACACACAGAGATGAGCACGTTAAATACGCGTAAAAAAATATTTTTCTGTCGACCGTTTATTAATAGGCTATCTTAATGTATAGAAAATCATTCATTAATGACCCCTATTAATGCATGATTTTTTATTAATAAACGATTTATTGGGTGCGTTCACCACATGGAACACAGCATGTATTGCTAACGCTACGTTGTAGCAAAAAGGTAGACAGAATTAAAAGTCATGCTTTTGACACTTACTAGCTAGGTATATTCACGTAGCATAGGTACCTTTAAAATGAATTTGAAAGAATAAAATTCCTCAAATAACATAAAAAACCGCTTGTGTTGCCTAGCATTAAGTAAACTGAACGCACCCACTGAAAACAATTGATGACAAAACTTATTGATTTTCTGACGTAAAATTTGACGTTCGGTCAACCATTACTAACCTAATTTTTTTTGTCATGGAATAAAATTAGATTTTCCATTTAAGTAAGATACGGTCAACGAAAAAATATTGTAACTAACACGTGTGTTAATTGGCGATTAATGATTTCAATGTCTCGATCATTAATCGCCCTCATTAACACACTTGATAGTTAAATAACTATTTCACAATGATATTTGAAATATTTTAAGTAAATAATGTATAATATGTAAAAATTAGACTAAATAAGTAAATAAATATATTATTGTATACTTTTTTTAGGATATTCTAAATTTGCTATTGTGTATAAATCTATGCTTTGAATCCTAAATAAAAAATTGATATTTGTAAGTCCGAAGCTATTTAGTGCCGTTATGAAAAACTACAATTATACAGTATATATGTTTTTTTTACTTATTTAACATTTCTTATGAATATTTTTTACAAGTAAACGTAATAAATACACACATCGATTGCACTAATGAAAACATTCGAAGTAGCTGAATCGCAAAAGAGTCGTCCTCAATTTCACGATGGTTTAGTGTTTTAAAGTTAAGAAAGGACACAAAAATGATGTAAAGAACTATAGACGAGTTACCATTATTTCTAATTTTAGTAAATTTTTTGAAATTATTATTTATAGCAAAATTTACAACAACGTGCACTGTTTACTGTCAACTACTCAGCTTGGTTTTGCAAAAGGTAGATCCACTGAAATCAATTGGACCATCTGTAAAGCTTTAGACAAAGTTAAGTTGATGTGGTCTTAAAATCTTTAACCAACTAGACTACCAACTCTTAATACGCAAAATAATACAAAGTTGCTTTTTATTATTAAATGTACATTTTTACCTCTCGCTAAGAGAGGTATTGGATCCATGCTAAAAATCTCATATCAATTTCAATGAATAAGCACGTTTTAAGGTCCCTAGAATCCGATTATAACATTTATACGATGATGTCTGTGTGTGTGTTTGTGTGTGTGTGTGTGTGTGTGTATGTGTGTGTGTGTGTGTGTGTGTGTGTGTGTGTGTGAGGTTGTTGGAGGTACGAGGTACATGTGTAACTACGGATTCCTAAATCTAAAAGTAATGGGAAAAGTTAAATAGGTTGTGGTAACAATACCGTCAATGAATTTGAAGAAATTTGAACATATTAGAAGACTAGGACAAAAATCCTTATAGACCGAAAGAAAATATACAATTTCATTTATTTGTGTGTACAAGAAATGTTAAATTCGTTACTTATATGGCGCGAGCTGTCATATGACTTTGTTGGCCTTGGCAAGCAGATATGAGGATCTGTGTCAGAATGACGGCTAGTATTTATTTACATAAATGTCACAATTGTCATATATCATAATTTTTCATTCAAAATTTTTAAATGTTCTGATGTTTATTTGTCATCCATAGTATGGAATATACTTGTCGAGGAAAATAATCCACATGGATTTGGAAAATCATAATGTTTTGAATGAAAACTTATGATACTTGACACCTATGTACATTACTAGCTGTCATTCTGACATGGGTCCCCATATCTGCTTGCCAAGACCAACAAAGTTACATAACTGCTCGCGCCCTATGCTACATAAAATGAAAATGGCGAGAGGTATTGCGCTGGCCACAACAGATTTTTATTGAATAATTTATTTCATTCATTTATAATGATTTATATAAAATTCTAGAGCTTTTCACATTTTACTGATTCTTAAGAATAAAAATCATTAGATAAAAGTAGAGTCTGTTTTAAAAAAACTAACTCCTATGAACATAGAATCGTATATCTTAATTTAAAAGTATTTAATTAAAAGTTAATTTAACGAGATATTGTCAAAAACGTTATCTAAAAAAAATCAAAACTTTTATTCTTGAACCTTATTTTAGAAATGGAAATAAATCAGAAAACGGCGAATAGAAAAATTCTGTTGCTGTTTGTTACAATGAATTTCAGGAAAATTACATTTCAAGATCAATTCTGACAACTTGACTTTTGAATTGAGTAATAGTCAGACACATGTTTCACTGTTCATAGCCTACTTCGAGTTAGTTTTTTAACACATTGTACATTTTTTTTTAAATTAAATATTCTAAAAATTTAAAACGGGATAAAAATACAATTTCAATTTATAAATGAGTCCAATTCACCACTGTTCAATGTCTATAGAAAAATACTTCACAATTATTCTTAAATTTTCTTTTTTGTTATTTTACTTTTATCAGTTGAGAAAAAAACTCTAATTTTAAAATTTGTAAAGGAATGAAACAATAAAGTTTCCCAAATCAATTGGAGAGAAACTAAGCATGAAGTAACAAGAACCAGATTGCCATAGCTATTGGGTATTTTCATTTTCTGCATCAGTCGTGTCTTCGAATGTATCTCGGTGAGAATGAACACAAAAATAGCCACTTCCAGTTCCAAGTATTAGTGGCGTAAGACAGCCTAATTCCATATGAGATAAGAGATAAAGAGGATCTTTATATGTGTACCGATGCGATCCTTTCACAAGCTAAACCAAACCTATTTGCTTGGCGGATTGTGTTATTTCACCGATGCGGCGCCAGCGTTGTCATTGCCCAATACGTCCTGTTCCTGCAGGCCAGATGTTGGTAGGTACATGCTACGAAATGGAAGTTCGACTTCGCTAAGCTGACTACTTGCATGTAAATTCTTGCTAAATGAATTTTTACAAGGGATTACGTTCAAAGTTATTACACATTTAAATTCAAATGGATATTATTACCGGCAGTGAATGGTAGCATCTTACTTTGTGGTCAGCGAACCAATATAATTCAGTAAAACCTACTTTAAATTGAAACTTGTTGAGCTGATTATGATGAAATGGATAATATTGGAGGCGAGTATAAGTAGTGAATTTAAAAATATAGTACTATCCATATCTGCAAACTAAAATGAATTAAAATTTGGGTACTACCTGATTTAAAATAAAACTACATGCTATTTTCAAAATTAATCACATTCAGTGGGGTCCTCCAATATTTTATTTGTAGTTTTAGAATGTTTATATTGTTATTCATTAAGTCGTAATACTTAATATTTTAAGACATAGATATAGAGATGATTTTATTCTCAAACCGTGGACTTCGCTAATAATTGGAATCATATATATCTTATAAAAATATATAAATGTTAATATAATTTTTGTGGTCAATAATTGAAAATATGCTTGGCTAATAAGAAATTTAATAAAATAATTAATAAAAAACCTGATGTGGACAGCACATTATCTTCCGCAATGCACTTTTTATTTATTTTAATAAATAGGTACTTACATGTGTACCAATAATGAAATGTATTTTCTTCGTATAATAATATAGCTATTGTCCATACTGTCTACTCCAAAATCTTACATATATTAATTCATATTTATTTTTTGATACTGACGTTTGTCTTGTAATTTGAAATGATTAGTTTTTTGACAGTGATATCTGTCAAGTACATACATTTAAATATGATTTCTAAATCATAGGCTACGCGATTTATTAAAATAGATAATTTTATAAATTTATTTATACGATATACAAATAAAGTAATAATGGATACCTGTAGAAAATTTAATTATCTTTAATTTCTATAATAACATAAATTGCGAAAAACTGTTATTTTCTTTAAGGATAACTATTTCGAACGTGCCACTTTCGGATATCTGATTTGCACCAAAATCTAATGGGCTGTTTTCATATTAGAATAAAGCAAGAGTACATAGTTTATAAATTTTCTGAATGATATTATTTGAGATAGAGCGTTATGAGGATCTACACACACACATATACACACCTACACACACACACATACACGCATCATCGTGTAAATGTTAGAAAAGAGACATTAAAACGTGCTTATTTGCCGATATGCGATTTTTAACATAATCCCTATATCTCTCTTATCAAGGGTAGCGGCAGATAAAAACTAGATGTATTTACTCCAAAGTCTTAGTGCCGCCAACCGTCTACGCCATTCAACATATCTTTTTTCACTTTCATACCAGCGTGTGGAAAATGGTGTGGCATCATAAATTTAAGCACGTGTTATTTCGTTAACTTCCGTTGTTTTACTGTTTTTATATTCTGCATTTATGTACTTGAATGTAGATTCCGTATTTAAAAAGGGCGATAGTAAAAGACTTGAAAGTAATGATAATTAGGAAAAGCGTAAATGTGTGACGTAAATATAGAGATGAGGAAATGGTATTCAAAACTTGGTTACTTTAAAAATTAATAACTTATTAAACTATGATAGTCTTTAACATACAGTTTTTAGGTGAAGTTTTAATATAAATGACCAGTGTTCTAATTTATTCGACGGTGGACGACCCCATTATATGTGAAGCGAAGCTGTTAATCTTGCACGAGTAAATAGGGCTTATGACTAGGGTAAACATATATTCGGGGAGATCATTTTGATACGATAATGTTATAAATTGGTGGATGGCAACATATAAAAGCATATACTTACATTGCACGAAGCAAGAGATATTGAGGGTAGATGAAACATCTAAATAGAACAAGCAGAGATAATGAAAAATGAAATCAGTTCAGTCACCGTAATTAAGAAAAAACAGAATATTCAAAAAAAAAAAACAAGTACGAAACTAGGGAATTTAGATGCGGAAGATGTGGCACAGAATACACAGTACGAAACTGTCCGGCGTGAGGGAAGATATGTCTTAAATGTAAAAAAGAAACGAATTAAAATACAAATCATCCAATAGAAATTGTTGGTACTTGCAAATTACTTTGTGACTGGGAGAATAACATCCATACAATAAATTTCTATATTTCTAAAGAAAATCGCCAACCAGTGATAGATCATAAAGATTTAAATGTTTTCTGCAGACAAGTGAGATCAGTAACAACAGTAAAATATGTAGCACCCAAGATTGGTTCAATTGTCACTACCACAGTAGAAAAATTAAAATTACTTCAAGATATATCAGATGATGAAGAATTGCAACAAATCAAGACATATACGAAACTAAATTGGCCTGATATAAGAAATTTAACTGGAAATATGAAAATTTACTGAATGAAATGAACAGACTTATTGTTCCGATCAAGCAAAGAAGAGAAATGATTGAGTACTGCTACGATGAATAGAGCGCGAAAAGCATTTTATTGGCCTGGTATGATAAATGAAATTAAACAGGAAATTGAGAATTATACAAGATGTTTAAAATTTGCTAGCTCAAACAAGAAACAAGAATTAAAGCCACACCCAGAAGATAGCAATCGATTTTTGTTACATCAGTGGGCAAGAATTTTTATTAGTAACAGATTACCACTCAAAATTTATGTCACTGATTAAAATGAACAACGAAACATTTATGAATCACGGAATTGCAGAAGAAATCATGTCCGATAATGAACCCCAATTTACTACGAAAATTTTCAAAGATTTTCCGAGTCAATGGAAATGGAAACGTACAAAATTAAGTCGACATTATCCACAGTCAAAAGGATCTATTGAAAAAATGGTTGATACATTCAAAAATTTACATAAAAAGCAGTTCAAGTTTAAAAGGACCCAGAGTTAGCAATTATAGAATATAATTCGACACCAAAACCGAATCTCCTATTACCATCAGAAATGTTATCTGGAAGAAAATACAGAACAACACTTCCAGTTCCAAATAATCTTATTAAACCAAAATTTCCAATAAGTGATACTTTGAAAAAAATGAATGAAAATAGAGAATAACAAATTAAACTAATATGAATAGAAAAACAAATTTAAAACCTTTGGATACTGGACAAAGAGTAATGTTACAAAGGAACATGAATAGAAAAACAAATTTAAAACCTTTGGATACTGGACAAAGAGTAATGTTACAAAGGAACACCAGAAATTGGACACTATCTATGATTATCGACAGAGGTAAAAATCCCTATTCTTATAAGGTTGGTACCGACAACGGAACAATTCTCAGACGAAATAGAGGGTTCTTAAAAGAATATAATGCAGATTCTCAAACACCAATAATAGAAAATGAAGAACCCACAACACAAATGACAATCTACAAACACCGAGAAGTAGTCGAATTGTATGCCAACCTAAATATCTTTCTGGTTATGTTTTGTAATAATTAAAGATTGATAATCTATAATTTATTTTTTATAAAAAAAGATCGTGTAACAGAGTTGCCTATGTATAGTAATCATAACATAGAATTATATATAACAAGTAATACACGATTGAATTATAAAGTGTAAACTATTGTGAATAATTTATTAATTTACTTAAGATATTCAAATATTGCACCTATTTTATTTACTGATGAAAGCAAAGTGTACGAATAATTTTGAGGGCTACTGAATATAATTTGTTTTCGACACTCTTACATAAAATAAATGAAATATTTTTTTAAATTTCATGACCATTATTCGATTCTAAAATATCGACAGACTATGATTAAATTTGCAAATAAATTGATTTTTTGGAAACACTTTTTATTTTACAAACTACTAATAAAAGTAAACTGTACAAATAATTTTGTGAGCCACTGTATATAATATGTACTCGTATATTGAGTTGCCATAAAAAAACTAAAATTTTATGTACTTTTTGCATTATTTTATTGGAATTAGATAAAATTTTGTTCATACACGTTATGAAAATGTGATATTGTTTTACTTACATAATTAGCAAAACTTGCTTTGCTCGTATTGGAAAATATACTCTTCACTCAATATCACTTTTTCATAACTGATTATGTAAAATTAGCTAAGCATACAGAGCTTATCAGAAACAGTATAAATATTCATATTGAGAGTTAATTATGTATTTGTATAATTTAAGTTTTTCTTATGTTTATAAAACCAATGTAAAACGTGCATTTTTGACTTTACGTTAATTGTATACTTTCTGGTTAACAGTAACTATAGAAAATTACAATGTAAATTGATACATAATTTGTATTGGAAATAATATACAGGTGCAATAAGTTTCTAATAATTATTCAAATACTGTTATAATTAAAGGATTAATTGCTTGTTACTACTAAAGGTTTACATAATTACACAGATATACTTAATATATAATTTAAATAAGAATACTGATTTTTACATAAATTTATTTTAATTTCCAAAAATTTCATTTTAAAAAGATTAATTTAATTCTTCTTCATTATGAGGCACTTTCTAATTAAGACTGACAAAGCCGTAACAGTTCGTTGAAGTTTTTATTAGATTTATTTAATTACATTTACGAGTATAATATTTCGTACATAATGTAATATGAATTTTAAGAAAGATTTCATAAAATTAAACATCTGTCGTTCATATGCATGATTTTTTAACGTATAGGTAACATTGTAACTATAGTTTATTAACAAACGTTATTTTATAATAGGAGATATTTCTACATTTACTATTTAGGAAATGAAATGCACTTAATTAACAATATATTTATTTTAAAAAACTTAAAACCAAATTACTAATAAAAAAATAAAAATGTTAATAAATTTTATTGAATATGTGTATAAAATTTTAAAAAAATATATGTGGCTAACGCATTTTACCTCGCGCTATTTTCATTTTATAAATTAAGTTTTATCGTTCTATTTATTTTCTAGCCAGACATGGAACCTATATGTGCATATATATATTACAACATTGAAATAATATTGTATTTATTATGTATTCGAAAACTACGATAAGACGACATACTTATTCGATCCGTAGTTCAACCAATTACATACCATTTTGGTTTGGTCACACAAAGTTAAGAAATTCAAATGAAATATTTAGCACAAACTCATTCTATAATGACTACGTAGAGAGTCACAATAATAATAATAATAATAGCGTGTCCAACCAAAAAGAATAAAATAACATAAAATAATAACATTGACAAAATATAAATGTATATGAATTGTTTTCGGACCATTTAAACTTCTAAACACCAATGAACTGCATACATCAACGCTGTTGGATTGACAGCAGCAAGATCACTCATCTGACAGGGATGTTGTAAGATGGGACAGTTAAGCATGTGAGCCATGGTTTGTTGAAGTCCGCATGAACATAAGTCTGAGCCGCTAAGCAGTCCCCATTTTACCATATTTACTCTACATCTTCCTGTTTGGGTACGGAGACGGTTTAAGCTCTTCCAAGTTAACCAAGGTAGGTCGCCGCCGGGAGGAAGTTGCTCCTTTGGCTGAACTTGTAGCTCCTTATCTCTGTCTTTCAAAGAGTGAACCCATTTAGCGATCCGTTCTTGACTTGCTGATGTTAGAAGCGGTCTCACGGAAGCTAGGAAGCTCTTTCGAGATTTGAGTCTGGGAACGGACATTACGTGGCCATGTAGTGGGTGCCGTGGATCTGATTCTTGTTTTTTTCGTTCTAACTGACTTGCAACGGAACGTCTTATTGATGGCGGAGCAATACCACTGAGAAGGTAAAGATGTCCAGTCGGAGTTGACTTAAGGCATCCTGTTATCAACCTGCAAGTTTGATTAAGAACGGAGTCAAGCTTGTATACATGCGATGATCGTTCCCAGACCGGTGCAGCGTATTCGGCGGTAGAAAAGCATAGAGCAAGAGCGGTAGTACGGAGAGTGTGCGGATCTGCTCCCCACTTGCTACAACGTAACTTCTGTATAAGATTGTTTCTTGAAGATACTTTTGATTTAGTCTTAATAATATGTTGTCTGAATGATAAAGTCCTATCGAGTGTAACTCCTAAGTAGGTTGGTTGTTTAGAAAAAGTCACAACTTGCCCATCCCAGATAATATTCAGTTCTTTATTTGCTTCTTTATTTCGGAGATGAAATAAGCTGGAGATAGTTTTCCCAGGATTAGGACAGAGGCAATTCTCTTTGTAGTAGAACGATAATTTATTAAGGTTATTAGTTAAAATATTTTCAATTGTTGAGAACTCGTTACTTTGTGCAGCAAATGCCAGGTCGTCTGCATACAAAAATCTTCGTACACCAGATATTGAAGGTTGATCGTTGGTGTAGATATTGAACAACATCGGGGCCAAGACACTGCCCTGAGGAAGACCATTTTTCTGAATTCTCCATCTACTGCTACTATCTCCAAGTAACACATAGAAGCGACGGTTTTCTAACAGAGAACGAATTGCTTTTACCAAGTTAAAATCCCGAGTAATCATATAAAGTTTTACCAAAAGACGTCGGTGGTTAATGGTATCATAAGCTGAGGATAAATCTACAAATACAGCTCCAGTAATTTTACGAGCCTCATAACCGTCCTCGATGTATTGAGTTAAATTTAATATTTGTGCCGAACTGGATTTACCTGGTCTAAACCCCGCTTGTTCTGGAATAAGCTTTTCATCGACGTCAAAAGATAGTCTATTCAGCAGCATTCTTTCGTATAGTTTGTACAGGCAGCACAGTAGGGAAATAGGACGAAAGTTTTTGGGATTATCTAGAGGTTTTCCAGGTTTTGGGATAGCTATAATTTTGCTTTTTCTCCAAACTTTGGGTATAGTACCGTTTTCAAAACACCAGTTGAACATATTTAGTATCCACTCTCTAGTTCCCTGCCCAAAATGAACAATTTGCTCATTTCTAATATCATCAATACCAGCTGCTTTGCCTAATTTTAATACATTAATGGCGTTATCCAGTTCTGTCGAAGTAAAGGGGCAGCTGTAATTGGACGTTTCTAGTTCTGGAATTCTCTTAATAGTTGCTCTTGATATACGATTGGATTTACCATTTAAAATCAATTGATGAGCAATTTGGTTAGCTGTAACGCCAGTTCTTTCTGTTAGCTTCTTAGGATCATTGTTTAGTTTTTTTACCGTCTTCCATGCCTGTCTACTGGAGTGCTTCATATTTAGTGATTCTATTAAGTCTTTTCAGTTTTCTCTGCGTTTTTCAGCTAACGCTGAAGTTAAAATGTTGCCCAATACAGAGGTTTCTTCCGAAAAAGGATCCCTAGTGTAACTTTCTATATATTCATTGTAGATTTTTTTTAGATCTTCGCATAAACCTGGGATATATTCTACACGACAGCCCCTAGGAATGTGTTTCCTGGATATTATTTTGACTTTGTCTACAAACTCATCATATTCTTCAGGCCTTGCTTTGGTGTATTTGATGGCGGTGTCCAGTTCGCTAGTAAATGATTCCCAATTAGCCTTTTTGAAATTAAAACGACGTTTAAATGCAGTCTTCCTGGCTATGACAATAGCACCTATTTGCAGCATTATTGGTCTGTGCTGACTGTGAGGAATAGGATTTAGTACCTTTTTTACACAATTTTCTGTAAGATTGCTGCTCACAAAAATCAGGTCAGGGTTATATCCTCTTTGCCAGCGTCCACTGTTGAACGATGAAGGTAATTTAGCATCATGGATCAGATCGAGAGAATTCATTTCAGCCCAGTTTTCAACTCTATGACCATCTTCATTGGTTTCACGATAACCCCACACCGTGTTTGAACTGTTGAAATCACCGATGATCACCTTATTTGACTGACAACCAAAAATACTAGAGTTAAACTGGAAATCAGTTGCTGGAGGTTTATACACAGAAGTTACATCTATTTTTTCCACTTCAACAGAAAGTGTCTCTATATTGTTTATTTGTTTTTCTTACATTAGCACATTGTAAATCTTCTCTAACAAATATAGCGCTGCCATAATGATCGTGAGGACATTCTATCATTAGTTTCATACCCGCTATTTTAGGGCGGTTAGAATTAAGCCCTCTATGTGTTTCTTGGATGCATAGGATGTCACATTTATTTGATTTACAAATGTCTGCAATCAAATCTTGTTTTATTGTACTTAGTCCTTCTACATTTAATGAAATGATGTTCAATACTGGCTCTGATAAGAGACACTTTAATTTTTCTTTTTGACACATTTATATTTTAACCTTTTCTGGTTGGTATTAGCAGAATTGGCAGGTTTTAAAAACCAGTACCCGGGGTCGCGACGTGGACGCTTCTGCTATGACCCACTACAAAAACCTTAATATAAAATTGTTTCGTTTAAAATATATTTGTATATAAAGTTGTAAATGACACGTGTCATATTTGACATAAAACAATAGTCACAATGAAAGATTAAAATTTGTTTACCAAACAGTTTCAGACAAATTACAAACAACAAATAAAGAAATCGTACATTAAGTATCAAGAACGGTAAGAACAGTTTACCAATCGAAGACAATGTTTTGTCTGAGATCGGTAATTCCTTAACGTTCGTGATGCTTATAACATTTTTTGAGCGATTGGAGTCCGCTAACAATTTTATTTTTTTATTTCATTTTTAATTTTTTTTATTATAAGTAATATTGAAACTTAATATAGTAGGTAGCTTAGCTTTACAGTATGCTATGGCTTTATTGTTTTGTTATGGTTTCATTGTTTGTTTATGCGTTTGAATGTCAAGAAGTCAAGGTGTTATTTAAAGGTATGTTTAGATCACTTGTAAAATGTAGGCAATAATTATATAATTTTTTTGTGTATTTTTAGGTGGGAATGATATTAGGAGTATCCGATGCATTTAGGAGAGAAAAATTATACAATATGACTATCAAAGATATAGAAGAACGTGAAGGATTCATTATTGTAAACCAGTGGCATTAGTATTAATAATTGTTCTAATTTTACATTTAGTATTAACATACATAAATAATATTTGTAAAATAATTGTAATTATTGTAAAACCAAATATGTAAAAAATAAAATACTGACACTGTGTGTATTTGTTGTAATCAAGCATGTCTTTGTTGTAATCCAGCATTTCTTAGAGTAATCAAACCCCCTTTGAATGCCGGTCGAACTATTATTATTTAAATAAATTTATAAATCATTAAATTTATATACTTTGCTTACCGTCGTGTTAGTCCTAGCAACCAGTAAACAACTTACGGTCGTGGAAACAGGCATGGTAAGTTCATAAAAAAGATCAGTCGCGCAAAAAAGTAGTTTTGAAATAAAAAAAAAAAAAACAATGAATTTTAATTAGATCAAATTGTGTTTAAACATAATCTTTTGCACACACATAAAAAGAATTTACGCCTGGTAAACGCCCGCATGGTACAAATATGTCATCATTATTACCGACATCTGTGTACAAAGCAGATTGGCTCACCCAGCAATGGGTAATATGCCGTGATGATATATTATGTGTTTTTATTATCTTACCTACATATATTTTTACATATTTACTTGTGCTGGAAACTGTATTAAGTTCCTTTCCATATAATTATTGTTCCATTTACTATTTCCTTTTTAAAACGTTAATATTATTCTTTGAAATGATTAGTTTGTTGACAGTGATATATATCTGCCAGTTACAAACATTTGAGATCTCAACTGTGTAACCATGTGTATGAGTCGTGTTTAAAGCTTAAGCTCCGGGATTATAACTATAGATAATTTTATAAATTTATAAAATATATACAAAAATTATTAAAGCAAACCTGTAGAAAATTTAAAATATTTTAATTTTTATACTAACAAATCAATCAAGCAGATTGGCTCACCCATCGGTGGGAAATATGCCGTGATGATATATGTTTTTATTATCATACCTATATTTTTACTTATGCTGGAAACTGTATTAAGTTCCTTTCCATATATTTATTGTTCCATTTAATATTTTCTTTATAAAACGTTAATATTATTATTTGAAATGATTAGTTCGTTGACAGTGACATATCTGTCAGTTACAAACATTTGATATCTGAATTGTGTAACCATGTGTGTGAATTGTGTTTAAAACATAGGCTCCGGGATTAAAATTATAGATAGTTTTATAAATTTATCCATAGAGAAAGTATTAATGCAAAACCTGTAGAAAATTTAATAATCTTTAATTTTTATATAACATAAATCTCGAAAAAGTAACATTTAAAGGTATTTTTCGAAAAAAAACTATTTTGAGCTTCCAGTAAAGTGTCATTTCTGGTTATCTGATTTACTCCAAAATCTACTGGCATCTTTCCATATAAGAGTAAGGTAGAAATACAAGGTTTCAAAATTTTCTGAACGATAGTATTTGAGTTAGAGCGTAAAGAGGATCCACACACATACACATACACACACACACACACACACATACACGCACGCACACACACATACATACACACAGACATCATCGTGAAAATGTTAAAATTGGATTGTAGGGACCTTAAAACGTGGTAATTTATCCAATTCTCGATATGCGATTTTTAGCACGATCCCTATACCTCCCTTACTAAGAGTAGCGAGAAGTGAAAATATAAAACTGAAGTTATACATATTAAGGAACTAAGAAAACCTATTGTTATATATTATGGTTCGTCATCGTTACCGCAAAGTTATAATTACCCAAATACCATAACCTTTATCACAATGCCTCTAAAACTGGGACATGCCCAAATAGAGACTACTGGACATTTATATAAATATTTAACATTACCGACATTATTAATAAATTTGGTGTATTATAGTCAGTGGCGTAGCTAGAACCCTTTTTGGAGGCGCTCGAGCGCCCCCAAAATTCCATTGAGCGCCTGCAAAAATTTGGTAACTAAAAAAATACACAGAAAATAAAGCTGATCGTTTGTTTGTTATTGTAAGAAATAGAGAAATGGTGCGCTCCTATAGTTATGAATAGTGGCAGACGGCTGTTCCCTGCCACATGACGTCACACCGCGCTAGAAAGAGAGAGAAGATGTGCGCGTTGTCATACCTTCAGTATTTGTATCATGAATACGAATTGCTCTGACTTTACCGGTAACGACAGCTACATGCGAAAGAAGTTTTAGTGTACTAAAACGAATTAAGTCATATCTGAGGAATTCTACCGGACAAGAAAGACTTGCTTCATTGACGATTCTTAACATACAGTAGAGTAGAGCTAAATCTTTGTGCGCGGATTGTGCAATTAATAAATTCGCTAACGAGTCGAATAGGCGAGTTCAATTAACACATCCATCATTAACTCATATTCATTAGCCATTTTATTTATTTACGCTGTTTTTTAAATAGTATTTTGAGTTTGTTGATTCATTATTTTATTTTTTTGACATTTGATCTTAAAATGTCTTTTTGTTTATATACGAGCAGAACTAAAGGTATTTAAGTATTTCATTTTAATTATTTAAGAATTATTTATTTGTTGTATGTTACAAATACGTAAATATATTTCTTATACCATGCAAGTTGTTTTTTTATCTACTATACCTATATTTAGCATAGATATCTTTTATAGGTAAGTCATGGGCGTAGCCAGGGGAGAGGTTTTAGGGGTTCAAACCCCTCCCGAAATGAATTACCTAATTAAAATTTAATTTTCGCAGTTTAGACAGTTCATCGAAGTAAGTCACCAATCCATTAAATATATTCTTTTTTCTAAAATGTTCCATGATCTGGAAAAAAATGTAACTTTCAATTATAAAGCATTTGACCTTGAATGAAAAAAAAAATTGCCTGCGGCGCCTTTTTCCGGTATACATTTGCATAACCTAATAACAACCACTAAAATGCTGAGCGCCTGCAAATTTACAATCCTGGCTACGCCACTGATTATAATTTAATTTTCATTTATTAAAATAAAATGGAAAGTTCAACACTAGGTCTTCATTCTTATCGTAGAGTTGACATTCTTGTGGATAGAGTTTCAACTCAGAAAAAACAATTAAACCCTTCTCTAATAAAGAGAAATAGAAGAGGCATGCTAGACGGACTGGGTTCTATCATTAAATCTATTACCAGAAATCTTGACCAAAGAGATCTCGAAAAATATAATATTTAAATCACGTCTAAAATATTAAATAACCAAAGTAACTTGAAACTCTATTTAATAATCAAAAGGCTATATTGCAAACATAAATTCAAAGTTTTAATGACAATATTCAAAAGCTTTTAGACAATCAAATTTGTTTAAGTTAAAAAATGGAAGAAAATTACTTACTCGAAAAAAATGAAGTGGCTATTACTTTTTCTAAATCAATTGTTGAACCAAACGACTGTTTTTGAAATTAAACAAAACAAGTAAATTTCTTTTCAAGCCAGCATTAGAAAATTTGATGTAATTCGAAAAATATATTAAAAGTTATAGTAAAGATAATCAAATAACATTTGTATTACAAATCCCAATCGTGGAAACCGAATATTTTAATTATCATTTATATTCTTTACCTACCCCAAACTATATATCATTCAGAACCTTTATTCCGCGTTCAAAATTCCATATTTCCAATGAGCAGACTTATTTATTCTTCGATTCGTAATGTGAAGAGATTCTGTCCGAAGAATTTTTGTGCTGAGTTGTCCACGTCACCAAAATAAATGAAGACAGCCCATGTGGAGTTCAACTCTTAAATTTACACACACATAACAAACTGTGTAGCTGTCCTAATCGTTATAACAACCATCAATATCCAGAGGATACTGAAGGATCAATGGATTATCATTACCCTATATAGTATTACTGCTATTCAAATACAAACATTTCTTTAAACGGAACTTATTTAATTGAAATTAATAATGAGTACCTATAAATGAAAATAATAAAAAAAACACTATTTTAAAAACCTTCCAAATTAGTAAAACAAATTTTATAAACATTAATTTGCCAAATTTATCATCAATACTAAGTCAAAATAACAACTTCAAACATGCAAAAATTAAATTAGACAATAAATCTGAACGAAACAAAGAACTTATTTTCAATAATAGACAATGAAAATATTAAACTTCAGAAAATCAAAGATCTAACAATCTATTATAATAGAACCAGTATATACAGAGTATATAAAAACATACGTATAATCATTATTCAATTTCAATGTCAAGTTGTCGAAATTGATATGTAAAGAAGAAAAGATAATAAAGAAGCAAACAAATATTTTATTTATAGATATTGAAAATGTCCATTATTCTCAAGGCACAAATGTACCCGTCGTTTCATGTTTTCAATTACTCTGATGAGCATTTGAGTCTTAAAATACACATTTCCAATTCCATTACATTTTTAGGTCGATTTTGAAATACATTATTTTTACCTCTCGATAGAGAGGTATTGGATTCATGCTAAAAATCGCATATCCAGATTTTATTGAATAAGCACGTTTTAAGGTCCCTACAATCCGACTTTAACATTTTTACAATTTCTGTGTGTGTGTGTGTGTGTGTGTGTGTGTGTGTGTGTGTGTGTGGATGTATGTGTGTGTGTATGTGTGTGGGACGTTGGAAAGACGATTACTCAAAAACTATGAGACTTAATATTTATTTAACTACGTATTTCCCAATCGGACATTACTGGAAAGAGCTGAAAAGGTTTTGGTAACAATTGGACAACCGAAAGTAGCAGATTCGTGAAAAAGATATCTTCTAAATATTATTTTTTGAAAATTTTTCTTGGTAATATTAAAGAATTTTTTTTATTATATCTCGTATTAGTTTGGAGATATAGTATATAATAATATAGAATAATCTGTTGTAATACATCTGGTTGCCCAAAAAACAGTAGAGATTATTTAAATGTTTGTAATTGACAGATAAATGCAAAATATCAGTGTCAAAAATCAGATTTTTCTGGGAGGTACGAATACATTTAATATATATTATAAATTGACTAAGTTACATTTGGAACATTATAAGTTTGATGTTACCACTACGACATCTTGGTTGGATGTGCGGAAAAGTACAAACCACCAAACCATATTATATTGTTAATTAAATATGTATTTAAATTATAGGTATGTTAATATTAAGAAATACCGCTAATACCGTCAATTAATATGAAGAATTTTGAACATATTATAGAATAGTAGGACAATATTTCTCAAAAAAAGAAAGAAAAAATACAATTTCAATTATTTGTGTGTACAAGATATGTTAAATTCGTTACTTATACGCGAGCAGTCATGTGACTTTGTTGGCCTTGGCAAGCAGATGAGGATCCGTGTCAGAATGACGGCTAGTAGTTATTGACATAGAGGTCACAATTATCATATGTCATAATCCTTAAATAAATAAATTTTGATTACAACAAAGAAATGTTTATTTACAATAATGGAATATTGATTACAATAATAAAAAATGTCAATCAATATTACAAAACCCTACTGTTACAACTTGATTTTTTAATACCAATACCAAATACTAGTGTTTACCATTTTATGTTGATTTTCGTAATAATTCTTTTGCATAACGATTAACAATGCCATAATATTTTTGTATTTACAATAAATGAAGGGCTTATTGAAATATGCCACAAAACGAAAAATTCGTAGTAATAGAGTTTAAAGTTTTTCAACTTAAAACTATTTTTAACAAGTGTTGTAGGTAGATTACTAACACGTATACATACTTTAGTAGAGGCAGAAAAACAACGAAAAACCTTTAAAATTTATTTCAAAATAAATTTATTTAAAAAAAAAAACCATCAAAGATTTCATTATGTACTTTAAAATTGAGAAAACTGAATGTTTATATATATTTTATATTAATTTGTTTAAAAGTATGTTAATTTTTTTTATAATAAAATTATTTTATTAAAATTGTTGGGGGTAAAATCGTAAACTTATAGGAGGGAGGGGGGTGAGATTTCGATTGCCTAAGGGCCTCCACATGGTTTAATCCGGCACTGTATGGAATATACTATTTGAGGAAAATAATCCACATGGATTTAGAAAATCATAATGTTTTGAATGAAATCTTGGTGAACATAAATTTCTACTTATTAATCTATCATCGTGAAATCCATAAGAAATGAAAAAAAGCTATTTGTTTTCTAATGTATGTAGTATAAACATAACATGTAAAATCATACTTTCTTAATTTCCTGTTACCCTGTTTTTTTTTTGTATAAAAATGATTCAAATAAAATATCTGCAACTGAATCAATAAGCAGCATGAATTTTGTATGGTTTGTAACGCCAGAAATTAAATCGTTAACATTTGTTATTTTTTTGTTTCAATTCCATGGCTATAGCTATTTTTGTGGTGATTTTCGGTACAAGGCATACAAAATTAAGTTATTGAAATAAGTTTAGATTTTCTTCACAATATCTATTTATTTAGCACAAGATGTACATACATTTCGATTGCAACGCAATCATCATCAGTTGTATACTACATGAAATTGTTTGTGCAGCAATATTTAAATCCGCGTTCTTTTGAAAAACTAAGGGAAAGGTTTGAAAGAACTGGTCATGTTCAGTACGAAAAAAGAGGGTTTTTTTCCGCTTCTCCAAATGCGTACACCATATTCATAAGTTCTTCTTGTGAGAGATTCATATTAAAAAATTAATTTACTTAATCACACTGTTTTTAATACTAATATATATATAAACTAGATTCTGGGTTGTCTCATTCGCAAATTTACATTCGATTTCATATATAGGAATAGGTATTAGAAGAGGAATATTAGAACGATCTTCAATGATTTTATAATATCAAATGATTATTATAAATATTTAGTAATATACTAACAAGTATTTTTTAATACACAAGTTTATGGATATACCAACTTACATTCAAATTATATATATTCATGTGATCACAGTGTGTAAATAAATGTTACATGCTATATAAAGACATACAACTAAGCACTAAGCTGACAGTAAAATTAAAAAATAGCCGAGCATTGAGAGTGTTCTCATATTACATATTTTTCGTGATAAATTAAAAGAATGCAGACATTTTTTAAAAATTCATACGCTCTGTTTTATTAGTTTTCGCCGCAGAATTGTGATAAAAGCTCAAGGGAATGAAAAGAGACTTATCATCTCACTGCAACTCGTATTCAGTTGACTTCAAAACAATGTAGGATTTTTAGAAACTATTGGAACTCTGTATGGCAAAAAATAAGTCCGTAAACGCGTAAAGCATTCGTTCTGTAAGCTGACATAAGCGAAAAAAAGCTTATCTGCTTCAATTATGATTATTTTTATATTATGTTTTAGCAATTTTGAGAATTCTGGATTCAGTATTTGTAGTAAAAAATACAACTAAGCATCAACTTAATTGTTTTTCAGTATTTAACACAATTACTGTAATTTATAATTTTTACAGTATTAATATGTTAGATTATCACAAAGCTTTGTTAAAGTATCAGATCCTAAAATTTGGAGTCGTTAATACTAATTTTTAAAAAGAGGTTACCTTACCTATGTAGGTAAATAATGAAATTTACATTTCATATCATAGTAAACATATTGATGTAACGTCGCCGCCACCGCCGCTCCGTAGCCCGCGCCACCGCCGCTCCGTAGCCCTCGTCGCCGCCGCGCCTTAGCTGGCGCCGCTGTGTAGCGCCGAATACTCGCCCGTAGCAGACCTGTTAGGACATGTCGCGGTGACGTCATCTATTGTGCATGCTGTTTACCTCGCGAAGTGTTCTAGTAGGTACGAGAACAAAAGTCACCGGGTATATAACCCGTCACCCTGGCCAGCGAACAAAGTCTGTGATATAGAAGCAACGAGTAAAGAAGTCTGATATAAATAAGCGTCTTGTTGGTGATATAAACAAACAGTCGACAAGAAGTGAACATAAATAAATGTAATTAGTGACATAAATAGTAGTGTTAATTGTTTAAATAAATAATCCTAGTGTTTAAGTGTCTTATAATATTGTTAGTCCTTAAATTAGTGTTAATATTTGTATCATAGTGTTAGTTAAATTTATTATCTTTTAATTATCTTTTAATATTTATTTATCGTTTAATAAACGTATTCTTTTAATTAACAATAATTGTCTGAGTTTTACATTTCATCCATATAAATAAAACGTTACAATTGGTGTCAGGTGTGGAGTTGTTAATAAACTGTGAAGTGTAAATAAAAATAAATAAAATGACGACTAAACAAGTAAAGTTAAGTGAATTAAAAGTATGTAATCTCAAGAAAGAATTGGAAGAACGAGAATTAGATACGACAGGACTGAAAAGCGTTCTACAATCCCGTCTGCGGCAAGCATTAACCGATACTAGTGAAAATCCTGAAGATTGTCTATTCGAAATTCCGGGTGACGTATCCGACATTGGTAAACAGATAGAAAAATTAGAACAATAATTAGAGGAAAGTCATAGAAAAGCAGATGAAAATTCTAGAACACTAAAAGAAGAATTGACCGAAACATTAGAACAAAAATTAATAGAAAGTTCTACAAAGGCTGAAGAAAATTCTAGAATATTAGAAAATAAATTGGAAAAAAAATCTCGAACATTAAAAGAAGAATTGACAGAAAAATTTGAACAAAAATTAGAGGAGAATTCTAGAAAGGCAGAAGAAAATTGTATAACATTAAAAGAAGAACTGACAGGAACATTAGAACAAAAATTAGATGAAAACTCTAGAGTATTAGAACAAAAATTAGAGGATAATTCTAGAAGTTTAGAAGAAAAATTGAAGGAGAATTCTAAAAAAACCGAAGAAGACCTGAAGATTTTAAAAGGTGAGTATGACAAGAAGATTGAAGAAATACGAGAAAAAAATACTAAAATTACATCGTCGTCAATGTCAAATTCCGATGTAGTAAGGGCAGTACTACTAGAAGAAAGGAAAGTAGTAAAACCTGATACTACTTCAAAAATGCACATAAAGACACCGGAATTTGATGGAAAGTCTTCGTAGCCGAATTATTTAAAACAATTTGAAGCTGCCGTCAAAGCAAATAACTGGATGACCACGCAGAAGGCTACAGCGTTGACTGTCTCGTTACGTGGAGAAGCTATCGACATCCTACAAACGCTGAAGGAAGAGGAACAAGAAGACTACGACCAACTAGTCAAGCGGTTGGATATGCGATATGGCAATGCGCATCTGGAGCAGGTATACCAGACGCAGCTGAGGAACCGACATCAGAGTTCAAAAGAAAGCCTGCAAGAATTTGAAGCCGACGTAGCCCTTTTGGTTCGTCTCGCACATCCTACAGTTCCTGACAGCGTTTTGGAGTGCTTGGCTACTCAATCATTTATCTACGGAGTTCGAGACAGCGAAACTCAACAACCACTGCGATTGGCCCCTCTAAAAACTTTAATTGACCCACTCTCATATGCATTGGAGCATGAAGCTGCCAAACAAGCTTCACGTAACCCATCGCGGGTGCGAAATATGGATGCTGAGAGAAAAGAAAACTCTGAAGATCTAGAAGAGACGGTGCGACGAATTGCAAGTGAAGTGTTTACCGGAAGAAAGAAACTCCGCTGTTGGAATTGCGGTGAACTGGGCCATCCGCAGAGATTTTGCAGAAAAATGCAAAAGAAAACGGAATCGACAAAGGAAGAAAATGAGTCTGGAAACTAAGTCGGGTTGATGCGAAGGGGCAACCGTCGACCCGTAAGTAGCCCCACAATCTATCAGTTATGTCGCATCTCTTCATCATAAAGCCAATAGCATCTATGTGGATCGCTCTATTAACGGAAGGCCACTGAAAATGCTATTGTATACGGGTGCGACAAAAACTATAATTAGACCCGACTTGATAAGAAAAACTGGCAAGACGCAACTTCAACCAACTAAGTGGCGATTACGCACAGCAACGGGAGAACATGCTACCGCATTAGTAGAAGTAGATGTCACCATCACTATTGGAAAATCCTCGTTCAAACATCGTGCGCTGGTAGCTTAAGTTGAAGAAGAATTAATACTCGGAATGGACGCAATGACAAAGCATGGTTTTAAACTTGACCTGAAGATGGGAGTGATGATGGTCAATGAAGAAGAACTCGTATTAAATTCACGAGATGACAAAGCTGTGCGCGTACGAATGGCCGAAGACGTTATCCTCCCAGAACGAAGTGAAACTCTCCTGGAGGCACATTTAGATGGTAGTTTCTGTGAGGGAAGTATCGTTATGCTGGAGCCCAAGAATGATGATGCCAAAAGTGGCACTTGAGTTGTTGTCGGAAAATCACTGGTCAAAGTCAGCCGGGTAATACCGGTTCGAATAATGAACGTAAATTTTTATCCTGTTCTGCAGAGAGGAATAATTGCAAGAGAATGCATGGAAGTATCCTCGATTATTCGAACTGTGAAGGCCAAGGGAAACACATCTCAAGAAGTTCCAGACACTTTAATCAATCAGATATCAACGTCATTTCAAGAATTGACCGCCATCCAGAGAACAAAGGCAAAGAATCTAATTGGATATTTTCAAGATGTGTTCCAATTTGACGAGAAAACCAAAGGGAGAACTAATATAGTTCATCATAAAATAGACACCGGAGACGCAAGACCCATCCGTCAACCAGCAAGAATACTGCCATTGGCGAAGCGTGAGGAAGCTGAAAGAATTATTGAAGACATGAAGATGGAAGGTGTAATCGAACCTTCAAGTAGTCCTTGGGCTGCACCAGTAGTGTTAGTGAAGAGGAAAGATAGATCTACACGATTTTGCGTCGATTATCGTCAACTCAACAACGTGACGAAGAAGGATAGCTACCCGCTACCTCGAATAGACGACACATTAGACACTTTGACTGGCTCAAAGATTTTCTCCACTTTGGATCTAAAGAGCGGCTATTGGCAAGTAGATTTGGATCCAAAAGACAAGGAGAAGACAGCCTTCACCATTGGTACAGGACTCTGGCAATTTACCGTAATGCCGTTTGGGCTCTGCAATGCTCCTGCAACGTTTGAACGGCTCATGGAAACAGTATTGGCTGGGCTATCTTGGAAAACCTGTTTAATATACCTCGAAGATATTATTGTGGTAGGTAAGACATTCGAGGACCACATAAAAAATTTGGAAGAGGTTTTCCAGAGATTGAGGAAGGCAACCTGAAACTTAGCCCGAAGAAGTGTCACCTGTTTTAAAGAGAAGTTCATTAACTAGGACACATGGTTTCCGGTAAGGGTATTGCAGTTGACCAGGAGAAGATAAAGGCTGTAAGAGACTGGCCAGCACCTAGGGACAAACACGAACTTAGAAGTTTTCTTAGTTTGTGTACCTATTATCGACGATATGTACATGGATTTGCCAACATAGCCAAGCCACTGACAAGGCTTGCTGAAGAAGGAAGAAGATTTATCTGGGAAATGGACTGTAAAGTTGCATTTAAAGAACTAAAACATGCTTTGACAAGCGCACCCGTCTTGAGTTATGCTTTACCTGAAGGAGAATTCATACTAGACACAGATGCCAGCAACGTCGGAATTGGTGGCGTTCTTTCCCAGATACAAGACGGGTAAGAGAAGGTTATTGCCTACTTTAGTAAGACCTTCGCAAAACTAGAAAGGAATTACTGTGTGACCAGAAAAGAACTCTTGGTAGTCGTGAAATCCGTGGAACATTTTTACAAATATTTGTACGGAAGAAGATTTTTGATTAAAACTGACCATGCTGCATTAAAATGGCTGCTACAATTCAAGAATCCTGAATGTCAGGTGGCTAGATGGATTGAAAGACTACAGGAATACGATTTCAAAATCGAACACAGGAGAGGTACCAACCATCGTAATGCCGATGCATTGTCCAGAAGGCCTTGACAAGATGACTGCAAACATTGTAGTCGACTTGAAGAGAAACATTCCACCGTCGCCAGAATAACAGTAGTCGATGATAGTTGGCAGCCCGAAGGACTACACTATTGGAATGGAAAGCAGAAGAATGCAAACCAATATGGGAAGACGTTGCATCACACTCATAGAGTCTAAAAGCGTACTGGGCGCAATGGAACTCCATGGTGATTGAGGGTGGCTTGTTGAAGCGTGTGGTAGAAAATGCTGATGGAACTGAGAAGAAAACTCAGTTGGTCATTCCTAAGAGTAGAATACCAGACGTGTTGAAAGAGATCCATGACGAATCTGGAGGCCATTTTGGAGTTACCAAAACTCTAGAAAGATTGCGCCAGCGGTTTTATTGGGTTAACTTCACTGAAGATGCTGAAGACTGGTGCAAGAAATGTGTGGTTTGCGCTGGAAGCAACGGCCCTCATAGACGACGAAAAGCTCCAATACGTCAATACAACGTTGGCAGTCCATTTGAACGCATTGCGATTGATGTGGCCGGACCATTCCCAAAAAGTGACGACGGAAATAAATATATCGTGGTTGTCATGGACAACTTCACCAAGTGGGTTGAAGCCTATCCATTACCCAACCAAGAAGCCATCACGGTCGCTGAAAGAATGTATATGCCGATTCGGGGTTCCACGTGAACTTCATTCAGACCAGGGAAGAAATTTTGAGTCTGACGTTTTCCAAAATATCTGCAAGATATTAGGAATTAATAAAACAAGGACAACTGCATTACATCCGCAGTCCGATGGCATGGTTGAACGAATGAACAGAACGATCAACCGATATTTGTCGAAGGTTGTCTCCAACCACCAAAGAGACTGGGACCGACATCTTCATCTGTTCCTGATGGCTTATCGTTCATCCGTGCCATGAAACCACAGGAAAAACTCCTGAAAACATCTTATTGTGAGTTGCGTTTACCATGCGACTTGGTGTTCAGCAGCAAACCTGGGGAAGACCTGGCTGGAGAAGACTACGTTACGGGCTTACGGAGAAGAATGGATGACATTCATGAACAAGTCCGTACGAACATTCAAACCGCCAGCGACCGAATGAAAGACCTGTATGACATCAAAGCCGAAAAAGGTGGATATCAATCTGGGGATTTAGTGTGGCTGTACAACCCACAAAGGCGCCGCGGGTTATCACCAAAGCTGCAAAAGAATTGGGAGGGGCCCTATGAGGTAGTCAAAAGAATAAACGACGTGGTATATAGAATTAAGAAACGACCCACCGGGAAGCCGAGAGTGGTACACTTTAATCGGCTAGCCCCGTTTGCCGGAGACAATTACGAAGACCATAATGGAGCAACAGTTCGTCGGATCATAGCTCAAGAACCGACTTTTGAAGATTTCATGGAACAGTATTCCTTTGTGCGCAAGGCGCGGTACGGCGCGACGAAAGAAGGACACCGAGATCTGTTCACCCAGTCTTCAAATTAATGCCTCGGCCACTGCGTATCAGAAGACTTAAAGATGTCCCGCGACATAACTTTAGTCTTTAAGGCGAAATATGGACGACTACAAGAACTGGCCAACCAACGTCCATCTGTTGGGAAAACGCTACGACTGAGAGATAGCAATTCAGACCATAAGCGGTACATCTACTACCTTGTTACAAAACCACGCTCGTACCAGAAGCCGTCGTATCACAGCCTATGGAACTCGCTCTGCGATTTGAGTGATCATCTACTTGAGAATGACATTTTGAAGCTAGCGGTACCTAAGTTAGGTTGTGGTCTAGACGATTTGGATTGGAGGATTGTAAGGAACATGTTAGAGCTCCTCTTCCGTTTCACCGGGACAGATATATGGTAGTATCCTGACGTCATACCTAAAGTTTAAAGTATTTCGCTTTTTGCAATCTATCCAGTTGGTCGTCAATCCTTGGTAATGGGTATCTGTCTTTCACTGTTACTTTGTTTAAATGCCTGTAGTCGATACACATTTGCGCTTGTCCGTTCTTTTTCTTCACTTGTAGAATCGGTGCTGAAAAGGGTGAAGTTGATTCGCGTATAATATCGCCATCCAGAAGCTCTTGTACCATTTCCTGAACCTGTTTTCTTTCTGAAATTGACTATCTATATGGCTTGTAAGTAATGGGTGTGGCATCAGTCAGTAAAATATCCAGTTCGGTCGCATTCGTGCATCGAATATCCTTAACAGTTTTTGCAAAACAATCTCTATATTCCTGAAGTAGACGTATCAGTTGTTCGCGTTGAGCCACACTTATATCCGTTCCAACGTGTAGTTTATCCTCCGTAAAGTAAATTCCTTTCTTTTTGTGCGTTGAGTATTATCAGTTTGACACTTCTATCCTCTTGCTACAATTTTGTCCTTCTGAAATGTTACATCCGCATCTGATAAGTTCACGCCTGGTAGAACATTCCATATCCTTGTCTGCTACTATAATTGTTCGTGGAAATACGTGCTCGTTTCTTTCAGGTGTTCGTACTCTTAAATCCACAAAAAGTTCTCCTTTGTCCTCCATATGGTAGATCACATGTCCTACATATCCTGGAGGTATAACAGTTGCATGTTTAGCCCAAATGTATACCTTCGTACAGGGTGTCGCTTCAATTTCACTGGATGGTGAGTAGTTTTTCTTAGCCGATTTGCATCCTTGTACACAACTACTTCCGGTGATTCCGTGAAAGGCTATCCAATAATGATGGGTATGAATTGAACTGTTTGGTACTATGTTGAATACTATATCTAGCTCTACTTCGTCAATTGTCAACTTCTGAACTCCAGTTTCGCCAGTTCGTTCCAGTTTCCTTTATGGTGATGCAAGTGGACCCCATATCGACGTACGCTTTGACTCCGGTTCCATTAACTTCAATAAAAAGAATTTACAATTTCCGCTTACCTCCGCATAAATTAAGATGTTCCTTTCTTCAGTTGTGGTTGCGGCTGTTGTTGACGTTGAACATGCTGATGTTGGGGTTATTATGGTTGCTGGTTCCTACTTCCATTAAATTCACCTCCATTTCTTCCTACGTAATTCGGTACACATAGCTGTTTGTTTTTACAATTTGAGTGTGTATATCCCAACTTTCCATAAATAAAACAACGAACGTTCGCCACTCCATCATTGTGTTGCTGCGTAGTATAGTAAGGCCGCTTGTTTCTCAGGAAAGTACAATGTAAATCGCATTTAAGGGGAACAAAAGGGCTTCGTGTTGCTAATTTATCCTTGATCGTCTTCAAAAATAATAAAAGAGACTCCAGCTTCTTGCATTCGCTACATATTCTGGATAAGTTGTAACATGATATCCGATATTTCCTACAAACTATCCTCTGCACATACATTCGGTGATGAGTTTCTAAGTGAACGTACATTATTATTAAGACCCACTATTCCCTTGCGGGACATAGGGTAAAAAAATACATTTCATTACATACAATAGTATGATTATATTGTCTCTGTATATTTTTTCCAGTCTTCTCGGTCCTGTGCGATTTGTCTAAGTTGTGGTATAGTTTTCTTCGTTTCATCGAAGACGGTTCTTCTCCATGTTGCTCGAGGCTTACCTCTTGGTCTCTTTCCTTGCGGGTTCCATTCTAATACAGCATGGCTTGGTGTAGTTTTAGGTTTCCTCAAGGTGTGTCCTAGCCAACCGTATTTCCTTTTTTTAATTTCTTTGTGTATATTTTCCTGGCCAGTTCTTTGCCATAGTTCTTCATTTGATATGTAGTTTGGCCACCAGATTCCAAGTATGTTCCTTAGGCATCTGTTTGTAAAGGTTTGAAGTTTTTTTCTTTAGTGCATCGGTTAACGCCCATGTTTCACAGCCATAAAGTAGCACTGGTTTTATTGTGGCGTTGTATACTTTTAGTTTGATTGACAATTTTAACTTGTTTGATCGCCATATATCTCTCATCCTTCCAAATGTACTTCTCGCTTTGTTTATTCTGTTCTGGATGTCTGTGGACGTACCTCCTTCTGTCGCAACTATACTTCCGAGGTATAGAAATTCTGTCACGGGTTCAATTCTTGTGTTGTTAATCGTTAGTGCGTTGTTTGTATCGCAATTGATGGCTAGGTTTTTGGTTTTCTGTATGTTTATCTCTAGTCCGGCTTTTCTGGATTCTTCAATAAGATCGTTTAGTTTGTGTTGCATATTGCGTGGTGTAGAAGTTATTAGGCAGACGTCATCGGCGTAGTCTACGTCCTCTAGAACATCCGTTAGGCCACAACGAATTCCTCTAATTTTGTCTTTTGTCGTTTCAGTGAGTATTACATCCAGTACTATCAGGAATAACAACGGGGAAAGTATGCACCCTTGTTTGACTCCTGTTTCTGTTTTGAATGGTTCCGACATTTGTCCTTTGTGGAGTACTCTGCTTTTGTATTCTGTGTACCCTTCTTTTATTAGACGGATTATTTTTGGTGGTAGGCCTTTGTTTTTTAGAGTTGTCCATATATACTCGCGGCTTATCGAGTCGAAGGCTCGTTTGTAGTCTATGAAAAGTAGTTGCAATGGTGACCCATACTCTAATGACTGTTCCATTATTATTCTAATAGTATTGATATTATCGACACAGGAGTGCCCGGGTCTAAATCCGCTTTGTTCTCTTCTTATTTTATTGTATAGTATTCCGCTAATTCTGTTCAGTATTATACGGCAGAAGAGTTTGCTAGTTACGTTTAGCAAAGTGATGCCTCTCCAGTTTCCACATTCTCTGACGTCGCCCTTTTTAGGCATCTTAATTATTATTCCTTCTTTCCAGTCTTTTGGAAAGATTTCATTTATCCATATTTTATCGATTAACGGTTTAATAATATGTACAGTTGTGTCTATGTCCATCTTCAGTATATCCGCGGTGATCATGTCATTTCCGGGAGCTTTTCCATTTTTCATTTCTTGCAGAGCCTGGGTTATTTCTTCTATTGTGGGAGTATCTGTGTTTACGGGTAGTTCAGGTGTATCCACTTCTTGTGGGTTATGAGTGCCTTCTTTTTTCCCAGTCAGTATTTCTTGAAAATATTCCCGCCATCTTTCTGTCTGTTCCTTTACGGCATAGATGTTTCTTCCATTTTTATCATGTAGTGGTAGTTCTTTGTTGTATCTCTTGTTACCCGTGAGTTGTCTTATTTTCTTGTATAGTTCCCTGGAGTCTTTTTTGTTTGCAGCTATTTGTGCCTCGTTTGCAATACTTTCAATAAATATTTCCTTGTCTTTCTTTATACTATTTTTCACGGCTTTACTACATGTCTTATAGTCTTTTTGCAATTCTTATTTTTTTTGAGTGTTTTTGTTGTTTAAAATTCTTTCTTTGATTTTCCTTCTTTCATCTATTTTAGACCAAGATTCTGCACTCATCCACTCGGTTCCTCCTTGTTTTGATTTTGACAGTGGCTGTTTGTAACATTCTGTAAATATTTCCTTGCATTTTTGCCATAATTCCTCAACGGGTAAGTCGTAGTTGATGCTTTCTTTTGCTTTTTCTAGTTTCCTTATTATTGTTTCTTTCGTTTTTTCATCTAGTGTGTTTGGATCTAATAATTTTTGTTTCCTTTTATGTCTGTGGTTTTCCTTCTTATTTATCATTGTTCTTTTATTGTGTAATCTAATAATAAAATACGAGTATATAATTATTTCAAAAGTATAGTTATTTTCTTAAGAGGGAAACAAAATTGTACAGGAATTTATTCATTTGTTCAAAGATTCATTCCATTACAAATATTGAGGGAATAAACATGTTAAAAAATCTGTTGTATATATATATATATATATATATATATATATATATATATATATATATATATATATTCTAATTTAAAATAAAAAAGTTAGGTCCCATATTTTCAGAACCACTGGTCGAAATAAATAAATTTTCTGTAAATTTGTCTTACGAAATAGAAAATGTTTGTCCGTTTAACCATCTCTGTAGCTCGTAAAGTTATTGAGATAAAATGGTGGCCCGGTTAATATGAACAGCTTGTAAAATTAAAAATTAAAACTATTTTAACCTTTTTTACCTTCCGTCACCTATAGGTAAGGAAGGTATTGTCTTTGGTCAAAAAAATCGGTGGTAAGTTTTCATTGAATAAGCACGTTTTAGGGTCTTTACAATACGATTTTATTATATTTACGATGATGTCTGTACGTGTGTGTGTTCGTGTGTGTGTGTGTGTGTGTGTGTGTTCGTGTGTGTGTTTGTGTGTGTATGGGTGTGTGTGTGTGTGTGTGTGTGTGTGTGACCGCGGTTTCGTCAACGATATCTCCAATACTAGAATTCCAAAAATTACAATTCTTGCGTATTCCTCTTCCTTACAACCATATGCAGACTTGATTAGATTTTGGTTATAATTGGTCAACCGGAAGTACTCTCATTTGAAGATTTTAACAGTTTTTTTCTTGAAAAACTCAGTTAAATGTTATTATAACTTAAAGAATATATTATTGTTTATACGATTTGATTGCATTTTATATTTGATATTCAACAGATATATAGTTAAAGAAGAATGAAGAAAATAAATTTTATATAAATTTCATAATTCAGCCAGCTATACTAATTTACCCGTGTAAACTGCTAATATATTCAGGTAATTCAAATTGACAGATGTCAGTATCAATAAAATGTAAATCAATGAAAGAATAAGGGAAGTAACTCTAGTGTTACAAGTTTCTAGATATAAGAGATGATTTAACGAAAATTTTTGACATTTGTCATCTATGTACTTAGTTACCAATCGTCATTCTGACACGGGACCCCATATTTTCTTTTCAAGCCCAACAATGTCACATGACTGCTCACGCGCTATATTTATGTAACCAAAAACGAAAGTGGCGAGAGGTATTGTGCTGGCCACAACAGATTTTTTAACATGTTTATTCCCTCAATACTTGTAATGGAATGAATCTTTGAACAAATGAATAAATTCCTGTACAATTTTGTTTCCCTCTTAAGAAAATAACTATACTTTTGAAATAATTATATACTCGTATTTTATAAATACATTAATAATGTGTTATGCAAGTATTAAATTTGTTTGGATCTGTTTTCCATTATGTATTTTTGAGATCTTTCATCAATTAATTATATTGGTTTCTAACATTTCAGAAGTGGGATCGGAACAGTTTTAACCTTCAGCTTTTGGGAACAGAACAGTTTTAACTTTCAGCTTTTAGGATCATACCAGCACAACCTTTGGAACAGGCGGGTGTTTGTTACGTTTATGTTTAGCTGGATTACGAAAATGAAACAACATTACAACATGGCGTTAGCTAACAACAGCTCTTAGTTTCAGTATGTACGTTCACTTAGAAACTCATCACCGAATGTATGTGCAGAGAATAGTTTGTAGGAAATATCGGATATCATGTTACAACTTATCCAGAATATGTAGCGAATGCAAGAAGCTGGAGTCTCTTTTATTATTTTTGAAGACGATCAAGGATAAATTAGCAACACGAAGCCCTTTTGTTCCCCTTAAATGCGATTTACATTGTACTTTCCTGAGAAACAAGCGGCCTTACTATACTACGCAGCAACACAATGATGGAGTGGCGAACGTTCGTTGTTTTATTTATGGAAAGTTGGGATATACACACTCAAATTGTAAAAACAAACAGCTATGTGTACCGAATTACGTAGGAAGAAATGGAGGTGAATTTAATGGAAGTAGGAACCAGCAACCATAATAACCCCAACATCAGCATGTTCAACGTCAACAACAGCCGCAACCACAACTGAAGAAAGGAACATCTTAATTTATGCGGAGGTAAGCGGAAATTGTAAATTCTTTTTATTGAAGTTAATGGAACCGGAGTCAAAGCGTACGTCGATATGGGGTCCACTTGCATCACCATAAAGGAAACTGGAACGAACTGGCGAAACTGGAGTTCAGAAGTTGACAATTGACGAAGTAGAGCTAGATATAGTATTCAACATAGTACCAAACAGTTCAATTCATACCCATCATTATTGGATAGCCTTTCACGGAATCACCGGAAGTAGTTGTGTACAAGGATGCAAATCGGCTAAGAAAAACTACTCACCATCCAGTGAAATTGAAGCGACACCCTGTACGAAGGTATACATTTGGGCTAAACATGCAACTGTTATACCTCCAGGATATGTAGGACATGTGATCTACCATATGGAGGACAATACGAGCTACAGAGATGGTTAAACGGACAAACATTTTCTATTTCGTAAGACAAATTTACAGAAAATTTATTTATTTCGACCAGTGGTTCTGAAAATATGGGACCTAACTTTTTTATTTTAAATTAGAATATATATATATATATATATATATATATATATATATATATATATATATATATATTATATTCGCTCATTCGATAGAGAATTTAATTCTGAATTCAGTGATACAATATTTTTATACCCTTGTATAACTTTTTTTTTGAGAAAAATGTATATAAACTTTTGTACTAATTTCATTAAAATATGGCTATAATAAGAGTGCCACAAATGAAAAATTAATACATGTTACTTTTCTTACATGAAATTAGAGTTCCCTGACAGGAAGAAGTAAATATTATTTCATGCAAATGGCAGTCGACACTGACATCTTCTTCTTTAGCTTTTCCCATTCGTTAGGGGTCGCTATTTTTTATTTTCTTCTTCCATTAATTTCTGTTTCGCGGGTCATCCGCACGTCAAAATTATTCATTCAAATTTCAATTTTTTGGTACTTTATGATTCCTTTTCTCGGCAACTGAATTCCACACCACCGATAATAAATAAACCACATGAAATAAGAAAATCATGAAATTATAAAAGAAAAATTATGACATTTGTCAGTTATGGACATAATTAATAGCTGTCATTTTGACACGGGTCCCCATATCTGCTTGCCAAAGTCAGCAAAGTCACGTCACTGCACGCGCCCTATACTTAAATTTTCTTGCAAAGGATCCTATATTTCAGTAAAATTATTTCATAAGCAAACTATGCAAATTGTACTTGACACTGACATCTTCTTCTTCTTTAGTTTTCCCATTCGTTAGGGGGTCGCTATTTTTTATTTTCTTCTTCCACTCATTTTGTTTTACGTGTCGTTCACATTCAGTTCCTTCTCTCTTATATCTTTCTAGAAACTTCTAACACTTCCTTTATTCTTTCATTCATCTACTTTTTATTGATACTGACTACTGACATCTGTCAATTTGAATTACCTGAATATATTAGCAGTTTCCATGGTTAAGTTAGCATAGCTGGCTGATTTATGAAATTTATTATCTTTATAGTTCTTTAACTCTATATCTGTTGAATATGAAATATAAAATGCAATCAAATCTTATAGAGAATAATATATTCTTTTAGTTATAATAATATGTAACTGAGTCCTTCAAGAAAAACTGTTAAAATCTTCAAATGAGGATACTTGCGGTTGACCAATTATAACCAAAATCTAATCAAGTCTACATATGGTTGTAAGGTAGAAGAATACGCAAGAATTGTGATTTTTGGAATTCTAGTATGGGAGATATCGTGTCCGAAACCTGTGATGAAATAAAAGACTTCCTCCAAAACGTTAACCTTTCCAATGAACAAATCAATATTGCGTATGACTATACGGATAATATATACAAGCTAATTGAAATGTTAGAGCGCACGAAAAACGTAATAAATAGTAAAACTCTTAAAAGTAAAATTACACGTATCATAACTAGATTAAAAATCCTATAATTTGATGGTGCTAGAAAAACAAATAAACAATGAATATATACAGTGGAATAATAATGGCATACAAGCACACCTTCCAGAACTTCAAATATTAATTAGACAGCACGAACCACACCTGATCTGTATCCAAGAAACAAGATTACAAGAAGGGAAAATTTTTAAAATAAAATATTATGATATAATCTGCAAAGATAGACAATATGATTTGATAGCAAGTGGAGGTGTTGCTATATTATGCAAAAATGCCATTCAAACCCAAGAAGTGAAAATAAACACAAACTTAGAGGTGATAGCAATCAAAATAGAATACCCAATAACTATAACAGTTTGTAATATCTGCATACCTCCAAATAAAATTATAAACACAAACGAAATAGAAAGCATAGAAAACCAGCTACCTAAACCACACATCATCCTCGGGGACTTTAATGCCCATAACATACTTTGGCGAGCACATTACACAAACCCGAGCGGGAAAATAATAGAAGATACATTGTTAAACAACCTGGTTTTGTTGAATGATGAATCCCACACATACATCTCACCCCTCACAGGAAATGGCAGCACCATAGATTTAACCTTCGTTGACCCTAGAATAGCAACAAATATGTACTGGGAAACACTGCCCTTACTTTTTGGGGATGGTCATTTGCCAATTAAAATTATTACATATTCCAATCGAAATCCAGAACAGCAAGTAGAAATAGAACATAAAACTTGGAATTTTAAAACCGCAAATTGGGAAAAATACGAAGAACATATGAAACACGTAAACATACAAAAAAACTTCCATGATATTAACAAAGTAGTAGAAGATTTGATAAACCAAATAACAAATGTTGCTGAAAAAACAATAGGATATAAAACTAAAAAGAAAAAGCACAAAAATGTACCATGGTGGAACCCTGAATGTGCAATAGCAATGAAACAACAAAAGAAAGCACTATACAAATTCAGAAAATACAAAACTCCAGATAATCTTCTGGAATTACAAAGAGCCAAAGCTAACTGTAGAAGAATTATTAAAAGAAGTAAAAAGCTGTCCTGTCAACAATCCGAAAAGATACGCCAGCAAAAACAATATAGAACAAAGTTAATAAAATAAAAGGTAACGATTCACCTCGCGAAATAGCTAGTCTAAAGGACAATGATATCAATATAACTTCACCGAAAGATATCGCAAACATATTAGCAAACCACTATAGAAAAATATCAAGCGATGAATTTTATGATGAAAAATTTACACGATCTAAAGAAAAGACTGAAAAGAAAAAGCTGGAAATTCAACCTGATGATAAAAACCCTCTTAATAAAGAATTTTTTCTACAGTCTACATAGAAAGTAGCCATTTGCGCTCTCTTTTGTCAACGCAAAATGTCACTTTGTCGTTCTAGCGCGACAAAGTAGAAAAAACGCTCGCTGTCCAAATTTCTAACTATACACAATGTTGAGAAATGTCATTCTTAATGGAAACGTTTAGTCAGGAACTAATGGCACTGTAGTGACTCATTTACCACCTTTACAAAACAATCTGACTTATAACTGCTCTGTCGGTATGTTACATAACCAAAAAAAAAAATATATTAATTGTGTAGTAGTGTAAGTACAAAGTGTACATCTTATTATTTTTTGTTATGGTAGCGACTGTAGAAAAAATCTTGTGTGTGTTTCGAGCGCAAATGGACATTGTCGATTTCGAGAGAATGCCACGCTCCTGCGTCGCGCGGCAACTACCTCTCAATCGACAATGTCCTATTTTGCGCTCTTAATACACAAATAGCTATTACATGCGGAAAGTAAATACGTCTATTGATACAACGAAAATGGAGTGCAGTCCGGGAACAGATAACATACCCCCACTATTAATAAAAAACCTGCCAATAGTAATTAAGGAATATCTTTTACGTATCTACAATTTTATTTGGTCTTCTAACTCCTTTCCAAATATATGGCGTGAATCTATCATAGTGCCAATACTGAAATCAAATAAAAATAAATGCGACCCAACAAACTCCCGACCAATTTCCTTAACTAACTGTCTCTGAAAAATTATGGAAAAATGATTACACATGTCCTATTCGATCTCGAAAAGGCATACGACACTACATGGAAGTATCATATCTTAAAAACCTTGCAAAAATACAAAATAGAAGGAAACATCTTACATTTTATTAATAACTTTCTCACCAAAAGAAAATTCCAAGTTCGAGCAAATGGTCATTACTCCAACAAATTAGATCAAAAGAACGGAATTACACAAGGATCAAATTTAAGCGTCGTGCTATTCCTAATAGCCATAAATGAAATTTCAGACTGTATAGTAAGTCCAGTAAAAGCCCTTCTCTATGCAGACGATCTAATAACATATTACAAAAACAAAAACCTAGAATCTATACAACCCCACATCCAAAAGACAATAAACAATATAGAAGAATGGTCATTGAAGACAGGGTTCAAATTCTCTCAATTTAAAAGAAAGGCAATTCATTTTAGCAAACACAGGAAAAGATTAATAAACCCAGCGGTATCATTAAATGGAACAAGAATTGAATATATAAATGAGATTAAAGTTCTAGGAGTAACAATAGACAAGAAATTAACATGGAAAAAACATTTAACTGATCTGAGTGCCGAATGTAACAGAAAACTAAATATCCTCAAAATCTTGTCACATTACGAATGGGGAGCTGACAGATATACCCTGCTAATTATATATAAAGCTGTGGTACGAAGTAAAATGGATTATGGAGCAATTGTATATGGAACAGCAAAAAAAAAAAACTTATCACTTCTAGATACAGTACACCATAGAGCATTGCGACTGAAGGAGCCTTCCGAACAAGCCCTGTTGAAAGCCTATATTGTGAAGCTAATGAACCATCGCTGACCGATCGTAGAAAATATCTTACACTATCATATATAACAAAATTAGCATCCAACCCCAAAAATCCAGCCCACAAATTTGTGTTTGACCCGACAACTCCTATAACCGCCATTAAACTCTATAATCCTTTCCATATATACCTCGATCAGATACTAAAATCCATAAACTACACTATCCCCAACATCCAAATAAATCAAAAATCTAATAACCCACCATGGTCTATTGAAATGCCTAAAATAAATTTAGATCTACAAAAATATAATAAAAAAGATACAAACCACTATGTAATTAAAAACAACTTCAACGAAATCAAAGAAAGTCATCAAGCAAGCCAAATAATCTACACGGATGCATAAAAATTTAACAACAAAGTAGGAGCCGCCTTTATAATTAATGATCAAATATACAAATACCATCTACCTGAAGAATCGAGCATCTATACAGCCGAATTACTTGCAATATACCACTGCTTGCACCAGCTATCCCAGGACCAAGTAAAGAATAAAAAGTATACCATATGCTCAGACTCCCTAAGCTCCATATACTCCATCATTACCATTTATACAAAAAATCCCATCGTCAAAAATATCCATGACATACTATCTCTCCTAAATTATAACAACAATCAAATAAACTTCATATGGATTCCATCACACGTTGGTATACCCGGAAATGAACGTGCCGATACTGCTGCCAAAGATGCCACAGAGGAAGAAATTAGCAACACACCCGTCCCATATTATGATGTGAAATCGACCATCAAGAAAAAAATAAACGACGAATGGAACAAAAGGTGGAGGCAAAACTCAACAAACAAATTAAGAAACATCCAGACTACTATAGAGAAATGGAGACCAAACCCCCTCCAACGAAAAGAACAAGTCGTATTTACTAGACTTAGAATTGGCCACACAAAATTGACAAATAAACACGTATTTGAAAAATCAAACCATGCAAGATATGAAGAATGCAACAGTCAACTAACTGTTGAACATTATAATATTACGATGCCGAAAATACAAAGATAAACGAAGAGAACATCAAATACCACATACACTGAAAGAGGAATTAGACAACAAGAACTCCTACAATACTATAGAATACATAAAAGATATAAGCCTATATAATGAATTGTAAATAATGTAACCTTTTCTACTCCTTTTCAATCAAAATGTAAACTGCCTATGTAACTATTAGTGCTAATACTCTCAGAGTGAAGCACATATTCTTTAAATAAAAAAATCTGATGTGGACAATTAAATTACAAAATATTAAATTTAACTTCAAAACGGTAAGATATATAGCGACCATAATCTAACCCGGTTCTTTTTAAAGAGAGTTTTGATTACAACAAAGAAATATTTGATTACAACAATGAATATGATTAATTTCACAATAAAAATATAATATTTGTTATTGCACGAATCACAAAATTGCACGTATTTAACAAATGAACATTTTTTTTTATTTTTTTGTCCTAATCCATAGCAAGCTTTATTACAAAAACAAAAAAGTATAGAATTTTTAAATTTACATATCTCGCTTATACAAAGGGCTAATTTAATAATACTTGATGTGCTAGACGCAGAAATTAATTCTCTAAAACTTTTATTTCAAGCATTTATTTCTAAAATCAAAATAAAATCATTTTATTCAAGAAAAACTGTTAACAACTTCAAGTAAAGTACCACTTCCGGTTAGCCTATTTTAGCCAAAATCTATTATGTTATTTCGATTGACATAAAAGTCTTGTATACCAAATTTGAAAAGTTTTGGATTATATTTTAAAACGGTTTTTCATTAAAATCTATTATAGGCTTCATGTAAAGTGCCACTTTTGGAAATTGTGTAATAACCAGAAAGGGAGGTGCACAACTAGATGTTATAGGAGTCCTAAATACAAATTTTCAACTTTCTACGGCTTACCGTTTTTGAGTTATGCGAGATACGTACGTACGGACGTACGTACGTACAGACGTCACGACGAAATTAGTCAAAATGGATTCAGGGATGATCAAAATGGATATTTCCGCTGAAATCTGAAAACCGAAATTTTTCGCGATTACAATACTTCCTTTACTTACGTACAAGGAAGTAAAAAAAAAAACCTACCACTAACATCTAATGGGTGCTTAACCTTCACCACCTGAAGAAATGCTAAAGAGAAAACCCTAAGGGCGTTACTAATAGACCGGGGGCAAGTGCTACGTGAAAAACATATCATGATATTCCAAATACTGCCCCATTGTGCTCACTTTAAATACCGTGAAGAATAATTTGCTGTCTTCCTCGAAAAAAAAAACTGCCTAAACACTTGATATTTTAGAATCAAGGTATTCTGTATGCGTCCTGCATAAAATGACATTATTTATATATATATATAGAATATATTATTCTCTATACGATTTGATTGCATTTTATATTTCATATTCAACAGATATAGAGTTAAAGAATTATAAAGATAATAAATTTCATAAATCAGTCAGCTATGCTAACTTAACCATGGAAACTGCTAATATATTCAGGTAATTCAAATTGACAGATGTCAGTATCAATAAAAAGTAAATGAATGAAAGAATAAGGGAAATAACTTTAGTGTTTCTAGAAAGATTTAAGAGAGACGATTACATTGGTTTGAACATGTCTTGAGGAGAAATAAATATATTAGAATAAGAATGAATAGCTTAGTAATAGAAGGTCAAAGAAATATAGGAAGACCAAATATAAGATGGAAGGATTGTATTGCGAAAGACTTGAGCGAAAAGGAACTGAATGAGGACGATACGCAAAACAAAAATGAGTGGAAGAAGAAAATAAAAAATAGCGAACGCCCTAAACAACGGGAAAAACTAAAGAAGAAGAAGATGTCAGTGTCAAGTGAAATTTGCATAGTTTGTTCATGAAAATTTTTTACTGGAAATATGGGATCTTTTGCAAGAAAATTTATGTATAGGGCTCGTGCAGTGACGTGACTTTGCTGACTTAAGCAAGCAGATATGGGGACCCGTGTCTAAATGACAGTTATTAATTACGTCCATAACAGACAAAAGTCATAATATTTCATTCAAAATTTCAAGATTTTCTTATTTCATGTGGTTTATTTGTTATCAGGCATGTGGACTTCAGTTGCCGAGAAAAGGAATCATAAAATACCAAAAACTGAAATTTTGAATGTATAATTGACATTTGTCAGTTACGGACATAATTAATAGCTGTCATTCTGATATCTGCTTGCCAAGGTCAGAAAGTCACGTGACTGCTTGTGCCCTATACATAAATTTTCTTGCAAAAGATCCTATTTTTTCAGTAAAATTATTTTATAAACAAACTATGAAATATTATTTACACATTTAATGTTATTATAAATATTAAAGAATATTCTATTATCTATACGAATTCATATTCAATGGATATAGAGTTAAAGAATTATAAAGAAATTAAAGTTTATTAATCAGCCAACCTATGCTATAATCATAGAAACAACTACTATGTTAAGAAAATTCTAACTGAAAAGATAATGAATGTGGTAGAGATGAGGATGTTGAGTTAGATGTTGGGGAAGACACGGAAAGATACAATAAGGAACGAATGAATAAGGGAAATAACTCGAGTATTAGAAGTTTCTAGAAAGATACAAGGGAGACGATTACACTGGTTTGAACATGTCATAAGGAAAGATGTAGAATATATTGAAAGAAGAATGAATAGCTTAGTAGTAGAAGATAGAAGAAACAGAAGAAGACCAAAGATAAGATGAAAGGACTGTATTGCGGAAAACTTGAAATAAAAGGACCTGAATGAGGACGACACGCAAAAGAGAAATGAGTGGAATAAAAATATAAAAATTGCGACCCCTAACGAATGGGAAAATCTAAAGTAGAAGAAGATAACAGTGTCAAGTGCATTTGCATAGTTTGTTTATGAAATAATTTTACTGGAAATTTAGAATCTTTTGCAAGAAAATTTATGTATGGAATTTGTACATAATACACAGGATTGAGGGAAGGTATTGTGCTGGCCACAACAGATTTTTTCTGTATATATGAAGCAAATTCTATCTCTAAAGCATCAACTTCTGCAGCGGTCCATCCTAAAATTATTGTTAGTTCCCAATTATTTGTACCTATTTTTGTTTTTAATGTATGTACCTTTTTTGGTTATAGTTGCGGGACCTTTTTTGCTTTAAATAAATATTAATGCACTTTCTAATGAAGATATTGCTATTAAAATTGTTATTCGGCCATGGTTTCACATTGAATAAACATGCTGCAAAGTTGGTCACAATCGGTTTATAATTAACTGGGAAATGACAAAGGGCCTCATATATTTTTGGACCGATAAGGCCCATTCCCGAAATTTCATTTACAATTTCACTTTAGAATCCGCCTATAAACTTTTATGGCAATAGCCGTTTCTTGAGAAATTTTATATTATTTTTTAAATTTTAAAAACGACCAAAAGGACATTTTTCAATTAAAATATAGTTATTAAATTTGGTATTCGAGCATGTATAAATCACAATAAGTACGTTTTAAATTTGGTTCCGATCGGTTAATAAATAACAAAGTAATTACAAAGGATCTTATATATCTTGGGCCGATTTGGCCCATTCACAAACTTAGATCTGCGATTTTTCTTTAGAAGCTGCATACAAAATTTTATCAAGATTGCGTTCTCAAGTTACCGTGCGCGCGGACCGATCGACCTATCGAGGGAATGAGTGAGGGAACTCCCCGCTGTCGCTCGATACAAAAAAGTCTTAAATTAAAGCCTTACAAATTATCAATTAATAAATATTTAAATGCCTTTTAATTTAAACGAATGGGTATTATGAAGAACATTCAGACACCGTATGACATTATGAAATATTTTAAATAGTGTAGTATTATATACACATGCCCAATTTGTTGGCGTAATACTTAAAGGCTTTTTTGGTAGGACTTACTGCACAGTTTTAACAGCAACTTAGTCCTTGATGACATCATTACCAGATAATACTATCACTGCACGTCTTTTTTTCGCGAGCTTGCAAATATGAAATGAAATCATATGAAAACATCCTTATGACCTCTTCTCCGGCGTTGCCATTTAGCGGAGGCGGTAAAGTAACGTTTGTGATACAAAAATGAGATTTATATAATCGGAGGCGATAACGTGCCCCCCTTATATGTTTTGTGCAACACTAACGCCAGCGGTATATAACGGAACTAAAAACTTTTTTTGTGAGTATGGAAGCTACGTTGTCGCCTCCGACCTATTTTTTATTTTTGGGTTTTAGATGACGTCCTAAGGCCAGAACCGATGAGAATATGGAAAAACGTTGTCGCCTCCGAAGTCGGAGGTGACAACGTTTCTTCAGTATCTACTTTGGAGGCGACAACGTACCCTTTACCAATATATATATATATATATATATATATATATATATATATATATATATATATATATATATATATATATATATATATATATATATATATACTGAAGAAACGTTGTCACCTCCGACTTCGGAGGCGACAACGTTTTTCCATATTCTCATCGGTTCTGGCCTTAGGACGTCATCTAAAACCCAAAAATAAAAAATAGGTCGGAGGCGACAACGTAGCTTCCATACTCACAAAAAAAGTTTTTAGTTCCGTTATATACCGCTGGCGTTAGTGTTGCACAAAACATATAAGGGGGGCACGTTATCGCTTCCGATTATATAAATCTCATTTTTGTATCACAAACGTTACTTTACCGCCTCCGCTAAATGGCAACGCCGGAGAAGAGGTCATAAGGATGTTTTCATATGATTTCATTTCATATTTGCAAGCTCGCGAAAAAAAGACGTGCAGTGATAGTATTATCTGGTAATGATGTCATCAAGGACTAAGTTGCTGTTAAAACTGTGCAGTAAGTCCTACCAAAAAAGCCTTTAAGTATTACGCCAACAAATTGGGCATGTGTATATAATACTACACTATTTAAAATATTTCATAATGTCATACGGTGTCTGAATGTTCTTCATAATACCCATTCGTTTAAATTAAAAGGCATTTAAATATTTATTAATTGATAATTTGTAAGGCTTTAATTTAAGACTTTTTTGTATCGAGCGACAGCGGGGAGTTCCCTCACTCATTCCCTCGATAGGTCGATCGGTCCGCGCGCACGGTAACTTGAGAACGCAATCTTGATAAAATTTTGTATGCAGCTTCTAAAGAAAAATCGCAGATCTAAGTTTGTGAATGGGCCAAATCGGCCCAAGATATATAAGATCCTTTGTAATTACTTTGTTATTTATTAACCGATCGGAACCAAATTTAAAACGTACTTATTGTGATTTATACATGCTCGAATACCAAATTTAATAACTATATTTTAATTGAAAAATGTCCTTTTGGTCGTTTTTAAAATTTAAAAAATAATATAAAATTTCTCAAGAAACGGCTATTGCCATAAAAGTTTATAGGCGGATTCTAAAGTGAAATTGTAAATGAAATTTCGGGAATGGGCCTTATCGGTCCAAAAATATATGAGGCCCTTTGTCATTTCCCAGTTAATTATAAACCGATTGTGACCAACTTTGCAGCATGTTTATTCAATGTGAAACCATGGCCGAATAACAATTTTAATAGCAATATCTTCATTAGAAAGTGCATTAATATTTATTTAAAGCAAAAAAGGTCCCGCAACTATAACCAAAAAAGGTACATACATTAAAAACAAAAATAGGTACAAATAATTGGGAACTAACAATAATTTTAGGATGGACCGCTGCAGAAGTTGATGCTTTAGAGATAGAATTTGCTTCATATATACAGAAAAAATCTGTTGTGGCCAGCACAATACCTTCCCTCAATCCTGTGTATTATGTACAAATTCCATACATAAATTTTCTTGCAAAAGATTCTAAATTTCCAGTAAAATTATTTCATAAACAAACTATGCAAATGCACTTGACACTGTTATCTTCTTCTACTTTAGATTTTCCCATTCGTTAGGGGTCGCAATTTTTATATTTTTATTCCACTCATTTCTCTTTTGCGTGTCGTCCTCATTCAGGTCCTTTTATTTCAAGTTTTCCGCAATACAGTCCTTTCATCTTATCTTTGGTCTTCTTCTGTTTCTTCTATCTTCTACTACTAAGCTATTCATTCTTCTTTCAATATATTCTACATCTTTCCTTATGACATGTTCAAACCAGTGTAATCGTCTCCCTTGTATCTTTCTAGAAACTTCTAATACTCGAGTTATTTCCCTTATTCATTCGTTCCTTATTGTATCTTTCCGTGTCTTCCCCAACATCTAACTCAACATCCTCATCTCTACCACATTCATTATCTTTTCAGTTAGAATTTTCTTAACATAGTAGTTGTTTCTATGATTATAGCATAGGTTGGCTGATTAATAAACTTTAATTTCTTTATAATTCTTTAACTCTATATCCATTGAATATGAATTCGTATAGATAATAGAATATTCTTTAATATTTATAATAACATTAAATGTGTAAATAATATTTCATAGTTTGTTTATAAAATAATTTTACTGAAAAAATAGGATCTTTTGCAAGAAAATTTATGTATAGGGCACAAGCAGTCACGTGACTTTCTGACCTTGGCAAGCAGATATCAGAATGACAGCTATTAATTATGTCCGTAACTCACAAATGTCAATTATACATTCAAAATTTCAGTTTTTGGTATTTTATGATTCCTTTTCTCGGCAACTGAAGTCCACATGCCTGATAACAAATAAACCACATGAAATAAGAAAATCTTGAAATTTTGAATGAAATATTATGACTTTTGTCTGTTATGGACGTAATTAATAACTGTCATTTAGACACGGGTCCCCATATCTGCTTGCTTAAGTCAGCAAAGTCACGTCACTGCACGAGCCCTATACATAAATTTTCTTGCAAAAGATCCCATATTTCCAGTAAAAATTTTTCATGAACAAACTATGCAAATTTCACTTGACACTGACATCTTCTTCTTCTTTAGTTTTTCCCGTTGTTTAGGGCGTTCGCTATTTTTTTATTTTCTTCTTCCACTCATTTTTGTTTTGCGTATCGTCCTCATTCAGTTCCTTTTCGCTCAAGTCTTTCGCAATACAATCCTTCCATCTTATATTTGGTCTTCCTATATTTCTTTGACCTTCTATTACTAAGCTATTCATTCTTATTCTAATATATTTATTTCTCCTCAAGACATGTTCAAACCAATGTAATCGTCTCTCTTATATCTTTCTAGAAACACTAAAGTTATTTCCCTTATTCTTTCATTCATTTACTTTTTATTGATACTGACATCTGTCAATTTGAATTACCTGAATATATTAGCAGTTTCCATGGTTAAGTTAGCATAGCTGACTGATTTATGAAATTTATTATCTTTATAATTCTTTAACTCTATATCTGTTGAATATGAAATATAAAATGCAATCAAATCGTATAGAGAATAATATATTCTATAAGTTATAATAATATTTTTCAAGCAAAACTGTTAAAATCTTCAAATGAAGATACTTCCTGTTGACCAATTATAACCAAAATCTAGTCTGCATATGGTTGTAACGAAGGGGAATACGCTAGAATTGTCATTTTTGGAATTCTAGTATTGGAGATATCGCGGCCGAAACCGCGGTCACATACACACTCGAACACACACACAAACAGACATCATCGTAAAAATAGTAAAATCGTATTGTAAAGCCCCTCTAATGCGTTTTTGCCAAAAATATGGTGCAAACTATCAGTCTATATATGTATTCATATTAAAAATCCAGAAGGCAGATAAAGAGGTGTCTATGTGACCTCCGATAATATGGCAACACTGTCGGAGGCAACAACGACTACAAAGTGTACGCATATACTCGTATACAGTTTTCGGAGGTCACAGCGTACTTTCTGTGCTCCCCATATATGTCCCCATAAAAACTTAAAAATCTTTTCCCCTCTCAAGGAATTCGGATTGATTATCATTTCAACACCCCATATATACATTTTTTGTCGATGTAGCTCAATGGGAAGACCCGGAGGCCAGGTCGCCTTTTCCATGTACCGGAGGCGACAAGATACCATGCATCAATATATATATATATATATGGGGTCTCGTGGCCGTGTGCCTGAGTGTCTGGTCGCGAATCTGGGGACCCGGGTTCGATCCCGACCGACGCCAAAAATTACATCGAATTTTAATGGCACAAAATTGACCCCTGTGGTGCACTCTCCACGCCATCTATGAGTGCCCGTGAGGTGACGCCTGGTAAGCGCCCGCACGGTACAAATATTCCATCATTACCGATATCTGTATACAAAGCAGATTGGCACACCCAGCAATGGGTAATATGCCGTGATGAAATATTTATTTTATTTTATTTTATGAGTGACACAAAAAAGTGATTATGATATTTTGTAAGACATAGAGGAGGACACATTTTGACATAACCATTAATATTTTATATTTATTTAGCTCAATGGGAAGACCCGGAGGCCAGGTCGCCTTTTCCATGTACCGGAGGCGACAAGATACCATGCATCAATATATATATATATATATATATATATATATATATATATATATATATATATATATATATATATATATATATATTTTGTAAGACATAGAGGAGGACACATTTTGACATAACCATTAATATTTTAAAGCCAGTGTACTCAACTTCTGGATCAATGTTATATATATACAGGAAATTTTGTATCACTTCCGGTTTTAGCGAAAATGGGTACAACTTTAAAACTAGCATAGGGAATTGGTATTTTTATATTTTTTTTCAGAATATACATAAAATTTGCTTTACAATGGTACCAAATTTTCATAGTTTTACTTTCACCATTTCAAATGGCAACCATCTATTCTCAAAATATGTATTAATAAAATTCCATACAAAATAAAACATAGCAAGCTATGAAAACAATTTTATTATCTTATAACAAAAGAAAAGAAGAAATTAAAATTGTTGTACCCATTTCCGCTAAAACCGAAAGTGATACAAAATTTATGCTATGATCATCTTATGAGCCTCTTTGTCTAGTTTAACTTTGCTTATTAACATTTTTTTGTATCTCTCAAAATAAACGAAATATTCGTGGTGCCGGACTTACGCCAAACACCCTATATGTATATTTTAATGGCATTATATATTTTTTGTTAACTCATTAAATAGAAAATTTTCTTCTGAATTCAACGATGTAATAATAATTAGGAGTTAGTTGTATATGATATATGTCCAGAGAAAGAGTATTTGAAATAAAAGTGTTTGTTTCCTTTTGATTTCTTTATTTTCCTACCATCATAACAAAGACTTTTTTAACACAATGAAATTTAAATGATCTTGTATCAGTTTTTAAAGGTAGGTTGATGGGAGTACAAGAATATTTGGAGGCATACTTATGATCAAATGACGCAATCTGTCCTTGCACAACTAGGTTATAATCGAATTATTATTTTTGTTATTCTTATGAAAATCTTAATTTAAATAACATTTTTATGTGAATGCATTATATTTTTTTTGTCTAGAAAACTTCGAAAATAACTAATGAACCATGACATCATCATATTATTAAATAATAACTTCAAACTCAGTCCGATTCTTCATCATCGTGTACTGCAAGTTTACCTTGTACATCTGGATCAGTTCTGTTCTATTTGCAACTGTAACAACCCGAGGGCGGTATTCAGATTATGGTAAAGCTTTAAAATGCAATTTTTTTGAATAGACTCTATTCTTTTATGTAAAATATCATATAAATACATGAAATTAGAGCGCGGGAACATATTTTAATATGTGTTTTAACATAAAAATTGAGTTTTTGACAAGTTAACCTTGTATGTGTCATGCAAATTTAAATCAGATTCGCAAATTAAATAGAATTGAATCTGTACTCACCTTATGTTACGGGTAATATGATAAATCGGTGATTATGATTATACATAATCACCGGTTATTATAGTTATCCTACAATACTTACTTTTAAAAAAATACCAACAATAACGTCACCTAACGCACAAACATCACTCTTGGAAAACTCGGGCGAGTTTTGTGCGTTAGGTGAAATTATTGTTATACTTACTCATTTTTGATAGTGGGCAATGCGCCTAGAAAAATTGCCGAATATGAAGGACTCCCTGATGCTAACTCATACACGGGACATTGTTTCCGATGTTTTTCCGCGACTCTTCACGCGGACGGAAGTGGAGATTTGCGAGTTTTAAGGAATAATTGAGGGTGGTAATCCACAGCGGTTGCACAAGGGTACGTAGAGGATTCTACGAGGATGAAGACTGACAAAGCAAAGAAAATATTGAAATCAGTTAATGTAAATGAGAATTCTGCAGCAGAAGCAGCATCATGCAGTTCATTATCAGTAGAAAATATCGTTTATCATATATCACAAATAAAGAAACACAGTGAAATGCACCCACCTGGGACAAATGTAACTAACCGTAAATTTAATTATTATATTAAGAAAATTTGTGAACTTTATTAAATGAATTTTTTATCTAAAATTAACATATTATGTAACAATTTTAAATACCTACCGGCCGTCGTCAAGGGCGTTGCTATGTACTACCGGCCAAGACCGTAAAAACGTACCTACTGGACTCGTTGCTAAGAAGGTAGATAGTTGTTCACAGTTGAGTAAAGAGAAATAGCTATTTACGTAATTAGGTCGGTAGCTAAACATTTACGGGCGAGCTAGTAAATCGCAGATCGTACACTTGAACTAGCGAGACCGTAATGCAGCTACCGGCGGATTATTGTATAATTTTTTTTTGTATACTCAACAATATTTTGAAAGCAAATTATTTAAAATAATTATTATTTAATCAAAAGCGTCGTGTTTGCTTTGAACACGTTAGCTCTGATGCGTTGGTAATATAAATTTTATTAAACGATTTTTTTTTTTGTAATTTGCAATTTACTAATTATGTGATAGGCAATTTTGAAACTAAACTGTAAAAACGTACCTACAGGACTCCGGTAAAAGGTAGATAGTTGTTTACAATTGAGTATACAGAAAAATAAATTACAAATCCGCACAGTCAAGTTCATTACAATAGTATACATCGATTACAATCACTTGAGCTTCACATCATTAATTCCTGAACCGCAAAATAACAAGTATCTCTGTCTTACTCTGTTTCCTTCATTCTTTCTTCCATATGTTGTTACGTTCTAATTTGGTCCTTTGTTCCAATTTCCTTAATTTTATACCTGCCGTTCCTTCGTTTCCATTCATGACCTTAAAAACAATGTTTTATGCCGTAATGATATTATTTATACTTCATAGTTCTATTAAATTCACTTACTTAATGTTTCTTTAAATTTGGTAGCTTCATTTGTTCAAAATTAAATAGTCTATTTTTCAGTTTATTATTCTAGTTTCAGTTTTAGGTTAATTTTTGGTGACATATCTTAATTAGATTTGTCTTTGCGGTGATCGTATAAGCTGAGCGCTACGTTCACACCGTAGTGTAGGGGCGGTAAATTTTGAAGTTTTTTGGTAAATAAATAGATTTCAAATTGGTTGGATTTATTGTTGTATTAATTTAGTTTATTTATTTAAAACATTAACATACAACTATTATCCCATCCTACTATCCTTAAATTACCCCTATCTATAATACTAAAAGGCATACGGATCTATACCTTCATCACGACGATCGCGCAACAAAAAACAAGGCTACAGCTTTAACCGTTTGTGCGATTTCCGTGCAAGTTTTACCAAATGATAGGAAATTCTTGTCTCGAGTGCCCTAGCCTTATGTGTTTTTTCTGTAGGATGCATAGTTTTTGTGGAAAAAAATAATTAATGTGAATTTTTGGATTTTTGTTTTTAAAACTGAGACAAAGCTCAAGTACTATTTGAAAATTTTAAGATGAATATCACCGAGAAAATATTATGACACATTTTTTGACATTGTCAATCTTCTGAACATGATAATATTTTTGGAATAAAAACAACACATTTTTATGATGATCTAAATGCAATCAAAAACAAATGAATGAAATGAAATGCTGGTGGTATTCGAACAAGTATGTATTATTTAAAATGTTATTTTTATGAAATCTTTATAATCACTTCTTCAGGTTGTCATTTTTAATGCAAAATATCTATAAATCATCACAAGTGGAGTTAGGAAAGGTTCTTATATGTCAGAATTCAAACAGAATTATTGTAGACATGTGCGTGATATGAATTTAATGCATTCAACGTATATATTTGGTTTGAAGCATGAAACAGACTGAAGAATCATTAGAAAATTTTGTAAAACACTATCGGCGGAGCATGTTGCGTGGGCAGTTTGGGTGGGCAGGTTGGGTGGGCAGTTTGGGTGGGCAATTTGGGTGGGCATGTTGCGTGGGCAGTTTGGGTGGGCAATTTGGGTGGGCATTTTGCGTGGGCAGTTTGGGTGGGCAGTTTGGGTGGGCAGGTTGCGTGGGCAGTTTGGGTGGGCAGGTTGCGTGGGCAGTTTGGGTGGGCAGTTTGGGTGGGCAGTTTGGGTGGGCAGGTTGCGTGGGCAATTTGGGTGGGCATGTTGCGTGGGCAGTTTGGGTGGGCAATTTGGGTGGGCATTTTGCGTGGGCAGTTCGGGTGGGCAGGTTGCGTAGGCAATTTGGGTGGGCATGTTGCGTGGGCAGTTTGGGTGGGCAATTTGGGTGGGCATTTTGCGTGGGCAGTTTGGGTGGGCAGTTTGGGTGGGCAATTTGGGTGGGCAGGTTTCGTGGGCAGTTTGGGTGGGCAGGTTCTGCTTCACTATCGGCGGAGCCCTAGGAGGAGCTCGGCCGAAGGCCGGGCTTCTGCTAGTCCTATACTAAAAATTATGAGCGTGACACGTTTTATTTAAGTAGATTTGTTGTGCGCAAGGCTATGGTTACCATCTTTCTCTCTTTCCGGAGTTTAAATTATTTTTCCCTGCCTTAAGTAAGATCCGGGGACTTGTCGTGAGTAACTTCAAGCGGGCGAACGTGTTGAAGAAAATTTAAGTTGCGAGTCAGCAATCACTTAAAAGTAATTCCGGTCGAGTAGAAATATTCGTTGGGAATATTACCCTTATTTGGGGATCAGTCGCCGGATTACGGATTTCGTTAGGAGGTTTTTGGTGATTTGTGAATCAACCTCCCGCGGAGTTCCCACGTGGGGATCAAATTAAGTGTACGTGGTTCGCGACTTAATTATTTTGTTCGTAACATTTTCCAACATCTCGCCACGGGCTGAAGGCATCGTCGGGGGACAGTTAGCTTACGGGGTGGACATCTCCAGCTGGTGTAGCGCTGCCTGGCATCGTCCGCATTCCGCTGACCGACTGCAATCATCCCCACCACCATTCCTGGCTACCTACCGCCACTAGAGATAAGTCGTACAGACATCATTTATATTTTTTTAACAACTTTTATTTGAGGCACTGAAGACGTTTGAAAACTTGTTAACATTAATTTTTGTTCCTTTTTACCTCTCGCTAAGAGAGGTATTGCATTCATGCTAAAAATCGCATATCCAGATTTTATTGAATAAGCACGTTTTAAGGTCTCTACAATCCGATTTTAACATTTTTACGATGATGTCTGTGTGTGTGTGTGTGGATGTGTGTGTGTGTGTGTGTGTGTATGTGTGTATGTGTGTGGGATGTTGGAAGGACGGTTACTCAAAAACTATAAGACTTAAAATTTGTTTAACAACATAATTCCCAATCGGACATTCATGGGAAGATCTGAAAAGGTTTTGGTAATAATTGGACAACCGGAAGTAGAAGATTCTTGAAAAAAAATCTTCTAAATATTATTTTTTGAAAATTTTTCGTGGTAATATTAAATAAAATTAAATTCTCTATCTGATACATTTAAATATTTTATTATATATTCCATAGATTTAGAGATAAAAGAAGTATAATATATAAAATAATCTGTTGTAATAAATTTGACAGCCGAAAGAATGCCATGAAAAATAGTTGATAATTTAAATTATTTGTAACTGACAGATAAATGTCAGTGTCAGATATAATGAGTAATGAATTAAAAATGTACTTGGAGAATCCCTTAGTTCTTGATCTGTGACTATTATGGAGATGACAAGTCTAGGTTGAAGGACTTAAATTTGTTGTAAACATTATGGGACAATGTACACCAGTACTGTAGACTAGAGTAACTTTGAATTGCGAAAAAGCTATCAAATTCTTCTCAAGTAAGTTGTAAATATTGACAAAATCGGAGTGCAATCTATCCGTCACTTTATTAAAGGGAATTAAGGTTATTTAGATGTAACAAGTATGAAAAAATAAAATGTAAAAGAAGATATATAAGAATAGATGCACAATCCAGATATATACATTTTAGACCGCCCAAAATTAATGTTTTTACTAGAAGAATATGAAGAGAAAGTAAACAAAGTTGTTCGAATTGAAAATTGCTGTTACCAGCCTAATATTTATATATGGTAAACTCTACTTTGTAATTTATTGTAACATAATTTATGGTAAAATATCTTCATGTTGAGACATGCTATTATTGAATAATAAAGAAGTTTATACGTCATAGATTTATATGAATATATTATTTGTATTTATAAAAATAATCTTTGCTTTATGCATACAGCCAGGTAAAATATACGGCGAGAGGTTATGTGCTGGCCACATCAGATTTTTTATTGTGCATTCAACTTTTGGAGTGCCTGAAAATTGGTTTAACCTTAGCTTCGTTCACTTTTATCATGCACTCACTTTTGGAGTGCAATATTCTTTTTGGTTTTTCAGATTTTTATTATTATTAGTGTTATATTTATTATTGGATTGCTTTAATCCAGTGTGCAACTTTGTGTTGTTTTTGGTTTTTTTTATATTGTGCCTGGCACAGAATTCGGCACTGTTGTACTTTGTACTACGACACGTCGCGGACTATTCGTCCTCGCATATTCAACTGGCTGTACTTGCCCTGCGTTGTCGATTGGCCAACATTCGACGTATAATTGTACTGTCGGGTCGGATATATCCGCGTCGTCACCTTTTGTTCATATTTATTTGTTTATTTTTATATATACATTTTTTTCAACTTTAAATTTAAAATCATTAAAGTATTATTATTATTCTTAGCTCTGGAGTATTCTTTTTATTTTGTACAAGCCCTTCTTCCGTTTTCAGGCGATATTTTATATTCACGGTAGGTAAACTTCTCTTGTTAAAACCTTTTCGTAATTTTTGGGACAAAAATTACGTGGCGCCCATTCAACTTCTTTCGGGGTTGATCACCGAACTTAACCCGCTCCCACCTCCACTGTGTAAAGGCTAGCGGACGCACACCAAACCAGCTAGGGTGCGTTGTTGTAATCGCCTTGCGCGAAGCACGTCACAATGTACATATGTCTAATAGCTTCATATTTATCTTACTAACATATTTAGAAAAATATAGTTATACGAAATTTGAATATAACATTTGCAAGCAGTTGTTGTACTTAATATTTTTACATGCTCATTCGCAATTCAAATTCAGGCGATATTGATGAAGATGGGTGAGCATTGTGTACACTTTTCTCTAGTACTGCGCTCATCGGTGAGGTATATATACGAGAGGGGTAGACCGCGTGGACATAATAGGCGTGGCCTATTATGGAAATCAGACAAACAGCACAGTCAAATATTCCATATGGTTCAGAGCGTTGAGCGTTCCGTTCACAGACCAATAGTGCCCGTTTAGAAACAGAGTGAAGCGCTCGGAAGTCGTCGAAATATCCTCTCGAGTTTGGGAAAATAACACTAAAGGCTAGAAAGTAGCATAATAGATTGAAAAAATTCTGCTACATCGAAATATGAAGAAAAATATTTAATCAAGAAATGAAAAGTACAGTAAAAATACAATATTCATCACCCTTTTCTTTTCGGTGGAAAAGTTAAACATTTTTATTGTGTATCCAGTGATGTAAGATTTTTTAGAGTTCATAAAAACAAATAAAGAAGAACTCCTATCTTAAAAGAACCAATTAATTTCTCGCTTATTTATCCATTTATTTACATAACTTGATTTATACAAAAACAAATATTAAATAATAGTGGTTGCTATTTTATGATATCAATGTCGGTTGTAGGGTAATTAATAGCAACTTTGTAATTTCAAAAAATGTAACGTAGATACTATTTTTTCATAAATTTGAGAAATAAGCAAAATTTACATTCCAAAGATGTTACTAAACAAAAAACAATCCATATTTAAATAATAAAAAAATGGCAGGCATTTGACATAATGGTTCGAAGAACGCTAAAATGATAGGTCATGTAAAAAAAAGATTAATAATAGTTAAGCTACTGTTATTATGCTCTTATTACAATTTTAAGAAACGTTAAAACTCTCATTTCTAATTTAAGGAAAGTCATTCTGAGGAAAGTTTAATATAAAAATAAAACAAGATTTTATTTATTTATTTGTATGTGATTTTACTATTTTTTTATTGCAAGGCCTCCTATTTCAGCGTATCTTAAGGCATATTTCAAATACCCGTCATGAGTCAAAGTAAAAAAAACAAATCTTTTAAAAACAATAAGGAAACAGTTACATAAAACATAATTTTCTTGCGCAATTTTTGGAATTTTTTTTTTCTCGATGGTATCTAATATGTATTTCGGTTCACGTACAGACAAAGATCTTGTATGTCTTGGGTAAACTAATTCAGGAAGTAAACAATTCATATAAAAAAAATCTAGATTTGGAACTATTTCATTCCAGAAATCATCTTCGTTTTTATGTTTGTTAGCGAACAACGAAATTGTTGAGCATGATTTGATATTTCATAAAGTTTTTGTAACATATATGTAGCTTAAATTTACAATTTTTCTACCGCTCATCTCAAATTTAAAATCACTATTTGATGTTTGTATATTCATTTCGGCTACATTTTCTTGCAAAATTAAGTATGTACGTATGTATATACTGCCGAATATATGGCGAAAGAAATTAATAAAAACAAAAAACAAATATGTAGGTACCTACTAGTTCATTATCTACATATGTTTTGCAGCCTTCGCCTTCATTGTAATTTCGAATACTCAAAAGTATTGCATTCTGCAGTATTTCCCTAAACCATGCCTTCGCCTTCATTGTAATTTCGAATACTCAAAATATTGCATTCTGCTGTACTTTCCTCAACCATGCCCTTAACTGTTTCACTTCGTGTAAAAAGAATATTTTAGCTTTTGGTGTAAAAAAAAAAGAAAAACAAAAAAAATGTAACAATAAAAAAATTCCGCCCGAAATTAAATTTAACTTGTTTTTCCTCCAAACTTAAATATTGTTTGCAATTACTAAATACCAAAAAAATGTCCCTTGTGGTAAATTCTCCGAGGTAACCTTTGAAGTGACGCCTGTTAAGCTGTAACAACGCTACAAGATATATTGTCAGTATTTAAATCTGGGAATAAAAGTGAATATACCCCCCTCCCCTGAAATGTGATTAATTAGCGCACCATTAATATTGCCTAGGCAATGGGATAATTCGACAAAATCATAAATACTTTGTAATTTACAACTATGACCTTTTTATGACCAAACATAAAAATATAAGACTTACCCAAGGTAACTTAACCAAATCTATTTAGTATAGTAATAAATTACAATGTGCCCGATTTACCACATTGGGTATTATGAATACTGCATCATTAATCACATCCTCCATAACAGGTACAGTGTGCTTGTTTAGTTTTGGTTGCAGCATATGGATAACTTTTTTTATTAATCTGTCAAAAAAAAATACTGGTTATCAATTTATTTGGATGTCCTCATACTACTAAAAATGCGTATATATAATTTGTATAATATTCAGTCTCGGCAGAATGTCTATGTTTCTATTTCAGTGACACATACTTTACGTTTAATTTTAAAAATACATGAAAATATTATTACAAAAGTTGTTCAAAGTTTAAATAAAAACACAAGTTTTTGAATGCACTGGTTGCTAATCGCTACTTTTTGAATAAATTAGAACATTTAGTTGATATAAAAGTGCCTGAGTGGCTCGTCGCGAATCTGGGGTCCCGGGTTCGATCCTGACCGACGCCAAAATTTACTTCGATTTTTAATGGCACAAAATTGATTCCTGTGGTGCACCCTCCACGCCAACAATGAGTGCCCATGAGATGACGCCTAGTAAGCGCCCGCACGGTGCAAATATTTCATCATTACATATATCTGTGTACAAAGCAGATTGGCACTCCCATTGATGGGTAATATGGCGTCATGACATATTTATTTAATTTTATTTAAAAGTTTAGAAAGACAAAAATGTTACAAAAGTTATCCAGATTAAATTAATAGTTTATATTTAAAACTTTTCACAGATTTGTAACTGTTTGCATGTATAGAGCAGTTCACCTAGTGTCGCATTTGTACATTGTACATTGTATGGAATGTTGTGAGTGTCCCTTTCATCATCCCATCTTCATCTATGCAATTTATACACCGTGAAATTTACAAAAATGCAACAATTAACTCACCCCCATATATCAACATTGTAATAAGATGTAAAATCTTTAAATACAATACATTGTACATTGTACAGTTTTCTATGTTTGCATGTAGATTAATAAACTTTATTAAAAAACTATTAACATTTGTCAATTTGTGAAATATTTATAATATAAACCAAGATTTTTATTTTTTATTTTTTCAACATAACTTTTATTGTCTATTATATTTTTAACTTCTTTTCTCATAGGTAATTACATATTCAAATTTAACCAAAAATGAACAATTGATAACCTGCGTTTTAAATGTGGACAAAAATAAATTTATCGTAATAACTTTTTCAAAATACGAGTTCTTTACTTAAAATGAAAATAGAAAAATTGACAATCTGGTCACCTGTTTACTATAGAAATTTTATGTGTGCAAATCTTGTTAAGCAGGTTGAAAACATCCAAAATGTTTTATAACGAGAATTGTCAGGTTAATTCCACATGCTGCAATCTAAACGAGTTCTCAAATTTGCCGTATTAAATTAATAATGGAATAAAAATTGTCAAATATTTTTTATAAAAAGAAATTAAACTAAGAACATAGATTAATTAGGTCTCAGTGACGATTTTAATGAAGAATATATATATATATATATATATATATATATATATATTCTTCATTAAAAACGTCACTGAGACCTAATTAATCTATGTTCTTAGTTTAATTTCTTTTTATAAAATATATACATATATATATATATATATATATATATATATATATATATATATATATATATATATGTATATATATATATATATATATATATATATATATATATATATATATATATATTTATTCCTTTTTGTGTGGTCTTCAAAAAGCATTTGTAGATAATCCCATATTCTTTTGAAACTACTTCCACCATAATATTCCTTTATAAAAAAAACACGTTCTCCATTCGAATAAACATTCATTATTTAATAGTTTTTTTCAAAAAAATGACAGATTACCAATAAAATAATATTGTTTTTAGACGATAACTTCAGAAAATAATAGTTATGGCGATAGTACTTTAGAAAGTTGAAAACATCACACACTAACATTATATGATATGGTGATATCGCAATGATGAGACATAGCCCACACAGCTTTGCTTTGTTTATTGCTATTGTTGATTGTTTGAGAAAAATACTAGGTTTTTCCTTTTGAAATAAAATTGTCGAAAATACACGCTTGAAAGTAATATCGTATTGCTCGTGTTTTGACACGTTCGGTTACACCTCGTTCGTCAAACTTCACACTAGCACGTTATATCTCACTTTCGATACTCGTTATGAAATATACTATTTCTATAATGTCACGAATATTGCTTCTAATTTATGAAATTTTTGAAATGTCTTAAAAATATGAAGAAACCAAAAACATTATTAAAACCTAACAATAGTTTTGTATGCAGTTTTCAATTCTGTACAACTTTGCACTCTATAGCTTTGCCGTGAAATGAATAGGAGAGCAGGATATTGCATAAAACTAAAATCCCTATGCTCACACATGTGGCAAGGCGTGATGAGAACGAACGAAATCAGTGAATAGAAAGGGACTAAATTGTTTAAATCAAAAGTATCGCGAAGCTAAAATGTCATTGCATATCGGAGAGAGGTCAATCAGTTGAGATCGGCCTCCAACCAAAACTCGTGCATGCAGTTTATCATAACGCCAACGCGTTTATGATTTAACGGTACGCATTTAGTTATAAGTATTTGTTTAGTGTTACTTTGTTTGTATGTAATCACCCTAGTTTATTTTAAGGGTGTAACAGAAATAAGTACATTAAATTTAACCAATGATAATAACTTTTTTTCGCAATCTCAATTTATTTATTTTTTTAGCATTTTACCCCCCCCCCTCCCTCATAAATTAACGATTAATAATATAAACCACTAGCAATAACAATGAAACAATTGTTTTTTTATAAATGTGAGTTGTCAGCTTTTCCAAATAAATTTTGACAAATAAATCGACTAATAATTATTATAAAAGTTATAATCAGTAAAGATGCCTGCCTTTACGGATAGTTAGTATACAGACATTGTGCTGACCTATGGTAAAGCTCAGAGAAATGCTGCCAAAGCCCAGCAAATTTATTTGGACCGTTTCCCGAATCATCATCTTCCAAACATTCGCACCTTTTTACATGTATGTATGTAAATAAAATAAGTGTTGATTCTCAGCCAGGTTTTAGAACTCGAAGAATAGCAGTACAACACAAAATGTCACATATGACAATTTGGAGGATATTAAAATAACAATAGTTACATTATTTCGTCGACGCCTCCAGAGTGTATTGACAACGACGGTGGCCATTTTGAACATTTACTGTGATTTCATTTAGGCCTGCATTACTTTTAATCATCTTTATGCGTTTTCTTGTTCCGTCAATTATAGAGTTGTCCTTGATCGACTGCATCCTATGTATGTCCTACAATTTTTGCATTATCCAAACTTTCGTAACATAAAAATTTGATGTATAATTTTTTTTGTTACCTTTGTCGAAGTATTCTATTCTATTTCTTATCTTTCCCGATTTCTATATAGTTTCACCATCTGGTGTATCGGTCAATGTATGCACCAGTTTCTAACCTTCTTTTTGTATTGACAAATTCATTCAACCTTTCATTGTATTCAGTCGCAGTCACAACGGAAACAATTGCTTGTAGGCTCATGTGCAGAATAGTCCATTTGAATTCAACCATAGGCGGGTAATGAAATACGTAACAAAACTTTGAAGAATTTTATCTCAATATCTAGAAGATTTACAAGAAAGCGTTATTAAGAAATATTGTTGTATTATTTCTGATACACTACGTATATAATATAAAATTAATCCGGTGTTGGTATTTATTGGAACAAACCCTAATCACTGGTGAAGTGAAGTAGTGAGGATCTTAATATAGTAATCTCTTGTAGCTGTGTAACTATTCTAACTGTCAAACAAGCTTATTTAAAATATAACTGTTATAGCAAAACAAAGTGGAAAATTTCAAAATGTTTAGGGTTATGTATAATCTCGGTATATGTTCTAGGGTTAATAGATATGCCAATTGATACATATTTTATTAATTTCTACAAAATTTAAAGTGGTGTCGAACCATCTAAAGTAGTTGAAATAAAAACATAACATACAACCAATTTGTTTTTGTTTTCAGTCGACGTGTTTTCAAGTGTAGTAGTTAGGTACAAGAATACTACTGAAATATACAAATGCATGTAAATATTTATTTCAACCACTACTATAGAATAGATTGTAAAAGTGATTTGAAGTAATGGAAAGTAAATAGAAAGTAAATGTGACGTATTAGGTTTTTATTTTGTAGGAGTAAATCCGAATTACAGACCCCAAGGGATAACACACTGCCCTTCCAGAATGGATTATGTTAAAAGCATTAGTCCTACGTGGTGGGCTAACCGCATGCAAAGGATTTTCAAGTTCGAAAATCGATTCACCGCAGTATCTATTTCTCCATTCAACAGTGTCAATTATCTTTTACTTATCTGACCATGCTATTATTATAGTTCTAATTTTTTTAACCGTATCCTTTATCCTTAGTTAGATATTCAATTCATAAATTACAAAATTCACAAACTAAAATTAAAAAGTTACACAAAAATATTTATTAAAAAAAAGATAATATAATTGTCCACTTAAAAGAAACATTTATATATTTCGACACTATTACCATCATGCAAAAAAAAGATAAAGCAGATGTTATTATACTTAACTATTAAGACTCTAATTTTTCCTGTTCGAGATTAAATTTGCCCAAATTTAATGTTATAAAAATTACTCATAAAAGGTATGATAAATACAACGTTCATAGTTAAATTAACCAAATTAATAATTATTTAGTTTTTATTTTATTTTTATTTTGTTAATCCTGTACTGACCGGTCGGTTGGAATATCTCTCACAGTGTGGGGTTACCCCGATCAATAGTGAGTATGGAGTCATTTCATTATAAGTTGACACACACTACCGGACATTTACATCGTGTTGTATAGTAGTATAACCGACAAGCTAAAATCTCGATTACTTAGAGTGTTACGAAACTAGTAATTCCTTTGTCTTGTTTGTTTGATAGATCTAATAACCAACAAAATATCAAAAAAATAAAAATATAACCGTAGAAAGTACAATTATTGCGATAATTGGTGAAACTGTTCTAATAATAATATTTAAATAAAATATTTAAATGAAATTACACTTGGCAACTTTTAGATTTCAGTCTCTGACTGAATCAACCTCTCGGTCATTTATCAGAGAATGGCCCACTCAACCAGAACCACAGACGCGTTTCGCTCTTATTGGAGCTCATCAGTGTGGTGCACTAAAGCCTCTAGGAGTCACTGAGAAGGTTGAGCGGATGGATGATAAATATCCCACATAGATATGAAGCCTTCAGAGGTAACTAACCACATGCAGAACCATCTATCAAGAATACCGCGAGCTTTCCCAGCAGTAAATAATAAAAAATATAACTGTAGTACAATTATTGCGATAATTGGTGAAACTGTTCTAATAATAATATTTAAACAAAATATTTAAATGAAATTACACTTGGAAACTTTCACCAGATTTCAGTCTCATTTCGCTCTTATTGGAGCTTATCAGTGTGGTACACTGAAGCCTCTAGCAGGCACTGAAAAGTTGCCAAGTGTAATTTCATTTAAATATTTTATATAAATATTATTATAAGAAAATGTCACTTGTTTCATGGCGTTCCTAAATATGTTGTAATAAAAGAATACTCATATTGATTTTAATCTCATATTTTGAATACGTAACTTTCTTCCAAAATTAATAGGTAAATAACTACAGTAAAATAAAAATAAACATTACATTCCCTGTATCGTGTCATTGGGTAGCGGCAGTAATGGGTGAATATATAGATTTAACATGTGATATTAGTTTTATAGAATTTTTATACATTTTTATATTATTGTAGCTCTAGTTGCAGATAAGTAAAACAAAGTTTGAAATATTAAGAGTAATATATTATCATGTCAAAGTTTCCTCTAATATAATATCCTTATTAAAGTAGTTAAATTATAGAACAAAGTCTTCATTATTCTTTAATCTGAAATATTTTCTCGCACAGAATGATTAAACTAAAAAAATCACAGTCGCAAGTTTTTCTTTATTTCATTAGCACAGTTAAACGATTGAATTAAGTACAAAACGAAAGCGAATAAAACGAGACCCGTTTCTATTCATTATATTTTAATCCATTAATTTCTAGATAGTTGATTATATATGTTCCAGCTTTAGAATCCAGCTTGAGATTCTCAAGCAACACAAACAAAAGATTATCACGAAAGTAAAACAAAACACTTACTTGGTATCCATCGTAGGTCCACGAGGCCCATTTCATATAGCAGTCCTGTGAGTCGAAGGGGAAGTATTCCACGTTGATTTCGCACGATGATTTGTAGATTCCGTGACTCAGCCACACGACCTCGCCCGTGTGTTGGACGATCACGTTCGTGTTGATCACGGCTGTTTGATATGTTGAATCAGCACTGAAAATACAACACAACAATCTCAGCAAATCACACATCCTGAATTTAGTGTTATTGTGAATATATATTTTTACAGTATTTCAATTTGTATTAGAAAGGTGACACATTCAGAATTTTATTCCTATTCTACACAACTACACGAAGACTGTTTAAATGTACAGTGCAATACACGACTGGTTTTAGAATAAATGTGAAGTTACTTTAATTTTAAAGTTTAATCTACAAGTGAAAAAGGCATTAACAGTCAGCCTTACCACAGTACACAGATTACTAAACATAAATAAAAAAATAAAATAAATATATCATCACGGCATATTACCCATTGCTGAGTGTGCCAATCTGCATTGTTCACAGATATCGGTAATGATGAAATATTTGTACCGTGCGGGCGCTTACCAGGCGTCACCTCACTTGCACCCAATGCTGGCATGGAGAGTGCACCACAGGAGTCAATTTAGTGCCATTAAAATTCGAAGTAATTTTTGGCGTCGGTTGGGATCGAACCCGGGTCCTCAGATTTGCGACCAGACACTGAGGCACACGGCCACGAGATCCATTTTATCCCAAAATCATTTTTAAAACTATGGAACTACTTAAAGTAAAGGAATTTTTTATTGTGAAACGTACATATTTTAAAGTGTGTATAAAGTCACTTTATTTTAAGGTTTAACTTTACCTAAGTTTACTTTTCACTGACCGTAAATTGTAATTTTGCATATAGTATGGTACTAGACAGAAAACACTAGTAATTTAATTAAATTGATTAATTATTTGTAGTTTACGTGAAATAAATTTTTAAAAACTTGGGAAGGTACAAATATATCATAAGGTACTGAGAAACATGTACCAAAACAAGACCAATTAGCAACACTATTAGAAAACAATTGGACAATAATTGAATGCAGGAGATTTTAACGCAAGAATAGGTTCATTAAATAATACTGAAGACATACTAATGCAAAATACCAACTTAGCTTCTACACGTTCTACGGAAGACAACATCTTAAACAGAAAAGAGACTTAGTTGAAATAATGGAAAATTATAATCTCCTTGTATTAAATGGGAGAACCCAAAGTGATACACCGGTAAAGTTTACTTTTTTTAATTAAAACGGAAAAAGCACCATTGACCTATTTTGGGTTGATTTTAGAGCAACTGAACTTATCATAGACTTTTGTGTATATCAAGAAATACTTTTGTCGGATCATATGATTTACTAAATTAAAATTAAAAAATTATTTCAAATACCCCGGAAAAGTACAAATTGTAAAATTATAACAAAAACAATCTGGGACAACACGAAAAACGAGGAATATACCCAACAAATGTCAATTATAATTCCATTCGTGAAAGGTAGCGGAAATATAGAAGAGAAATATAAATATATTAAAGAGCAAATTACAACAGCTACGAATAATATAGGTCTAACAAAACAGATGAAAATTTCGAACAATAGTTACAAATACACAAATAATTAGTACGATGAATCTTGTACAACCCTAAAAAGGCAAACAAGGAAATTGCAAAGGTGCTGTAGAATAAGAAATTTTCACGAAAATTCTTTGTCTGAATACTTAGAGGCCAAAAAAGCTTATAAACAATATATTACACTTAAGAAATAAAATTATAAAACCATTATTAAAAATTACTCGACATAAAGGACCAAAAGCAATTTTGGCAAACGATTAAAACTTTGAACTCAACAAATTTGAAATCAAATCCGATAAAAATTAATGAATGGGTACAATATTTTACAAATTATTTTACTAGAAATATTACAAATGATATAAACTTCTTTGATGTAAAATATCCATACCTAGATTCCGCAATAACAAAACAGGAAGTGAATTACGTTTTAAGCAAATTAAAAACAGGAAAATGCTCTGGTATTGACAATATAATAAATGAGCAGTTGAAAAATCTTACCGATTTCTGGAAATCGTATTTAACCGACTTATTTAATGAATTTTTGAGCTCTGAAGATATTCCGAAAGAAATGAAGACTGTAAAACTGTCGTTAATACATAAAAAGGAGACTTAGCGAATTTAGAAAATTATAGAGGAATTGCAGTCTTAAACGTAATTACGAAGCTATTTATATTTATTATAAATAGCAGGATGATGAACTGGGTGGAAAGCTGCAATATTTTACCTGAAGCCCAATCTGGTTTCAGGAAGAATAGATCGTGCACAGATAACTTATTTGTTCTCAACACCATTATACAGACCTCTTTTATGACAAAAAGAATGATGTCTATGCTATTTTTGTCGACTTTAGAAAAGCTTTCGACTCGGTACCACATAACATCTTATGGCAAAAAATCTTCAATTTAGGAATAAGTAGAAAAATTGTAAGACTACAAAACATATACAGGGAAGCAACAATGCAAATTTCTGTAAATAACGAACTGTCTGGGGAAATTCATATCACTAAAGGATTTTTGCAGGGAGAGTGTACCAGTCCACTACTCTTCGCCTTGTACATCTCCGATCTTGAAGATTTTTTCAGATCAAAGAATCTGGAAGGCTACTACATAAATCAATCCACTGACATACTTAGTTTACAATATGCAGACAACATAGTTTTTTTTTTTTTGGCAAACTCACCAGTTGATTTACAGCGTAAACTAACAGTACTTACCGAATTCTGCAACCAAATTCAAATAAATATTAATTCCGATAAAACAAAAATCCTACATTTCTGTAGAGGAAGACCACCCAAACGTATCACGTATCAGAAAATATATATGTCAAGACCAAGAAATAAAATTTGCGACATCGTATACTCACCTAGGACTAATATTTAAAACATCAGGATCATTTAACGATAATACGATGAACAACCTATCAATAGGGAACAAAACAACAGGGAGGATAAAAGATATTATGTCAAAGTCAAAGACATACTCTTGGGAAACGTATATAAAACTTTATAACACAGTACTAATTCCTTCTCTTTTATACGGAGCAGAAATATGGGGTTTCTCTCAACAAGAAAATATAGAAAAAGGTCAGGTCCAGTTCTTTAAAAACGTCTTCAGCTTACAAAATTCTACAGCAAACTATATAATACGAAAGGAAACCGGACAACCAAAGCTAGAAGTTTTTATACTTCACAAAATACTAAACTGGTGGCACAAAGTTTTGTTGATGCCTGAAAACAGATATCCCAAAATCTGTTATAATAAATTGCTGCAACTCAAAGAAAATACACGAATTACTGTGAGCGACAAAAATAAATATAATTGGACAAGCAAACTTGAATACACCTTATCTATAGTCGGACATAAATGGGTATGGGATAGGCAGAGTTGCATAACGACTAAAAACGAAACTGCTAATATTTTAATAGCGTATTCTGAAGAAGTGTTAATCTATTACCTGTAATGTCAAATATTATTAATTAAATATATCCTGACTCGAAAGATTAATATTAATCTATTACCTGTAAAGTCAAATATTATTAATTAATATATCCTGAAAATTTCAATTAATTGGGATGTAAAGATTTTTTTTATGTTTCAACGATTACATTCATCTTTATTATTTTTTTATACTAATAAATAATAATAATAATTATAATAATAATAATAATTCTATATTGTATACAAAGTTATCACAGCTTATTACAATTGATATTTATGGGGGCGAGGCAATATTTCGTTCATATTTTATAACTTCAACGTTGTATTTATTGGGTTGATGAAGATGAGATGATGAAAGAACACCACAAACATCCAAGCCCCTGGTGGGAATCGAACTCACGACCCCAGGGTTCAAGCGGTGACGGTCGCTTCGAGCGCTGCACACACGATGCCTCAACCGGCTTGACCACCGAGGCGGCTTATCTTTTTGTAGTATATTTTTATACTAACTTTGATGACAAAATTAAATTAACTACAAAATCTATTTATTTTATTATATTATTATTTCAATCTAATTACTGTTTGTCACCATAACGCCAATATTATATTTACCTGCACATAACAAATCTACCATCTTTGACTTCTTCAATGCCAAGGTCACCATAACCGTCAATATCTTCGGAAGTACTGACACAAAATTTTACACCTGAAAATTTTATGACATCACCACATATATCTTCTCATGATGAATCACAACAAATAGAAGAAACGCTGAGCTTCGATTCATCGCTAAAATACACTTTAAGACTAAAAATTGATCGCCGAAGGAAAAAATTCCAATAAAACAAAAATTAGAAAAAATCAGGGAAGAACGAAAACTTATAAAAATGGGTATGTGACCATAATGGAGTTTCAATATACAGGCCATTAAATATACAAATTATTCACTACAGTTTCTCATAATAACAATAAATATTAAACACTGTTTCGTAATAATAAAGTTATTTGCAATTGAATGTTTTGGAGAGGTGGTACGGTAACTCGAGCGTGTACATGTACCGTCATGGGACTGTCTGTCGCGCTCGGTACACTATGACGTCACAATACCCCTTTTCCATAACATTAATAATTTATTTCTCGCAAATAAGAAATAATTAAACGATTTAAGAAAGTACGGGATTTTATTTTTTGTCTAGTATCATATTATGTAAAAATCAAAATTCACTCACATACCCGATTGATGATTTGGGAGCAACAATGGAAAATATTTTACCTCCGGAAGTATTTTTTTTAAATGCAAGTAAAATGTAAAAGAAAAGCAAAAGGAAAACGAAATACACCCGACTTTAAAAAAATTGTCTGTCTCTCTATTTCATGGCATCGAAAGCATACAAAAGTATATCAAAAGTTTCTTATTATCAAATAGAACTTTAGAATGGTATGTATCCTGCTTAAAATTTAAATATAGTATAATAGTTGTATTTTTAACACATTAAAATCAAAAATTAATAATTTGTCTGAATCAGAAACGTATTGTATGTATTAATCAGATCTCATTAAGAGCAAATTTATTTTATAATATATCTAAAGATGAAACTTTAGGTTACGAAGATGTTGGTTCTACAAAAATATTTAAACCAGCTTATTCTGTTGCTGTGATAATGTTACGTTCTATTTATTTAAAATTAAAGCAACCATTAGGCTACATTTTTTAAATATAACTTGGAAATCTAATACTTTATATAAAACATTTATAGATTTAGTCCAGAAACTAGAAAATATTGTATTTTAAAATTATCGCTTTTATAAGTGATATGAGTAGTAATTTTATGTTTTTCATATCTTCTTAAAGTTTCGCCGGAAAACCGTATTTTACTGTTAACAATAACAATTCTTTTTATATATTTGACATTCCGCATTTAATTAAAGCAACTGGGAATAATTCAATGAAAAATTCATTTCATTTTGACAATAAAATTACAAGTTGGAAGCATACTGTTGATTCTATATATAGATGAGACAAAATTTCCGCTTGCTTTTAACTTATCTAAATCTCATATTTGGCCTACCAACTTCAAGAAAATGAAAGTAAAATATGCAACACAAGTTATTAGTAGAAATGTAGCAGCAGCGATTGAAACTTATTGCAATTTTAGGATTTTGCCAGCAAAAGCAATGGGAAGAGCAGAATTTTTAAATATATTTAATAATTTGTTTGACATTCTAAATTCCAGTATTGCAAATCATCCAAATAAATTTTGTCGTGTATATAATGGAAATACAGAAGTAATAGAATTTTTTAAACAAGTATTGTTTTTAATAAACAATGTAAAAGTTGTCTCCGACAAAAATGAAAATATAACAAATAAGATAGTATCCATATACTGTAAAGAAGTAGTTTATGAGGACCAACCAAATTATAACACAGCAAATACTAACTATGAAATATACTTGGTAACAGATTATCGAAATTTAAATATTACTGAAGTAAATTAGTTCACTTACGATTGTGGATATTTAATTTCTAAATGTTTAGAGGAGCATAGCTGCAATATTTATATTGAATTTGCAACGTCCATTCAAAATTTATTCTCCCATTTCAAAGTTTATGAAACAACAGAAGCCTCTATTTGGATCCCTTTAATTGCCAAATCTAATTTTTGTACAATGTGTAAAAAAAAACTGGAAATAAACTTTTGAAAAAAAGAAATATTGAGCAAAATGATACAAAATTTTCAAATTATTAACTTTCATCCCCCATGCAGTGAATTTCCACAACAATATTTAATGAAATTGTTTGTTCGCATGCGGTTATATTATTTGTTAAAGTTTCTAAATAAAAAATTTAAAGATAAAAAAATAAATGTAAAATAATCATTAGTGCCTATAAAAGCGCTCCGCTTCGCGTTGCGCTTTTAAACGTGTCACACGTGCTTTAATGGCCGGCTTATACACTTGTATAATAATATACTATTATACTGTTGGAACCGGAAGTAATAATGTTGAACTACTACCGCTATATTGAGGAGTTTACAAACTAAACGTAATAATAATCGAGATAATTGCTCATATACAGGGTGTTTGGCGTAAGTCCGGCACCACGAATATTTCGTTTATTTTGAGAGATACAAAAAAATGTTGTTAAGCAAAATTAAACTAGACAAAGGGGCTCATAAGATGATCATAGCAGAAATTTTGTATCGCTTCCGGTTTTAGCGGAAACGGGTACAACTTTAAAACTAGCATAGGGAATCGGTATTTTTCTATATTTTTTCAGAATGTACATAAAATTTGCTTCACAATGATACCAAATTATCATAGTTTTACTTTCACCATTTCAAAATGGCAACCATCTATTCTCAAAATATGTATTAATAAAATTCCATACAAATTGAAACGTAGCGAGCTATGAAAACAATTTTATTATCTTATAACAAAAGAAGAGAAGAAATTTAGAAAAAAATAGGCGTGAGGTATTATTTTTTTTATTTTTTAGCATGTTCACAACGATACCGCAACAGAAACAGTAAATGTGAAAAACTACCATTGCTCAATATGGCGCCGTTATTTTCTATACATTTTCTTGAGCCATAATTATTTAATTATTACAAGAAATTGTCACTATCACAAATGTAGGTAAATTCTTTTCTTTTGTTATAAGATAATAAAATTGTTTTCATAGCTTGCTATGTTTTATTTTGTATGGAATTTTATTAATACATATTTTAAGAATAAGTCGCCATTTTGAAATGGTTAAAGTAAAACTATGATAATTTGGTATCATTGTGAAGCTAATTTTATGTATATTCTGAAAAAAAAATACCGATTCACTATGCTATGAGCCCCTTTGTCTAGTTTAACTTTGCTTATTAACATTTTTTTGTATCTCTCAAAATAAACGAAATATTCGTGGTGCCGGACTTACGCCAAACACCCTGTATATATATATATATATATATATATATATATATATATATATATATATATATATATATACACATTAACAGTGCCATATAAAATATGTAGCTTTCCCGCCCCCCTACCAGACATACAACCTCAAAATGGTAACGCTTGCAGGAAATTTAACTTTTTTTAACCAGTCTCAGAAAAATTACGCATTACGTATTTCCTACAATCTCTCAGGCAAACTTCAAATTTGGACTCATCACTCCAAATAACGCTATGCCATTGTTCTTGAATCCAATTTTTGTGATCTTTAGCCTTTTTTAACGTATTATGTTGTTGCGATTTTATAAGCAAAGCCCTTTCTTTTGCCTAGTGAAATATAAATTATTATTAATCCTTTTTAACAGAGAAATCGTAAAAAATACCTTATAAAACTTATATCATATTTGTTTCATTTTTCTTATAGTGGTAGATATCGAAATTTGTTTTTCCGATAATTTCCCGCCATTGTATGGTAATATCTCGAGCATTTGATCGACGATTTTGTTTCACAATTTTCCGTAAAGCTCGATGATTAACATTAGAAGTTGGCGGTGGACGACCAGTTTTCTTTCTTTCCATAACATTTCCATTTTCTTTTAACAAATTAATAATAATACCTGTACAGGAGATCGCGGAATCGAATGAGAAATCGAAATTTTTGGTGGCGAAATTCATATGGGCATTAATTGTGGATTTTCTGAAATTTTCACTATATGGCTTAACACGAGTCATTTTAATGTAAAAACTTATCACATACAATAAATCGTTAAGCACTTTGTTGATTTCAACAACGTATTGCGCTGGCGCAGGCAACACGATTTTGTATTGCCCGTGCCGATACAGGGCAAAGGTTTACTCTGTCTACTTTTATATATTTTGTTTTGTAAATGTTAATATTTTTATATAGCAGCCTATGTTTGTATTGATATTTTCGTCGTTATGTATTTTACAGCAGTAGTTATTTGTAAACGAAAGTGAAAAGTCACAAATAAAATTCTTCCGAATTATTCGTTTAAAATCTCTTCTTCGATGATCTGAAATTGTTAAAGTTAGTAAAAGACAACACTTACCCTTTTGCTTTGCTTTCCATTTCAGTATAATTTTCAGTCGGGTCACTTTCCTGGTCTGTGCGTAGTCCATCAGGCTGCCAATTATCATGGACTACTGTTGCTCTGGCTATGGAGGAATGCTTCTCTTCCCGTCGAGTATAATGTTTGCATTCATCGTGGCATAGTCTTCTGGATAATGCGTCGGCAATTACGATGGTTGGTACCTGTCCAATGCTAGACTTTGAAATCGTACTTCTCTAGCCTCTTAATCCACCTGGCCATCAGACCTTCAGGATTCTTGAATTGTAGCAGCCATTTTAAAGCAGCATATTCAGTTCTCATCAATTTTCATCAGTACAAATATTTGTACAATTACTCCACGGACTACCAAAAGTTCTTTTCTGGTGACACAATAATTCTTTCCCGTTTTACTAAAGTAGGGAGAGAACGCCACTACTTCCAACGTGACTGGCATCTGTATCTAGTATGAACTCTCCTTCAGGTAAGGGATAACATACGACCGGTGCGCTTGTCAACGAATGTTTTAATTCTATAAACGCAACTTTGTAGTCCATTTCCGAGATAAATATTCTTCCTTCTTCAGTAAGCCTTGCCAGTGACTCAGCAATGTTGGCGAATCCAAACACATATTGTAGATAGTAAGTATACAAACCAAAGAAACTTCTAAGGCTGTCTCCGATGCCTCAATTTGTCATTTAGGATTTAGGTCTACTGCATACGAATACAACTCCGAATGACACACTAATGACATCCAATGGTTTATATGAGAACACTTGTTGACAACAAAAATAAATTATGCAATTCGATTTAATTTGATGCGTCAGTTAAATGTTAATATTATATTTCATAAATAGACGCTAAGAAGCTACGCTTTGACAGTAAATTTGACATTTGGAACTAAACATTAAAAAAAAAAAAACTACGTCGTAATAAACAAACCATAAAAGTGCAAACAAACCTAAACATACGATAAACAATCACTTGCCATCTTTAAATATTTTTTTTAAATGGGCGCGTCTCTGTCAGTGAAGTTATTCGCAGCCAAACAAATTCCTAAAAATACGTCATAATAAACCTAAACAAATAAAAAAATATCTAAACAAACCTAAACAAACGATAAAACAAAAAAATGTCAACTTTAAATAAACAATATTTTAAATGGGCGCGGATGAAGTGAAGTTGCCCGCCCCCATTTTTTTTTTTTTAAATAAGACAATAAATCTAAATTATCGGAAAAATTATCTAAACAATCCTAGACAAACGAATGCCACCTTTAAGTAAACAATTTTTTAAATTGGTGCGGACAAGTTCACGGGGATTGACTAAGACGATGTTACATAAACAGCTCTATTATAAAAAGATATTTTAATTTTTAAGACTGAGTAAAACAATGACAATAACTATGATATTGCTGCATAAACCCGGTTTAGGTTGTCGATAACATGTTAGTAATTCCGTTCTTTTATTTTTATTGAAAACTTATTGTTTTTGTTAATTACATCGTTAATTTTTTCTGAAAATTTGTTATTAACATTTTGTTATAATTTTATCAAGATGGCCAAATAAATTTTAGAAACCTATTTGTTATTATTATTTCTGTTAAAACAATATTTTTTTCAGTGTAAAACCAGCTTCAGCAGAGGAGCTTATATCGAATATTAAACTGTCTACAAAACGTAGGGTTACTAAAGATGTCAACAAGAGAGGAGGATATTAAAATTGAGTTTGATGCGATGCAAGAAGAAGCATAATTTTCATTTTAATACAGGATGTTAAAAAAGCGTAATTTTTTTTTGAAGGTATATACATTTCGATGTACCGACACACGAGCAAAAATTAAGGTAATGAGGTAATACATGAGACTAAAAGGTGTGTACAAAGCTAGGTCTCGTGAAAACAGTTACAGGTAAACTTTGCACATTATTACAAAATTAAGTAAGTAGGATGTATATATAACATTAAAATGCAGATAAATTTAAAAATAGATAAGGCAGTATTATTAAAAACCGTACCGTTTAACAAAACTGAAAAATAAATTTTGTTAGTTTATAGGTTTTATTTATATTGTGTATAGGTACATTATTATTTAGCGATAATTAAGTTAATATGTTATTAGTGAGGTGTTATATGATTTGAATAATACGTAACAAAGCAATTGAGATATAATAAAGGGAGTTAGTTCGTTGTTGAATTGAATGGTGAAAGGTTAAAATTGTGAATAAATTATTACTTGATTCATCACTATGTTTTTTGTGCATCTTTAGTTTCCCAAACCTAACATTTCGGAAATGGGATAAAAAATCCGTCTTTAACTCTATTAAAATAAAATGTCGAAAACATTTAGATACAGTGATAGTAGTTCTAATGATTGTGATGATAATACCGAAGGTGCTACACATACGGAGCAATGTGAAGAGAAGCTCTCCGCCCATGAGTTTATGGGTGTTTTTGGTCTACGGGTGGGAGAAGCTCTCCGCCCATGAGTTTATTTGTGGTTTACGGGTAAATGAATTGGGTTTGGTTTACGGGTAGAAGTTCTCTACCCAAGAATTTGTTTGTAGTTTTTAAGTTATGGATAAATAATAATAAATTATTAATTACCTGACATATTGTTATAATTTTGTCGTAACTGACTAATTTAAAATTATTTGTTGAGGACACCGTGGGGTCAGGAAAGGCCCAATGTTAGTTCATAGGTTTTATTTATTTTTTGTATAGGTATATTATCCTTTATTAATTAAATTAATATGTTATTAGTGAGGTATTATATCATTTGAATAATATAAAAGCAATTCAGGAATAATAAATGGGGTTAGTTCATTGTTGAATGGAATGGTGAAGGGATGAAATTGCGAATAAAGTATTATCTGATGCATCACTGTGCATCCTAAGTTTCCCAAACCTAACAATTGTTATAGAAAAAATTTAAGAGTCGTTAGATAATAGTATAGTACGTGAATCAAACTTCGCTTTTGCTAGTCCAGTTATTTTAATTATTTTATTTATGAATTAATTACAGAAACTGAGTCGGGTCTGTTAACTGCTTGAATGGGTTGGTTGTCTGTCATGTTATTACAGGTTTATTTAGCAGACCAGAGTTATCGGCTGAGTCGTAAAGGGGTGGCTGTAGAAGAGGTAGGAGGCCACTTGAGGTGTTTAGAATAAAATTACTTTAAGAATGAGACAATGACTTCAGGACAGCTGCGTGAAGTTCATGACGTGTACATGACGTAGGGTCTTAATTTCAACTTACAGGTACGTCCAGTGCTGTAACAGTAATACATACGTAACTGGACGTACCTATAAGTTGAAATTGATACCGCACGTCATGTACACGTCATGAAATTCGCACAGCTGTCGTGACGTCAGTGTCTCATTCTTAAAGTAATTTTACTCTAATCCAGTACTCAATTTCTCCGTTAGCTCCATTAGTTATACCTATATAGTTATAGTTAGATATTAGCCAAGTGCGGGCAATAACAACATAATTCGTTGAAGGATTTTACGACAGTCTTAGTTGCGGTATAAACCAAATTTTAATTCCTTTCTACCTCTCACTAAGAGAGATATTGGATTCATGCTAAAAATCGCATATCCAGATTTTAATGAATAAGCACGTTTTAAGGTCCTTGCAAATTGATTTTAACATTTTTACGATAATGTCTGTGTGTGTGTGTGTGTGTATGCTGGAAGGACAATTTCTCAAAAACTATGACATAATATCTGTTTAACTACGTATTTCCCAATCTGACATTAATGGGAAGAGTTGAAGAGTTAAAGAAAATTAAAATCTCTATCTGATACGTTTAAATATTTTATTATATCCTCTATAGATTTAGAGATAAAAGAAATATAATATACAAAATAATTTGTTGTAATAAATCTTCCAGCCAAAATATTGCTATGGAAACCAATTGAAAAATTAAAATGTCTGTAAGTGACAGATAAATGTCAGTGTCAGAAATCCGGAGACATTACTGAAGACTTTTTCTGGGAAGTACATACATATAATATTTTTTATTCCATTAATAATTAAATATTTAATATTATAGGTACATATTACAAATACGATTCATAGAAATACTGTTCATCTCGACAATGAATTCGAAACATCTCGAAAAATTAGAATGTGACATTATTGGCCTTGATAAGCGGATACGGGGGCTCGTGTCAGAATGATAGCTAGTAATTATGTACATAGATGCAAATATAAATTTTTATTCTAAATTTCGTGTTTTTCCAATTCCATGTGGTTTATTTTCCTAAACAAGTAAATTCCACACTCCTGGTGACAAATTAGCTACGTGAATTTAGAGAATCTTGAAATTTTGAATGAAAAATTCTGACATTTGACATCTCTGTATATATTTACATGACTGCTCGCGCTCTATACTTACGTAACTAAAAACGGAAGTGGCGACAGGTATTGTGCTGGCGTACGTTAAAATATTTGCCGCATTATTACTTTTTGCTACGGGTGGTTATCAAAGACGAGTTGGACAAAATTGTACGTTATCTGTTTCGCAATGTTCCGTTAGGAATTATGTAGAAGATATAACTTTTTTAATTGCAAACCATTTGGCAGGACGTTTTATAAAATTCCCAAGATTAATAGAAGAAAAAAAAATTAAACATAGAAGTAGGCCGTAGGGTCGAGGAATTATTGTAATAAACGAAGAAAGAATTTATGAAAAATTCTTCGTTTATTACAATAATTCCTCGACCCTACGGCCGACTTCTATGTTTAAATATGTTATGGATGGTCGCAAATAATTCTTATCAAAGAAGAAAAAAAAGTAATACACGAACTTTCATGCAACCCACACGTTTTCCCGGTGTAATTGGAGCGATTGATTGTACGCATGTTGCTACTATAGCACCAGCCGTAGAAGAGCATAATTGTATTAATAGAAAGGGATATCATTCCAAAAATGTTCAAATAGTAAATGATTATTTTTCTATTATACTATAAGGTTCTTGAAATTAAAATAAATCTTATTACCGCAAACATGCGATTACGATTTCCGGATTTTAAATATCAATCCACGGTATGCCCCCCTGTCCGTGAAGTTAGCGACCACTTTTAAGCACAAACAATGAAACTTATACCAAAGGTTTGTGATTCGTTTGTGCCTGTTTGTGATCTACAAATAAAACCAGCGACCCTATGATTAAAAAGTTATAAATAAATTAAAAGTGGTCGTTGACTTCACGCCCAGCGACCATATGTGAAGCACAAATGTCGAGTTATGTGTCAAACGTTTGTGCTTCGTTTGTGCTTTCAGAATATATGATTGAAAATACAGCGACCCCAATAATACAAAAAATATGAACAAATTAAAAGTGGTCGCTGACTTCACGCCCAGCGACCACATACGAAGCACAACGTCGATTTATATGTCAAACGATTGTGCTTCGTTTGTGCTTTCTGAATATATTATTGAAAATACAGCGACCCCAATAATACAAAAAATATGAACAAATTAAAAGTGGTCGCTGACTTAACGCGCAGCGACCACATATTATGAAGCACAAACGTCGATGTATATGTCAAACGTTTGTGCTTCGTTTGTGCTTTCAGAATATATAATTGAAAATACAGCAACCCCAATAATACAAAAAATATGAACAAATTAGAAGTGGTCGCTGACTCCAATTATACAAATAGAAAATAACAAAGGATATACGGGCCCCCACCACACATTTAGAAAGTAATAAATTGATAATATAAATTAAAATGTGAGTCATCGCAATCGCAATACAACAAATAATATTAAAAAGTAAAATCTAAAAGACTGTAGAATGAAATTCAAATATAAAAATGAGCGCAAAAGAATACCACGGTTATAGATTTTGAGCTCATTTTCAGGACACATCTTAAATTTATTTATTTATTTATTTATTTATTTAAGAAAATAGGAGAACCATCAGCTCAAACAGAGACCAAATAACGGTTCTCGCTTATTACATACAGTACTACATATAAAATAGTAAAAAAGTAGAAAAGTTATAAAGTTAATAAAAATAAACAAAATAATTACAATAGTAAAGCGCAACGTAGAGTAGTTTTGGCACACTTTTTAAAACCATTAATAGATAAACTAAACAAATCAAGATGACTGAATTTATTGTTGTAAACTGCCATTATTCTATATATGTAAGAAAATTTATAATTATTAGTGTTACTTGCAGGAAGCTTAAATAAATTATAAGTTCTTGTCCATTTAGCTGGAACATTTATGTGAAATAGAGGAAGAATATTGTCAGAATACAACATATTGTTGAAAATCTTGAAGAGGAATAACATATCAAAATAAGTTCGTCTACTTTCTAAGCTATTCAAGTTAAACCTTTCTAATTTGTTAATATAATTCGAACAGTTTACTCTAAATTTATAGCATAGAAGATTGATAAACTTCTTTTGAACAGTTTCAATTACATTTATATTTGATTTGTATTGTGGATTCCACACAACAGATGCAAATTCTAGCTTAGAGCGTATTAGAGAGTTGTATAAACAAATAAGTGTATGAGGGTTTTGGAAAAATTTACATTGCCCAAAAATAAAACCTAATGTACGAAATGAATCTTTACTAATTTTGTCGATATGAGTTGACATTGTTAATTTAGGATCGTATACAACACCTAAATCTTTTATAACAGATTTAATTTCAAGTTTCCGATTATTTATATGGTAATTATAAGTTATTAAGTTAAAGTTTCTGGTAAAGTTCATGACGTAGCATTTAGACGGATTGAGACTTAGATAATTTTGTTTACAGTATGAATGTAATCGTAACAGGTCACTTTGTAATGCAATACAATCATTAGCAATTGTAATTGTTTTAAATAATTTTAAATCGCCCGCATATAGTAAAAAATTCGAATTTTGAAAACATTGCGTAATATCGTTAATTAATAAATTAAATAGTAGTGGACCAAGGTGTGAACCTTGTGGTACCCCTGAGGGTACTAATATCGAGTATGATTTAAAACCATTACAATACACTAATTGTGATCTGTTAGTATTGTAAGATTCGATCCATCTTAACAAAGTGCCATGTATTCCTAGTACTTGAAGTTTATAAATTAGTGTAGGATGATGGACCCGGTCAAAAGCCTTACTAAAATCTGTGTATATAGTACCAACTTGCAATCTTTTGTCCATGTTGGAACTAATAAATTCAGTGAACGGGACCAAATTAGTTAAAATAGACTTCTTTGAGCAAAAGCCACTTTGTTCGGGTATAATTTCACTCTCTAGAGTACATTTTAACTCTTTCACAATTAAAGACTCGAATAACTTCGGAATAATAGAGAGAATGGAGATCGGTCTATAGTTACTTACGTCACTAATATCTCCAGATTTGTGAATAGGAGTAATATGAGAGACTTTCCACAAATCTGGGAAAATACCTGTTTTTAGTGATTGATTGAATAAAATATATAAAAAAACAAGTTTTGATAAATTTAGCAGGAATCTGATCGAGCCCACTTCCTTTGGAAGTATTCAATGAACATAATTCGTTTAAAATTTAATCAAAGTCAAGATAGATTGATTCCAAATTAGTCACACAATTAGAAACATCATTATGAATATTTACCATAGAATTATCATTATTAACGTATATAGATTTAAAATAATCTGCAAATAAGTTTGGAACTTCAGAGTTCTCATTAGTAACATTGTCAATATAATGAACTGTACTCGGTATACCACTATTCTTTTTCAAAGTTTTAGAGTAGCCCCAAAATTTATTTGGATTATTTTTTAAGTTAGTTTCAACATTAGATATATATTTCTTAAAGTCAGTTTTTATCTTATGTTTAACTTTTAGACGTAATTGAGAAAATATAAAATAATCACTTCTATTTTTGTATACCTTCCACTTTTTGAAATATTTATAGTTTTCTTTAATCATCATTTTTAGGGATAATGAAAACCACCGAGGGTGTGAACTTTTATTAACAAATGTTAGAGGAACATAGTCTCTAATGAGATCGCGGATAATGCAATAAAATATTTCAACATTTGCATTAACATTTTGATTATTTAGTTTAACATCCCAATTTATCGCAGAAAGTTTATAAATTAGGCCTTCATAATCGTTTTTGTTGTAATTATGAATATATGAAATATTGGATGGAAGATGCTGCACAAAATTAATATATAAATTTATTTCAAGTGGCGGATGGTGTACATCTAATTTAGATAAATGAGATTCACAAAGATTTACTACACAGTCTGAATTACATAATACAAGATCCAGAATTTTATTATTTGTTTTTTATATTGTTAAATTGATATAAATGACAAATGTTAATAGTGTTAATTAACTCAATATGAATTTCATTTCTTACAGTATTACAAGGTTCGAAGTGATTTTGTTTGGGAATCCAGTCTATTAGGGGAAGATTGTAGTCACCAGTAATTACGAAAATGTCATCAGGGGGTAGTTTCACTTAATTTGTTAAAATGTTGACTGTAGATTTCGGTATTTGACGATGGAGGAATATAAGTCGAGCAGATGTTAATTCTTCATTTTGGAAGAAATATTGTTACCCACAAGTCTTCAGAGGAGGAGTACCAGGAATGTTGAACTTTTGATTTAAATTTAACAGACACTAATATTGAAACATCACCACCATCAGATTTAAATGGGTCATTTCTATCACGTCTATATGTGAAATATTTGTTCGGGTCACAAATTTCGGAATTTGATATACTGTCATTCAACCAAGACTTTTAATTCCATTTTAATAGACAGTCAATAATGTATATTAACAAATTCACTGTAAGGGAATTTACTTAATTTTATTAAAGTCGTTTTCATCTTTTATAATTATAATAGGGGAATTATCTGTTTTACGAACGTAGATGTTGCTTGACTTGACCCATACAAATTATTACTTATGTAAAATATTAAAAATTTAAATAAAACATTATTAACAATATATTTTAAATTTTTAAAAGTTTCGTTAAAACATCTGTTTCAACCACCCACTAATTGGGGGAAAGGGGGACAACTTTAAAATTTTGAATAGTAACCATCTTTTATTACATATTTTACAGTCGAAAATACGAAATTTTACTTGAAATATTTTTTGGTATATATATTGCAATTTTTAAAAGTTATAAACTTTTAAAATCGACAGTTCTTCGAAACCGTTAGTCGGCCATTATCTCGCAAAACAAGTATATAAATAAAATTAAATATTCTCTATAACTATTTAATTCCGTAAAAAATTCCCATTATATACGGTGACAATTCAAATGGAAACTCTCATTTTTATTGCAAATTGAGATATAACGGTCGAAACTAAGTAACTTATAACTGAAACTTTTTTTTTCGTAAGTATATTAATGTAGAATATAAATATTTTTAGATCCAACCTAAATATTTTTTTAAATTTTTAAATCGTAGAAATTGGCTATTCGGATCGAGGAGAATTTAAATACGAAGAAAGAAATTGTGAAAAATTCATGGACCTCGCTGGGATTTGAACCCAGGGCCTTCCTATATCTAGTAGGACGCTCTAACCAACTGATCCACGAGTTCCCATCGAAGTCAATGAACATTTCATGTCTTTTTACAAATCGTAACGAGTACACTCTACTAACAGGAGAGATGAATACTCCGCGCGAACAGAGCGAGGTCCATGAATTTTTCACAATTTCTTTCTTCGTATTTAAATTCTCCTCGATCCGAATAGCCTATTTCTACGATTTAAAAATTTAAAAAAACATTTAGGTTGGATCTAAAAATATTTATATTCCACGTTGTGTGTGACGGCTTAATAGTTCACAACAATTTCTATATATGCACTCTGTTCGCGCGGAGTATTCATCTCTCCTGTTAGTAGAGTGTACTCGGTACGATTTGTAAAAAGACCTGTGAATGTTCATTGACTTCGATGTGAACTCGTGACTCAGTTGGTTAGAGCGTCCTACTAGATATAGGAAGGCCCTGGGTTCAAATCCCAGCGAGGTCCATGAATTTTTCACAATTTCTTTCTTTGTATTTAAATTCTCCTCGATCCGAATAGCCTATTTCTACGATTTAAAAATTATAAATAAGTATATTAATGTTCGTCGTAAAGTATGGATACGTTACAGATTAAGTTCAGTCGAAACATGTTTATGGCTGTCTGGTTCCCTATTTCATACGAGTTATGCGATCCGAAACTTTCGTCACACACACGCACACACACAGACACCAATTCATACAGACATCATCGTAAAAATGGTAAAATCATATTATATGGACCCTAAAACGTGCTTATTCTCTAAAAACTCATCATTGATTTTTTTGACCAAAGACAATACCTTCCTTACTTAAAGGTGATGGAACGTGAAAATCAACTCGGAGAATATGAGTTAACAAGTAGAAGAAAACTCTGGATTAATAAGTTAGAAATTAAGGAGAAAATTAATCCTTACAAGTTTGTTCCCTTCATTTTGTTGATGATGACTTTTTCAAAGTGACAAAATAAGTCTAATGTTGCATATCTAATTCGTAAATTCATTTCATTAAGTATTACATATGAAAAATAATTTATAAATATAGCTATCAAAAACTATACAAAGTATTTCAGTTATTTTGTTTGCAATAATAAACATTAACTTATTGTATAGGTAATAGGGTATTTCACATAAATCAAGTTTTACAATATTAATTGAAAATTAGATACAAGAGCACAAGTAACAAAAAATGAATTCTGTATTGAAAATTATGTTTCTAATAAATTTTAATTACAATTAAAGTGTACATCGTTTTGAAATGGGCTGTGTAATTGCTACATATGAAGAATTTCCAGTAGATGGCGGTGACTACAACAATGTTTGTACAAGGAGTAATCATTTTAAATCTTCACAATTATAATGACATTCTAATATAATATTCTAACACGAAAAACTAGACATGTGAACTAGGGAATCAGACAGGCATAAACATTTTTCGACTGAACTTAATCTGTAACGTATCCATACGAACAAATTAGAAGTGGTCGCTGACTCCAATTATACAAATAAAAAATAACAAAGGATATATGAGCCCCCAACACACATTTAGAAAGTAATAAATTGATAATATAAATTAAAATGTGAGTCATCGCAATCGCAATACAACAAATAATATTAAAAAGTAAAATCTAAAAGACTGTAGAATGAAATTCAAATATAAAAATGAGCCCAAAAGAATACCACGGTTATAGATTTTGAGCTCATTTTCAGGAAACATCTTAAATTTATTTATTTATTTAAGAAAATAGGAGAACCATCAGCTCAAACAGAGACCAAATAACGGTTCTCGCTTATTACATACAGTACTACATATAAAATAGTAAAAAAGTAGAAAAGTTATAAAGTTAATAAAAATAAACAAAATAATTACAATAGTAAAGCGCAACGTAGAGTAGTTTTGGCACACTTTTTAAAACTATTAATAGATAAACTAAACAAATCAAGATGACTGAATTTATTGTTGTAAACTGCCATTATTCTATATATTGTGACGATACGTACCTTGTTGTAGTGTCCATCTCCGGTTATTTGTAAACTTTGTAAATTCATTGCAATGCGCTGTTGAAGTTCATGAATCCCGATCACGTGTGTTTGTGTTTTGGACATGGTGTCGCTCACAAACCGGATTTAAACTATTAAATAATGGATGTTGAGCGTTGTTTAATATTGTGGAACTGTCTACAGTGGGCCTATAGAGAGCCACGCGCAATATAAATCGTATCCAGGTCACGCACTTTGTAAATATAACCCTGAAAATGTTGTACAAATAAAACATATGTTTACCCGAATAATGATCGATGATATTGCTATGTAAATCATACCTTGTATATTGCATTGTTGTTTTATTTGTGTATTTATTTTGTACAGGTTTTATTTTACGTGTTTAACCGTTGCAACAATAAATTGTAACGGCTGTCATGGTTTGACAGCACGGAATTTAGCAACAACGCTCTGTCAGACGTCTACCGTTACAACAACAATATTGTAGCTGTCATTATTTATTTGTATAATGTTTATTGTTGGTTTTTGATTGTTGTGAGTGATAAACTGGTACAATCGGGTTGTTTAATGACTTCTAGTTATTTTTACATATTTTATTTTTATTGTACAAACGCCATCAGCGCCTTTTTACATCAACTAAGTTTAAAACATTTCCCCACCAAGTTTTCTGCGAGATTATGCCGGATTACCAGATTTTGGGTATAAAAGACGCAGCATCACTTGGAGAAATCAGTTCTCGAACTCATCTTGAATGGTCTCCTGAAGATCACGATTGAGTGCGAACGTTTGAGCCGAAGAAGTCTTACCGTGGATTTTGCCACTGTTTTTGGTGAGTGTAAAATCACCGTCCGTATTTCCTTGTGGTGATAGACAACTCCACCGTCAAGTTGTGCTATCACAGGAAATTGCTGCTAAACGCAAGTTGTCAATTTTTTTAAACTTAGCGTTGGATTGTTTCTTAGAAACACATTTCATATTTCATTTTTTTGTACTTACCGTTTTCAAAGACTGTGCCATTGCCGTATCGCGGGGGCACAGTCACCGTTCTTTTGGGGTTGTAAAGTACCAGTTTGTGGCTCGACACAGTTTTGTCGTACACTGTTTTCATATATTATTATCACTATTATTTTACCTACTTTCTGTTGTATTGTATTTTGGGTTGAACTGGAATAAAGGTTATTTTGTTACGGGTTAAACGTGCTTTTTCAACCGAACCTTGGCCTCCCTCCTAGAGCTATCCCGGCCCACATTGTCCCCGTTTCAGCCACCACCACCGAAGGCGCCCGAGTATTCCGACCGACGACTGAAGGGACAATACGACGATGGCCCAACCACCGATCACGACGGGGCCACCGTCACAAATGGCGCCCGAACAGGGACCTAACGTTGAAGAAGACGATGCCACACTCACACGCTCTGGCTGGATTTACACCCTGCGGAAAGCAGAACTGCAGGTACTGCTCCAGGGCATGGGCCATGAGTCGAGTGGCACTGTAGAGGAAATGAGGAAGAAAATGGCGGCGCTGATGAAACCAGGGCCCGCCCGCGACCTGGGGGCAGAGAAGGACGACACGGATGAAGTTGTCGCCGACCTGAGCAAAGCTCCAGGTCCCGTTACGGCCCCCAAAACACCAGTTTATGCGCCCATTTGCGAAACCGTGCGCAAATGGAACACGTTCTTCGACGGAAAGACAGATCCGGTGTCTTTTCTCGAAAGAGTGACGGAGCTACAGGCCAGTTAGCGTCTTAGCGACCAACAGCTTCTTACGGCCTTACCAGAGCTCCTCCGTGGCGGCCCCCTGCAGTGGCTCCGCAACAACCGGAATGATTGGGCGACCTGGGCTGACTTTCTGATCGATTTTAACGCCTACTACATCGGCGAAGATTATGCGCTGAGAACAGAGGAGGAAATTAATCGGCGTAAGCAACGTCCTGGTGAAAAAGGAAAGGACTATTTGACCGATATACGTACCCTCATCCGGCGCTATGGCCAGCTGTCGGCAGAGCAGGAGCTCTTCCGGCTGTATACTAACATGCTGCCGGAATATCGGCAATATATTCGCCGTCGCGACGTCACCACGGTACGAGGCCTCATCCGAGAGATGGACGAATATGAACGCCTCCAGAGGGAACTCAAAGCCACGCCGCCGATCACCAGATTACATGCCCTCACAAGCCCAACGGCCGCCGCCAAGCGTACACCGCCGCCGTTGTCACGACCAGTCAAGACAGGCGCATCTGTGCTCTGTTGGAGATGCGGCCGGCATGGCCACGTCCGCCGCCATTGCCGCAACGAGCCTAAATTACCAACAACGTCAACGGCTCCATTACCCGGCATTCAGGAGCCCAACGGCCATGACAATCGTCTCTTCCTAACCTTGAACATTAAAGGACAGGCGTTCAAGGCACTGGTGGATACTGGCGCCATGTATTCCTTTATCAATTGCCGCACAGCCGAGGGGCTGTCTGACCAGCATGCTAGGATACAACGCGCCCATTCCCAACAGGTCCAGCTGGCGAATGGCTCCACCATGAACACAGAAGGCACCATTACGCTGGGCTGCCTAATCGACGGCATCTGGAGGCGGCTGGCCTTCCAATGTTTGCCCAATCTGGCGAGCCCGATCATCCTGGGCATGGACGCGCTGGCGACCTTCGGAGCGACTATCTGCGCAGCGTCACGCAGAGTCACGCTGCCAGTACCTCCCACACCGGTTGCCCAGGTAAGCGCGATTCAGCCCCACAGGGAGAAGGGTGAGTTGTTACCACGTCGTCCAGGGGTATCCAGGCCAGCTACCGCCGTCAACGCCGTTCCCGAGTCAGCGAGGCCGCCGTCACGCCGCCGTAAGGGTCCGCCCATCCAGCCGGTGGGGTCGCCTCTGTTAAGAGCCCGCCGACAAGAGGAGCGTCCGCAGCCGCCACCGTTGCCGCAGCTGCACGAGCGGGCGCCCCTCATCACCTCTACGTCGAAGCCAGAGGCGTCCCCTACCCCCACCACCGTCCGCGTCGACTCTAGGGCAAGGAGTCGGCCGGACATCGTCATGGAGTCGGTTGGCGATTCGCCGAGGGAAGAGATGTCCCTGCAGGAGGCCCTCCTGCAGCGCTACGGCCCCGATCCGCCTGAGGCGAGTCCGTCTTTTTACAGGCAATCGACTCCATCGACGCCGTCATCTGCCACGCTGTCGCCAAGGACCCTTGCGGACTGGCTGATGGTGGAGACGTCGCCGCTGCCAACCACGCCGGACCGACCCATCACACCAAGGACACCGAGGTGGGCCAGCCAGGAGCTGTTGGACGCCCTGTTTGGTCCGTCTCCGTCGTCGAAGCAGTCAGGCCGGTCGCCCAAGGACGCACCGCCGGTTCGGGCACCGCAGCCGATAACGGTGCCGAATCGGAAACCCTTGTGGGCGAGGCTGACTTCCCAAACGGCGGGCCCAGGGTGTCCCGCCCCGAGAGTTCCTGGCCCCACGACCTTGGGTGTGATGGCGGGGATCGTCCCCATATCCAGCCCCACGTTGCCGCCTCCTCAGCCGCAGCCGCCAACGTCCGGATACCGCCGGAATAAGACGCGGGAGAGCCGTCCTGGAGGAGGGACCACGTGGAGGTTGGAGCAGCCGGGGACCACGTGGAGGGTGGGGCAGCCGGGGACATCACGACCACGACGTCGCCGAAGAAGGCGGAGGCGGCAGTCCACACGCCGCTGAACGGCATCCATCAAGGGTACCGCCATTTCATTTTTGTTTTGTTTTTTTTCATGGCCTGAAAAGTTTTGTTTTTGTTAGTTGCATTTGCAACTCCAGTTTCCCAAGCTCTTGCTTGATTTTTATTACTTACCGTACCGCCATTTAAATTTCCGATTTTTTTTCTCTTATTGGTGCACAGAAGGCCGTCACTATTAATTGGATTTTTCCGTTTTGTTTTTCTTCTGTGGCCGATTACCGTTAAATTTCACTTGTAAAGTTTTCACGTTGCATTTAAAGCTACGGCCAGAAAAAAAAATATTAAATGTTATTCACTATTTTTTTTTTAACCGGAGTAAGAGGGGGATGTGACGATACGTACCTTGTTGTAGTGTCCATCTCCGGTTATTTGTAAACTTTGTAAATTCATTGCAATCCGCTGTTGAAGTTCATGAATCCCGATCACGTGTGTTTGTGTTTTGGACATGGTGTCGCTCACAAACCGGATTTAAACTATTAAATAATGGATGTTGAGCGTTGTTTAATATTGTGGAACTGTCTACAGTGGGCCTATGGAGAGCCACGCGCAATATAAATCGTATCTAGGTCACGCACTTTGTAAATATAACCCTGAAAATGTTGTACAAATAAAACATATGTTTACCCGAATAATGATCGATGATATTGCTATGTAAATCATACCTTGTATATTGCATTGTTGTTTTATTTGTGTATTTATTTTGTACAGGTTTTATTTTACGTGTTTAACCGTTGCAACAATAAATTGTAACGGCTGTCATGGTTTGACAGCACGGAATTTAGCAACAACGCTCTGTCAGACGTCTACCGTTACAACAACAATATTGTAGCTGTCATTATTTATTTGTATAATGTTTATTGTTGGTTTTTGATTGTTGTGAGTGATAAACTGGTACAATCGGGTTGTTTAATGACTTCTAGTTATTTTTACATATTTTATTTTTATTGTACAAACGCCATCAGCGCCTTTTTACATCAACTAAGTTTAAAACATTTCCCCACCAAGTTTTCTGCGAGATTATGCCGGATTACCAGATTTTGGGTATAAAAGACGCAGCATCATTTGGAGAAATCAGTTCTCGAACTCATCTTGAATGGTCTCCTGAAGATCACGATTGAGTGCGAACGTTTGAGCCGAAGAAGTCTTACCGTGGATTTTGCCACTGTTTTTGGTGAGTGTAAAATCACCGTCCGTATTTCCTTGTGGTGATAGACAACTCCACCGTCAAGTTGTGCTATCACAGGAAATTGCTGCTAAACGCAAGTTGTCAATTTTTTTAAACTTAGCGTTGGATTGTTTCTTAGAAACACATTTCATATTTCATTTTTTTGTACTTACCGTTTTCAAAGACTGTGCCATTGCCGTATCGCGGGGGCACAGTCACCGTTCTTTTGGGGTTGTAAAGTACCAGTTTGTGGCTCGACACAGTTTTGTCGTACACTGTTTTCATATATTATTATCACTATTATTTTACCTACTTTCTGTTGTATTGTATTTTGGGTTGAACTGGAATAAAGGTTATTTTGTTACGGGTTAAACGTGCTTTTTCAACCGAACCTTGGCCTCCCTCCTAGAGCTATCCCGGCCCACATTGTCCCCGTTTCAGCCACCACCACCGAAGGCGCCCGAGTATTCCGACCGACGACTGAAGGGACAATACGACGATGGCCCAACCACCGATCACGACGGGGCCACCGTCACAATATGTAAGAAAATTTATAATTATTAGTGTTACTTGCAGGAAGCTTAAATAAATTATAAGTTCTTGTCCATTTAGCTGGAACATTTATGTGAAATAGAGGAAGAATATTGTCAGAATACAACATATTGTTGAAAATCTTGAAGAGGAATAACATATCAAAATAAGTTCGTCTACTTTCTAAGCTATTCAAGTTAAACCTTTCTAATTTGTTAATATAATTAGAACAGTTTACTCTAAATTTATAGCATAGAAGATTGATAAACTTCTTTTGAACAGTTTCAATTACATTTATATTTGATTTGTATTGTGGATTCCACACAACAGATGCAAATTCTAGCTTAGAGCGTATTAGAGAGTTGTATAAACAAATAAGTGTATGAGGGTTTTGGAAAAATTTACATTGCCCAAAAATAAAACCTAATGTACGAAATGAATCTTTACTAATTTTGTCGATATGAGTTGACATTGTTAATTTAGGATCGTATACAACACCTAAATCTTTTATAACAGATTTAATTTCAAGTTTCCGATTATTTATATGGTAATTATAAGTTATTAAGTTAAAGTTTCTGGTAAAGTTCATGACGTAGCATTTAGACGGATTGAGACTTAGATAATTTTGTTTACAGTATGAATGTAATCGTAACAGGTCACTTTGTAATGCAATACAATCATTAACATTTGTAATTGTTTTAAATAATTTTAAATCGCCCGAATATAGTAAAAAAATCGAATTTTGAAAACATTGCGTAATATCGTTAATTAATAAATTAAATAGTAGTGGACCAAGGTGTGAACCTTGTGGTACCCCTGAGGGTACTAATATCGAGTATGATTTAAAACCATTACAATACACTAATTGTGATCTGTTAGTATTGTAAGATTCGATCCATCTTAACAAAGTGCCATGTATTCCTAGTACTTGAAGTTTATAAATTAGTGTAGGATGATGGACCCGGTCAAAAGCCTTACTAAAATCTGTGTATATAGTACCAACTTGCAATCTTTTGTCCATGTTGGAACTAATAAATTCAGTGAACGGGACCAAATTAGTTAAAATAGACTTCTTTGAGCAAAAGCCACTTTGTTCGGGTATAATTTCACTCTCTAGAGTACATTTTAACTCTTTCACAATTAAAGACTCGAATAACTTCGGAATAATAGAGAGAATGGAGATCGGTCTATAGTTACTTACGTCACTAATATCTCCAGATTTGTGAATAGGAGTAATATGAGAGACTTTCCACAAATCTGGGAAAATACCTGGTTTTAGTGATTGATTGAATAAAATATATAAAAGAACAAGTTTTGATAAATTTAGCAGGAATCTGATCGAGCCCACTTCCTTTAGAAGTATTCAATGAACATAATTCGTTTAAAATTTAATCAAAGTCAAGATAGATTGATTCCAAATTAGTCACACAATTAGAAACATCATTATGAATATTTACCATAGAATTATCATTATTAACGTATATAGATTTAAAATAATCTGCAAATAAGTTTGGAACTTCAGAGTTCTCATTACTAACATTGTCAATATAATGAACTGTACTCGGTATACCACTATTCTTTTTCAAAGTTTTAGAGTAGCCCCAAAATTTATTTGGATTATTTTTTAAGTTAGTTTCAACATTAGATATATATTTCTTAAAGTCAGTTTTTATCTTATGTTTAACTTTTAGACGTAATTGAGAAAATATAAAATAATCACTTCTATTATTGGGGTCGCTGTATTTTCAATTATATATTCTGAAAGCACAAACGAAGCACAAACGTTTGACATATAAATCGACGTTTGTGCTTCATAATATGTGGTCGCTGGGCGTTAAGTCAGCGACCACTTTTAATTTGTTCATATTTTTTGTATTATTGGGGTCGCTGTATTGTCAATAATATATTCAGAAAGCACAAACGAAACACAAACGTTTGACATATAAATCGACGTTTGTGCTTCATATGTGGTCGCTGGGCGTGAAGTCAGCGACCACTTTTAATTTGTTCATATTTTTTGTATTATTGGGGTCGCTGTATTTTCAATCATATATTCTGAAAGCACATACGAAGCACAAACGTTTGACACATAACTCGACATTTGTGCTTCACATATGGTCGCTGGGCGTGAAGTCAGCGACCACTTTTAATTTATTTATTACTTTTTAATCATAGGGGTCGCTGGTTTTATTTGTAGGTCACATACAGGCACAAACGAATCACAAACCTTTGGTATATGTTTCATTGTTTGTGCTTAAAAGTGGTCGCTAACTTCACGGACCCTATGCAGGGTGCTACGTATGATGCATTTATCTGAAGAGACTCAAATGTACGGCAAGAATTTGAAAATTGTCACTTACAAGGTGATCGTAATTCATGGTTACTAGGGGATTCTAGTTAACCTCAGGCTCATGACTCCGGTTTTAAATGCCGTAGTTTGGAACTCCTGAAGATCGGTACAACAAGAGACACTTTTCTGCGCGAAATTGCACCGAAAGATGCAACTGTGTAATAACAATAAGATTTATTTGTGTACTAGGTGAAAGAGTTCTTCGCTACGGTCCTGAAAACACGGATTTCATCATTATTTCTTGTGCTGGTTTACCAAATTTATGTATTAATGGACGTTTAAACTTAACGAAGATCCTGAGTTTAAACAACCTGATCACGATCACGTTGTATACGTGGCAACAATATAGGTTTCAAATCAAGAAATGATTTAATTGAAAGATATTTTCGTTAATTATTATACGTTGCAATTTAAAAATAAAAAAATCTGATGTGGCTAGCACAATACCTTCCGTCAATGCTGTGAATTATGTATAAATCCCCATACATAATTTTTTTTGCAAAAGATTCTAAATTTCCAGTAAAATTATTTCATAAACAAAGTATGCAAATTGCACTTGACACTGACATCTTTTTCTTTAGTCTTTCCCATTCGTTACGGGTCGCTATTTTTTATTTTCTTCTCTCACTCATTTTTTTGCGTGTCGTTCTCATTCAGTTCCTTTTCTCTCGAGTCTTGCGCAATACAGTCCTTCCATCTTATCTTTGGTCTTTCTTTGTTTCGTCAAGCTTCTATTACTAAATTATTCATTCTTCTTCCAATATATTCTTCATCTGTCCTCATGATACGTTAAAACCAATGTAATCGTCTCTTTTGTATTTGTGTAGAAACTTCTGACACTACAGTTATTTCCCTCATTCTTTAATTCCGTATACCGTATCTTTCCATGTCTTCTCTAACATCTATCTCAACATTCTCATTTCTGCCACATTCATTTCCTTTTTATTGATACTGACATCTGTCAATTTGAATTATCTGAATATATTAGCAGTTCCCATGATTAGAATAGCTGGCTATATATATATATATATATATATATATATATATATATATATATATATATATATATATATTGTGATGGCGCTTGTCCCTGTTCGGGCGCCTTTTGTAATGGCACTATTTGTGGCGGTAGCCCCTGTTTGGGCGTCATTTGTGATGGTGCCATTTGTGACGCTGGTCCTGTGGGATGAGGCGCCATCTTGAGCTCTCTGCCAGCAAGATTCGGGTTGCTCGGGCGCCTTCGGCGGATGCTGAAAGAGAGGATAGTTGACTGTGCAGATGGGTTAGGGTTTGTCTCAGAAGAAGCACGTAGTTAAATTAACAAACTACTTTATTATTCCCAACATAATGTGAACTTAAAATGTAACAAACAAATAAAGAATGAAAACCCTTTGTAAAAACTGTGACGGACTGAATTAAACTACAAGGGAACTTGCTCCCGCGACACGGCAATAGCACAGTCACTTAACAGCGGTAAGTAAAAATTGTAATTATCTAATAAAAGATAAAGTACAAACGGACGGCGGTTATCTCTGCGAGTGGTGAATTTCAATCATCTAAACTCGACTTAGAAAAATTACGGCGGATTCTCTCTATCCACGCGAGACGGACGGCGGTACAATTCCACGACGACTCAAGCGTTCTTGCAGACTCGGCGTAAGCGGTCTGTATCGCAGCTCGAACCCTAGGACTCCAAGGGAAGTCATTCGGGTGAACTCAAGAACTGCCTTCTCTGGACGGTGCGCGGGCTTTTATATCCGGCATTTGGTATAACAAGACAATTCTCGCGTATTATGAAGAGGGGATAAACTTTACTTTAACATATGACTGACTGATGACGTTTGCGAACGCTCCTTCAACAAAAACTAATTTAATAAAAATTGTAATAATTTCAGGCAGTCACAATTTGTCGTAAACCATCATAAAAAAACATTGTTACAAATATTATAAAATAATATTTTACAATAATAATAAGAATTGAAAATGTCAATGACACGCCATTCAATTCACGGCGAAACATAACCTCTCATACAATGACAGTTCTATCTACAACCAATGAACAGCATAACAATAATATACAACAATATACACGCTTCGTATCATGGTTTTATATTACACAGGTAAGTCAAACATACATTTATTTACAAATCTGTTAAAAATTCCAACACACTGCAATTTATTGTACGATATTACATCGTTGAGGTTAACCCGATTGTTTCTCGACAACAACGCTGAACGAGGAACGTATGAATTGTTCATTTCGAGGGTTCTTTTTGGTTTTTTGGATGAAGGTAGCGCGTATAGCATTTCTTGTGCTTTGCCCTTTAGTCTTAATTTAATTACATTTACTACTTGTGCGTCGCTTAGTTGTAAAGCATCCGTAATTGTTGCTACATTACCAAAGAAACATTCTAAGTCAGTTCCACCAGAATACGTATCTAAATATTTTAAAGCGTCCAAAATATACGTATCTGGTTTAGTGTGCGGAGATAAACTCTGCTGATCTTGGGGTACGTCCATTGTCATATTCTCGTGTTATGCACCGGATGCACCAACAAAAAGCGGTGTATAAGCATTTGAAGTGTTAGGAAGGGTTATTGCGGGGTTTGTCCAAAAGCATGGATATTGCTAAAATGGGAATGAGCTAGCAGTTACGTTCGGTGTTGATATTTGCGTAGGGGTAGCAGTTACAGTTACGACACTAGTCGCATGAATATTACTAACGTGTGTCGTGGTGGTTGTTGTTGTAGTTAAGGTGACAGTGACGTCGTTATGTCTGGCATGTTGTTGCGTTTTTATATTACGAAATTAAGCGAAATTTATGGTCCTTTTTTTTGATGGTCAATTTTTTTAAAAGACTGCGCCAAATACAAAATATGTAACAAATAATTATTACATAAGCAAAACAATGGCCAATTTACCGTTAGTCGCTAAATGTAACATGCGACAAAATAATACTACCGACTCAACGATAATCCTACCGACTGTGCCAATGTAACAGGTTGGAAATAATATTCGTACCGTCTATTGCCTAAATGTAACAGTTTACCAATTAGGCCGGGCTTCTCAAAGTAGCCTAGGGGAAGGGGAGGATTATTACAACCTGTTCCGATGCTTAGCGAAAGGTTGAGGAACCCCCTATTGCGTATGCGGGCAGGTTGGACCGAAAATGGGAGCAGGCGTAATGTGGAGTAAGGGTACTTACCCCGTACCAGACGTACGTCACGGAACTGCTGGGCTAATCGGCTGGAACCTTGTAGATTCCACTTCACAACACTTCACAGGTGTTTAGGATTTAATTTAATATACTAACGCCGGTTAGTTTAAATTAAATAATATATTGAAGTAAATAAGTAACGAGTAAATACAAAACATGAATAAAAACAAGTATACATTATACGTGCGTAGGATAAACACGGGGCGAATATGACAAGGATAAGCGAAGTGATTTCTTTTACTGCTGCCTACTAACTTACTCTAAGCGTTTGGTTGAGTCTTAGCTGGGCATTTTTGCGAACTTGACAAAAATTAGCCGTCTGCCCCCTCAAGCCTATATTTGAATATATCACGCTATAGAATTACGCTTTATGCAATGCCACAGTTGTAATAACGTTAAATGTCAATACATGATATTTAACTGTTAAAATCGTTGTATTGAAGTTATGCGATCCGAAACTTTCGTCACACACACGCACACACACAGACACCAATTCATACAGATATCATCGTAAAAATATTAAAATCGTATTATATGGACCCTAAAACGTGCGTATTCTCTAAAAACTCTACATTGAATTTTTTGACCAAAAACAGTACTTTCCTTACCTTAACGTGACGGAAGGTAAAAATAAACAAATCTCAAATAGTTTAAGTATAATTTATATTACACAAACAATAATAAATGAGAGAGTAACAAATATTAAAAACTAATGCTCTTACATGTAAGTTATAAATAAATAAATTCTACGAGAATAAAAGTAAACTAAGAAAAAGAAAACATATTAACGTAATTATCACTATCTATGCATTATCTAAAGTCGTATTTCTAACACATCTATAGTCTTGTAAAATTATTGTTTAAGTTTGACAAATTGTCATTAATTTTGTTTAAAACACCCAACACTTCATCTTTCATAGCTTTTAAATTTTCTGCAACTATCGATATCTCGTTTCTTTTCAAGGGCGACTGACGCTCATCACTAAATAAAGCAAAGTTTTTTTAATGCTGGAGTAAGCCTTCTTCCGCACTCCTCTTGTTATTAAATATGTTTTCTCTATTTTCATTGACCGTATTACTAAAATTTGGAATAGAATCCAATAGAAGACCGGATTGGATTTCATAAGGTTCTGGTTCTTGATTAAAAGAAATGTATACAAGGAAGTTGAAATTGTACTTGTTGAATTTTATGTACCGATTCAGGTACATTTTTATTTCCCTCTACCGCAGTTCTGTCCATAAAATTTAAGGGTTTTTCCACAAATTTAGACAATTTTATATCGGATGTAGGTCCGCCCCCCCCCCCCTTTTATTATCATTTACAGCAATGGCTTTAATTTCAAAATGAAATAGATTCAATAATTTATGCAAATGATACTTCATTAATAGATTCGGATAAAGATAGCACTTCTTTACGAAATAATGCAATAATTATTTAAATAAAATGTTAAATTGGTGTATATCTAATTTACTATGCCTAAATGAAACTATTACTATTTTTATACGTTTTCATATTTATCAGAATTCTAATATATTGGATTGTGATATTACTATTGAGAACAGTTGTATTAGTAGAGTAGGTATTACGAAAATTTTAGGTTTTACTTTCGATGGAAAAATGATTGTGATATAATCATTACCAAGTTGAACAAACTATGCTATCAAATAAAATATTTAAAACAATATTTAACCCTTCCTCAATTGTTGATGTTTTGTCATGCTAAAGTTGAATCTTTATTAAGGCACGGTATTAGCTTTTATGGCGCGTCTATAAACGCCAATAACGTATTTTTGAGTCAAAAACAAGTGCTTTGGTGTATTGCTAATTTAAAATCACAGAATTCATGCAGAGACGGTTTATATATCTAAATTTATTAACTTTGAGTGGTTTATTCATTTATGAAAATTGTTTATATATTTGTCAGGAAAAGGATACATTATTATGTAACAAAGATTTTCATCACTTTAATACTAGGGGAAAAATGAATTAAGGACTCCTTTTATTAAATTCAAATTTAGTAGTAACTCTCCAAATTCTTTAGTAATTAAGTTCTTTAATAAATTACCTTCAAGTATAAAACAGATAACAAATTTTAGTACTGTTAAGCTAAACTGAGAATTTACCGAACAGAGAAATGCTTCTATTATATAAATGAATTCTATAATAAGTGATTTATAATATTTATTGTACATGTATATTATTATATTTTAAACTTATGACGACGCTTACTACGATTATTAGATAAGTATAAAACGTATTTAATGTTATTATATTTAATATTATATTTTTCTTGCATTATTTTTAGAAAACTGACCGACGAACACATTTGTTATTAGTTATTGTTAAATAATTTATTTACTTTTCAGATTGTCTAGCTTGTACCAAATGCTCGCATTCGTACCGTCACCGTTTCATTCACCGTTCCAACACTTAGGGCGAGAGCAGTCATGTGACTTTGTTAGCCTTGGCAAGCAGATATAATAGAGGCCCGTATTAGAATGACAGCTATTATTAATGTACATAGGTGTCAAGTATCATAATTTTTTATTCAAAACATTATTTTCCAAATCCATGTGGATTATTATCCTCGACAAGTATATTCCATATTATTGATGACAAATAAACATCAGAATATTTTGAAATTTTGAAAGAAAAATTATGAAATATGACAATTGTGACATCTATGTAAATAACTACTAGTCGTCATTCTCACACGGATCCTCATATCTGCTTGCCAAGGCCAACAAAGTCACATGACTGCTCGCGCCCTATAAGTAACGAATTTAACATTTATTGTACATACAAATAATTGAAATTGTATCTCTTTTTTCGTTCTATGAGAAATTTTGTCCTACTCTTCTAATATGTTCAAAATTCTACAAATCATTGACACTATTAGCGGTATTTCTTAAGGATATATGCAATATTAACATACCTATAACTTAAATACATATTTAATTAATAATACAATAATATATATTAAATGTATTCGTACCTCCCAGAAAAATCTAATTTTTGACACTGACATTTTGCATTTATCTGTCAATTACAAACATTTGAATATCTCAATTGTTTTTTAGGCAACGAGATTTATTACAACAGATTATTATATATTATTATATACTATATCCCCAAATCTATACGAGATATAATAAAAAAATTAATTGTGTCACATTGAGAATTAAATTTTCTTTAATATTACCAAGAAAAGTTTTCAGAAAATAATATTTGGAAGGTTTTTTTTCAAGAATATGCTACTTCCGGTTGTCCAATTGTTACCAAAACCTTTTCAGCTCTTCCTATTATGTCCGATTGGGAAATATGTAGTTTAACAAATATTAAGTCTTATACTTTCTGAGTAATCGTCCTTCCAACGTCCCACACACATACACACACATACACACACACATACACACACAAACACACACACATACATCCACACACACACACATACACACACACACACACACACACACACACACACATCCACACACACACACAAAGACATCGTAAAAATGTTAAAATCGGATTGTAGGGACCTTAAAACGCGCTTAATCATTAAAATCTGGATAAGCGATTTTTAGCATGAATCCAACACCTCTCTTAGTGAGAGGTAAAAATCAGATACATGTTGCAAACTTGTCCAAAATTACCGGCTAGATTAATCGATGTTAAATAGTTCATTTCTTAAAATAACTAATACTGAAACTATTTTTACCACATCCTCAAATAAAGTTTATTCTGTTACTTAGGCCCTAAATTAAAAAAAAAAACTAAAAAAAATCGGATTTATTTTTTTTACTTAAAACTATTTAACTATTTTGCTCAAAAATAGTTAGCGAAGACACTGTTTGAACATTTCAAGATTAACAATGAAATCATTATGTTTCGTCTTCCGACGCACCATGGAGTACGTAAATTGTAGCATACTTGAGGCAGAACATTCAATTGTGCAATTTGTGCATCAATAAACAAAAGTTGCGTTCATAATACATTTATTTCAACAGCAGTTGGTCGTGAAAGTAAATTCCTCGTTTTACATGTGGCTTGTGGGAAACCGCCGCCCAACAATCGTGCGTAATTGTTCGTGAACAAAATTCGCAAGGGAAGACTGCCAATTCAGCAAAATCAGTATTGTAGTTTTTACGAAGTTAACCGCGGGAATCTCCAATGCTTAATTTAGCCTATATCCGCGCCATGGCGCAACTGTGGCGCCACTTGACAAACGTGATCTTTTTATAAAGCACTACATAAAGTATTATGTCTTTACGCACATCGGGAAGTCCGATTAGGGTCATCTACGAACTGTATGAAATAAGATTTTAGCTCCGTCCATTCTGTCAAATTCAGTAGTGCCGCTTTCTTAGATTTTATGAGAATACATAAGATATTACTGTTATTTTATTATTAAAAAAATCTGTTGTGGCCAGCACAATACCTACCGTCAATCCTGTGTATTATTTCATACATAAATTTTCTTGCAAAAGATTCTAAATTTCCAGTAAAATTATTTCATAAACAAACTGTGCAAATTGCACTTGACACCAAAATCTTCTTTTTCTTCTTCTTTAGCTTTACCCATTCGTTAGGGGTCGGTTTTTTTATTTTCTTCTTCCACTCATTTCTGTTTTACGTGTCGTTCTCATTCAGTTCCTTTCCTCTCAAGTCTTCCGCAATAAAGTCCTTTCATCTTATCTTTGGTTTTCCTCTGTTTCTTGAACCTTCTATTACTAAGCTATTCATTCTTCATCCAATATACATATTCTTCATTTCTCCTCATGACATTTTCAAACCAATGTAATCATCTTCTTGTATCTTTCTAGAAACTTGTAAGACTAGAGTTATTTCCTTACCTATATTTCCGTGTTTTCCCCAACATCTACTTCAACATCCTCATCTCTGCCACATTAATTTACTTTTTATTGATACTGACATTTGTCATTTTGTATTATATGAATATATTAGTAGTTTCCATGTTTTGCATAGCTGGCTGATTTATAAAATTTAATATCTTTAAATTCTTTAACTATATCTATTGAATATGAAGTATAAAATGCAATCAAATCGTATAAAGACTAATAAATTCTTTAAGTTATAATAACGTTAAATGTCAATAAATTAAATTTAACTATTAAATCTTCAAATGAGGCTACTTACGGTTCACCAATAATAATCAAATTCTAATCAGTTGTTCTTCTGGGTGTAAACTTGAGGAATACGAAAAAAATATAATTTTTGGAATCGTGGTACTGAAGTTATGCGATCCGGAACTTTCGTCACACACACACAGACATACACACAGACAAACACACACACACACACAAACACACACACATAACATACATACAGACATCATCGTAAAAATGGTAAAATCGTATTATAGGAACCCTAAAACATGCTTATTCATTAAAAACTCATCATTGAATTTTTTGACCAAAGACCTTCCTTACCTAAAGGTGACGGAAGGTAAAAAATATACAACTTTATTAGCAAATGTAAAACCAAATATGTGAAAAATAGGATATTGACCTGTACCAGTAACACTGTCAGAAATAACGCTATATAACGGCTATGAATCAAGATAACCTATCTGAATTAATAACCTTACGTTACATCGAAAGTATTGTCAACATCGAATATCGTTTTAAAATAAAATGTCCTAATTTAGTCGAATCAATATGATTTTTTTAAAGACAAGCGTGTTATAACAATCCTTATCACACACGTTTCTAGCCATTGCGAATGAGAGGGATAAATGTATGCCAATTTGGTAATTCGTTCATGATACAGATGACCTTGATAGAACCTTTTTTTACCTCTCGCTAAGAGAGGTATTGGATTCATGCTAAAAATCGCATATCCAGATTTTATTGAGTAAGCACGTTTTAAGGTCCCTACAATCCGATTTTAACATTTTTACTATGATGTCTGTGTGTGTGTGTGTGTGTGTGTGTGTGTGTGTGTGTGTGTGTGTGTGTGTGTGGATGTGTGTGTGTGTGTGGGATGTTGGAAGGACGGTTACTCAAAAACTATAAGACTTAAAATTTGTTTAACAACGTATTTCCCAATCGGACATTCATGGGAAAATCTGAAAAGATTTTGGTAATAATTGGACAACCGGAAGTAGAAGATTCTTGAAAAAAAATCTTCTAAATATTATTTTTTGAAAATTTTTCGTGGTAATATTAAAGAAAATTAAATTCTCTATCTGATACATTTAAATATTTTATTATATATTCCATAGATTTAGAGATAAAAGAAGTATAATATATAAAATAATCTGTTGTAATAAATTTGACAGCCGAAAGAATGCCATGAAAAATAGTTGATAATTTAAATTATTTGTAACTGACAGATAAATGTCAGTGTCAGAAATAATGAGTAATGAAAGAAAAATGTACTTGGAGAATCCCTTAGTTCTTGATCTGTGACTATTATGGAGATGACAAGTCTAGGTTGAAGGACTTAAATTTGTTTCAAACATTATGGGACAATGTACACCAGTACTATAGACTAGAGTAACTTTGAATTGCGAAAAAGCTATCAAATTCTTCTCAAGTAAGTTGTAAATATTGACAAAATTACACATCGATATAAGAATAATCGGAGTGCAATCTATCCGTCACTTTATTAAAGGGAATTAGTGTTATTTAGATATAACATGTATGAAAAAATAAAATGTAAAAGAAGATATGTAAGAATAGATGCACAATCCATATATACATTTTAGACCGCCCAAAATTAATGTTTTTACTAGAAGAGAAAGTAAACAACGTTGTTCGAATTGAAAATTGCAGTTACCAGCCTAATATTTATATATGGTAAACTCTACTTTGTAATTTATTGTAACATAATTTATGGTAAAATATCTTCATGTTGAGACATGCTATTATTGAATAATAAAGAAGTTTATACGTCATAGATTTATATGAATATATTATTTGTATTTATAAAAATATTCTTTGCTTTATGCATACAGCCAGGTAAAATATACGGCGAGAGGTTATGTGCTGGCCACATCAGATTTTTATTTACTGTATTTACAATTATGCATTAAATAGAAAATCAGCCGTTTCGCTTTTATAATTTAGTTAGAAAATAGTTTTGTCTACACTATTCCTTCTATAATTTTAATAAGTAATTTCACTCAGTAAAGAAATAGCATTGGCATTAAATACATTAAATATATAAAGAGAGCTTGTAATAGGACAAATACGGGAGGAAAAAAGAACGTATCCTGTAATTTATAAAATGTAAATAAGATAAATATTACATAATTTTATGAGTTACTCATGTCTCACATGATGCATATTACGAAACGAATGCTGGAATAATAGTATATTAAAAACAAGTATCATAAGGCAATACGTTAACGTACGAGGCCAAATATGGAAATCGAGCTGCAAGGCGAGCTTTACAAAAGGCGTTGACTGTATTAACAGAGGTCCGTGAAGAATATGCATAAATAAATTCGGCAACCCCCAAGCGTTCATTAATTATTAACAATTTAAAAGTGGTTGCTAACTTCACGCTCAGCAACTATTTTAGAAGCACAAATGACCAAATTAGTGTCAAACGTTTGTGCTTCGTTACTGCTTCAATAATATGCATAAATAAAGTAAGCACCCCAAACGATCATTAAGTATTACCAATTTAAAAGTGGTTGTTAACTTCACGCTCACCAACCACCTTAGAAGCATAAACGACCAAATTGGTGTCAAACGTTTGTGTTTCAATGATATACATAATAAAGTCAGCAACTCACGCGTTCATTAATTATTAATAATTTAAAAGTGGTTGCCAACTTCACGCTCAGCAACCACCTTAGAAGCACAAACTACCAAATTAGTGTCAAACGATTGTGCATCGTTAGTGCTCCAAGGATATGCATAAATAAAGTCAGCAACCCTAAGCGTTCATTAATTATTAACATTTTAAAAGTGTTTACGAACTTCACTCTCAGCAACCACCTTAGATGCACAAACGACCAAATTAGTGTCAAACGTTTATGCTTCGTAAGTACTTTAAGGATATACTTAAATAAAGTCAGCAGCCCAAGCGTTCATTAGTTAGCATTATGCGAAGCTTCGGAAAAAGATGGTTTTAAATTTAATATTTTGTAGTTTCTAAACAGCCCGCCCGAAGTTTGTCCACTTTAATTTAAATACGGCTGAGACTTTATTTACCTGAAATAAAATACGTAATGAAAATTAGATTACTTTAAAATAGCAATCTTGTATACCGCAGTGTTTTAAATTAATTAATTAATTTATAAGTAAGTTTGTTTACTTCATATTTTTTTTTCTTCTGGAATATAAAAAGTAGCAATATTATCTAGTTTGTAACGTCTACAACTAATTGATATTTTAACTTGTCTACTTTTTCAATTCTTGTGGGACTGCTATTATGAACGAAATAAAAACGATAGACAAGAATAATACATTTTGACATTAGATTAAATTTTTTAATGACATTCAGATAAATTATCTGCCAAAACTACTATTTAATGCAAAAACATTTGTCTATAAACAATATCGTTTTCGTGAAACCTAGACGCTTTACGGAACCGAAGATTAAAACACGTAAAATGACTAATTTTACTTGATCGCTAAGGAAACAAATATAGTTTTCATTATCGATAATCGCAAAATTGTTTTCACTTTTATGTGTTCCTACTAATGAAATTACCGTACGTACTACTTAGTCTTCTATATCAGCAATGAAATTAATTAGACGCCGCACAAAATAAAAAACTTAGTCTGAAGTCTCGCGAATAATTCTATGCACAACAATCAACGCAGTTGCTCTTCGCCTTCATTGGCTTCGATAATTTGTTTTGTGTTATCAACGTGGAGTAGAGAAATATAATACTCATAAATCATAAGTAAAGCTGTAATTTACATTTTCATATAGATTCATTGTAGTTAAACTATTTGTATTCACATTTCACACATTCACGCTACATATACAGTGTGTCCCATTTAGAGCCACAATGTCAGTTAAATGGAATTTTTATGCACCTGTAGGCGGCCATCTTAGATATTCGTTTGTTTTTTCCAAAAATTGTCATAGGGCACTAGATACTGGGGAAAATCTGAATTTTATTGATTCTTTTTTCAAATAACTTCAACCTTCTATTACTAAACTATTCATTATTCGTCCAATTTATTCTTCATCTCTCCTTATGACATGTTCAAACCAATGTAATCGTCTCTTTTGTATTTGTCTAGAAACTTCTGACACTACAGTTATTTCCCTTATTCTTTAATTTCGTATCTTTCTGTCTTCTCTAACATCTATCTCAACATTATCATCTCTGTCACATTCACATCCTTCTTATTGATACTGACATCTGTCAATTTGAATTATCTGAATATATTAGCAGTTCCCATGATTAGCATAGCTGGCTGATTTATGAAATTTAATATCTTTATAATTCTTTAACTATATATATATATATATATAGTGAAACGATTTCAATTTTCGTTTCGCGGTTTTATTTGAATTTTTTTAGTTTCTTATTGACTAAGCCGGAATTAGCAGTCAGGTAGTGTTTCTGTAGCGCTAGGACCGGCAATTTTTTTGTTGAGACGTAGAGTTGGTTTTGACACCTGGTCGCCTCAGCACGTGTTTGGCATAGTTCTTCCAAATTTTGGGTTAAAGTATTTATCTGTTACCATCCAAGTTTTTATAATAGTTTCTGGTTATTGATACACCTTTTTTGTTAATTATCACACCTTTTGAGGTAAGTTTCTTTCTGTATTTTTTTGCTGTAAATAAGTTATCTGAGCCAAACACGTGTTGTGGTAGCGAGGGTCAGACTGCCTCGCGGGGTTTTGTCGCCTCTTTTTGGCCCTAGCATTCAAAATTAAGGTTTTTTTTGTTGCGAGGCGATGTGTTAAAGTCCACAGTTTAAATTTTATACCATTTGTGTGTGAACTCTAACCGTATAGTTCACTGGTTCCCAGCGCTAAGCGCTTTCAAATTTTGCTATCGCCTTTTTTGTTCGTAATTCTGCATAATTTTTGTAGTGAAAGTGGCAATCTTCCCTTTCACGGTTTTTTTGCGTGATGTTAGCGCAATTCAATGTTTGCTAGTATACCATTATCTTTGTATTTCTGTTTAACTTTTTTGTCGGGTAAAAACTAGAACATTTTCGGTGTCTTTTTCTTATCTTTAAATTTATATAAATTATTTATGGTTTGTCGAATAATTTTTCTTAAACTCTCGTTCAAAATTTTTATAAGCTCTTTTATAGTCAGTTTTATGGCAGAATTTTGAAGACGTAGCCCCGGCTGTTTCGACGTCATCGTAAAAGTTGTATTAGCTTGTTTTTGCTAGCAAATTTAGTCTTATCTTAAATTTATCTTAGCTTTCTGGGTAAGCCCAAATTATTTATCTTATCTTAACTATTTTTTTGGGCTGCCGTGTTGCAACAATTTTTTACAATTAAATTCTGCCTTCGAGACAAGTCTCCAGAGACGTAGAGCTACGACTAACCATTCATCTCCTTTTTCCTTCTTCCTATTCTTCAGCTTGGCCAGCTGTTGTTGTTTTTATTACAGTGCACTCAGGTTTGGTTCATTTATTTGTTTTGGATTTGGTAAAATCAGGTTAAATTTTTGTTAACAGTTGTGACCCGTTTATGCCTATTTTTGTTGGACGACGCCGCCCCGGCCCTGAGTTGGTTGACCTGTTGGGTGGTGGGGACCATCACCGTCGAGGTTAGCGTCGAGACACCGCCGCTGTTACCTGCTCGATTCCTTCGCTTTCGGCCGCTGACAGAATTCAGGATCACTGACAAAAGCCCCCCCACGAACTGGAGGACGGCTAGTAGGCCCCCTGAGTCTGTGAAGCCGGTGTTTACGAGCAAAGCTGCCCTAGTTCCCGGCGCAGCCCTACAACGCTTTATCTCAAGCCGAACGTGGTCCTGGCAGCCATATCCAAGTCACTCAGCGAGCAGGATTGAGAAGGTCGGTCCGGAAGACGCCACTGGAGCTCCCCCAGGTCCCCCCATCCAGCGGTCGATCAGCTGAGGACCCATCATTCTTTTGTAACCCCTTTAAGGTTTGTAAAGGCATAAACTTTTCCTATTTATTTTGGCATTAAAGTTTTATTATACTAATTTTTTCTTGAGTGTGTTATGTCCACTCCTTTCCCCTTCGACATAACTGGCGCCCTAATCCTTCCTTTATAAAGTTTTCTTTCTCAGCGACCCACGACCTCGCAAAACCACCACCAACCATAGAGCTGCCGAGGTAGGTGTGTGACAAAATTTGTTTAGTAAATTTTTTTATTATTAAATTTTTTTCTTCACGTCACAATATATATATATATATATATATATATATATATATATATATATATATATATATATATATTATAGCCAAAATCTAATCACCTCTTCTTCTGGATGTAAACTTGAGAAATACGAAAAAATTATAATTTTTTGTATCTTTCTAGAAACTTCTAACACTAGAGTTATTTCCCTTATTGTTTCATTCCTTACCTTACTAAGCTATTCATTCTTCATCCAACATACATATTCCGCATTTCTCCTCATGACATTTTCAAACCAATGTAATCATATTCTTGTATCTTTCTAGAAACTTGTAAGACTAGAGTTATTTCCTTACCTATATTTCCGTGTTTTCCCCAACATCTACTTCAACATCCTCATCTCTGCCACATTCATTTACTTTTCATTGATACTGACATCTGTCAATTTGAATTATCTGAATATATTAGCAGTTTTCATGTGTAGCATAGCTGGCTGATTTATGAAATTTAATATATTTATAATTCTTTAACTCTATATCTATTCAATATGAAGTATAAAATGCAATCAAATCGTATAGAGAATAATATATCCTTTAAGTTATAATAACGTTAAATGTCAATAAATGATATTTAACTGCGTTTTTTCAAGAAAACTGTTAAAATATTCAAATGAAGGTACTTCCGGTTGACCAATTATAGCCAAAATCTAATCTGGCTGTTAACTTGAGGAATACGAAAAAAATATAATTTTTGGAATAGCGGTATTGAAGTTATACGTTCCGAAACTTTCGTCACACACACACAGACACACACACATACATACATACATACATACATACATACATACATACTTACATACATACATCATCGTAAAAATGGTAAAATCATTGATGAGTTTATTGTGTGTTGTACTTATTTTATTTCTTTCCTTATTTTATAGTAAACTTAGTGTTATTTTGGAAATATTAGTAAGATTTCCATTGAGAAATATTCATTGTATTTAAATAATTTGTTTTGTTAGAAAATTTTGCCCAGAAATCAAATTCAAATCATAAAATATTTTTTATGAAGTCACTCATGACATGTTATAGTGTAGATTGTAAGTAGCGAGTTTAAAATAAAAATATTGAGCAAGAAAGTGATAAAATGAATTATATTTATCAAATAGAATATAATTAATAAAAATAATGGCATTTTTTGTGAAATAATAACAAAATTCGGGAAAAATAACGTGAAAAATTAAATTTTCAGGGCTAAATTCGAAATACAATAACCGTTACATCATTGAAAAGAGAGAAAATAAGTATTTTTTTGAGACTAAAGTCAGATATGGGTTTCTTATAAAAAATATATAACTGTGTTACATGTCGGAAATTTACGGATTCTAAAATTTATTTCGCACGCCACTGGTTAGTTCTATGCATTGAGTGAGAACAGTTCTATTATATTTGGCTCCTGAATTTTTATAGTATATCTATAGTTTAATGTAAACTTTATTATATGTACTGTGTACCAGTGTGTGCATAATTCGACTGTGATTAATATTTAGTGATAAAATATAGTGCTGTGTTTCAGACTGGCTTAATTTTTGTGTTTTAATCGCCTTTGTACCTCTCGCTAAGAGAGGTATTGGATTCATGCTAAAAATCGCATATCCAGATTTTACTGAATAAGCACGATTTAAGGTTCATAGAATCCGATTTTAACATTTTTACAATGATGTCTGTGTGTGTGTGTGTTTGTGGATGTGTGTGTGTGAGGTTGTTGGAGACACGATTTCTCAAATTCTATAATACCAAAGACCTTTTTGACTACGGATTCCTCAATCTAACATTAATGGAAAGAGTTGAATAGGTTTTGGTACCAATTGGAAAATCGGAAGTAGTAGTATCTTAAAAAAAAAATTCTAAATATTATTTTTTTGAATTTTTTTATTATTAGCATTAAAGAACATAAAATTCTCTATTCGATACATTTTAAAATTTTATTATATCTCCTATAGGTTTGGAGATATAGTATATAATAATATAAAATAATTTGTAATAAATTTCAGAGCCTAAACAACTCTATAGTAACCATCAGATGTTTGTAAATGACAGAAAAATGTCATTGCCAAAAACCAACAGTAGTTCAAAAACCTGTTTGGGCGATATTGGCAGCCCAATTCTAAAATTTGACCTTAAGTCTATTTTAACTAAACACATGACAGTGGATAAGAACCGATTCAGAATTTGCCATCACTGACAAAAGCCCCCCCACGAACTGGAGGACGGCTAGTAGGCCCCCTGAGTCTGTGAAGCCGGTGTTTACGAGCAAAGCTGCCCTAGTTCCCGGCGCAGCCCTACAACGCTTTATCTCAAGCCGAACGTGGTCCTGGCAGCCATATCCAAGTCACTCAGCGAGCAGGATTGAGAAGGTCGGTCCGGAAGACGCCACTGGAGCTCCCCCAGGTCCCCCCATCCAGCGGTCGATCAGCTGAGGACCCATCATTCTTTTGTAACCCCTTTAAGGTTTGTAAAGGCATAAACTTTTCCTATTTATTTTGGCATTAAAGTTTTATTATACTAATTTTTTCTTGAGTGTGTTATGTCCACTCCTTTCCCCTTCGACATAACTGGCGCCCTAATCCTTCCTTTATAAAGTTTTCTTTCTCAGCGACCCACGACCTCGCAAAACCACCACCAACCATAGAGCTGCCGAGGTAGGTGTGTGACAAAATTTGTTTAGTAAATTTTTTTATTATTAAATTTTTTTCTTCACGTCACAATATATATATATATATATATATATATATATATATATATATATATATATATATATTATAGCCAAAATCTAATCACCTCTTCTTCTGGATGTAAACTTGAGAAATACGAAAAAATTATAATTTTTTGTATCTTTCTAGAAACTTCTAACACTAGAGTTATTTCCCTTATTGTTTCATTCCTTACCTTACTAAGCTATTCATTCTTCATCCAACATACATATTCCGCATTTCTCCTCATGACATTTTCAAACCAATGTAATCATATTCTTGTATCTTTCTAGAAACTTGTAAGACTAGAGTTATTTCCTTACCTATATTTCCGTGTTTTCCCCAACATCTACTTCAACATCCTCATCTCTGCCACATTCATTTACTTTTCATTGATACTGACATCTGTCAATTTGAATTATCTGAATATATTAGCAGTTTTCATGTGTAGCATAGCTGGCTGATTTATGAAATTTAATATATTTATAATTCTTTAACTCTATATCTATTCAATATGAAGTATAAAATGCAATCAAATCGTATAGAGAATAATATATCCTTTAAGTTATAATAACGTTAAATGTCAATAAATGATATTTAACTGCGTTTTTTCAAGAAAACTGTTAAAATATTCAAATGAAGGTACTTCCGGTTGACCAATTATAGCCAAAATCTAATCTGGCTGTTAACTTGAGGAATACGAAAAAAATATAATTTTTGGAATAGCGGTATTGAAGTTATACGTTCCGAAACTTTCGTCACACACACACAGACACACACACATACATACATACATACATACATACATACATACTTACATACATACATCATCGTAAAAATGGTAAAATCATTGATGAGTTTATTGTGTGTTGTACTTATTTTATTTCTTTCCTTATTTTATAGTAAACTTAGTGTTATTTTGGAAATATTAGTAAGATTTCCATTGAGAAATATTCATTGTATTTAAATAATTTGTTTTGTTAGAAAATTTTGCCCAGAAATCAAATTCAAATCATAAAATATTTTTTATGAAGTCACTCATGACATGTTATAGTGTAGATTGTAAGTAGCGAGTTTAAAATAAAAATATTGAGCAAGAAAGTGATAAAATGAATTATATTTATCAAATAGAATATAATTAATAAAAATAATGGCATTTTTTGTGAAATAATAACAAAATTCGGGAAAAATAACGTGAAAAATTAAATTTTCAGGGCTAAATTCGAAATACAATAACCGTTACATCATTGAAAAGAGAGAAAATAAGTATTTTTTTGAGACTAAAGTCAGATATGGGTTTCTTATAAAAAATATATAACTGTGTTACATGTCGGAAATTTACGGATTCTAAAATTTATTTCGCACGCCACTGGTTAGTTCTATGCATTGAGTGAGAACAGTTCTATTATATTTGGCTCCTGAATTTTTATAGTATATCTATAGTTTAATGTAAACTTTATTATATGTACTGTGTACCAGTGTGTGCATAATTCGACTGTGATTAATATTTAGTGATAAAATATAGTGCTGTGTTTCAGACTGGCTTAATTTTTGTGTTTTAATCGCCTTTGTACCTCTCGCTAAGAGAGGTATTGGATTCATGCTAAAAATCGCATATCCAGATTTTACTGAATAAGCACGATTTAAGGTTCATAGAATCCGATTTTAACATTTTTACAATGATGTCTGTGTGTGTGTGTGTGTTTGTGGATGTGTGTGTGTGAGGTTGTTGGAGACACGATTTCTCAAATTCTATAATACCAAAGACCTTTTTGACTACGGATTCCTCAATCTAACATTAATGGAAAGAGTTGAATAGGTTTTGGTACCAATTGGAAAATCGGAAGTAGTAGTATCTTAAAAAAAAAATTCTAAATATTATTTTTTTGAATTTTTTTATTATTAGCATTAAAGAACATAAAATTCTCTATTCGATACATTTTAAAATTTTATTATATCTCCTATAGGTTTGGAGATATAGTATATAATAATATAAAATAATTTGTAATAAATTTCAGAGCCTAAACAACTCTATAGTAACCATCAGATGTTTGTAAATGACAGAAAAATGTCATTGCCAAAAACCAACAGTAGTTCAAAAACCTGTTTGGGCGATATTGGCAGCCCAATTCTAAAATTTGACCTTAAGTCTATTTTAACTAAACACATGACAGTGGATAAGAACCGATTCAGAATTTGCCATCACTGACAAAAGCCCCCCCACGAACTGGAGGACGGCTAGTAGGCCCCCTGAGTCTGTGAAGCCGGTGTTTACGAGCAAAGCTGCCCTAGTTCCCGGCGCAGCCCTACAACGCTTTATCTCAAGCCGAACGTGGTCCTGGCAGCCATATCCAAGTCACTCAGCGAGCAGGATTGAGAAGGTCGGTCCGGAAGACGCCACTGGAGCTCCCCCAGGTCCCCCCATCCAGCGGTCGATCAGCTGAGGACCCATCATTCTTTTGTAACCCCTTTAAGGTTTGTAAAGGCATAAACTTTTCCTATTTATTTTGGCATTAAAGTTTTATTATACTAATTTTTTCTTGAGTGTGTTATGTCCACTCCTTTCCCCTTCGACATAACTGGCGCCCTAATCCTTCCTTTATAAAGTTTTCTTTCTCAGCGACCCACGACCTCGCAAAACCACCACCAACCATAGAGCTGCCGAGGTAGGTGTGTGACAAAATTTGTTTAGTAAATTTTTTTATTATTAAATTTTTTTCTTCACGTCACAATATATATATATATATATATATATATATATATATATATATATATATATATATATATATATATATTATAGCCAAAATCTAATCACCTCTTCTTCTGGATGTAAACTTGAGAAATACGAAAAAATTATAATTTTTTGTATCTTTCTAGAAACTTCTAACACTAGAGTTATTTCCCTTATTGTTTCATTCCTTACCTTACTAAGCTATTCATTCTTCATCCAACATACATATTCCGCATTTCTCCTCATGACATTTTCAAACCAATGTAATCATATTCTTGTATCTTTCTAGAAACTTGTAAGACTAGAGTTATTTCCTTACCTATATTTCCGTGTTTTCCCCAACATCTACTTCAACATCCTCATCTCTGCCACATTCATTTACTTTTCATTGATACTGACATCTGTCAATTTGAATTATCTGAATATATTAGCAGTTTTCATGTGTAGCATAGCTGGCTGATTTATGAAATTTAATATATTTATAATTCTTTAACTCTATATCTATTCAATATGAAGTATAAAATGCAATCAAATCGTATAGAGAATAATATATCCTTTAAGTTATAATAACGTTAAATGTCAATAAATGATATTTAACTGCGTTTTTTCAAGAAAACTGTTAAAATATTCAAATGAAGGTACTTCCGGTTGACCAATTATAGCCAAAATCTAATCTGGCTGTTAACTTGAGGAATACGAAAAAAATATAATTTTTGGAATAGCGGTATTGAAGTTATACGTTCCGAAACTTTCGTCACACACACACAGACACACACACATACATACATACATACATACATACATACATACTTACATACATACATCATCGTAAAAATGGTAAAATCATTGATGAGTTTATTGTGTGTTGTACTTATTTTATTTCTTTCCTTATTTTATAGTAAACTTAGTGTTATTTTGGAAATATTAGTAAGATTTCCATTGAGAAATATTCATTGTATTTAAATAATTTGTTTTGTTAGAAAATTTTGCCCAGAAATCAAATTCAAATCATAAAATATTTTTTATGAAGTCACTCATGACATGTTATAGTGTAGATTGTAAGTAGCGAGTTTAAAATAAAAATATTGAGCAAGAAAGTGATAAAATGAATTATATTTATCAAATAGAATATAATTAATAAAAATAATGGCATTTTTTGTGAAATAATAACAAAATTCGGGAAAAATAACGTGAAAAATTAAATTTTCAGGGCTAAATTCGAAATACAATAACCGTTACATCATTGAAAAGAGAGAAAATAAGTATTTTTTTGAGACTAAAGTCAGATATGGGTTTCTTATAAAAAATATATAACTGTGTTACATGTCGGAAATTTACGGATTCTAAAATTTATTTCGCACGCCACTGGTTAGTTCTATGCATTGAGTGAGAACAGTTCTATTATATTTGGCTCCTGAATTTTTATAGTATATCTATAGTTTAATGTAAACTTTATTATATGTACTGTGTACCAGTGTGTGCATAATTCGACTGTGATTAATATTTAGTGATAAAATATAGTGCTGTGTTTCAGACTGGCTTAATTTTTGTGTTTTAATCGCCTTTGTACCTCTCGCTAAGAGAGGTATTGGATTCATGCTAAAAATCGCATATCCAGATTTTACTGAATAAGCACGATTTAAGGTTCATAGAATCCGATTTTAACATTTTTACAATGATGTCTGTGTGTGTGTGTGTTTGTGGATGTGTGTGTGTGAGGTTGTTGGAGACACGATTTCTCAAATTCTATAATACCAAAGACCTTTTTGACTACGGATTCCTCAATCTAACATTAATGGAAAGAGTTGAATAGGTTTTGGTACCAATTGGAAAATCGGAAGTAGTAGTATCTTAAAAAAAAAATTCTAAATATTATTTTTTTGAATTTTTTTATTATTAGCATTAAAGAACATAAAATTCTCTATTCGATACATTTTAAAATTTTATTATATCTCCTATAGGTTTGGAGATATAGTATATAATAATATAAAATAATTTGTAATAAATTTCAGAGCCTAAACAACTCTATAGTAACCATCAGATGTTTGTAAATGACAGAAAAATGTCATTGCCAAAAACCAACAGTAGTTCAAAAACCTGTTTGGGCGATATTGGCAGCCCAATTCTAAAATTTGACCTTAAGTCTATTTTAACTAAACACATGACAGTGGATAAGAACCGATTCAGAATTTGCCATAGTACGAATATGGTTTTATATAGATTTTAGCTGAAAATAAATCTTAGATATCCTTTTTTGGCAACATAGTAGTAAAACGTCAAAATACGCTTTTACGTTAAATGAAGTTTAACTGACATTATTGAAGAATTTTTCAGAGATATTGGTAAGTTTACTGTTTCTTGTTGTATAACAATAATAACAATTAAATATTTAAAATTATAGCCATATACATATACCCATCTGAAATCCAGTCAAGAAATTGGAAGAAATTCGAACATTTAGAAGTAGGAGAAAACTTCCTCAAAAAATAAATTTTAAATTATAAAAATAATCTAAACATAAAGAAAAGACATGAGAAATTTATAGGGCGCGAGCAGTCATGTGACTTTTTTGGACTTGACAAGCAAATTTGGGGGCCCGAGTTAGAATGACAGCTGGTAATTATGTACATATATGTCAAATGTCAATTTTCTATCCAAAATTTCGTGATATTCCAATTCCATGTGGTTTATTTTCCTCGACAAGTAAATTTCCACATTTCTGGTGACAAATTAACCACGTGAAAAATTACGACATTTGACATTTATGTAAATAATTACTAACTGTCATTTTGACAAGGGCCTCCATATCTGCTTGTCTAGGTCAAGTATGACAAACTAACTACGTGAATTTAGAAAATCTTGGAATTTTTGATGAAAATTCTGACATTTGACACCTATATACTAAATTACTACTTGTCATTTTGACAGAACCCCCATATCTGCTTGTCAAGGCCAAAAATGTCATATGAATGCTCGCGCCCTATACTTATGTAACCAAAAACGGAAGTGGCGAGAGGTATTGTGCTGGCCACAACAGATTTTTATATTAATTCTTTGCGTATTGCAACTCACGCTAATTATTCTGTCTTGTGCGAGCGCTCAGCTCACAACTTCTGATAATTTTAGAGTTCTACCGTTACAAAAATAACTGCTTATTATGTCTTCCCACTGTGCAATTTGCTATAAGAAATGTAATGCATTAACATCAATTACCTGTGCAAGTTGTGCGAATATTTACCATTACGATTGTGTCCAAGTGCCACAAACAGATTCGCGTACGTTGCGTTCAAAAAAATGGTTTTGCAATTCTTGCGAGTCCTCGCCTTTGTTAAAATCATGCTTAATTAATGCACTAAAACAGCTTATAATAACAATGCAAGATGAATTAAAAGAAATTAAAACAAACATTGCACGACTAGCTCACAGATTTTGAAAATATTATCTCCGAGATTGAAGATCGGAATAACAAGCGCTCCAATATCATAATTCATAACGTACCAGAATCTGATGATACATCGCACGATATAAGCGAGATAATTAATATAACCTCATCTAATTCGATTAATAGTACCAATATAAAACAATTTCGCCTAGGGAAACCCTCTGCTACTAAAACCAAGCCACGTCCATTAAAAATAATATTCAATAATTCATCCGAAGCTAAACTTGTATTGAAAAATTCTAAAAAACTAGCCACTTCTAAATTTAAAACCGTTAAAATCAGCGGTGATAGTACTCCAAGGCAACGGCAATGCTTAAACGAGCTTAGGGGTGAATTAAAAAAGCGCACTGATAGCGGGGAAAATAATTTAACAATTAAATTTATTAAGGGTGTGTCGCGTATAATCACGTTAAAAACTGAATAATTATCTTTATACTATCAAAATGTGCGAGGAATAAACACTAAAATTTCTGAACTATATTTAAATGTGTTACCCATAAACTATGACCTACTCATTCTTTCAGAAACAGGGTTAACTCTGCTTTTGAGGACAATGAACTCTTTGATGAATGATATTGTATTTATCGCTGCGATCATGATCGTGTAAAAACGGGTAAGACTCGACGTGGAGGTGTGTTGATAGCAGTCAACGACACTTGCCAAAATCAACCAGTAGACATTACCAGTCCAATCGAATTCATAATTCAACCAATAAAATTCTGGATATTGATATTATAGTCTCCAATTTAGACTGCGATGTTGAAGAAACTATTGACAGTATATTACCCGAGGACGCCCATCATCCTGCACTACTTATTACATGTAATTTTCAAATTAATGATCAATATAAACTGAAAACAAAACATGGTAATTTTAAAAAATCTGATGTGGCCAGCACAATACTTCCGTCAATCCTGTGTATAATGTATAAATTCCATACATAATTTTTCTTGCAAAAGATTCTAAATTTCCAGTAAAATTATTTCATAAACAAACTATTTAAATTGCACTTGACACTGACATCTTCTTCCTCTTTAGCTTGTCCCATTCGTTAGGGGTCCCTATTTTTGAGTGTCGTTCTCATTCAGTTCATTTTCTCTCATCTTCCGCAATACAGTCCTTCCATCATATCTTTGGTCTTCCTCTGTTTCTTCAACCTCCTATTAATAAACTACTCATTCTTGTAATGTAATTCTTCATTTCTCCTCATGACATGTTCAAACCAATGTAATCGTCTTTCTTGTATCTTCCTAGAAACTTGTAACACTAGAGTTATTTTCTTACCGTATTTTTCCGTGTTTCCCCAACATCTACTTCAACATTCTCATCTCTGCCACATTAATTTACTTTTTATTGATTCTGACATCTGTCAATTTGAATTATATGAATATATTAGTAGTGGCCATGTTTAGCATAGCTCGCTAATTTAATTTCTTTAAAATTCTTTAACTCTCTATTTAAGTTATAATAATGTTAAATGTCAATAAATCAAATTTAACTGTTAAATCTTCAAATGAGGCTACTTCACTAATCACTTGTTCTTCTGGATGTAAACTTGAGGAATATAATTTTTGGAATCGTGGTATTGAAATTATGGGATCCGGAACTTTTGTCACACACACACACACAGACACACACACACAGACACACAGACACACATACATACAGACATCATCGTAAAAATGGTAAAATCGTATTATAGGTACCCTAAAACATGCTTATTCACTAAAAACTCATCATTGAATATTTTGACCAAAGACAATACCTTTCTTACCTAAAGGTGACGGAAGGTAAAAATGAAATTTTGAACTCTTGTACAGTTTATTAAACAGCACTGATTGGCGTTTTCTGGATTATTGTACCAATTCTGATGATGCAGTAAATAAATTTTACAGTGTATTGTATAATGTTCTAGATGCTTTTTTTGTGTCATCTATAATATTTATTTATTTATGATTATTCAACAGGACATTAGTCCCAATTACAAAGTACATATACAAAGAGAAAAAAAGAGAAAAAAGTGAGAGAATATTCACAATTACTCCTACATAATATTACATAATATTACTTAGAAAATATTTATGCTTGTGTACCTAGAAAAGTAATTCGAAGTTCAAACTATCCAACCTGGTTTAATAAAGACATAATTTACGATGTAAAGTTAAAGGAACATCATAGAAAACTGTACAGGATACTGGTGATCTATTTCACCTAAATATGTATAAAACTCTTAGTCCTAAATTTATATCATCTATTAAACTTGCATATAAATCCTTTTTAAGTGATATTCATTATAACATTGTTGATATTCCCAACGGCTTTTAGAAATATGTAAACGGTAGAAAATAATCCTCGAAATTACCATTAAAAATGTATTTAAATGACACTAAACTCATTTCCGGCCCAGAAATAGTTAACGCATTCTCAGTTTTTTTTTTAAAGCGTATATAATAATTCGCCAATTAATACGATTGATCTTAATTTGAATGCAAATAGCTGTACTTATAATACTGTTAGATTAACTGAAATTTTAGATATAGATATCTTAAATGCCATTAAAGCATAGAAAAACGCCACCTCTGTTGAACCCGACAACATTCCAATTTATATTTTTAAAGGCTACTGTGAAATTCTAATCAATCCACTATTCAAAATATTTAACTTATGTATTAAATCAAATACATTTCCTGACAAATGGAAATCAGCTAAAATTTGTCCACTTTTCAAATCCGGCGATAAAAACATTATTAATTAGCGTCCCATATCATGCCTAAATTCTATAGCAAATATCTTTGAGTATATCATTTCTAAATAAATCCAACCTCAATGTAAATATTATATTAGTAATTGTCAACATGGCTTCGCTGAAAAGCGATCCACTGTAACAAATTTGATGAATTTTACTCAACATATATATATATATACAATTTCAGCCTTTACTTTGTGATACATTTTGAAGATTAAGTTTTAAGTTTAAATAAAACACAGTAAGTTTGTTAATATCACTTTTTATTTTACACAATATTTGTGACTAGTTTGGTTAAAACTAGTCACAAAAATTGTGTAAAATAAAAAGTGATATTAACAAAGTTACTGTGTTTTATTTAAACTTTATATATATATATATATATATATATATATATATATATATATATATATATATATATACAGGGTGGGGCAGAAAAACCTATCCGATTTCAAATCCCTTTTTCTCAAAAGAGGGAGCAGGTAGAGTAGTGGGGCAAAACCGTTAGAAAGCCGGTTTTATGCCATTTGTCAGTAGTCAACATGCCTTGGTCTGGTGAACATCGTGCTTTTGTTATTGAGCGGTTTATCGAATGCGGCGGTTCGATAATTGCTACACAACGTGCTTTTCGAATTCATTTCGGACTCGGGCGTCATGATCCTGTTCCACATCACGCTACGATTAAAGTGTGGGTGTCAAATTTTAGACAGACGAGTTCAGCATTGAAAAAGAAGTCGCCTGGACGTCCCAGGACAGCAACAGGACCTGAAAACGTGGCCAATGTGAGAGCCGCGATTGAACGTTCCCCGCGTCGTTCGGCGCGAAAACATTCGCTCGCTTTGGCGATTTCCAACCGCAGTATTCGGCGCATTTTGCACCGGGACCTCAAAATGCATCCCTACAAAATGGTTGTTGCACAGGAATTAAGTGAAAGGGATTTTGAAACCCGTACGAACCTGTGTCGCGATCTCCGAGAACTCCCAAACGACGATGTTGTGCTCTTCACGGACGAAGCCCATTTTCACCTTTGTGGTGCCGTTAACAGGCAGAATTTTCGATATTGGAGTGACGAAAATCCTCGAGAAATCCATCAGGAACCCCTCCATAGCCCAAAAGTGACTGTGTGGTGTGCTCTTTCCCTCCTAGGCGTCTGGGGGCCTTACTTTTTTGAAGAAAATGGGCAAACCGTAACGGTCAACAGCGAGCGCTATTGTTTCATGCTGGAAAATTTTCTTAGACCCAAAATGGAAGAAAATGGCGTGGAAAATGTGTGGTTTCAACAGGATGGAGCAACCGCCCACACATCGCGACGATCAATGGACATTCTCAGGGAACTGTTTCCCGGTCGCCTCATTTCCCTGAGAGGTGATCTTGGCTGGCCGCCGCGCTCACCGGATCTCACTCCATGTGACTTCTTCCTTTGGGGTTACCTCAAATCGAAGGTTTACCAGCATCGACCAAGGACCCTTCTTGCTTTACGAAGGGAAATTGCTCGGGCAATTGAAGAAATTCCTGTGGAAATGACGGTGAAAGTCATGGAAAGCTACCGCGAGCGCCTAAATCAGTGTATCCGCTCCCAAGGACGACATTTGAGTGATGTGCTTTTCAAAACTTAAATTTAAAAATGGCATAAAATTTGCGATATGTTAATAAAAATTTTTTTTGACAAGTTGAGTGGTTTTAATTTTATAACGTTTTGAAATCGGATAGGTTTTTCTGCCCCAGCCTGTATATGAATCTTTTGAAAATAAAAATCAAGTGGACACAATATATACAGATTTCGCAAAAGCGTTTGACTCTGTAAACCATAAAATACTTTTATATAAATTACAGTATATTGGTTTCTTAAATAATCTAATTTCCTTACTTGAGTCTTATTTATGTAACAGAAATCAATTGTCACGGATTCACTTCCACAAATTTATTTGCAACATCTGGCGTACCACCAGGCTCTGTACTTGGACCTCTTCATTTTATTCTCTTTATTAACGATATTGCATCAACTATCAAGTACTCTTATTGTTTAATGTACGCAGATGATTTTAAATTGTTTCGCGAAATTCGTCAGATTGAAGATTGTGAATTTTTGCAACAAGACTTAAACTCAATCTATGAATGGTCAATTAAAAATCAATTGCATTTCAACGTTTAAAAATGTCAAGCCATAACTTTCACCAGAAAGCAGAATGTTATTAATTATAATTACAGAATGAATAATATTTTAAATCGTACTGATATAATCAAAGATCTAGGCATATTATTTGATCCAAAGTTGAATATGACTATTCACATTGAAGAACTAAATAATAAATGCTTTAAAACCCTTGGTTTTATATTCCGCCCCACAATTGGTTTCAATAATATATGTTGTTTTGTAGTCTTATTTAAAGTCTTAATAGTCAGTAAACTGGATTATTGCTGTACAATTTGAAAACCCAGTCAATTGTATCTTATTAATGATATTGAAAGAATTCAAATATGTAAGCTATAAATTACAAAATCATAATCATGATGACAATTATCATATCATATCGGTTAATTATAATTTAACTCCCCTCGAATGCCGCCGTAAAATGCATATGTTGATGTTTTTGTATAAAATTATAAATTATGTTATCCATGATGAGTATATCCTATCTAAACTTAATTTCTATGTGAATAATTGTAACACTCGTTGTTACAACACTTTTGTTATAAACCAATATAAACAAACTATATGTATAACAATCCTATAAGCAATATGTGTCGATTATATAATACTTATTGTACCCAACTGAACTTTTCTCTCAACATAATAAAATTTAGAGCTATTATTATTTCTATTATCAATTCTATAATGTAATAAAGTTTTTTCTATATTATACTTAATTTTCTCTTTATATTAGTTAAAATGTATGTATATTTTTGTATGATATATATATGTTCTCACCCAAAGTGTTAAAATGTTAATATTATTCTGTAATTGGAACTCTGTTCTGTTGAATAATAAAGCTTATTATTGTCAGGCAATAAAAATATCTAACCTCTTTATTTGAAACATTTTTCTCGATTACTAATAAATTAGAAATTATTTGAAAAAGTAAAAAACAACAAAATTCAGTTTTTCGCCATTATCTAAGATGGCCCCCTATAGGTGCACAAAAAGTTCCATTTAGCCGACATATATCTCTTATAGTTCTCGAGATCCCAACGGCGGCAGCTCTAAATGGGACATACTGTATACCCGTTATGTCTCCTCACAACAGTTGAAAGTATGTATACAGAATTTCGGCTGAAATAAAAAATTCAAAATAGCCAAAAGGGTTCAACATGATATCGTACAGCGCTTTTTTCACGTGATAAGTTTTGATTAATCTGCCTTCATCTGCGAAAAATATTCTCAGCATCATATTTCACCACATATTAAAAATTCAGTTAGTACCTGAAAGAACAAATTGCACAGAGGAATCACTGAAATGAACGTTGCTATCCTCGACATTTCTGTAATATATATGTTCCATTTTATAATTTGCAAAACTCAATGTTTCTTTTTTTGTGACATATACAACCCCCGCAATATTGTTATGTTTGCAACTATGTACATGTTCATTTATGATGAATTTATTGGATTTGTGTTTAACGAAGAACTTTTGGTAATTTATGACTCAATGTAACATTCATAAGCATGTTGTAAAAATAGTTAATAAAGTTTTAATTTTTTAAGAGGGGATAAATCTGCATAAGTGACCTCACATTGTTTAATAATATTTAATTTAGTCATTAATTTTCCTAGTAACCTGCAAAAAATATGTGAAGTTATTTAAAATATACGATTTTTACTCGATCCAAAAGTTCCGGTATTGCTGAGTGTGCCAATCTTTTTTTGTACACAAATATCGGTAACGATGATGATATGTTCCTAACGTTTTAGCATTTACCAGGCGTACATTCATAAGAATTAGAATTATAGTCTAATCAAGTACGGATCGTCGCCCTACTCGCAGATTTTTTTAACACTAGTGTTCGTATGTTTAAATAACAGTTCGTAAACAAGCGTAAATATGAGCACGAATACCGTGGTAAAAAGCGCTCAAAATTGTTTTATCGTAGAGTGCAAATCTAAAAATATTGGGGATAATAAGATTAATTTTTACTCTTTCCCTTATTATCCTTGAAATTTGTAAGAGATTTGTGAAAGATTCATTAACTCAATAGGATAGGATATTGTGGCTCAGTTGGTTAGAGCGTTTCACTAGATATGAGAAGGTCCAGGATTCGAATCCATGAATTTTTCACAAATTCTTTCCTCGTTAATTTAATAATTGTTTATTTTTTAGTCTACATCACTCAGAAACGCGCAATGTAAAATTGAATTACGATTAAACAAACGCCGAAAAATACATAAAATATTCAATTAATGAGAACACTTGTGTTCGTGAAATTAAAAATACAAGTGACACCACATGCAATTAAATTTTGGTGTATGTTCGATTGTGTAAATAAAAAGAATATTAAACCATGTAGTTTACATGACATTAATTCAGTGAAAAATTAATTTCGTGTGGAATATTCATTATTTTTTAATTTTATTGTGAAAAGATTCTTCCGTATGAAACTTTTGATTAATAGTTATGACAAATGAAAGTTGTGGATTTATAAATTTTCCTGCTGTATGTCTATACGCATATATTACTTGGTTAAAAATTTAGAATAGTTAATATTTGTATATATGAAGTTCAACCTGAGTATTTTAATTAAATATGTTAAATACTGGTAATGAACAAAAGCAAAAACTCATTCTTCCAGAATTACCTACATTACAAAATTGTCATAATACAGGTCACTTCCGCAGGGATCATTCCTAATGCATCCATCTTAACTGATCAGTAATTTTGTACTTCTCTAGATACCAATATGCAATATACGTCATATACAACGTCTCTCTTGCTTTCACTAGTGACTCACCAATCAGTATGAAACAAATCGTATGCCTATTTTCACATGATATTCATTGAAGGTCATGACAGTTCCCGCTTATTTTAACCTAACCTAGCTGTTTTGGAAATTCTGTTCTTAGTTGTATATATATGTAAATATATTTTAAAATATGCTTAAAAATAATTATTAAAACTTAATAGATTTCCAAAAGACGAAATAGGGCGCTATGAGTGGCTAAAGACGTGCTCTTTTGAAGGACAAAAGATTGCTGAAACAGAAGTCATTTGCTCTAAACATTTTATGGCCAGTTGCAGCGGTGCGCTTATAGTTAAAGCCTTAACTACAGGTTATGAAAAAAAGTGCATATCGAAATTTTAACAGTAATATTTAATAACTCATTTGATATATCGTTTCGATACAATATTGTCAATTTAACCATAAGTTAAAATTTAACTTTAAGTGGTGCAACTGGCCCTTAAGGGTGTACTGTAGACAGAAAAAGTGTTGAAAAATACTAAATAAGTTTTCTCAAAAATACAATCAGTGGACATAATTCGAAAAATCTGTTTTGTATTTTTCGAAAGTATACACTTGTAGCTCGAGAGCAGCGATGAGATTATTATAAATTTTCTCTTCGTTTTTGAGATTTTAACTAAATAAAGAAGTAAAAATTGCCATTTTTCAGCCCCATTTTTCTATTAATAGGGGAATGATTTTATAAATTATCTTATCGGTGCCCTGTAGAGGATGGTTTTGTGAATCGATTTATATTAAATAAAACTTAATTATTCTATTAGTTATTGCACATTAAAAGAAAAGAAAATTTTTTTCACCGTCAGATGTAGCTGGTACGCTGAATTTTAGAGGAACAAGTATCCCCCTTTCCCCTCGACTCTTGTTGTTGGCCCATCCCACAGCATAAGGTGGGTTTTGTCGGAAAAGGCAATATTAGTTCTCTTTAAACTAATCCCTTGACAGAATTTTTCGTCTTTTCAGTTTCTTATACTAGATTCAGTTATATAATTTCCCTGGGTTCTTTTCCAAAGTTTTAAAGCAGACCAGAGATTTTTATAATAATAATCATTATACCTTTTAGGCTGTTAATCTTTTAGGACGGCATCCATTTCCATGTATAATGACAAAACTACATACTAATACCTAAGTTATTAAAAATCACAATTATCTTTTATTTAACAAAACAAAAGAATAAATATTTTTTATATACCAGGTGTCTACTTGAAATCTGTTAGGGAATACAATATAATTGTTTTAATTTTGCTGTAGTTAGTTACCTATTATTTTCAGACAAAAATGTTTCAAATAAATGTTGTAGATAATATTTCTACATCTAAATCAGTAATCAGATTTTATTTTGCACGTTTTGAACCTGTAAAATAGAATTTAAAATTTTATGCATGTTGCTCATTTGTAATGATAGCCATGAAATTGACGTCAAATTACAAATAAATGCATAATGTTTGAACAGTCAGGAATAGTTATTTGTGTATCAAAGTTGTAAAAGTGATCTTTTTTGGTTGAATCTGAAGTTTGTAGTCGAGGCGAAGGCCGAGGCCAGCAAATTAGATGAGGCTAAAAAGTAACTTTTAACCCGAGGTGCACACAAGATTTTTTTAGGCAACTATCATAAAAAAATTGCAAGAAGAAAAGTTTGCAAATAATTTAATTGCATTGTTCTGGCAATTCAAACATACGCATTTATTTGTAATTTCGTGTCAATTTCATGGCTATCACTACAATAAGCAAGATATACCTATAACATTTCAATACTATTTTACACGCTACAAAACATGCAAAATAAAATCTGATTAGTGATTTCAGGGCCTTATTGCCGCCTAGGCCCACGGGGCCACGGTCTCGGTCTCGCTTAGATTGGGACCCGCAGGATACTGTTGCTATGAATTTTTTTTTAATTACCTACTTTATTTTTCAATTTTGATTTCTTATTATATAAAATATATAAAGGATCTACTTTCTTTCTAACATGACCAATACAATGTACAATTCTTGCATACATTATTTCCTCACTTGGACCCCGCACATTCAGATATCTAAGAAAATTTGATAACAAAATCTTTTATTACAAATATTTTGGGGCCCCGATTATAACATATTCCCGAGATCACGCAAAATCTCAAGCCGGCCCTAGGGAGGGGGAACATATATTATCAAAATATTCGGCTAAGATTTCACCCCAAAGTAGTATCGAGCATGTGGTATGTATGTAATTGATCAGCTTTTTCCCCCTGTAAGTAATTTTATTTTTTCTTTAACAAATAAACTTTCATTATAAATATATAAAGATGTGTACTCAAAATATCTGATAAAAAGGATCTGAGTGATTTATGTGAATTTCATTATCTACATTCTGTATTTAACAAAAAAATGGTGGTACCGTCTTTGTTTTTACAAATATTGAAGAAAGTATTGTGATAGTCACAACATATTTTTATTTATTCGAAAATGATCTTATAGATAGAAATGTGAGCCATCACTTTCATCGGTATGTTTATAACAGTCAAAAGGATTTGGTTTACGTACTAATTCAAAGAGATTTAACTTACGGAATGATTATTGTAAGAATTACCTAGATAGAAATGTGAGCCATCACTTTCATCGGTATGTTTATAACAGTCAAAAGGATTTGGTTTACGTACTAATTCAAAGAGATTTAACTTACGGAATGATTATTGTAAGAATTACTTTGTCAAATTATTAAGTACAACTATGAACAACTGAATCTGATTAAAGTAGATCTAAGTAATAAATACGCAAATTGTATGGAATACCGTAAAGCGCTTAGTTCAAAGAACAAAGATTATAACTTAATGACCTATAAAAGGGTGGTTTGTAATTACCTCCACAAATGCAAATGTATCGTATATAAGGACAAAAAAAAATGAAAACGAGGTACTTTTGTTTTGGTGTTGGTGAAGTTTACAGTGCAGTAGGAGTTGTATTTTGTTGCTATATTGTGTTTTGTGTGTGTGTCGATATGGCAAGAGGTGATAGAGACTTGAAGAAAAAACCATATTTATCACAGAGTAAACTTGGTTCCCGACGAAAAAAACTGAAAGTCTGTAAGTACTTGTTATATTAATATTATTCTTTCAATACAATTTTCCAACCCATTATTATATTTTTTTACAACACCTCCAGAATGTGTAATGACCATCAAACTTAATTTTATTAATTTTAAAAAGCGAGATGTTTTATAAAATTCCCATCAACAATAAATATAAATACAAGATTTTAGATACTTTCATCATAATTCGAATTCAAAATTTAACAAATATGTTGTGTAGTTTTTTTAAATTTTCTTAGATTTTATTATTCAAACATGACCATATAGTATAAAATAAGGGTTGAACAAAATACTGATTCTTAAAATAATTAAATATTTATTTATAATTTTATTGATTTATTAATTTTTCAGCATGAGAAAATATGTTTCCAAGGAGCATTCCGACCAGGACATACCCCAGATTAATAACATGTAAGTAATTGTATTTTAATTTTTGAGTTCTGTTAGATTTTAATATTTTTTATTTTAAAGCGTAATTATAATCACAATTTATTGCTAGTTGTTTTTATAATTTGGAATTACAGTGTATTAACAATTACATAGATAAGTTCTTGTTTCAATAAGATATTTTTTACTTTGATGTACAAAAACTATTTTAAATTGAAATTTTCACTATATTTTTTATGCTGTATGAATTGTAATTTATTTAATAATGAACGTGAAGCTTCATCATCTTTGATAGAATATTCATTCTGTCAGAACTGTAATACCAATGAAATTCTAACAAACAATAATTATTACCAGGATCAACGTAATATCTCCGATAAAATTAGGTAACTATATATATATGTATGTATAGAGGCTACAGCGTATGTTTAGCAAATACAAAAAAATGGTAATTTAGTGTAGCAGGAGGTACCTACTTTATATATATATATATATATATATATATATATATATATATATATATATATATATATATTAAACATTGTTCGGAAAAGGCAATAAGTTTTATATTGCGTAAAAGAAAAGCTTCAATATTAGTATATTACTAGATACTTAAATTAATACCCTATAATTATAAACTCACGCGTTTTATTGTTTTTTTTTTTATCTGTATAGTGTTACCATGTTTGAATTTGAATGAATCCATATTGTGGTTTTATTTTAGTACTGGGCGTCACGAATCACCACCTCTAATACAGAATTTTCTCTGCAAGGACTCATGATAATGAATAATGGAATAAATGCAAATAATTCTCATCAAGATGACGCATTCGGTAGTATAAAGTAAATAGAAACAATTCGAAGATTTTAACCAAGCAATTTGGCCCATAAGAGAAAAAGTACTTCAATGGCTATAATTCAGCAAACACGTATAAAATAAACACTTTGTAGTATATTTTCACATGAGAAATCTGCAACTTCGCTAACAGATGTACAGTGTGCTGAAGGGCCATCAACTAGCAAAATTAAGTTAATAAGTACCCATGGAAACATTATTGTGATATTTTTTTCTTTATTTTACGCATTTCTTATTGTGTACGTATAGTAGAAACTACACCTACACTCCCAAGAAACGTGCGGTATGTTGGAGACAAAGTAAAGATTTCGCCACGCCCAGAAAAGCAAAACGAAATTTAAACTTCGTGAAAAAAGTTGTAAATAAACAACGAAAGGCAGTGAAGATCCTACGGATTCAGAAACATAGATTCGAAGTTCGTATAAATTCAATGAATGGCCTCTTAGATCATTTACAAGAAGAAAAAAAAGTTATCTGAAGAAGCTGCTAATACTATTTCGGTACATTTCAATTTCAAATCAAAGAAATGTTGTATATAAAGTAAACGTACAAACAAATATTATTACTTATAGGACTTGACACCAAGTAAACTGAATGAAATTATGGACAGACAAATTTTTGCCAAAAACAGAAAGTAATCTCCAGATTTACGAGCGTTTGCCTAGACGCTACACTTTTATTCGGCTATAGCTTATAATTATGTACGGAGAAAATTCAATAATCTACTGTCAGATTTGGAAACCATTAGATTATAGTATACGGTCATTGATGATAAACCTGGGTCATAAAAGAAGCTTTTGCGGCCTTAAGAGTGAAAACTAACGGAGATTCAAGAGTTATAGTGAATTTAACCATAGATGAAATGTGTATTCGGGAAATAATACAGTGGGATGGATATAATTATCATGGACATGTACATTTGGGAAATTAAGAGTCTAGAGATGGTGACTTAATTCCGACGGCTAAAAGTGTTTTTAGTAGTTGCAATGAATTCGTCATGGAAGATACCAGTTGCATACTTCCCAATCAATTCTTTAAATGCACCTGAAAGTGCAAATTTGTTGCAAACATGTTTACAACTTTTACATGAATCAGGAGTTGAATGTCGATCAGTGACATTCGATGGAGCTTCCGTCAATGTAATGTCCAAAGACCTGGGGGCAAATTATAACTTTTTTGATTTTTTTCAAACTTGGTTTCCTTATATTAATATCCAAGACCACGTCTATACATTTTACATATGATGAAATTAATTAGAAACTGTATTGGTGAAAAAAGTTTTACGTATCCCAGAAGATAAAAAATAGAATGGAGATTTATTTCATTATTACACGAAAAAAATTAAGGCTTACGTGCGGGTACAAATATAACTGCAAGGAATATCAACTATCATTCTGAGAAAATGAAAGTTAAACTAGCTGCCCAAACATAGAATCACAGTGTCAGTTCAGCTTTAAATTTTTATACAGAATGTACCATTTCCAGCTATGAAAACTGCGACGCGACGGCTGAATTCTGTCTCAATATAAATAATATTTTTGAAATTTTAAATGCGAGTAATATTTGTGCTAAAAGTAGTTTTAATAGAGGTTTATCCCCTGAAAATTTTGTAGCACGGAAGGAAGTCATATTAAAATAAATAGATTATTTGTGCAATCTTAAAGATGAAAATGGAAATCTTATTATTCAAACAAATAGGAAGGTGGGATTTTTAGGCATGATTGCTGGTTTGAAAAGTTATCTTGGCTTGGTTATTTAAAATATATTTCCTTTCAAATCAAGTCAAGATCATCTGGAGACATTTTTTGGTGCAATTCGTCAAAGAAGGGGCCCCAATAACAATCCATCTGCTCTTCAATTTAAAGTAGATTATAAGCGCTTAGTAGTACAACATCAGGTAAGCGCTTCCAAGTCTGGAAATTTTACAATTTTAATAATAATAATAATTTATTTATTTAGACTGCCAATAAACAGGTACAATCCCAATTACATGTTAACAGTATGAAATAGATACAAACATATACATACATTAATATTATAATTTACTTATTATAGTAATTTTTAATTTCTTGTTTGCTACTTACTGTAATATCAAAATTATTTACACTACAATTTACATTATTTGCAATACTTAAACAATTCATTAACGGGGAGCAACTATTTTCTACGTGAAATATTAAATTCCTAGGTTTTAACTGAATATTCGGTACATGAAACGGGAAACAACTTAACAATTCTGGTACTATAATTTTGCTATGAATTATCTCCTAGATGAATATAACTGAAAAAATATCTCGCCTATCTTTAAGCGTATTCACTTGAAATAATTTGGTTTGAATATTATATGAGATCATAAATGGGAATGAGAAGAATCTTTTATAATACAAATATCGTAGAAATCTCTTTTAAACTTTCTCTAGCATATCTGTATCTAGAAATGAAGTAGGATGCCAAACAACACAGCAGTATTCTAGTAATGATGTGACTAATGAATTATATAAAGTAATTAATGTTTCCACACTAAAATATCTACTTTGTCTGAAAATAAAATTTAATTTACCATATGCTTTTTCTGTGATATATACATAGTGCACTTTAAACTTAAAATTGTTTTCAAATCTAACTCCGAGATCTAATGTGCCCTCCACTTTGTTTAACATAGTATTATTTATATGATAGTTATAACTAATCGATATTTTCTATCTAGTGAAGGTCATTGATTTACATATATTAGTATTTAGTAGTAATCTGTTTTTATTGCACCACGCAACCACACTATTTATACACTGCTCAAAAGAATTATAGGGTCAATTTTTTTTTTGTTAATAACTTTTATACTAAGAAAACAAGAATACCCATATTGAGAATTAAAGTTGGCTTATGTATTGTTTAAACATCAGTACTTGTTTTATTTGTTTTGATTCTGTCGTTATCCTTCTACACTGGTATAAAAGAAGACGCAAAACAGGAGTAAAATTTAGTTCTCTGCGATATTTTAATAATTATTTGCTAAAGTATAGCAGTGAAAGATCGCTAAATTTGTGAGCTATGAATGAAAATAGAGGCAATAGAAGACATTTGAGTCAAATTGAATTGTCTGAAGCTGTTACGTTAATCCAAGAAGGTCGAACACAGCGGTACGTAGCTCGGCGTCTAGGAGTTAGCCATTCAGTTATCTGGAGGGCAAGGAGAAGATACCAAGAGATCGGTCTTTTATCCAGACATATTGGGCAAGGCCGAGGAAGATTAACTACTGCTAATGAAGACAGATTTTTGAAACTTCAGGCTCTACGTAAGCGCTTCGCTACAGCTCGAGAGCTACAAAATGAGCTCTCTCGTGCAACTGGTACCAGGATTTCTGACCAGACTGTACGAAATAGGCTTCGAGAGGGACATTTATCTTCCCGGATTTTTGTTAAATTACCGTCTTTAACTAGGAACCATAAAAGAGCTCGAATTCTGTATGCTCAGCAACATTGTAGATGGCAACTGAGACACTGGGGGGCTGTACTTTTTACAAATGAATCCAAATTTAATTTATACTCCCATAATGGACGTATTAGAGTTTGGAGAAGAATAAATGAGCGTTACAACCAACATAATATGTAGTCGCGTGTTGCTTTTGGAGGTGGTTCAGTTATGGTTTGGGGAGGAATATCGATCAGCGGCAAAACTGAACTTTTTATCTTTCGAAACGGCACTTTGACTGCACGGCGCTATATAGACGAAATACTAAATGATCACGTTCGACCGTTGGCTCTTGCAGCAACAAATAGGCGAGAAAATTTCGTCTTGATGCAAGATGGATCCCGCTCGCATTCGGGTAGAGTTGTTGCGCAATACCTGGCAGACAACAATATTGAAAAGATGGAATGGCCAGCATGCAGTCCAGACCTCAATCCCATTGAGCATCTATGGGATCAACTAGGACAACGCATTAGAAACCGAATGAACCCACCTATGATAATAAGAGAACTGGAAGACGCTCTGGTGGAGGAATGGCAACATATTCCACAAGAAAGCATACGCAGACTTATACGCAGTATGCCACGCCGTTGTCAAGCTGTATTATATGCTAACGGGGGTAATACACGTTATTAGAGGTGTATTTAACTCTCTAATAAAGTTAAAATTAATAAAAAATATGTCATTGTGTTCTTTTTTCATTTATTTTTTAGTAGTGTCCATGCTCTGGATACTCCAGTTTAATGATAAACGTTTGTTGTAATATGAAATTAATAAAATTGTTAAAATAAAGATTTAAACTACCTATAAACGAATTTTTAAATGAATTGCACCTTTAGAAAAAAAGTTATTATTAAAAAATTGACCCTTTATTTCTTTTGAGCAGTGTATCTAATTGAAGATTTTCACAGTCATGTACTGATGATATTTCTGCAAAAAAAAAATTAGATCATCAGCATATAGCAAACATTTAGAGTTTTTTATTACTTGTGTGACATCATTAATAAAAAGTATAAATAATAATGGGCCTAATAGTGAGCCTTGTGGTACACCAGAGAGTGGCACAAATTCATTAGATGCAACATTATTATACTTAACATGAAGTCTACGATTACTTATGTACGTACTGAGAAATATCAATGTTATTATTTATATTATATAATCTTAATTTTTCAATTAATATAATCAAACTAATTTTTATTGTCTATGGCAGTTGCGATTTCATTAGAAAAAGTACATAAATTAGTAACTGTAGACCTTGGTTTCACAAAACCATGTTGTTCTTCTACAATCACTCTATGTGTGTGAGTAGATAATATATTGTACAGTGTGTCCACTGTAAGCGGGCCACCATTGCTAACTTTCTTATTTGAAGAGATAGAAAGACGATTAAATGGACAAAGTTGGGCGATGTTATACGACAAATTTAACGGTGGAAAATACAAAACAATTGAACATCAAATACGCGACTTATTCAACAAAATACCTTTTTTTAAATGGAATGCCATATTGAAAATGGTACCATTTAAAAGATTTTTATTATCTGAATATAAAAGTTCATTATTACTATGCCTCTAAAATTAAAAACAAAAGAGTTATTTCAAGTTGAAATTTAAATATTTTATTTCATATTTTAATACACATATATCATTGTTGCTATGGAAACAACAGAAACTAACATTAAACAAAGAAAAATTGACATTTTATTGATAGATGCTGTCAACAAAATGGAAAAATATACTAATGATGAATTAGTTGATATGCTTTTTGTTTATGCAAAGTGCAATAAAAATTCTGTAGCCAGTGCGCAAAAGTATTTAGAACTATATCCCAACAGACCTCAACCCAATAGAACATATTTTTTAAGTTTACTAGGTAATAATTAATTTCGTTATTTGTTTTTGTTTTTTCCGTAGCAACAATATTGTATTTGTATCAAAATATGAAATAAAATATTTAAATTTCAACTTGAAATAACTCTTTTGTTTTTAATTTTAGAGGCATAGTGACAATGAACTTTTATATTCAGATAATTATTTTTTTTTAAATGGTACCATTTTAAATATGGCATTCCGTTTAAAAAAATGTTAATTTGTTGAATAAGTCGTGAATTTGATGTTCAATTGTTTTGTATTTTTCACCGTTAAATTTGTCGTATAATATCGCCCAACTTTGTCCATTTAATCGTCTTTCTATCTCTTCAAATAAGAAAGTTAGCAATGGTGGCCCGCTCACAGTGGACACACTGTACAATATTCTTTCAAAGACTCTTGGTATAACTGGTAATATTGTTATAGGTCTGTAGGGTTTCTATATTCCTAGGATTTCCTGTTTAAATATGGGGCATATCCGACCTAATTTAAATTTAGTGGGAAAATGGTTTTCCTTTAATGCAGCGTTAAAAATTATACTCAGTGGCTTACTTATAATTTCTGCACAGCCTTTAATTATGAAACCAGGAATGAGATCTGGTCCAGTAGCAGCTCGCGAATTAATTGATTTTATTGCATTTAATACTTCGGTTTCTGTGATTTTCTCTATCTTAAGACAATCTAAATCGAATTGAGTATCTGGAATGTCACTAAATGATTGAATATTGTCATTACAATAAACTGATTCGAAATATTCAGCAAAAGAATTAGCTATCTCCTTATTATCATTTAGTGATTAATCTTTGAAAATGAATGCAGTTTCTAATGGATTATTTTTCCTTTTTTTAATAACCTGCGACCAAAATAATTTGGGATTATATTTTTTTCATTTATCTGAAGAATATGTACGAGGGTCATTCAATAAGTAAAGAGACAAATGGCTATAGCTCAAAAACGGTTTATTTCAATCTTTCAAAATTAAGGCTATTTTTCAACATAATCACTCCCCACAGTTATGCACATGTCCCATCTTTCTTGCAGCTTCCTAATTCCCTTGGCGAAGAATTCTTTCGATTTACTCCGAAGCCACTTTTGCACCGCTTCCTTAACTTCCTCATTGTTAGCAAATCTTTTTTCCACGTAGGGCGTCTTTGAGTGGTCCAAACAGGTAAAAATCAGATGGGGAGAGGTCGGGACTGTAGGCAGGATGAGGTAAGACCTCCCAACCCAATTCTTGAAGCTTATCACGGGTCAGCTGGGCTGTATGAGGGTGGGCGTTATCGTGCTGAAGAATGACTCCTTTTGACAAGAGTCCACGGCGTTTGCTCTTGATAGCTGGTCTAACGTTGTGTTCTAGCATCTCAGAGTAGTATTGGCTATTGATAGTTCGCTGATCTTCAAGGAAATCGCAATAGACTGGACCCTGTGAGTCCCAAAAGATGACCGACATAATTATTTCTAAGGATCTTGATTATGTTATGGCGCATTAGTTGAAGAAGTTGCGAATTACATAACCGGATTTGTTGTCAAACGAATTAATAAATTTGTAACGTGCCCCATTTGCTGGGAGTTATTATATTCTCAGCAAAGTTTCTCTTTATTAATAAAAGAAAAGAATTGGGGAAATTGAACATTACCGAGTATAAACGTTCTTAAAATTTGTGCAAATTTAGAAATATTATTGAGAGTACAAACAGATTATTGTACATAGAAAAAATATTGATGAATATCTCATAGGGAAACTTTTTTTGCAAGATAATTATTTTGATCCATGGGCCATGACAGATCACCATGATAGGTCAGGATTATAAAAGCTTATTAGATTAATTGCTACATTTCTGAAAGTGAGACTACACCATGAAGCAAGAATATATCCGGAAGGACGTCATAGTTCACGTTTGCGACATAAATATACTAGATAAGCGTTATTTCGCAATGAAATGTGTCAGAATTTATAATATATATTTTGTTCTTTAGATAGTCAACATACTGGTATACAAATTTGTATAATACGATGTTATTAAATAAATACTAAGGCATATCTATTTTGTATTTTTTGTTTTTTCCATTTACATTTTATAAAAAATTCTGTATATCTGAATTACATATCTTAAATAATTTTAATATATATATATATATATATATATATATATATATATATATATATATATATATAACGTATATTTATTTATTCCATAAAAATTCTATGTTTATAAGCTTATTATCATAGTAACAGAATTTCAAATTTGGCGCACTTTTTCAAAGTCATTTCGAAAGAAGACAGCAAATGATATAACACTATTGATATAGCTACACTTCAGACAAAGACAATGGCCGCGTTCAGCACCACTCATCGCTGGCATCGCTGAGCGCTGAAGTTTGTCGAACTCAGCGAATGGATAAATGCGATTTGTTCAGCAATTGCATTCGGCAAACATCGGCACTCAACGGTGCTCATCGCTGCCAGTGCTTCCAGGGTGCCGAACATGCCCAATGCTTCAAAGGACGTCTTTGCTTATGATGGAAACACACTTTTTTGTAGTGTTGGTATCTAGATAAGTACAAAATCATTGTAACTGATTCAACAGTTGATTTTACTGTCATCTGATCCACTAATATAGTTTGGTTCACGAAAGATAACTATTCAAGGTCTTTTGTTTGAAAAAAGAATACACAGCATTTTATATAGCAGTAGCTTAACAACATTTCTTGTTAAAAAGAGAAAGCTTATTTGACGTATGTCTTTGTAACAACAAATAATAATGACGTAATCGTACAGTTACAGCTTTCTAATTATCTACTACACTGCTCTCTGTCCTAATGTTTACCCAGTAACGCTGACGTTTAAAACAAATTATTATTCCATGGTTTACATCAAGTTTATGTTATTGTGTTGCCAAAACAAAGATGAAGAATAAATATTTGAGAAAGGTATTATTTAAAAAGAAACATAATTTTCAAAAAAATACACTTCTTTTTTTTTCAATTAAAGCGTATACATAAATATTTCATATTAGTTATCTGCATGTAATATATCATAAAGTGACCTTAAATAGTCATCTTTCGTGAACCAAACTAGAGCCTTTGACTTCCAAGAAATAAGTATATGGAGTTTATAGAAGCAGCATATTTATTTGAAAGTTATGTTTAGGCCATAAGATAATAGTGAAACTAGCAGGCGCGATGCTGCTATAGCTGCGTTATATGTCTTTAATATTTGATTATGTTAAGATATTTTTAGATAAGTTGCAAACGAAAGATGTACAGGAATTGACAAAAAAGAGTAAGATATTTTTTTTTAAATGTTATAACCATACTCATATTTATCATCTCATTACTAACAGGATTTCTAGCTCACTTTTAAAATTCAACAACCTGATCATGTCTAATTGTTTGTATTTGGTAAAAAAATCGGAATCCTCATTTTACCATAGCTTCAAGCGTCAAAACCAATCCTGAGTGTAAGGAGCTACCTTATCTTATTTCGAATATAGCATTCAATGCTCAGGTACTCAATACTCTACAATTGTAGTTTGACCTTGGAAGCATGGTTACTAAAACCAAAATAGAACTATTTCAGTTGTTATTACGCGGTGATATGTACAATCTTCGGGGCTATTAGTATTAACTTTGAATATAATTATCATATTCCTCATTACCCTTATCAACTCTCTTTCTCTTTCTACAGAGGCCCTAACGTACTGATCATCAACAACATTTGGGATAATATGGACAAAAAACAAAACAGGAAAATATAACTACGTATGCATGGGCGTACGCAGGGTGGGGCAAGGTGGGGCAGTTGCCCCCCCCCCTAAAGTTTCCATATAAAAAGTAAAATGGAAAATTTACTGTATATATGTATATAAAATAAAAGTATTATACATTTTATATTGCACATGTATCATACATACGTAAAATACTGTATAAAAATATAATATACGTGTATGAAATGATATAATATGATCAATACTAAATATTTTTAAACTGCTCAAAAGGAATAATACGTTTTATACAGTATGAAATGTGTATTGTACAGGTATAATAACATACAGCATTTTTTTTAAAAGATGTCCGATCAAGGTCATCTGTATCATGACCGAATTAATAAATTGGCATACATTTATTTCTTTCATTTACATAACACGAAGCGTGTGCGATAAGGATGGATACAATACGCTTGTCTTTCAAAAGATAATATTGTTTCGACTAAGTTAGGGCATTCCATTTTAAAACGATGCTCGTTGTTGACATTACTTTCGCTGTAACGCAAGTTTAATAATTCAGATATATTACCTTGATTCAAAGCCGTACGAATAACTTTATTTTCTATCAGTGTCACTGACACTAACAGAGTGTCAGTATCATATTTTCACATTTTTTGTTTCACATGTATTAGTCCATTTCCGTTTTGAATTTTGAATGCTTTTGCATTAACATATATAAATAAATAAATATTTCATCACGGCATATTACCCATTGCTGGGTGTGCCAATCTGCTTTGTACAGATATCGGTAATGATGGAATATTTGTATCGTGCGGGCACTCATTGTTATAATAATAATAAAATAACAGTAGTATCTTATGGACCCACATAAAAACTAAGTGAACTGTATTATTGGAATAGGCGGAGCTAAAATCCTAATTTATCCAATTTGTTGATCAGACATCTTTAAAAAAATTACAGTACATTTTATAATAAACAAGCACATATATGTACTTTTAAACGTATAGAGGTAGAAGTGACACAAAGATTTTCTGAGAATCCACTACGGTTAATATTTTAGAAAGTTTAAATTCACTAAATAAATTATTAATTTTTATTTGTTCTTTTTTAAATAAAATGATTATCTTTGGTATTTACTTTAAGTAAACCTTTAACAAAAGCATTTTAAACATAATTTCTTCTTGCCCCCCCCCCCCCCCCCCCTGAAGAAATTCCTGCGTACGCCCATGTACGTATGTGTCTATACAGTTCTTACTGTCATCACTCATGTGACTTGGGATGTTACCATTGTACACTCCGTAATTGTGCGTAAAAACTTTTAAGGTTAAAAATCTCTCGTATTACATGAAACTAAATTGCATTAATACGTATTCTTAAAGATTTGAATATCTCTCTCTATCTATCTCTCGCTCTGTTTGTACTCATACATTGAAAAAAATGTTTTTCTTTGTTACATCCATTTATATCATATACATCCATCATAAGTTTTTATATTTGACGATATTCACTCTGTGATCTACGGTTTTAACTATTTATTTATTTATAATTTTAAATGTCCGCCTGTTAATGAATGTTTTTTGTTATCCACATGTGTAAACTGTTTTTCAACCGACATTTCTAGCCCTGATGAAGACTATTGTATAGTCGAAACGTTGGCGTGAATAAATTTTATCATTGACTGCAAGTCCGAAACACAGTTACTACATGTTTCCATCTCCATAATAAATTATTTTTACATGGTAGTTAAGTATTTCTAGTTTAAATTTTTGAAATTATTAATTCGTGACATTTTGTATAATTACATTGTTTTTATAAATTTAAATAATAAAGCTTGTAGGAATATTTGTTATTTTGGTGTTATTAAATTGCTTTTTGTTATCTTCCATTTATCTCGTAAGAATATATCAACTAAAATTTCAGAGTATTTAAAGCACCGGAAATAAAAACTCGTATATTATAATATAATAAAAACATTTTAAAAGAAAATGTGGCATGATATAAGTAGATATAGTGAAATTAATGGCTGGTTGCACCAAATATAATATACAATATTTTTAATTGTCAAGTACTAAAACAGAACTAATATTTAATCTACAGTTAGATTTAACGTCGATGTACCGTAACAGAATGTCGTTATATCATAACGTAACTTTATGCTGAAAAATTGTATAATAATGATAATTTTTAAAAAGCGTATTCTGTAAAATCGAAGTAGTTATATTGATATCGTATTGTCGTTATTTTAAGTATACCGTGAACGATAAGTATTCACTTGTTATTAATCGGTTAATGTCAAATGTTAGAAAATGAAAGAGTTAATTAATTTATTATTTATTTATATTTATTATAGATTATAGTGTATATGGTCTGTGAACGGTATGATGACATTTATAACATACATAATATCAAGATTTCATATTTTTGATGAATTTATTTTCAATAATATGTAATTAAATTTTAATATTAATTTAAAACAATAGAGTCTACTACCCAGTCTTATATGGATTATATTAAAGTATAGTTAACTTAGCCATCATTATTAAAGCTATTCAAAGGATATGTATACGCACGGTTTGCACCTATATTTGTGCAATTGGTTAATAAATGAACCTGTATGTTGTTTAATTGGTTAGTATTTTACCACTTATATGGTAAATTTTATTCCAGAAAATAGAAAGAGGCATTAAACGGAAAGCCTTTAGAAAATCAATGAAAATAGCATATGAATATTTCTAGTTTATTTGTTGAGTCCATGATCGAATTCCTTCATGACAAATGATATACAATTTGAAATTATAATTAAAAACTTAGAGCATAGAGCTCACTGCTTAGTCTTATATGGACGAAAATAAAGAAATAGTAAATCATTTTCTTTATCAAACAAAGCATACACAACACATAAATTTGATTTACTCGGAGTTTGCACCTATCATTTGGTTAATAAATGAACCTGTTATTGAATTATCTGTTAGTATTTGCTTGAAAACTTTTATATAAAGTATTTATTATCGTATTGTATAATATGAACTATTTAAGATACGAGTATTCACATACTTTTAATATCACTCTCACAGAAAGGTATATAAATACTTAATCATAAACTTTAAATAAACATGTACCTATTTGTATAATTGTTCGTGTATTTATCAATTTTTCAATATTTTGTTCATTTAACCTAAAAAAAGTTAATAGGTCTTATATACGTACTGCAAATATTTGACTGTTTTATCATTTTATTTATTATTGAATACTATATTACATTTTCATTCAATTCCAAAAATATTTAAAATGTAGTAATCATTTTTAAATATCTGACAGATCGCTAGATAAATTTCTTTTAAGAGGCAAGAGACATCTATTCTCCTAATGTTGAACTTACCTTTCTACCGCATATACAGTGTGCGATTAAAGTGTGGAATATTAAAAAAAAGCCGAACTCAGCCGGTTTTTATAAAAACGCTGAAACACGTCGATTTTAATTTTTAAAAATACACATTAATATGTACGATTCATCTTCCGACTTTCATTTGATTTTCAGTTATGACGTCATCACAAAAAAAATTAAATGACAACATAGATTTTTATTAGTGAAATCCGATAGTGTTTTTTCTTCTCTTTATGATAATGTAAATAAATCATAACGTTGCATAACAAAAATTCTGAGAAAAATCGAGTTGAACATTTAATAATAATGAATAATCAAGATACCTTTAGTGGTACTAAAGCAGCGTATTCAAGATGAAATTCGCAAAATAGAACCAACTGTTATTAATAATGTCTTAGGTGAATTTGTAAATAGACTAGCTTACTGCCAAGAAGTCAATGGAACATTTAATTTAATAGTGTTAATTTTGTTTGCTTTATTTTTATTTAATTCATTTACATTTATTTAATTTAATAGTGTTAATTTTGTTTGCTTTATTTTTCATTTTTCAGTTTAAAACTTTTCGTTTTTCATGTTTTATAAGTTATAAGTTCCATAATCAACTTTTAAATGTTTTTATTAGGGTATCTTGATTATTCATTATTATTAAATGTTCAACTCGATTTTTCTCAGAATTTTTGTTATGCAACGTTATGATTTATTTACATGATCATAAAGAGAAGGAAAAACACTATCGGATTTCACTACTAAAAATCTATGTTGTCATTTTTTTTTGTGATGACGTCATAACTGAAAAAAAAATGAAAGTCGGAAGATCAATCGTACATATTAATGTGTATTTTTAAAAATTAAAATCGACGTGTTTCAGCGTTTTTATAAAAACCGGCTGAGTTCGGCTTTTTTTTTGATATTCCACACTTTAATCGCACACTGTATATATTTTTTCCCAATGTAAATCGAACTTTGCCGAGAGTACCCGATGTGTTTAGGACTTGTGGCAGTTTTTAGTCGTGCGGTTAGAAGCTATGAGACTTCGAGATTACGATGTGCTCCCGATTTTTTCAGCAATTGCATTCGGCAAACATCGGCACTCAACGGTGCTCATCGCTGCCAGGGTGCCGAACATGCCCCAATGCTTCAAAGGACGTCTTTGTTATGATGGAAACACACTTTTTTGTAGTGTTGGTATCTAGATAAGTACAAAATCATTGTAACTGATTCAACAGTTGATTTTACTGTCATCTGATCCACTAATATAGTTTGGTTCACGAAAGATAACTATTCAAGGTCTTTTGTTTGAAAAAAGAATACACAGCATTTTATATAGCAGTAGCTTAACAACATTTCTTGTTAAAAAGAGAAAGATTATTTGACGTATGTCTTTGTAACAACAAATAATAATGACGTAATCGTACAGTTACAGCTTTCTAATTATCTACTACACTGCTCTCTGTGCTAATGTTTACCCAGTAACGCTGACGTTTAAAACAAATTATTATTCCATGGTTTACATCAAGTTTATGTTATTGTGTTGCCAAAACAAAGATGAAGAATAAATATTTGAGAAAGGTATTATTTAAAAAGAAACATAATTTTCAAAAAAATACACTTCTTTTTTTTTCAATTAAAGCGTATACATAAATATTTCATATTAGTTATCTGCATGTAATATATCATAAAGTGACCTTAAATAGTCATCTTTCGTGAACCAAACTAGAGCCTTTGACTTCCAAGAAATAAGTATATGGAGTTTATAGAAGCAGCATATTTATTTGAAAGTTATGTTTAGGCCATAAGATAATAGTGAAACTAGCAGGCGCGATGCTGCTATAGCTGCGTTATATGTCTTTAATATTTGATTATGTTAAGATATTTTTAGATAAGTTGCAAACGAAAGATGTACAGGAATTGACAAAAAAGAGTAAGATATTTTTTTTAAAATGTTATAACCATACTCATATTTATCATCTCATTACTAACAGGATTTCTAGCTCACTTTTAAAATTCAACAACCTGATCATGTCTAATTGTTTGTATTTGGTAAAAAAATCGGAATCCTCATTTTACCATAGCTTCAAGCGTCAAAACCAATCCTGAGTGTAAGGAGCTACCTTATCTTATTTCGAATATAGCATTCAATGCTCAGGTACTCAATACTCTACAATTGTAGTTTGACCTTGGAAGCATGGTTACTAAAACCAAAATAGAACTATTTCAGTTGTTATTACGCGGTGATATGTACAATCTTCGGGGCTATTAGTATTAACCTTGAATATAATTATCATATTCCTCATTACCCTTATCAACTCTCTTTCTCTTTCTACAGAGGCCCTAACGTACTGATCATCAACAACATTTGGGATAATATGGACAAAAAACAAAACAGGAAAATATAACTACGTATGCATGGGCGTACGCAGGGTGGGGCAAGGTGGGGCAGTTGCCCCCCCCCCCCCTAAAGTTTCCATATAAAAAGTAAAATGGAAAATTTACTGTATATATGTATATAAAATAAAAGTATTATACATTTTATATTGCACATGTATCATACATACGTAAAATACTGTATAAAAATATAATATACGTGTATGAAATGATATAATATGATCAATACTAAATATTTTTAAACTGCTCAAAAGGAATAATACGTTTTATACAGTATGAAATGTGTATTGTACAGGTATAATAACATACAGCATTTTTTTTAAAAGATGTCCGATCAAGGTCATCTGTATCATGACCGAATTAATAAATTGGCATACATTTATTTCTTTCATTTACATAACACGAAGCGTGTGCGATAAGGATGGATACAATACGCTTGTCTTTCAAAAGATAATATTGTTTCGACTAAGTTAGGGCATTCCATTTTAAAACGATGCTCGCTGTTGACATTACTTTCGCTGTAACGCAAGTTTAATAATTCAGATATATTACCTTGATTCAAAGCCGTACGAATAACTTTATTTTCTATCAGTGTCACTGACACTAACAGAGTGTCAGTATCATATTTTTCACATTTTTTGTTTCACATGTATTAGTCCATTTCCGTTTTGAATTTTGAATGCTTTTGCATTAACATATATAAATAAATAAATATTTCATCACGGCATATTACCCATTGCTGGGTGTGCCAATCTGCTTTGTACAGATATCGGTAATGATGGAATATTTGTATCGTGCGGGCACTCATTGTTATAATAATAATAAAATAACAGTAGTATCTTATGGACCCACATAAAAACTAAGTGAACTGTATTATTGGAATAGGCGGAGCTAAAATCCTAATTTATCCAATTTGTTGATCAGACATCTTTAAAAAAATTACAGTACATTTTATAATAAACAAGCACATATATGTACTTTTAAACGTATAGAGGTAGAAGTGACACAAAGATTTTCTGAGAATCCACTACGGTTAATATTTTAGAAAGTTTAAATTCACTAAATAAATTATTAATTTTTATTTGTTCTTTTTTAAATAAAATGATTATTTTTGGTATTTACTTTAAGTAAACCTTTAACAAAAGCATTTTAAACATAATTTCTTCTTGCCCCCCCCCCCCCTGAAGAAATTCCTGCGTACGCCCATGTACGTATGTGTCTATACAGTTCTTACTGTCATCACTCATGTGACTTGGGATGTTACCATTGTACACTCCGTAATTGTGCGTAAAAACTTTTAAGGTTAAAAATCTCTCGTATTACATGAAACTAAATTGCATTAATACGTATTCTTAAAGATTTGAATATCTCTCTCTATCTATCTCTCGCTCTGTTTGTACTCATACATTGAAAAAAATGTTTTTCTTTGTTACATCCATTTATATCATATACATCCATCATAAGTTTTTATATTTGACGATATTCACTCTGTGATCTACGGTTTTAACTATTTATTTATTTATAATTTTAAATGTCCGCCTGTTAATGAATGTTTTTTGTTATCCACATGTGTAAACTGTTTTTCAACCGACATTTCTAGCCCTGATGAAGACTATTGTATAGTCGAAACGTTGGCGTGAATAAATTTTATCATTGACTGCAAGTCCGAAACACAGTTACTACATGTTTCCATCTCCATAATAAATTATTTTTACATGGTAGTTAAGTATTTCTAGTTTAAATTTTTGAAATTATTAATTCGTGACATTTTGTATAATTACATTGTTTTTATAAATTTAAATAATAAAGCTTGTAGGAATATTTGTTATTTTGGTGTTATTAAATTGCTTTTTGTTATCTTCCATTTATCTCGTAAGAATATATCAACTAAAATTTCAGAGTATTTAAAGCACCGGAAATAAAAACTCGTATATTATAATATAATAAAAACATTTTAAAAGAAAATGTGGCATGATATAAGTAGATATAGTGAAATTAATGGCTGGTTGCACCAAATATAATATACAATATTTTTAATTGTCAAGTACTAAAACAGAACTAATATTTAATCTACAGTTAGATTTAACGTCGATGTACCGTAACAGAATGTCGTTATATCATAACGTAACTTTATGCTGAAAAATTGTATAATAATGATAATTTTTAAAAAGCGTATTCTGTAAAATCGAAGTAGTTATATTGATATCGTATTGTCGTTATTTTAAGTATACCGTGAACGATAAGTATTCACTTGTTATTAATCGGTTAATGTCAAATGTTAGAAAATGAAAGAGTTAATTAATTTATTATTTATTTATATTTATTATAGATTATAGTGTATATGGTCTGTGAACGGTATGATGACATTTATAACGATATTACAAGAGACAACTATCTGATGCCTCTTTCAGACTACATATTTAAGATACTTATGGACTTCAAGAACTATGATCTTAAACATTGGTTGCGTTCATACTAGATACAAATCGTTAGCATTGTTATGTAATGGATATTGTTAGCTTGGAATATAAAATTTGGTTATGAAAATGACACCTGTCAAAAATAGTGGGATAAATTATGGAAAATGGCAATGGGTCAAGCTAAGTTTAACCATTAGTTAATTCTGCAACTATAGTAAGTGGAAGGTCTGTCATTTACGAAGGCGTAGAAAAGACATGAAAGAAAAATAATTTTAAGTTTTATCTTGCAATTAGGCTTAATTGCAACTTGTATCTAGCAATTAGGCTTAATTGCAACTTGTATCTTGCAATTAGCCTAACCTAGCCAAACCTAACCTAATTGTAAAATAAATCTTGCAATTGTTAGCGCCATTTTGAGTTATGCAATTATTATGTTTATTTACTTCTCTCTTCAATATTTTAATTTCAGCTTTATATTGAATTACATGATCGTATATATTAAATGATTGTTTATTTAGGTATCAGTCAGTTATGCTAGAGCTGCTGAAGCGACAACATCAGGGTATAGAGGATGTATTTATTTATTTTTGAGTAACGATGAGTGCTAGAGTTGTGTTGTTACTATATGTTGTTGCTCTCACGCTGCGGTGTTGAGAAAGAGCTGTTCTGCGGTTCAGCTATATCCTCGCTTGCGGGCTGAGGAAGAGTCTACAGTGCGGCTGGGACTGGTTGCTCTCCACTGCGGTGTTGAGAAAGAGTTGTTCTGCGGTTCAGCTATACCATCGCTTGAGGGCTGAGGAAGAGTCTACAGTGAGACTGGGACTAATCGCTCTCCACTGCGGTGTTGAGACAGAGTTATTCTGCGGTTTAGCTGTACCCTCGCTTGCGGGCTGCGGAAGAGTCTAAAGTGCGCCTGAGACTGGTTGCTCTCCACTGCGGTCTTGAGAAAGAGCTATTCTGCGGTTTAGTTGTACCCTCGCTTGCGGACTGAGGAAGAGTCTACAGTGCGGCTGGCAGTGGTAACTAATCCTATCCTAATCCCAAAGCTAGGCCGAGACCTTGCGTATTTACGTGGATCCTAAGAACTCACTGAGAGAGTATACTCATCTATTTTTTATCTGTTCCAGGCTATTGGCGCTCACAGGAGAAGGTCTGGACCATCCAGGGATTAGGGATTGTTATATTTGTTTGGATCTGTTTTCCATTATGTATTTTTGAGATCTTTCATCAATTAATTATATTGGTTTCTAACACAATTAGGTTAGGTTTGGTTAGGTTAGCCTAATTGCAAGAAACAAGTTATAATTAAGCCTAATTGTAAGATACAAGTTGCAATTAAGCCTAATTGCAATATACAAGTTACATTTAAGACTAATTGCAAGATAAAACTTGCAATTATAAATATGTTTCTTTCATGTCCTTTCTACGCCTTCGTAGTCATTCTTCTAAACAAGTAGCTGATATATGCAGGAAATATCAATATTACAGTCTTTATCTCAAAGATTTTGTAGAAGAAAATGAAAATGCATATGTTTTTCTTTTTAATACTTTACATGTATATACTTACTTTGTATCAAATTGGAGACGAATATATAAATAAATTTAAAAAGAAAATCCTTTAATTCTATAACTGTTATAGTTATCAGCTTCAAGTTGGCAGCAAGTACCACGTGACAGCACTTTAAGACTCAAATATCTGTCTTTGGGCCAGTTGCACCGCTTATAGTTAAATTTTAACTGTTCGTTAAATTGACAATATTGTATCGAAACAAAATGTCAAATAAGTTGCTAAATATTATTTCGATATGCACTTTTTTTTGTTTAGGCGATGATAAAGTGAGTATCTGCGCGTTCACACTAGATCTTAAACTCCGCCTCACTTATGCCCTGTTACACAGCTGACACTTAAATTTTAATTGTTCCTTACATTGACAATGCCATATTGAAACGAAACGTCAAATGAGTAAATAAATATTGCTGTTAAAATTTTGATTTGCATTTTTATCCCCCGCTACTCTTGGTAAGGGAGATATAGGGATCGTGTTAAAAATCGCGTATCGAGATTTTGGTAAATAAATACGTTTTAAGGTCCCTCGAATCCGAATTTAACATTTTCACGATGATGTGCGTGTTTGTGTGAATCCTGTACGTTCTATCTCAAATACAGTCATTCAGAAAATTTTGAAACCATGTATTCATGCTTTGTTTTAATATAGTAAGTGTCCATGGAATTTTGGTGCAAATCCGGTAACCGGAAGTGGCACTTTCCTTGAAGCTCGAAATAGTTTTTCTTAAAAGTCATTTTTCGCGATGTATGTTAATTTTCTACAGGCATGCACTGATAATTTTTCTATATATTTTATAAATAAATTTATAAAATTATCTATACTTTGTTACACTTAACAAATTCAGTAGATGGCGCTCACATCATCGTCAATTTTAAATAGGCGAAATATTAGTTATTTATGTATTAAGGGCGTAATGAAGCTTTTATGGTTTGTGGCGGGATTTTGAGCCCGAGGCGTCAGCCGAGGGATAAAAACGCGTCAAAGGCCATAAAAGCAAGTTACGCCCGTGGTACATACATAATTTTATGCACGGTCGAAGATTTTATGATTATGAGAATTAGAAAAAACATTTTTGTTAGGTATAAAAGATAATAGATGTCACTACAATGTTTTGTAAAAAGGCGTTAAGCATTAATATCATAATAGATGGCGCTATAATATAATGTAAGATAGGGTACCTTTATACTCAGGGTATGGCCATGACGTGGCTCACGTTTCGTCCGCCATTAGAGGGCCACTGTCATATTCGTTGTTGTTGCCCAAATTATTATGTATTTTCGTGGCTACTTGCTTTATTTTAATGCAAAACACATTTAAATATACTTCTAATATTTATTTAAAAAGTAAGTAATAGTTTTATTTTATTTATATGTATATTTTCTTAAGATACTGACTACGATGACTGGCAATATTGAAAACACATAAAAATTACCAATATTAAGCACAAACATTTAAATTTTGTAAAAGGTAAGTTTAAATTTATACTTATTATGTAAATAATAACCACAGTTATTAAATTTCATGTGATAATAACAACCTATATCCTATACGCTACATAACCTCTAAATCTATGTTATAATAATAATTGTGTATCTCTTAAATAAATGAATTTTTATTACCTTTTTAGATTCATAGTGTGATTATTTAATATTCCTGTATAATATAATATCACATTTCTTACAAATAAATGGGGAAATGAATTATTAATATGTTTGACATTGGCTCGCTTATGGCGGCGTACTTGCCTCATGGCCATACCCTGTATATAAAGGTACCCTAATGTAAGACATGTGAGAGCAAACTAATCTAGGGACTTTTAACATGTACAGAAGAAGTAAACATGTGTATAGTGTCAAATAAATTAGTGTGAAATTAGTTCAACGAATTTATTAGTTTATCTAGAAGTACAAATAAAATGTTTTTATTTCATTTTCCGTGTTTAAATTGCTTGCATTAAGAACATTATATTATTTTTGTCTAAATTCTCGTTCGAGAATTTATGGTTATTTCTAGTATAATGTAAATTACTCATTTTCATCAGAGTTTCGTCCGATTTTCGTACTTTATGTGGTTATATTAACATTTGTGCAACTACCTATTTTGTTTTGTTTTATTTATTTTCATCGATTAATTTTAACTTACAATGCCATTATGTAATTGATAAAGTTTTTAAGTTTTAACATTTTCTTTTTTTTTTGTCATTCTAGGTTATACTTATACATTTTTGTTTGTCACGTGTCAACCTCTCATTTATAATACAGAATGTACGTAATTAATAAATGCTGCATAATTATATATTATAAAAATCTGACGAAACCGGGCAAAATATCTAGAACAGGAATATGAGAAAATAGTATACAGTAATTTAAGCTTTATAGCTAATAGTTTTATTATAGCCCGCCGGGCTATAATGAGGTCCGCGGGCTATAAAAGCACGTTTATATCAAAAGAAATCGTGTATAAATGTCAAATTACGATACGTCCGTGTATAAAAAATATTATTTCCCTACTTTCCAAATTAGGTAAAGATGATACTTGACATTGCACATAAAAATGGCACTAGATGTTACATGTCCTGTACACTGACAAAAGTCTGAAATTGCATTACGTAAACTTGGCTCCAATTTCAACTAATCAGAGTTCAAAACTATACCTTATTTATTTATTTATTTCATATATGTAGATACTCATCTTGGTTACACAGTTGAGATATTTAAATGTATGAACTTAACATAACACTGTAAAAATACTATTCAATTCAAGTTACAAGACATAAGCGTTAGTATCACAAAATAAATTCGAATTAAAATAATGGTGAGATTACGGAGTATTGAAAATATGAACAAGTATACGGGTATACGGCCGAGAAGAGAAATCCCAGACAAATTCAAAGACTATGTATTAAAATAATTAGTTGTATTTATTACTTTCCGTAACCTTTAGGTAAGGATGGTATTGTCTTGTCAAAAAAATTAATGATGAGTTTTTAGTGAATAAGCATGTTTTAGGGTCCCTATAATACGGTTTTACCATTTTTACGATGATGTATGTATGTATGTATGTATGTATGTATGTATGTATGTATGTGTGTGTGTGTGTGTGTGTGTGTGTGTGTGTGTGTGTGTATGTGTGTTTGTGTGTCTGTATGTCTGTGTGTGTGTGACAAAAGTTTCAGATCGATTAACTTCAATACCACGATTCCAAAAAATATAATTTTGTCGTATTCCTCAAGTTTACATCCAGAAGAACAACTGATTAGATTTTGGTTATAATTGGTGAACCTGAAGTAGCCTCATTTGAAGAATAAACAGTTAAATTTGATTTATTGACATTTAACGTTATTATAACTTAAAGAATATATTATTCTCTATACGATTTGATTGCATTTTATACTTCATATTCAATAGATATAGAGATAAAGAACTTTTAAGAAATTAAATTTTATAAATCAGCCAGCTATGCTAAACATGGAAACTACTAATATATTCATATCATTCAAATTGACATATGTCAGTATAAATAAAAAGTAAATTAATGTGGCAAATATGAGGATGTTGAAGTAGATGCTGGGGAAGACACGGAAAGATAGGTAAGGAAATAACTCTAGTGTTACAAGTTTCTAGAAAGATACAAGCGAGATGATTACATTGGTTTGTAAATGTCATGAGGAGAAATGAAGAATATATTGGATAAATGCTTAGTAATAGAAGGTTGAAGAAACAGAGGAAGACCAAAGATAAGATGGAAGGACTGTATTGCAGAAGACTTGAGAGAAAAAGACCTGATGAGAACGACACGTAAAACAGAAATGAGTGGAAGAAGAAAATAAAAAATAGCGACACCTAACGAATGGGGAAAGCTAAAAAAGAAGAAGATGTTAGTGTCAAGTGCAATTTACATAGTTTGTTTATGAAATAATTTTACTGGAAGTTTAGAATCTTTTGCAAGAAAATTTATGTATGGAATTTATACATGACACATAGGATTGACGGAAGGTATTGTGCTGGCCACAACAGATTTTTTTTTACATTGTGCTCAATATTAATAATCATACTATTAGAGAAAAGTATTTATTTACCAAAAATAAATGTATATTTTTTAATTAAAACTAAAATACCATAGATATCGGGTGGTTGTATACGGTATTTCGGTTGTTAAGATAGTTTCCTAAAATGTGACGATTTTGAAATAAATATTTAATTAGAAGTATTATATTATTTAATTAATAAAGAATACTACAAGTCTCTCAGCATACTGTGAGCAAAAGGAAGTTACATCTGCAATCTATGACAACATTGGTGGAACTTTGATTAAATTTACCAGGACAGATAAAAAAAAAATTAACTAAAGGCGATTCATGAAAAAGACCTGATTCCCTGATGTAATAGGTGCAATTGATTGCACTCATGTTTCGATTCTACAACCTCCTATACAAGAACATAATTATTTGAACAGAAATTGTTATCGTTCAAAAAATGTACAGATTGTAAGTATACGTTATTATTAAACATAAGGGCTTGATAGAATATTATCTATTTCCTTTTACTATAGATATGTGATTATGATTTAAAAATATTGTCATTTAATGCAAGATTTGCTGGAGCTAGTTATGATTCATTTATATGGAGGGATTTATCGGTTTCAAGGGAACTTCAACAGAAATATGAACAAGATGGCACCAACTCATGGCTTCTCAGAGATTCAGGATATCCCAACAGTCATGGTTAACAACACCATTTGAAAATCCACGACCAAATTTTCCTGAATAACATTATGATTTAAGACACGCTTCTACCAGATTTCGCTTGGATATGAACCAAAAATATTTTGTGAAATTGTTATATTTGTTGCAACCTTGAAAATTATGTGTATAGAAAGAAAATTAAATTTAAATGCTGAAATAGTATATTTGAATGAAAATTTCAATATTGATAATGATAATGTTGGGTATAATGAAAATCAAGATGTAAAAATAAATCGACAAAATATATTTTGTTTAAATAAAAATATATTTGTAAACGAAAGCAATTTTTATTTTCAACATACAAATTTTTTTTCAAAACATTAAAAGTAATTAAACTAATAAATTCAGCCTGAAGAAGAATTTTTTAAATATATTTACACAGTATTCAAAACTATCGGCTATTCTCTTAATATTTCCATTAATTTGAACCAACTTTGTTTGAATCCTTATTTAAAGTGTGTATTATTATCTGTAATATTGAATCCTTCTGATTATGAGGGTACATTAGCAATCGCTAACGATCTTTAGCGACAATACAGAGTATAAATTTAGATATCTATATTACTTAGCAATGATAGCAAGAGGTAGCTACCGTAAAAAGTGCCACCACAATGTATATGTATTGTGACGTGCGCCCCGGAGAGAAAAGTATACGTACGCCGCTGAAAGAATGTACTAGAGCGATGACGTAATCCCGGAATTTCCCAGATGTTGAAATACCCGCGACGCGCTGGCTAGAGGTTAATTACGCCGTGACCTCATTCTTTTGTATACAGGTCATTGTCGCTTTGAAGGCTTCTAGAATTATATGAGCTGTATAAATACCGGCCGAAAGAAAGTGGAGAGACAGTCTGTGATATAGAAGCAACGAGTAATGAAGTGGGTAATATAAATAAATAGTTTACGAGTTGTTAACATAAATAAATGTAGTTATATAAATAAGTGTAGTGATATAAATATTGTACACATAAATAATCGTGTTTAGCATTTAATAATATTCTTAGTGTTTACAATTATTTAATCATAGTGTTAGTTACTTTTATTATCTTTTAATTTTTAATTATTTATCGTTTAATAAACATATTCTTTTAGTTAATAATATTTGTCTGTGTTTTACACTTCATCCATATAAATAAAAACGTTACAGTATTATAAACGTATTCTTCATTTACTTTTCATATAGGTAAAAAAATAAATTTCGAGCGGGATGTACATATGAAAAACAGTTTAGTCTCGTGTAATCTTTTAAGAAAATTTTACCGGATCGATTTTTGCTGATAAAAAATACGTTGCTGATTTTTTTTTAATCGCAATACCTTTTCATACAGTTTTTGTTAAACTCATATTGTAATATTGTGTAAATGTAAAAAATTCTGGCTTGGGAAAAAGTAACATCTGGTTTTTTCCCTATACTCTTCAACACGTATATTCATGTGACCGTATTTACCTTTTTATCCTAAATCTGATTATTTGCATATGCCCCCAGTCAAATTAAGCACTAAAATCATGTACATAATATACATTATTTGCTATTTTCGCAAGTTTGCATGTTAAAAGCATTAATTTTTAAAAAAGCACATTCATGAATTTTTTACTGGGAAATGTCGTCGTTTCTAGTAACAAAATATTCACGCTTTACGCTCTCAAACAAAAGAATCATTTCCTACTTGAATTTAGCGTTTACATTCACGTTGTATAAATATTCATACGTACAAGTTTGGGTTACATGTTGCCGTGTAATATATTAATGTATTTTTTTTGTTACTTGTTATTAGTTTTGTTTATACGAGAATTCGTGTATCGCAAAAGTGTGTATTCCAAGTTTCATTACACCCAAAATGTTAGTCTGAACATAATACCAAATTTTATTGTACCTACTAATTTATTTTTTATTGGTAACACCTGAAAGCCATATTACATTAGTTTTCCTATAAACAGCACTCAAGTAACTGTGTAACAAACATAGTTAACATCTTATCTACAACTATGTAATATGATGTATAATAAGTATCTTTGCTGTCACTGCCACTATGTGAATTGAAATAAAAAAAATTGCCCTTTTCATAATTTCATTTTCTTATGAAGCTTTTTTCAGAATGTAATTGAATAAGAAATAACAGAAATATAAGAAAAGTGTAAATCGCTTTTTTATGTAAACTGAGAAAAAGTTGCGTTTACACATGAAAACGTTTTAAAACTAAGTAGCAAAACTATGCATCTTTATTTTAGTGATTTTTTAAGTACGTACACAAGTACTGTTTCCCAACAGTATTGTTAACCAAATTTTTAACAACAATTAATTTTATATCATACATTTAAGATGCCACCCAGTATAGTTGTACTAGTACGAGAATACTAAATAATATGTATATGTATACAGGGTGTAACACCAAAACCGACCACTGCCATTATTTTCTTTATTATTATAGTTACAATCAAATACTATAGAATAAAGTTATCAAGGGGGACATCCCATTAGAGAAGAAAATATTTTTTTAAATTAGTGGTTCTTAAGTTACAACACAAAATTATATTTTTTTAAATGGGATGATTTATATTTTTTTGGCTTAGACAGAGATTTTTTTTCTGAACTCAACTGTTTTTTTTTTATATCGTTGCATAACAAAAATATTGAGAAATATTCAAATAAAGTTTATTTTTATACTTATTTTTCAGAAGGCTAGGAATGAAAAACAATTGAGCTTAAATTAAAATATAACAAATATTTGTTAACAACGTTGTAAACAATGTTCTATTTGATATATATCCTAAATAATTTAAATTGACAAATAGCAGTTTTTGGTTTTTATACATAGCCTACTGAAAAATGACTATAAAAATCAAGTTTTTTTAAATTTTAATTCCATTTTTTTCAATATTTTTATTATGTAAGGATATAAAAGTAATACATGGTTGAATTCAGAAAAAATACGTTATCAAATAGGCATAAAAAAGTATAATCCCATTTGAAAAAATATAACTTTGTCTTGCAACTTGAGAACCACTGGTTTCAAAAAATATTTTCTTCCTTAATAGGATGTCCCCATTGGTCTTCTATAACTTTGTTCTATAATATTTTTTTGTAACTATAATAATAAATAAAATAATGCTGGTGGTCGGTTTTGGTGTTACACCCTGTATACAGGTGACACTGAAAAACGGGCCACTCAAAATAGCTTTTATTTATAATTATTTTTTAATTCTCTTTAAATATTTGTACTAGGATTAGGGGCTCACAAATTATGTTATTTGGCATGATGGTATCGCTTCCGGTTTAACCGGAAGTGACATTGGCTTTCATATTTCAAATAGGACACCTATATATTTTTATATATTTGGAATTTACGTAAAACTATGAATTCAATGATATTTTAACCTGTATTTTTATTCAAGAAATAAATTACAAAACGTAAGAGAAAATGATGCAAAATAAACCAACTACGCCATGATAACAGGCAAACTGTTAAACAGTTGAGTTAATATTTATGTTGTTTAAATAGTAAGTTATTTTTGTAAGATTCCATATTTTCTTACAAAAAGAATTATCAATTTGTTATCATAGCCCACCTGATATGGCTTACCATACTTTTTGTAACTTATTTCTTCAATAAAAATTCACTTTAAGCTTATCGTTGTATTCGTAATTTTACGTAGAATCTAAATATTTATTTAGGTGTCCCATTTGAAATATGGAACTTAATGTCATTTCCGGTTAAACCAGAAAGAGCCAAATATTGATTTGTCAACCCTTAAGCCTAGTTAACAATATGTAAAATAACTTTGTTATGTATAATTATATTTTGATTCTCTTTATATATTAGCAAAGGCTTAGGGGCTCACAAATCATAGTTTTTAGCAGGACGATATTGCATCCGGTTTAACCAGAAGTGACATTAACTTTCATATTGCAAATGAGACAACCTACATTTTTTATATATTTGGAATCTACGAAAAATAACGAATTCAAAGATATGTTTGGAATGAATTTTTATTGAAGAAATAAGTTATAAAAACGTAAGAGAAAATTATGAATAATTAACCTGGTAAGCCATATCAGCTAGGCTGTTATAAAAAAATGATAGATTTTTTTTTATAACAAAATATGGAATGTTACAAAAATAATTTTCTATTTAAACAATTAAATAATACATATATCAACTGTTTCACAGCTTGCCTGATATCATGACTTAGCAGCTTAATTATGCATCATTCTTTTTTACGTTTTAGTAATTTATTTCTTCAATAAAACTGCACTACAAACATGTTAAATACGTAATTTTACGCAAACCGGAAACGCTACCATCATGCCAAATACCATGATTTGTGAGCCCCTTCGCCTAGTTTTCTAAATAAAAAAGTTATTTTGAGTGGCCCGTTTTTCAGTGTCGTCACCTGTATATACAGAGTCATCATGCGAGAATGAACAAGTAATTATATCAGTTATTAAGAGAGATAGCGAATATCTTCAAAATAAGTAAATTTACTATAGAAAATATGGGCAATAAGATGTTTTCGGATGGTTTCGGAAAATGTAATACGAACTTTGAAATTTCAAACAGAACATACTATAATTATATTATATTTTTGAAAGTACACAACATTTGATTTATAATGGTAGTAAACAAATAGTATATTGTATTATTAAAAAATAAAATGGCGGACGTTTGAAATATGAATATATTGGAATGAAAAAAATCAAATACGTGATATTTTATTGTTTTCTTTTTGTTAATGGATTATTTTATTTTATTATTTTTGTTAATGGATTATTTTATTTTATTAGATAAAGTCATTTATATAGCGTAACCTGGGCAACAACACCAATAAAATTAAATTTCACCATCTCTTGATTTCTTTCATAACATATTTCAAATGTCCGCCATTTTATTTTTTAATAATACAATGTACTACTAATTTACTACATTGTAAAGCATATTTAATGTACTTTCCAAGAATATAAAAAATATAGCATTTTCCATTAGATATTTCAAAATTGGTATCACAAACTGCCGGAAGTAATATAACGATTCTTGATATATCATGTTACTGTCCATGTTACCTATAGCAAATTTGATTATTTTAATATAATCGCCATCTCCCCTAATAACGGAGATAATTGCTGGTTCATTCTTGCGTAATCACCTGTATATAGTATGTTTGAAAAAATGGATATGCCCATTTTTCTCGCTTATTATTACAGATGCACATATTGCTAATAGAACATGATTTAATGAGTGCAATATTTGCGATTGAATTGTGTGAAAATTGTAATTATGGAACTTCCGGTATAACCGGAAATGACATCATCTTTGTAAATTTAAATACAATATACACATTTTTTTTATAAATTTGTATTACATTTTTTGTTCTCTTTCCGACCATACCGAATACAGTTGGTACACTATTGCTATTTCGAGGACTATAAGAGCTACGAGGTCGGTTACATTAGCAAACAATTTCTATAATATAAGACTATTAAAAAAATGTTGTTTTCTTATTTTAAATGCCATTCTATTTTTTTACTTGCTTATTCGATTCAGTATTTTTTTTCTGAATTCAACGATATGCATATGTAATACCCTAATATTACAAAATATTTGAGAAAAATGCAAAATTAAAAATGTGTAATTTTTATTTAAATATGCCTATACAAAGAGTGCCATTGGAAGAAAACAAATCAATAAAATAATTGTTAATATTATTTTTGTCAAATGGCAGCAAGTCTACTTTTAAATGATTGTTGTACTTTGTTAAAATTTATCTTTGAATAAAAACTTTATTTGGACAGATCGAAGGAAATGTTTCAAACAAATGTTATAGTAGATAGTTTAAGGATTTTATAAATGTTTTATTTTCAAAAATCGATCGAGTGGTTTTCAAAATATCTTGTTTTGAAATTTTCGATCGGTCGCCATTTTGTTATTTGATAAAATAGAAAATAATTGTAAATATAAAGGTTTCAGAGAAGCGAAAGCAAATGCTGACTCCAAATCAAAAATTTGAACTAAGAAATGTTGTTTGTTTCAATGAGTTCTAACTGCCGTTTTCGGGTGTTACAACTTAATATTAACACCCTGTATATACATACATACCATTCATGATTATTATTAGTCTTTTTCGCTCCTTGGGAAAATAGGGCACCCTCAGGTGTTTCAAGGATTTTTTTTCTATGGTTGCCAGCCTTATGTATATTCATGTGATATGTATTCTACTATTTTTTTCATTTGGTCTTGTCTTTAGCTTCCGTCTTTACGTCGTGCCTTTTTTGCTTATTTCTTTGTATTCCTTGCTATCTGTTTTCCCATGTATTTGGGGGTCTTCCTCTTCACTTTTATATTATATTCTAGTACATCTTTATTTATGTCGTTATTTTCTTTTGTATGTGTATGTCCTATCCATTCTCATTTTCTTCTTTTTATAGTCGTATCTATTGGTTCTACATTGCATATTTTCCAAAGTTCTTCGTTTGATATAGTAGTAGTAGATATAGTAGATTTGATATATTTTACATTTGTTGTCCATGATTCTGATGCATATACTTTTCACATTACTGTTAAATATTCTAATTTTATTCTTGATTGATAAAAGGGAGGTAATAAAATTTATAATAAACAGTCTGTATAAATGGTTACTTTAACCTTCAGCATCATTAAAATATGTTTCTCAATTTTAATATTTTTACAGCAAACTATTATTATTGGACAATAATTCATTATTATAATGTTAAAGATCTGATGTAGCCAACACATTACCTTCCGTCTGTTCTACGCATTTTGTACAAATTCAACGAAGTTTCTTGCAAACGATTCTATATTTCCAATAAAATCATTTCGAAAATATTATGTAAATTTTATTTGACAATGACATCTGAAAATTAGTAACATTTTAATATTCTGTTTCCAGTTGTGCAGCTTTTAGCAGCATATGATTTTTTACCTATAAAATCATTGAATATTGTTGATGTTTATCAATCAATGTCAAGTGTCAAACAATGAAATTAGAATAATCAAAGTAGGCAACACCTTTCATAAATGAAATAGTATGCTTTGATAAAAACAAGTATTGTAATATATGATTTAAAAACTACATCATTTAATGTAAAATGTATGTCATAATTTAAAATAAAAGGATATAACACTGCGTAATTTCAAAAGATTATGGGCCCAGAACGTGGGACAGAAGAATAAGGGCAGTAAAAAAAGTAAAGTGACTTCAGAAAGTATAGAATTAAATTTTTAGAAAAATGGAACAAGGAGCTATTAAGTTAAAAGAGAAAGTAATTGGAATTTGTGGCAATTTCAGATTACTATTATACTGAAGTCAAAACAAGTTTATGATGTAGTTACAAATAGGAGTAGAAGATCAGAGGCTAAAGAAGATGAATGGTTAAGAAGAGATACTAGGGCACAAGAAATTATCGTGACCAGAATGGAGGAAGGACCGCTTCTACATATTTTATCCTGTACTACAGCTGAAGAGATTTGGTCAAAATTATTAACTGTTTATGAACAAAAATCTGAAGTTAGCATTCATCTGATCCAACAGAATGTTTTTGGTTTAAAATACGAAAATGAAGGAATTTCTGAGTTTGTTTCAAAAATAGAAAAACTGGTAGATCAACTAAAATATTTAGAAGAAAAAATATCAGAAGAAATGTTGATCACGAAAATACTAATATCTCTACCTGAACCATTCAAATACTTTGTTTCGGCGTGGGAAAGTGTACCTGCTAGAGATCAAAAATTAAATGAACTAACCAGTAGACTTTTAATTGAAGAAGAGAGAATAAAGTCACGCGAAACGAACGAAACCAAAGAAGAATGTGCATTAGCAACAAAAACTTTAAAATTTACAGTTGTGGTAAAATTGGTCACAAGAAACAAAATTGTTTTAAATTGAAAAATGAAAAAAAACAATAAGAAAACTTGTTTCATATGTAAAAAACCGGGACATTATAAAAATGACTGCAGATATAACAAATATAGAAACTCTTCAGAATCTGCAAATAATGTCAATGCATACATAAGCTCAGTATTTATAAGCAATGCAAATAACAACCACAATTACTGGTATTTGGACAGCGGTTCAACAGAACATATGTGTTGTAATAGGGATATGTTTTCAGAATATAAGGAATTGAGTAACATAAAATCTGTTAAAATCGGTGACGGTTCTTTAATTAATTCCTACGGAATGGGTAAAGTGCTGCTAGAAGCTTACGATGATAAAAACTGGTTAAAAAGTGAACTACAAGATGTACTTTTCGTGCCAGATTTAAAACTAAACCTGTTTTCGGTGGCAAGTGCTTTAGATAAAGGCTACAAGATATTTACAGACAATGAACAGTGTATTATTAAAAATAAATAAAATAAAACTTGTGCAATAGCAAAAAGAGTTGGAAAATTATACAAAATGATTTTCAAAATTGTCTGATGTTAAAAACTTGATGAATTTCCATATTCTGCAAATGTATCAACCTGTAAAGAAAATTTGAAAACTTGGCATGTAAAATTAGCACAGCAGAATGTAAGACAAGTTAAGGAAATTCTACAGAAACACGACATAAAATATGTAGATGAGGAATTCGTTTGTGAATCTTGTATTGAAGCTAAACAGCACAGATTACCGTTTCTGGCAAGTACAACAAAATCAAAAAGAACTTGTGAAATTATTCTTGTTGACCTTTGTGGACTCATGAAACAATCATCAGGCGGAGGCTCCAAGTATTTTCTGTTAAAGGTGATTTTTCACACTATCGTCATGTTTATTTCTTGAAGCACAAAGGTGAAGTAAAAGAAAAACTAGATATATTCTTCAGATTTGCAAAGAATTCTACAGGAAACAAAATACAATGCATGAGATCAGATAACGGTTTAGAATTTGTAAATTCAGATGTACGAAAATTATTAGAAAAGTTTGGAATAAGACATGAAAGAATAGTATATTGTCCAGAACAAAATGGAAAAATCGAAAGAGAGATGAGGACAATAGTTGAAGCAGCAAGGACAATGTTATGCGACACGAAATTAGAGAAGAAACTTTGGGCTGAAGCAACAAGCGCAGCAGTATACGTCATAAATCGGACTGGAACAAGTTCAATAAAGGGAAGCACACCATATGAATTATGGTTTAAGAAAAATACCTATTTGAAAGAATTTAAAGAGTTTGGAACAGAGGTTTATATTCATGTACCAAAAGAAACGCGGCATAAATGGGATGCAAAAGGAAGAAAAGGTATTTTCGTTGGATATGAAGAGAATATTAAAGGGTACAGAATATATTTTAAAAACGAAAATAAAGTACGTTGTGCACGGAATGTTGTATTTCTTCCTACAAAAACAAAAATGCGAGTGCATAAAACTGAAAAAGACGAAGAAGAAGATATAGAAAAGAATAAGAATTCAGAAGAAATAGAGTCTCATACCGAAGAGAAAGAAACGTCTGATATTGAAGAGAAGAGAAATTTAAGAAATAGAGAAATTTTGAGAAAACCCCAGAGATTTGGTATTGATGAATATCAGGTTTGTTTTACTGATATCAAAGATGTATAAGAAGCAAAATAACCAGCAACATATAGAGAAGCAATGGAAAGTGATGAAAGCGAAAAATGGAAGGCAATACAAGCAGAGTTAGATGCCTTGAAGGAAAATGACACTTGGAAAATTGTACAGAGAAATCGACAGCAAATGGGTATTTAAAATTAAGAAGGATAAAGATGGTCAGCCAGCAAGTTACAAAGCTTGTTTGGTAGCTAGAGGTTTTAAACAGAAGGAAAATGTTGATTTGACAGAACTTATTCCCCTGTTGCAAAATTGACAACCCTCAGAATTATGTTAGCCGTGGCAAATCAATTAAAAATGTCTATATGTCAACTTGACGTATGTAGTGCATTTTTATAGGGCGAAATTAAAGAAGATGTTTTCCTGAGTATACAAGAAGGTGTTTTACAAGAACCTGGAAAAGTATGCAAATTAAATAGAGCACTATATGGTTTGAAAAAATCAGCAAAATATTGGAATATAAAATTTAATTCGTTTATGGAGAAAGAAGAATTTAATCGTTCAAAGAATGATTACTGTCTTTATACAAAGTATTACAAATCTGAAAAGTTATTCGTTTTAATTTATGTGGATGATCTGTTGATTTTTGGAACAAATAATCAACAAATTGAAGAACTGAAAAAGGAATTATGCAAAACTTTTAAAATGAAAGATTTGGGAAATGATTCACATTACATTGGCATAAATATTAATCAAGATGTAGAAAATGGAGTAATAAAAATGAATCAAACAACTTATTTGAAAAACGTGCTGTCAAAATTTGGGATGGAAGACTGTAAAGCGACATCGACACCTTTAGATCCAATTTTTAAGTCTGATTGGTTAGTAGAACCAGAAAATGAAACAACTCATAATAAAGAACTCGAGACCCGCTGCAGAAAACTAATTGGCTGTTTGATGTACGCAATGGTAGCTACAAGACCAGATTTATGTACAGAATTGAGTATTTTAAGTCGCTATCAAACTTGTGCAAATGAAAAATTATGGAAATGTTAAAACATATACTAAGATACATAAAAGGTACAATTGAGTTTAACTTAGTTTACGTCAGAAATGAAAATGCAAACATACTGACAGGATTTGTTAATGCCGATTGGGCAGGCGATTTAAATGACAGAAAATCAACGTCTGGATACATTTACAAAATATATGACTCGTCAGTATCTTAAGCTTCACGCCAGCAAAGCGCTGTAGCTTTATCATCCTGCGAGACAGAGTACGTGGCACTGAGCATGGTAGTTAGCGAAGCATGCTGGTTATGTCAAATTTTGATTGATCTTCAAATTTATGAAGAAACCAAGCCTGTGATCATCTTCGAAGACAATCAGTCCGAGATAAAAGTGGCTAAGAATATCCGACATCATTTTATCAGAGACAAAATTAATGAAGGGATTATTGACGTTCAGTACATAAGAAGTGAAGAACAAGTAGCTGATTTATTTACGAAGACTATAAATAAAAAATTATTCAATTATTTTTTATGATACTAGGTTTAGTAAAATGTTAAGAGAATTTCATTGAGGGAGGGTGTTGACGTTTATCAATCAATGTCAAGTGTCAAACAATGAAATTAGAATATAAAAGGATATAACACTGCGTAATTTTAAAAAATATGAAGAAAAATATGTAATTAAATCGAATAGAGAATAAAATATTCTTTAATATTTATAATAACAAAAAACAAGAAATACTATTAAAATCTGCATATTGTAACAAAAATCTAATCAACTCTTCTTAAGGACGTACAAAAGAAGAATGTAGAAGAATTATAATTTTTTGAATTGTAGTTATCGAAGGAAACAAAATTGTTACACACACAGACATCACACATACAAATACACACACATACACACACACGCACGCACGCAACACACATGCATACATACAGACATCATCGTAAAAATCTTATACTAGGGACCCTAAAACGTGCTTAATCATTAAAAACTCACCATCGATTTTTTTGACCAAAGAAAATACAATAGGTAAAAAATGTTTATTAATCTTGAACTTACTGCTATCAATTTAAGAATAATATTTCACTTTAATAATAAAAATTGGAACGCTTATTTTGACATACTTATATTAAAACCGATATGCCACTGTCCTCTTTAATATGTAAAGAATAATCTACTATAAAAACTAATTTTAAATGTACATCTTAAACACAGATTTTCTAAGTTATGCGACAGTGTCGTTAAATAATTGTTTTTCTAAAATTATGATTCCAGAATTTGCTTTATTTTTATCAGTTTTTACGTATCCAAAAATAATATATAGCTAATAAAGAAACGATGATTTCATTTGTTCCGTAATTTCTTTTTTATTATTTTCAATTAATTTAATAATTTACGTATTAATGTTAGTAATGAATTTGTGTACTATCCATAATTATGAAATAAATTGTTTTCTTTGTCATGTAATAATACTTTAAAAATATTAATTTTCAGCGTACCTCTCTTCATTAAAATTTCTGAAAGTAAAAAAAATAAAGTCACTTCTAAAGTAAATTAATAAAAACTTTGCGATGAAGTCTTCGCTATTGTTTCAAAGTCAGAACAATTTACCTACCTTCGCCAGCAAGCGGTGACCTGGACTTCCTTTTACTCCTAGTGGTCTCATTAATTAATGCGCATTGATTAATAATTTCACTTGCTTATTATAAATATAATGCACACTTTTACTTCTTTTTGTAACATAAATAGTCACGGTATCTTATATTTAATTCAGAACCAAATTAAAATGTCAATAGAGTGCTAAATTATTTCCAAAGCGAACAAATATAAATAATGATATACTCGTATTACCATTGATTAAATAGTTTATATAGATTGGCAATGCTATAGTCAATCCGCGTAACACATTTTAATTCTGTACGAGTAAGAGCCATCTGTGCTGTAGTTGCATACTATGCATGTGTCTAATTCGCTACAAGATAGCAGCATGGTAGTACACATCGCCGGGCGGAGCATCGGGCGGAGCCAAACAATTTTATAATGAGAATTTGTTAAACCTATTTCGTCATTTCTTCAGAGATATTTAATTTAATTATAAATTTATTTTTAAAAAATAAGCTTACAGTCTTTCATAATCTGTTTAACATTTCTAATAAAAATTCATTTAACATTTAATAGAAACGATTTAATATGAATTCACAGGGGATATGCATTCATTTATCATTTAATCGAGCAATGTTTTTATATGAATTTACAGTGGATATGTAGTTGAAAGTTTGGTCCATCTGCTTCACGTTTTACTCCAAATTTCCTTCTCACAAATCAAAATGCCACTTTTAACACATCATAAATAGCTATTCTTTTTAAATAAGGTGCTTACCATCTTACCAAGCGGCATTGAATTAGGTTGGATTAGAATTGAATCGGGGCTGTTAAAATCACACCCGATAATTTGACGCACATAAAATTATTAATTTTTAAATACTGTTAAAAGAGCAACTTTTTAAGATATTCCGCATATAAAACAATGTATTTTAATAAAATAAATCTTCTCCGAATAAGTTTTCTTGTTGTTTTACTTAATAATTATAAATTAAATCAATTTTTTAATATCTTCTTCACCACCAATTAATAACAAAAGAAAAAGTACCAATTAGAAAAAATATTTATTTAAACAAGGATAATATAGAACTATTGACCTAAAAAATTAATACACTATTCAACGTTTTAATTATTCTTTGTTATGCAAAATATATATGTTTCGTTTGCAGGCTTTTCTTGTGATATCTGTAGATTTCCATTTCAAAGTTTTTAAAACTTTTATTTTAATAAATATTTTTATAATAAAATTTTTATGGTCATCATTTTTATTTAACCAGTCACTGTAATGCAAATTTATACACCGCATACTATTTTTTAATAATTTGCTGGTTATTTTGTTTCAATGTAAATGTTCTTTTGTAAATTCACTAAAAATGTGTAATAATTGTGATACAATTTTTACTGTTTGTTCATTTGGTCTGCAAAAATATTATATTTCATTCACTTTGCCATAATCTTTAAGAACCAAATAAATTTCATTTTCATCAAAAATAAGGTCATTTTTCTGTAAAATTTTATTATAATTTTCGCAGTTGTACTGTTTAATACAACGAAAAACCAAAACCACAGCACATTCCACATTTTCTGGTCGTACAATTTCAACATTGTCGATCATTTCGTATACAATTTCTTCAGGCGGTGTAATGGATTCTGATATTTCTATTTCAAGAATTTCATCTTTATCTATTACACAGTTTCCGCTTCCAACTTAAAATTCTTATATGAATAGTTCTTTGCAATGTTTGCCTAAATTGTTTTGCAGTCGGATTTAGATTGTACCCACCTCTATTTCTTATTATTGAAAAGTGGTTTTCCATAAAATCTTGCTGAAATCTATTTGTTAATAAAAATAAATAATTCTCTTCTTTCACGTCCGCAAATAATTTTAAAATGCCATTAATAGTTTGAATGAAACCATGAATACAATATATATATATATATATATATATATATATATATATATATATATATATATATATATATTTCATCTTTCTTTGTCATCTTTATCAAAATATGGAATCTTACAAAATTAACTTAAATATTACTTAATATTATCTCAACTGTTTTCACAGCTTGGCTTAGCAGGTTAATTATCCATCATTTTCTCTTACGTTCTTGTAATTAATTTCTTCAATAAAAATACACTTCAAACATATCGTTGAATTCATAATTCTACGTAGATTCCAAATATATAAAAATAAATAGGATGTCCCATTTGAAATATGAAAGTTAATGTCACTTCCGGTTAAACCGAAAGCGCTGCCATCATGCCAAATACCGTGATTTGTGAGCCCCTTAGCCTAGTTTACAAATATGTAAAAGGATTAAAAAATAATTATAAATAAAAAAGTTATTTTGAGTAGCCCTTTTTCAATGTCACCTGTATCCTGTATACAGGTGAGTCATCGAAATCGCCGTCTTCGATATCTCCCTTGTCGTTAGAAATAATATACTAATATCCTATGCATTTGACAAAATAGTTTAATTTATTTTTTTATAAAGTTCATTATACAGGGTGTTAAAAGAAGGGTAAAAAAAATTGGGAATATGTATATACATTTCGATTTTTTTCAATATTCATAAATTTCTTGAAGTTCATTTTAGCGTCCCTCAAAATAATAACGAATTAATTTATTTGTTGTTCATAATCAGTTACGTGATTAAATAATTATTATTTTTTGTTAAAAATTTCGTGTCTCCGACTCCAAGCGACTTGACACGAATACAGCCGAACATTATTACCGCCAGCCTAATCGAATGTTAGTACGGCCAAATAATAAAATTATTAAAGGTGGCAGCATAATACGTAGCTTTACAACGCGGTACGCAAATGCTCGTAAGGTTGCCAATCTATATATACTATTTAATCAATGGTATTACTAAGCGAGGTAGAAAGTGTTTCATTATATATAGCCAGAGATACAGTAAAATTTTTGAAAGATGTCCGATCAAGGTTGTCTACGAATTGTATGAATTCAGATTTTTGCTCCGTCCATCATGACAAATTCAGTAGTGTCGTTTGCTTAGTTTTTATGAGGGTACGTAAGATACTACTGTTATTTTATTATTATAAACATATATATTACAGGAAAAGCATTCAAAATTCAAAAATAAGTCAACTAGTAAGTTTATAAGCAAATGTAAAACCAAATATGTTAAAAAAATAAGATACTGGCACAATGTCAGTGTCAGTGACTCTGACAGAATATAACGTTATACGTACGGCTATGAATCCAGGTAATGTATCTGAATTAATAAATAAACTTACGTTACAGCGAAAATATTATCAACAACGAGCATCGTTTATAAATGGAATGTCCTAACTTAGTCGAAACAATATGAATTTTTGAAAGACAAGCGTGTTATATCCATCCTTATCATACACTCTTACAGCCTTTGCAAAAGAAAGAGATAAATGTATGCCTATTTGTTAACTCGTTCGTGATACAGGTGCCCTTGATCGGACATCTTTCAAAAATTTTACTGTATAATGAAACTTTTTATCAAAGTCTCTATACTATTTTATTCACAATCAAAACTTAATATTGGGAAATTAACATATAAATAATAATAATAATTTCGCAAAAATAAACAAATACTTTTGGTCTTAATCTGTCACATTAAACGTCACACAGATTTCTAGCTTTAAACTTTGATTTCTATACATTTATTTATACCAATGTTAGCCGGGTTGAACTCCCCGCGTCAACTAAGTACTTGATGCGGCGAGAGACGGCCAGACGTACACCAAAATCAAGATGCAGTTGTAGTTGTTAGATATAATGATAACACTGGAGAAATATACGCAAGAAGACGACAAAAATTGTTATTTTGTTTGTTGTAATTGAAATGTTTGGTGCACTTTAATTATATGTTCTGAATTATAGCTAAGTGGAGTTTTATTCAGTGTCTAACAAAGCAGCGGTAGGATAAACATAAAAACTATCTTTGCTTGTTTATCTATTTATTTCTTTCTCTGGGATTGCATAGGCGTACAAATTTATCGTATACGGCAATGTAAATTTACAATTTTTAATAATAATAATAATATATATATATATATATATATATATATATATATATATATACATATAAATATATTATTATTAAGAAATATTGTTGCTCTCGACGAGTTCTATCACGGTTAAATTTAATGTACTTACTTCTGTTACACCCTGTATAGGTTGTTACGCTATTTTCGGGATAGCGAGCAGAAAGTTGGCGTGCGAAAAAAAAAGAAAAGAAAAACGAAATAAATACACCCAGCAAAAACCCATCTTAGAAAAATACCCAAAAAATATTAACTACGAACAACTTAACAAAAAAAAACTTAACTAAACCCAATAAGAAAAAACACTAAACAAAACAAAATTGTCCGCAGGCGGCACTCAGTGTCCTGGGCCTGGTCAATTTAAAAGGGAAGGGGGGCACTGCATTCACGCACTTTAAGGAAGCTTCCGTCTCAGGGGGGGAATGTTCACCCTCTTGCCGTTCGGGAGCCGGAGTCGCAGCCGCTTCGACAGACACACACCTTTTGGCCGCAGACTCTGAACCCAGGCGTCGTAATCCTGAGGGCAAGCTGGGGCCACGGACGGGACGGACGGCGGTGGTGCCTGCGGTGAAGTCGGGATGGCCTGTGGGCGTGGCTTCGAATGGTCGGGACTGAGAGATGACAACATATTATTATCCCAGAGCTCGGTGACGGCTTCCTTCACGGTGGGGAGTTCTGGTGGGCGGCTGGGACCTACAACGCAACAAACTACCTTGCCCAGGGGGTCTCCGGTCCGCTTGACCTGGCCTGCGTCTCCGTCGGTTTCGGCGTCGTGAATGGGGGACGCAGCCAGATGGAAAATGTCGCCATCGGGAGAAGGCGACCGGTACGGCCGGATTACTGGCGTCTTCGACAGCTTTGGCGGATAGGTCCCAAACCGTATATTCAAGGTCTCGGGGAGGAACTTGTCGTCCTCTCCAGGTCTCCAACTAGGTACCTGGAGCTCAACTGGCTTTGGGGGCGGTGGTGGTGGTGCAGTGCGGGCTGGGCGAATGAGGCGGTTCTCCATGATGCGGATCCTTGGCCGGTTGCCGTTGGTGACCCGTCCTGTGTCTGGCAGCAAGATCGGCTTGCTGCCAGCCCTACCTCCCACCCTATCATCTTCGCCTTCTGGTTACACTACATTACCTTCGGGGTGTTCCTCCTCGTCTTCATCTTCTTCTCCTTCCACACCTTCCTCTTTCTCTTCCTCTCCATCTTCGGCTTCTACATTCTCGTCATCGTACGTCGTGCTTTCTCCTTCTTCAACTCGTACACCCAATGTGTACCCATTGTGTTCTTCATTTAAGGGTCCCTGCTCGGGCGCCAAACTCTGTAACGCTTTTTTGGGGATAGCGGGCATAAAGTTAGCGTGAGATTGCTCGGGCGCCAACGGTCGGATAGCAGATTTGGAGATAGGGTGAAATATGAAGAACACAATTACAATAAAAGGTACACGACAACTTTACTGTACTCGCTGTACAGAAGAGTATGGTGGTTACTGATGGGTACAATAAGATGCTGGATGTGTGAATTAGACGATTCACTGGTTTTCGGAAAAACGACGCCGGGCGTCGCGACGGCGGTGATGTCGGTGTATGAACGGTCGATGCACGGGTATCCAAAAATGTGATCGACGCTAGGCATCGCGACGGCGGAGGGCAAGCGGTAGTTACGGTGATCTTAAGGATCTGTCTAGAAATGTATTCGGATGGTTTTGGCGTAATCGACGCCAGGCGTCGCGTTGGTTCGGCGGTTAACGGTAGTAATAACGGAAGAGGTGTAGCTATGCGTTTCTGCAATAATCGGCAGATCGACGCCGGGCGTCGCGACGGTGACGCTCGTAACCGGTTGTTCGCGGAGTACGTGGAGATCGATGGTATATACGGCGCACGACGAGAAAGTCGACCCAGGCAAACCTCGCAGACTCTAGGCTTTGAGTGCCCCGGCTTACGCACTGGGGCGTCGCGGCGCAGAGTCGGAAAAACGCACTTGGGCCGATGGACGCTAAAATACTCGACTTGGAATAACGGGCCGTTTTACAGTAACTCTGGATAAACACGCGAACTTGACGTCTGTAACACCCGGGTTTACACGCCGGCGGCGTCGAAACGTCAAGTCGGTAAAACTCTCAACGAGTCACTGTAAAATGATGAGACACGCGCAACTGGTGAATTTAATCCACGGAGATGATTACGGCCGGTGTCAGTCGTAGTGTCTCTGGATGTTTTCAAATACGCCCTTCGAAGATGCTTTGGCTTACGCTCAACAAGCGTTGCGACGTTGGGCGTCTGAAGCTCACGAGACACTAAAACGGACTTTCAATAAACAACTGAACAACTCGAACGGAGAGTCGCTATCGGCTTTAGTTGTCGAAAGGAATACTCGCAGTCAACAACTGTCTTCTGCAAACGCGGGCCCTGCTTTTGTACAGCCCTACTAATTAAACCAGCTTAAGTTTGTTTACTAATAGCAAAAACTGCATAAAAGAACAGGGCAAATAGGATAAAAATGGAACACGATGTTGACGACCCTTTATGTGGTTTATTTCCCGGTCAAATTACGCGCCTTATCCCAATTGTCGGGAAGAAAAGTTTTCACGGCTCGCGGATTAATAAGGGCTGAGTTACACGGCTTTGAACTATTAAATCCGCAAAACTTGTGACAGATTCACATCGTCACATGATGTACGAACAAAATTTACTTGACGGTGATGAAATTCTTTTAATTTCACTTGGAAATTATGCTTCATTACAATTTATATAGTATATTTATTATTATTAGTATTATATATATATATATATATATATATATATATATATATATATATATATATATATATGGTGAAACTACGCGTTTCTGCAATAATCGGCAAATCGACGCCGGGCGTGGGAGGGCAAGCAGTAGGTACGGTGATCTTAAGGATCTGTCTAGAAATGTATTCGGATGGTTTTGGCGGAATCGACGACAGGCGATGTTCGGTTCGGCGACTAACGGCAGTAATGACGGAAGAGGTGTAGCTATGCGTTTCTGCAATAATCGGCAGATCGACGCCGGGCGTCGCGACGGTGATGCTGAAAGTTTTTATATTCTTTAAATATTCCTTAAAATAAGGGAGCTATGACGATTTTTCGAAAAACAAGAGAACGCCAATAACTACGAACTGGAGCTCTAAATCCAAAATTTGAGCTAAGAAAAGTTGTTTGTTTTAATGAGTTCTATCTACCTTTTTCGGGTGTAACGACTTAGTATTAACACCTTGTATGTATATATATATATATATATATATATATATATATATATATATATATATATATATATATATATATATATACGAGTATTTGAGTAGTTCACAGGTACAGCATTCAAATTTTTGCGAAAGTTGTTAAATGATACTCTTTTAAGTTATATGTCAAGCTTACTTTATTCCTTCCTCAGGACAGCTACAATTTAATATATTTTTACTAAATTGTAGCTGTCCTGAAGAAAGAATAGAGTAATTCCGAAAGCTTGACATGGAACTTAAAAGAGTATCATTTAACAACTTTCCCAACAATCTGACTGGTGTACCTGTGAACTACTCAACTACATAACTCATCAGTCGTGATCATGTTTAACCTATATATATATATATATATATATATATATATATATATATATATATATATATATATATATATATATATATATATATACAAGCTGTTTATTAAACATAGGGCAAAAATTGAAGGGATTATTCCCTGGACCATTCTAAGATGATTTTATCCTTTGATGATTTTTGAAAAGCCGCTTTGTTTCGAAGATACAGGGCGAAAAAAAAATTCGAAAAACCAATTTTGATATTTTTCATATTATTAATCTAGTAACAGCAGGCAAGTTATGTGTCAAATTTGTTGAGACGTTTAGCTGTTTGACGTGTATTTTCTGTCTATAATACTCAAACTTTTGTTAGTGAAGTCCTCTTATCATGAATCATACGAAGGCCGAGATGACTGACATGCATTTCATTTATGGACTTGCTGATGGCAATTCATTACAAGCTAGGCGATTGTACATTGTACGATTTTTTCCTATGGGGCCATCTAAAATCATTAGTATATGCTACTCCATTGGCAAATTTGGAAGATTTAAGACATCGGATAATTGCTGGCTGTAACTCCATAAGAAACGACCCTGGTGTTTTTGAAAGAGTTCGGCAATCAATGAGAAGAAGATTAGATTCTTGCATCGTAGTTGGAGGTACTTCTAGATTAAGAAACTTTACATGTAATTTTTGGTATTACATGTTGTTACGAAAATGTTTTTCGCCCTGTATCTTCGAAACAAAGCGGCTTTTCAAAAATCATCAAAGGACAAAATCATCTTAGAATTGTCCAGGGAATAATCCCTTCAATTTTTGCCCTATGTTTAATAAACGCCCTGTATATATATATATATATATATATATATATATATATATATATTAGGGTGGACCTTAAATGGGGTGAAGTCGAATTTTAACCGGGCCGCCCCTCAAAATGGTCCCAAATTGGAAAAAAAAATTGTAGTAATTTTTTTTTCCGTGTAATATTAAGGTTTAAGGGTGCCGAAATGCACTTTTCTACTTTTTATTTAAATAAAATCGGATTTTTACACATTTTGGGACTTTATTTCTTTTCGTGGCAATAGGAGCTTTCAAAAATCCACTCAGCGGTGGAATACAGTTTATAATTACCCGATAATGTGTGGTAATGATTCTGATATTATTCTGAAGAGATTTAAAGATGATCAAACCATCGCTCAAAAGACTTGAAAAGCCGTTTTGGCTTAGATGAATAAAAAAAATTACAAAACAATTATATAATTTCAAATCTACAATAAAATTACTAAATCAATTGTTAATTAACTGACTGAAAAAAAATATATTTTTCAATAAAATTATTTTATTCATTCTGCAGATGCAATGATTCTGCACGCACCCTGTAGAATCATTAAATTCTGCAGGGTGCGTGAAAATGAGGTCAGACTGAAATTCTTTTCCATTTAATATTCAACTTTTGTATTGTAGATTTGAAACTATATAATTGTTTTATCTCTTTTTATCACAACATCTAAGCCAAAACAGCTTTTCAAGTCTTTTGAGCAATAGTTTGATCATCTTTAAATCTCTTCAGAATAATATCACAATCATTACCTCACATTATCGGGTAATTATAAACTGTATTCCACCGCTAATATCAGAATCATTACCACAGATTATCGGGTAATTATAAACTGTATTCCACCGCTGAGTGGATTTTTGAAACTTCCTATTGCCTCGAAAAGAAATAAAGTCCCAAAATGTGTAAAAATCCGAATTTATTTAAATAAAAAGTAGAAAAGTGCATTTCGGCACCCTTAAACCTTAATTACGCGGAAAAAATTTTACTACAATTTTTTTTTCCAATTTGGGACCATTTTGAGGGGCGGCCCGGTTAAAATTCGACTTCATCCCATTTAAGGTCCACCCTAATATATATACAGGGTGTTCCACGACTCGACCGACAAACTTTTACCATATATTCCAGGGGTCATTACGATCAAAAAATGTTATATGACCTATAGTTAAATTCCTCTTTGTTTCGGAGATATCGAAGAAATTTAAAAAAATGATAATTGAGTTAGCCTTGGCGGATTTGTTTAACAAAAAAAAACAGTTTAATGACGTGTTTACTATCGTAGTTAATGTTGAATGATTTTTGTGCTGTCTTATTAATTTAAGCCATTATGCCGCATTTTACTAATGCAAGAGTTGACTGACCGTATAGTTGAACCTACTAATTCTCTAAAGAATGAATTGACAGTAATTAACTGGCAACATTCTATGACTCGAAGGATAGCTGTATGTTTAGAAAATGGCGGTTCTCATTTTGAACAGTTGTTGTAATTTTGTGTTAATTAGCTATCCATTGATGAATAAATTTTCTTTTATCATTTTGTTTCTTAATTTCTTCGATATCTCCGAAACAAAGAGGAATTCAACTATAGGTCATATAACATTTTTTGATCGTAATGACCCCTGGAATATATGGTAAAAATTTGTCGGTCGAGTCGTGGAACATCCTGTATATATATACATATATATATATATATATATATATATATATATATATATATATATATATATATACTCTATTCCTTCTTCATGACAGCTACACTTTAGTAAAAATTTCGTGAACGAGAACTCTTACCGCGTGAAACAGATCTTTTAAAACGTAAGTTTTTTGATCGCGAACGTAAATTCATACAAGATAGTCGTATAAATACATAAATGACTGCGGGCGCCATGCGAACTGACTGACATTTTCTTTTAGCGGAGTTCAACCCGTCACGAATTACGGGCTGAACAGTAAGTAAAGCAGGTGGACAATATTGGTACAACGTATGTTTGGCACGATACGTTGAAACTAGTACAAGCAGTTAATAAACTACGAGGACTAGCCAAACTGTAAATAGATGGATTAGTAAACGATATCACTACGTGGGAAAGTTTTAAGCAACATTTACTACGGAGTTTTCCGTCCACGAACGACCAAGCAGATATCCACTTACAATTGACCAAACGAAAAATACAAAAGGATGAATGTTCGGAGGCGTAAGTCTATTCCATGAGGACGATCGCCAGAAAGGGGTAAGTAGACACTTCTTTGATAAAATATATCCCAAATGGTCTGAGAGACTGAGAACTAGTTCATACGTTATCGCGTTGTGAGTTTTCATATATCGAAGACCTGCAGTTGAAAATAAAACGGTACGAAAGCGCAGAGGAAAGAGCCAGATTTTAGCCCCAGGTGAAATCTAGCAACAACTCTGAAAGTACCAGTAGACGAGATTCTCATGATTTTGAACGTCCTTAACGGTGTCAAAAAATCAAAGAGCCTGAAACATCTGATGAATATGACAAGAGGATAACAATCAATAGCAAGAAAATGATGGGTTACGTCGCTCTCGGAAGTAATGTAGTTACTATGAAACGAGAACCTGCCAAGAAGGCGAATATTAAATACGATAAAGAAATAAGGCGTTTACGTTTGGAAATGGCAAATGCGATACTCTTAGCAAATAAACACTACTAATCACAATTGGTGACATGGAACTAGAAGCAGAAGTTTTAATTGTACCTAATTACGCTCAAATTTATGTAATTCTGATTGGCTAGACAGCGATTAACCAACCAGGTATTAGAGTGATTAAAGAAAAGGGATCACTATCCATTAAACGAATGTAAGACGAAAATAAGAAGAAAGAACAAGTTCGAAAAGTGAAATATAAAAACTCGAAGAGAATCAAATTGCCATTAACGAAGAAATATCTGACGCGGAGAAAACAGAATACACAAACTTTTAGAAGCAAATCGAAATTGTTTCGCTAAGAATACATAAGAAGTTGGTACCACTCATTGGGTCAGTTTTAAAATTGAATTGAATGATGACTAATCTGTGAATCAACGACCATACAGACTTGCCTCCAAACAACGCGATATCATGCGGGAAAAGGTGGATAAACTTCTTGAAGCTGGAGTTATTCAAAAATCCTATTTTGAATATACATTTACAATCGACTATAAATCAGGAAAGCGATGAAGCATGTTGATGCTCTCAGTCGTAATACGAACGTACCGTCATCAAAAATAAAAGTTGCAGGTGCGAAAGTTTGTCGTATCTAAGAAGATTGGTTGAACGCAATGCAGTAACAATATGGACAAATACTAAAAATCCTAGAAGTACTAGGCAGAAGACCTGAAGATAATAAAAAACAAATCCACGTAGATTATCAAATAAAAAATCTGCTGTGGACATCACATACCTCTCGCCAATTACGTTTTTTTACATAAGTATTATATTTAACATTTCTTGTATATTTACACTCTATGCCAAAAATTCTACATATACCTATTCTTTATCTTTAGATTTTTAAATTTTAAATTCATTCTATGAAGAATTTTGTCTTATTCTTCTAATTTATCGATATGTTTCCAATTCATTATCGGGATTGACAGTATTTCTGAAGAGTATATGCAATGTACCTATAATTTTAAATATTAAACTATTAATACAGTAAGAAATAATGTATGTATGTACTTCCCAGAAAAAGTCTTCATTAATGTTTCTGACACTGTCATTTATGTCAGTTACAAACATTTTAATTTTTCAGTTAGTTTCCATGGCATTATGTGGGCTGTGAGATTTATTATAACAGATTATTTAAAATAAAAATCAAATAAATATATCATCACGGCATATTACCCATTGCTAGGTGTGCCAATCTGCTTTAAACACAGATTTCGGTAATGATGATTATTTTATATATTATATTCTTTTATCTCTAAATATATCAGATAGAGATTTTAATCTTCTTTAATATTTGCAAGAACAAAAATTTTCAAATAATAATATATAGAAGTTTTTTTAAGAATCTGCTACTTTGTTCGACCAGTAACTAATAATAAATAATAGATTCGGTCAAAATGGATAGGTCGCCATGGTCAAATACACTGGCCAGCCAGGTCGCTACATCTTATGCCCCTCGATTTTTATGTTTGGGGGCATATTAAAAACTTGGTTTATATTAATAAACCAAACAATATTAAAAAACTGAAGAACAGAATACGCAATGCTGTGCAAGGAATTGACAAACTCCAGTTTAATAATGTTATGACTGAATTAAGAAGACGTACTTTAAAATGTATTATGGGGGACATGTTGGATAAATGTTTTGTTACTTGTAAATTTCTTATTTCATATCAACATTAAATTAAAAATAAATTAATTTATTAACATAATATCATGAAAACAATTACTGTCATAGCCCTCTCACATAAGTACTAAATTACATCTTAACGATAAAAATCGTGCAAAAGAAAATAATTATTTTTAACAAATGAATAACGTTAACACTAATAAATTTAGTATTGTCGGAAAGAGGACAAAAAATGCAATCCAAATTTATAAAAAAAATAGTATAGGTTGTATTTAACTTTACAAAGTTGATGTGACTTCCGTTTATACTGGAATTTCAACAATTAGAATTTGCACTCATTTCAATCACAAATATTGCACTGATTAAATCATGTCCTATAAGCAATATGTGTATTGGCAATAATAAGCGAGCTGACATTCACATAAAATACTATATATTTATTGTCACTTTCGGTGACGACCTGACGAAAAATAATACTAAACAAACACCAGTTATACAAAATATCAACACTCCTCCGATTGATGGTTTCGTACATCAAGTACGTATACAAATTTACAAAAATATCGAATGAAGAACTTATATTTAATAACATTCTATTTTTTATTTATGCCAAAAATTCCATTTGTCAGCCTGAAAATGTTTCAGCATTTAAGGGTTTTGTAAAAATATGAGCAACATTATTTTTGAATCGATTAAATTTACACAAAATACCTTTTTTATGATTAAGTCCTTCAGAAAATATAATTTTATGTCTATATGTTTGCTTTTCAGAATTTTAGAAACAGCACATCAATTGCACTGAGTTTATCAACATTAATCTTTGTACGCACAAGTTTTCCAAAATCGGAGTTTATTCTTTGTAAGTGCATGAGCTCCTGCTCCTGTATGGGCTGCTCCTGCTGCCGCACTGTACTCGCTCTCTGCAATAGACAGAGCCACACAGTCCTACTTGGGATAGAACCAAAATATGGGCTTTCTTCCGAAGAACGTGAAGCACCTATTTACGTTGCGCCTCGTTGTCTATCTCCAGCTCAGTCGAAGAATGAAAAGGTTTCCAGATTTGTCGTCTCAGTATATCGTGAAAAAGTAAGTTGATATGTAACGTTGACTTATTCAGAACTCTGCTCAACAAAATAACGAAATAAGCTAAATCTGGTCTTGATATGGTGGCCAAGTATATATATATATATATATATATATATATATATATATATATATATATATATATATAATTAGTCGACGAAAAGACACGTTCTTTTATAATTTCCCCGTCTTCTATATTGAAGCCCACTTCCATTGGAGTTGATACCTTACGACATTTCTCCATGTTAAAGTTGTTAAGTATCTTTAACATACAACTGTTCTTTACTTCTTTCAATCAGCATACCGAAGAAGTTGCGAACTTTCGCAAGATCATTAATTTTAAATTCATATTTCAGTTCACACATCTGGTCTTTAATTTCATTTTCATAACCAGATATGATTGTGTCATCTACAAAAAGTACAATATAGATATCATGACCGTAATACTAATAGAAAGTCATAATAGGTTCTTCGTAAGTTGATTTTTTCATCACTTGATCAAAACGATTGTTCCCACATTTTGGAGAGACCTTGAGACCGTATAGAGCTGTGTTTAGTTTCAATACACCGCCGCTATCTCTCACACCTTATGGAATTTGAATGTATATTTTATCGTCTAAAATACCATTTAAAAATATAATAGGTACATCTATTTGTCTGAAATTCCATGTCTTCTAAACAGTACTCGAGAGAATTAATCTCACCGTAGACATACAAAAAACAGAAGAATATATGAATGTTGATTTATTATGGGTCGGGACTTGAAATCCTTTCGGCAACAGGCGAGTCTTAGTTCTGTCATCTTTTAGTTTGAAGATCCATTTAGTATCAATAGCCGCATGACCTTTCGGTAAAGTCACCGGTGTCCAAGTTTTGACACGCTCGACAGATTTGAACTTGTTCATCGCCTTCCTCCAATCAAGTGATGTTATTACCTCATTTTGAGATTCAGGTTCTGACGTTGTCGTGAACATACAGTACGCATTGTAAACATCATAATCACTGAAATAATTTAGAAGGTTTACAACTATTTCGAGCGAAGTGGCTTCATCGTTTCCTTATTAGTGCTGTTGTCATTATCTTATTTTTCATCGACCTAATTTACTGAATCTGATTAAACTCTTGGTGTTTCAGATTCACTTTCGACGTGGTCGAATGGCATAATATCAGAGTAATTTTATGAGTATTCCTTGATAAACAAGGGCACCGAATATTCTTAATTTGCTCACTGATACTTTCTTTCCGTACCACATGGTAGCCGGAACCTCTTTGCCACCGCTGAATTAGGACATCTCTTGAGAAGGTAAGCAGCAACCGGTATAGCTTCTAACCAGATAGTGTTGTCCAGTTTGGCCTCTAATAACATGCATCTAGCCTTTTAAGTTAATGTTCGAAATATTCGTTCCGCTATTTCATTCTGACTTGGTGAGTACGGAACTGTTTATTCAAATTATACTCCTTCATCGGCAAAATGGTTTTAAAGCAAATTGTGAGTTATACTCTTCTCCGTTATCACATCTAAAGCGATTCATTTTAACTCCGTAATGAACTTCCGCCATGGCCTTATATTTCTTTAGGAAGTCGAAAACTTCTTTCTTTTCATTCAAATAACGTAAAATGTGTGTAGTCGTCAACGACAGTTGTGATGATGTGGATCTGTCACAAGAAATAGTTCAAAGCCGTGTAACTCAGCCCTTATTAATCCGCGAACCGTGAAACCTTTTCTTCCCGACAATTGGAATAAGGCGCGTAATTTGACCGGGAAATAAACCACGTAAAGGGTCGTCAACATCGTGTTCCATTTTTAACCTATTTGCCTTGTTCTTCTATGCAGTTCTTGCTATCAGTAAACAAACTTAAGCTGGTTTAATTAGTAGGGCTGTACAAAAGCAGGGCCTGCGATTGTAGAAGATAGTTGTTGACTGCGAGTATTCCTTTCGACAACTAAAGCCGATTGCGAGGATTCCATCGACTCTTGATTGCGAGTATTCCGTCAAGATTTCGAAACCGATCTCCAGGTGAGTAAAATTTCCGTTTTCTTTAAAACCCGTACCGTGAGCTCTCCGTTCGAGTTGTTTAGTTGTTTACTGAAAGTCAGTCTTAGTGTCTCGTTGTGAGCTTCAGACGCCCGACGTCGCAACGCTTGTTGAGCGTAGGCCAAAGCATCTTCGAAAGGCGTATTTGAAAACTTTAGAGACACTACGACTGACACCGGCCGTAATCATCTCTGTGAAGTAAATTCACCAGTTGTGCGTGTCTAGCCATTTTACAGTGAGTCGTTACGAGTTTTACTGACTTGACATTTCGACGCCGCCGGCGTGTAAACCCAGGTGTTACAGACGTCATGTCCGCGTGTTTATCCAGAGTTAATGTGAAACGGCCCGTTATTCCAAGTCGAGTATTTTAGCGTGCATCGGCCCAAGTGCGTTTTTCCGACTCTGCGCCGCGACGCCCCAGTGCATAAGCCGGGGCACTCAAGGCCTAGAGTCTGTGAGGTTTGCCTGGGCCGACTTTCTCGTCGTGCGCCGTATATACCATCGATCTCCACGTACTCCGCGAACAGCCGGTTACGAGCGTCGCCGTGCCGATTATTGCAGAAACGCGTAGCTACACCTCTTCCGTTATTACTGCCGTTAACCGCAGAACCAAATGCGATATCAGCGTCGCGACTCCCGGCGTCGATTTGCCGATTATTGCAGAACCGCGTAGCTTCACCTCTTCCGTCATTACTGCCGTTAGCCGCCGAACCAAAGCGACATCAGTGTCGCGACGCCTGGCGTCGATTACGCCAAAACCATTCGAATACGTTTCTAGACAGATCCTTAAGATCACCGTACCTACCGCTTGCCCCCCGTCGCGACGCTTAGCGTCGATCACACCGAAACCGTCCGAAGACATTTCTATGCACATTTTTTTGATACCCGTGCAACTACCGTTCATCCACCGACATCACCGCCGCCGCGACGCCCGGCGTCGTTTTTCCGAAAACCAGTAATTCGTCTAATTCGCGCACCCAGCATTTTATTTTACCCATCAGCGACCACCATACTATTTTGTACAGCGAGTGTTCTTCATATTTCACCCTATCTCCAAACCTGCTATCCGACCGTTGGCGCCCGAGCAATCTCACGCCAACTTTCTGCCCGCTATCCCCAAAATAGCGTTACACAGTAAGTACATATCGTTTTCCATCATATAAGGTAGATGGGTCCCATTAAGACACTATGCACGAGCTGAAGAAGTCTATTGGCTCTTACTCTTTTCTGATTAAAAGAAAATCTTGTCTGCTTACCTCCACACAAATGGAGCAGACCTGCGCTCACACGTCTTGATATTTGTAGGCATTTCCTCGGCGATATTGAGCAACTTAGCCAAGTAATCACGAATAATTGGAGCTGCATAAGTTAGACGATTCATCCTTATTGAAATGCAATTCGAGCAACTTATTTGTTAGTTGAGCTGCAGCAAGGATAGTAGCTCCCTTGTATAGATTTCCTACGCCGACGTGAAAAACTACTTTAAGTTCTTGAGACCCCAACTTTGCTACAGAAAGTAAGTTCATCTTCAGATCCTCAACCAAAAGAACGTCACGGAGTCTGATATTGAATGTTTGACCATTGACCGTTGAGTTCATCCTCACATCGCCAAACTCAAACGCAGATAATTTTGCTCCTGGCTTGGCTATTTGATGAATATTCACAGGATAAGGCAATCGTCTTATGCTCACCGTATCTTTTTGAGACCGGGATAAATGTGCTAAAGCGACAGAATTAAGAATCCACGTACTATTGTCTCGAACACTCGTAATCAATGCCACGAAATTGAATTCTTCCTCATCCTCTTTCTTTGCAATATTTATATGCGTCTTCTTATTCTTACAATACTTCTTTATTTGCCATAACTGATCATACGAATAGCACTTGTATTTCATATTATTGTTTGCAGGACTTGCAAAAGCAGTTGCGGGAACAGACAATGTAACGCTGTTCTCTTTTCTTTTCGTTTTTACCTTCCGTCACCTATAGGTAAGGAAGATATTGTCTTTGGTCAAAAAATTCGGTGGTGAGTTTTCATTGAATAAGCACGTTTTAGGGTCTTTACAATATGATTTTACTATTTTTACGATGATGTCTGTGTATGTGTGTGTGTGTGTGTGTGTGTGTGTGTGTTCCTGTGAGCGAGTGTGTGTGTGTGTGTGTGTGCGTATGTGTGTGTGTGTGTGGACCGCCGTTTCGTGCACGATATCTCCAATACTAGAATTCCAAAAATTACAATTCTTGCGTTGCGTATCCCTCTTCCTTACAACCATATGCAGACTTGATTAGATATTGTTTATAATTGGTCAACCGGAAGTGTCATTTGAAGATTTTAACAGTTTTTCTTGAAAAACTCAGTTAAATGTTACTATAACTTAAAGAATATATTATTCTCTATACGATTTGATTGCATTTTATATTTAATATTCAACAGATATAGAGTTAAAGAATAATAAAGATAAAAAAATTCACATAAATTTCATAATTCAGCCAGCTATGGTAACTTAACCATGGAAACTGCTAATATATTCAGGTAATTCAAATTGACAGATGTCAGTGTCAATAAAAAGCAAGTAATTGAATGAAAGTGTAAGGGAAATAACTGTAGTGTTGAACATTTCTAGAAAGATATAAGAGAGAAGATTACATTGGTTTGAACATGTCATGAGGAGAGATGAAAGAAGAAACATAGAAAGACCAAATATAAGATGAAAGAAGAGAAAATGAACTGAATGAGGACGACACGCAAAACAAAAATTAGTAGAAAAAGAAAATAAAAAATAGCGATCCCCTAACGAATGGGAAAAACTAAAGACGAAGATGTTAGTGTCAAGTGCAATTCGCATAGTTTTATTAAATAATTTAACTGGAAATATAGGATCTTTTATGTGTAGGGCGCGTGCATTGACGTGACTTTACTGACTTTGGCAAGCAGATACCAATGTGGACTCGTGTCAAAATGACAGCTAATAATTACGTCCATAACTGACAAATGTCATAATTTTTCATTCAAAATTTCATGATATTCTTATTTCATATGGTTTATTTATTATCAGGGGTGTGAAATTCAGTTGCCGAGAAAAGGAATCATAAAATACCAAAAAATGAAATTTTGAATGAAAAATTTTGACATGAGGATGACCCGCAAAACAAATGAATGGAAGAAAAAAATAAAAATTAGCGACCCGTAACGAATGGGAAAAGCTAAAGAAGAATAAAATGTCAGTGTCAAGTGCCATTTGCATGAAATAATATTACTGGAAATTTAGAATCTTTCGCAAGAAAATTTATGTATGGAATTTGTACATAATACACAGGATTGACGGAAGGTATTGTGCTGGCCACAACAGATTTTTTCATCAAATAGACGTTTCTTAACAAAAGACAAAGTTAACTTCTCACTTTAGAGAGTTTTCAGGGCTGTCACATGACAACAAAATCATAACGTGAGGGGTTTGGCAATGTTAACAACAAATGACTCACAACATCCGCCTCATCCAACTTTGCACCAGCATTCTTCATTTCTATTACCAAACAATCAAATTATAAAAAATGATTTTCTAACGAGTCCTTAAATTGAAGTTGCTTGATGAGTAACTTCCTCCGTAGTGATAATTGGGACTATTGACATTTTCCAAATAACTGTTTGCAATGTTGTTGACTATTTTTCTTTTACATTTTAATTCTCTCTTCTCTCGAAATTCGTCCTCCTTCTGATCCGATAGTGGAGTATTTACTGAAGTCACATCGAACTTAGGAATGGAACGATTTTTTTCTCGTTCCATTGCAAAAATTATGAATTACAAATAACACACTATGTAAGAATACGTTTCCTCTGGGCCCATAACCTTTTATAATTCCCAAAATTGGAGTTTAACGTAATAATATAAATAATATAACTCACAATAATATATTCAGGAACATATACGAGTATATTTAGCAAAAACGTTTTCTGACATTCACATAAAACAACTACGTACTGTCACTTTCAGTGACGACTTGACGAAAAACATGGTACTAAACAAAACACTACGTATACAAAATTACCGAAAGGAACTTCACATGCAAATAAGTTTTTTTAAGTCTTATAATCAGTTTCAAGGTAAGTACGAATGATTATTTAATATTAGAAGTGTGTATATAATTTAATATTTTCAAAAGTACAAATTTCACAAATTACTTGAAATTCATAATATACATTAAAAAATGACACTTCAAGGTTACGAATGTCAATCATAGTTACCAACAATCAAATAAAAAATAAAATATTCTAAATCAATGTTCATAAATTAGAGAATGAAATAACGTATCTTTTTAAATATTTTTTAAGAAAAGAACCAATATAGAAAAAAAGTATAAAATACTAGCAAGAACACGTGCGCTATAATCATGTCTTATAAAACTTGGATTTTAATGTACTATAGCAAATGACAAAATGATCAATAAATTTTGATTTCACCTTGTAAAAGTAGAAATTCTAAATTAACTTGAAATTAAACGTTGTTAATACTTCTCATTCTAATTTAAAAATTTGAATTGAGGGAAAAGAAACCTTAATATCAATACTTACATAATTCACGTATGGTCCTTCTAAAGAAGGTAAGTAAAGAAACAAGATAAGATCTTTCACGAATGTGATTTGTAGCTGCTACTTAGTGTGCGATATTGTTAGAGAGTGATCTACTTCTTTCATTACCTTTTGAAACGTCTTTCAGACAGTGATGGATAAACTGTCACGTTTAGACAAATGTCACTGGAGACTCATTTAAAAAATAATGAAGAGAAATCTCCATTTAATGGCTATCTTCTGTTGGAAATAAATTTCCTATTAGTAAATTCAATAGTACATACACGTATTGTCCGCCAGAAATCTTACGATTTATAGTTGTAGTATCTTTTTCATTAGAATTTTATTATTTACGAAACATCGCAGGATATGGGATGGAGTATATTTTTTTTCAAGTCACCCGTTAGTGGTCTTGCACAAGGAAATTTGTCTCCTTGGAAATATTTTAACGTTAGTACGTATTGCAATAAAGAAATGGTAGATATTGTAAAAAAAAATATACGAGATAATCAGTTAGTGTATAAGAATGGTAAGTACCTTTGTTGTGAATTCTTAAAGGACCATATCATGCTTTTGAATAATAAATACATCTCTTTGATTTATGTTTATTGAATGTTTTGATATAAGCGTTTTTACAAGACTGATAGTTTGAGTAGGGGTGATATACGCCACTCCGTAGATACAAGTTTAAACCTATGTACACACATAAAATGAAGTATCCTATAAATAAATTGTACAACTTTTATAGTTATACGAGTAATTAAACAGTAATATATATTCTATATTTTATCTCTGCTACTATAAAATAAATAAAATCATGGTTTATCTATATCTTAGTTTGTCATTTTACTTTATTTCGCATATTTCGGATGACGATATATCTATACCGATAAGGGTTCTCAAAGTGAAGATAAAACCACATTCTGTGGCATTTGAAAATTGGAAATATTTTCCAATTTTTAAGTTCAGTCGGGATCGAACTTACCGTAGGTGTAGTGTCGGTGCTTTGTAGCTCTCGATCTTTCCTGTCCCTTTCTGAAAAATGTACCTTATTCAAATACTAAATAATTTAACTGCCAACATCTTGTAAGGTAGTTTATTAGGAGATAGAAAATCACGGCACTAAGACACGATATTGATGATTTTCATAATAGTCACCTATCGTTATTTTAATCAAAATAATAGATTAGAATAGTGGCAAGAATTGATTTAAAAAAATCAATACGCATTCTCGTACATATATAATAAAAAATAATCCAATTTTAACATTCGCGTTGCCTCCTAATAAAAGCTGATTACAACAAAGACAATAATTGAATAGAATATCAAAATGTGTCATGTGTATGTATGTATGGTGAAAACGATTAGGCAGAAGACTCACGTCATCGACCTGAAAAAAACCTTATAAAAAGAAATATAACTTGTAGTAATTATTAGTTGTTATTTATTTTTAAAAAGAAGAAAAAATATACTAGTATTAAAGAAACGTATATATTAATTAATTTACAATTATTTCTATGTTAATCCTTATTCCTTTTACGGAATATAACATTATTTGACACAACATGATCATTCTCAGTAGTGCCAACGTATGGTACGAAAATAAACTAGAATTATTTCAAATAATTTTATATTCCGTAAAAGGAATAACGATTGACACATAAATAATTTTAAATGTCATTAATATGTACATTACTTAATACTAGTACTTTTTTTTCTTCTTTTAAGAATAAATAACACCCAATAATATTTATATGTTACATTTTATTTTATAAGGTTTTTTTTCAGGATGATGACGTGAGTTTTCTACCTAATATTTTCACTATATGTATGTATGTATTATATAGTATTAGAAAATATTATTTAAACTCAATCGCGTATTTATGAAGAAAATATGCGTGGACTACTATAGTGATAATAATTACGTTAGTATTGATATAAAAATACAAAAAATATGGCATTTTTTAAATTTGATTTCATTTCTTTATATTTAGGTTGATTATCCATCCTGGTCGGAATAGTTCCAGATTTCACAGATTATCCCGCCATTCCGGCATGGTGCAATGTCCCAATTTCTACTATATTATTTTTCTTTTGTATTTGTGTTTACATCGTGTTTCACCAATGATATATACAAATTTTCTAATCCTTGTTTGTTAAATCTGAATATCTGAAAGCAAACATGTTTGATATTATGAAACTTGTTCAAAGTTCAAAAATAACCTTAATATTATACGCAAATGTTGTTTAACTGCAATCTTGGATTTAGGTAAATAATTTAAGCCTTGGAAAATATGGTCACCATATTTATATTCAAAATTTGGCTAGGGTCCACCAGAGGTTTAATCCGGTACTGGGTTCCTCCAAAATTAATTACAATGTGATGAAAACATGTACAAAACAAAAAGAAAATTATGTAACAGCATCAGAAAGCTAATGGATTTAAGTTACGTCATAGTTTTGAAATAACTTTAACACGTTGACAGCGGCACTTGGCTTTGTCGTCATGTCGAGCTTTTAGTAAAGTATCCTTTTCAAGACTTCAAATTAATGACGTAATTTTTCATTAGAAAAATATCAACTATTAATCTACTATAACAGAAGTGTCGTTCATGATCTTTAGGGAATAATGTACTTATTATTCGCGGTGGCAAAAAGATAAATTGAATACAACGCAGGATAAATATGTTGTAGTAAATTACTCTAGAGATTAATGTATGTTGGAACCTGAAAATATCTGCTTTAGCCATCATTTAGGTAATATATTACAGAATTTATTAACTTATTTGCTCTAGTTTGAGTAAAAAGGATATTAAATAACTACTCCATATTGTAATCATACAATACTAGCTACTTACATTAAAGAAGTCAATTTTGCCAAAAATCAAAATATTCTAGAATATTTACATTCCTATTTTTGTAAGTTATGCTTTTCTCATAATAGAATAGATTAAGGAATAGACAGGCCCGTGGAGAAATATTACGGGCTCTGGGGTAAAATGAAACTAGCGGGTCCCTCTAGGGTTACCATAATTGAAAAGTTGAAACCGAGGACGCCACGCCAAATGAGGCGGACACCGCCGGAGGCAAAAAAAGCGTGGTCGAATTTTATGCAGATTATTAACACAAATCCTATAGAAGTTGGCATAAAAATATGAATAGATAGATGCAGTTACAAACAGGAAAAAATAACTTTACTGATTAATTAAATAAAATACAAAAATCACATTTTGATAAAATACCACAACTGATTAACACTATAAAAAAATCACAACAATTGATTAACACTACAAAAAAAAAAAATCACAACTTTATTGTTTGGTATATAATGTCGCAAATTTGTCCAATTGCGAATGAATAAAATATTTTGATAGTTTCAAGTTTAAGTATATTTCTTTGATCCTTCAATTTGTTTTAGAATAGTCTTATTAGTTAATAAAAATCTCATGCGGTCGTTTAATTTAATTTTCATTTATGTAAATACTTAAAATTAAATTAAATTTAAATACCGGGTTCGATCCCGACCGACGCCAAATATTTCGAATTTTAAATGGCACAAAAATGGCCCCTATATTGCCCTCTCCATGCCAGCAATAAGCGCTCGTGAGGTGACACCTGGTAATCGCTGGCACGGTACAAATATGTCATCATCGTTACCGAAATCTGTGTACAAAGTAGATTGGCACACTCAGTAATAATATGCCGTGATGATATATTTATTTTATTTATTTATATACTTACCTATATTCATTGCTGGCGTGAAGAGTGCTCTACAGAGGTCAATTTTGTGCCAGTTAAAATTCTAAAATATTTGGCGTCGGTTGGGATCGAACTCGGTTCCCCAGATTCGCGTGATGTGATGCTTGGTAAACACCTGCACGGTACAAATATGTAATCATTATTACCGACATGTCTACAAAGCAGATTGGCTCACCCAGCAATGGGTAATATGCCGGGATGATATATTATATATTTTTATTATCTTACCTATATTCCTACATATTTACTTAAGCAGGAAACTGTATTCAGTTCCTTTACATATAATTATTGTTCCATTTACTATTTTCTTTTTAAAACCTTACTATTATTATTTGAAATGATTAGTTTGTAGACACTGACATATATGTCAGTTACAAAGATTTGTGATTTGAACTGTGTAACCATGGAGTTGTCTTTAAAGCGTTGGCTCCAGGTTTAAAATTATAGATAATTTTATAAATTTATCTATAAAATACATACAAAAAGTATTAATGCAAACTTAGAAAATTTAAAAAACTTTAATTTTTATAATGACAAATCTCGAAAAAATAACATTTCGAAGAAAAACTATTTTAAGCTTCCAGTAAAGTGCCATTTCCGGTTATCTGATTTACATCAAAATCGAATGGCTTGTTTCCATATTAGAATAAGGTAGAAATACAAGGTTTCAAAATTTTCTAAACGATAGTATTTGAGTTAGAGCGTAAAGAATATCCACACAAACACACACACACATACACAAACGCACACACACACACACACACACACACACACACACACACATACACACAGAAATTATCGTGCAAAATGTTAAAATTGGATTTTAAGGACCTTAAAACATGCTCATTTACCAAAATCTCGATATGCGATTTTTAGCACGATAAAAATCTTGTCATGAAAATTGTTCATAATTAAAATTAATCTATTTCTTGCATCTGTCCAGTGGGTATTCATTAGTGGAAACCTTGGTGGAAACACCCTTTCAATGTTTGTATTGTGACCAGGCAAAGAGCAAAAATTAATTCGCACATTTTTAAAACAGTGTGTTCAACAGAAAACCTAACTCGGACTAGGCTATGAACAGAGAAACGAATGTCTGATTGTTATTCAATTTAAAAGTCAAGTTGTCAAAATTGATCTTGAAATGTAATTTTAAGGACAAAAGATAATAAAGAAAGATACAGTATATTGTCATTCGAGGTTTTCTAATTTCTTTCCATTTCCAAAATAAGATTCAAGATAAAAAAGCTTTAATTTCTTTAGATAACATTTGTGACAATATCTCGTGTCAAATTGACATTTAATTAAATATTTTTAAATTGACATACGTTTCTTTGTTCATAGCCTGCTCCAAGCTCGTTTTTTTTTAACACACTGTATATGAATATACAGGGTGGTGACCGATACAGCCGAACATAGGACTTGAACATGTAACACCAGACTTTCCTAATTTCTTGCTTCTCTAATTATTTTACGTAAAAAAGCTTCAAATAAAAGTTGTAGAGCATAAAATTCTGCTTCTGAATCAAATAATTGTGTTTGTATGTCTTGTAACATCAGAAATTAGGTATAAAATTTTTCGACAATCACCTTTAAAATAACAATAGCCATGAAATTGAGACAATATAAATAACAAAAGACTAACGGTTTATTTGTCATGTTGAAGTAATTTATTTTTATTAAGTATTATTTCTAATTTCTGTTCCAGTTAACAATTATTTGTTAATTTAAATTGATATTTGTTCACTTGAAGAGAAATTACACATTATAATAAAAATTAACCTAATTTGACAGATAAATCGTTAACATTTGTTAATTTTTTGTTTCAATTCCATGGCTATAGCCATATTTGAGGTGATTTTCGACATTTCCATACCTAATTTCTTCCGTTACAAGGCACACGAAATTTTGTTTATTTATTCAGATGCAGAATTTTATGTCCTACAACTTTTATTTGAACCTTTTTTACCTAAAATAATTAGGGAAGCAGGAAATTATGAATATCTGTTTTTACATGTTAAAGTCCTATGTTCGGCTGGGCCGGTCACCATCCTGTATGTCAAATAATATAAAATTTTAGTGTATAGATAATATTTTGGATTTGAAAAAAAGGACAAATGCATTGAAAATGAAAAAAGACACCGGAACTATACTCAAAAAAGAGGACATGCCCGGTAAAAAAGGGATATCTGGTAACCCTAGGCCTCTCAATGCTGGGACAAATAAAACAGTACTTTATTTTTCAATTCGTAAAATATTTCAAATATTTTATTATTTAACAAATAAATAAATATTCACTTTCTACTCAGGATTAACTCCCATTTTCAGGGTAATATAAAAGTATAAATATATAAACAAAAATATATGTAATAATTTAGCTTATTCAATATAAAAAATAAAACGTACCGGTTGGCGGTAGCATCCGCAACTTAACCTTCCTGTTACCTATGGGTCACACTCACCCATTTTTATTTTATTATTAGGTATAACTTTAAAACTATTGAAAATTTTGGCTTCATAATATATGTAATCCTCAAACATGATCAACGGTTTACTTATTTTAAATTTTATATCACTCATTTCTTTTTATTAAATTTAATGAATTACATATTTGGTATATGGGTCTGTTTGATCCATTTTTGTTGCTCTCGTAAATCAACTCGTAATGATTGTGAAAATAGCTAATATCGTCGTTGGGGACTACCTTTTATTTTATATATTGCTGTTTGGTATATTTAGGGGTTTCCCCTAATTTCTACGTATTCCGTTAGATTCAATTCGCTTTCATTTATCTGTGACAATGTGAGCAATAACAAATAAATAACTTTTATAAACTCTTCTAAATTATAGTTTCAGGATCAATATTTCAAGTTTGTTATCTTTGTTAGTCAAAATTATGTTTAGAAATAATTAACAATTTTCCCAAAGCAATTTGTTTAGAATGAATATCTGCGGACTAGACAGTTATTTGTTGACAATTAAGTCTAGAAGTTATTGCAAGCCTACGTGCAGGGCTGATATTTTGATATGGATGCCAATTGTTCACCATCAAAGTGCAAGTGTGTGTGTTCCTCCTCTATTAAGGTGTGGTCGATCATCCAAGCGACCACCAGTCATCGTTGGAAAAGCAGTAAGTCCAAGAGCTTGAGCATCGCCGGTTTCACCCCCCTCGTGTTACATACTTGTGAACTTCGGTGTAATATACATGGCACGGTGTGGTTTGTTCGATGCTGACTTAGAAACTCTGTTATATGAAAGTGATAGTTGTGAGTTATATGATTTTAGTGATGTGGAGGACTCTGATGAAGAGGATACTATTTCAATAGTCAGTAAAGAACCGAATGAGTTAGAAGCTGACGATCAAGAACAACTAACTAGCAATGCGATTCAGGAGAACGATAATTTTATATGTCGTACGGCCGAATTCACCATTAATCCGATGATTAATAATCAGTTGATTAAGGAATCAAGCTGATCTGTAGATCAACGTATATTCTAATTCACCAACTTGATTTCTGAATCAATGAATCATGATCAACAGATTCACAGTTTTGTTTTGGTTTTTGACAGTTAATGTAACTGACATGTAATTTTATTCGTAGTAATTGTACTTTCCGTTAAAAAGGTATTAATATGTAAGTTTTTAATTTATTTATAAAATATATTTTATAATTATAATATAGTACATTAAAACACAAGTATCATAGGCAATCTGTTAACGTACGAGTCCAAGTTTGGAAAACGAGCCGGTAGGCGAGTTTTACAAAGGACGAGTGCGTCAACAGGCCTTATGATACGTGTTTTTTATACTATTTTTTCTATTGAGGTAATTTTACGATTAAATTTATTTAAATTGCGACGTCAAATTATGACTAGGTATTTTTTTGTTAGTTATGTTTATGTTGGTAACGCTTCTCGCTAACATTTGAAATTTCATATTTTGTCAACTATTGATTAATTAGTGTATTGCAAGGTGTATTGTATTTATGATTCAAGGTCTGATTCTGGTTGTGAAATTAATATTATATTTCTTTGTAGTCCTATCACATAAAGAAAGTATAAAAATCCATAATTAAAAGTAATATGTTGAAATATTATCAAATCTTACCATTTTGAGGTTACCTGTCATCTGTGAGTTATGAAAGCATGACTACCAACTGTAGAACATGAAAGGCGCCAAAAATAGTACGCTTATAGATCTTCTAAACGTCGTGTTTGTAGTACAAAACAGTGCGTTTATAGAAACATAAGAACACCGAAATAGAAAATAGTACATTAAAACACAAGTATCATAAGGCAATCTGTTAACGTACGAGTCCAAGTTTGGAAAACGAGCCGCTAGGCGAGTTTTACAAAGGACGAGTGCGTCAACAGGCCTTATGATACGTGTTTTTTATACTATTTTTTCTATTGAGGTAATTTTACGATTAAATTTATTTAAATTGCGACGTCAAATTATGACTAGGTATTTTTTTGTTAGTTATGTTTATGTTGGTATCGCTTCTCGCTAACAATTGAAATTTCATATTTTGTCAACTATTGATTAATTAGTGTATTGCAAGATGTATTGTATTTATGATTCAAGGTCTGATTCTGGTTGTGAAATTAATATTATATTTCTTTCTAGTCCTATCACCTAAAGAAAGTTTAAAAATCCATAATTAAAAGTAATATGTTGAAATATTATCGACAACTTACCATTTTGAGGTTACCTGTCATCTGTCAGTTATGAAAGCATGACTACCAACTCGAGAACATGAAAGGCGCCAAAAATAGTACGCTTATAGATCTTCTAAACGTCGTGTTTGCAGTACAAAACAGTGCGTTTATAGAAACATAAGAACACCGAAATAGAAAAATACTATTATATTTTTGTTTTGATATAGATAGAAATTACACTGATTTCAATAAAACAGCGTTTCTGAATATAGTGAAAATGAAAGATATAAAAGTATATTTGAAAATAATAAAGCCAATGCGGTTTTAAATAAAGATAAAAAAGAAGCACGAAAAAAAGTTACAAATGAGTGCAACAACCAGAATCCTGACATAGTTATAAATGTTAAAATTAGAATTCAAAGATCAGTTGATCATTGAATTTGATCAGTACATTAGCTTGATTTTCAATGATGAATTGGATTGATTCAGAATCAGCGTTGATCTATGGATCAACTCATGACTAAAGAATGGTGAATTCGGCCGGTAATGGAACTGAATGGTCTCGAATACTCCCAAAAACGTCTCGTACAAGGAAAATATATACATATTTTATTGTTGATGAATTTTTATCTTGGTAATCGTGCTTACAGGGCAGCTAATATACGTAGACCAGCTCCAGGCCCTACTACTTACGCCCAACAAAGAATTATAATTCAAAGATGTCATCGGTTAGGCTATTTATAACAAAGGATATCTTAGATATTATTCTGAAAGAAACGAATAATGAAATGCGAAGAGTTTGTGAACTAAAAAATCTAAATTTCAATGCCATTTCTGCTCAAGAATTAGATTCATACATAGGACTACTACTACTACTGGCTGGAGTAATTAGATCAGCAGGAGAATCGCTAAGAGAATTGTGGGACGAAAAAGATGGTCGACCAATTTTTCGTGCTACCGTGTCTCTAAAATGTTTTCCCGTTATTGTAAACCAAATCAGCACATAAATGAGGTCACTAGTGTTTCCAAACTAATATACAATTGTTGAATAAATATTCGCAATAAGTAGGCAAGTGCAGAATAAGTATTATTAATTAATAAGTAGATCAGACCTCAATTTCTTTTGCTGACTTAGCTTTACATAGATATATAATGGCCGCCTGTACGATAGGGAGACAGTGAAGTCCAGGGCTCGTCCTATCAAACAGTCTCTCCACTCATATACCTTTTTTATACTTTTCAATTACCACGAATATATTTATTATATATAATAATCCGTTTTACTGAAAACATCCTTCCTCAATATCCTGTTGACTCTAAAACCTGAAGCAGAGACCCCGAGTAAATCAGTAGAAAGAAACAGCAGTAAGTAGACTCTTTATTTATTATAAATCATTTGGTTTTGCTACAAAGTGTACCTCTAGCCTGGTAAGAACCCACTGTAATTATTATTTGCAAATACGTCTCACAAAGGCGAGTTACATTATAAACCGATTTCTAAGATTAGACGATCCAAAATAAGACGAAAATATGGAATAAAATTATGGTTACTTTCTGATTTCAAAACGGCTTACGTTTATAATGCAAAAGTGTATACCGGAAAGCCTAAAAATGGACCAGGGGAAATCAATGAAGGAAGAAACGAAGTTCTGAGATTAGCGAATAAATTGGAAGGTACTGGTAAAAACATTACGACCGATAACTTTTTTACAGACTATACATTAGCAACTGAACTTTTGAAAAAAAAAACTTTAGTCGGCAATCTTAGAAAAAAATAAAGCAGATATTGCTAAAGAATTTCTTCCATACAAATAAAGCCCAGTATTCTTCAATGTTTGGTTTCCAGCGGGACATGTATGTCTCTTTTATAATATGCTAGATTTGGTCCCTATAAATGCATATGTTTTATATACCCATGTACATCCATATTATAACTCTAAGAAGTTGCATAAAAGGCGTTTATTTTTGAAAGAATTAGACTATGAATTAACAGGGGATTTTCAAGAAAAAAATACTAAAAATGTACATCTGAGCGTTAGAAAGAAACTTGACACAGTTGCTGGCTCAAGTACTGCAACGAGTGAATTGAAACGAGGAAGATATAATCTATGTAGCTCTAAACATGCCAATGTATTTTGTAATAATTGTATTAAATAATGTAACTACTTTTATTTGTTGAGAATGAACTCTTTTCTTTGTATTTTTGAAATTTATTTATTTATTTATTTACCATTTTGTGGGAAACCAACAGTATAAACCCAATAATAGGTTTCCGCATTTAAATAGAATGCATATAAATAAAACATATGACAAAGATAAAACCGAAATATTATGACATATTTTGGTTTAGTTCATCAATCAATAGAGTACGGATTTTTGAAGATGTTATCGTGAAAATATCGACATCTTGAAAGTAAGTGTTGTAGTAATACATCGCTCTATTGATTGGTGAGTTTTTGTAACAATTTGTTTTACAACGTGGTAAAATAAACAGTTGTTGAAGCCTTGTGACTTTCGCAGGAATGTATAAATTGATATAATGTAAAAATTGTTGACAATCTATAGTATTATTTATAGTTTTGTACAAAATTATTATATCATTAACTATTCTGCGTTTTTCTAATGTGATCATATTCAACTGTACAAGAGCAGAACTGTAGCTGTCATATTCATTTCCAAATTTTTTACATAGTATATAAACAATTTTTTTTTGTATTGATTCTATTTGCTTTACATATTGATTATAACAGGGATTCCAAATGAAGGTTAAATATTCTAATTGAGATCGTACAAGAGCATTATATAACAATATATATGATGTGCAACTAGTAAATCTTGAAGCTGTTCCTAGAATAAAGCCAAGCATCTTGTACGCAGTTGATACGATCACATTGACATGATCATTGAATAAAAGTTTTGTATCAAATATAATACCAAGATCTTTTGTTTTGGTTTTGCGTTCTATTGCAATACCATTTATAACATAGATATGCTGATAGATCGTAAAATTTCTTGTAAAGCTTACATAATTGCATTTACTGATATTTAAATCCATGTTATTAAATTTACACCAATTGACCAGGTTAATTAGGTCTTCTTGTAGTTGGTTACAATCATTGTAGTTTGAAACTGTTTTAAAGAATTTTAAATCATCCGCAAATAATAAGTAATGACTGATAAATAAATATAACAATTATTGTTTGTTTACTCTTTTTGTGTGTACTTTTAACCGTATTCCAGTACTTTGTTACCCTAAAAAGCTAATTTATGATAATTAAACTTACATACTCAATTAATAATGACATCAAAAGGATGTTATTATTAATATGGGTCAATCTGAACCATTTACCAAATGTGTGACATCTACGTCGGGATAATAGAAAGGTTAATGTACTTTTTTTTAACATTTTTTTGTTACTTTATTTATGGTAAGTAACAGTATAACAATGGTAGTGCCGGGCCCTGAGGCTACTTGCGATATTATTTTTCACATCCTATTTTATTTTGTGTGGTAATCATAAGGGGGAAAACGTACTTAAACATAAATTGAAAAAAATTTGATATAAAAATTATTTAGTCACTAAGCAAAATGGCCAACAGAAGGAAGAATCCATTTGCGTCGCCTTTGTAACTGATTGCTTTCTAACAAAAAAAAATGTTAACAATACAACTCAACATAATTTCCAGGTTTATTCAGTCGAATTCATCATCAAGATACGTAATTAAATGGCAATAATTCATAAATTCGGGATTAATAACTACTTGTGACGTCACTCGACTTACGATGATTTTGACTTGGACTTGTATTATATTTTAATAACCATTTCACACATGTATACCCTGCACAATATTAAGAAGATGAATGGGGTTAATCACCATGAACGAATTCTAGGAAAAATACATTCCTGTACAAGTAATTGCTAAAAATGTTATTAAAATTAATGAAAATTTAATTTAATTTTACATTGTGTCTAAAAAATTATTATTACAATGACGTAGTAATGTTCGAAGCAAATGATTGACTCTGAATGACGATTTATCATGGTGACAAAATTATTTACGGCCATTTTACATCATCCGCGCGTTGCTTTTTTGTTGATTGTTGTTAACAGGCGGTGAGTGTTTCTTTTGTATATTTGTCTTTCTCAACAACATTAATTATCTAAAGCTGTAACATTTGGACGTCACAACAATTTAAAAAAAATATGTTTTACTGGAAACTATGAATATTTGAACAATTTTAAAAATAATGATTTTTTTTTGTTTTAATATATGAAAAACAGAAAAAATCTTCAGTCATCTCATTGACATTGTAGCAAAATCTTTGAAATTATGTGCTCAGTTATAAAATGATGACGGTTTTCCCACTAGACGTGAATATTGCCGAACGAACGATGTGCGTCATGTGTGATAAACATGATTTTGTAACAAATCACAAACAGGGGTTTTCTACTTCCATTTAGTTTCAACGTTTACAAGAAAATAAAATAATGAATTTTCATTCTAGAGTTCAGATGTTACTTTTTGCATTAGTGTGAACGCTATCGGTTATTGGCACTAATGCGAAAAAGTGACAGGTAAACATATTAGTGCAAAAGTTAAAAACAAAAAGTTCACATTGTGAAACGGACATACATACTGTCAAAAATTATACCTGCATGACCATGCTTCGTGAAATACGAAGTGTATACGTATTTATTTATTTCGTTAGAGTTCTGCGAAATATCCAAATTTCGTTTGTATAAGTCGAGCAAATTTTCGTTCCTTACAAAAAATTATGGAATGACATTTGTAGAATTTTTTGTATTTTTTTAAGTACATTTTGTTATGTTCATTGTCCAACAGGCTGTGTACCTCTCGCTAAGAAAGGTATTGGATTCAAGCTAAAAATCGCATATTGTTTTAGTGAATAAGTACGTTTTAAGGTCCCTAGAATATGATTTCTCTGTGTGTGTGTGTGTGTGGATGTGTGTGTCAGTGTGTATGTGCCTGCATGCATGCGTGCGTGTGCGTATATTTGTTTAACTACGTATTCCTAAATCTGATAATAATGGAAAGAGCTGAAAAAGTTTTGATAACAAGCGAATCACATATTTGAGAAACCACATAAATAAAAAAAAGTTAAAATAATAATAATAATTACTTTAATGAGTAATGGCGAGGTTCCATCTAACCAGGATATTACAAAGAAAAATATATATACATATATATATATATATATATATATATATATATATATATATATATATATATATATATATATATATATATATATATAATACAAGGTATTAATACTAACTTGTATCACCCGAAAACAGCAGTTAGAACTCATTGAAACAAACAACTTTTATTAGTACAATTTTTTTTATTTCATAGTTATTGACGTTTTTTTGTTTTTCGAAAAATTCATTACTCCCTCATTTTAAGGATTATTTAAAAGATACAAAAACTTCCCGCATTTGCTTTCGGTTCTCTAAAACATTTTCTATTTTATCAAATAACAAAATGGCGGCCCATGAAAAATTTCAAAACAAGATATTTTGAAAATTACTCGATCGATTTTTGAAAATAAAACAATTATAAAATCCTTTTAAACTATCTACTATAACATATGTCTGAAACATTTTTTTCGATCTGTCCAAAAAAAGTTTTTATTCAAATTGAATTACAAGATAAATTTTAACAAACTGTAACAATCATTTAAAAGAAAGTAGGCTTACTGCCATTAAACAATTAAACAAAAGCCAAATAATAAACGCGTACTTCAAACTTGAGGCATGTCTTTTCAAGTTTGTACGTTCAAATTTAAATACTTTTTGATCTTGTTCTTTAGAAATATCTTTATTTAAAAAAAAAATATATTTACTGTATCATTTTGAAAAGTTATTTGCATAATTTGTGTATAAAAATGCATAATTATCAAAACGCTGAACTTCTTGACATGCTTTTGGTTTTTGGAGAGGCAAGGAGGAATGCACAAGAAGGATAGGTAAGTCAGTTGCTTCACGTTCAAATTAAATTTTAACTGTCCTACCATGAGCGTGCTGTGCATCTGATGTATGCTATTTCTTACACAAAGATGTGTTTACCTTCGTAGAATTCGATTCTGAAAAAATAGACGATTTTTCGTTAGTGAAATATTCGCTTATGGTTACTGTTCCCATATGAATAATGCATTTTCCAAAATAGCAGAGTTACTGGTTGTGGTCGCGGAATACGCGTATTCCTATATTTTGGTGTATACATTCATGTGACTTGTTTTGTGCACTGTAACCTCACAACATGCATAGCGATAAATTATTTTGTTTTTATTAAATTACAAAATGTACTTTAGTGTTTCAATATTTTTTTAGATTAGTATTATATTCCTGGCATAATTTAAAAATATATGATGTGACCAATACAATACCTTCCGTCAATACTATATGTATTATGTACAAATTCCATACATAAATTTTCAAAAGATTTTAAATTTCCAGTAAAATTATTTCATAAACAAACTATGCAAATGGCACTTGACACTGACATCTTCTTCTTCTTTAGCTTTTCCCATTCGTTAGCGTACGCTATTTTTTATATTCTTTTTCCATTCATTTCTATTTTGCGGGTCGTCCTCATTCGGTTGTTTTTCCCTGAAGTCTTCCGCAATACAGTCTTTATATGTTAACTTTGGTCTTCCTCTGTTTATTCCACCTTATATTACTAAGCTATTCTTTCTTCCAATATATTCTTTATCTTTTCTCATGACATGTTTAAACCAATGTAATTGTCACTCTTGTACTTTTCTAGAAACTTTTAATACTCTTATTCTTTCTTTCCTTATCGTATGTTTCCCGTGTTTTCCCCAACATCCTCATCTTTGCCACATTCGTTTTCTTTTCATTGACACTGAGATCCGTCAGTTAGAATTTTCATAATATAGTAGCTGCTTCCATGGTTATAGCATAGCTGGCTGATTTATAAAATTTAATTTCTTTATAATTCTTTATCTCTATATCCATTGAATATGAAATATAAAATGCAATCAATTCATATAGATAAGATTATTCTTTAATATTAATAATAACATTAAATTTCAAAAAATATTATTTTACAGCGTTTTTTCAAGAAAAACTATTAAAATCTTCAAATGAGGGTACTTTCGGGTTGACCAATTATAACCAAAATCTAATCAAGTCTGCATATGGATGTAAGGAAGAGGAATACGTAAGAATTGTAATTTTTGGAATTCTAGTATTGGAGATATCGCGGCCGACACCGCGGTCACACACACATGCACACACACACACACACACACACACACACACACACACACATACACACATATATAGACATCATCGTAAAAATAGTAAAATCGTATTATAGAGACCCTAAAACGTGCTAATTCATTGAAAACTCACCACCGAATTTTTTGACCAAAGAAAATACCTTCCTTCCCTAGAGGTGACGGAAAGTAAAAACATACGTAGTAAATAGTCACTATGCAATAAAAATGTTGCGGTTATGATATTTACCAAATGACAGATGAATTTGAGCGAACACCGAATATTACGTTTTTGCGACTGGATCAAATGATAACGAAATATGACGTCATTACTATAACCATAAGCGAATATAAAATGGAAACACTTTGCATTGTTCTGATCGCGAAAAATTGTCTAATGGTTTAAACTGGTTTATTAGCGTTTAAACATTATGATAAAATACAGATTGTTATATTGATTCTTTCTCAAATAATATTGCTTTAAGCGATTAGTTTGGGGTAATTAAGACATTAAAATGGATACGGTTCATACTCGTTTATTATCGTCTAAACAATATGATAGAATGCAGTTTGTTGAGTTCTGGTGGGGCAATTAATTTACAAAGCTCAATTTTAGATGTAAACTACGATATTTTGATTCGTTCTGAAATAATATTGTTTTAATCGTATAGTAAGTGGTAATTAAAACGGATATGATTTATATCGTCTAAACATAATGCAATTTGTCGGATTCTGCTAAAGTAATTAATTTAAATAGCTCAATATACGATGAAAAGTAAGGTTTATTAATTCATTCTCAAATAATATTGTTTTAATCGTGTAGCTAGTGGAAATTGAATTCAGTATGGTTTTTACTGATTTGTATCGTCCAAAAATTATGGTAGAATACATTTTGTAGGGTTCTGTGGGAGAAATTATACTGGTTTAATATTGTTTAAACGTTATAATAGACTGCAATTTGTATGGTTTTGCTGGGACAATTAAATTCCAAAGTGCAAGCTTACATGAAAAGTATAGTACTATACATTGATTCATTCTGTAATGTTTTTTTGTCGGCCTCGATGGCTCACTGGTCAGGGCAACGGCTATTTTACATGAGCATACAGGGATCGAGGGTTTGAATCCCGCTAGGGAAAGGTTGTTTATATTAATATTAAAAGTGCTGGTTGCTCGAAGAAATCCCATCCCGAAAGCCATTATATGTAAAAAGAAATATTTTTAAAATTAATTTGTTTGTAGTAATTAAAATTGATAAGGTTTATATAGATATATTATTGCCCAAGCGTTATGTTAGGATACAATTCGTATGCTTGTGCTGGGACAGTTTGAAATTGTTGAATAAAAATTAAATGGATTAATGTGAAAATTTGTTTGAGGGATGTGGGCTAAATGTATTTCCATAATGATCCAAATGGAACCTTTTTTATTTTCCTATGCACATCCATATTGATCCTACATGGCAACTGCATGAATTCAAATGGTTATTGCTAAGTAATAATTAAATATACATTGTGGTAATTAATTGGCAGATAAATAGCTGCACTACTAATTTTCGCTAGGTTCTGCTGACATAGGCCTGTCGGCTATATGCAGATACTTAGCATTGTCAGCGTTTTAAATTACATGTAAATGTGAAAGGGAAACTTACATTTATAGAAGCTCAATGTTATAGCAGTTTTACACCGTAAAACTTTTCATAACTATATTTAAAATTTCTTCATGAAAACGGCACACGCCAAAAGAAAGCATGGAAATGCGGAATTCCACTGTAATTTTTTTTTATCTATTTGTACAAAGTGTGTTTTTGTTTCACGGGAAAACGGCGTCAAATCGTGGAAATATAAATACGAGTAATTAAATGTCATCTTTTTGATCAGCAGATGAGTTAATCGCGTGATTAAGTAGTTTAGTTCACATTAAAATCTATTGTCTGAAGTGGTGTAGCACAGTTGACGATCATTTCTTTGTCTTTTTAATTTCTAACGATAAAAAACAATACAGGAAACCACAAATGTTTTTATTATATTATATTATAATGATTACTTACGAGTACAAGCTGTTTACCAATCTATTATACTTTCTGGGGTTCAATGAATTGACTTGAGAAAAACGCATTTAATTAATATTTACTTGATATTTCATTGCGCGTATGACTATATTGTGTAACTAGAATTGGAGATAGGTCGTTAAAAAATCCCTAATTTTTTCAGTGAAAATAAAAATTTTTAGGTACTATAATATTTATTGTTTTCATTGAGTATTTTCTTAAAATATTTATTACCAATTTATTTAATTCCAATTGCAGGAGAACAAAATAAGAGTCGCAGCTACGTCATAGAGTATTAAGAAAATTATTACGGCGTGTGTGTGTGTGTGTGTGTGTGTGTGTGTGTGTGTGTGTGTGTGTGTGTGTGTATGTGTGTGGATCCTCTATACGCTCTAACTGAAATACTATCATTCAGAAAGTTTTGAAACCATGTATTTCTTCCTTACTCTAATATGAAAAGAAGCCATTAGATTTTGGTAGCAATCGGATAACCGGAAATGGCAGTTTACTTGAAGCTCAAGACAGTTTTTCTTCAAAAAATACCGTTAAATGTAATTTTTTCGGAATTTGTTATAATAAAAATCTGATGTGACCAACACAGTACCTCCCACCATTTACCTATGTATATAATTTTTATATTACTTTATAAATTTATCCATACTATATATAGAAAAAGTATTAAAGCAAACTTGTAGAAAATGGAATAATCTCTAATTTTTATAACAAATTGAGAAAAAATTACATTTAAACGTATTTTTTGAAGAAAAACTATCCTGAGCTTCAAGTAAACTGCCATTTCCGGTTATCCGATTGCCGCCAAAATCTAATCAAATATTTCCATAGTAGAATAAGGTACAAATACGTGGTTTCAAAACTTTCTGAATGATAGTATTTGAGTTAGAGCGTAAACAGGATCCACACACACATACATACATACATACATACATACATACAGACATCATCGTGAAAATGTTAAAATTGTATTGTAGGGACCTTAAAACGTGGTCATTTACCAAAATCTCGATATGCGATTTTTAGCACGATCCCAATACCTCTCTTACCAATGGTAGCGGGAGGTAAAAATTAAAGATTATTCCATTTTCTACAGGTTTGCTTTAATACTTTTTTGTATATTTTATGGATAAATTTATAAAGTAATATAAAAATTATATCTCGGAGCTTATGCTTTACACACATCTCCATGTTTACATAGTTCAGCTCAAATGTATGTAACTGACAAATAAATGTCACTGTCAAAAAAATAATCATTTCAAACTAATAATAGTATTGTATTGTGCGGGCGTTTACCACAAGGCTTAAATTTATGTCATTTAATATTCGAATTATTTGGCGTTGATCGGGATCAAATCGGATTCCCCAGATTCGCGACCAGACATCAGGCTCGCGGCAACGAGACCCCATAGGTAAATGGTGGGAGGTATTGTGTTGGTCACATCAGATTTTTTTACTATTGACCCTTTCAATTAGGTCATACTATGTGGCTCAGTATTCAAGAGAATAACAGCTACATGAGGTAAATTTGCAAGCTTTTATAAAAGACTGGTTCATTGCTACCAGAGTTAGCGTATATACATATTAATATAAATTTTTAATGTTTCTCAGAATATCTGAATATAATAATTTATACGTAAGCTGTCATAGGGAATCACATATTAATATTGCAGTGGAAACAATTTAATTAACATTAGCATAATTACACAGATAAATTCCTGAATGGACGTTTTCAATTTAAACACCCTCCATTCAGGGTTGATTAATTCAATTTATGTTTCTGTCAGTTATATCTCTCATCTAAATTTTAATTGTTAAAAATAGTGACAAATTTGAAATAGGAGGAAAATTCGAAATATATATGAAGGAAAATAAAAATTGCTTTATTAAAAAATAAAACATTTAATACTTTGAGATATTAAAATTACTGGAACATCGTTTTTTGCACACTAATAAGTATGTAAGCAAGTTTATACCTGTTCTAAAAACAAGAATACCAACGGCAGACAAGTTGTGAAACACGACTTTTTTCGTTTCTCTCTAGAGTGACATATTTTAACCAAAACACAAAACTCTATGCGGAACTTTACAGTACACTACTTCCAATAGCTTTAAAGTAAGGTACAACTAATTTTGTAAAGATGAAATGCTCTTATCTGAAGTTACGAATTGTATGTCTAGTCTACATTATTAACGTTTACTTTATATATATAATATTTTACGTGAACTCGTTAATAAAAACTAGATTGTTTCTGATTTCATATAGGTATAGCATTAAAAACATTAATAAAATAACCGATAGATTTCTTTATACCGTACCAAAGCCACTGCCAGAATTTTTTCCAGAGTTGAAGAATACATATTCTTACTAAATTTAAATAACAAATAGGTATAATAAACAACAAAAACAAAACATATTTCTATTAACCAACATTTTAAATTTCTTCTTCAGCAAATTATTTCAACAAATTGGTCTTCGTTGTTTTCATCAAATTTTGTCATTGTTGAAATCGAAATTTATCTTTGTTGTAATCAAATATAATTTTTGTATTCAAATTATTATTATTCGTTAATATTCTTTAATATTTCATAAATTTACAAATATATTTTGATACAATTGCAAATAATATGTGAAAAATTATCATTGTCATTATGAAATTTTATCTTGATTGTTTTTTTAATAAATACACAAATTTATTGTAGGGACAAAACAGTTTTGTTTTTGACACATTTCCGTGGGGAGGGGAGCTGAAACTACTCCTTTTTGCCATTTGAATAATTGCCATCGCACTAAATAACAATCTGAATACAAATGATCAGAATTCCATATTAAAAAGTCATCCAACAGCCTTCTTCGTCCGAGCAGTGTATGTTGTCCTCGCTTAAGTCTGATCTGGCGATTGTAACATTAGCAGAAATACTTTATGCTTGGTTTATGTAAGGTTGGGATTTGCAGTCATCGTATATTCCTTATAGACTACGTATATCAAAAAATCTTCAGCAAAAAGTCACCATTGTCTTTGTTCCCAATTATCTTGAAAACATCTCCGAGTAGATTTGCGCAAAACCTCAAAAACTTACAAATTTATATTGTTTTATGTAATAACAAATACATGTTCAAAATTTCATCACTTTTATTAACCATTTTCGAAGTAACGATCAAAAGATAAACTTTTAGAGTTAACTTGAAGAGGTTAGTATTACGGAAGAAGACAAAATCAAACATTATATTTATTTTAATATAATTATTAAAACTTTATTTGTAGAACTTTATAAACAATATGCATGTACATCACATAAATATGTATGTATGCATATGCGGAATCTTTTGAATTAGATATTATTTTTTAACTGAATATCATTGTGCTTAATATTAATATTCATTAGTCAGCGCAGTTGACTTTATTATCTAATGTCTTTCTGATGTGTATTAATAAATGATATTGTTATAAAGAAACTACCTATAATAGCTAAGCTGACATATTTGGTAATTGATAAAATTTCTGCAAAATATATTTACTCGTATATTAAACGTGTATCTACGTTAAATAATTAATATAAACCAAAACTTTTAAGGTTTCTTCTGGTCAATACGTATATGCTTAAAACTAGTAACTCTACTTAATAATATGTTAGCAAACAAACTAATGCAAATCTATTTCAATTAAAAATCAAGTAGAATTTACTGTATTAATTATGGACTTTCACAAGGTTCTGTACTTGCCCTAACTTTTTTAATATATGTATGTACGGCAGACTTACCCGACATAACTTCTAGAAAATTCATATATGCCGATAACATCATTCTCTCTTTTCAGGTTACCAACTTCACAACAATGGATTAAAATCTCACTGATTATTTTCGGAAAATGGATGAGTACTTTAAAAATTGAATACAATTCAAATATTGGGGAAACTGAAGTTTATAGTTTTCATTTAATTAAAAAACTTGTCAACTACGTTTCCCGTATAACATTTAAAGACCAACAAATTAAATTCAATACTTTCCCTAAACATTTAGGTGTAACTCTTGATTCATCTTTGACTAGCAAATATTACCTTATTAAAATAGCTGCAAAGATCAGGTCAAGAAACAATATCCTACACAAGCTTCACGAATTAGCTGGGGTCCTGAGAACATCAGCGCTTGATTTGGTGTATTCAAAGGGAGTATATTGCTGCTCTATGTGGTTTAATAATAATCATACGAGGACTATTGACACTCATCTGAATGAATCTATGCGAATTATATCTGGTACTATCAAGAGAACTACATTTGAATGGTTACCGGTATTATAGAACATTTAGGAAGATAATCAGGCTGATTGAGTCAGCTCTTTTACATGCATGGGTCAAGTTTTCTAAAAACAGCCAACTTCGCATCCACCTAAATTGTTCGTCAAACTAAAAAAAAATCTGATGTGGCCAGCACAATACCTTCTGTCAGTTCTACGTATTTTGTACAAATTCCACACAGAATTTTTTCCACACTATTCTATGGGCGTTTTCTTTTTAGGGGAGAAATGAACTGATCTTACCTCGTACTGAACTCAACCCAACTGAAACTGCTCCTAAAAAGAATAGTATGTTTCTTAAAATAAGAAAAAAATCTGCTGAATTGGCTTATGGCTATAATCTGTTGTATTATCTTATGTGATTTGTATTTGCCACCTTAAATTACTTTACATTTTTATATTTCCAGTAAAATAATTTCACAAAGATATAATTTAAATTTGATACGACGCTGAAATCTGTGTATTAGTAGTATTTGAATATTCTGTTTCCATGGTGCAGCATCAGGTTGCAAGATATTTCTTTAAAATTCTTTATCCCTAAATTCATTGATTATGAAGAAAAAAATATATAATTAAATCGAATAGTCAATAAACATAATTCTTTTATTTGTAACATAAAAGGTCAAAAATGATATTTAACAGCGTTTTTCCAATAAAATCTGTTAAAATCTTCAAATTAGGGTACTTTCGGTTAACCGATCATAACCAAAATCTTCATATGGACGTACGAAAGAGGAATGTGAAAGAATTATAATTTTTGGAATTGTAGTATTGGAGTTATCGAAGGAGATTTTTTTGTCATGCACACACATACATACACACACTGACACACACTGTGACAGACATACAGACATTATCTTAAAAACAGTAAATTCGTATTGTAGACACTAAAACGTGCTTATTCATTAAAAACTCTCCATCGAATTTTTGAATAAACGCAATATCTTGCTTACCTATATGTGACGGAAGGTAAATGTATATATATATATATATATATATAGTTGAGTAATTCACAGGTGTAGCATTCAGAATATTGGGAAGGTTGTTAAATTATACTCTTTTAAGTTACTTGTCAAGCTTTCGCAATTACTTTATTCTTCTTCAGGACAGCTACAATTTAGTAACAATTTCGTATTAAAATTTTGAAAAAATGTTCATATTGTGACGTGCGCCCCTGAGAGAAAAGTATGCATGCGCCGCTACTGATAGCATGTTCGCGAACAATGACGTAATCCCTTCGAAAGAACGTACCAGAGCGATAATACAATCCCCGACGCGCTGAGACAGGTTAATTGCGCCGTGACCTCATTCCTTTGTATACGGGTCATTGTCGCTTTAGAAGAGTTCTAGAATGATAGGGGCTGTATAAATACCGTCGGGAGAACAGCCGGAGATAGTCTGATATATATAAGCAACGAGCGATGAATTTAGTGATATAAATAAACAGTTTACAAGTTGTTAACATAAATGTAGTTATATAAATAGGTGTAGTGATATAAATGCTAGTTAGATAAATAATCGTAGTGTTTAAGCATTTAATAATATTCTTACAGCGGTAATAATAAACAAATTCCTATTTCCAGATTAGCTATTCCGAGAATAACTTTTAACCCTGTGTTAACATAAACTTGTTATTAATAAACATATTTTATTTTAAAAATAACAAATCCTTGTTTGACACATATTATGCCATTGTTTGAGTGATTCTGATAAGTGTGAATATAGCATAGTATAGAATTTGACAGTTTCCGAACAGGTTAAATGTAAGTAGCTGCAATGGAAAAGAAAAAACGCGATAAAAATTTCGCAGAAAGAGACAAAACAAATTTAATAGATATTTCTGGGAAATTTAAATCTATTTTGGAGGACAAGAAAACAAATTCACAGAGTGTTTCACGAAAAAAGAAAGTATGGGAACAAATAACCTGTATATTTAATAGTACCCATGAAATTACAAAATCACAATGTTGCTTTAATTATATCCCCTTAGGATTTTTTTTAAAAAAGGTTTTTAATTGTAACAAAGAAATGCTTGATTACAATAATGAGAATGTGATTCCAACAAAGAAAATGACCAATCATACTAAAAAATATTATAATAATTGTTCTTGTATGTATTTAACAGAAAATTTTGATTACAATAAAGAAAATTTGATTGTAATCGTTGTTGGGTTTAGGCGGTGAACTAATAACAAAGTAGGTATACGCGGCAAAATCGTAAATCCGCCAGTGGCCATGTTCCTGTTCCAGTAAATATTAAAATTACCTTAAATAAATAATAAGTTGAAGCATATCTGAAATCGGTAATCCTCTGTTATCAACTGATTCTGCCAGTTGTGGTTTAATTAAATTTAAAATATGTTAGTGTTGTCTTACTAAACCGAAATCGTCTTTTAAATTCATCATTGTCAAATGAAGTAAAAGAGGATTGCTTCGTTTTTTATAAACTTTGGTTTTATTAAATATAGTTAATATATTTAAAATTTCTTCTTCAGAGGATATTGAGTCTGTATCTGACGAACAAGATGTAGACGAATCTTCGATAGGATTCATATTGTCAATTCACAATGGTAGATAATTACAAATTATGACAATATAGGTTAACTTAACTTATTGTTTTTGTCTAACCCACGTCTAACCCGTCAAAACTGGCGAACTAATTTATGCCGAGTTTATTCTCGAGTTAAGTCTTATTCCATGTTTATTATTATACAATCGTGGGTTAAGCTCGTGATAAACTATTCTTGTGTTAAAAAGAAGCTATTCTGAACTTAACCCTTGTTTATTATTACCGCTGTTAGTGTTTATAATTATTTAATCATAGTTTTAGTTGTTTTTATTATCTTTTAATATTTAATCTTTATTTATTTATCGTTTAATAAACGTATTCTTTTAGTTAATAATATTTGTCTGTGTTTTACACTTCACCCATATAAATAAAAACGTTATAATTGGTGTCCGGTGTGGGGTTGTTCATAACTGTAAAGTGTAAATAAAAATAAATAAAATGCCTAAACTATTAAAATTAAGTGAATTGAAAGTACGTGATCTCAGGACGGAAGTGGAAGAACTGGATTTGGAGGCAACAGGAGGGAAAATAGAGCTTCAAGAAAGACTGCGGCAAGCTTTAATCGAAGCTGGTGAAAATCCTGACGATTACTTATTCGAAGTTCCGTGTAGCTTATTCGATGATTACAAAGTATTCGCAGAAAGATTACAAGAAAGTTCTAGAAGTTCTGAGCGGAGATTAGCGGAAAATTCTACAAAGGCGGAGGAAAGTTCCGGAGCAGTGGACGAAGAATTAAAGGAACATTCTAGAACATTGGAAAGGGAATTACATGAAAGTTCTAGAAAAGTGGAGGAAAATTCCGGAGTACTGGACGAAGAATTAATCGAACATTCTAGAACAATGGAACGTGAATTGAATGAGAGTTCTAGAAGAGCTGAAGAAGATTCTGGAATTTTTGAGCAGAAATTGGAAGAGGAATTGGAGGCGAATTCTGAAAGAGTAGAAGAGAAATATGACATTCTGGAGCAGAAATTGGGACAGGAATTAGAGGTAAATTCTGGAAGAGTAGAGGAGAATTCTGAAATCATGGAGAAAACGTTAGAGCGGAAATTGGAGTAGAATTCTGAAATTACGGAGCAAATGTTGGAGCGGAAATTGGAGAATTCTGGATTACTGGAGAAAATATTGGAACAAGGATTGAAGAGGATTTCTAGAAAAACTGAAGACAGCCTTCTGGAAGTTGAGGCCAATGTGGTTCGTGTGGGTCGTCTCGCACATCCTACGGCTCCTGACAGCGAAAGAAGACGGAAGCGAAAAAGAAAGAGACCGCGTGAGAGAAAAAGTGCGTGCTCAGTAAGAAATTAAAAAGAAATGTAGGCGAAATTCTAGAGGTAAAGGACGAATCTGTTGATGTCATGGAGGAATATGAAGAAAGAAGACGGAAGCGAAAAAAGAAAGAGAAAGAGAAAGAGAGCGTGTTCAGCAAGGAATTAAAGAAGAAATATAGGAAGAAATTCCAGTAGTAGAGGAAAGCCAACCGGAAATGAATAGGTCTCCGACGAGCAGCTGCGATTACAATCTAAGGAATTTGAAACGGGGCCTGAAGACAGCGGGGAAGACCTGCTTTTAGCGATTCTTATGGACAGCTCGAGAGGGAAACGAGAACTCGAGTTAGATAACGATGACGACGATGACATACCTCTCACCACAAGGAAGAAGAAAGTCAAGGCAGAGAAAGGAACTTGAAAGAAAGGGAAGTAACGTCGACACATTGTTGAGAAGGCCATGCTAACAGAGGCAAATATGGTAGTCGACTAGAAGAAAAACATTCCACCATTGCCAGAATAACAGTAGTCAACGATAGTAGGCAACCCGATGGACTACGCAAGGACCCGACTTTGAAAACATTACTGGAATGGAAAGCGACGAGAGCAAACCAATATGGGAAGATGTTGCACCACAGTCACAGATTGTAAAATCGTACTGGGCGCAATGTGACTCCATGGTGATTGATGGCCTGTTAAAGCGTGTTGTTGAGAATGCCATGGAACTGAGAAGAGAACTCAGTTGGTCATTCCTAAGAGTAGAGTACCAGACGTGTTAAAAGAGATCCATGACGGATCTGGAGGTGGCCATTTGGGAGTGAACAAAACATTAGAAAGATTGCGTCAGCGATTTTACTGGGTTAAGTGCAAGAAAGACGTTAAAGACTGGTGGAAGGAATGTGTGGTTTGCGCTGGAAGCAACGACCCTCATAGACGACGAAAAGTCCAATGCGTCAATACAACGTTGGCAGTCCATTTGAGCGCATTGCGATTGACGTGGCCGGACCATTTCCAGAAAGAGAAGACGGAAATAAATACATCGTGGTTGTCATGGACTACTTCACCAAGTAGGTTGAAGCCTATCTATTACCCAACCAGGAAGCCATCACGGTCGCTGAAACCTTAGTCAAAGTGTGTGTATGCGGGTTTGGTGTACCACGTCGACTTCCAAATGTACCAAGGGTAATACGTGCAGATATTGCCATCGAGAACTGTTCCGGGACGAAACAGTCTTAAGGAGGGGGCAGTGTGACGTGCGCCCCTGAGAGAAAAGTATGCGTACGCCGTTACTGATAGCATGTTCGCGAACAATGACGTAATCCTTTCGAAAGAACGTACCAGAGCGATAATATAATCCCCGACGCGCTGAGACAGGTTAATTGCGCCGTGACCTCATTCCTTTGTATACGGGTCATTGTCGCTTTAGAAGAGTTCTAGAATGATAGGGGCTGTATAAATACCGTCGGGAGAACAGCGGGAGATAGTCTGATATATATAAGCAACGAGCGATGAACTTAGTGATATAAAAAACAGTTTACAAGTTGTTAACATAAATGTAGTTATATAAATAGGTGTAGTGATATAAATGCTAGTTAGATAAATAATCGTAGTGTTTAAGCTTTAATAATATTCTTAGTGTTTATAATTATTTAATCATAGTTTTAGTTGTTTTTATTATCTTTTAATATTTAATCTTTATTTATTTATCGTTTAATAAACGTATTCTTTTATTTAATAATATTTGTCTGTGTTTTACACTTCACCCATATAAATAAAAACGTTATAATATGCAATACAGTACTTACTACTTAGTGAGGTTAAATTGTAAACAAGTCAGTCATCAGAACTGTGTTAAATTTAGGTTGATAATGTTGGTACATTTTTGTAGTTAAATTTAGAATTAAGTTGCCAAAAAAACAATTAAATAATTAGAACAAATTGTTAAAACAGAACTAATCGGTTCAGAAGAAGTCAATGTTATATAAAAACACGTGTTGAATGAATGAAAACGAACAAGTTAGAACCTTGAACAAAATTGCAAAACACTGGAAAAGAAAAAGAAGAAAGTAAATCCAACCGGATGTCGGACCAGGAAACAACCAAAATGTTAAATTTTGAATTAGTAAAAAGTACTAATTGACCGAAAATGATTTGTAAAACTACGTTAGTTCAGAATTTAAAATAATATTAGGTTTATGTAATTCTTTGAATTTAAGAAGATAATTATAGATAGAGCTCAAACCACTTATATCTGTCCTTTTATTCATTGTGTGGTTGGTTTTATTGATATGAACCATTTCCAGAAAATTACGTTTACTTGAATTAGTTTCAATTTCGAGTATAGATGAATTATTGTAGTCAACAAAATGAGAAAAATCATTACAATGCTGCGATAAAGCACAGGCATTAGGTCTTAATCTACAATCACTTTTATGGGATGTCGTTCTATCTTTGAGTGATCTAGTTGTTTGTCCAATATAAACCTTCTAACATTCACCGCAAGGAATTTTGTACACAATGTTAGATTGTAACTCTTTTTCGATGGGATCTTTAACTTTAGAAAACAGGGAATTAGTAGTAAGCGGATTTTTAATTGCTATTTGTACGTTATTATTTTTAACTTCTTTTAATAATTGAAAAGTAAGATTGTCAATATTTGATAATGATGTAAAAGTAATGTTACTGTTTTTCATGTCAGTCTGAGGGTTGTTGTTATAACTATTCAGCCCTACTGTGTTGGTGTTGAAAAGCAAAAGACGAATAAGGGGTTCGGGGTAAAAATTTATGATTAAAATATCTTTAAATTTATGTATTTTTTTTTTAAATGAGTGTAGGATGGGAAATACTGATAATTCGTTTCTTTAAACCCAAAATAACGTTGATCTTGATTTTCATGGTATGGTGTGAATGAAAATGTATATATCTTCCTGAAGCCATGGGCTTTTGGTACCAATCAAGTATGATTGTATTCAACGATGTTCTTATTAATTTAGTGTCCAGGAAGGGTACACTCCTTTCAGTTTCTTTTTCGATGGTGAATTGTATACTGGGGTTATAATTATTGAATGTATCAAGATTTTTTAATAAAAGGAAACTGAAACTAAGTCTGGGAATGCAATCATCCAGTAATTGATCCATCACATATTGTGCTATTATAAGACTAAGAGAACTCCCATGGGGGTACCAAAAATTTGTTTATAAAAATGGTCTTTATATTTACAATAACTAGTATCAAAAATTAATTTTATTAATTCTATGAAGAATTCTGAGTTCAAATTACAATGTTGTGAAATAATTTCCCATTTGTCTGTTATACTTTTCAACACCAAATCCACAGGAATATTACTGAACAGAGAAACAAAATCTAAACTAATTATGACGTAGTCATCAGGTAACTGGTAATTTTGAAAATCTGAAGCAAAATCGAGTGAATCTTTAATAAAATAAATATTTTGTTGATCGTCAGCGGTCTGTAATGTATCTGCGACAAAAGATGCTATTTTACTATTTGGGGCATTAACAGATGAAATGATTGGTCTTAAACTGAGAGAAGGTTTGTGAACTTTAGGTAATCCATAATATCTGGGGGCTATTGAGTTGTAAATCATTAAACTACGTGCTTTTCCAGCCGGAATCATATTTGAGGATTTTAATTTTGAAACTAATTTATTTGACTTTTGTTGAATGGTGCAAGTGGGATCTTTATTTAAAATTTTGTAATTATTAGGATCATTTAATATTTTTAGTGATTCTGCATCATAATGATCTTTTTTCATTACAACAGTAACATTACCCTTATCAGATCGTAGTACTAATAAATCAGAATTTTCTTTTAAATAGTCCTTACAACGTTTGTATAGCCGGTTTATATTGGACGAACATCTATGATTGTTTTGTAAATAGTTAGTGATGATGTTAGTGATTCGAGCTCTAACCACATACCCAGTATCTGTATCAAATTTTTCTATAATAAGTTCAAGATCAGCTAGTAATTTGTGGATGTGTATTTGATCAGGAGAGGGATTTATACTAAATTTTGGAACAAGTGCTAAAATTTGTAAAATTTCGGATGGGATTTCAACATCACTGATATTTTTTATCCATGTACGGTTAGGCATCTTGAACAAATTTGTAAAACTTTCGAAAACATAGAAAATCAAATCAATAACATTATTCCTACAGGTATTTTTGAAAATTTCAAAACAAAAACGTAAATATAACTTTATTTTTTATCAAACTCGTAACAGAAATATAAAGAAACTTAATAATTTAATCACAGATGAACGTAATAAATTCAAAGTAGAATCCAATTGGATAAATTGGATTCTACTTTGAATTTATTATATATATATATATATATATATATATATATATATATATATATATATATATATATATATATATAAATTAATTGATAGATTTCTGTATATTGGTTTTTAAAAAGTAATGCTTTCTACAATAAAGTATTTTATAAGTTTATTGTTTGAATTCTACATCAAGACTAACTTAAAGTTTACAGAATCATGGAATATAACATTTGAGAGATAAGGTGGAATATGATCTTCCTACTGCTCGCGGGAACGTGGCGGGTGTCGGGAACCGCTGATGTCCGCAGAATACGGTTAGGTAACATATATATATATATATAAGCAAATTTGCTCAAGGTTCGAACTTGTTTAGTTTTCATTCATTCAACACGTGTTTTTTATAACTGACTACTTCTGAACCGATTAGTTCTGTTTTAACAATCTGTTCTAATTATCTAATATTTTTTTGGCAACTTAATTCTAAATTTAACTACAAAAATGTATCAACACTATCAGCTTAAATTTATCACAGTTCTGATGACTGACTTGTTTACAATTTAACCTCACTAAGTACTGTATTACATTGAAAATTTTTTCAAAATTTTAATACGAAATTTGTTACTAAATTGTAGCTGTCCTGAAGAAGGAATAAAGTAATTCCGAAAGCTTGACATGTAACTTAAAAGAGTATAATTTAACAACCTTCCCAACAATCTGACTGCTACACCTGTGAACTTCGTAACTACTTAACTGATCAGTCGTGATCACACCCAACCTATATATATATATTGCATATTACCCATTGCTGGGTGTGCCAATCTGCTTCATACACAGATATCGGTAATGATGGAATATTTGTACCGTGCGCTTACCAGGCGTCACCTCACGGGCACTCATTGCTGGCGTGGAGACTACGCCACAGGGGTCAATTTTGTGCCATTAAAATGCGATGTAATTTTTGGCGTCGGTCGGGATCGAACCCGGGTCCCCAGATTCGAGACCAGACACTCAGGCACACAGCGGCTGAGCCTGTCTATTATACTTAAACTCTTATACAAATTATTGGAACATAAACAAGCATTTGTTTTGACTAAAGAATGCGATGAAGTATTCAAGAGATACTAGCAAAAATATATTAACAAAAGAAACTATGTTTACTCATTTTGATCAAAATAAAGAAATTGTTCTTACAAATGATGCTAGTCCGTAGGGTTTGGCGGCGGTATTAAGTTATAAAATTGGAAATGAAGAAAAATCAGTCGTGATCGCAAGCTGCATTCTTTCAAAATCAAAACAAAATTATGCGCAAGTAAAAAAAAAAAAGAAACTATAACATTTGCTGTATGTAAATTTCATAAATTTATTGTGGGACGAAAATTTACACTAGTGACGGATCATCAGCCGTTACAAACAATTTTTGGTTGTAAAAAAATCCATACCTACATTAGCTCATTCCAGAATCCAGCGTTAGGCAATAATTTTATCGGCATACAATTATGAAATAAAATACAAGAAAACGACACAAGTTGTCTGCACAGATGGGTTATCTAGACATCTACTAACAGAACCTTCAGAAGATGAAGAAGTTTTTAGCTTTTCAAATACAAATATGACTTACTTAATTTATAGAGAAATCTCTGAAGAAACAAAAAGAGATAAATACCTAGTAACAGTTTTAGAGTGAGTAAAAGATGGATTTCCCAATCATATGCAAGATAAAGCATTAAAACCTTATTTTAGAAAGACATGAACTAGAACTGAAGAAATATTGTTTAGCATGGGGGCAACGCATCATAAAACTTAAAAATCTCAGATCACAAGTACTGCAACTAATACATGACCAACACGCTGGCAAAATTCGAATGAAGGTGAAGGCACAATCATAAGTATGGTGGCCGAACATAGATGAAAACAGAAGAAATTGTGTGCAAGTGCGAATCATGTCAAATATTTGGGCCAAACTCCTAATAATTCAACACATCCATGGAATAGAGAAACACGAAACTAAAAACGAGTTCATATAGACTTCTTTTTATTTAGAAGAGATATTTTGTATTACAAGTAGCACCACCGCTACTAAAACTATAGAAAAATTACGAAATATTTTTGCCATAATGAGTCTACCTGATATAATTGTCTCATCTAACGGACCTCCTTTCGATAGTGAATTACAAAAAAATTGTCTGGCAAATGAAATAAGACTTATTCACACACCTCCTTACCATCCTGAATCGAATGGTCTGGCCAAGATAATATGTACACTGCGAAGAATAACATGTAGAAAGCAGTATGGGGCGATGTACAAAAATATGGTAAACAAGATCAATAGAATATAATTATTATAGAAAACTTTCTAAAAAATTTTTCAAAAATATGCTATGTTTGAAACGCTGTAGCTTGCTTTCTTCTAGTTATAGAAAAAATGTTTTTGATCAAAATTTTGGGGAATTTTATTCACAACAAATTCAAAAATTACTATACGTGAGTGGATTGAAAAGCTTCTGCAATGACATGAAAAAAATATATATTTAAGAGAGACTACATTTTATTTTTTTATATAGTCCCCTCTGCGGTCAACATACTTGTCCAACGTTTTCTAACTTTTCAATTCCCTCCCGAAAATACTTTTCTTTGGGGTCCTCAAAATAAGCATTTACTGCTTCCATGGTTTCTTCGTTGGATCGAAATCTCTTTCCAGCGAGGAACGTTTTGAGTTTCGGGAATAGATCTGGCGCACTTTCATTCCGCGATCTTTCAGAACCATATCATGGACTTTATCCACAATTTCCGGTGTGGTAGCCGGTACCCGAAAAACGAAGGTAAAGCATTCCAAAGGACAGCATCCAACCTGGTCTTGATCTCCGTTGCCGTTTTTCCTTCCAAATATAAAAAAAACTTGACCACCGAACGAAACGCTAGGTAGATCGACACAGACGCTTTTCACGATTAGACTGATGGACAGATTGCACTGATATTTCTTGACAGTTAATATGAAGAGTTAAACAGAACAACGACATAAGATTGTTTTCGATAAACCAAGGCCTTCTCAGTGATTCCGGAAAATTCTCAATCCACCCTCGCATTTGCCCTTATTGCTTATTGGTGAGGAGATATTTTGAAAAAACTGATTTTTCGCGTCATTTTTCCAACATGGCGGCGCTTCACGAAGGGCACCAGGGTCAAAAATTTGTATTTTTTATTCAGACCCCTAAATATGTAACATATGCAAAAATCAAAAATACTCGACCTTTTGCAGAGTAAATCTACCCCTCGATTGGATTATTATTACATCTATTATGTAATATTAAAATATGTCCAAATCAAAAAATAGTATTGCAAAGCCTTCTGTTTAAATAAAAATGTAATATTTAAATCATGCGCCATTGTATTTTTTAATAATATAACATGTAATTTTTTTATACTATTTTAAATGTGCATCGTTCAGTACGCATATTTATAGCAAATTTAATGTACTTTTCAAATTTGAATAAATATAAATGATATTCCATTTGAAAATATAAAGTTACACACCATTGAGCAAAAATTGAACACCTGTAAAAAAACCTATACTGCAGATTTATAGACATTTCAAAATAAAACAAACTTCGTTTGATTTTTTCCATAATATTTAAAATAATCGAATTATTAAAAAGAACAGACCGATGAATCACCCTGTATTTTTCTAAATATGTGGGTACCGTGAGACCTGAAAGAAGTCGGTTAAATTCATGAAATAGGTCAAATATGGATTCAGACGAAAATAGCAAGAAAATTAATATTTGCACGTTGATAAATTAAGTTGTAATCCTGCCAGACTGACAACGCACTACAAACTAAATTAGTGAATCCGCGTCATGCAGTGATGTGGTTAGCGGTGAGGACTAAATCAGCACAATACCCACTTGTTATAGAGGATGACATCGGGCAGCCATACTCGCTGGAACGGTATCCGTATAACATGGATGCCGCCAAACTCAGATTTATTCCATTTTAGATGATGATCTGTCCAAATTTGCGTAAGCCAACAGTTTGTTGTCAAAATCTGGTTTCGCTCGTCCTGAAAGACAAAATATAGCTTTTAGGTATTTAATATTTCAATACAAGCGTAACATATTTATAATCTTATAAATCTAATAAAAACGGTTGTTGTGAGTATCTGAAGCAAATGCCTTTAATCCTGAATAATACATGCACACGTAATTTATAAAACCAATATATGTTATTTCGTCTCAGTTTCTATAAAACTTTATATTTTTATAAGTTGAATAGAAGAAGCTGTTGGTTCTCGGTGAAACATTATTAATAATAGAAATAGTAAAACACTCGGTTTAGTTTCACAACTTTTATTATTATTATTTATTGTATAGGAAAATAAAATATGTAAAAAACTTTTCGGAAAAACTGTCATATGAATTTAAAAAATCTAATATAGTTGGAGCGACTTATAACACGCACACCACCAAAAATTGTTTAGTTAATAATAAAATAGTATCCAGAAATCCATTGTCACAATCTGGAATTTACAAAATTAGCTGTCAGAAGTGTGATTACATATATATAGGACAAACCGGACGTAATTTCAATTTAAGATTTAAAGAACATTTAAATAGTTTTAAAAATAATAAAATAAATACTTCAAATGTAGCGAAACATCTCATTAACAACAATCACACTTGTGACATATCTAATTTGGAAATTTTACACCGGGAAAGAAAAAGCCTGAGATTAACGTTCCTAGAAGCATTTGAAATTAAGAAAGCCCTACATAATGGGAATAACCTCATGAACGAGTACCTAGACCTAATGAACTCCCCGCTTCTAGACACGGTAATCTCAGGAAATTTCTAAGAACGGTAACTTTGTATTGTATAAATAAGAACAATTGTAAAATTTTGTAAGCAGTCTTCTGATGATGGCCTAGAAAGCCGAAATTGCAATTAAGATAATAAACTAAAAGTTGTGAAACTAAACCGAGTGTTTTACTATTTCTATTATTTATATTTTTAAACCTCATTTCAGATGTTATACCTACAAAAAAATTATTGTGGAGGATTTTTTTTTAAATCTTTTAAATGATCCATGTGAGCAGTGATATATCGGTAGCAATAATCGACCAGTCCGTTTTGTTAGTGAGTAGTTCTTTGAACTTCTTTTCAAAATCATTTAAAAGTTATAAGTTATTATTTTCGGTATTTTGTACAAATTTAGTGACGGTGTTAACAAGTTCATTCACTTTAGGTAGCATGAGATCAATTTCGGCCTTTGTTACAACGCAAGTTTGCCTGCAAGTATCACAAAGATATAAAAGATTCGTAGAGCGTTCGAAAAACTTGAATTCATTTTCCGCAAAATTTATGCAGGAAGGATGAAATGCTTTATTACATGAACCTTCGCAACGTATTAAACCTTGATCTTTCCTTCTAAACTTACAATTAGTGCAATCCGACATATTTATACATAAGCTACAAATGATAATGACCGACGCACGCAGGACACAAAGTAGGAAATAGGATAGCCAGTGGGGTCTTTCACTGCTTTAGATATATTTACATACAGGAGTAGGACCACGGAAGGGTTTACACAAGAGAAAGGGTGTTACTGATTGCGAGAAAAATGATATGAAACAACCCTAACAGAGATATACTTAAAACTATTATAACTATTTAAAATGTTACGGTAAATTAATAATAAATACTAAAAAATACATAAAATAAATGCTGGGTTAAAAGTTTGAGAAGCACTGTAATTTTGAAAAAAATAATAAGGTTAGCGTATAGGAATGAACATGCAAGACAGGCAATACCATATGACTTGAAGTATGGCTAAACCGGATTGAGAAAAAATGCAAAACAACTCACATGAACGATGGTAAAATAAAGATACCTTTAAGCAGTTGCACTCATCTCAATATTACACACAAGTTGATATGCAACGCGATAAATATTAACTATTAAAACACTCCAAATAAATACAGAAGTGAGGAGCGAAAAAAAAAACACTGCACTCGGGTCTGAAGTTCGTAAATCGGTTGTTTAGTAATAAGTTTCCATTAGCCATAGATTGCCAAGCAACCAGTTATCATGGCAAACTTCTCATTTAATATTGCGATCCTAATTTATAAATAAAAGTATTTTCTTATTTCTATTCGATTTTTAGATTGCTCGCATTCAGCGGGGTTGCGATAATCTATCAAAAATAAACATTATTTGTTAGCGCTATATGCGTACTGAACGATGCACATTTATTAAACTTATCGCGCAACCGCTGTTTAAAGTCAGAAAATAACTGACAGTTCTATCTGTATAGTATTGAAGGCGCGCAGACATAATTTTGAAATGGAAATTATTACTTGAACTGTTGGAAGATACATCAGAAGTAAATATGACTAGCCCGGTAGTAAGTCTTATCATGGAGAGAGTTCAATGTGTATTTCGTAAAATTTATGAGGTTTGAAGTGGTCGATCTGCCTTTTACAAAACCATGTTGTTTAGGTGAAATTAAATTATATACAGAGGAGTAAATGTGACTAAATAATTGACTCGAATATTTTCGACAAGATAGCTATAAGACGGTAATTAGAAACATTGGTTATGTCGCCTGATTTGAAGATAGGACAGATGTAGCCGGATTTAAGAATAGTAGGAAAGAACTTATGTTGTAAGGATAGATTGAAAAGACAGTTGAAAGGTTGAATAAGAATATCACTGCATGCTTCAATAATATAGGCTGGCAAGTTATCCGGCCCGGGATTACAGGATGGTTTTAACCATTTAATAGCTTGTCAGTCTGTAATAAAAGGAATGTTCATAAGATCTAAATTAACATCAAGTGTAGGAGAACTTTCAAGATCATCAAAATCAACAAAATCAGAATATTCGTATACAATAGAGAAGAATTCAGGAAAACCATTAACGATATCAGTAGTACTACTGTAGATCGGATTACTAAAGTGCATGACCAGGTATACGAGAAGTCTTTTTTATGATTTATAAAGTTACATAATTTGTTTGGGTTCTGATCGATAGAACTTTCAACAGAGTTTAAATATTCTTGATATTCAGTTTTAATTTTTCTCTTGATAAGCGCGCAGTCGTTTTAATTCTGCAGTGTATTGCTCACTATTATGTAGTTTATATAAATTATGATTTTCATCTTCAATCAATTTCATAATTTTAGTGGTAAACCAGGGGGGATATTTTGATAAGTGCTATTTACTACGAGAATACTTGTGTTCATGATACTATATAGTATCTCATAAATTTTAAAAAACGCAGCAACGACGTCATCGTATCGATGTAATATATTCCAACCTACTTCAAACAGTAGATCATAAAACACGAAATTAGTAGACTGGAAATTATAGGTTGGTGAATTTGAATTGACAGAAGAATTAGGAATTTTATCTGCACTATGAGATGATACCGTCATAGTGAGAGCAGAATGATAGAGATCCGCCTCAACGAATGAACTACTTTCAAGAGAAACAGTGCAAGGCAGGTTGACCACAACAATATCTAACAAACGATCGTAATGATTTATTATTTCATTATACTGCGAAGCATTTAACAATGAAATGAAGTTTTTATATATTTATATTATAAAATATATTTAATTCTGCCTGGCTTCAATAAGTTTAAAAATGTTAAAGTCACCTACAATTATTTATTGCTTAATGTGGGCAGAAGTAGTTCAACAGCATCAAAAATGAAATTTTGCTGTATAATAGAAATCGGCGATGGACAATATATGATAACATAAATAACAGTATGGGGAGACAAAATTATTGTAGCACAAACAAGATCGGCAAGAATATAAGAATTCAGTGTAATGTTAAAAGGAACTGATTTATATTTGTTATTAATTGCATATAGTACACCTCCACCACGGTTTTTCCCACCCCTGGATACGTCTCTGTCGTTTGTATACACATTATAATGCGATGTACACAATTCTGAAGTATGTACCCTGTTATTGAGCCATGTTTCAGTTAAACAAATCAAGTCATAATCTGAGGAAACTAAGTTATTAGAGAACGTTTCTGTTTTGGTGTTCAAACCCCTAACATTCTGATAGTAAATGTTCATGAAATATAACAAATATAAATTCAAAAGTTAATAATATTACGGCAAAAACTACAATAAATACGATATACATAAAGAAATTTTACAGTTTAAAGACCTCTTTAAATTATATTCAGACGAAAAATTACCAAGACAAGCAAATCTAAACTTAACAAACATGTATGTAGATCGACGTTTCTTGAGAATGATAACCTTACAAAACTAAATCAATTGCTTATTTAAAAAATGCGCTTCTGAAAAACAAAAAAAAAACTCTAAAAAAGTCAAAAATACATAATTAAATAATTGACGCTCCAAATTATGCAGTACGAGAATTAAAACATTTAAACACAGATTAGATTTAGTAACTTTTTTAATTGTTCCACCCATGTTTGTAAAGATGACCCCGACCCTAGTCCACATAAATTTTGATATATTTATTAGACGTCAATTTTCAAAGTTCAAGTCTATTTCGGGTCAGATCTTCTTTGATAGTATTCTGGTACCTCGCATTTTTTTCCTATTGTGGATTACTAACTTACGAGTTTTATTAATTTCCTATGACACCTTTCGATTAAACCGGGAGTAACATCTAGAAATAATTTCTCGCTGAACACAGCGCGCACCACATCTTCAGGCTTCTCGTTCTGCTGCTTAGGAGCACCAAACACTCTTATGCAGTTATGGCGAGAAAACTGCTCCTGCTGGTCCAGTTGGTTTCTAGGAGTTTCAGCTCTGTTGAAAGTTCCTCTATAATTCCCTCGTGGAGTACTTTCTGCTCTTCAAGTTTCATGTAAAACCTCTCCATGACTTTCTCGAGAAGTTTATTAATGAAATCTTCGTTGGTGAGAAGAGAGCTGTAGTATGCTGAACAATATTTGTCAAATTACGGGTTTCGCCCATTATTGTATCACCAAATATGAGAACAATGTAATAATAAAAAATATAATCTGACGGAGCGTGAACTAAGCACGTCTACTCGCGACAAATCATCACACACTTAACACGCACAAGTTGACGAAAATGATCTTCAAATGTAATTTGAAGGAGAAAAGATGATAAAGAAGGATACATTATATTGCCATTGGGCGTTTTCTAATTTATTTCCATTCCTAAATTAAAATTCAAGACAAAAAGCTTTGATTTCTTTATATAACATTTTTGACAAAATATCGTGTCAAATTAACATTTAATTAACATACGTTTCTTTGTTCATAGCCAAATACGAGTTAATTTTTTTTGAAACACTGAACTATTCTCTGTTTATAACATATGCAGCGTTTATTTTTTTTAATACCCTGTTGGATTTTTAAAATGTTGTAATGGGGATCGAGTGTGTCTGGAAATTTTTGACTTTTGACAGTTGATACATTGTTTGCACCATAGTTGACAGATTTTCTCGTTGTCCAGAAGCTGTAACGGCTATTTTTTACACCCCTGTTTCTTTTCTATTTTTTTTACTTTGTATACCCCTGTTCGTTTCTCTTTCTTACTTTCTTGTGAGATTTTGTTCGTGAGCGCTGGTTTTTGAACAAGTCTTTTCGGTTTGAACCTCTCTCGGTTCCCAGCTACGAAAGCGAGTGCAAGTGCACGCTCTATTGTCTATTTTTTGGGTTATTATTCTACGAAGTTTGGTCTTTTACCGCTCTAGATATTTCGTAGGATATTGGTTATTTTACTGTAAGTACGTTCTGATTTATTTTCTTACGTTGACTTATATTTTTGGTACTTATATTTAAATATTTTCTACTTGGAGACGAAATAGCGTGCACCCACGTTTTCGTGGGCTGGGTTACCAGATCTCTCCGGTCCGGGCGGTGAAGGTGTGAAGTTGTTGGCATCAAGCTGCTGCATAGCTGTGTGAATTTTTTCTATTGAATCTCACGATTTGTTTTGGTTTCTACCGCTTTGGAGAAGTCGTGGGACAATTGCTTGTCCTTAGTAAGTAATATCTTTTTCTAAATTTCTAGTCCACAGTCAATTACTAGTGAACCTTTTTGTTTCACGGTAACTACGCAGCAGCGTGGTGCGGACTCGTGCCTTTGCAGGCCGGATCCGAGCCTGTGGCCTTTTTTTGTGTTATACTTTTATATTCAAAATTTATATAGTAACAACTAGGGATATTTTCCCACATTTAGGCTTTTTTTATTCAAAATTTATATAATTTTTTTGGCCCGGGCATTCTTAAATTCATTCCGTTTCATTAACGAACCCTACCTCGTTCGTTAGGCCCCCTGTGCCCAAAAATAAGAGGCACTTCAACTTTTGTATATTTTTATTATCAGTAGTTCAGTTTAACTTTTATTCCCCTTATTAACGAGCATTATCCTGTTCGTTAGGTCTCCCCTGTGCCCCAGTTGAGGCACCTCAAATTTTGCAATCTTCCATTTTAGTAATTTCTGCTTAAATTTTGCTGGAGAGCCAACCTAGCCTCCATCGGTTTTTTGTGTCAACGGAGACACTTCAACTTTGATTTTTTGTATACCATAAATATTTTAGTAGTTCAGTTTAAATATTTTCCTTTCGTTTATGCCCCTTTTGTGCAGATCAGTCCCCCCATTTCTTTACAGTCCATTCAGTCAAGAAATCGCTTTCATATTTCATTCATTGGGAATACTAACAACACATTCATACACGCATGCTGACACAGACAACCACACCTTCCTAACCAACCTTTTGGAGTGAAAGGTGAATGAATGAGTGAGTAACAGCAGCTCTTCCAGCAGTTTTTACAGTCGCGTTCGCGAATTTTATTTTTGCTTTTGCAACAAACCGAGCCAAAGTCCTTTTACTCAACTTATCTGGTAATTTAGTTTTCTTTGGTTACTACAGGAGCTCTTACTTTGTTCTTTAAATATTTCTGTAGTGGACCATAACTTTGGCAAGGTCTGCGTAGATTCTGTTGGATAGCAACAGCGCATTGCGTTCTTACAGCTCATTCTACTGCCGGTTGCGCTTTGCGTCTTTCCACCTGAGTGTCGCAATCAGTTCAACCCTCATTTCACTTTCATCATTTTTCACGTTAGCTATTTATTGTATCGTGTAGGCAGTCTACGACTGCACAATTTTGTACATCTTTCATTTCATTATTTTAGGCACTGTACTTTAATCTGTGTATTTATTCTTTAATTTTTTGCCGAGCGAGTTTAGTTTTTTTTTGTGAAGGCAGTTTGTCATTAAAATTTCCTTAAAACATTTTTGCGGTCAGGTTTGGACCTTTAGTTTTTCTTGAAAATTCCTTTTATGCTAATCGTTTAGCCCTGCCTTTACAAGAAAAATATTTTATTACTATTTGTCAAAAAGGATCAGTTTTCTGCTGCTTTATTTTCTTTTCTCAGCTTTAATTTTGTTCGCCCCGGCTCGGAGTGGTTTAGAACGCCTGGTGGTAGAGTAGGAAGTCTTCCTGGATTTTGGCAGACGGACCTCCAACGACAACAGGAACCCCAGGCGCGGCTCCTGAGAGACTTTCGCCTCGAGCTAAGTACTTTACTAGCCAAAAGGTGGCCCTCTACTTAGGGCCTAGCCTTGACCACTTCTCGCTCCGTTCCCGAGAGTGACCTCGAGCCACAGCGGCGCTACGCCACCGCCAGAGCCCCTGTGCGAGTTCCAACGGCCGAACCCTTCGCCGGCCTTACGTTTGCCGTCTGCCATCGCCGTCTCCGCCAGCTGCTCACCCCAGGCGGGCTTAGGCTACTCCGGCCCAGCTGAAGCCTCCCATCCTGCTTAGCTGAGTATTTTTTTTTTTTTTTTGTACTTCAAAAAAATTAATCTTTGCAGTACTGACTCCTTTTCTTTTGATGTCCTTCTGACACCGTTTTTTGTTATTATTGTAATTTTTTTGTAGCCGGCAATAAATTTGTTCCACTTTTATTTATTTGTCTCAAAATTGTTCACTCGAGTATCACCGGTGGTCTGGCGTCCACCGCTCATTCTGCCAGTACCATTAGCGCCAGTGGCGCCCTTATTGTTTTCACTCCTGCTCCCTTACGTAATCACGACCCACGACCCTCGCTTACGACATTACAGCACCGGGCACAGTTATCTGTGTGTAGTGATCGGCCAGCCAACAAAGGTAGGTGCCTTTTGCGTCACACAGAATTTGGCACCACAACGTGTGGGGCTTCCCTTTTTTTTGCACATAATTTGGTTTTCTTGCAATTAAATTGGCTTTCTTTGCCCACAATTTGGCTTTTTGTTGCACACATTTAGTACCCTTGGAGCAGGGTGAACAACAAATCATTCACCTCATATTCATCTTCATTTTTTTTGCCACTGCTTTCTGCTTAAATATATTTTTTTTGCTTATTATCTTGCTACCGCTGCTGCGAGCCGATATGGAGACCAACTACTTACTCGTAGACGAAGTGGAGTTCGAGCTGCGTATCCGAGGGATAGAACCCACCGGTTTAGCCGACGAAAAACGGAAAAAACTGCGAGCATGTTTGGCGTATGAAAGAATGGACCTTACCCTTGATTATCCTCCCGTAGAACTTAATGACGAGGAACAGAAAACCATCTGCATCCGCAAAATCACGGAACTAAAAAGTAAGTTACTTATTTGCACATCTTTCTCACCAACCGATCAAAAACGCATGAAAACCCGCATGCAGCACATCACGAACAGAATTAACCACATCAAAGATCTGAATATCAAGAAAGACCTTATCCTGCAAATAACTGCGTTGGCAGATGATGGTGAAACCATGCAGGAAAAGCTCTCTGCTGATAATCAGCGCACGCTTAGACCCTCCGTTTCCTTCGCGCCATTTGAACCCTTAAATGCTCAGAATATCTTGATACCCGAAATCGCCACGGCACCCAGTGCTAGCCACCCAACCGTGATTAGTCACCACCCAGACGATTCCCTCTTTTCTCCGGAAATATCGCCCTTCGACTGCCCATATGGCACTCAGGCCCGTCCTTCAAGTACCTTCAGAATAGACCAGCGAGGCTACGACAGTTATAAATTGGCACAAGTTTCAAAATGGGGTGTAACCTTCGACGGTTCCGCCGCCGTAAACCAATTCATCGAAAGGATCGAAGAAATGGCTTCCGCGCGACAAGTCAGTAAAGAAATTCTTTTCCATCAAGCAAGCGAACTCTTCAGAGACAAAGCCTTAGTATGGTACAGATTTATCAAACCCTCTATCCGCTCTTGGACAGAACTAGTCACTAGACTACGATCTAGTTTTTTGCCATTCGATTATGATAGTAACCTAATGGATGAAATACGCGATCGTACCCAGGGTAATGGCGAGCGTATAGAGATATACGTTGCTATAATGGAAAATCTATTTTCACGTCTCTCAGAATGTCCTAACGAGAAAACTAGATTGTCGCTTATAATCAGAAACCTCCAACCCCATTTCCAAAGCGCTTTAGCTATCCACCCTCCGAATTCGCTCGAGGCACTCATTAAGACTAGTAAACTGATTGAGGATACTCACAATCGCCTCAATAGTCTCAAACCACCACCATTACGAAGCCACCATCTCTTAGAGCCAGATCTAGCCTTTACTAAACAGTCCGTGGCTGTCCATGCCACTGAAACTAGAAATCTGCCCAAATTCGTGCCTAGAAATAGGACCAGATCGTGCTGGAACTGTGGAGACACGACACATATTTCCCCAGACTGTCCTAAAGCCCAAACTCGCCACTGTTATGGATGCGGGTATAGGAACGTTACTCGTCCCACTTGCCCACGCTGCTCAAAAAACGGCCCCGCGGCTTCCGGTTCGTCAACCGCCGTAAGCAACCGCAACCAATAAAGGTTGATAGGACAGATTGGACGTCTTGGCTTAACGCAGTAAGAAAATTCTTCACTAACTCTCACGCCGCCCCCATGTTTTACCCAAAAGGCTCTGACGACCGCCCGTTCATCGACGTAGCTATTAATAAAACCCATGTATCTGCATTAATTGATTCAGGAGCAAACCATAGTATCCTTGGCAAACAAGGGCTCCAGCTTATTTCGGCTTTGAACCTACAAATCCACCCAGATCATTCATTGAACGTCTTTACGGCTGATGGATCCTCTCAGGTCGTTTTAGGTCGCGTTTCTCTCCCCATATCTATCAAAAGAGTAACCAGGGAAGTCAATGTACTAGTAGTACCGACAGTGCAACACTCCCTCATTTTAGGGATCGATTTTTGTAAAATGTTCCATCTGAGCCTTGATTTTCAAAAAAATCAATGGCATTCAAGATTCTCAGAAATCGCTACCGTAAATCGCATTCGCCCCTTTTCCTCACTTACTTCAGACCAGCAGGCGTCTTTAGAACGCGTAAAAAAACACTATTTTGAGCTAGGAGCTAAAGGCTTAGGGCGTACCGATTTGGTTACACATATTATTGACACTGGCGAAGCCTTGCCTATCAAACAACGCTATCATCGTCTCTCTCCCGCTATGCAGACGCACCTGGACGCAGAACTTGATAAAATGTTGAAACTAGGAGTGGTTAGGCCCTCAAAAAGCCCATGGTCTTCCCCAGTCCTCTTAGTAAAGAAATCATCTGGTGAGCACCGCCTCTGTTTTGATGGCCGCAAACTCAATTCCGTCACTAAGAAAGACGCTTATCCCTTACCCTACGTCTCAGCCATTTTGGACAAATTAAGAGATGCAAATTTTCTAACCTCAATCGACCTAAAAAGCGCTTTTTGGCAAATTCCTCTGGACGCTAAGTCATGCGAAAAAACTGCCTTCACCGTACCTGGCCGAGGACTTTTCGAATTCGTCCGTATGCCCTTTGGGCTCTGCAACGCTGCCCAGTCCCAACAAAGATTAATGGACCAGATTTTTGGCCCCGAACTAGAGCCACATGTCTTCGTCTATCTGGACGATATAATTATTGTCACGCCTAATTTTGAGACCCATATGTCAATTTTGTACGAGGTTCTTAATAGGCTAAAGAATGCCGGCCTCACAGTTAATGCTGAAAAATGCGAGTTCTGTAGACCCTCCTTAAGCTACCTCGGATTTATTGTAGATCAACAAGGTCTTCGTACTAATCCTGACAAAGTTGAAGCAATCAACAATTTTCCCCAGCCCAAAAACGTGACAGAAATGAAACGTTTCATTGGAATGGCCTCTTGGTATAGGCGTTTCGTACCCGATTTTTCCACTATCGCTGCCCCTATGGTAGGCCTCACAAAAGGGAAACAGAAAAAGAACGAACTTGTTTGGACAGAGGAAGCAATCAAATCCTTTGAACGGCTCAAATCGGCTTTGATATCTTCTCCTGTGTTGGTTAGCCCAGATTTCTCGTTGCCTTTCACCATACAGACCGACGCCTCGAACTATGGCATAGGCGCCGTCCTCACGCAGACCGTTGACGATGAAGAGCATGTGATTGCTTACGCAAGCCGCGTCCTTAATCAGGCCGAACGAAACTACACCGTCACTGAACGTGAATGTCTTAGCGTAGTCTTTGCACTGGAAAAATTCCGTTGTTATGTCGAAGGCACCGAGTTTACTGTGGTGACAGATCATGCCTCTTTACTCTGGTTACAACGCATGCAAGAGCCCACTGGCCGACTAGCCCGATGGGCTGTAAAACTTCAACAATTTAATTTCAAACTAGTGCACCGTCCTGGCCCTTTAAATGTAGTACCTGATGCCCTATCGCGAGCTCCACTAGAAGTGGCCACTCTCGACTCTTTTGAAAACAGCGTCGACCCCTGGTATTGTAAACTGCGCGATAACATCTCCAAAGCCCCCCAAGATTACCCTGGCTGGCTTATCAAAGATAACCTGATCTATAAACTAGTCCCTAATGAGCATAACCTGCCCACCAATTTATCAAACTGGAAATTAGTTGTGCCAACTGACAAGCGTAAAGCAATCCTCCAAAAGTCTCACGACGACCCTTTGTCAGCCCATCTGGGTATTTTCAAAACTTATCGCCGTATTTCTGAACACTATTACTGGCCTAAACTCAAAGCCTACGTCGTTCGCTACGTAATCCGCTGTCCAGTTTGCCTCTCACAAAAAGTCTCTCAGCAAACAACACCAGGATTGATGGGAAAACAGAAATATGCTAATGTCCCTTGGCAAATAATTTCCATGGACATTATGGGACCCTTTCCCCGTTCATCTTCTGGCAATATTTGCGTTTTAGTGATTACTGATTGGTTTTCAAAATTTACTCTAACTTATGCCCTACGTCAGGCAACCGCCAACAAAATATGTGACATTGTAGAGCGCGATGTGTTCCTTCTTTTTGGAGTGCCCGAAACTATCATGGTTGATAATGGAGTACAATTTAGGAGTACTAAATTCCAAGCCCTTCTAAAAAAATATGAAGTTCCCAAGCTCTGGTATAATGCAAAGTACCATGCACAAGTTAACTTCTGTGAAAGGTCTAATAGGGTCATCAAAACCGCCCTAAGATCCTACATTTCGAATAACCAACGGCACTGGGATGTAGAACTCCAGCGCATTACCCAAGCTATTCGCACGGCTACCCACGAAGTTACTGAATATCCCCCATCGTTCTTAATGTTTGGAAGGCATGTCCCCACTTCTGGCCGTTTCTATTGTCCTACCAGTGACACTGTAAATAATGTGAACCGGAAATCTTATGCCTCCCAGCTCACCGAACTTAGAGAAATCTTTAAAAGGGTAGAATCTCGCCTCACCAAAGCGCATTTACGCAATACCCATCATTACAACCTAAGACGTCGACCCCTCGAATTTTCACCCGGAGACACAGTCTACAAAAGAAATCATACCATTTCGGACGCAACAGCCCAATTTTCCTCTAAATTAGCCCCCAAATTTATTCGTTGTAAAATCCTTAAGAAAATATCCCGCTTAGTTTATGAAGTCCAGGATTCGGAAGGAAAGAACCTTGGGAGATGGCACGTCAAAGACCTAAAAGCCGTTCCACCTGATGAGTTTTCGGACGCGTAGAAAATTTTTGACTTCATCAAAAATTTTTGGGGAGAAAGGGGGTACTGTGTAACGGCTATTTTTTACACCCCTGTTTCTTTTCTATTTTTTTTACTTTGTATACCCCTGTTCGTTTCTCTTTCTTACTTTCTTGTGAGATTTTGTTCGTGAGCGCTGGTTTTTGAACAAGTCTTTTCGGTTTGAACCTCTCTCGGTTCCCAGCTACGAAAGCGAGTGCAAGTGCAGGCTCTATTGTCTATTTTTTGGGTTATTATTCTACGAAGTTTGGTCTTTTACCGCTCTAGATATTTCGTAGGATATTGGTTATTTTACTGTAAGTACGTTCTGATTTATTTTCTTACGTTGACTTATATTTTTGGTACTTATATTTAAATATTTTCTACTTGGAGACGAAATAGCGTGCACCCACGTTTTCGTGGGCTGGGTTACCAGATCTCTCCGGTCCGGGCGGTGAAGGTGTGAAGTTGTTGGCATCAAGCTGCTGCATAGCTGTGTGAATTTTTTCTATTGAATCTCACGATTTGTTTTGGTTTCTACCGCTTTGGAGAAGTCGTGGGACAATTGCTTGTCCTTAGTAAGTAATATCTTTTTCTAAATTTCTAGTCCACAGTCAATTACTAGTGAACCTTTTTGTTTCACGGTAACTACGCAGCAGCGTGGTGCGGACTCGTGCCTTTGCAGGCCGGATCCGAGCCTGTGGCCTTTTTTTGTGTTATACTTTTATATTCAAAATTTATATAGTAACAACTAGGGATATTTTCCCACATTTAGGCTTTTTTTATTCAAAATTTATATAATTTTTTTGGCCCGGGCATTCTTAAATTCATTCCGTTTCATTAACGAACCCTACCTCGTTCGTTAGGCCCCCTGTGCCCAAAAATAAGAGGCACTTCAACTTTTGTATATTTTTATTATCAGTAGTTCAGTTTAACTTTTATTCCCCTTATTAACGAGCATTATCCTGTTCGTTAGGTCTCCCCTGTGCCCCAGTTGAGGCACCTCAAATTTTGCAATCTTCCATTTTAGTAATTTCTGCTTAAATTTTGCTGGAGAGCCAACCTAGCCTCCATCGGTTTTTTGTGTCAACGGAGACACTTCAACTTTGATTTTTTGTATACCATAAATATTTTAGTAGTTCAGTTTAAATATTTTCCTTTCGTTTATGCCCCTTTTGTGCAGATCAGTCCCCCCATTTCTTTACAGTCCATTCAGTCAAGAAATCGCTTTCATATTTCATTCATTGGGAATACTAACAACACATTCATACACGCATGCTGACACAGACAACCACACCTTCCTAACCAACCTTTTGGAGTGAAAGGTGAATGAATGAGTGAGTAACAGCAGCTCTTCCAGCAGTTTTTACAGTCGCGTTCGCGAATTTTATTTTTGCTTTTGCAACAAACCGAGCCAAAGTCCTTTTACTCAACTTATCTGGTAATTTAGTTTTCTTTGGTTACTACAGGAGCTCTTACTTTGTTCTTTAAATATTTCTGTAGTGGACCATAACTTTGGCAAGGTCTGCGTAGATTCTGTTGGATAGCAACAGCGCATTGCGTTCTTACAGCTCATTCTACTGCCGGTTGCGCTTTGCGTCTTTCCACCTGAGTGTCGCAATCAGTTCAACCCTCATTTCACTTTCATCATTTTTCACGTTAGCTATTTATTGTATCGTGTAGGCAGTCTACGACTGCACAATTTTGTACATCTTTCATTTCATTATTTTAGGCACTGTACTTTAATCTGTGTATTTATTCTTTAATTTTTTGCCGAGCGAGTTTAGTTTTTTTTTGTGAAGGCAGTTTGTCATTAAAATTTCCTTAAAACATTTTTGCGGTCAGGTTTGGACCTTTAGTTTTTCTTGAAAATTCCTTTTATGCTAATCGTTTAGCCCTGCCTTTACAAGAAAAATATTTTATTACTATTTGTCAAAAAGGATCAGTTTTCTGCTGCTTTATTTTCTTTTCTCAGCTTTAATTTTGTTCGCCCCGGCTCGGAGTGGTTTAGAACGCCTGGTGGTAGAGTAGGAAGTCTTCCTGGATTTTGGCAGACGGACCTCCAACGACAACAGGAACCCCAGGCGCGGCTCCTGAGAGACTTTCGCCTCGAGCTAAGTACTTTACTAGCCAAAAGGTGGCCCTCTACTTAGGGCCTAGCCTTGACCACTTCTCGCTCCGTTCCCGAGAGTGACCTCGAGCCACAGCGGCGCTACGCCACCGCCAGAGCCCCTGTGCGAGTTCCAACGGCCGAACCCTTCGCCGGCCTTACGTTTGCCGTCTGCCATCGCCGTCTCCGCCAGCTGCTCACCCCAGGCGGGCTTAGGCTACTCCGGCCCAGCTGAAGCCTCCCATCCTGCTTAGCTGAGTATTTTTTATTTTTTTTTGTACTTCAAAAAAATTAATCTTTGCAGTACTGACTCCTTTTCTTTTGATGTCCTTCTGACACCGTTTTTTGTTATTATTGTAATTTTTTTGTAGCCGGCAATAAATTTGTTCCACTTTTATTTATTTGTCTCAAAATTGTTCACTCGAGTATCACCGGTGGTCTGGCGTCCACCGCTCATTCTGCCAATACCATTAGCGCCAGTGGCGCCCTTATTGTTTTCACTCCTGCTCCCTTACGTAATCACGACCCACGACCCTCGCTTACGACATTACAGCACCGGGCACAGTTATCTGTGTGTAGTGATCGGCCAGCCAACAAAGGTAGGTGCCTTTTGCGTCTCAAAGCATACCCTTTAAAAGAAGCTTCAGCAATTAAAATAGCAAAAACCTTTTTCGAACAATACATACCTAGATTTGGCATACCTCTCACCATTACAATAGATCAAGGAACACCTTTCGAATCCAAACTTTTCAAAGAACTCGCCAACTTTTTGGGCTCAAAAAGAATTAGAACAACTTCTTACCATCCTCAAAGCAACGGCGCATTGGAAATATTAAATAAACAGATTAAAACAGCAATCATAGCAAAGTTAACAACCAACAATTGGTTAGAACGCTTACCTTTAATTTTGTTAGGCGTCAGAACCGCGATCAAAGAGCCTATACAATGCACCCCAGCGGAACTTGTACAGGATGGGGCAGAAAAACCTATCCGATTTCAAAACGTTATAAAATTAAAACCACTGAACTTGTCAAAAAAAAATTTTTATTAACATATCGCAAATTTTATGCCATTTTTAAATTTAAGTTTTGAAAAGCACATCACTCAAATGTCGTCCTTGGGAGCGGATACATTGATTTAGGCGCTCGCGGTAGCTTTCCATGACTTTCACCGTCATTTCCACAGGAATTTCTTCAATTGCCCGAGCAATTTCCCTTCGTAAAGCAAGAAGGGTCCTTGGTCGATGCTGGTAAACCTTCGATTTGAGGTAACCCCAAAGGAAGAAGTCACATGGAGTGAGATCCGGTGAGCGCGGCGGCCAGCCAAGATCACCTCTCAGGGAAATGAGGCGACCGGGAAACAGTTCCCTGAGAATGTCCATTGATCGTCGCGATGTGTGGGCGGTTGCCCCATCCTGTTGAAACCACACATTTTCCACGCCATTTTCTTCCATTTTGGGTCTAAGAAAATTTTCCAGCATGAAACAATAGCGCTCAATCGCGGCTCTCACATTGGCCACGTTTTCAGGTCCTGTTGCTGTCCTGGGACGTCCAGGCGACTTCTTTTTCAATGCTGAACTCGTCTGTCTAAAATTTGACACCCACACTTTAATCGTAGCGTGATGTGGAACAGGATCATGACGCCCGAGTCCGAAATGAATTCGAAAAGCACGTTGTGTAGCAATTATCGAACCGCCGCATTCGATAAACCGCTCAATAACAAAAGCACGATGTTCACCAGACCAAGGCATGTTGACTACTGACAAATGGCATAAAACCGGCTTTCTAACGGTTTTTACCCCACTACTCTACCTGCTCCCTCTTTTGAGAAAAAGGGATTTGAAATCGGATAGGTTTTTTTGCCCCACCCTGTATATGGAGAAAATTTAAAACTACCCGGTGAAATTTTCATCCAAACTACTACTCCAAAACTAACCGAACGTGAGGTACTCACACAAATTAAAAATACTTTCTCAAATACAACATACAGACTTCCACGTAAACGTCAAATCACTCCCTTCATCCACAAAGACCTTCAATCATGATAATTCGTATTTCTACGCGCAGATGACGCTAGACATAAACTATCACACACATATACAGGTCCATTCCGGGTGATAGAACGAGGGAACAAATTTTTCAACATCGATATCAACAATACAAATCAAATAGTCTCCATTGACCGACTGAAGCCGGCGTACATGGATCCGGCGAATTACGAAAACCATCGAACGGCCCAACAGAGGTCTCTGGTGGTCGACTCCTTTCGCCGGGGAGGGTTACTGTGCCAGCGCGGGTAATTCAATTTTAAATATTATCACTACGTTGGCACAGATGCATTCAATTTCAAATGTTATAGTTATAATTATCATTTTTGTAAAACAACCTTGTATTTTCATTGTTGCTATTATTTTTTTGGTTGTCATGTTTTGTGTGTATTTATTTTCTGTATTCAGTTGTTGTAATAGCTCCGACCTGAGCACAAGAAATAAATTTAGCTCCTCAAATTCAAGAATTTAATTATTACCTTTGTCCACCTTCAAGTTTCAGCTTTTATGTGCACCGTTAATACCTTTGCACAACTGTATATTATTATATTTATTTTTTCTAAGAATCTTGCAATGCAAAATTATTAGCCCTATACCTACATTTCCTTTACCTACGGTAAACTGATATAAACATATAATAAGTTTTTTTGTTATTATTTAAAGGCATAGAGCTCTTGACCGATTTCGCCACCGCACCGTTTCATAAAATTTAAGTAATGCCAGTAGTAAGTGGGGGCCATTAGTGGGTAAAAACCCACTAATTGCTTTTTAATTGCTTTTTCCAGGAATTCACTAATTGCTTTTTAATGACCTTGGAATTTGTGACGTATGTTATGCCCTCGGGGAAAATAGGTCATTGTACTTTCTCAAGGTCATCCGTTAATAAGGTCATTTGAGGTTATTTTTAATTTCCTGGAAAAATAGGTTATTGTATATTTCTGGGTTTTTTTTTTGTTTTGATTGTTGTGTAATTAGATTATTTTATATTAATTTTCATTTGGAAGATATTTGTTTGACTTGATATATGCTTGCAGTAACAAGAACAACAAGGTAAGGTTATATTTAAATTAATTAATTATGCGCACTCTCCACGCTAGCAATGAGTGCCCGTGAGGTGACGCCTGGTAAGTGCCCGCACGGTACAAATATTCCATCATTACCGATATCTGTGTATGAAGCAGATTGGCACACCCAGCATTGGGTAATATGCCGTGATGAAATATTTATTTAGATATTTGTTTGATTTGATATATGCGTGTAATTAAGCTGAGAAGATGTTTATTATTAAATTTAATTATGTCGCGGGCATCCGTACCGACACACAGAGGGACCGCCGAAACGACGCACCGCTGGACCGCGAGCATGACAGATTATTCTAAATCTAAAAATTATTACTGTTGATCAAAAAGCAATAAATAAATTTCATCATAATTGGCGGAAAACGAGAAATTGGCATAGCTTAGTTTACAGATAAAAACAGGCGTAGAAGCGAAGTTAGGACGAAGTTTATATCCATGGAATATTCCCAAAGATAAATAAATATTTTTAAATAATGTTTGTACCATTAGTTTTATTAATAATAAATATATTAGTATAATTTATCAATAAAGTGCTGCTGAAATAAATTAAACAAATATGAAAAACAAACTCACCCAAATTTTAAAATGAATCCGAGTATACATACGAGTTTTCAGCAACTTCTATTGTAAATCATTACGACTATATTTTTCTGTTCCCGGAATTCAAATTTTGAAACTCAATAAGAAATGTGTATTTTATGTTAACGAGTCAGGAAATAAATTTCAACTTTTAAATGAATGCTAGTATATCCAATTTTCCAAATTTGCATGATATTCTGTCGTAAATTAACATAGGATCAAAAATATTACAAAATAAATCTGTATTTTTTCAGAATGTGTCAAAATTTTAAGAAACATTCATTCTTTTGAAAAATTATCGTTTAAACGGTTTTAAACAAATGCTATGTTTGGCACAAGAAAATCATAATAATAATAATAATGCAAAATAGTTTTTTTTCTCACATGTAGAATAAACTTAAGATTTTCAAAATTATTTTAAAGAAATTTGAATAATTTTAAGTAATATTTATTTTATTATTATTATTATTATTAGTATTATTATTATTATATATAGCATGATGTGTAAAATTTGAATATAAATATATTTACTTACCTGTGAAAAGCAAACTCACCCAAAATTTTCAATTTTAAAATGAATCCGAGTATACATTCGTGGATTCATCAATTTCTACTTTAAAATGAACCGACTATATTGTTTGTTGTCGGTATGCTTGTTAAGAATGTATGACGCCTAAGTCTGTAAAGTAACAGAGACTCAGTTTTCTCCAAGTATTCATATTCTTGTATTGTCTGAAATTACAAATATTAAGATACAATTTTTGATTTTTAACTCGAAAATTTTAATACACGTAATATTCTTTCTTGGCATTATTTTCTTGAATAGTAAACAAATTTCAAAAAACTTAAGTATTTCGAAAATATATTTTTAGATTATTACTTTTTCATAATTTTTCTGAAATACTTTACAGTCGTTTAGAAATTTATAAACATATTTGTAGATGAATATTAAATTTTAATTTCTGATGAAGTTTACTGTATCCCTGCACAATTCTTGGGAATCATCAATTTTTACTTTAAATTGAACCGACTATATTGTTTTGTTGCAGGAATGTTCTTTAAGAACGTCTGACGCCTAATGCTTCATCTGAAATTACAAATATTAAGATACAATTTTTTATAACTAGAATATAATTATAATACGCGTAATATTCTTTCTTGGCATTATTTTCTGGAATATTAAGTTTTAAAATAGATCGGGTGACAAATACAATAAACAATAACCACAAACGCAAAATTTAAAAATGTTTATTGGTTTATTAATAATTTGTAACAGAATTACTAAATTACGTGCAGTTTAATAATAAAAATGTATATAAAAATAATTACATTAGTATACTTTACCAACATACTGTTCCTGAAATAAATTAAACATATGTGAAAAGCAAAGTCACCCAAAATTTCAATTTTAAAATGAATCCGAGTATACATTCGTGGAATCATCATTTTCTACTTTAAATTGAACCGACTATATTGTTTGTTATCGGATGCTCTTTAACAATGTGTGACGCCTAATGTTTTGTCTGAAATTACAAATATTAAGATACAATTTTTTATAACTAGAATATTCGTAAATGTATAACTATTTACTTGTGATAAATAAATATTTGTTTTAAAAATAGATCGGGGAAATATGCCCATAATATAATGTTTATACCATCAGTCTTTCACAACTACAGTGGATATTCAGCATGAATTGATATCTAAAGAAAATAATATTCAATCAATCATATATAAAGAAATGTTAATATTTTATCCTAATTAAATTATGAATGATGTAATATCAAATATGTATTATATACCTAGTAATGGGGTTATTTCACAGATAATAATATGACAACGCGTCAGGTTAAATATGTTGGAAGTTTTGAAAATAATCCATGTTTTAGTTTTCTAATATTTCAGAAATTAAAATTTATTTACTAGGAATTAAAGTAAAGAACGTACTTAAATAGCTACATACCCATTCGGTTATTAATGACCAAAATTTTTCATGTTTATTATATTTTCACTTATTTTTGAGGATTGAGAAATACAATAAACAATAATCGCAAACGCAAAATTTAAAAATATTTGAGAAGTGTTATGGCTATTGCTACGAAGATATAAAATTTTGTTTATTAACATACTGTGCCTGGAATAAATTAAACAAATGTGAAAAGCAAACTAAACGCGTCAGGTTAAATATGTTGGAAGTTTTGAAAATAATCCATGTTTTAGTTTTCTAATATTTCAGAAATTAAAATTTATTTACTAGGAATTAAAGTAAAGAACGTACTTAAATAGCTACACACCCATTCGGTTATTAATGACCAAAATTTTTCATGTTTATTATATTTTCACTTATTTTTGAGGATTGAGAAATACAATAAACAATAATCGCAAACGCAAAATTTAAAAATATTTGAGAAGTGTTATGGCTATTGCTACGAAGATATAAAATTTTGTTTATTAACATACTGTTTCTGGAATAAATTAAACAAATGTAAAAAGCAAACTTACCCAAATTTTCAATTTTAAAATGAATACGAGTATACATTCGTGGAATCATCAATTTCTACTTTAAATTGGTTCGACTATATTGTTTTGTTGCCGGAAAGGCTTTAAGAATGTTTGACGCTTAATGTTTCATCTGAAATTACAAATATTAAGATACAATTTTTTATAACTAGAATATAATTATAATACACGTAATATTTTTTCTTGGCATTATTTTCTGGAATATTAAGTTTTAAAATAGATCGGGTGACAAATACAATAAACAATAACCACAAACGCAAAATTTAAAAATGTTTATTAGTTTATTAATAATTTGTAACAGAACTACTAAATTACGTGCAGTTTAATAATAAAAATGTATATAATAATAATTACATTAGTATACTTTACCAACATACTGTTCCTGAAATAAATTAAACAAATGTGAAAAGCAAACTCACCCAAATTTTAAATTTTAAAATGAATCCGAGTATACATTCGTGGAATCATCATATTCTACTTTAAATTGAATCGACTATATTGTTTGCTAACGGAATTCTGTTTGGGTGTGGCGCATAATGTTTTGTCTGAAATTAAAAATATTAAGATACAATTTTTATAAAATAATATTCAATCAATCATATATAAAGAAATGTTAATATTTTATCCTAATTTAATTAAGAATGATTTAATATCAAATATGTATTATGTACCTAGTAATGGGGTTATTTCACATTTCCTCTTGAAAGAATAGGTCAAATTAAATATCTAGGTGTATGTTTTACACTTTACAAGTCTTTAGAATCAGAGATATGATTTTTAAAAGTTGTTTTATACATATATTTGGACGCTGACGTCACGGCTATACGTCACGCTTTGTCAGATTGTATACCGGTTGTATTTTGAACTATGATTGTTTGAGTTACCACATGTCAACTTGATTTTCTGACAACAACATATTGTTAACAAAAAAACATATTTTATACAACTTTTGCTATTTATTTTAATAAATATTTATTTACATACCTTAACTCTGCTGTCACATGTCACAATTTTAGGGGTATATTGTTTATTACAACAACAAACGGATATCACGTGGACTGTTGTGTTCGTGTGTGAGAGGAATGCTAAATAGCTACGTATAACTTATCCATGCTAATGTCATTTTAATGTGTTTCAGTACTTAAATTGTTACAAAATATAAGGTCGTAACAGAAGCTAAATATTTGAAGATATAAGAAGCTGACAACTATAAATAACTGAAATTTTAAATATGAATATTTATAAATTTTATTTAATTATTATAAGTTTACACGGTGCTTTTAATTACAATTTATTTATAAGATTAAATTATCAAGTATTATTAAAACAATAGATTCTAATTTAATGTCTACGACGTGAATTTAGTTAAATATTAATTTTTACACAATATGCTATGTGAAAACAAAGTAATTTTATAAATAGTATTTTGTTTAAATATTAAAATTTTACAATATAAATCATGTTATAATTAATTTTTTTTTAAAATTAATCAAGGTAAGAAAATGAAATTTTATGAATATAACTTTTTGGATTGAAAAAGTACCTGTCATCCCGCAGGGTATTTAAAATTTCTGCTACCTGGTGAAAAGGTACTTAAACTTTCTTTAGTCATAATGTCATTGCTTGAAATATTTAATACTACATACATTTATTTTTAGAATCACGGCCACCAAGATTTCCACTAAATGTAATGAAATATTGAATATTCCAAATATTTATGAAATAATAAAACGTAATATTCATAAATTTAAGATTATAGTAAACAGAAAAGTAATTGGTCTTATGAAAAATGAAAACAATGGAAAATTATGACAGAATTTATAAGATTACGTTCAAAAATGTATTGTTTCAAAATTTTAAATAATATTGAAGAAAAAGTTAGTAAAAAAGGCTAAAGATGTTACAGGTACAGTGTGTTTTTGTAATTTTATAAATAAATGTTTTAAGTTTAAGTATTTATTTATTCCTGTATATAGATTATTTCCTCTTTAAAATACTAGTATATTTCAGTTCTTACTGCCTAATTGCTTATAAAGACTTTTTCCCTTTACACAAAAATATAATATATAATAATTAATATCCTTATATAAAATAATTTGTATACATTTTCTGTACATTCACATTTATTAATTTTATAGTAAGTTTTTATACGAAGCAAAACTTTTTGCAATTAGGTTAGGTTTGGTTAGGCTAATTGCAACTTTTATCTCATAAGTTTTGCAATTAGGTTAGGTTAGGTTTGGGTAGGTTAGGCTAATTGCAATTAGGTTAGGTTAGGCTGGTTAGGTTAGTCTAATTGCACGCAATTAGACTAACCTAATCTAACCTAACCTAATTGCAATTAGCCTAACCTACCCAAACCTAACCTAACCTAATTGCAAAACTTATGAGATAAAAGTTGCAATTAGCCTAACCAAACCTAACCTAATTGCAAAAAGTTTTGCTTCGTATAAAAACTTACTATAAAATTAATAAATGTGAATGTACAGAAAATGTATACAAATTATTTTATATAAGGATATTAATTATTATATATTATATTTTTGTGTAAAGGGAAAAAGTCTTTATAAGCAATTAGGCAGTAAGAACTGAAATATACTAGTATTTTAAAGAGGAAATAATCTATATACAGGAATAAATAAATACTTAAACTTAAAACATTTATTTATAAAATTACAAAAACACACTGTACCTGTAACATCTTTAGCCTTTTTTACTAACTTTTTCTTCAATATTATTTAAAATTTTGAAACAATACATTTTTGAACGTAATCTTATAAATTCTGTCATAATTTTCCATTGTTTTCATTTTTCATAAGACCAATTACTTTTCTGTTTACTATAATCTTAAATTTATGAATATTACGTTTTATTATTTCATAAATATTTGGAATATTCAATATTTCATTACATTTAGTGGAAATCTTGGTGGCCGTGATTCTAAAAATAAATGTATGTAGTATTAAATATTTCAAGCAATGACATTATGACTAAAGAAAGTTTAAGTACCTTTTCACCAGGTAGCAGAAATTTTAAATACCCTGCGGGATGACAGGTACTTTTTCAATCCAAAAAGTTATATTCATAAAATTTCATTTTCTTACCTTGATTAATTTTAAAAAAAAATTAATTATAACATGATTTATATTGTAAAATTTTAATATTTAAACAAAATACTATTTATAAAATTACTTTGTTTTCACATAGCATATTGTGTAAAAATTAATATTTAACTAAATTCACGTCGTAGACATTAAATTAGAATCTATTGTTTTAATAATACTTGATAATTTAATCTTATAAATAAATTGTAATTAAAAGCACCGTGTAAACTTATAATAATTAAATAAAATTTATAAATATTCATATTTAAAATTTCAGTTATTTATAGTTGTCAGCTTCTTATATCTTCAAATATTTAGCTTCTGTTACGACCTTATATTTTGTAACAATTTAAGTACTGAAACACATTAAAATGACATTAGCATGGATAAGTTATACGTAGCTATTTAGCATTCCTCTCACACACGAACACAACAGTCCACGTGATATCCGTTTGTTGTTGTAATAAACAATATACCCCTAAAATTGTGACATGTGACAGCAGAGTTAAGGTATGTAAATAAATATTTATTAAAATAAATAGCAAAAGTTGTATAAAATATGTTTTTTTGTTAACAATATGTTGTTGTCAGAAAATCAAGTTGACATGTGGTAACTCAAACAATCATAGTTCAAAATACAACCGGTATACAATCTGACAAAGCGTGACGTATAGCCGTGACGTCAGCGTCCAAATATATGTATAAAACAACTTTTAAAAATCATATCTCTGATTCTAAAGACTTGTAAAGTGTAAAACATACACCTAGATATTTAATTTGACCTATTCTTTCAAGAGGAAATGTGAAATAACCCCATTACTAGGTACATAATACATATTTGATATTAAATCATTCTTAATTAAATTAGGATAAAATATTAACATTTCTTTATATATGATTGATTGAATATTATTTTATAAAAATTGTATCTTAATATTTTTAATTTCAGACAAAACATTATGCGCCACACCCAAACAGAATTCCGTTAGCAAACAATATAGTCGATTCAATTTAAAGTAGAATATGATGATTCCACGAATGTATACTCGGATTCATTTTAAAATTTAAAATTTGGGTGAGTTTGCTTTTCACATTTGTTTAATTTATTTCAGGAACAGTATGTTGGTAAAGTATACTAATGTAATTATTATTATATACATTTTTATTATTAAACTGCACGTAATTTAGTAGTTCTGTTACAAATTATTAATAAACTAATAAACATTTTTAAATTTTGCGTTTGTGGTTATTGTTTATTGTATTTGTCACCCGATCTATTTTAAAACTTAATATTCCAGAAAATAATGCCAAGAAAAAATATTACGTGTATTATAATTATATTCTAGTTATAAAAAATTGTATCTTAATATTTGTAATTTCAGATGAAACATTAAGCGTCAAACATTCTTAAAGCCTTTCCGGCAACAAAACAATATAGTCGAACCAATTTAAAGTAGAAATTGATGATTCCACGAATGTATACTCGTATTCATTTTAAAATTGAAAATTTGGGTAAGTTTGCTTTTTACATTTGTTTAATTTATTCCAGAAACAGTATGTTAATAAACAAAATTTTATATCTTCGTAGCAATAGCCATAACACTTCTCAAATATTTTTAAATTTTGCGTTTGCGATTATTGTTTATTGTATTTCTCAATCCTCAAAAATAAGTGAAAATATAATAAACATGAAAAATTTTGGTCATTAATAACCGAATGGGTGTGTAGCTATTTAAGTACGTTCTTTACTTTAATTCCTAGTAAATAAATTTTAATTTCTGAAATATTAGAAAACTAAAACATGGATTATTTTCAAAACTTCCAACATATTTAACCTGACGCGTTTAGTTTGCTTTTCACATTTGTTTAATTTATTCCAGGCACAGTATGTTAATAAACAAAATTTTATATCTTCGTAGCAATAGCCATAACACTTCTCAAATATTTTTAAATTTTGCGTTTGCGATTATTGTTTATTGTATTTCTCAATCCTCAAAAATAAGTGAAAATATAATAAACATGAAAAATTTTGGTCATTAATAACCGAATGGGTATGTAGCTATTTAAGTACGTTCTTTACTTTAATTCCTAGTAAATAAATTTTAATTTCTGAAATATTAGAAAACTAAAACATGGATTATTTTCAAAACTTCCAACATATTTAACCTGACGCGTTGTCATATTATTATCTGTGAAATAACCCCATTACTAGGTATATAATACATATTTGATATTACATCATTCATAATTTAATTAGGATAAAATATTAACATTTCTTTATATATGATTGATTGAATATTATTTTCTTTAGATATCAATTCATGCTGAATATCCACTGTAGTTGTGAAAGACTGATGGTATAAACATTATATTATGGGCATATTTCCCCGATCTATTTTTAAAACAAATATTTATTTATCACAAGTAAATAGTTATACATTTACGAATATTCTAGTTATAAAAAATTGTATCTTAATATTTGTAATTTCAGACAAAACATTAGGCGTCACACATTGTTAAAGAGCATCCGATAACAAACAATATAGTCGGTTCAATTTAAAGTAGAAAATGATGATTCCACGAATGTATACTCGGATTCATTTTAAAATTGAAATTTTGGGTGAGTTTGCTTTTCACATATGTTTAATTTATTTCAGGAACAGTATGTTGGTAAAGTATACTAATGTAATTATTTTTATATACATTTTTATTATTAAACTGCACGTAATTTAGTAATTCTGTTACAAATTATTAATAAACCAATAAACATTTTTAAATTTTGCGTTTGTGGTTATTGTTTATTGTATTTGTCACCCGATCTATTTTAAAACTTAATATTCCAGAAAATAATGCCAAGAAAGAATATTACGCGTATTATAATTATATTCTAGTTATAAAAAATTGTATCTTAATATTTGTAATTTCAGATGAAGCATTAGGCGTCAGACGTTCTTAAAGAACATTCCTGCAACAAAACAATATAGTCGGTTCAATTTAAAGTAAAAATTGATGATTCCCAAGAATTGTGCAGGGATACAGTAAACTTCATCAGAAATTAAAATTTAATATTCATCTACAAATATGTTTATAAATTTCTAAACGACTGTAAAGTATTTCAGAAAAATTATGAAAAAGTAATAATCTTCTAAAAATATATTTTCGAAATACTTAAGTTTTTTGAAATTTGTTTACTATTCAAGAAAATAATGCCAAGAAAGAATATTACGTGTATTAAAATTTTCGAGTTAAAAATCAAAAATTGTATCTTAATATTTGTAATTTCAGACAATACAAGAATATGAATACTTGGAGAAAACTGAGTCTCTGTTACTTTACAGACTTAGGCGTCATACATTCTTAACAAGCATACCGACAACAAACAATATAGTCGGTTCATTTTAAAGTAGAAATTGATGAATCCACGAATGTATACTCGGATTCATTTTAAAATTGAAAATTTTGGGTGAGTTTGCTTTTCACAGGTAAGTAAATATATTTATATTCAAATTTTACACATCATGCTATATATAATAATAATAATACTAATAATAATAATAATAATAAAATAAATATTACTTAAAATTATTCAAATTTCTTTAAAATAATTTTGAAAATCTTAAGTTTATTCTACATGTGAGAAAAAAAACTATTTTGCATTATTATTATTATTATGATTTTCTTGTGCCAAACATAGCATTTGTTTAAAACCGTTTAAACGATAATTTTTCAAAAGAATGAATGTTTCTTAAAATTTTGACACATTCTGAAAAAATACAGATTTATTTTGTAATATTTTTGATCCTATGTTAATTTACGACAGAATATCATGCAAATTTGGAAAATTGGATATACTAGCATTCATTTAAAAGTTGAAATTTATTCCTGACTCGTTAACATAACATACACATTTCTTATTGAGTTTCAAAATTTGAATTCCGGGAACAGAAAAATATAGTCGTAATGATTTACAATAGAAGTTGCTGAAAACTCGTATGTATACTCGGATTCATTTTAAAATTTGGGTGAGTTTGTTTTTCATATTTGTTTAATTTATTTCAGCAGCACTTTATTGATAAATTATACTAATATATTTATTATTAATAAAACTAATGGTACAAACATTATTTAAAAATATTTATTTATCTTTGGGAATATTCCATGGATATAAACTTCGTCCTAACTTCGCTTCTACGCCTGTTTTTATCTGTAAACTAAGCTATGCCAATTTCTCGTTTTCCGCCAATTATGATGAAATTTATTTATTGCTTTTTGATCAACAGTAATAATTTTTAGATTTAGAATAATCTGTCATGCTCGCGGTCCAGCGGTGCGTCGTTTCGGCGGTCCCTCTGTGTGTCGGTACGGATGCCCGCGACATAATTAAATTTAATAATAAACATCTTCTCAGCTTAATTACAAGCATATATCAAATCAAACAAATATCTAAATAAATATTTCATCACGGCATATTACCCAATGCTGGGTGTGCCAATCTGCTTCATACACAGATATCGGTAATGATGGAATATTTGTACCGTGCGGGCACTTACCAGGCGTCACCTCACGGGCACTCATTGCTAGCGTGGAGAGTGCGCATAATTAATTAATTTAAATATAACCTTACCTTGTTGTTCTTGTTACTGCAAGCATATATCAAGTCAAACAAATATCTTCCAAATGAAAATTAATATAAAATAATCTAATTACACAACAATCAAAACAAAAAAAAAACCCAGAAATATACAATAACCTATTTTTCCAGGAAATTAAAAATAACCTCAAATGACCTTATTAACGGATGACCTTGAGAAAGTACAATGACCTATTTTCCCCGAGGGCATAACATACGTCACAAATTCCAAGGTCATTAAAAAGCAATTAGTGAATTCCTGGAAAAAGCAATTAAAAAGCAATTAGTGGGTTTTTACCCACTAATGGCCCCCACTTACTACTAATGCCTCTGTAGTATATACCCAATGTGTAGATACCACTTAGGCGTTACCTAGCAAAATTTTGTCTTCAACTTACATTGCATTGCCCATCTTGATTTAGGAATTACTTAGCTCGGTATCTGTTTAGCTCAAACCATTATACCGAGTATACACTTGAAATCTCTTAACATGGCAAATACAGATTTGTATTTTTATTTTGCTAATTGCTATAGTTGCTTACCGATTAATTTTAGAATGTAGATGTAAATAAAAAAAACTTGTTCAGAACTAAAAACTATACGCTACGAGGGTAAAATAAATTGCAGTTTTCTTCTATTTTACAAAGAAACACTAAAATTTTCGATTTATAGCTTATTTCAGAGTACCATGGAACCAGTCATTCTTATTAATCTGTTTTTTTGACAGATCTATTAGACAACAAAACATCACTTGACAATTACTACTGTGCCGAGATGCTAACGGCGAGTTGAAGCACCCCCAAAATAATCTTAAATTAAAAACATTTGATGTGAGCACATTACCTTCCCTCAGTTCTATTTATTTGGTACCAATTCCACACAGAAAGTTTCTTGTAAAAGATTCTATATTTGCAGTAAAATTATAACACGGGCATACTATGCAAATTACACTTAACACTGACAAGTATCAATTATAATTATTTGAATATATTATATGTTTAAAGGCGTTTTATATTCAGGTAACCGGGTTACATATGGTTACTCGCGCAGTAAGCTCGCTAATCGATGTTACTACAGACATTTTTGTTAACATTGACATTTGTCAAATATTTATTCTGTTCATAGTGTGATATATTTAATTTAAAGCATATTGATGTAGTACAAAATACGTTGATAAAAAATGTCACAGAGTCTATTCTTATTTTTACTCAATATTGTCTAACTGCCCAAATGTTAGCGATTTGACAGCTAAAAACGGATAGCTATAGTAACCAGATATGTAACCGTCCTATATACCATGGTTACACGTTAACTGTGTTTTTCCAAAAAAAAAAAAAAACTAAATAACTTCAAATAAAGGTACTTCCGATTAATCAGTTATAAGCGCCCGCACGGTACAAATATTCCATCATTACCGATAGTACGATGCAGATTGGCACACCCAGCAATGGGTAATATGCCGTGATGAAATATTTATTTTATTTTTATTTTTATCAAAATCTAACATACGCACACACACACACACACACACACACATAAAATGAACACAACATGAAGAAACAGCATAGTTCAATTCGCTTTATAAACTGTGCTGAAAACTACTTACTAGGAAACTCTTTTTCTACATAAAAACCGCACATACAGATAATACCATTTTTCTGCTCTTTTCCAGTTTTTACTTTTACATTTAGGTAAGGAAGGTATTGTATTTGGTCAAAAAATTCAACGATGAGTTTTTAGTGAATAAGCACGGTCAATATAATACGATTTTACTATTTTTACGATGATGTCTGATGTAGGTATGTGTGTCTAGATTAAGATTTTAACAGTTTTTCTTAAAAAAAACGCTGTTAAATATCATTTTCTGACAGAATATTATTATAAATATTAAAGAAAATCTTAGTATCTACACGATTTAATTACATTTTATACTTCATATTCAATAGATATAGAGTTAACGAATTTTAAAGATATTAAATTTCATAAATAAGCCAGTTATACTATAACCATGGAAACAGCTACTATATTAAGTAAATTCTAATTGATAGATATCAGTTTCAATGAAAAGAAAATGAATTTGGCAGAGAGATGAGAATGTTGAGATGTTGGGGAAGACACGGAAAGATAGGATACGGAATGAGAGGATAAGAAAAGTGGCTCGAGTGATAGAAGTTTCTAGAAAGATAAAAGAGAGACGATTATATTGGTTTGACATGAGGAGAAATGAAGAATGTATTGGAAGAAGAATGAACAGCTTAGTAGTAGAAGGTAGAAGTAACAGAGGCAGACCAAATATAAGATGGAAAGGCTGCATTGCGAAGGTCTTGAGAGAAAAGGACCTGAATGAGGACAACAAGCAAAATAGAAATGTGTGAATGAAGAAATTCAAGAGTGGGAAAACTAAAGAAGAAGATGTCAGTGTCAAGTGCAATTTACATAGTTTCTTTATGAAGTAATTTTACTGGAAATGTATTATCTTTTGCAAGAAAATTTATATATGGAATTTGTACATAATATACTAAATTGACGGAAGGTAATGTGCTGGCCACATCATATTTTTTTTATGGTATTATTGATAAATTAAGTAACCCAACACGAGATACAAAAATATATGTGAACTATGTTGACACTTCCATATTATTTTCGTAACAGAGTTATGACATATGTCGCCTTATGAACAACCTGTGTGGCAAAAAGAAACTACTTCAATTACGTATGTATGTCATCGAGAATCGTACAATTTTTATTGCGGAATGCTATTCCTACCTGAAGAATACTGTATGTTTTGTAACTAAGGGAATCCATGAAGGTAACAACATTGATGACAATATTGCTGGTTGTGGTAACCCAGGAAAAGGAATCGTAAAACAATAGTTTAGATTCATTGTATATTCTATTAAGACACTAGCTCTACACTGTATGAATGTCTAAATACTATTGACTCTCTCATTTTACACAAATATATATTATAAGTATAATGAGTTGTATCACTTCATCAGTGATTACGTCTCGTTGTTAGTGGTAGATTTGTAGGTGGCCGGTCTCCACAAGAAGCGTCTAGCCGGTATACCAAATTTTATCACCGAAGATACACTATGAAGGTGCCGATTTGCACGTGCGCATATATTGTGATAGTGTTGGTATGCATTTTGTTCATTTCATTCACGTGTAATTTTGAAAAATACATTATTTTATTAGTGATTTCTGTGCGTTAGGTGTTGTTGTTGTATTTGGGTACATTGGTTAAATATAACAATAACACATTAAAATGATTATTAATTGCATAGCAATTATAATAGTTTGCTTTCGTTTCCTTACTTTTACTTTTTGTTTTAATTAAAACATGTATTTTTTTTAATTTTACAATATTTAAAAATAAATAGAATAACCTAAGAATTTCTATTTGTAATATAATTATTGATTGTTATCGACACACACTGTATCTTCCGTTTATTTTATTTTTGACCCAAAACATTTTTTTTTCAGAATTTTATAATATTTAAAAAAATAGAATAATTTAATATTTTTTATTTGTAATATAAGTGATTGTTATCGACACCATACCTAAAACATATTTTTCCCGAATTTTACAAAATTACAAAAAATAAATAGAATAATCTAAGAATTTCTATTTGCTATATAATTGATTGTTATTGACACACACACTCTATCTCTTCCTTTTATTTTTCTTTAGACCCAAAACATATTTTTTCCTGAGTGTCTGGTCGCGAATCTGGGGACCCGGGTTCGATTCCGACCGCCACCAAAAAATACTTAAAATTTTAATGGTACAAAATTGACCACTGTGTTGCACTTTCCACGTCAACAATGAGTGCACGTGAGGTGTCGCTTGGTAAACGCGCACACGGTACAAATATTTCATCATCACGAATATCTGTGTACAAAGCAGATTGGCACACCCAGCAATGGGTAATATAACGTGACGATATATTTATTTTAATTTAAAAGAAAAAATACAATAATCTAAGAATTTCTATGTGTAATATACGTAATTGATTGTTATCGACACACACTATATCACTTTTATTTTTATTTTTTGAGCCAAAACATTTTTTTTTTCAAATTTTACAACATTTAAAAAATATAAGTAGAATAACCTAACAATCTCTACTTATAATTTAACTAATTGTTGTCATTTTTAGTCCCAGAACAATTTATCTAATTTCACAATTTTAAAAATAAATACGAGTAGAAAAACTTAATATTTTCTAATTGTAATATACTCGTAATTGATTGTTCAATTTTAAAATTTCGTAAGTAGCTTATTTCACAGAAACATAAGCATTTTGCACGATCGTATAGTAGAATTTATTCCAATCCGGATGTTGGGGAAGACAGGGTAAGGAATGAAAGAATAAGAGAAATAACTCTAGTGTTAGAAGTTTCTAGAAAGATACAAGAGACGATTATATTGGTTTGAACATATCATGAGGAGAGATGAAGAATATATTGGAAGAAGAATGAATAGCTTAGTAATATGAAGTGAAAGAAACAGGAAGACCAAAGATAAGATGGAAGAACTGTATTGCGAAAGATTTAAGAGAAAAGGAACTGAATGAGGACAACATGCAAAACAGAAATGATTGGAAGAAGAAAATAAAAAAATAGCGACCCCTAAAGAATAGGAAAAGCTAAAGATGAAGAAATGTCAGTGGCAAGTGCAATTTGCATAGTTTTTTTATAAAATAATTTTACTGGAAATATAGGATCTTTTGCAAGAAAATTTATGTAGAGGGCGTGAAAAACAATTTAATCCATCGTACAACTTAGCAGTGTTTAAACCACCCTGGCAGAATTTTATGCACTCTATAAGTTAGTGGTATGTAAACCACCCTGGTGAAATTTAAACCACCCTATGCCTTGGCAGAATTTAATCCGCCCAACAAGTCGCCTCCCTTCAATAGGATTTAATCCCATCTTCGCTTCCACTGGGCTCACCCAGGAAAAGAAATCGTAAAACAATCGTTTAGATTCATTGTATATTATATTAAACCACTATCTCTAGACTGTATGAATGTCGAAACACTATTGACTCCACCAATTTACACAAATAATATACAGGGTGTTAAAAAAGGTTTTTTTTTGAGGATATATAGGGTGTACCAGGGAAAGTGACACATAGACGTTTAACATGGGAAATCAGTTTTTCCTTGCGCGTTGCTTCCCTATTTATTTTAGACAAACAGTTTTAAATGGATGTTGTAAAGCAAAATTTTCCACAACCGTATCAACAAAAAAAAAAATTTTGGCTACTTCATAACTGCAGAAATAAAATTTTAAAATTCACGGAATTAGCTATGGAATTAGAAACAAGACACGAACAAAAGCGTAACGTTTTATTACGTCAGTGTCAGAATAATTGTCAAAATAAATACTAATAATTTGACATATAAAACGTTCTGCTTTTGTTTGTCTCTTGTTTCTAATTCCATGGCTAATACTATCAAATTGTAATTTCGTGAATTTTCAAATTTTATTTCTGCAGTTATGAAGTAGCCAATTTTTTTTTATTGATTCGGATGTAAAAAAAAATTCTTTACATCATCCACTTGAATTTTTTTGTGTAAAATAATTATGGGAGCAATGTGCACGGAAAAACTGATTTCCCATGTTAAACGCCTATGTTTCACTTGCCGTGATACACTATGTATACATTTAGATGTGCTAATAATTCTCAATCAAAAAGATTTTTTTCAAAATTCAGAAAATTATTTTTTATTTTTCATTTAATTATTTTTTAGTGCACCAATGCCGACATTAAATTTTTATTACAAATAATGAATTAGTATTTAATTCGTAATTATTTCCTAATAAATGTGTGTTACGTGATTAGATACTTCATTATTTTAATTAAAAATTTCATGTTGGCAGTGGTATAGTAAAAAACAATTAAATGAAAAATAAGAAATAATATTCCGAATTTTGGAAAAATTATTTTTGATTGAGAATCAGCACATCGAAATGTATATATCGTCAATTTTTTACCCTTTTTTAAAACCCTGCATATTTATAAGTATAATAAGTTGCATTAGTACATCAGTGATTATGTCTCGTTTTAAGATGGCGACTCCACACTAGTTACTTCTTTTTTGAGATTTTGATATAAATTTTATTAAATATTTTATTAACATGTATTACTTACATAACATCCTGAAAAACAAATGTATGTACATATTTAGTACAGGCAAAATGCTACATAATGAGCTCGAAATCTTCAATTCCTAACACAATATATGAAAGTTATATTTGCGTGGAAATATGCATAATGTGGAAATGAAAAATGAATTTCCGCATTTATACAAGTAGATATAAATTCAGTAGATCAACAAATATACCACAAATACTTCTTTTATAATAAATGTATTTTTTGCTTTATATAGCTTCATAAATCTTTTCGCATGCCATTTATCATAACGGATTCCGGCTCGATTTTTATAAATGTTGTAAGTGCCATGCTTACATCAAATACATATCCAAGTTAATAGCAGCGGAAGAATATACGAGTATATCCTGTCTACTCTGCATCCATTATAGAATCTTGCTTTTAGCTAAAAGCAAGCGCAAAAAAATAATATTTTCTTTATGAATAAAATACGTAACAAGGTGCCTTTGATTTTCAATTGCACAATATTTAACATTTTACAGGGTGTTATCCAAAAGCAGGCCATAGGTGTTTATCGTAGGACATCAGTTTTTCTTTGCGCATACGTCACCAAATTATTTTATGCAAAAGTTATATAGGCGCGTATTACGAGCACACTTTTATAATAAAATCGCTTTTATGGAGCGCTCTTTTACATTATATTCTTATGAGGAGTGTGCTCCATGAAAGCGCTTTTATTATAAAGCTGCGCTCGTAATACGGGCTATTGATATTTAAATTCTACACTTATAAATTATGTATATAAATCACGTGAAACAATATATCTAGTTCTTTATGTACCTAAGCGAAAAAATAATTATAAATTTATTGTCTTTAAGAGCTTTTAGCCTAGATAGCCTTGGATTATGGTAAAAAATAAACAATTGCTTTATTTTTAACTAACAGTTAAAAATTAAAACTAAAACAGTTTAACTGTCAGTGTTTTGTGTTAATTTATTACTCTAATTTATTTCTTAAATATGAATTAAAAATAATTTTAAAGCTAAAAACAATATTATTGCGTAATAATATTGAACTTGCAGGGGCGCCTTAACATTTATGGTACCGATTTAATGATATAAAACAAACAATAATTAATATCATATAATAAAATAAAATTGGAGTTTAGGTAATCTCGTGCCTCTTAACTTGTTCACTGCCGACGGTCACTATAGTGACATTTGAAGTTCGGCCTGGTGAACCGAGACCACTAAAGTGATCACGGATTCGTATGTATTTATTTGCGACTACATTTTACTGTGTTATGAAAATAGTTCATCAAGTCATCTAATTCATTTGTTGATCATATACATTGTTTGTGTCAAAATAATTTGTCAATCTGTATGTCAATGTTTTAACTTAATAAAGCCTATCGTACGTTTATTAGCAGGTTTTAATTACACTTGGTTTATGAGTGAAGGTACATATCATACCTGCGGTCTATGCTGAGTGTATTGCAACACTCACAGGCTCTTTTGTATATAGCTACCTATGTATAGTTTGGAGGTTATCGTTTTCAAAGAGCACACAATCTACGAGTAGTTTCACGTTGAAGTATTCTGCAATATTTATATAATTAAATCTCTTTTACTACATTAGAGACCTTATAAAATGAAGAAACATATCTTTTTAGTGCAATAAGTAGTTTTTCTCAAATAAGTCAAATCGTATTATTTATTTTTGGACGCCATGAAAGTAACCTATTCTTGCTTCAGTCCTTGAATAGTCCAAAAACCACTATAATGGCTTCAGGTAATCATTATTGCTTTTAACTCACAAAGCCACATCCTTCGTACCGCTCTTGAAATCATTCAAAAATTCCAACTATATCCCGAAATAGCAACGGTTCACCGCAGGATTACACTCAAATTAGTTCAATAGTGGACGTGTTAATTTACAAACCAACCAAGCTCCAGTTTAGTACGAGTATAGGTTGAACTAACGATCGACTGGTTTCAGATGGAAGAATGGGAAATAATCGGACACGCAGTCTTATATATATTATTTATTTGCTGGGCGACGTGTCGACTGTACAACAGTCTTCTTCCGAAGAAGACTCCATCAGATCGGTTCCTGCGTTTTCGTGTCAAAATTTAGTTATATTAAAAATAATTAATTATCTAATTACGTAACTAATGTTATTTCGTGTAGTGTCATTAAAAATATGGATTTAAAAAATTAAATAAATAATAAGAAATTTTCCGAATTTTGGATTATTCCTTTTGTTTCATGAACAGTACGTATAATACTATGGTACCCTTAAAGTTATTTACACATGTATAGAAACACCTGTATATTAGTGCAGATTAGTTTACGAGTATAGGTGAGATATTCAACCTGTATATCGTGGCTAACATGGCAATACCTCCTATCTGCCATGTTCAGCAAAAATAAGTTATTAGTGGATTTGGATTTTGCGTCGCTATTTAAAACGTAATTTAAAAGTTACCTGACTTACATCTCCTATCTTCCATTTTCAGCGAAAATAAGTATACTCGCCGTCATGGACTGATGCTCAACGTTTTCTCTTCTCCGCACCCTGTACATTGTTCTCAAGCGTTGCCGCTTTTCATAACTTAGCATTTTCAACATGACCACTGAAATGGCAACAGTGTAGAAATCTCCCGTCCATACTTATTTGACAGCAACTATAGTAGAAATGGTTTCAGCGTTTCTTTCTAAATTATAAGTCTCTATTGTTGATTAGTCATGTACATGTAGTCAGAGCAATGAGAGCAAGAAGTAATAGAGACGCATATTTATACGTGTATTTTATTTCTTTGCCTTGTTATTCTTATTGTCTAAACCATAGAAGAGCCTGGTCTTTGTTTCGAGACTTAATGAGAGAGCTATTAAAGGTAACCAAGAATAATTTCTATGTGTCCACGGTTGCTATCCTCCTGTTTTTGCTGATTTCGCACGTTTTAACGGCAACAATGTTTTTTTTTTAAGTTTTGTAACCATGCGCCTAGTTCCGAAGTAAGACCAAAGAGGTTATCAGCAACTAAACATAATTGGTGGAAGGGAAGTTCTTTATTCCCCGGGGTGGTCATGGCAGAGTTCATCGTGGAATCATGTCCCTGCCGCAGTAAAACTACACAGCTCATGGTAACGCAAGTGGAGGCAGATACAGTTTAGTATATATACGCGTAAATTCTAGGTTTCGCTAGTTTTGAGTAGTAGGCAGTAGCGGATTTAAGAACGTTTTGGAGTCCATAGAATACGAATTTACTATTTTTACGATGATGTCTGTATGTGTGTTTGTACGTCTGTGTGTGTATGTGTGTGTGTGTGTGTGTGTTTGTGTGTGTGTGTGTGTGTGTGTGTGTGTGTGTGTGAGAGTATGAGATGCTCGTTTCGGATAGCATAACTCCAATACCACGATTCCAAAAATTATAATTTTATCGTATTCCTCGAGTCTAGATCCATATGCAGATATGATTAGATTTTGGTTTTAATTGGTCCACCGGAAGTACCCTCAATTGAACTTTTAACAGTTTTTCTTGAAAAAAATCAGTTAAATATCATTTATTGACATTTAATGTTATTATAACTTAAAGAATATATTTTTTCATAAATCAGGCAGCTATGCTAACCATGGAAACTGCTAATATATTCAGTTAATTCAAATTGACAGATACCAGTATCAAGGAAAAGTAAATGATTGTGGCAGAGATGAGGATGTTGAAATAGATGTTGGGGAAGACACGGTAAGGAATGAAAGAATAAGGGAAATAACTCTAATGTTAGAAGTTTCTAGAAAGATACAAGAGCCAATTATATTGGTTTGAACATGAGGAGAGATGAAAAATATATTGGAAGAAGAATGAATAGCTTAGTGAAAGAAACAGAAAGACCAAAGATAAGATGGAAGGACTGAAATATAGGATCTATTGCAAGAAAATTTATGTATAGGGCGCGAAAAGTCACGTGACTTTGCTGACCGTGGCAAGCAAATATGGGGACCCGTGTCAAAATGAGAGCTATTTTTTATGTCCATAGCTGACAAATATAATTTTTCATTCAAAATTTCATGATTTTGTTATTTCATGTGGTTTATTTGTTATCAGGAGTGTGGAATTCATTTGCGAGAAAAAAATCATAAAATAGCAAAAAATGAAATTTTGAACGAAATTTGACATGTCAGTTATGGACATAATTAATAGTTGTCATTCTGATACGAGCCCCCATATCTCATTATCAAGGTCAGCACAGTCACGTGACTTTTCGCGCCCTATGAAATTTGTATGTAATAACACAACTATACTCTACGGTAAGGCATAAACACCACGTAGGTAGGCAACTATACTACAATGGGTATTCAGATTTACATAAAAAAATTAGGATTAACTATAAACAATAATTATTTTTAAATCATATTTTTTGCAAGAAAAAGGTTTTGGTAAATACAGTAGCAGAAACTTAATTTAAAAATAACTAACTCATACCTATGTATATTTTTTTCCATAAGTTTAGCTTTATTGCAGCAATAAGGCAGAAAGAATTTAAAAGCTAATTAACACATGCCATTTTTGATTATCAACAGGTAACAATAAATCGAACCGTACTTATTTTGTAATATTCTAAAGTCATATAGAAAGATAAAACAACTATGAATGTCATGAAATGAATATATTTTTTTTAACAATACGGGAAATAAGTGTTCTCATATTTAAAATGAGTGGGATATAATCAAATATACAAGGCTATTGTACTATTCATTTATTGTCATGAAAGCAATTCTTGATATGCCAAAAAAATTAATACTTTTTGTAATTTCTTTTATTTTTGTGGATGAAAAAACCTGTTTTGCAACCTATGTCGAAAACATAATTGTGAAACTCCAAGCAAAATCTAAAACGAGGGCAAACGCTTGTAAATCATTATTTTTTCTTGTAAATGTTGAATCTAAAGGGAATAGGAATGTTGCAAAAAGTTTTATATACTTTCTTTGTAAGTATTAAATTTGAAAAAAAAAAATTCTTTAAGTAACATCAAATTTGCAAATATCCCGAAATTTCTATTATACAACAGTAGGTCTCTAGATTTAGTTTACAAGAGGGAAAAAATCCTTATTTTTTATTTAAAAAGAATGTTAAACTAAGAACTTTTTTTGCTTGACTTTCAAGAAACTATTCTGCAATTATTGAAACTACAATAATAACTTGGGGTGGGTTAATAATCAAAAAAACAAAAAAAATATTAGAATTTTTTATTAAATATTTCATACAAAAATCAATTATTAAATTATTCTAACCCTCCACCTCAGACGCAGGTCTTTAAAGCTATGCTGGATTTCCTCAACTGTTAAGACGAATATAGTATCTCTTATGCGATTTTTAATATCTCTGCATCATTGGGTAATTTTTTTGCGTACACTAGTTGTTTTAAATGTTCCCACAAATAAAAATCTGCAATTTGCAAATCTAGGCTCCTTGGGGGCCATGATATTTGGCCATTCCTACCTATTCAATAATTGTCAAATTTACGATTTAGCCAATTCACAACAATTCGAGAATAATTCGCCGAGCAACCATCGTGTTGAAAATACATTGACAGCCGATAATTGAGAGGTAACTCACCTAAACCGTCATCGAAGAAATTTTCGAGCATATTTTAAGGTCCCTACAATTCGATGTTAACATTTTCACGATGATGTCTGTTGGTTAGGGTGGAGCGACAAATGTGATATTTGAAAATCAAAACTCCTATACACGGAAACGTGGTGTACTAAAGAGTTATTGCGTCGCAAAATTTGAAATAAATTGCAAATCGTTTAACGGTGCCTCCACTTCTCTGAAATACCCCCATAACAACACGCATCAAATCATACGGCTGATGCATCATATCAGTGAGTGTAGTCAGTTCCTCGTGTTCTGTTGTGCTGCATATTAGGAGGGACTTATAACGTGTGTGAGCTCGTTTAGAGATTGCAATTTAGATTATAGGTTTTATAATAGCTGCGAATATTTTGGTGTAAAAGTATGCGTAAAACTAGAAAAGACATAGAGTGTTCTGTGTTCGGAGCACCATCCAAACTTAAACAAAATGTTTTGCCAACATATACGGATTTAATGAGAGGTTATTTGTGGATACGATACGACAAACTTTTTTAGATGCTTCCTCAAATAAAGCAGAACTGCCTTCCTTGATTAATTTAAAAAAATTGATTGCAGAGTTGAAAATAATACGGACTAAAGCATCTATTCCAATCATATTACATCAACAAATTTTACATCTACTGAAACAGTAGCACGGAAAAGTTCGGGAAATTAAGAAACCAATGAAATCCAGAAATAATGAAGCCCTTAGACAAAAACTGAAAATGTTCAGATAATATGCAGGAACTAAACTATTCGATATTTCAGCATGTAAATGCTCCGACTGTATGCTGTGTAAGTGCAAATGTAAGGTGCCTGTTAGAGAACGAGAATTCTTGATGGACTAGAGAAATTTGAGCAATGGCCATTGGCTCGGTTTACCTGATAACCACTAAAAAGATTGAACGCTCGATTTATAGAAAAGAGATCGAAAATAAGCAAATAGCTTCAACGTCTACATCGCAAGAATGCGAACTAAAAGAAATAAATTTGATGCAGATGATAATATTTCTCGTGAGAAAAATGCTTCCGGCTCTCCAATCACGAAAAATACCGCCCAAATGCTTCCTCAGTTGCCAAGTTTGGCACAAGCTTGTGATAGGACTGGTATTTTTGATAGATCGGCTGCAGTAATAGCAAGTGTTGTACTAAAGAATACTGGAGTAATAACAGAAGAAGGAACATGCAAAATAATAGATCGAAGCAAAGTGAGAAGAGAACGAAAACCAGCAAAAGAGTCTTTGAAGAAAAACCAAATGGAAAGTGAAACTGTAGTACATGCTGTTTATTTTGGCGGCCGAAAAGATCGAACTTTCATTCAAAGGAAAGCCGGAAACAAGATCTGTAGAGCAACAATTACAGAAGAGCATGTCTTGTTAGTGTCTGAGCCAGATTCCAAATATTTTGGGCATATAAGTGTTACATCTGGCGCAGCGCAAAACATCAAGGCTAATATGATTTATTTTTTTGGAAAATGGAAGTGGCTATTTTTGTATATTTCTTCAAAAATCTATCTGCGAGATATGATTTTATTAGTAAATAATATTGGCATGGGAGCTTTTGTTTTATTTTGAATAGTGGGCTAGTGTGCTAGACGTGGCCAAACACTTGGTTGATGTCCAAAAAGGCGCGTGGACAGAATTTTTTCTCCTAATGTTGGTTTTGAAAGCCAAATTAAGGCGTTTCGCACTTATTGGTGCTCATCAGTGTGGTGTAACTTGTGGTCTCTGTTCGGTCCACAATGAGTGAACTCCTGGACTAGTGGAGCTAAACGTGGCTTTGTATTTTATTTTATATATTTGCTTCAAATAGAAATTCGCAATTTGCTTTATGCAGTTTGACGGTAGTCAAAATATTTCTCGGTAGAGGGCTCTGATGGTACTAGCATACCTCTACATGCCTTTTACCAATATAGATGATCTTTAGATCACCGCCAGCACAACGAGTCATTGTCTATGGCCAGGAGTCTACTCATTGTAGACCGAACAGAGACCACAGGTTACACCACACTGATGAGCACCAATAAGTGCGAACCGCGTTTGCGGTTGATTTTGAAAATTAGTAAATTTGTTGACTAACCATTTTGAAAGCAAATAAGTTGGTGAATTTATGCCAGAAACTATAGGTCTTACTGAATTACCCGGTTTATGAATCTTTGGAAGACAGTACATTTTTGGAACTACTGGATTTGAAACGTTAAGTTTAAAATTTATATTTTTTGTAATTAAAATTAATTAAAAAGCGGTAATCCCGAAAAATCTAGTGTGGCACAACATATGCTCATTAATAATCACAAAATTAACAATTCTAATATTAAACTTTTAAAACATATTAATAATGATAGATATGTAGATGCATGCGAGAGCTTAATAAATAAATTTAAAAATAATTTGATGAACGCAGATCTCGGTCCCATACCAAATTCTAAATTATTCGATTTAATATAAACTTAAATTTTATGGGACGTTTTATATGTTAAATTTAATTGGACACTAAATCTTAGTTTATAATTGGTATTCATTTACCTGTGACTCCCATCCCTATATAATCCCAGTTCTCTCCCTTGTTTGTTCAGAGTTGTTAGACCTCTGGCATGGTTTACATGTTGAGTAATCTTAACTACTCTGCTTAAATTTGTTTTACTGATGATGAGAATTTAGTTCTCGAATTACGTATTTAGCTCATTTTATTATTTTAAGGTTAAGGGGTAATTGTATTAGTTTATTAAGCTGCTGATTAAATTTATTATTGTGCTATTTTGGTTCATTAATTGTTTAAAAAATCTGATGTGGCCAGCACAATACCTTCCGTCAATCCTGTGTATTATGTACAAATTCTATACATAAATTTTCTTGCAAAAGATTCTAAATTTCCAGTAATATTATTTCATGCAAATGGCACTTGACACTGATATTTTCTTCTTCTTTAGTTTTTTCCATTCGTTACGGGTCGCTAATTTTTATTTTTTTCTTCCATTCATTTGTTTTGCGGGTCGCAAAAGTTAAAAAAATCTGATGTGGCCAGCACATAACCTCTCGCCGTATATTTTACCTGGCTGTATGCATAAAGCAAAGAATATTTTTATAAATACAAATAATATATTCATATAAATCTATGACGTATAAACTTCTTTATTATTCAATAATAGCATGTCTCAACATGAAGATATTTTACCATAAATTATGTTACAATAAATTACAAAGTAGAGTTTACCATATATAAATATTAGGCTAGTAACTGCAATTTTCAATTCGAACAACGTTGTTTACTTTCTCTTCATATTCTTCTAGTAAAAACATTAATTTTGGGCGGTCTAAAATGTATATATGGATTGTGCATCTATTCTTACATATCTTCTTTTACATTTTATTTTTTCATACATGTTATATCTAAATAACACTAATTCCCTTTAATAAAGTGACGGATAGATTGCACTCCGATTATTCTTATATCGATGTGTAATTTTGTCAATATTTACAACTTACTTGAGAAGAATTTGATAGCTTTTTCGCAATTCAAAGTTACTCTAGTCTACAGTACTGGTGTACATTGTCCCATAATGTTTGAAACAAATTTAAGTCCTTCAACCTAGACTTGTCATCTCCATAATAGTCACAGATCAAGAACTAAGGGATTCTCCAAGTACATTTTTAATTCATTACTCATTATTTCTGACACTGACATTTATCTGTCAGTTACAAATAATTTAAATTATCAACTATTTTTCATGGCATTCTTTCGGCTGTCAAATTTATTACAACAGATTATTTTATATATTATACTTCTTTTATCTCTAAATCTATGGAATATATAATAAAATATTTAAATGTATCAGATAGAGAATTTAATTTTCTTTAATATTACCACGAAAAATTTTCAAAAAATAATATTTAGAAGATTTTTTTTCAAGAATCTTCTACTTCCGGTTGTCCAATTATTACCAAAACCTTTTCAGATCTTCCCATGAATGTCCGATTGGGAAATACGTTGTTAAACAAATTTTAAGTCTTATAGTTTTTGAGTAACCGTCCTTCCAACATCCCACACACACACATCCACACACACACACACACACACACACACACACACACACACAGACATCATCGTAAAAATGTTAAAATCGGATTGTAGGGACCTTAAAACGTGCTTATTCAATAAAATCTGGATAAGCGATTTTTAGCATGAATGCAATACCTCTCTTAGCGAGAGGTAAAAAATTAATTTTTTGGTATTTTATGATTCCTTTTCTCGGTAACTGAATTTCATACCCCTGATAATAAATAAACCACATGAAATAAGAAAATCATGAAATTTTGAATGAAAAAGTATGACATTTGTAAGTTATGGACGTAATTAATAGCTGTCATTTTGACACGAGTCCACATTCGTATCTGCTTGCCAAAGTCAGTAAAGTCACGTCACTGCACGCACCCTACACATAAAAGATCCTATATTTCCAGTTAAATTATTTAATAAAACTATGCGAATTGCACTTGACACTAACATCTTCTTCTTTAGTTTTTCCCATTCGTTAGGGGATCGCTATTTTTTATTTTCTTTTTCCACTAATTTTTGTTTTGCGTGTCGTCCTCATTCAATTCCTTTTCTCTTCTTTCATCTTATATTTGGTCTTTCTATGTTTCTTCCACCTTCTATTATAAGCTATTCATTCTTCCAATATACTCATCTCTCCTCATGACATGTTCAAACCAATGTAATCTTCTCTCATATCTTTCTAGAAACGTTCAACACTACAGTTATTTCCCTTACTCTTTCATACATTTACTATTTATTGATACTGACATCTGTCAATTTGAATTACCTGAATATATTAGCAGTTTCCATGGCTAAGTTAGCATAGCTGGCTGAATTATAAAATTTATTATCTTTATAATTATTTAACTCTATATCTGTTGAATATGAAATATAAAATGCAGTCAAATCGTATAGAGAATAATATATTCTTTAAGTTATAGTAACATTTAACTGAGTTTTTCAAGAAAAACTATGAAAATCTTCAATTGAGGGTACTTCCGGTTGACCAATTATAACCAAAATCTAATCAAGTCTGCATATGGTTGTAAGGAAGAGGAATACGCAAGAATTGTAATTTTTGGAATTCTAGTATTGGAGATTTCGTGCACGAAACGGCGGTCCACACACACACACATACACACACACACACACTTACACCCACAGGAACACACACACACACACACATAGAGACATCATCGTAAAAATAGTAAAATCGTATTGTAAAGACCCTAAAACGTGCTTATTCAATGAAAACTCACCATCGAATTTTTTGACCAAAGACAATACCTTCCTTACCTATAGGTGACGGAAGGTAAAAAGATCAAAATTTATTTCAAAAGTCAGTCAATGTTACAATTTGTTTTCTGTGGCATTTCTAATTGTTAGTGTGTTATTTGGTGTATTTGCGTAACTCCTGTCATGTCTTTATTGAGCTGTTAAAGTAGGAAATTCGGATTCTTCTACCTGATACTCTTACTTCTTTTGAATTACTTTTTGGTTATAATAACTTGCGCTTCCTCTTGCTTTTTGGAGATAGCAACAGACTGTGCAGCCTTTATAATTGGCTGGGCGAGGACCATCGCACAGAATGCATTTTTCATGGATCCTTCTTTTCTGTTTACAATTACTTGTGGGATGATTTTCTGCATATTAGACGCAATAGTAAGGTTTGGAGGAGTAAGATTTTGGGTGTCCGTATTCTTGGCACCTAGTAAATTATTTTATTTCTTTTTTTTTCTTGGTTCTTCAACGGCAATGTTTGTTCCCAACATATTTATGAGCGCATAGATTTTTTTTTTCATTGGGCTCCTGGCCCACAAAGAAAATTGGTAATGGTTCTTTGTTTCCCAACTTCTTAGATTAATAACGTTACGTATTATGAACCCTTTACTTTCTAGTGCTTCTTCTAGTACAGTTGGTGCTATAGAGTGGTGTAGGTGCTTAATAACCACCATAAATAACGTGGTTGGTTGATGTGAAATGCTATGACGATTTGTTTCAATTAATTATTTTTCGCTAGGTTTCTGAATTGCTTGTACTTATTTTTAAAACGTTTTTAGAAAGTTTTGCACATAAAATCCGTTTTACCTATAACTTTTGTTATCCTTTTCCACATTGTAGTGTGATTTACGACGTCTTTTATGTATCGGGTATTTACTTGTTTTTGTTTTTCTTGTCCATTATCATTCATATTATCGTCACTTAGTGCCGCGTATCTGTTGATGTTTTGAATATCTGTATTTGGCACCACGTTTATTCTTTTGTTTCGAGTTTTTTGTTGGTTGATTTCTTCTCTCGTTCTTTTTCTTATTTTGACCTCCTGCCAGGAATGTCTTAGCGGTCGGGGAGATGGATTTAGAAATACTTGGCAACGTAGTAGTGAAGGCGTTCGCGGTATATAGTGGGATAAAGGGGTTAGGGTTGGAGATTCGTTACTGTTCTATTAAGATCTCGAGGTTTCGATAGCATAAGAGTGTCGCTGTTCGATCATGCTTCGTACTGTGTGCTCATAATTGGTGATGTCAAAGCAAATGTTTAAGTAGTACGCGTTAACGGATTTGTTGTAGTTACAGAGTACCTAGATAGTAGTTGGTACATTATTAGTACCGCCACTTGTTCCAGGCATTTTTATTAAAATTTAATAAATCAATTTGTGTATTTTTGTTGTTTTTATAGCACGAGTAGTACACTATAATTTACTATCATATAACTAAACAAAAAATTAGTCTTAAAATTGTACAAGAAGAAAATAAAATGTATTTCTTATATAAATAAACAATTCAAATAATTTAATCATCCTCCATGGACGGGTTGAAGCATGTATTGCAGCGCATTGTTTTATTGCTATGCCCTGTGCAAATAAATTGTTTAATCTGTAATTTATAAGTCTGAATGACGGTTGTAATTATTAACATCAACATTCTTATTCACGCCTTCACTGTCTTCAAAAATTCCTCCTTCGACATTTGACAAATTCTCCCTGTCTAAAAGGTACTTTCTTAACCATTTTCTGTTTTTCCCATATTTTACCATAAATTAGTGTTAGAATATTCAAATAACTTCGTAAAAATTATTAAAATTTGTTTTCTACAAATTATATTTACACGACTGGGCGCACAACTGACACTATATTTAAAATGAATCATTTTTAGTGTGTTGGTATAATAGTCATTTAAGAATACCTGAAAGAATATGGTTATATCAATGCAAATGAATGTCATGTATGTAAAATAGAAAAATTGCGGCATTTAATGCCGCTGCGTACCCGCCGCAGGTTTAAAATACTATTTCAAAAATGACAATCCTTTGTATAATATGTGAGTGATCGGAAAAATTACTTTGAATTTTAATGGTACTAAATTTCTCTTGTGGTGCACTCTCCACGCCAGAATTGAGTGTCCAGATGACGTGTAGTAAGCGTAAGTAGTATTAACATCCTGTATATATATATACAGGATGTTGTATATATATACAGGATGTTAATACTAAGTTGTAACACCCGAAAAGGGCAGTTAGAACTCATTGAAACAACTTCTCTTAGTTCAAATTTTTGATTTGGAGCCCCAGTTCATAGTTATTGGCGTTTTTTTGTTTTTCCCTTATTTAAGGAATATTTAAAAAATGCAAAAACTTTCAGCATTTGTTTTCGGTTCTCTAAAACATTTGTATTTACAATTATTTTCTATTTTATCAAATAACAAAATGGCGACCGATCAAAAATTTCAAAACAAGATATTTCGAAAACCACGATCGATTTTTGAAAAGAAAACATTTATAAAATCCATAAACTATGTATCTACTATAACATTTGTCTGAAACATTTTTTCGATCTGTCCAAAAAAAGTTATTATTCAAATTGAATTACAAGATAAATTTTAACAAACTGCAACACTTATTTAAAACAAAGTAGGCTTGCTGCCATTAAACAATGAAACTTGAGGCACGTGTTTTCTAATTTGTACGTTCAAATTTAAATACTTTTTTATCTTGTTCTCTAGAAACATCTTTATTTTCAAAAAAAAATAAAAAATTACTGTTTCATCTTGAAAAGTTATTTCCATAATGCGTGGCCAGTCCGGAGCCCAGACCTAACTCCCCTAGATTTCTTTTTTCTGGGGTCAGATGAAGACCTCTGTATATGAGACACCAGTAAACACCGAATTAGAACTGGCGGCTAGAATAGTAGCTGCAGCAGAAGATATAAAAGACAAGCAGACAGTACTTGCAAGTGTCCCTTCTAATATTAGAACACGCTGCCGGGCTTGCGTTCTTGCGAATAGTGGCCATTTTGAAATTTAGTCCCTTCCTTGTTGTTTCATTGTTCATTGTTCATTGTTTTATTTTTCTTGTTTGTTTGTTTCTTGTTTTTCTTTCATTTTGTTATTTGATAAAATAGAAAATAATTGTAAATACAAATGTTTTAGAGAACCAAAAGCAAATGCTGAAAGTTTTTGTATTTTTTAAATATTCTTTAAAATAAGGGAGTAATGGCGATTTTTCGAAAAACAAAAAAAATACCAATAACTATGAACTGAGGCTCCAAATAAAAAATTTGAACTAAGAAAAATTGTTTTGTTTTAATGAGTCCTAACTGCCGTTTTGTTACAACTTAGTATTAACACCCTGTATTTATTAATTATTGTATAATCTTTTATTTAAAATACAATTTCAAAATCGTGTTTTTCACACATGACGTGTTCCCGAACTTATACTGCACTCCGGAACTGAACCACGTTAAACAAGGTTACTTTTTCAGTAACCGGGTGTATTTTTGGAACACGGTTGCTGAAATTTCTGGTATTTTTTCCGAAACCAAGCTAACTACGCTAGATTGGTGACAAATTAAGGTTTGCTGGTTACCAAACGTTAAGAGAATTGTATTCCGTTTTTTCCAGACCGATGCCGGTAACTTTGTATCATATTTTCAGTGGTTACCGTAGTTCAATTTCGGAATACACTATTAATCTTCACGTCTCGTGCGAAAAACAGTCATTTTGCAACTTAAATAAATAGCTAGCTATTATATTGTAAAATTTCAAAGGTACCAATAACGCAGGGTAACACAAGCAAATAAGTAATTTATGGAAATTTATAGTTTAAATTAAAAAAAATATTATTATAAAATATGTGTAAAACTTAAAAATAAGACATTAATCTATTTATTTTTTCGCAAACTTTTATTGAAAATAGCATGAGATCCATGATCAATGTGTTTACATTACAAGATAGTAAAAATCAGAATACTTTAAATTTGAAGTTGTCACAACCCTAAAACCAAACAAATTTTCTCATCCCAAACTTGCTTTCATCCATATTCATATAATATGTTTCTACATATCAACATCCGTCAAATTGTTCCACTCTCATGTGTGTCTCTCACTGTCTCTCGGAAATCAATCATTGCTATTCACTAAGGATGCAATGCCGATTACCAAGCCAAATGGATCCTCGATCCGTGACGCTCATTGCTTCCAATGCGGCCCTCGGCTAATGGCAATGTACATGCCTGAGCAATCTCTTTCCGTGTCACCATTCATTAAACACAATGGAAAACTAAACAAAACAATACAAATATCAGTCAACTAAATCCCTGTTTCGTCCCGGAAGATTTCATTTCATCAAAACTTTGACGCCGTGGAAAATGTGATATTAATTCCCCAAAACAAACTTCCTATTACACGGAGAAATATATTACTTTTCATTGATATAAAATCATAACATTTGCAACATCAAGCGTTATTCTTTTATTTTCACTCACTTCAAACTGCGTGCTCTCGAACTCAGTTACTTTTAAAATGAAGTTTGTCATAGTATTCAGAGTCGCTTTATTCTTACTTGACCTTTTAAGTGAATCAGTGACAGTCATTTTGCATGAGAAAATAGATTCTTTTAAAATATAATCTGCGAGTTTTTCTGACAGATTTTTTTTTTGATTTTATGGTTTTGGTAATCATTAAACTTAATCTAAATATGTGTTACAAGTAGATCTAATACTATATTCCGAACTTGAACCACGATAATCGTGGTTATTTTTTCAGTAACCGGTTGTATTTACGGAACACGGTTGCTGAAAAATTTGGTTACTTTTCCATAACCAAGCTAATCGCGCTAAATCGGCAGTTATGATGCGGTTACATTCTGATGTATGACTGATAAGTACTTGCGTGTACGTATCACGAGTTTAAATTTAATTTGCTTTTGTCTCCATAGATTTCCAACTACAGTAAAAATTTTGAAATATGTCCGGTCAAGGTCATCTGTATCATGAACGAATTAACAAATTGCCATACATTTATCTCTTTCCTTTGCAAAGGCTATAAAGCATGTGCGATAAGGATAGATAGAACACGCTTGTCTTTCAAAAATTCATATTGTTTCGACTAAGTTAGGACATTCCACTTTAAAACGATGCTCGTTGTTGATAATACTTTCGCTGTAACGTAAGTTTATTTATTATTTCAGATAAATTACCTTAATTCATAGCCGCACGAATAACGTTATTTTGTGTCAGAGTCACTGACACTGACATTGTGTCAGTATCTTATTTTTCACATATTTGGTTTTACATTTGATAATAAACTTACCAGTTGACTTATTTTTGAATTTTGAATGCTTTTACTGTAACATATAATTTTATAATAATAAAATAACAGTAGTATCTTATGTACCCTCATAAAAACTAAGCAAACGACACTACTGAATTTGTCATAATGCGTGAAACAAAAATCTGAATTCATACAATTCGTAGACGACCTTGATCGGACATCTTTCAAAAAATTTACTGTACATTAATTTGACAAGGTGAAGTTAGCTGCTATCTGGTTGCCAAAGTTTAAGAGAAAAGTGTTCTGTTTTTCCAGCCCGGTGTCAGTAAGATTGTAACCGCGGTTAAACCGTAACCATTTTCAGTGTGTACAGTAGTTCAATTTCGGAATACACTATTAGTATATATTTAAAGTTTTGTTAACCAAAGATGATTCAAGGTCATTTTTTTAATTATGAGCCTTCTGATATAATATTACTTGCAGTTACAGATAAATTCATTGCATTTCGTACCAATAGGCGTAAAACACGAAATATTATGGATACATTGTAAGTGAAAAAATAAATTTAATTTAATTGATTTTTATTTCTTTTTAAATAATGCTTTTTTCAACGTTTTATCTTCTTCACCTGTGTTTTTGTACAAAACAAAAATGTACACTTGACGTGAACCATAGAATATTAATTTGATTTAAATAGCAACGTCACTGGATAAATCTTAGAACAGAGGGCACTGTAGTAGTAGACATGTCTGTCACTTTTTTTTGTTTCTTGGAAAGTAATGCCTCCATTTATGTATATCTGTCACACCACATAAATTAAATAAACATACGTCAAATAGTCTTTCTAATACAAAATGTTGCTAAGCTATTATTATATAAAGTGCTGTGTATTCTTTCTTCGAACAAATGACCTTGAATAGTCATCTTTCGTAAACAAAACTGTACCTATTGTAGTACTTAATGCATACGATTCTTATGTACGTACCAATGGTGTTTTATTATCTGCGAAAAAAACATAGGTCCCTAAATATAGGCGAAAATGTAAATTTTACAGCTTTTTACCTCTCGCTAAGAGAGGTATTGGATTCATGCTAAAAATCGCATACCCAGATTTTATTGAATAAGCACGATTTAAGGTCCATAGAATCCGATTTTAACATTTTTACAATGATGTCTGTGTGTGTGTGTGTGTGTGTGTGTGTGTGTGTGTGTGTGTGGATGTGTGTGTGTGTATATGAGGTTGTTGGAGACACGATTTCTCAAATTCTATAAGACTAAAGACCTGTTTGACTACGGATTCCTCAATCTAACAGTAATGGGAAGAGTTGAATAGGTTCTGGTTATTAGAGAGTGTCTCTAATCACAATTCACAAATAATTAAAAGAAGATAATATTAATACAAAATGATTATTTATTTTTATATATTTTATATTGACAGTTTTTATTTTTATTTTATTGACAACTACAATAACATTTTATTATTTTTGGATAACTATGATTAAATAATATTTCAAATTGTTCTTCAATACTTCTTCTCAATCCAATTAAATTCATAAAATATTTTATCTTCTGTGCATTTATTGGTTTCGTTAAAATATCTGCTATCATTTCATTGGTTGGGCAATATTGAAATATAATTTCTCCAGATTTCTTCATATCTTTCATGTAGTGATACTTAACTGCAATATGTTTTGATCTGGACTTGAAATTTTCACAATCTAACAATTTTAACGTGCTTTGATTATCTTCGAAGATAATAACTTCGTCAACATCTTCTATTAAATCTTTTAACAATTTCTTTATCCATTGTAGTTCTTGACTTGCTTCGCTAAGTGATATATATTCTGCTTCTGTTGAGCTTAGTGATACACTTGTTTGCTTCTTACTATTCCATGAAATAGCGCTTCCATAAAGTTTCATTATGAAACCACTAGTTGATTTTCTGTCACTGTTATCACCAGCCCAATCAGCATCTGCATATCCTACTAATGTTCGTGTTTCATTCATATCTCCAAGTTGTAGTCTATAGCTTTAGTTTCTTTTAAATATCTAATTACTCGTTTCACTTCATTCCAATCTCTTTCATTTGGATTACTTATTTTTCGACTTAGTATTGAAATACTAGCTGCTATATCTGGTCTGGTATTTATTGATATATATAAAAGTGATCCAATTGCTTTTCTATAAATTTCATTGTTTGGAAGAAGTTTACTTTTCTCTTCATCTTTGAAGTAACCAATATCCAGTGGTATTTTAGAGGATTTAGCATCATCCATTTTAAATCTTTTTATTATCTTGTTAATGTAATCTTCTTGATGAATAAGAAATATTCCATTTTCTAATCTTTCAACTTCAATACCAAGATAATACTTTAAATTTCCAAGCATTTTAACTTGAAAATATTTTTCTAAATATTCTGTAAATTCATCAATATGCTGCTGATTATTTGCCGCAATAATTATGTCATCAACATATAAAAGTACATATATCTTTTCTTCTCCAATAATTCTTGTGTATAAACAGCAATCTGCATCTCCTCTTCTAAAACCATCATTTATTAGTACTTCATTAATTTTTTCATTCCATGCTCTTGCAGCCTGTTTTAAACCATATATGCTTTTCTTCAATTTGCAAACATAATTTGGATTTTCTTTGTCTTCAAATCCTTTAGGTTGTTTCATATAGACTATTTCTTTTAAATCGCCATTCAGAAATGCTGTTTTTATATCTAAATGTTGTACAATCATATTCTTCTTCCCACAAAGTGTCAATAACGTTCTAATTGTTGTTTGTCGTACAACTGGAGCAAAAACTTCGTCATAATCTTCCCCAAATTTTTGAGAAAATCCTCTTGCAACAAGTCGTGCTCGATAACGTATATTATTACTTGAAGGTTCTGTTTTTAACTTGTACATCCATTTGTTATCTACAACTCTTCTATTCCTTGGTAATGGTACTAATTCCCAAGTTCCACATTTCTTCATTTCATCTATTTCTTCTTGCATAGCTTTTAACCAATTTTGATTATTACTTGAGTGTAATGCATCTTCATAAGTTCTTGGTTCGTTGTTTTCTGAATTATTTTCTTCTTCTTTTTGATTATTTTCATCTTGTTTGTTAATTTTATATTCAGGTATTTCGTTTTCTACTTCTTCTATTAATTCCATATTATTCTGTTGAATATCTTGATTCTGCCTTGATTCTTCTTTATGTGAAATACCAACAATTATTTCATCTTCATTTTCAACGATATTTTCTTTATTTTCGACTATATTTTCTTCTTCATTGATATCTTCTTTTTCTATAAATTTTACATTTCGACTTATAGTAATTTTACATGTTTTAACATCAAGTAGACGATATGCTTTCGAGTTTTCGCTGTAGCCAACAAATTTCATTTTTACTGCATTATCATCTAATTTTCTTCGTTTTTCTTTTGGTACCAGTGAATACGCATCGCAGCCGAAAACTCTCATGTGACTTAAACTTGGTTTCTTCTTGTGCCATAATTCAAACGGTGTTTTCTCACATGCTTTAGATGGAAGACGGTTTTGAATATAATTTGCTGTTACTATTGCTTCTCCCCAAAATTTATTGTTTAGATTTGATTCAATGATCATACATTTTGCCATTTCCATCAACGAACGATTTTTTCGTTCTGCCACACCATTTTGTTCAGGTGTGTAAGGAGCTGTAAATTCTTGTTTAATTCCATTCTTCTTCATATATTCTTCCATTTGTTTCGATACATATTCACCACCACTGTCACTTCTTAATATTTTTACTTTCTTGTTAAAAGTTGTATACATTCGTTCATTAAATTCTTTAAATTTTTCTATTACTTCGTTTTTATGTTTCAACAAATATATGAATGAATATCGACTGTAATCATCAATAAATGTCAGTATATATCGATTTCCTCTTGGTGTTGACATCTGCATCGGACCACATAAATCTGAATGAACTAATTCTAGTATTTCATTTCTTCTATTTTCAGTTTGTTTAGGGAAACTTTTCTTAGCCATTTTACCTCGTAAACAGATTTCACATAATTCATTTTTCCTTTTCCCAACAATTTTTACGTCATCTGTCAAAGATTTAGTTTCTAATAAATAAATTGCTTTAACATCACGATGACCAAATCTTCTGTGTAACAAATTGATATCACATTTTTCAGCCTTTTTATTTATCATCATCAATTTGTTTGCAATATTCAATTTATATAAATTATTTTCCAATATGGCTTTTGTTATGATTTTTCCATTTTTGATAATTCTACATTCATCCTTGTCAAAATATACAATATATCCATTTTGTGCTATTTGTCGTACAGACAATAAATTTCCATCTATTTCTGGAATATAAAGTACGTTTTTTATATGACATTTTTGAGACTTACAGTTTTCATCTAGAATTTCTATCCATCCACTTCCACGACCTTTTGATTTTAATAATGTTCCATCTGCCAAATAAACATTTTCATTCACATTATGATCCAACGTGTCAAAAAATTTAATATTACACGACATGTGACAAGTTGCAGCTGAATCAATGTACCATGATTGTTTTGATGAAGGTGTCAACTTAAAACATACTTCACCATATTCTTCATTCGTCTCTTTATTTTCTTCATTATATATCTTTTTGGCAGTATGTGATGCTTGTGGTGATTTGTCTTTATTATTTATGAAATTTCTAGTTGTCCTGTTTTTATTATTTTTATTGAACCAGCACTGATCTTTAAAATGACCTTTTCGTTTACAATAATTACATATTTTGTCGGTGATGTGACTAGTCTTCTTTCTGAAATTTATATTTGCTTTCATAGCAGATTGACTTTCTTCACATTTGTTTTCTTTTCTTCGATTACATTCTTGAATTAAACGTTCTTTAACATTTTCAACTGTTAAATCTGCTTCAGGACGTGATTCTAATGCCATTACAATTGTTTCGTAGCTCTCTGGTAAACTACTTAACATGAAAGCAACTATTAAATTATCAGCTAATTCTTCACCCATAGCTGACAATCTATCTATTAAATTTATCATTTCTACTAAATGGGATTCCATATTGTTTTCGTCTGTTAGCTGTAATCTACAAAGTTTTTTTAGTAACATTACTTTATTAGATAATGTTGCCTTTTCATGATACTTATTTAATGCTATCCAATAATCATGGGCTGTTTTAAGTTTCTTTACATGAATAAGTTGAGAATCATCAATTAATAATCCAATCATTGCTCTAGCTTTATTATCTTTTGATTCCCATGTAGAATCAACATTTAATGGTTTTTCATTTTGTACAATGTCCCAGAGATCTTCCTTCATAAGCAGAAGTTCCATCCTGTATTTCCAGGTGCCATAATTGCTATTATTCAACCTTTTAATTGTAGCTTTAATATCATCAGTCATCATTTTAAAAATATTTAACTTTTTTATTTACTATTATTTGCTATTATTACAGGCCCATAACCTATTAGAGAGTGTCTCTAATCACAATTCACAAATAATTAAAAGAAGATAATATTAATACAAAATGATTATTTATTTTTATATATTTTATATTGACAGTTTTTATTTTTATTTTATTGACAACTACAATAACATTTTATTATTTTTGGATAACTATGATTAAATAATATTTCAAATTGTTCTTCAATACTGGTAACAATTAGACAACCGGAAGTGGTAGTTTCTAAAAAAAAAAATCTAAATATTATTTTTTGAAAATTTGTTACTACAAATATTAAAGATAATTAAATTCTCAATCCAACACACTTAATTTTTTTATTATATCTCGTATAGGTTTGGAGATATAGTATATAATAATATAGAATAATCTATTGTAATAAATCTCGTTGCCCGAAAAACATTTGCGATATTTAAATTTTTGTAATTGACATGTAAATGCAAAATGTCAGTGTCAGATTTTTCTGGGAGGTAAGAGTACATTTAATATATATTATTGTATTATTAATTAATTATATATTTAAATTACAGATATGTTAATATTACATATATCCTTAAGAAATACCGTTAATACCGTCAATGAATTTGAAGAATTTTGAACATAATAGAATAGTAGGATAAAATTTCTTATAGAACGAAAGAAGAGAAACAATTTCAATTATTTGTGTGTACTTATAGGGCGCAAGCAGACATGTGACTTTGTTGGCCTTGGCAAGCAGATGAGGATCCGTGTCAGAATGACGGCTACTAGTTTTTACATAGATGTCACAATTGTCATATGTCATAATTTTTCATTCAAAATTTCAAAATGTTCTGATGTTTATTTTTCATCCATTAGTATGGAATATACTTGTCGAGGAAAATAATCCACATGGATTTGGAAAATGTTTCGAATTAAAACTTATGATACTTGACACCTATGTATATTACTAACTCTCATTCTGACACGGACCCCCACATCTGCTTGCCAAGACCAACAAAGTCACATAACTGCTCGCGCCCTATGCTACATAAAATGAAAATGGCGAGAGGTATTGTGCTGGCCACAACAGATTTTTATTTTTGCAAATAACTTTCAAGTGTAAAGTAATACTACACACCTTTAAAGCACTTTTTATGTTCTTTTCAATGGCAATGACCAATCTTTTTATCACTGTTGGTTTTCGAGTTATGTCAAAGATTTAATTTTTATATGGATGCCATATTTGATAGTTACATCATACATTTCTTTTAACTTTTCAACGATGTCTATGTTCATTTGTTTAAAACTGCACAAATGCAACAATAATTCAATTTATAGGATAACAACAAATTTAATTAGAAGCACAAACAGCATCTTTGAATTTGTTTCCATTTATGTCGTGTGATATATTTATTTATTTCCGAAGCTAGCAACCAATTTTGGTTTCATCAGCCGTAGATGACAGCTGTCATTGCGTGAAGATAAGTAACCTAGGTTTCTTTTATCATAAATGTTAATATTAATTTGAATCAATAAATTACAAAACGTTAATAATTTAATAATAAAATAATTTATAAACTTCCATTTTATATATTATGTAAAAACAAACGCAATTATCAGTAATAATTGCTTTTGTAATTTCCCAATGGAGAGTTATACAGAGGCATGGAGGTAGGGATAATATGGAGGGAGTATTTGTAATCACTAGTGAAGTCGATTGCTGTCAATTGTGAGTTGCAATGTTTTTGTACGTCGACGTTTGTTGGAGGAGCGTTTGCCGTTTGCCACTTATTGATATATTTCGTGTTTTTATATTGGTTTTTCGTTAGATGTTTTGCGAATCCCCACTACAGTGTGTACTAATACCGTACCAGCGTCCGTCCCCACCGGGTTGCATCCCACTTTTCTCTTTTCATATTATTCCTACCGCCATGTACAGAGGCATATTTTCGCGCTTCCATCTATTGATATTTTCCTTGGACTACCTACACTTATGACTCAGTTCACTCCGTTGCTGTTACAAACAAATCTCTGTCATGATGGTGACAGTTTCAAGATGGTGCCAAATACAAAGTGAGTGTATGGTCTTTGCAAACAGTTACTCTCGCTATTATTATAAATATTACATGACAAATGTGAAATCCGAAGACAAACTTAAGTATCAAAACACAAGTGACAGAAGACAGAACTTTAAAAAATGACGATAGTTTGTTTGTAACATGTACCTTGCTGATCCCCCAGACCAAACATAAATTAGACTCCGCATATTTATATTTTGATTATAAAGAAATAATTTCTGAAGAAAATTTAAAGGTTGCTCAATAATAAGACAGATATATAGTATTATATATTTATATATTATTATAGTTTTGAAAAACGAAGCATTGAGCAACACAATAGTTACGAGCATTTGTATACTAAGTGCTAGAGTATTCTGTAATTGTTTTTCTTATTGAAGAAAAATTTGGCAAATGAAAGATAGTTGGAACCGCATCTTTCTTTCTTTCTTAGTCGATTACCAAGGAAACAAGATTATTCGAAATGTCGAGAACACGAAAATAAAAGAATATTTTGACGAAACTCGTTTCAAAATTGTGCCTTGTTGATATATTGCATTCAACCATTCATCTCTTTTAACTGTATTCTTTGGCAACCTATACAATCTTTTTTAGTAAATAACACTTAACGGATTTATTTTTATAGGAAAACTTACAGATGTAAGCTTCTATTAGGTAAGCTTTTTTATATTTGATCGTTCATTACATATTCAGTAGCTATGAGCCATGATAAATATTTCACAGTTCAAGCAAAATATGAAACAAAAAGTATACACAAAAAAATTTGTTGTGGCCAGCACAATACCTCTCGCCACTTCCGTTTTTGGTTACATAAAATATATAGCGCGAGCAGTTATGTGACATTGTTGGCCATGACAAACAGATATGGGAGCTCGTGTCAGAATGACAATTAATAATTTTGTACATAGATGTCAAATGTCATAATTTTTCATTACAAATTTCAAGATTTTCTAAATTCACGTAGTTAGTTTGTAACACTTGGCCTAGACAAGTAGATATGGAGACCCTTGTCAAAATGACAGTTAATAATTACTTACATAAATGTCAAATGTCATAATTTTTCACGTGGTTCATTTGTCACCAGGAATGTGGAACTTACTTGTCTAGGAAAATAAACCACATGGAAATGGAAAATCATGAAATTTGGTTTGGAAAATTGACATTTGACATCTATGTATAAAATTACTAGCTATTATTCTAACTCGGGCCCCCATATTTGCTGTCAAGTCCAACAAAGTCACATGACTGCTCGCGCCCTATAAATTTATCATGTCTTTTCTTTATGTTTAAATTATTTTTATAATTTTAAATTTATTTTTTTTGTAAGTTTTCTCTTACACTTTTAAATGTTCGAATTTCTTCCAATTTCTTGGCGGGATTTCTAATGGGCATATGTATATAGCTACAATTTTAAATATTTAATTGTTATTATTGTTATACACCTAGAAATAGTAAACTTGCCAATATCACAGAAAAATTCTTCAATAATGTCAGTTAAACTTCTTCATTTAACGTAAAAGCGTAATTTGACGTTTTACCACTATGATGCCAAAAAAAATTCTAAGATTTAGTTTCAGATAAAATCTACATAAAACCATATTCGTACTATGACAAATTTTGAATCGGTTCTTATCCAATGTTATGTGTTTAGTTATAATAGACTTAAGATCAAGTTTTAGAATTGAGCTGTCAATACTGCCCAAATAAGTTTATGAACTACTGCTGGTTTTTGACACTGACATTTTTCTGTCATTTACAGCCATCTGATGTTAACTATGGACTTGTTTAGGCTCTGAAATTTTTAACAACAGATTATTTTATATATTACTTTTTTATCTCAATATATGGAAGATATAATAAAATTTTAAAATGTATCGTATAGAGAATTTTACGTTCATTAATACTAATAATAAAAAAAATTCAAAAAAATAATATTTAGATCTTTTTTAAGATACAACTACTTCCGGTTTTGCAATTGGTACGAAAACCTATTCAACTCTCCCCATTAATGTTAGACTGAGGAACCTGTAGTCAAATAGGTCTATAGTCTTATAGAATTTGAGAAATCGTGCGTCCAACAAACTCACACACATACATACACACACATACACACACACACACACACACAGACATCATTGTAAAAATGTTAAAATCGGATTCTATGGACCTTAAATCGTGTTTATTCAATAAAATAAGGATATGTGATTTTTAGCATGAATCCAATACCTCTCTTAGCGGCAGGTAAAAACATAAACACCTCACATAACCTTACAAAATCACATTCGAACGTAGAATAATAATAACTAGGTAGGCAACACGCTGTACAAAGCAAAATCCTCGTTTCCTCCTATCCCCACCTAACTCATTACCAATGGAATGGCTTCACAACAAACCATTGCGCTGTATAGGGAATGCGGCGTCTAATTTATATTTGGTCTGAGGCTGATCCCATACCTCGCCAATATGTTGTGAATCCGTTCAAGAATTTGAGATAGAGATATATTCGCATCGCTCACAAGCGGTAAGTGGTGCCCATGTGCGCATGCTTGTGAAACTAGATTATATTTCTTAGCGGCCAGGAATATTTCCGTATAAGTGACAATTTAATATTTAAAATTAAAAAAATAAATATACAAAAAAATATTAACTAAGTAAAGAATTATTATACATAATATGATCATAATAAATTAATATTATTTCTTACTACAGAGCGAAATTTAAAATTCAATGAAATTATGTAACTAACCAGATATTTTAAATTATATTAAATTATGTTTTATACAATTAGAATTTATTTTATCCAATTTTGACATTTTAAACTGTCATTATTAATTTCACAGGAACATTTATAAGCAACGGCTTATTTGCTAGTGAATGGAATTAATAGTTTTCATTATTTTTTACTACACGTTGTAATGCACAGGCATATAGATGATTCGTTTTTATTTTGTTAAAATTAAATTCATAATGATTTGTTATTATTTCAAAATTGTTGGCATTATTTAATTAAATTATTTATTTTTATTCATATAGGCAGTATGCAGTTGTTTTAATGATATATTTTGATTAATTGACATGTATCGAATTTCACTGTACTTGTATTGTTTGTGTCAAGTTGATTAAAAATTCATATTTTCAATATAAAATATTATCTCATTTCAAAATAACCAAGAGGTTATGGATCCAGAAAGTTTTGCATAAAAAGTATTATATATATATATATATATATATATATATATATATATATATATATATATATATATATATGTATAATATATATATATATATATATATATATACACATATATTTTCATTGTTGTAAAATATTTTTCAAAATGCCTCAAGTACGTACAGTTGGTCTCCCAAATATAAATAAGATAAAGGGCATGGAAGATTATAATAATTGGAAATTTGCCATGAAAATATTGATGCGGAAGAAACTGGTCTTACGTGACGGGTGAGGCGTATGGTGAAGGGAAAACTCCGGGCACAGAATACAGATACAGATGCATTGACTCTAATTTGCTTAAATATAGAGTCACATTTATCCATATGTTAGGAATTTAAGTAAAGCAAAAGATGTTTGGGATGACAGCAAAAATTTTTGAAGATAAAGGGCTTGACAGAAGAATAAATTTAATAGATGTGCTTTTAGATGAAAATTTTCAAAAGCATAATAATATGCATGATTATGTGATTTTGATTATGTCAATAGCACAGAAACTGACAGATATAGGAAAGAAATTGGATGATGACCTAATTGCTGTTATGATGTTACGAGGACTTCCAGATGTGTTTAATCCAATGAAGATTGCTCTTGAAAACTCAGGTGTAGAAATAACTTCCGAAATGGTTAGAGATAAACTTCTACAGGAAGAGTTAAAATCTACTAATAAAACCATAATCACAAAAGATGAGTCGGTTTTATTGACGAAGGGCAAATATAATGATTTCAAGAAAAATAAGATTTCTACTTGCTATAAATGTGTCCAAAAGGGTCCCATTAAATTACAGTGTACAAAAGGTAATACTAATGAAACTACGAGTAGATACAATTCATTGAACAGGTCAGGAAAATTAGAAGAAGATAAATCCGGAAAAGGAAAAGATTGGTGTTTTCTGACGGATTTAATAAATACTGATGGTACTTTTTGAGAGATGGATTAGTAAAAAGGATTTATTTTGAAGATTCTCAGGTTAATCCATGTGTTGCTTGTTTCGAAGACAAGCAACATCGTCAACCTTTTAAAAGTTCACATCGTAGAAGACAACAGAAATTAGAACTCAGTCATTCGGATCTTTGTGGTCCTATGTCTGAGACATCTATGGGTGGAGCTAAGATATATGCTTGTATTTATTTGTAGACGATTATACAAGAAAATTATTTGCATATTTTCTATGTTCAAAAAACGAGGTTTCTGAAACTTTTACAGAATTTAAGAATAAGGTTGAAAATGAGACAGGATGTAAAATTAAATGTTTACGTCCTGATAGTGGAACGGAATATATAAATACAGAATTTAAAAATTACTTAATAAATGTGGTATTTTACACCAGAGAACTGTCCCGTATACACATAAAGTCTGGAGTCTGAACTCCAGAAATGTTATTGGGCCGAAATGTGCTCCACCGCTGTATATTTGAAAAATAGAATTCCACACAGGTTGATAAAAAGAGTTCCTGAAGAATTGTGGACTAATGAAAAGATTGATTTGTCATTTAAAAGTATTAGGATGCTCAGCGTACGTACATATACTTACAGAATTACGTACGAAGTGAGATGCAAAAGTAAAAAAAAATCTGATGTGGCCAGCACAATACCTTCCGTCAATCCTGTGTATTATGTACAAATTCCGTTCATAAAATGTCTTGCAAAAGATTATAAATTTCCAGTAATATTATTTCATGCAAATGGCACTTGACACTAACATTTTCTTCTTCTTTAGCTTTTCCCATTCGTTAGGGGTCGCTAATTTTTATTTTTTTCTTCCATTCAGTTCTATTTTGCGGGTCATCCTCATGTCAAAATTTTTCATTCAAAATTTATTTTTTTGGTATTTTATGATTCCTTTTCTCGGCAACTGAATTCCACACCCCTGATAATAAATATACCACATGAAATAAGAAAATCATGAAATTTTGAATGAAAAATTACGACATTTGTCAGTTATAGACGTAATTCATAGCTGTCATTTTGACACGGGTCCACATATCTGCTTGCCAAAGTCAGCAAAGTCACGTCACTGCACTCGCCCTACACATAATTTTTTTTGCAAAAGATCCTATATTTCCAGTTAAATTATTTCATAAACAAATTATTCGCATTGCACTTGACACTAACATCTTCTTCTTTAGTTTTTCCCATTCGTTAGGGGGTCGCTATTTTTTATTTTCTTCTTCCACTAATTTTTGTTTTGTATGTCGTCCTCATTCAGTTCCTTTTCTCTCCTTTCATATTATATTTGGTCTTCCTATGTTTCTTCCAACTTCTGTTATAAGCTATTCATTCTTCCAATATACTCATCTCTCCTCATGACATGTTCAAACTAATGTAATCGTCTGTCTTATATATTTCTAAAAACGCCCAACACTAGAGTTATTTCCCTTATCCTTTCATCATTTACTTTTTATTGATATTGACATCTGTCAATTTGAATTACCTGAATATATTAGCAGTTTCCATGGTTAAGTTAGCACAGCTGGCTGATATATGAAATTTTATAATTATTACAATCTTTATAATTTTTTAACTCTATATCTGTTGAATAAATGAAATATAAAATGCAATCAAATCGTATAGAGAATAATATATTCTTTAAGTTATAATAAAATTTAACTGAGTTTTTCAAGAAAAACTGTTAAAATCTTCAAATGAGGATACTTCCGGTTGACCAATTATAACCAAAATCTAATCAAGTCTGCATATGGTTGTACGGAAGAGGAATATGCAAGAATTATAATTTTTGGAATTCTAGTATTGGAGATATCGTGCATGAAACTGCGGTCACATACATACACACACACACATACACACATACACACACGCACATACGAACACACACACACACACACACACACACACACACACACACATACAGACATCATCGTAAAAATAGTAACATCGTATTGTAAAGACCCTAAAACGTGCTTATTCAATGAAAACTCTCCACCGAATTTTTTGACCAAAGACAATACCTTCCTTATCTAGAGGTGACGGAAGGTAAAAACATATTATTGTGGCATATTGTGGGGTAACAAAAGGTTATAGACTTACAGATCCAAACAATCCAAGAAAAATAGTCAGGGCAATAATAGATGTTATTTTTATAGAAAATAAGGGTAAAGTAATTGCAAATAAAAAAAAAAATTGAAGATGATACAATAAAATAGACTCTCGATATACCAGAAGAGAGAAATAAAGAACCGAATGAGAAAAGATATTCACTAAGAAATCGAAAAGCTAGAGAATATCCCGATTATGTCATATCAAGCTATTAAAAGTGAGGTTGAGATTGATCGTATTACTGTAAATGAAGCAATAAAAGGAAAAAACAGTGAAAAATGGTAAATAGCTATGAAAGAAGATTATACATTTTTTCAAGAAAACAATATTTGGATGCTCCTAAAAATGCTAAATTTGTGGATAACAAACGGGTTTTTAAAACAAAAGTTGATTCGAAAGGAAATGTTCGTTTCAAGGCAAGACTGGTAGCAAAAGGTTTCACACAGTATGTATCACCAGTTGTACGACGTTCATCAATTAGACTTTTATTTGCCTTAGCTACACAATATGATTTAGATATACATTACTTTGATATAACTACTACTTTTTTACATGGAGAACTTGAAGAGACAGTTTTTATGAAACAATCAGAAGGATTTATAGAAAAAAATTCTGAAAAGACAGTAAGTTACTTAAAGAAATCTATTTATGGGCTAAAGCAATCTTCAAGAACATGGAATGAAAAGGTAAATGATATTTTGTTACAAATTGGATATAGAAGTTTAGAATCTGAACCTTTTATATATATATACATCTCTCTATCAATTTGACTTCCGTACATAGAAACATGCATTTGGCGTCTATGGGAAATACTGGTCCTAGGCGTCTACTTCTTCGAGTATATAGAATGTTTCACCCCACCTAATAATGTGAGCATAAGGATATTTCGAAAAATTCGTATTTAAAGAAAACAATATACACGTATATTTGACTTCCGTACTTTATACGGGTTTTTGCCGTCCCGCGTATATTTTTGTACGTATTACTGACAATTTGGCGTCCAAAATTAATATACGTTTACAAAAAGATATCAATCGGGCATCCTGCACTGTTGCCAAATATTGTGTACTGTAGCACCAACATGGAATACGAACATGGTCGTCTAACATGGGATCATGATTTTTTTTAAATTATATTTTTTATTAATATTTTGAAAATTATTTGTTCAAATTTGATTTACATGCAATTCTTCAATTAAATCAAATAAAACAAAATTCGTTCTGCATGTTTAATAAAATGGGTGTGCAGATATATATTTAAACGCCTTATGTGCAAAATATTTTAACATTGCTACGTAAATGTCACATATATTTGTTATTTTATTAAAATAAATAATTTTGCTCTTCCTCTCTGTGGTTTTGTCTTTTTTATCTTCCGTTACCTTAGGTAAGGAAGGTAATGTCTTTGGTCAAAAATTTCGTTTTACTATTTCTACGATGATGTCTGTATATACTCGTATGTATGTGTATATGTGTGTGTGTGTGTGTGTGTGTGTGTGTGTGTGTGTGTGTCTGCATCTCTCTGTGTGTGTGTGTTTGATTGTGTGTGTGTGTGTGTGTGTGTGTGTGTGTGTATGTTCGAAAAATGTTCTCCGATAATTCCAACAACTGCAATTCCAAAAATTATAATTCTTTCATTCTTTCCTTTTGTACGTCCGTATGAAGACTTGATTAAACTTTAGCTATAATTGGTACACCGGAAGTACTCTGACTTGCAGTTCTTAAGAGTTTTAAAAAAAAACAGTTAAATATCTCTTTTTGACATTTTATGTTATCACAAATATTATAGATATATGTACGATTTGATTAATTTTTTTTTCTTTATATTCAATGTATTTGGAGATGAAAAATTATAAAGAAATTAATATTCATAAATCTTGCAACCTACGTTGCTGTAAGCACAATGGAAATCAAATAGAAACAGTATATGTTAGTAATTGACAGATGTCTGTGTCAAGTATAATTTGCATAGTTTGTGAAATAATTTTACTGGAAATATATAATCTTTTGCAGGACACTACCTTGTCTGTGAGTAATTTATATAAAATACATAGAATAGACGGAAGGTCATGTGGCCACATCAGATTTTATACAAATTTATGTCTGCTTCCGACATACTGAAAATTTGAATTAAAATAACCAAATGCTTTTAGAATAGGTTAACATACTTGCACTGGGGTTTAGAAGATTTAGTATATTTTTTGATTGTTTTACAGCCACAAATTAAATATTTAGTTTAGGTGTTCCTAAATAGATACAAGTTACAAGGTTCCTTTTGAAACAAAATTTAACCGTAGGTACATGAATTATTAAATAAATATTATGATATAAGGACTATTTAATATATGTATCGCAACGTCTGACGCTTAGTCGAAAAATATGAAATTGATTTTCTAATAAATTAAAAATATTGACTGGCATTCTGAGCACCCCACTAAGAAGACTGAAGTACTTATATATTATATTAGCATATTTGCGTAAAAAATCGCTTGTAAAATTGGATGATAGGAATAACAATCATTATTTTTATTTAATAATTACCTACTAGTTTTCTCACATGTTTCATAAACATGTTTATATGTACCTCAGCGTATAAGATATAAAAGAAATATTTTTTTGTTCCATATCTCAAAAATATTATTCACATTGGTACATATATGTGTCATTTGCAAGTAAGAAAACTACCATCCATATTTCAAGCATTTTGATCATATTAAATATTTGTTTTGTCAAATTAAGTTTGTCTATCCTATAATAACAGTATTTTTTAATGAAATGTATATGTGTATCACATGTAATATTTAACGCTGTTTTTGCTACACCTTAACTTATATGATCGCAGTTCAAAAGACAGAAATAAATTTTCAAATTTATTTTTGATACAAATTACAATACAGATTTTGAATTTTTAAAATACTGAACTTTTTATTTCATTATACACCAATAAAATTTAAGCAGCAATAATGTTGCGAAGTGCTATGCACATCTCTACATAGTATAAAACTAGTGATACACCTTGGCTTCACCTAGGAGAAATATTGAATTTACCTCCAAACGTTTTATTTAACCGAGATCTTATAACATTTTGCAGAGATAAGTCGGCCGGGTGAGCGCGCTTCCAATAATATTTCCGCAACTCTAAATACCGTATTTTAAAATTTTATATTTAAGTAATTTTCAGTTTTTATCCGATAGTGTTCTAAAGTTGTTAACCATTTTTTATATTCTTGTCTATTTTAAATTTATTTTAACCTAATTGTATGTCATTATTTATTTTATCTCATTTATTCTTCTATTCAATTCTGAGGAATGTTTTATCTATAATTTAATATATTGTGTTTTCTATGTAATGACATCCTAAAGAGACATTGATTAATCTTGAAGATGGTTATTGTAATGACAGAAACGTTGGTGTAATATCAATAAATTTTCTTCACTCAGGTTCATAATAATATATAAAAATAATTTGGGCGAGGTTTTTCTTTATCAGTAATAAATGCTTATGATTATTTTTTATAAATGTTTATCGAGATGTTTATAAAATTATTGTAGTAGCAGGTGTAGATGTATTTTAATACATAATTGTGTAATAAAAAATAATTTTAAATTTTACAAGTCACGCATTCACAAAATACTTATAACAGTATAATAACGTGCGAATGGAAATGCACGAGTAATACGATATTACTTTCGAGCGAGATATTTTTTAGACGATTATAAAAATAAAGTATTTTCAAGAATTTTGTTTCAATTGACAATACTTACTATTTTCATTTTTTCAATTAATCTACCATAGCAACAAAGAAAGCAAAGCTACCTGGCTATGTTGATTTGGTATTTAAAGTACCTACGTGTGACGAGCTTAAAAGCACGACACGAAGCGTAGTGTTTCTTTTTACGTTATTTATGCTTTGTAAGCACTTATGCCCGTATATTATAGGCTATTTTCTTATACCTGCATTTTATACCTGATTTGCGAATTCGGACAATAATTTAATCAGTCTAATAATTATTTTACATCTGTTAAACTGAAAAACTCGAAATTACTTTCCAGCATAATGAAAATTAATTAAAAATTGTTTAAATTATTTAGTATTTTTTAAGATCCAAAAATAATTTCCTATTTCGCGTTTACAAAGTTTCATATACCGAATGAAGAAAATCTAATGTGGTCAACACATTACCTGCCGTCAATTTTATATATTTTTAAATCCTTCTTGCAAAAGATTATATTTTTAGTAAAATTATTTCACGAACATATTTGACCCTGACATCTGACAATTAGTATAATTTGAATATACAAATTGTTTCCATTGTGATGCTGCATAGACTGCAAGATTTATGAAACTTAATTTCTTTATAATTATTTTTCTCTTCCAAATATAATGAAAAATTGTAACCATGTAATATAATATTCGTTAATGTTTATAATAAAAATTATAATCAAAATCTAATCAGCTCTTCATAAGGGTATACAAATGAGAAGTACGTAAAAAATTGTAATTTTTGGAATTTGCAGTTATCGAATAAGATTATCACACACACACATATACAGACATCATCGTAAAAGTAGTAAAATTGTATTCTAGGGACTCTAAAATGTACTTATTCGTTAAAAGCGGACTATGAATTTTTTGACCAAAGACAATATCTTTCTTATCTAAAGGCGACGGAACGTAGAAAAAATAATTCATTTAAAATTTGTCATTGTCATAAAATCTTTTTATCAAAGAAGTTATTGCATTCCTATATGACACAGTAACAAAATATCGGAACAATAAATAAATATAAAACTATTTTTCATGTTTTAATGAATAAACTTTCGTCGTTTATATGTGGAAAAGATTTTTTTTAATTAAGAAAATACGTTCTTAACCTTCGAGTTCTCAAAAACTAATTATTTTATAAAAGTACATTATTTCTGCAAATTATGTTTATAAAAAAACAAAATACTATGGAAAATAATAGACATCTTTATAATTTTACTCAGTGTTGACTAAATTCTTTAAAAATAATAATTTCTCAATATAATATTTGATTATGCTATCATAACTAATTCAGGTTCATATTCTTTAAACATTTAAAGTGAAGAAATACTGAAAACTAAACGCATGAGTTACATATGCCATGTTGCCAAGTGTATGGACGTCAAATTGGCGGTGATTTTCGATTTTCAATATACGCCGGCGTATATTATGATGCGACGACAGCGCCACACACGGAATTTCGATGAACTAAATATACGGCTGTTAACATCAAAACAGTCATTTGACGTCCAAAATAAAAATTTGCAGGTAGACCCCCTACATCACGTAGATGCTAAAAATGTGAGAAAAACTGATTTGTAATTTGGCGTCCATATTCGGACGTCACTTTACGAAGGACGTCAAATTGTTGAGGATCTGGCAATGTACGGACGTTCGGTTGTTAGACTGATGAATATATATATATATATATATATATATATATATATATATATATATATATATATATATATTGTGACAATTTGCAACGCCACTGTCACGGTTTTTTACTTGCAAAAATTCTTAAAGTTAAAATTTATTAAAAATTATTTTTTGTACCATTGTTTGAGTACCGGTGTTTCTCACAGCTGTAACTTTCAAGTTCATATTTGCGCGGAGCGACATCTCATCTTAGTATTGTGCGATACGACTTTATTAATTTATTTAAATTCAAATGTTTTCGGTTCTATTTCTCTTTGTTTCATTTTGCATTACTATTTTTAACTACTGCAAAATTTTATTTTGAAATTACTAGCACTAGAAAATATTTTTTATTTGATTAGTTCGCATATTTGACCTATGAGGGTAGCCTAGGTATAAAGAGTGCTGCGCATTCGATTGAGGGACTTTCGTTTTTGTTTTTCGACCGTGGAGAGTCGACCGTTGAGCTTGGCTTGCGGAGAAAGTCAAGATGGCGCAACTAAGAGAATTCTAGTGAAAATATTTTGTCTATTTCTTTTGTTCCTATTTTTTTAAATTTGAGTTTACTGGCGTCAACCATAGCAGCAATGGGTGAGTTACTCGAATTTTATTTGTAGTTTTTTTATTTGATGAGGTTATTTTTTTGTAAAGCCATGTGGTTTTCAGTTTGGGTTGGCCCAATTGTTTGTAGTTCGAGTAACTCTACTACGATATTGGTGTGGTTTGCAGGACTATTTGTTAGTTTACTTTTTTTTGTAGAAGATTAAATTTCATGAATTTATGGTAACTTTTTATATTCATGCTTGCTATGTTTTTCACTAGACTTCTCTCAGCTGTTCCCTTATATTTTTTCTTTTTGGCTTTTTAGATTAAATTTAATTTTCAAAATTTGTATAGAGTCTTACGCTACCGTGGAAGTATTTTTTAGTAATATTCTGTTTAAATTTATCCCGAGCTTATTTAACCGGTTAAGGCTCCAGTTCCCTGGGTCATCGCACCCATTCAATTTTGATATTGTCCATTTTTTTTTGTAATATTCTGTTTAAATGTTTCCCTAGCTAATTTCTCGTGATGGCTCTAGGCCATTAGGGCTAATTTTTTAACTCTTTCATTTTGTTTTTGCCATTTTTGTATTTATGCGTAAATGTATTCCTTCACTGCCCTATCCTTAATCCTGCCTGTCTGAACGTGGTGTGATTGGTTAGATTGGCGGCCATCTTTGAGTTATCCTGTCGGATTACGGCTTGGACGTGTTCCCCTTGAGAGCCGGATTTATTTTCTACGCTTTTTATTTTTTTTTTTGTCGTGATTCACAAATCTTGTGTTGAGTATGCTTTTTTTATTGTTGATTTGGCACGAGCCGAGCGGAAAAATCACAGTTTGGACTAGCTTCCCCTTTTATAACTGGATATATTTTTCGACGCTTATTTTTTTCGTGCAAATCTATTTTTTGAGTATACTTTTTTTGTGATTTGTCACGAGACCAGCGGGAAATGTGTCTGCCAGGATATAAGATTATTCGAGCGCGGTTTTTAATTTTATTGTAGTTTTTTACTGTTGCTTTGCCGCGCTTCTAATAATTTTTTTTTGACTGCAGTCGAACCCATTCCAGTTTCCTCTTTGTTGTGTCTCATTCTTTCATTTTTTGTTGAGTTTAAGTTTTGGAATTCATTTGTATAACGCCTGACGGGGTACAGAGCGCCCTTAAAGTTTGTGTACTTTTATTTTGTAATACCCACGTCCTTCAGACGATTCTGTCATCCCATTCTCGTTCGAGATAGTCAGCTTTTACTTTAGTTGGGCTACATCAACCACAAGGATAAAATTCGAACCCCGACCTCTGCTTCCGCTACAACCCGTGAGCTGCCAGTGCATTTGTGTGCGACACCGGTAAGTAGCCCTTAGCAAGTGTCACAATAAATAAATATATATATATATATATATATATATATATATATATATATATATATATATATATATATATATATCGCTCCATTTATAGAAGAAGGTCACAACTCAAAAATGAAGAATTTTCAGTACAGAGGTTAAAAGATTTTACGCTGTTTGACGTAGTTATATTTATTAAGCACTTTATGCAGGCTAAATGCTTATTGATTTTTTTAGTGTAATAAGGTGTTGCAAGTAGCTTGTAATGTGAAATTTCTCTATAGGATAATAAATTTTTGAAATTTGAACACTTGTGTCTTTCTTCTAAATAAAAAAAAAAAACACAAAATTCACTGATTTTGTACATACTATTTGTCATATATTGAAGTTGTGACATTCTGTGATATAAGATTAAGCAATAATTTTAAAAATGATACAATAATATGAAGCGAGGATAAATAAAAAAATAACAGAAATTATTGTATTTATTTATTATTAAAACTGCTTGTTGATTCGGTAGCTTCGATATTTGATTCCATATTTTGATGGGAGAATGAATGTTGATAGTTCAAATTACTTGCTATTGACTCAATATATTCTTCCTTAAAATCAACGCTTCCCGACGCATTGGTTCGTTCCCTATTTTTTTCTAAACCCAACTTTAGTAATAATTTACCACGTTCTCCCATATTTGTGGAATCTGAGTCAGTAAAAAATAGTTTTTAATTAAAAACCGGCTAAAATTGTAATACGCTAAGTAAAAAAAGCACAAATTTGAACTACATTATAATACACAGTGATAATAAAGCTTGCAATAATATTCTTGTTACTTAAACTATTCCATAGAACAATGACACAATTTAATTTACAGCAAAAATTAGTATAGTTTTATAGACAAAAACGTCATATTATTTTAAACTATTTTGTAGAAAATAGACACAATTAGTTTTTACCTAAAATGACAGTAAAGAAAATATCGCATTTAACAATTCTATAACGACACAATTGTTGATATGACGTTCTTCCATAGAATCACTTCCACGCTTCTATTGTACTTATAGAAACTATTGGTGTACTGACGTTCTTCTACGAAAATAATACAAAAGCAACAACCCCATTCGCAAATAAACTGAAAACTGACGTTCTTCCGCATACAATATTTTTCGGTATAGTCAGTTACCAAAACGACACTAACGCCATCTCTCCATAATATAGTGAGTTATCACTTGTGACGATGTTTCACATAAAAATTGAATGTATTATTATTAGTTAGCACATGTTATACAATTTTTTGAGTTGTGACCTTCTTCCATAAATGGAGCGATATATATATATATATATATATATATATATATATATATATATATATATATATATATATATATATATAGCATGTATTAGTTTATATTGTTATCCAACCATTTGTATTAGCTAAGAGCTATATATCAAATAAATAATTATTATTATTATATAAGATAATCTGTTGTAATAAATCTCACAGCTCAAATAATACCATGGAAACTAATTCAAAAAATAAAATGATTGTAACTGACAAATAAATGTCAGTGTCAGAAATCCGGAGACATTACTAAAGACTTTCTCTGGGAAGTACATACATATATTATTTCTTATTGTATTAATAGTTAAATATTTAAAATTATAGGTATATTGCATGTACCCTTTAGAAATACTGTCAATTCCGACAACGAATTGGAAATATCTCGAAAAAATAGAAGAGTAGGAAAAAATTTCGTCATAGAATAAATTAAAAATTTAAAAATCTAAATATAAAGAACAGGTATGTGTAGAATTTTTGGTGTAGAGTGTAGGTATACAAGAAATATTAAATACAATACATACTTATGTAATGAAAAACCGAAGTGGCGAGAGGTATTGTGATGGTCACAAAAGATTTTTTTATATTTAAATTTAAATATTCATAAGGATAATTTTTAGAAATAGAAAAAAGTTTTACATTAGAAATATTACAGTGATCAAATTAGCCAGCATTTTTCGCATCTTGGTTTTTCCTATTAGTTTCAAATGCTAATATAATATATCGATGTTTCTAGAATTGCGAAGATATTTAATTGTCCATGTTTGCATTTGAATAGCAGGAAGAAGTGTATACAAAGACCAAGATCGAAAGGGAATCTGAAGTTTGTTTCTTTCCTTTTTCTTTAAAAGTTAAATTTTTATTTTGACACTTATGTAGACATATGGCAAATGTCATAGAAATTTTATTATTTTTAAAGTTAATTCTTCCTGTGTAATGTATGAATTCGAATCTGTCTTTGATCTAATGAGAACAAATTCTTGTTTAGTATTCATAATAATATTTTTATAATCTTCAGCGAAACTGAGAATCGTGTTCAGAGGTATTAGCACATTAAAATGACCTGTATTATTAGTAATAAAAGATGCGCCCCATCCAGCATTTTCGAGTGTTCTCTTTTGTCCATGATATGAGCAGTATCCGTTTATTGTAGATGTCATTCACACATTTTTACATCTATCAATCTCAATTCCATTCAGTTCATAACGTATCTCGTCAAGCAAGTATGCGATGCCATTACTCATAAAAGTTGAAATTGCAGCCGGATGCGATCCAGTCTTTTTTATGGTGGATTTATACAGCGTAAGCCGTAACGTAACGTACCGTAACGTAGCGTAAAGAATAAATCATTGCGAACAAATGTGATAATTTATACAGACGTAAGCCGTAACGAGACGTACCGTGCTGTAATGTGTCCAAACCCAAAGATCGCAAACTCTTATTTTTCTACGTTACAGCACATTATGATACGTTCCCATATTACGATAATTATTACAGCCCTGTGCTATAGTCCGTTTTTGTGTAGCTAATATATGTCAATTAGCTAATTTATTAAATAGAAATAAATATAAAAAAATCTGTTATGGCCAGCACAATACCTCTCGTCACTTCCTTTTTACCTTCCGTCACCTCTAGGTAAGGAAGGTATTGTCTTTGGTCAAAAAATTCGGTGGTTAGTTTTCATTGAATAAGCACGTTTTAGGGTCTTTACAATACGATTTTACTATTTTTACGATGATGTCTGTATGTGTGTGTGTTCGTGTGTGCGTGTGTGTGTGTATGTGTGTGTGTGTCCCCGCCTTTTCGGACACGATATCTCCAATACTAGAATTCCAAAAATTATAATTCTTGCGTATTCCTCTTCCTTACAACCATATGCAGACCTGTTTAGATTTTGGTTATAATTGGTCGACCGGAAGTACCCTTATTTGAAGATTTTAATAGATTTTCTTGGAAAACTCAGTTAAATGTTATTATAACATAAAGAATATATTATTATCTATACGATTTGATTGCATTTTATATTTGTTATTCAACAGATATAGAGTTAAAGAAGAATAAAGATAATAAATTTGATATATATTTCATAATTCAGCCAGCTATGCTAACTTAACCATGGAAACTGCTAATATATTCAAGTAATTCAAATTGACAGATGTCAGTATCAATAAAATGTAAATTAGTGAAAGAAAAAGGGAAGTAACTCTAGTGTAAGAAGTGTCTAGATATAAGAGAGACGATTACATTGGTTTGAACATGTTATGAGGAGAGATGAATATATTAATAGAAGGTGGAAGATACATAGGAAGACCAAATATAAGATGAAAAGACTGTATTGCAGAAGACTTGAGAGAGAAGGAACTGATTGAGGACGACACGGAAAACAAAAATGAGTGGAAGAAGAAAATAAAAAATAGCGACCCCCTAACGAGTGGGAAAAACTAAAGAAGAAGATGTCAGTGTCTAGTGCAATTTGCATAGTTTTTTTATGAAATAACTTTACTGGAAATATAGGATCTTTTGCAAGAAAATTTATGTATGGGGCCGCGTGCAGTAACATGATTTTGCTGACTTTGGCAAGCAGATATGGGGACCTGTGTCAAAATGACAGCAATTAATTATGTCCATAACTGACAAGTGTTATAATTTTTCAATCAAAATTTCATAATTTTCTTATTTCATGTGGTTTGTTTGTTATCATGAGTATGGAATTCAGTTGCCGAGAAAGAGAATCACATAATACCAAAAATTTAGAATCTTTCGCAAGAAAATTTATGTATGGAATTTGTACATAATACACAGGATTGACGGAAGGTATTGTGCTGGCCACATCAGATTTTTTTGGTTACATAAGTATAGAGCGCGAACATTTATGTTACATTGTTGGCATTGACAAGCAGATTTGGGGGCCCGATTCAGAATGATAATTAGTAATTATGTACATATATGTCAAATGTCAGAATTTTTCATTAAAAATTTCAAGATTTTCTAAATTCACGTAGTTAATTTGTCACCAGGAGTGTGGAATTTACTTGTGGAGGAAAATAAACCACATGGAATTGGATACTAGCTATCATTCTGACATGGGCCCCCATATCTGCTTGTCAAGGCCAACAAAGTCACTTGACTGGTCGCGCCCTAATGTATTTAACATTTCTTGTATACATACACTCTACAACAAAAATTCTACTTATATCTATTCCTTATATTTAGATTTTTTAAATTTAAATTCATTCTATGAAGAAATTTTGTCCTACTCTTCTAATTTTTCGAGATGTTTCCAATTCATTGTCGGGAGTAACAGTATTTCTGAAGGGTATGTGTAATATACCTATAATATTAAATATTTAACTATTAATACATTAAGATATAATATAATGTATGTACTTCCCAGAAAAAGTCTTCAGTAATGTCTCCGGATTTCTGAACATTTTATCTGTCAGTTACAAACAATTTAAATTTTCAACTATTTTCCATGGCATTCTTTCGACTGTAATTTTTTTTTTTATATATTATATTTCTTTTATCTGTAAATTTATAGAATATATAATAAAATATTTAAATGTATCAGATAGAGAATTTAATTTTCTTTAATATTACCAAGAAAAAATTTCAAAAAATAATATTTAGAAGATTTTTTTTCAAGAATCTTCTACTTCCGGTTGTCCAATTGTTACCAAAACTTTTTCAGATCTTCCCATGAATGTCCGATTGGGAAATACGTAGTTAAACAAATATAAAGTCTTATAGTTTTTGAGTAATCGTCTTTCCAACATCCTACATACACACATACATACACACACACATACATCCACATACACACACACACACACACACACACACACACACACACACACAAACACAGACATCATTGTAAAAATGTTAAAATCGGATAGTAGGGATCTTAAAACGTGCTTATTCAATAAAATCTGGATCTACGATTTTTTAAGCATGAATCCAATACCACTCTTAGCGAGAGGTAAAAATACTGCATTACGAATAGTCTGTTTTGTGTGATTGTGACTGACATGTGTCAAGTGTCAAAGTTTAGATTATTATATTAAATGGAAATGATGGAAATATAATGTATTACGAATAAAATAACTTGTTAAATACAAATTTGACGTACACTTGTACCGACAGAGCATGAGCATACATTTTACGAAAATGTACCGTAAAAGTAAAATAGCTTAGAAAAATCACGCGGTACGATACGTAACAATACGCCACGGCTGGTATACGGCTTACGTTATATAAATCTACCATTAGTAGTTCAAAACTCTGATTAGGAAGAGTGAAAACATCTTTTTTTGACCTGGAATTCGAATTTCGTCATTATTATTGAATGTAGTAGCAATAAATGGTTGATGCGAAGTGTACATCTAAACGTGTTATAATTCATCATAAAAAAATTCTTCGACCATACGTAAAATACTATTCGTTTTTCAATTTGTGGCCTTGCGTTTTAAGAATTTTTATATTCTCAGTTGATAACCTTTTAGAGGATTTTAACTGAGTGGTAAAACATTTAGTCTTAAACACTTTTATTACTAAAATTAATACCCATTAATTCGTTTAAGGTATAATCTAACTGTGATGTTTTCTTCTCGAAAATCAACGATTTCACTGTCTTGATTTGCAATTTTTATTATTGTATTATCAATTGCTCTCACGCTCACTGGTAAATGAATGATGATTGAAGGCACTTCAACTATTTTATAACCTGGCGCTGCGCTTGAAAAAAAAAACGTAATATATGTTCACTTGAATTATTTTGATATGTTCCTCCACAAATATTACCAATTATTTGTATACAATTCACTTTCATAATGTCTAAAATTGAATCAGTTTCATGTTTTCATCGAGCACTCTTTTATTAAATCCCAATAAAGATCCAATACTGTCTTTTTGCGTAAAGTCTATTTTATTTGAACATGAAATATGACACTTCAAAGTATTGTTATTCGGAGTATGTTGAAATTTGTCTTATCTTCTTTATGATCGTCATCTATGTCATTCAAAATACCCCGTATGTAGTCGTTTAAATATTCAATATCATATGCTCCAATTGGGATTGTTATAGATTTTAAATTATCTTCGTAGTAGTAAAATTTATTTTTTCCATAGGAAAATGTTCAGGATTGAATTATAAGATTGAAAGTTAACAAAGCTTAAAACCCACTCCCCACCAATATCATTATCATTTTCTGCTGTGAAATGTAGTGGTGGTGAAAAATCTGCACTTAATTCAGATCTTCGCCCTGTGAATGTAATTGTAAACAACATTATATTTTATTATTTAGAAGAAACTGTAAACACAAATGAATTAAATTTTTGGTATCGTCGATAATTATACTGTATTTTTACATCTTTCCCAAAATAATTAATTTGTTCAGAGGGTGGTTTTAAGTTTCCAAAATGTCAAAGTAGTGTATTAATTTATCTCGTTTCTTGTAGCATACCCAGTGGGATCCAATGTTATTTTTACTATATAAATTTACAATTGCTGATTCATTGTGTAAAGGACCTGAATTTGGTAAATTATCTCGCATATAAATTCCGCAAAAATACAGAATTATTTTAGCATATTTTTGTAAATCAATATCAGTTAACACTCTCATGGGAAGTTTTTTTTTTTTAATCGCGGTTTAAGTAATAATACTAATCCATTTTTATGTTTCCCGAAATATAATCCATCTTCTCGTTTTCTAAGTGCGATAGCCTCCATAGATTTGTTATGTCTTTGTGCCTTAAGCAATTGTTGTTTGGCAGATTTTGCATCATTTACTGCTTTTGTTATACCCGCAACTCGTCCAGCTAAACCATCAAAGGCAGACAGTCCGGGAAATAATGAAATAAGAGCTGGTAAAAATCCACTTATACTTTTCCGTGCAGCATTCAAAGTTTTAGGAATTAGTTTATTTATATTTCCCCTCCTTATTTCCTTTAAAAAAGCTCTTCTAACATTCTGAACAGCGTCGCGGAACACACTCTTACGTGACACCATGATACTGCATGCAACAAATTTAATGATTTCACTACTTACAAGTACAAATGAATTGAGATTTAAAAACGTATATGTGGATTCTAAATCATTACAACAGCCAAAATATCAAATGTTGCAAAAATTTATTAACAAGTATTAGTGGTATAAGGTATTTTCCATATACAGATAATAATACAAATTCAACTTCTCTCAATAAAATAATACCAAACTCAGTTTTCATTTTTATTAATATTTCAATCGATCGACAAGAACATTTACGCAGTTATTTCTCTCAAGGAAGACACTGGTAAATAGATGCATTCTGTCTTATTCACACGTATGTATACAAATATGTAAGCATCTTGCACGTGATAATGCAAACTTAATTATTCTTTTCAAACAATACGAGTTGAATCTGAGACATACAATGATCATGTGAACACTGACATGTCATTCATCGATTTTAAAAGCTTTTATACAAATGATCGGTTGAAAAATTATGGATTTGATGTGATAAATAAGGATTGTGACATATTTAATGGACGCTACAGAAGAGGTTTCGGTCAATTTTTGAAGAGTGTATAGTTTTATATGTGTAGAAATTTGAATCACATTTATTTCTGTCACGATGAGTGAAACTAGTACATTACAGGATATTATAAAAAAGAAGAAATTATTAAAAATAAATTACTAGAACTTAAACGTGGTAGAGAAGAAAAAGAACAATTATTAAGTGAAACTTTTAAAGCTATGTCACGCCATTATCTAATTTGAACGCATCATTAGGAAAACTACAATGGCCTATCGCAGAGCCAAAAGATGCTGAAAAATCGGATGCTGAGTACGATGAAGTATTTGAGACAACTATGAAGAGAAGAAAACGGTTACAGTTTTTAAAAGATAAAGAAGCTCTGAAGTATAAATGGAGAATATTGATCTTAAGATTGATGATAAGTAATATGAAGGCACGCCTGGAATATATAAACTTTTAACTTAAAAACATCCAAAAGAAGACGTATACAATGAAAATGGTAAAAGAACATATCTTTAAATTGTACAGAACAAAAACACACATCGACAACATCATGACAGGTTAGGGTCTATATTATTTCTTCATGGATCAAAGTATAAAAACATCATAAGAGATATATTTCCACATACTAAGTCACATTCAAAATCATTCAAAAATCAAAAGAGTCAAGAGGAAATTATCCAGAGATAAGTATTACAAACAAACGTACACAATATGTATACTGGACTGATTCTAACAAACTTGTAGAGAGATTAAAGTTATTATTAGCTTCAAAATTTGCTAGTCATACGGGGTACGATGATGAAATAATACGAATAGAAGATGCTTTGCGAGATACTATAATAATAATATAAATAAAATAGATGGTGAATATTATTTTCGTGATAGAATGGTTTTTGATAAGTTTGGAACTCATGTTAGTAAACGTGTAAAGAATAAAATATCGGCATACATTAAAAGTAAAATATTTAAAGGTGTACTTAACATTAAAAAAAAATACTACTAATGAAGACGACATTGTGAATCTAAAATATCTTTCAAAAATTATTGCAGATTTAGTGATTACATGGAAATTAATAGTTGATGATTTTATGCATCAGAAACTGTTTTCGGTAATAAAGTTGATGATAAAATCTCAAAGTCACTGTTAATAAATTTAATACGTAAATTAGTCGGTGATGAGTATAAACTAGAAAATGGAAATTCTGAGTCATTATATGTCTTCCCATGTAATGCTATAGTGAAAAAATTCAACATATCATTGACAGGGTATTAATTGAAACTAAAATAAATAACAAATCATTATCGTTAGAGGAGCAAAGTGTATCAGCGAATGATAAGTTTTACCGATAAAAGGACAAAAAAATCTGGAGAAAGTTTCTGTGGAAATTTGATTGTAAACCAGTTTAATATGAGTAAAAAGATATTGTGAATGAATTCCACAAGGCTGCATGGCAAAATTTTAAACGAGAACATGTCAGAGTAAAATGTTTAAATGATTTATTTTAAGCGGATCTTATTGAAATGATACCGTAAGCAAGCGAAAATAAAAGATACAAGTACATACTAAAAGTAATAAATGTGTTTTCCAAAAAACCATGGGCTGTTCCAGTTAATAAAAGTTTGTAAAGGATGTTACAATTGCAATGAGTACTATCTTAAACAATAAGAATATTCCTAAGAATGTGCAAACCGATAATGGAAAAGAATTTTATAATAAAGACTTTACAAATGTAATGAGACAACACGGAGTGAATCATTCTACATACAGCACTAATAAAGCGAGTGTCGCAGGACGAAAATGGACAAAACATAGCTGGTGGTTTCTATGAACATGAAATTCAACGTACAAAATATATTAACATATATCTCGTAGAGAAAATTTTACGTATGGATAAGAAGAGATAGTTTTTCAATCACCCTGCATTTCAAATTAAACTTATGTACTAAAATGCAAATAAATGACTTAGTCAGTATTGATTTAAACAGGTCTAAATCTGTACCGTCGTCTCACACAGTTTTTTCCCAATATCCCCAACGTAAAATAAACATATTATCTACATCTGTGTGCACAGCGTCGTCTCATACAATATTCCTACATTTTCCACATTTAAAAAATAAAACTGCACGCCACTGCCTTAAAAATTTTTTTTGTTGCTGTTGCTGCGGAGGGGGATTCCGCCAATCTATTACTAAATTTTTAAAGGTCAGTTTTACTATGTAAAGACAAGGGCAATTGCAAATTTATGAATGCATGTGTTGCTATCTCTTTTTTAATCAAGGTCAATTTTACTGCGTAAAGACAAGGAGAGTTGCAAATTATGAATGAAAGTGTTGCTATCTCTCTCTTACTCATTGCTTAAATTGTGGCTGTGGCTGTTCGGGACTCCGCCTATTCCTATTACTAAAATAAACTTAAAATACAGGCATTTTTTATTATTATTCCGAATCAAAACATTTTCACAAAAATATATGATTATTAGAGTCTAAAAAATGATACGATTTTCTATTTCAAGAGGTGGGTAGAAATCTTAAAAACTATACAAGTGTAAAGTACCTAAGCTCAAAGATATAACAAAATACAGAAATATTGTTTAGAATAGCATTTTTCAATCAATTAAAAAATTTACAATTACAATAATGAAAATACCTAATTTCACTGTATGTTTATGTAAATTATTTTAATCGTAATAATAATATAAAAGTTAAATTAAGTCACAATGCTAAAAATTACCGGATATATTTTTAAATTGGATAATGTAATGAAACTTTAAATATGGGTACAACCTGTTGGAACAAATTTGTTTCTGTATAACGCGTTTGAGCAGTCAAAATTGCAAACTGATTTAAAACTAATCCAAATCCGACGCACGCGCAGTTTCACAGTATATCAAACTATCATAAACTGTCTGCTCAAACAAATCTATACCCTCCCGCCGCGTGCTCAACCTTGCGTATACTAGGCCATGAGTATCTTTACCGTTGAAAATACACGAAACGCGTCTCAGTTTTTTTTTAATAATTATGGCTGTATTTGTCATTCATTTGTAATAAAATTTAAACCTTCGCTCTTAGAAAACATGAAATTAGGAACCTAAGTTTTAAAATATACCTACATTCTTTATTCGAAAAATTAACGAAAAATCAACAATTTCAGCGCTTTGTTACTGATATAAAAACAATGATATTGCAAAAGTTACAGACATAATATCAAGTTTTCTTAATAAAGGATAAAAACGGATTTTTCATAATTAGCATAAATTTAGGGCCTCTTTTTGTTCAATTTGGAGAGCGTAGACCATTCCTTTTTGTTTAACCCTAGCTGATAATATCGGGTTTTAAGGAAATAATTTGACAACTATGCTATTAACTATCACTTTTCGATTGTTTTTGTATCATAAGTTTGCAAGTTTAACGTGCAAATATGCAGGACCTCTTTTCTGATTTCCATTTGTTCTTCATCTCTTTTTAAAGTATACATCGCATATACTATACCTAAATTTACAATTTTTTTTTTTAAATTTGTTGCACATGTTTTTGCGGCCATATTTTAAATTTAAATGTTCTTCACCATATCACTCACCTACGCTAAAAGTCAACTGCGCACTATGCACATCTTACTTTTATTAAAATCTCTCTCTCATTTAATGTAATAGGTCCATTGTGAAACAGCCAAAGATGACTACCGTTCAGCAGGACAAGCAAAGGGCATTTACGCGTAGAAAAAGTATTTTTTTGCATTTAAATGTTAAATAAGTAAAAACATAATGTATAATTTTAGTTCTTCATAACGACACTAGATCTTGTTGTTTACAAATATCAACTTTGTGTTTAAAAGACAACGCCTAGGTTTAAACAATAACATATTAAATTACCTATTCTAAAAAAAATATTACAATGTGCTTCAGATTTACGTATTTTGACACATTTTTACATAAAAATGATTTGTTTAATTATATTTTACATATATATTATTAACGTAAAATATCTCAAATATTGTCATTGTAAAAAAACGTTTTACACATAAAAAATGGCGTATATATCGTGACGTATTTTACGTGCCCAGTATTGAGCAGGACCATGCACCGTGTCATACGGCACAAATTATTCGAACATGGTTCCAAGAATAGGAACTACTAGTACTATTTGAAATAAATATCTAATTTAGATTTATTTCCTGTCAAGGTAGAATATGAAAAAAAAAACAAATTCACAACAATTCAGTGCGTACAGTACTTCATTTAAAATTTCCTTGCAGGACATAGTGCTGCAAGTATAATCTACCAGAAAAATGTGCAAGGTTTGTGAATATAATGCAGGGTAGAATTAATGCTGCTATCATTAATAATAATATAGTAATCCAATATTAAATTCTCGCCAAACTATTATGATCCAAGAGTTGGATCTCAGTTTTTATTATACAAATTTTGCTTATTGGGTAACAAATAAAATATTTAGATTTTGTAAGCTTAATGTGTATATTAAGGTAGTCGAAAGAATATTATACAAATATCTCACCATTTATGTGGATTCTATAATTTGTTAATGCATTTACTTGGAAATATATACCGGCCGAACTATTATGAGCCTAGACTCGTAAATATTTAAATTAAGTTTATTTTATTACTACTCGGTTCCCTTCTGTCTTATCAGAAATATTGTGCCTACCTGCATACGTCATTAAGTCGTAGACATTTACTGGTCAATATTTTCACAAAATAATTTCAACGGAGTGGGTCATTGGGAGAACAATTAAAAAATATGAGAACAATAATTACATGAACTTCAAAAATATTTTATTCTAATCCTTCATATTTATTTATTACAATAACAACTGATACTGAAACATCAAACAATCTTATGCCTACTTAATTATTATTACAAGAATGTGCGTGGTGAATGTCAGGAGAACCGTTTTCAAGATATTGCATACCCTGAAAAACACCATTTGACAGTGGTATTAAAATGGCATGGGCTGATATTTCGATGTATTGAACTATTAAGCTTATAGTATCTTGTGCTCCATTTGTTCTCGAGAATTTCATCTTAAAAGTTGACAACATGCGTCCTAATTTTATTCACATAACAAAGTAACATTTAAAATAAGTCAATATTCGATTATTAAAATGGTCACAGCGCAGCCTTTCGACGAACCATCTTCTTCATTTGGTTCTTTTGCTTCAATATTATCTTCTATAAGAGCTTTCGAATCAAGGAAAGCTTCCATCTTGATACCCCATATACCGTAGTTCGAAGAATTTAATGGTTCTATTCTTAAATTGAAATCATCCGTATTCTCAAATAACTTTTTTAGACGACTGCTACCAGTTGCATGAACAAAAATATTTTATTCTAATGGATTGATTTTGTTCACATTTGTAAGTCTCACAGATGTGTAAATCTGTAAAAAAGTGAAAAAAACACATCTATTCTTGTTGATTAATATAAAATTATACATAAGAGCGCCAGCTTTCGTGGCGATTTTGTTCATTATTACAGATTTACAGATCTGTAAGATTTACAGATGCGAACAAAACTGACCCATACTTCATATTTATTTATTACAATAACAACTGATACTGAAACATCAAACAATCTTACGCCTACTTAAATATATTACATTTTATGTCACATGTGAATATCATTACCAAAAATATTAATTGCACCCTTCAAAAAATACGTGTTAATTATTTATTTATAGAAAATAACGTATGTATAAGTGAATTAATAATAACTTACCCAATTGCAAAAAATTGTTAAAAACCTTAGCATTTTATTGACTTGTGAGGATGTGTTATCGTTTAATTTTAAAAATGCTCGAAAATAATTATCAATCTTCCAGTCGATGGCAGAGAACATATAAACAGTATCGGACATAAATATAGCAACTACGTAGGAACTAATAAAAAATACTGCCCCATATTTTATTTATTCAATATATTTTCAAACTTCTTGTACAGTGTGAAGGTGACATATTCAGAAAACCTAATGGACGTTGAATAAGTAATTCCAAAGAATCATATTTCATCGTAAAAATGGTAAAATTGTATTGTATGGTCTCTAAAACGTGCTTATTCACTAAATGCTCATCTTTGAATTTTTTGACCAAAGACAATACCTTCCTAACGGTGACGGAAGGTCAAAATAACCAGAACAACAATTTATGAAAGGAACTTAATTTGAACAAAAAATAAATAATGTTTTTAATAATTTAATATTTATTTATAAAGATTGCATTCGTCGTGTCATCGAATTAAGTAAATTATCGATGATTTTGTAGTTTATAAATTTCCATGCACCCATTATAATTTGAAATAATTGCTTGGAATTATGAGTATTATTCCTTGCACTATTTTTGTCATTTGGTCCGAAAACATCAGGTGAGTATTTGCGAGTTATAGACATATATTGAAATCGGCTCATTTAACTTTTTTTCATTCCCCACGCTCACATGGTTAAAAATAGGGCAACGCGGTTTCATACGTTAAACCTACTAACCACTACTCAGCAACAATCGTGCTAATACATGATACGAAACAAAAATTCATGTCGAATTCAAACCGCCTTATAGTGTATTTAACTGTGTCGAAGTAGTGGATGAAATATGAGATATTTTCCGATTTGAAACTACAAAATATTACAGAAATTTCTTTGGAATTGAAGTTATGTTTTATTTTTGAACCATTCACAATTTCATGCTGATTTAATATTTTGAACCGTGTGAGAGCATGAATGATAAAAAAGTAATGAGCTGATTTAAATATGTGTCTATAACTTCACCCAAATAAATAAAACGTTACACTATCATTAACAATTTATATATATATATATATATATATATATATATATATATATATATATATATATATATATATACAGTGTGTTAATTAAAAACCTGTCCATAGGCGTTTAACATGGGAAATCAGTTTTTCCTTGCGCAAAAGTTCCCAAATAATTTTAGACAAAAAAACTTCAAATAAATGTTATAGAGAATTAAATTCTGCACTCGAGTTAGTAATAAGATTTTATTTTTGACATTTAATAACCGAGAAAATCAATTTTAAAGTTTTTCGAATATTGCTGATTTATAGCGATACCCATGCAACTCAATCAAAATTTGTCCATCATTTTATATTCTGAAGCTTTCCTTCATAAGAAAACTGTTCCACACTTTCAAACAAATATGATATTGTTAAAATCACAAAACACAAACTTTTTTTGACAGTTAAGATGACATACAATTGTCCGTAATTTTGTTTGAGTTCCATGGCTACTGCTATAAATTAGCTATCTCCAGAAAAAAATAAAATTGATTTTCTCGGTTATAAATGTCAAAAAGAAAATCTTATTACTAATTCGGGTGCAGAATTTAATTCTCTACAACATTTATTTGAAGTATTTTTGTCTAATATAATTTGGGAACTTTTGCGCAAGGAAAAACTAATTTCCCATGTTAAACGCCTATGGCCAGGTTTTTAATTAACACACTGTATATATATATATATATATATATATATATATATATATATATATATATATATATATATATATATATATATATATATATATATATATATATATATTTATACACTCGCTCTATTTTTGTCGCACCTCACATCTTTATTCAAATAAATAAGTACTTGTCAAATTTACTATTCACCTTCACATTAAATAAGAAGTTTGAAAATATATTGATTTATTAAAATACGAGGAATATTTTTTATTAGTTCCTACGGAGTCGCTCTATTTATGTCCGATACTGTACGTAATTTTTCTTCCTAACGATGTATAATTTATTTTTGTTTTTTGTTTTAGACAGCAAAAATATATCGTTTATTAAATTAATAGAGTAAAATAATGAACATGATATTGAAACAAGAAACCAATACTTTTTTTCTTTTGAAATCTGTTTTCTACATTCTTCTATTTAATTGTCACTTAATATATAAAGTAGTTCCCTTCCACATCAATACTACACTTCATCATGCTTTTATTCCACTTCTGAAAATCTCCCAACCAATATTCTTTTGGAATGCTTTCAAAAAAGTGGAGATGTAGATAATATTAAGATATTAAGATAATATTAAGAACTATAGAGCAGTATATCTTCTGTGTAATTTTTCTAAAGTGTTTAAGATATATTACATCATAAATTGTATTCAAAATTAAAATCAGTTATTTCTCCATTCCAACATGGTTTTGTTGAAAAAAGATCCACAACCACAAACCTAGCTGTACTATCTCATTATACAACAAGCACATTGGATAAGGGTGGGCAAGTAGATGTTGTCTACACAGATTTTCAAAAAGCTTTCGACCAGATTGACCACAAAGTTTTGCTACATAAATTAAATAACTATGGTTTATCAATGGAACTCATTGAACTATTTAAATCCTATTTTTATGAAAGGAAACAATTTGTAAAATATAATGGTCACTGCTCAAACTATTTCTCACCAACATCTGGAGTTCCACAGGGCTCTGTTTTAGGTCCATTTTTATTTGTTCTATTTATTAACGATTTGAGCAATCTGATTAAGGGTTAACATTTATTCTTTGCTGATGACATGAAGATATATAGCAAAATTGATAACATAAATGATTGTTATTTGTTGCAACAAAATTTAAATGAAATTATGGCTTGGTGTAATGACAATAATTTAAAATGAAATATAAGCAAGTGTAAAACTATGTCTTTTCATAGAACAAAACAACCATTCTTGTTTAATTACAACATTAATAATAGCATTTTAGAAAGAGTGTATTTAATAAAAGACTTGGGCATCTACTTTGACACTAACCATACTTTCTCACCGCATCTAGATGACATGGTAAAGTCGGCATTTAGAATGCTAGGGTTTATATTCAGAAATTGCTAAAGTTTTGGTAATATCAATGTCATAATTACATTATACTTCAGTTTCGTTCGTTCAAAACTAGAATATGGCTCATTAATCTGGTACCCTATATACGAACGATACAAAACAGAAGTTGAAAAAATACAGAAAAGATTTTTAAAATACCTCGCTTTAAAGGAAGATAAAAAATACCCTGATAGAAATACTGATTATAGTATTTTTTAAAATAGATATAAATTTCAGTTCTTAGAATATCGTAGAATCTGTCACTCAATTATTTTCCTTTCTAAAATACTGCAAAATAATATAGACTGTACTGACTTATTGCAGAACATAGAATTGTATGTACCACGCCAGTCATCTAGGCAATTACTATATTTTCAGTGTCCGAAAGCCAGAACTAATATGCTTATTAAATCACCTATTTACATTATGTGTAATAATACGAATAAAGTAGTAAATAAATTTGATATCTTCATTTCATCACCAAAACAAATTATGTTCATGTCAAACATAGATATAGTATTTTCATAATTCAATTTACCTATACTATATTACCTATATATTGTATTTGTTTGAACATTTGTTTATATATATATATATATATATATATATATATATATATATATATATATATATATATATATAATGTCATATCTGTATTTTATATTTTCTGTGTATTTTGTCCTATTATTGGAATAACTGTTGGGCAAATAAAGATTATTATTATTAAATGAATTTCTTGAAAACTGCTAAACTGTCAAATTAATTTCGTAATTTTAAAAACTGTCAAAATAGTTACTAGTTGACTGAAAAACTGTGAAATAAATGTCAGGCGAACTTAAAAACTGTCAAATTTTAAATCATGATTCGAAAATGCTTTCTGGCAAATGCCTTATTTTTACTCACAACAATACTTGATTAACTAAATTCTAAAAACTAATTTAACTTTTACGACTTTATTTACAGTGACAGAACTGTTCTAAAATTAAGAAAATAAGATTTAAATTTATTCTTGTTTGTTTTACGGTTACTTACATACATACATAAAATCACGCGTGTCCCACTTAGTGGGTTCGCACAAACCCGATAACAATAAGAACAACATCAACATCACACAACAAATCCCTTCTCTTAAACATATTAAAGTAACCGATTTTCGGTAGAGAGATACCGCATGCGGATCACAATAATAGTTAGGAAACAATCATCCTTCGCCACACATTCCTATCTATGCAGACTTCTTTCGCATCGGCCACACTCATAATCGCATTCATACATGCTCTTCTTCTCTGTATACTTGGAAACTCTCTCTCTTTTCTCAATATTAATTTAAATAATGCTGCAGGTCAAAATTGAAGATAATGGTCTAATACCTATACGTAGTTTCAAATAATAATAAAAAAATATTTTATAACTTACAAAATGCAATGTATATCATTGAAATTTATGACTTGGTAATTAAATTTGTTACTTTATTCAACGTATTGGTAATTGGTATAATTATTTAAAATTAATCCATACGCATCTCTTTCGAATTATTGAGGGCTCATTGCTTCAGTTGATCAGAACTACGAGCTACTAGAACTTCGTCCTTTGTATTAATGCTACAGTTAAGTAACGCTCGGTTTACGAGCACTCTGCTTGTTTACCTAAGATTTCTACAATATCTCATAAGCCCGATCTCCAGTCTGAGTTCTGCGTTGTCAGGACTCAGGAGTCTGGTCTTCATTCTGCGTTTTTTATTTTCTGCATCCAAGGTTAGTAGCTTCAATCCTTTAGTCTCTTTTCAAACAATAGAAATCAATTCAAAATTAATAATAATACAGTCCATTAAATTCATAACCACGGACGTACAAAAATAATAGTATAACTTCAACTACTACAATAACGTTATAACAATGTGAAAAATTTTGATAGGCCCTATTATACCTATATAGTTTTACGGTCTAGTTTTAATATAAACGACTGTACTGTTACATTTTAAAAGAAATAAAAGCAAACACTGTGAGGAAATGAAGATAAAAGAAGAAAAATGAGGAAAAATAATAAGAAACAGTACACAAAAAAATATTTTCTCAGATTGAATTGAAACAATATAGACACAAACCTTTGTCGCTTCAGAAAGTTGCACCCTGAGTCGACCGTCTCTTTGCCGCCTAGACACTAGCGCCGGCCCTGATTATATCAAATTGGACTACAAATTCAATAGGGAGGTAGATATGTGATAATTATAAACTAAATCAAGCAATAATTTGAACCTGTTAGTGATTTTTTTTCTTTTATTACTTTTAGCATTGAAATATTTCTATATAAATAAAATTAGTATACAATCAACATATAGTCTTAAAACTTACAAATAATATTGCGTCTTCTAGAGAAATATTATCATGATGACGTATATTGTTATTGCACAGCACTTTTTACATTTATTTTTTTATCTTCCGTCACCTATAGGAAAGAAAGGTATTGCCTTTGATCAAAAAAATCGATGGTGTTTTTAATGAATAAGCACGTTTTAGAGTCCCTATAATTTACTGATTTTACGATGATGTCTGTATGTGTGTGTGTGTGTGTGTGTGACGAAAATTTCCCCAACTCCAATCCAAAAATTATAATGCTTTCATATTCCTCTTTCGTACGTCCGTATAAAGAGTTGATTAGATTCTGGTCATGATTGTACCCTAGTTTGAAGATTTTAACAGTTTTTCTTGAAAAAACGCTGTTAAATATCATTTTTTACATTTTATGTTATTAAAGAATATTCTATTATATATTACGATTTGACTGCATTTTATACTTCATATTCATAGGATATCAAGTTAAAGAATTATGAAGGAATAAAGCAACCAGCTATGCTATAACCATGGAAACAACTACTATATTAAGAAAATTCTAATTGACAGATGTCAGTGTAAATGAAACGAAAATAGCTCGAGTGATAGAAGTTTCTAAAAAAGATACAAGAAAGACGATTACATTGGTTTGAACAATCCATGAGGAGAGAAAATAATATATTGGAAGAAGAATGAATAGCTTAGTAGTAGAAGAAACAGAGGAAGACCAAAAAGAAGATGGAAGACTTGTATTTCGGAAGACTTGAGCGAAAAGGAACTGAATAAGGACAATAAGCAAAACAGAAATGAGTGGAAGAAAAAAATGTGAGTACAATTTACAGTTTGTTTATGAAATAATTTTACTGGAAATATAAAATCTTTTCCAAGAAAATTTATGTACGGATTTTGTACATAAGACACAGAACTGACGGAAGGTAATGTGCTGGCCACATCAATTTTTTTTTTGTTAATGCGATAAGACTGTATAAAACTGAGTGCATAAACGTGCCCGACGCGCAACATGCTTAAAAGTATGTATTAATATTTTAAAAGATCATATTTGTTCATATGATTTAAACGTAGTTGTAAATATTAGATTATAAACAATAGATTTTTCGGACGCATTTATAATTTTCGTCAAAATGAGTCAATGTATAAAGACCCAAATTACGTATTAACCTTATTTCATTTAAATTATTTGCTTTAGTTTCTACTGATTAATTTTTCTTTGGTCAAAAAATTCAAAGATGAGTTTTTACTGAATAAGCATGTTTTAGGGTCCCTATAATACGATTTTACCATTTTTACGATGATGTCTGTATGTATGTGTGTCTGCCTGTGTGTGTGTGTCTGTGTGTGTATCTGTGTGTTTGTGTCTGTGTGTCTGTGTGTGTGTGTGACAAAAGTTCCGCATCCCATAACTTCAATACCACGATTCCAAAAATTATATTTTTTTCGTATTCCTCAAATTTACATCCAGAAGAACAAGTGATTAGATTTTGGTTATAATTGGTGAACCGGAAGTAGCCTCATTTGAAGATTTAACTGTTAAATTTGATTTATTGACATTTAATATTATTATAACTTAAAGAATATATTATTCTCTATACGATTGGATTACTTTTTATACTTCATATTCAATAGAATCAGAGGTAAAGAATTTTAAAGAAATTAAATTTTATAATTCAGCCAGCTATGCTAAACATGGAAACTACTACTATATTCATATAATTCAAATTGACAGATGTCAGTATGAGTAAAAAGTAAATTAATGTGGCAGAGATGAGGATGTTGAAGTAGATGTTGGTGAACACACGAAAAGATACGGTAATAAAATAACTCTAGTGTTACAATTTTCTAGAAAGATACAAGAAAGACGATTACATTGGTTTGAACATAATATGAGGAGAAATGAAGAATTATATTTGAACAAGAATGAGTAGTTTAGTAATGGGAGGTTGAAGAAGCAGAGGAAGACCAAAGATAAGATGGAAGGACTGTATTGTGGAAGACTTGAGAGAAAAAGAACCGAATGAGAACGACACGCAAAAATAGCGACCCCTAACGCATGGGAAAAGCTAAAGAGGAAGAAGATGTCAGTGTAATTTGAATAGTTTGTTAATGAAATAATTTTACTGGAAATTTAGAATCTTTTCCAAGAAAAATTATGTATGGAATTTATACATTATACATAGGATTGACGGAAGGTATTGTGCTGGCCACAACAGATTTTTGGAATATGCACTCGATAAACTCAACTGTAATAAAATTACTAAGAAAAATATTCTTTTTCAAATTTAATTTTCTTTGCAAATTTCTCAAAAAAAATATAAAATAATTATTTGTCAAACTAGAGAGGAAAGCGCTTCTTTTTCCCACTCGAGCTCGAAGTTAGCCTCATGAGAGCAGCGAATGAGGCAATTCGAGCGAGAGTGGAAAAAGCGCTTTGTGATCATGTTAGACACAACATTTTTTTCACATGTTTCTAAAGACAATTTGCTCGGACCTTATATACACTTTAAGAAAAAAAATAGTAGAATAAGGGTAATATTTTGTTTATTTGAATCAAAATAGTTTATATTGACGATTTGCTTGGACCTTAAATACACTTTAGGAAAAGATTAGTAGAATAATGGTAATATTTTATATTCTTTATAATTTATATTTACACCTTGACAACACAACACAGAACTGACACGTCAAAAGTTAGGTTATCAGACGCAAGGTGGTATAAAACAGTGTTGCCAATGAACCAATCTTAAATCTAAATTAAAGTTGTCAAATTGTGATCTAATGTAGAAAAAGAAAAATATAAGACATAATTGTAAGATAATTGAAAGTATGTATATCACTAAAATAAAGATTTTCAATAAAATTAGGAATTTATTTATAATTTTTACAATATATTTTTTGTAAATAACATTCATTTTGGTAACACTTCTATATTTTCCTCTACACATTTTCCGTACTATTTCGGGAGAAGAAAGTTGAGTTTTCTGTGCATGTCGTGAAAAAATTAAATTTACATTAAATGCAGTAGGTAATCATTTTCTTTTCTGCTTTAACAATATTTAATAAAACTTGGCATTTACAAAATAGGAGTTTCTTCTGTAGTGCAATTTCTGGACGTATACAGTGACTAATATGTATTTCTAGAGTTCATTTAGTGAGAAAAAAATAACTTTGCAATAGGTAAAATCTGATTTTCTTTTTACAAAGAAGTATATAAATACCTGCTGCCGTCCACTAATTTTGTGTTTCCTTGTTATTTTTTAGCTAAAAGAATACATTGTTAAATAAAAATTTAAATATTAAGAAACCCGTCTTTCTAGAATCCAGCCAGAGTCAGTCTAGGTGCATTAAGCTTCATACCTGTACATTCAATGCAAGTTGAAGCAAATATTATGCCACTCCATATACGCCGCTCCATGCTTTCCACTAGATTTATGCTAAATCGCCTCATAAACATGAGTACTATATCGATATGTAGATTAACAACAGAAGTTCTTAAATATGTATTGGCATAACAAAAAATCTTCTCCTGTTGTAGAAAGTTATGCATTTCTTAAAAAAATCCCTGAAACGAAAATACAAACTTTCTTCCTAATTGTTATTAATATCCCGCTCAATATTATTTTGAACATAAATTTCTGCATACCGACTTTATTACCGAACACGAAAGTTTGCACCCTTCCGAAATTAATATCAACTTCAATCTATCAAGTAAAATTAATAATTGTTATCCTGAATGTCTTCGAGTATTTACGGACGGATCTAAAACAAATACTAGAGTGGGCTGCAAGTTTTACATCCCATCAATTAATCAAAAAGAAAAATTCAAGTTACACGATCTACCGTCAATATATTAAGCATAATTAATAAACTTTAAAATACATCACAACATTAAGCCAAATCTGTATTAATAATCTCGGACAGTAAAAGATCACTTATGAAATTAAAGTACCCTAATTTTTGTAAAAATAATCCACCTTTAATATACAAAAATAAAAAAATAAATAAATAAATATTTCATCACGGCATATTACCCATTGCTGGGTGTGCCAATCTGCTTTGTACACAGATATCGGTAATGATGGAATATTTGTACCGTGTGGGCGCTTACCAGGCGTCACCTCACGGGCACTCATTGCTGGCGTGGAGAGTGCGCCACAGGGGTCAATTTTGTGCCATTAAAATGCGATGTAATTAAACTAATATACTTTCTTACCAGTCAAGATGAAGTAAATTTAATATGGGTTAAAGCACATGCTAATATACATAATACCGAACAAGTAGACACGTTGGCTAAAGATGTAAATATCAATAGTATACTTTAAATATCAACCTACAAAATATTCAAAAATAATTGGAATAAGGAATTCAAGACAATTTCCGAAATAAAGGACATCGATTATGCAAAAGATCAAAATAATATGCTAAACAAGTGTTGGTTTAGCATATTTGACAAAAAAAATACGTATGATATTTTTTAATCATTGCTTAATAGCTAAGCACGCGTTTAAATTAAAACTTAGCGATTCCCCATTTTGTACTTGCAACAATACATCCGTAGTTACATTAAATTACGTCTTTCTAAATTGTAGTCTACACTCACAAGATCAGAAAATATTTCTTGTCAAATTCCAGGAATTTAAAATACAACAACCAACCAATATGACTATTCGTTTATAAAATATTAAAACGTGGATACATTTGTATGATTTCGTAAAAGTTGCTAAAATTAAAATAATAATTTTTAAATAATAACAATGATGATGGCCAAGTTTCGAATGCCAATTGAGTTAAATAAAAAAAAACAATATTAAAAAAAACTAATATGAACAAACTCAAATAAATTTAATGTAATCTGATGCTACAAGCTACATATTTCAAGTTAATATTTTTTTCAAATAATATTATAAGGTTTATTTATTTGGGTGAAGTGTAAAAATCAAAGAAATATTAATAATTGAAATAAAAGTTTATTAAACGAGAAATAAATGAGAAAAAAATTACGAACACTATTATATATGTCATAATTTTTCATTCAAAATTTCAAAATATTCTGATGTTTATTTGTCATTCATAGGAAGGAATATACTTGTCGAGGAAAACAATCCACATGGATTTGGAAAATCATAATGTTTTGAATGAAAACTTATGATAATTGACACCTATGTACACTACTAGCTGTCATTCTGTCACGGGTCTGCATATCTGCATGCCAAGGCCAAGAAAGTCACATAACCGCTTGCGCCCTATGCAACATAAAATTAAAATGGCGAGAGGTATTGTGCTGGCCACAACAGATTTTTAAAATTTTGAAAATATCTCGTATCTCGATTATTATGAGAGATACGGAAAAAACGTATAAACAGTTTTATTCGGTATATTATGTAGAAGAACGTGATGGTATTATTTGGATTGCGTTATTATGTATAGGAAACATTAATTTTTTTTAGTCAGTTCTAAGAATTTCTATAGTTAAATAAAAACTGTAATATCAAGTATGAGATCTCACTTTAGATTGTTAACAATCCAGACAGGTCGTATTTCGTAGTTTAATATAGTCTTCACATAATATCTAATATTTCAAGTCTGAAATTCTATGGATATTTATAAAGAATCCCATTTAACTTTAAATTGTAGCAGTTGTTATTATTTTTGGTCTCCATGTAGATGAAAACTTATTATTTAGAGAACATCTGAATAAAAAGTTGAATGCTGCACGATTTAAATGAAGACATCTTCACTACTTTAGAAATAATCTTAGTGTTGATATGAAACTTCGCCTCATAAATGCTCTCATTTTACCAATCTTTGGTTACTGTGGCGGTTGCACATACGTACCGAATTTGACAGAATCTGATAAATACATAATCACACTAATGCAGAATTCGTGTTTACGTTTTGTTTATGGTTATATTACCAAATACTCAATGGTTAAATGCTCTCAGTCTAATACATAAAATTATAAAAACTGGTATCCCACATTATTTGCTCGACAAATTAATATTCAAACAGTACAACTACATGCTACATATGAAAGTTCTATATATTATTTCTTCATATAAAAAATCAAAATTTAAAAGCTTTTTTTATTATCTTATACCATATCTTTATAATAGTATACCGAATGATTTAAAATCTCTACGTGTAAATTCATTTAAAAATAAAATTAACGGCTCGGCCGATTTTAATTTTCTTTGCTTTAAAATATTGAGAATTTTACAAACTTTAAAATTATGTATCACACATGGGGTAGTGCCATTTAAAATTTTGGGGTGGGGGTGGCTGGAGGGGAGGGTGAAAGTTTCCCAACTGATTGGAATAGGTTATTAAATGTCCCCCTCCAAAATAACATTGACCTGTTTTAGTGATTTTTGATAATTTTATTAATTAAAGAGTTATTCAAGGTGGGAAGTTTTCAAATGATCACCCGGTATATATATATATATATATATATATATATATATATATATATATATATATATATATATATATATATATATTCCTATGAATAATTTGTTGTGCTATTATGCGAATATGATTTATACACTTACTTAAATTTGTTATTTAAAAAAAAAAATATTCCATGAACATTCGCTACAAGATAATATATATTACTAAACTGGAACTTATTTTTGCAGAATTAGCTGATCACACTTATTGTCGACCTTAAGTGACGAACATGTAACTGTCCTATTAAAAGGGCGAAAAATAATGTCACGAAAAGAAAATAAGTACTTACGACGTCGATGATGTGGTAGAGTGCCGCGCCGAAGGTAACTGTCAGCACCTCGGAGGCGTTGGCCACCGGACGTACCGCGGGGTCGTAGTCCGACATTAGATGCTTCATCAGCCGCCGTTCCGCATCACCCGCCAAACACGCGCGCCCTGCAATGAAAGACATACACCCTGTTACGTGACTCAGATATTACACTCGATTAAACTGAGGAGAAATATTACGGGCAATTAAAAGTGAGATGTACTGGGAAAAGGAACGGAATTGTACAAAAGGTCACGAACTTTTTATACGAGTAGTTAGGTAGTGTAGTTTGCTGTATTAAGATAAGCGCATGCTATTCACAGCGCACGGAATAGACGAAGCAGATGTATAACATTACTGTTTATTTCCCATATTTTTCATATAGAGGATACATGTTTATTGTACGGGATGTGAAAATCATATGAGCCCAATAAATTTATGGAATCTAATCGTCGAGGTGAGTTGATCGATACAATTTTTAAGACACATGAAAAATAAAACACTTCTAAAATTGAAAATTTCAATTGAAAATTTCAATTTTATCTCTATCTAAAACGTATAAATATATTTTTTAGCTTTCAAACGTACCCTAACCTGCATGACAATATCTAAAAGCAATAATTTTATATATTAACCGCATGGCTTCATTCGGAACCCCCGAAAGCGAATCACTACTTCGCTCCGTGTTGATTCCCATCGATGCTTAATTTAACATCCCTAACTTTGAAGGGACGACATGAACTCCATTAACTCTGATTTTAACTGGGATGAAGGAGGGTTAGAATTTTATGTTGAACAAGAAAAAAACTAGTTTTGTTTGCACGCAAAATCGATTTTTACATAAGATTTTTATTTTGCATTTCCTCACTCTGAGACCAATATCAATCGACTCTACTCTTCGAGCAGCGTCTAAGTATAAATATATATGCAGGTTGATACTAAAAAGGGGCCACGTAAAAGTTTATTTATAATTATTTTTAATTTTCTTGACATATTTGTAAACTAGGCTTAGGGGCTCACAAATCATGCTATTTGGCATGATGGTAGCGTTTCCAGTTCAACCGGAGTGACATATTTAATATTGTATATTTGGAATCTACGTAAAATTACGAATTCGACGATATGTTTGAAGTTAATTTTTATTGAAAAAATAAATTACAGAAACGTAAGAAAAAATTATGAATAATTAACCTGGTCAGCCTTATCAGGTAGACTGTGATAGTCTATATTTATTTTGTTACAAAAAAAAAATCAATTTGTAACAAAATATAGAATTTTACAAAAATAACTTACTATTTAAATAATTAACTTAAATATTACTCAATATTATCTCAACTGTTTTCGCAGCCGACCTTATATCATGGCTTAGCAGTATAATTATTCATAATTTTCTTTTACGTTTGTAATTTATTTATTCAATTACAAATATATAAAAATATAGACGTGTCGCATTTGAAATATGAAAGTTAATGTCACTTCCGGTTAAATCGGGAACCCTACCATCATGCTAAATACAATCATTTATGAGCCTCTAGGCTTAGTTTATAAATATATCAAAACATTAAAAAATAATTATAAATAAAAAATATGTTGTGGCCAGCACAATACCTCTCGCCACTTCCTTTTTTGGATACATAAGTATAAGGCGCGGACAGTCATGTTACATTGTTGGTCTTGACAAGCAGATGTGGGGGCTCGTTTCAGAATGATAATTAGTAATTATGTACATAGATGTCAAATGTCACAATTTTTCATTAATTTTTTTAAGATTTTCTAAATTCACGTAGTTAATTTGTCACCAGGGGTGTGGAATTTACTTGTCGAGGAAAATAAACCACATGGAATTGGAAAATCACTAAATTTTGAATGAGAAATTATGATATTTGACATCTATATACATAATTACATGCTATCATTCTGCCATGGGCCCCCATATCTGCTTGTCAAGGCCAACAAAGTCACATGACTGCTCGTGCCCAAATGTATTTAACATTTCTTGTATACCTACAGTCTACACCAAAAATTCTACTTATATCTATTCTTTATATTTAGATTTTTTAAATTTAAATTCATTCTATGAAGAAATTTTGTCCTACTCTTCTATTTCTATTTCTGAACGATATGTGTAATATACCTATAATATTAAATATTTAACTACTAATACATTAAGAAATAATATAATGTATGTACTTCCCAAAAAAAGTCTTCAGTAATGTCTCCGAATTTCTGACACTGACATTTATCTGTCAGTTACAAACATTTAAAATTGTCAACTATTTTCTGTGGCATTCTTTCGGCTGTAAAATGTATTACAACAGATCATTTTATATATTATATTTCTTGTATCTCTAAATCTATAGAATATATAATAAAATATTTAAATGAATCAGATAGAGAATTAAATTTTCTTTAATATTACCAAGAAAATTTTTCAAAAAATAATATTTAGAAGATTTTTTTTCATGAATCTTCTACTTCCGGTTATCCAATTGTTACCAAAACCTTTTCAGATCTTCCCATGAATGTCCGATTGGGAAATACGTAGTTAAACAAATATAAAGTCTTACAGTTTTTGAGTAATCGTCCTTCCAACATCCCACACACATACACACACACATACATACATCCACACACACACACACACACACACACACACACACACACACACACACACATCATCGTAAAAATGTTAAAATCGGATTGTAGGGACCTTAAAACGTGCTTATTCATTAAAATCTGGATATGAGATTTTTAGCATGAATCCAATACTTCTCTTAACAAGAGGTAAAAAGTTATCTTGAGTGGGCCGTTTTTCAGTGCCACTTGCATACAGGTGTTTCTATAATCTTGCTCACTATTGGTAACTTTTATATTTGAAGAGGTTCGAGATTCGTTAAATGTGCAAAATTGTGCCATTTAGAATAAAGAAATACAATATAACGTTTTGTATTGAATAATAAAAATGTTATTTATAGAATAAAGATCGTCCGTCACTAACTTTCTATCACTCAATTAATTCGAACTCAAGTTGACGTCACCTATACAGACTTTTCGAAAGCTTTCTATATATAGTATTCATCATGGATTAGTCGCTCACAAACTGGATGCTTTCGGTTTCTCTTCTGCTTTGAAACAATTACTCTCTTCACATCTTTGCGATAGACTACTATTTGTACTATATGCAGGCTATTCCTCTTTTCAATATAAAGCTCATCTGAAATTCCGCAAGGTTCAAACTTTGGCCAATTATTATTTTTAATTTTTATAAATGACATAACCAATGTAATCAACGACAACATAATTCTATTTGCTGACGACATAAAAAAAATCCGCTCTGTAACTACTCTTGCCGATTGTGCTGACCTACAAAGGATCTATATTAGCAACTGGTGTTATACTAATCGGCTATTTCTCAATATATCTAAGTGTAAAATAATATCTTCTACTAGGAAATCTCCGGCTTTATTTAATTACTCACTGAATAGTGTTGTACTTGAACGCATCACTTGTATAAGGGATCTAGGTGTCATTTTCGACGTTAAATTAAAATGCCGTCGTCAGATTGAAACTAGAGTACTGAACTTGATTTGGGTTCCTTTCTAGTATAAATATATTGTTGCAATTGAATCAGTCCAAAGTAAATTCTTGCATTACTTATACTACAAACAAAATAATGCTTGCCCACCTATACAATATCCTCATTTTTCTTTGCTCACCACGTTCAACCTAACCACACTTTTAGTCGGACGTAAATATGCACAATTACAGTTTTTACACAAAATAGTCAACAACAAAATATACGACCTTTACTATTTATCTCTTATTCCCTTTCATATTCCTAGAACTTCGTCACGTTTCAAATTGATTTTTTATTTACCTAATTACCTAAAGCCTCAACTAACTCACTGTTAAAATCCCCGTTATATTCTATGTGTGCACTTTATAATACTATTCACTCTCAAGTTGACATTTTCTGATTCTTATAAAACTTTCCAAAACCGCTGTCATTAGATTCTAGCTGTTTCTTAAGATAGACTTTTAATATGATCTCATTCGGTCTAGTTTTTAAAGTATTATCTTATATTTTATTTCTATTTTCCATGTTAACAATATAACTTTGTACTCTGTATGTTTACCGTAATTTTATATATTCTATGTTTTTATTATAGGTCTGTAAAAGGGTCTCTGCCCTGTTCCTAAGAAAATATAATACACTACACCCTGCATCCCCAACACATCCTCTCACGAAGATGATAACTTTTGTTTTTTAGTTAGTCGGTGTTTGAGACGAGTGAAAAAGTTATACAGACTTGAGTTTTAGCTCGCGTTCTGCGTAAGGCGAGTATTTCGTCGTAAGGATGCATCAGCATCTAAAGATTGGCTGGTAACACAAGCCTTGGTTTAAAATACTGTTTCAAAAAATTCACTCTATGCTTAGAGCACGATTTTTTTTTTAATATTTTTTTTAATACGAACTATATTCTGCTTCATTTTGAAAAAAATGTCTGATTCCGTTTATTATTATTATTAAATAATGAAATTTGTTTTTTTTTAAACAGCGTTCTAAAACAAGGCTTGTGCTACCAGCCATTATTTTTAGTTTAATTAAGAATAATGAGTTGATCTATGCAAGTATGTGTAAATAAAATTAGTATAAAATCGTTTAAGTATATCCGTGCGCATGTATTCATAAATATCCAAGTGCAAGTGAAAATATGTATATTCCTCCTCAATAAAGTGGTCTCCAATTATCCATCCAGTTAATCATCTACCAGTTATTAAAAAGTGTCATCGATCGGTCGGTAAACCATGTTTCGTCGTTATCCCTCTCGTATTACACTATATCAATTAAATTTTATGGTAAGTTTGTTATGGAAAAATATTCGACTGTTCAATTTTTATATAAACTGTAAACAACTTGGTTCGAATTTTTTGAACTCGGACAATTTCATTTACAAAATACAATGAAAATAAATTTTAAAACATACCAACTATACTAATTACTCGTATAATATAATAAACATTCTTAACAATAGTGATATGAATGTATTACAAAAAAAATCCTTTATAACGGGTAAAATAAGTTTGACTTAATATTACGCAACTATACCTATAATATTCTAAATATGATTCTTTGCGTTTCTACTATCTAGTGAACGCAGATAGAAATTAAATTCATTCGTGCCGTGTACAATACGGAGCACCATTCTTCTATTGTCCAGTCACTTTGTTCTGGCAGGAAATATTGTCGCTCCTAAGTTGAGAACGTAGTGCAAGTGGGTAGTGAATAGAGTGGAGGTTAGAGGCTGGAGGACTATGGGTAGCGGTTGGATATAGCGCGGCCGCATTGCGCTATGAAATAACCTTGGCTCCAGTATACTCGTAGAACAAAACTCTCAAATATCGAAGAGATTAAAATGTATAAAAAAAATTGTTTTTATTGACTGATACTCCTTATCTCAGGTATAATATGATGAATATACGTAGTTGGGTATATAAGTACAATATACGAGTAGAAAGATATTATGATGGGGAATTTATACGCGTATATAAAAAGATGCGAAAGTACCCTGAAAAAATTTTCAATTACACAAGGATGAGTATTAACTCGTTTGACAATTTGTTGAATAAAATTAAAGAAAAATTGGAGCGATCATCGACGAATTTATAATTATAATAATATACATTAAAAAAAACTAAATGACAAAAACAAAACAATGGAAATACCTTCCTAATAATATAATATTTACAGAAATGAAATACTTAATACCAATGATTTAATTATTTTTTTTCGCTACAACTAGTTCCAACCTCTCATGAGCTTTCTTGACGAGTTTTAAAAAAATAGCTTTAGATTTAAATACAGCTGCTATCAGTTGTTCCTCCATGTTTTGATACATCGCGCGTAGAGGCAAGTATCAAATTGAACCCATTCGGTCGGTACACGCCTGGCGACACGCGAGGTATATAGCGAACCTCTAAGCGTGCTATGCGGCTAGTGCCACCTAAAAGTATATGATTAATACTTAAGACGCTACCCTTCAATCAACCAACCTGCACTGCGGCCGCCGCTCTACAGCTGCACAACACGATGTACTAGGGGCAAGGAGCAAATTTGAAACATCTAGGAATATCTGCCACTTGACAATAGGTAATAGTTTATTGATAGTAAGTACACCCTATCAACAACAATGAAATCTTTAAACCCTCCAAATTTTTCGACAAACCCTATTGCAATGCATGAATAGGTAAATCTTTTTCAAAATTGGCATTGCATAAAAATAATCTGCAACCAACAATTCTTTGATGCTTCAATCTTACTTTGACATATATATTACTACGCATGAACTTAGATTCGCTCATAACAACTTGAAAAATAACAAAAGCCCTGGATTAGATGGTATAGTATACGAGCAATTAAAAAACCTTCCCCCAGAATGGATAAATTATATTAAGGATTTATTGAATATTTAAGTAAAGCTGCCAGAATAGCAGGAGAACTAAACACTATGCTCGCAAAAGTCTATTGTTGGAACACAAAAATGAAGCTATAACATTCACTATATTTTCCCAATCCTTTGATATGGTGCAGAGGTATGGGGATCAATGCAATATAACAGCACAGAAAAAGGAATGGTACAGTATTTGAAAAGCATACAATCTTAGCCGAAAAATACTCCTAATTATATTATTAGGAGAGAAATAGGGGAATATGAACTCGAAACAGATATAGTTGTAAAAATGTTGGTGACTCAAAATTTTAATGACAGATGAAAGTTACCTAAAAATATGTTACAATCAACTTCTAAAACTGAATAAAAATGAAAACAAAATTTTGCCAGAAATACAACAAAATTAACACAACTGGGGTAAGAAACCTTGAAAATATTTTAAAGGACACAAACTTTCGTCGAATTTTTGAGAACCAAAGCTGTGTACAATTAAAAACAAAATGGATAATACAACCATTGCAAACAAAGAAATGCTATAAAATGAAGACACGCAGGTAATTATTAATTCCACATACAATTAAATATTCCAAACTGACACCTCCTATAATTATTTTACCCTAAACATTCCGCAGAACATCCTAAAGCTAATAAGTCAATTAGGAATATCCAACCCAAAGAACTTTTCCCTATATCAAGATAGTTTTCCAAATAAATTCAATAGCGAAGAAATATATGACATTTGTAACCTTCTTGTAGAAAATAATTTAATCCTTTTCCTCTTCCGTTGCCCCGTTTACAATCCTTTTAGGATTCTTTACATCTCAAGACACATTGACCATGCCAAGCCCGATGACGCCACCATTGCCTTGTTGGGCAACCTTACCAAGGAGAAGATGTACGACGTCTGCATATATGGCCAACGTATGCAGATATGGCCACGCTGCCTTAAAATACAGAGCTATTATAAATGTATAATGTTATCCTGTTAATTTAAATATTATTTCTAATATAATTTGTAACTAATTTTAATATTACCAATCTATTAGTACAACGGATTATCTTTTTAACAAATAAATATTATTATTAATAAATAATAATAAAATTATTAACAAAAACTTTATTCACATGTTATTGCACAATACTAATATTTTAATTATATAATAATAAACAAATACATAATTGTACAGGAAGTTTCTAAACTTGTGTAACAAACTTAAAGGGTAGTCTGGTTCTTTTTCGGGTTGCTGGACCGTGGTCTAATAAGTGAATTACTATCTATCTAACCCGAAAAAGAACGAGACTACCATATACCCCGGCCGTGAAAGCTTTTGTATTTATATAAACTTTAGGGGTATTAGTATTGGACGTATTGATCGTGAATCAAAAAGAATTTGTATAAATTCGAAAAATTATTTCTAATTATTTATTTAATTCTTGAAGTGTAGGTACATTTTTGTGCCCCTGGTCGACATGAAAGATTTAATAAAAATAATTACGGATTAATTTATTTGCTATTCAACATCAGTTACGGGATTACATAATATTCATTATTTAAAAAAAAAAATTGACCAGTGACATTAAATCTGTAGGCTTCAAGAATTAAATTCGAGCATTGCCCGAAAAGTTTTCTCAGCATTAGTGTCAATACCTGAAATGCGTAAACTAAAATTTATCCGTAATCTATACTCAATCACAATTAAACAACACTAGCAGGTAATAATTAGATTAGGTTATGTTGCGATTTGTATTCCTTACTAATGGATATTGTTCTATTGTATATTCTGATCAAACAATATACGCTAAAGTGAAAAATTACAGGTTTGGACATTTTCTGATGTTCAAAATTAGTTTGGGTATAGAGTAAAATATACACGAAAATATTTTGAAATATAAATGTCAAATACTGAATAAATAGACTTTAATATAGGAAGTAAAAATTCAATATAAACGTAATTCAATAAGCAATTAATTTTTTTTAAATAAATTAAAACACAAAAATGTACTGCTAAGAAGAGATTAATTACATTCTTTCGTAAAAAATAACGAATTTAAAATTTATATACATCGCGTTGTCATCAAGTTTTTAAATATTGCCTTGTTGACTTTAATTATACAGTAAAGGATGCAGAAACCATAAATAAAATATTATTTTACATAAAATCTAAAGTTATTTTTTCTCAAAGGTTTCATTTTATTGAGAGTCGCAATTCTGTGACTGAATTCTAACCTTTGGGATTGCTTTGATAATGTCTGGGCGACCCATTCAATTGAAAAATAGGAACAAAATTATTCCTTTAGCTGTACTACTTTTATTATAATCGTATAGATTGTGGTTGCCTCCAGGCCCGGATTTAAGGTACTAGGCGCCAGGGGCACTATTTTAGCGCCCGCTTTCTCTAGATACAGTTCATTTTAGAAAAAAAAAAAACATGTAGAACTCAAAATTCTCGCACTGAAATTTGTTTGACACTGATTTTGCTAAATAAAAAAAAATGTTCTTAGGCAAGTGATATATAAATAGTTGTTTTATGTATCCTTTGGCTACCGTAAAGTATGACTGACTTTGACATCTGTCAAAGACTACTTTACGGCCGCTTTTACTTTACTGTTACATTTAGGTACTTTACGAACTAAATTGTCAAACGTTTGTTTAAATAGCAAATAAATTGAGTTTTGTATTACATGTAAGCTTCATAAATTTTAAGATGGAGTATTGGAAAAATCGTTGTCGCTATCCCTATCGTTATTTCTTTGCTCGACAAGTTAATTATTATAGTTTAATTTATTTTCATTTTTAGGTTGTACTACATTTTGAGAATAAGCAAATTGTTTTGAGAGTTGTCAAGATGATAACACGGCACTCTACCTTCAAGTGACATGAATCAATCAGATATGAAATACGAGTATATATTTTAAATTAAAAAATTATAACTGTGTAGTAGTCACCTAAAAATGTTATGTGCACCTCGACTTAAAAGGCAATTGTTACATACATAGTTGTTTTACATTTTCCGTGGCAACCGTAAAATATAACTTTTATTTTGACATCTGTGAAAGACTACTTTACGGACTCTTTTACTTTACGGTCGCATTTATTTTACGAACTATATTATCAAACGTTTGTTTATATAACAAATAAATTTAGGAAGAATATTGTTAAGAGAGTTAGTGTGTCAGTTGAGATGGTTTGGTTATGTGGAGAAAATGACGAGTAAAGGCTTGTAAAGTGTATATATCGTGGTGAAGCAGTGGGTGTTCGATTGCGTGGCCGTCCAGTCTGTAAGTGAATGGATGTGATTGGCAGGGTGCTAAGAAAGGGAAAGTTTCCGAGTGGAAAGAGAAGAAGAGCATGTATGAATGCGATTATGAGTGTGGCCGAGGCGAAAGAAGCGTGCATAGGTAGGAATGTGTGGAAAAAGATAATTGTTCTGTAACTATTATTGTGGTCCGGATGTGGTATTTCGTTACCGAAAAACGGTCACATTAATATAGTTAGAGTGAGGAATTGTTGTAGTAGGTTAGTAATAATGTTGTTGAAAAAGTGAGTGATTATTATTGATGTTGTTGTAGTTGTTGTTTTCGGGTTTGTGCTAACCCACTAAGCAGGACATGCGTGATTTTATGTATGTATGCATTTAGTCTGTATTACATACGGCTTCCTAAATTTTAAGTGGGAGTACTAGAAAAATCGTTGTCACTTTCACTTAGTATTGCAATTATTTCATTTCATTTTTAGGTTATAATAATAACAATAAGCAAATTGTTTTGTAAGTAGGCAACACCTACAAGTGTTGTATATATATATATATATATATATATATATATATATATATATATATATATATATATATATATATATTGAAGCAAAATTTATAACTTTGTAATTGCCGCTTAAAAATTTTGTTTGCATCTCTCCTTAAAGTTCTTTTTTAGCCTCATCTGATATGCTGGCAGCGGCTGCAAACTTCATCTGTCAAAATAGATCACTTTTACAACCTTGATGCACAAATAACTATTTTAGCCTCATCTTATTTGCTGGCCTCGTCCTTCATCTTGGCTGCAAACTTCAGATTCGGCCAAAAAGATCACTTTTACAACCTTGATAGACATAACTATTTTCATCGTAATTACAATTCCTAGTTCGAAGGAAATTAAAGTTTGTAACGTAGCTGACAGCAACCATGCAATGCAACCACAAAAAATCAATGGATACGAATGAAATTAAAGTGTATAATAGAATTATTTAAAAATTCATAACATATTCGTACATAGGTAGGTATACTCGTATACAATGACGTCAATCAAAAAAATCGATAATATACATATATGAATCAAAATATGCAATTAGGAAGAGAAATATAATTTATAGTTTTTAGAAGTAGTGGTGTATGTTAGAGCCGGAACGCCATTCCAGAATTTTTGTGAAAGCTGAACCACGTTCCGTAACTTTTTCCTCGTATAATTTTAATAAAATGTATAAATTAAAATTTCATTATCAATTAATTAAATTTGTAAGGGACATTGTATATTTTGTTTTTCAGAATTTTTGAACTATGTATTTTAAAAACTATGCTTTATTAATGCTGATTTGATAGTTAGTGCATACCGAAACTTTTTCGTTGTGTATGATTATTCTGGCACTTCTTGATATTGCAATACACCGTTCGTTAGAAGTAACAGAACATATTTGTCAATTTACATTTAATTGTATTAATATTAAATTAAAAACTGGTATACATACGTATATACATGGTGGCGAACTTGCGAATGGCACTCCCAAATATGGAACGTAAACATTTAAAATCATGGATTCATAATTTCCTACTTCCCTATTTATTTTAGGTAAGAAGCTTTAAATAAATTTTAGATAGCATAAAATTCTGTATATCAATCAATAAGTTAAATTGATGATAGAAAATTCTTGTAGTAACTTCTAAATTTGTCTCAAAAAATTGATTCTGGAATTTTGTTACAATGCCCAGATGGATAGGCCCATGTAAACGGTATGAGAATGGCTTAGCCCAGTGGAAATATAGAGTAGGATAAAAAGAGTTATTAAGGGTTAGGACGGCAGTTGATTATAACAACCCCTCGCAACTACATAAGTGATTCAACCCACAGTACGGGAAAGGTACGAGGCGACAGGGCTAAAAGAATGCACAATAGAAAAAGAAATGTCCAAAATTAACAATAACCAAACATTTAATGTCCTATGTACGACACAGAAAGTTATAGCGCAGTTCGCGGCGTTATTTAAATAATAAACAACACTATAAATAAAAAGCATGAAGGCACGCCTATGCGACGCGATACGTAGAAGCGAAAAACAAATAGAAATGACCGATTAGGGTTAAACTTCGCGTCCAATGTTGAGCGTAAACGAATCGTAAGTAAACAAATAAAGTTTTAGGTTTCGTTTCAAAAACATAAACATACGCAACATAATACAATAATACACGTCCGCAAAGTGGATAAATAACGAATACTATACAAATACGGAAGTACGATAAAAATATAACAAACAATAATATCAATACCTAATAACATCGTAAGATAAACATTAGGCTTGAAACTTACAAGAAATAGATAGAAAACAAAATAAATAAATATGAACGCTTATCTGGACGTAGACTCCAGGGAACAGGCCAAAGGTGTGAGTACACTTTCGTGGTTGTGGTGGAGTTTGTACTCCCAAATATTCCCTGGTTTCGCCACATGAGAGCGGGAGACGTAGCTTGACGGTGATGGCTCCATACTCGGAATTATATACGCACATGTAAGGGGTGTGCTTTGGCGTAAATAATCACGTTATTTGTTGCTACTTTTCGCTCCAAATATTGGCGTATCATACGGACAAGTGTCCGAACGTGAATATCGAAAAATATGGTTCCAGATAAAGTACAATTGGGGATCATAATAATTAGATTGTAAATATGAAATATAATATTAAGATAAAGGTAACAATAAAACACTGCAAAGTAATATTGGGATTAGTTCTTTAGAAATTACAACATTTGTAGGTAGGTAAGTTGCACGTAAAAATCTTTCCTGAGTTGTAGGACGACTTTTAAAGCGAAAATTGTATCTGTTGAAGATATACATTTCCAAATGAACTGGACGCAGATCAAATACGTCAAAAGAAGTTAAACCGACAAATTGGCACGAAAAACTGCCACGTCCCGCTCTCACAACATCTCGTCACAAAAGGACGAACATTTACCAAACAGCAGCTAAATCAAAAATATCTGGCTTAACCTCGACATTAGCCGTCACCATATGTCAATTTGAAGTGTAATGGGCCAGTAGTACAGTTACACCATAACCGGAATTACTGGAACGTCGGCCAGGTTTCCTAAAAGGGGGCGCTAAGATATATAACAATGTGAAAATAGGATTGCGCGTTAACATTAACCGAGATACCCTAAATAAAAGAACATTGAATATGAGACAACTGGGCATTGAAACTATAACATTTGTTTCTTTTATTTAAAGTAATAAATATGGCCACACTTTGGACGATTAATTTTAATTTTTACTTAGTTCGCAGTCGGTCAGAAAACAAGTTGTTGCTAAAGATGTCCAAATTTATACGAGTACACTACTCCAACGTAAAGCCCGTTTGACAGTGTACCATTTTCGTCTATTTTAATGCCATATTTCTAGTCAGATTTTATCGAGTTCTATTCAATTTCTATGCTACCAAGTCGTGTATAATCCGAAATCTTCTGAATGTTTTGTAATATAAATCAAAATAAATTAATACCAACCTAGATGTTTGTATTTAAAAGTTAAGCTATTTTTGCAAAAATTATGAAAGTTATTATATGTCATATAACAAAATCGTATAAAAAATTCGACTTTTTTACCTTCCGTCACCTATAGGTAAGGAAGGTATTGTCTTTGGTCAAAAAATCGGTAGTGAGTTTTCATTGAATAAGCACGTTGTAGGGTCTTTACAATACGATTTTACTATTTTTACGATGATGTCTGTATGTGTGTGTGTTCGTGTGTGTGTGTGTGTGTGTGTGTGTGTGTGTGTGTGTGTGTGTGTGTGTGTGTGTGTGTGTGTGTGTGTGTGTGTGTGTGTGTGTGTGTGTGTGTGTGTGTGTGTGTGTGTGACCGCGGTTTCGTCAATGATATCTCCAATACTAGCATTCCAAAAATTACAATTCTCGCGTATTCCTCTTCCTTACAACCATATACAGACTTGATTAGATTTTGGTTATAATTGGTCACCCGGAAGTACCCTCATTTGAAGATTTTAACAGTTTCTCTTGAAAAACTCAGTTAAATGTTATTATAACTTAAAGAATATATTATTGCCTATACGATTTTATATTTCATATTCAACAGATATAGAGTTAAAGAAGAATAAAGATAATAAATTTCATATAAATTTCATAATTCAGTCAGCTATGCTAACTTAACTATGGAAACTGCTAATATATTCAGGTAATTCAAATTGACAGAGATCAATATCAATAAAATGTAAATCAATGAAAGAATAAGAGAAGTAACTCTAGTGTTACAAGTTTCTAGATATAAGAGAGACGATTACATTGGTTTGAACATGTCATGAGGAGAGATGAATATATTAATAGAAGGTGGAAGAAACATAGGAAGACCAAATATAAGATGAAAAGACTGTATTGCAGAAGACTTGAGAGAAAAGGAACTGAATGAGGACGACACGCAAAACAAAAATGAGTGGAAGAAGAAAATAAAAAATAGCGACCCCCTAACAAATGGGAAAAACTAAAGAAGAAGATGTCAGTGTCAAGTGCAATTTGCATACTTTTGTTTATGAAATAACTTTACTGGAAATATAGGATCTTTTGCAAGAAAATTTATGTATAGGGCGCGTGCAGTGACATGACTTTGCTGACTTTGGCAAGCAGATATGGGGACCCGTGTCAAAATGACAGCAATTAATTATGTCCATAACTGACAAGTGTTATAATTTTTCATTCAAAATTTCATAATTTTCTTATTTTATGTGGTTTGTTTGTTATCAGGGGTATGGAATTCAGTTGCCGCGAAACGGAATCACATAATACCAAAAATTTAGAGTCTTTTGCAAGAAAAATTATGTATGGAATTTGTACATAATACACAGGATTGACGGAAGGTATTGTGCTGGCCACATCAGTTTTTACCTCTCGCTAAGAGAGGTATTGGATTCATGCTAAAAATCGCATATCCAGATTTTATTGAATAAGCACGTTTTAAGGTCCCTACAATCCGATTTTAACATTTTTACGATGATGTCTGTGTGAGTGTGTGTGTGTGTGTGTGTGTGTGTGTGGATGTGTGTGTGTGGGATGTTGGAAGGACGGTTACTCAAAAACTATAAGACTTAAAATTTGTTTAACAACGTATTTCCCAATCGGACATTCATGGGAAGATCTGAAAAGGTTTTGGTAACAATTGGACAACCGGAAGTAGAAGATTCTTGAAAAAAAAACTTCTAAATATTATTTTTTGAAAATTTTTCTTGATAATATTAAAGAAAAATAAATTCTCTTTCTGATACATTTAAATATTTTTATACATATTTTATAGATTTAGAGATAAAAGGAATATAATATATAAAATAATGTTGTAAATAATTTTACAACCGAAAGGATGCCATGAAAAATAGTTGCAAATTTAAATTATTTGTAACTGACAGATAAATGTCAGTGTCAGAAATAATGAGTAATGAAAGAAAAATGTATTTGGAGAATCCCTTAATTCTTGATCTATGACTATTATGGAGATGACAAGTCTAGGTTGAAGGACTTAAATTTGTTTCAAACATTATGGGACAATGTACACCAGTACTGTAGACTAGAGTAACTTTGAATTGCGAAAAAGCTATCAAATTCTTCTCAAGTAAGTTGTAAATATTGACAAAATTACACATCGATATAAGAATAATCGGAGTGCAATCTATCCGTCACTTTATTAAAGGGAATTAAGGTTATTTAGATATAACAAGTATGAAAAAATAAAATGTAAAAGAAGATATATAAGAAGAGATGCACAATCCAGATATATACATTTTAGACCGCCCAAAATTAATGTTTTTACTAGAAGAATATGAAGAGAAAGTAAACAAGGTTGTTCGAATTGAAAATTGCTGTTACCAGCCTAATATTTATTTATGGTAAACTCTACTTTGTAATTTATTGTAACATAATTTATGGTAAAATATCTTTATGTTGAGACATGCTATTATTGAATAATAAAGAAGTTTATACGTCATAGATTTATATGAATATATTATTTGTATTTATAAAAATATTCTTTGCTTTATGCATACAGCCAGGTAAAATATACGGCGAGAGGTTATGTGCTGGCCACATCAGATTTTTTATAATACATAATGACTTACTATAAAGTATAATTTAGTTTAGCAAAACAGTAGCTAACTTATGTCTTCTATGTACATACTTAATTCTCATTACGTAAATAAATTAGTCTCTAGGATCTGGGATAACACGCGGGCCATGATAAATAATTCGGTTTGTACAAACGAGAGATAAGCATATCGTAATTAAGGATTAATTAGATTTTTCAAAACTATCTTATCCCAAGAGAGATGCAGGAAACTTAATTATTCCACAGATAACTCAATTAAATTTATTATAAAATTCCGAACTTCCATGCAGTTATTTCACGAGAAATGACTGATGAAAAAGTTACAGTCGTGTAATTAACTTTTTCATTAAACAGACTTGTTATTATTATTATTTATTCATTTATTTATTATTACCGGATCTACAATATTTATAGTTACAATATGAGTAAGAATATAGTGCTACATTTATGATATTCAATATTTTATACTACTACATTATATAATTGTGCCTCCCCTTGTTTCATTAATCCTCTAATCCAGGCTTCTCCTGACTCTAAATTGCCTAAGAGTGCCTCTGTCTCTGCTAGCTTTTTAAATGCTTCAAAGTTTCCGCTTTCTTCCCGAATAGCTTATACTTCCTTGCTTTATTTATTACCAGTATTTTTTGGTACACGGCAATTGGACGATGGTGAACTGGGTGATTCACAATGGGTTAAGGTTAAACGTGTGATAGTCAATTGGGCGATGATTAATTGAATGAGCGTAAGTTGACTTCCCGGTTTTTCTGAACATACCTTAACAAAACCGTATGCACAATTTTGTAATTCGACATATCTTATTTTACCGTGCAGCTGTCCATCGCCCATTTGACCATCTCCGAGTATCTGATACCTTTCTTTTCATTAACCCATATCACATCTTTATGATTTTCGTTTCGTATAATAGATACCGTAGCATTGGAGTTACCTGTATTAAATTATATTAGTTATAATTCGAATTGTTTATCTTACGTTGTTATTTTTGTAGCATGTATTAATTTCTCTGTTGTAATTCATAAAAAGTACTTTCCACGTAGACTATCTATTAGAACCACCAGAGTATCCATTTCTCTAATAGTAAGCTTTTCTTCCTTGTCCCCATTTTGTTAATTTGTTATTTTTCTTACTTACAGTATTACGTTTTGTTTATCTTTCACTCATTCCTCATGTTTCAATGCTGTCTTTCCTTTTTCTACTCTAATTTTTAATGCTTTCACATATTTCATGACTATAATCAGGGGTGCATCTAAACATACGAATACATATATACCAAGTTCATGTCGCATGGTCTCATGGCGAATAAGCATTCCTACAGTGTGTCCTTAAAAAAACCTAACTCGAAGTAGGCTATGAACAAAGAAACGTATGCCAGATCATTATTCAATTCAAAAGAATAGGTAATGAAGAGGGATACAGTATATTGTCATCCGCCGTTTTCTAATTTGTTTCCATTTCTAAAGTAAGATTCAAGAAGAAAATCTTTGATTTCTTTAGATAACATTTTTGACAATATCTCGTGTCAAATTGACATTTAATTAAATATTTTGAAATTGACATACGATTATTTATTCATAGTCTACTCCGAGTTAAGTTTTTTTTTAACACAATGTATATGCTCTATTCTCTACCTTAGTACACTACTAATCAATCACATCCATACATTTACACACTAGTCATCCACGCGAGCGAATCCCAGATACTAAACTAGGGATTGACAAAATATATTGATGTTTTTGAAACATTGACATTCAGCCCCCATCATTTATGAAAGAACATCGATATTTTTTATGTAGTATAATCGCTGAAAAATCGATGTTTGTTTTTTTTTAAACAGAAATCTATAAGCCGTTTATTACAAAGAATTTTTTATTTTGTTATTTAATTTTTATGTTGCAATGAATTTCTTGTGTAGTAAGATTTGAGATTGAGACGGCGTAGTTGGTGTTATTTGGTATGGTACCATTTGTAAGAGACAATTTCACATTTCGGCCCAGACTTTAAATTCTCAGTAAATAATTTGCAATATTTTACTTTTATTGTTGAAACTATAAGTTAAACAGATAAATAGCTATATAATTACATTTCTTCTGCTATAATTCTTTAATTTTTCATGAAGGTTATGGCACCCCAAAAAATAGACCGTGTTATTGATATTAATACACTTACGTATTATGTGCATAGAAATTTGCCACTTTACTGTTTTCAATATATTTTTTTACGTCTCGCTACCCTTGGTAAGGGAGATATAGAAATCGTGTTAAAATTCGCATAGAAATTTTGGTAAACGACTACTTTTTAAGATTTCTAGAATCCGATTAAAATATTTTCACAATGATGTCTTTGTGTGTGTGTGTGTGTGTGTGTGTGTGTGTGTGTGTGTGTGTGTGTGTGTGTGTACGCGCGTGGATGTGTGTGTGTGGATCCATTGGACGCTCTAGAACAAATACTGTCATTCAGAAAACCATGTATTTCTACCTTATTCTAATATGGAAAGAAGCCATTAGATTTTGGTGTAAATCGGATAATCAGAAATGGCCACTCGAAATAGTTTTTCTTTGAAAAATACTTTTAAATGTTACTTTTAGCAATTTACGTTATTATAAAAATTAAAGGTTATTAAATTTATCTACAAGTTTGCATGAATAATTTTTCTATATATTTTATGGATAAATTCATAAAATAATCTACAATTTAAATCCTGATGCCTACGCTTTAAACACAACTCCTTGATTACACAGCTCATCTCAAATGAATGTAACTGACAAATAAATGTCAGTGTCAAAAACTCATTTCAAATTGTTCATAGTAACGTTTTAAAAGGGAAATAATATAGTTTCCAGTATTAGTAAATATGTAGGTATATATTTAAATTAATAAAAATTAAATGGCGGGTAGTATTGTGTTGGCCACATCAGATTTTTCAGAAACTAGACCTCAGATTAAAATAAAATTTATGCACTGAGAAAAATAACCAAGTAATAGTAAATAAGACTTTATTAACTTCCAAAGCGTGGCCGACCAGTGTGTAAGTGGATGAATGTGGTTGGTAGGGTGCTTACAGAGAGAAAGTATCCAAATAAGAAGAGCATGTATGAATGCGATTATGAATGTGGCTGAGGCGAAAGAAGTCTGCTTAGATAGGAATGTGTGGCAAAGGATGATTGTTTCCTAACTATTATTGTGATCCGGATGCGGTATTTTGCTACCGAAAATCGGTCACTCTAATATGTTTAAGAGTAAGGATTTGTTAATATTCTTATTTACTTATTTACTAGACCCCATAGTATGTTATTAAGTATATTATGCAAATCGTTAATTTTATGAACGTATATTAATATTAAGAAACGAATTGCATAATTTATTTTTTACTATTCATTCTTGATGATAGCATTCTATAACTAAAAAGAACATGGGAGTAAATGTTTCAGATTAAACATTAATGTTGGGTCCGTTTGAATGAAGTAGACAATGTTGAATTTGAAATAATAACACTATTCTGGATTTCCATTGTCTTTATTTTAACAAAAAGTAATAAAAACACACAACGTTTCAATTGCCAAGTATCTGCAATCGTCTTCAGGTGAATACTAACAAAACATCAAGACTACTGGAGCTTATATACTAAAGACATAATTAGTCAATTATGCTTCATTATTCCTTCTACTGGTAGCGTGGTTCTTTCATGTACGCTACTAGAATGTTGTCTTAGGAACTCATATTTCCAGGAAAAAGACAGATTCTTCGCTCAGGACGACGGCCTTCCAATGGGTTCATCTCTATCACCAGTCATCGCCAACATCTGCATGAACTGGTTCTAATCTCAGGCAATAGAGAACGCGAAATTTAAACCCAAGATATGGCTCAGGAACGTGGACGATACTCTCATAATTTGGAACCACAGTGATCGACAACTGGAACATTTTCTTCATCACCTGAACAACATCAAGCCGTCCATCAAATTCACCATGGAAAAAGAAAAGGAAAACTCACTGCCATTCTTAGACGTCCACGTGAAGAATAACAATGGAATGATCGATACAGCTGTTTACAGAAAACCAACACACACCGGCCAGTATCTGAATCATGCATCCAATTACTCCGCAACAACGAAGAAAGGAGTAGCAAAATCTCTAATCGACAGAGCTCACAGATTATGCAACACAGAGAAAGGGCCTCAAGAAGAAATCAAAAATATCAAAAGGGACCTAAAACAAAATGGTTACCCAGGAAAGACAATAGAGGAGCTTCTACAAAACACCAAACCAGCGTAAGCCAGCGACCAAGACAAGAAGAACAACCGAAAGCGCTACTCAGCATCCCATATATTAGAGGCTTATCGGCGACGATAAAACACATAGGAAGAAGTTATAACATCAACACTGTGTTCAGATCAACAACTACTATCAGAAGTATGATCTCTGACACGAGGCCACGAACCAATCGAGACTCTAAAAATTGCGTCTACCAAGTCCAGTGTGAATGTTGCCAGTTATACGTGGGGGAAACCAGAAGACCTTTAGAAGTCAGACTGAAGGAACATCGAACTCACACGCAGAGAGGAGAGACATCAAGATCCGGCATCGCGCAACATTCCTTGGAAAAGCAACACAAAATGAATTGGTCTGAGGCGAAAATCATACACAGAGAGGAATACTGGTACAAAAGAAAATTTAAAGAGGCAGCAATCATCAAGAACAACAAGGAGGTTTTCAGCCAACCAAGTGTAGAGATAGGCAACGTGTGGAAGCCGCTGATTGGACGTTTGAATGAACTTAAACTACACTAGTGTTTCCATTTGTCCAATTTTGCTTCGCTAAACTTACTTTCTGTACGCTTGACCACTTCAATAATTATATCTTTAGTATATATAAGCTCCAGTAGTCTCGATGTTTTGTTAGTATTCACTTGAAGACGATTGCAGATACTTAGCAATTGAAAGTTTGTGTGTTTTTATTACTTTTTTGTTAAAATAAAGACAATGGAAGTCCAGAATAGTATTATTATTTCATTAATGTTGGGGTTTAGCAAGCCTAATACCTGTGCCAATTAAAGATGCCAATTAAAGATTAAAGTTTTCAAATTTATACATGTTTCTAGGTATACTTATCTTTTTTGTGCTGCTTTGCAACTGAATGTTTGGTTATAAATTATAGTTGTATGCATTTAAGTTGAATAAATTATATAACATGAAGGTATATATATATATATATATATATATATATATATATATATATATATTCTCATTAACGTATGGACAATTAATTACACTGTTTTTAAGTCACAAGTGCTGACATGTAAATATGTATGTGGGAGACTAAAATACGTTAAAATTTTGTTCCAGAGAATGACATAGAAATATATTTTAATTCTGACATACATTTATAATTTTTATAATATTCACATATTCCTTTTCCCTATAGGTATTTCAAAGGCCAAGAAATCTACCTTCTAGATGTTTATAATTTTTTGTTCGTCAAATAAATAATAAAATTGCAAAAAAATGCCTAGACGCAAATGATTTATCCAAGAACCACCTGACGCCCAATACAGGAATCTAATGTTATTCTAAGGATTCTGATATAATTTTATAATTTACCTTATTTGTATATGAAATTTCTATGTATTATACAATATGATATAAATAATTCATAATAAATTTACATATAGTGTAAGTCTGGAAAGATCCCCCTTTAACTTTTTACCTCTCGCTAAGAGATGTATTGGGTTTATCCTAAAAATCACATATTCCAATTCTAATGAATAAGCACGTTTTAAGGTCCCTACAATGCGATTATAATATTTTTACGATGATGTCTTTGTGTGTGGATGGCGAAAGGGCAATTTCTCGAAAACTATAAGACTTAATATCTGTTTAACTACGTATTTCTCAATCGGACTTTAATGGGAAGAGTTGAAAAGGTTTTGGTAGCAATTGGACAATCTTAAAAACCTTTTAAATATTATGGCCTTTTTATTCATGTAAATGGTGTCAATTTTTATAAATTATTTTTCTTCTTATTGTATCTTGTTTATCAACTAATAATTATTCACAGTTTTTGCAATTATTTCTGCATTTGATTTATTTGTTTTCTTCCATAGCACTTATTGTATAGGCATTATTAAATAAAAATTATACATTTTTAATTTTGCATTTTTCTCAAATATTTTGTAATATTAGGGTATTACACATGAATATCGTTGAATTCAGAAAAAAATACTGAATCGAATAAGCAAATATAAAATAAGAAAGTTGTATCCCGTATTTTGAGAACCACTGGTCTAAAATTATTCTTGTTTCTCTCATTGTAATAGTCTTATAATATAGAAATTGTTTGCTAATTTGACCGACCTCGTATCTCTTATAGTTCTCAAGATACCACTTACGGATGAACAACCTGTATACATATACCACGGTTGAGAAGACTATTACTGACCAGCGCCTTGTATACCTCGGTTGCACCTCAGCATACAATCTTGGCCCTAGGTCAATAACTACAGTATTCTAAACCTGGGTGTATAACATGCTATTATGTTTACGCTTGTGTTTTATTTGTATTTAAAAATTTCCAGAAGTTAAGCTAGTTGTCACTCGAGTGTACCTATTCAAAAACTTGTTCTATGTTCAAAATAAAAATTCAGCTAATGCAGTTTATATTTGCAATACGTTATATTTTTACCTCTCGCTAAGAGAGGTATTGGATTCATGCTAAAAATCGCATATCCAGATTTTAATGAATAAGCACGTTTTAAGGTCCCAACATTCCGATTTTAACATTTTTACGATGATGTCTGTGTGTGTGTGTGTGTGTGTGTGTGTGTGTGTGTGTGTGTGTATGTGTATGTGTGTGTGTGTGTGTTTGGATGTATGTGTGTGTGTGTATGTATGTGTGTATGTGTGTGGGACGTTGGAAGGACGATTACTCAAAAACTATAAGACTTTATATTTGTTTAACTATGTATTTTCCAATCAGACATTAATGAGAAGATCTAAAAAGATTTTGGTAACAATTGGACAACCGGAAGTAGCAGATTCTTGAAAGAAAATCTATTAAATATTATTTTTTGAAATTTTCTTCGTAGTACTAAAAAAAATCTCTATTTGACACATTTCAATTTTTTATTATATCTCGTATATAGGTTTGGGGATATAGTATATAATAATATAAAATAATCTGTTGTAATAAATCTTGTTGCCCGAAAAATAGTCGAGATATATATTTGTAATTGTCAGATAAATGCAAAATTTCAGTGTCAAAAATTAGATTATTCTGAGAGGTACGAGTACATTTATTATATATCATAGTATTATTAATTAAATATGTATGTAAATTATAGGTATATTAATATTACATAAATATTCTTAAGAAGTACCGCTAATACCGTCAATGAATTTGAAGAATTTTGAACATATTAGAAGAGTAGGACAAAATGAAGAAATGTTAAATTCGTTAGGACGCGAGCAGACATGTGACTTTGTTGGCCTTAGCAAGCAGATTTGTGTGTCCGTGCCAGAATGACAGCTAGTAGTTATTTACATAGATGTCACAAATGACATATGTCGTAATTTTTCATTCAAATTTCAAAATATTCTGATATATTGTTTATATGTCATTAATAGTATGGAATATACTTGGCGAGGAAAATAATCCACATGGATTTGGAAAATCATAAAGTTTTGAATGAAACTACTCGCGCCCTATGCAACATAAAATGAAAATGGCGAGAGGTATTGTGCTGACCACAACAGATTTTTTACCTTATATTATATACACAAATTGTATAAAAATAGTTAAAAGCTAATATCAAACACTGTAACAAATAAATTTTCTTTATTTTTTCCGTAGAAAAGTTTTACTTTGAACTGTACCAATCGCACTAACACATGCACAAGTGTCGTATTCCAATATACTCATACTAAAATATTAATGTTGTAGAATAACTGTGTGGCTATGTCGCGCTTAGACAAAGATAGTGATATTTTAATATTTGGTTTGCGTTGAGAGTTTCAATTTTAATTTTGACAACATTTGTGTAAATCGTGAAAATGTCCAATCGTTTACGGTATAAAGCAAGATTTATTTATGTACATTTGTAGTAATAGTCAACAATGAAACTAAGTTATAAGAAGTGACAATTACATTACAAACTTTGAAGGTTTTAAGAGGTATAATTTCCAAATGCATGATTTAAAAAATTACAAATAGTGGAATTAATTTTGAAATTGTATTAATTATAATACAATAGAATTTAAATATACTTTATAAATATTTACGGCCGAATTCACCATTCCTTAATCATGAGTTGATTCACAGATCAACGCTGATCCTAAATCAATCCAATTCACCATTAAAAATCAAGCTGATCTACTAAACAAAATCAATGATCAACTGATTCGTCCTATTCCATGAATCAAGAACTGATCACATCTTTGAATCCAAATTTTGACATTTTTAGCTATGTTAGGATTCTGGCTGTTGTACCCATTCGTAACCTTGTCTTATCTTTCTTCTTTATCTTTATTTAGAACCGCATTGGTTTTATTATTTTCAGCTGTACTTGTATATCTTTCATTTTCATTATATTTAAAAACACCCCTTTATTGAAATCAGTGTAATTTCTATCCATATCAAAATAAAAATATAATATTATTATAGGAAAATTATAAAATATAATTAGACCTGAATAAATGAAAAACTTACATATTAATACTTTTATAGCGGAAAGTACAATCACCACGAATAAAATTACATGACAGTTACATTAACTGTCAAAAACCAAAACAAAACTGTGAATACAATATACTTATGCAGAAAATGGAAGAAAAGGTGTTATACAATTTTTATCTGAAAATGTTATCGGTAATAATAAACCACGTACACAAAAGAGTTTGAGAGAAAATTATTGAATTTTTAAATAAAAATCGATAATTTTAGGCTCACTCTTAAATTAAATATTGTTTTTCGAAATATGATTTTTTTTATTTTATTTTCACAATACCTTCGTATTAAAAATACATTAAATAAAAATTTGTATTTCCTTATTATTTCCATTCATATATTTTTTCAAATTTAGGTTCAAATAGGTTATTTTATTTTTCAGACTATTTATATCATCATTATGGAAGGGCGGAAGAATTTTTTTTTTGCTTCTATATTTACATTGTTATCAGTAATAATGCCTAGTAAATCATATCTTTTTCTAAACAAATGCTTGAAAAATAGTTTGAATTTTAAAGTGTTCCCACATTTAATGGTACATTCGGGTATAAAAGTGATAAGATATTTTGAGATATAATACTAATTCTAAACTACAAATCGGAACTGCAAAACAAATTAATATATTTCTTTCTTAAAGAAACAAAAGAAGTATTATAATGTTTAAACTTTTCATGATTTGCACGTAAAATACTCATTTAAAATATATTTCCTTCGAATGTACGTCTGAAATTCCTTTAACCAAAGAACACCTCTTATTCGCTAATACCAAGTGGGCATTCTAGAGGCAATAAAATTAAATCCGGATTGTAAATAATTTTCAAATTTCTATATAAAATCCATTAATTCGTCTTTTGTAACATACTAGTTTTTCAATTAAATGTCGGTTTGGATGTAAAAGTTATAATTTAAAATGTTATGTTTATTTTGCCATTTCCTATTCTTCACGTGTTAAAACGGTTAAATTTAATTGCAAATATTTCAGCTACCGCGTGGTCAATTGTATTTAAATTAGGAGAGCAAGTGCATTATACTTCAGTTGATATATACATTAAATTCCAATTAATTCCGGGTAAAATGGTTCCACAATATAATTACCTTAATAGTTATATGATTATTTTTGATTGTGTTTTACAACAATATAATATCACGTGTTTTCAGGTATTCTCGTATATATTGTGTTGCCACGAAACGTAATGTAAAATAATAAGTTGAGTGAATCAACAAAATATATTCTGATAATACTGAATACATGAGTGATATTCGTTATGATTGTATGATTAATAAATTTGATAACAAAAATTAAATAAAATTTTTGACGTTTGTTGATAAATAAAACAACGCTTATCAAAACCTGGTAGCTATTTATTATTTATTATAAATATTCTTAAAATATTGTATATATATTTTAAACGTATAAAACGTTATGATAGTGTGTAAGCCAGTATAAACCGCATTGTTAATTTAAAATTAAAAATCATAATAATGAGTCCTAACTCGGTGACGAGGTTCACGTCTTATGAAATTTTGAATATGATTTATATACAATAATATGCACAGAATTATTTAATGACATAATAAAAAAAACTTTTGTTTCATACATTTTTAAATGACAAAGAGAATTAAGATAAAAAACAAATATGTATACTAATATTCTCTTGTGCGCATATTGTAAAATATTATGAAATAATTTGCTACGTTTAGTTCATGCCTTATTTCATATTTTAAAATATCATAGAGAGTGAAATAATAGTTATTTACGATACAAGTACCTATAGCTTGTCATTAGTGACGAATGGTTGAGAATTAAGACACGAGAGCAGTGAGTTTTAACACCCGTGAGTGGCTAAAAATGCTTCATGTATATGTATCGTATAATATTAGATACGATAGAATCTAATAATCCAATAAATATATAAAAAAATATTTATGAATTAGGATCACAATATTTAATCAGAAATTTCCTTTGGGTGCAAAATATTCACCTCGGTTTTGCAAATTTAGCGTGTTTAAAAATTTTAATCACTCGTTGCTGGCCAAGCCGTGACTAATGAAACCTTGTTACTGAATAACCGTTTTACAAATTTAAAACTGATAACTAACAATCAATTTTACACACTATCGTAGATAAAGTTATTTTACGTTACAAATCCACATTTCAATTAAATATTAAATTATTTGCATTGCATGTTTGTGCAGTTAACAAGAATATTGTTAGCGTTCACTAATACTCATATAATTTTAGTGAAAAAGACTATAACGTTTTATATTAAGTGCTCTGAATTCTAATCTCCTAATAAACTATCTAAATAATCTATAAGTGCAGTGCATAAATATTATTATCAACATCCGTGATCTAATATTTTATATGTTAAATGGACATATTTGTAAACTACTTAATAACAATTAGGAGGATAATATATGTAAGTATTAGAATTATGTATTATTCTATTAGTTATATTAATGAATAGAAAGTTTATTAGAAGGTGGAAATCGGATTGTATGTTTCTTGTTATTAAATAAGTTCAATCTTGTAATCTTGTACGGTATATACTATATACACAGATATGCTGGAATAACTTTAGAAACCGTAATATACTTATCATGCATGGACGGGTCGGAAGAAAACTAAAGTGGAGGGCCCCATTAATAATATTAAAAAATAAACGTATTTTGTTTATGAAAATGTTTGATTTGATGCTATTGTAATTAGGGTATCATACGAATGCATATCTCTAATTTGTGTCACGCTATCTGCAATGTCAACGTCAAGCATTTCTTAATTTGTACTTTTCACGAGTCGCAATACAGTCGTACGTAGATACACCTATTAGATCTAGAAGGTATAAGTGTAGTATGATACTCCCCCAAAATTCATAGTTTCCACAATAAATTTTTAGCGTCACAAAATTTAAACTTTTACTAGCAGATCTGCATTGTACCATATAGTGCGGAAACTTCAATATATTATTACTTTTCTTTCACGTTTTACTTATTTGCTTATTTTATATTTTGGTGTCAGATTTTAGTTACTTTTGTATTCGAAAATGAGGGTACAAAACTCAATTAAAACAGTATTAGGAGAATTCAAAAAATAAAAAGTTTAAATTATTGTACAATTCGCCAACTCAAATGACGTAATACTGGTAACGTAATCTTTTCACGACCTACGGGTTCTGGGATCGAATCCGAGTACGGAATAGATATTGTGTCTTTCACAATGTCATCCTAATAATTACCGTATAAAAGACGCTAACGTTACTAATACTAGGAATAAAAACTTTCGCATTACCATATTTATGTTGTATGTAGGAAAATAAATAAAAATAAATAAATAAAAAGGTATATTCTCCAAACACAATATTTAGAATTTGATACTAATAATACTGTAATCACGTAGTTCTCAAAAGTTAAGTACACAATATAGGTAATAAGATGAATGTACTAGATTGTGCTCATAATACATTTAACAAGGAAAACATTAATTTAACGAAGGTAGATCAAATAAACGTTTGCTTCAATCTAATTACGTTAACAAGTTAGTCAAGTTCTACCTTCGAAATACCTACTAATTAATATACCAACAAGCTTTCATCAATAGACAAATGTTCTTGGCTGAGATATTTTATTATGTGCCGTCGAAAAGATTTATTATAGCTGTTATTGCAAATAATTAAAATAAATAAAACTCAAATTTTACTTTAAATAATATTTTTTCAAAATATAATGTATAGTTGAAAATATGAATATTTTGTTAAGAAATTAATAATGAAGAAGAAAATATGTAATAAATTATCAATTCTCATGTTTTTATTGTACATAAAATACTTTAAATAGCAACTAACGAATAAATTATAAAACCAAATTACAATGGTTTGGATACCATTTAAAAATGTAAGAAGAGGATAAACACCAGTTATCTATAAAACAAGAATGGCGAGGAAAAAAGAAAAGGTAGATCGCATAAAAAATATGAGAAGTGTATGGATGATATATTTCAATATAAAAACGCGAGAGGAAAGAAAACAAACATTACTGGCTTAGAACAGAATGGAGAGAAAGAACTTCATTAGGAATAATTTACAATAAGGAAGAACCCTGTGACAACAAGATCGAATATAGAGGGGGAGGTCCTCCGAAATATATTTACTTTTTTAAATTATTTTATATTTATTTCTGCAGGAATTATTACTAGTATAATAATTTTACAGTCAAATGTGTTTTTACTTTCCGTCACCTCTAAGTAAGGAAGGTATTAGTCTTTGGTCAAAAAATTCGGTGGTGAGTTTTCATTGAATAAGCACGTTTTAGGGTCTTTACAATACGATTTTACTATTTTTTCGATGATGTCTGTATGTGTCTGTGTGTGTGTGTGTGTGTGTGTGTGTGTGTGTGTGTGTGTGTGTGACCGCGGTTTCGGCCGCGATATCTTCAATACTAGAATTCCAAAAATTACAATTCTTGCGTATTCCTCTTCCTTACAACCATATATGCAGACTCATTTGATGATTTTAACAGTTTTTCTTAAAAATTCAGTTAAATATTATTATAACTTAAAGAATATATTATTCTCTATACGATTTGATTGAATTTTATATTACATATTCAACAGATATAGAGTTACAGAATTATAAAGATAATAAATTTCATAAATCAGCCAACTATGCTATCTTGACCATGGAAACTGCTAATATATACAGGTAATTCAAATTGACAGATGTCAGTATTAATAAAAAGTAAATTAATGAAAGAATAAGGGAAATAACTCTAGTGTTAGAAGTTCATAGAAAGATATAAGAAAGACGATTACATTGGTTTGAACATGTCATGAGGAGAGATGAATATATTGGAAGAAGAATGAATAGCTTAGTAATAGAAGGTAGAAGAAACATAGGAAGACCAAATATAAGATAAAAGGACTATTTTGCGGAAGACTTGAGAGAAAAGGAACTGAATGAGGACGATACGCAAAACAAAAATGAGTGGAAGAAAAAAATAAAAAATAGCGACCCCCTAACGAATGGGAAAAACTAAAGGAGAAGAAGATGTCAGTGTCAAGTGCAATTTGCATAGTTTGTTGATGAAATAATTTTACTGGAAATATAGGATCTTTTGCAAGAAAATTAAGTATAGGGCGCGTGCACTGACGTGACTTTGTTGACTTTGGCAAGCAGATTTGGGGACCCGTGTCCAAATTACTGCTATTAATTACGTCCATAACTGACAAATGTCATAATTTTTCATTCAAAATTTCATGATTTTCTTATTTCATGTGGTTTATTTGTTATCAGAAATGTGGAATTCAGTTACCAAGAAAAGGACTCATTAAATACCAAAAATAAAATTTTGAATGAATAATTATGACATTTCTCAGTTATGGACATAATTAATAGCTGTCATTCTGATACAAGCCCCCATATCTGCTTGCAAAGTTCAAAAAGTCACGTGACTGGTCGTGCCCTATACATAAATTTTCTTGCAAATGATCCTATATTTCCAGTAAAATTATTTTATAAACAAACTATGAAATATTGTTTACACATTTAATGTCATTATAAATATTAAAGAATATTCTATTATCTATACGAATTGATTGCATTTTACATTTCAATGGATAAGGACTAATAAAAAAAATAATTTTTATAATCAGCCACCTATGCTATAATCATGGTAACAGCTACTATATTAAGAAAATTCTAACTGAAAAGATAATGAATGTGGTAGAGATGAGGATGTTGAGATAGATTTTGGGAAAGACACGGAAAGATACGGTAAGGAATAAATAAATAAGGGAAATAACTCGAGTATTACAAGTTTCTAGAAAGATATAAGGGAGACGATTACACTGGTTTGAACATGTCATAAGCAGAGATGTAGAATATATTGAAAGAAAAATGAATAGCTTAGTAGTAGAAAGTAGAAGAAACAGAAGAAGACCAAAAATAAGATGAAAGGACTGTATTGCGAAAGACGAGAGAAAAGGAACTGAATAAGGACGACACGCAAAACTGAAATGAGTGGAAGAAAAAAATAGAAAAAATAGTGACCCCTAACGAATGGGAAAAACTAAAGAAGAAGAAGATATCAGTGTCAAGTGTCATTTGCATAGTTTGTTTATGAAATAATTTTACTGGAAATTTAGAATCTTTTGCAAGAAAATTTATGTATGGAATTTGTACATAATACACAGGATTGACTGAAAGTATTGTGCTGGCCACATCAGATTTTTTATTTTAAATTCGCGGCGAAACCTTATTTCTCATTCAATATGCACTTAAGAGGTGGAGCTAACTTACAATCCACAGACGCCCCGTACTTGGCTCCACCACCTATGTTTACGTACTGCATTAATAGTCATTTTTATATTTTTCTGAAGTTGCTTGCTTATTTCAGTAAACTTTATATTACGGTATATTACTGCGTTATTTTCTATGAACAGGTGAACACTAGAGACCGGGACAAACAGTATCGTACATAAATATAGCGGTTCTGTAGGAACCAACAAAAATACTCCTCCGTAAAATATTTTCAAACTTCTTATACACATAATGTATAGGTGACATATTAACAAAACCTTATGGACGTTAAATGAGTAATTCAACAGTATCGCACTAAATTTCACAAGTAGATACTTATGTATTTGAATAATTATGTGAGTGCGGCAAAAATAGAGCGAGTATATAAAAATCTTATATTAAAAAAAAAAAAATCGGAATAACAATGAAAGAAACTTAAATTACACAAAAAATAAACAATGTTATAGTATATTTTTTAACACTTGAATTACCAACCGATATATTGTTATTTTCATAATAATCCTACTTTCAGGGTAACTGCATAACAAATAATGCCCAATGGTATTATGAGTTGTTGCTATTGTAATGTCAAGAAAATTGATACTGAGATAAAGCCTAAAAAATCTGATGTGGCCAGCACAATACCTTCCGTCAATCCTGTGTATTATGTACAAATTCCATACATAAATTTTCTTGCAAAAGATTATAAATTTTTGGTATTACCTATGTGACTATTATATATTGATATTATGCCTTTCTCGGCAACTGAATTCCATACTCCTGATACTCCTGATAACAAACAAACCACATGAAATAAGAAAATTATGAAATTTTGATTGTAAAATTATAACACTTGTCAGTTATGGACATAATTAATTGCTGTCATTTTGACATGGGTTACTGCACGCGCCGCATACATAAATTTTCTTGTAAAAGATTCTATATTTCCAGTAAAGTTATTTCATAAACAAACTATGCAAATTGCACTTGACACTGACATCTTCTTCTTCTTCTTTAGTTTTTCCCATTCGTTAGGGGGACGCTATTTTTTATTTTCTTCTTCCACTCATTTTTGTTTTGCGTGTCGTCCTCATTCAGTTCCTTTTCTCCCAAGTCTTCTACAATACAGTCTTTTCATCTTATATTTGGTCTTCCTATGTTTCTTCCACCTTCTATTAATATATTCATCTCTCCTCATAACATGTTCAAACCAATGTAATCGTCTCTCTTATATCTAGAAACTTCTAACACTAGAGTTACTTCCCTTATTCTTTCATTGATTTACATTTTATTAATACTGACATCTGTCAATTTGAATTACCTTAATATATTAGCAGTTTCCATGGTTAAGTTAGCATAGCTGGCTGAATTATGAAATTTATATCAAATTTATTATCTTTATTCTTCTTTAACTCTATATCTGTTGAATATCAAATATAAAATGCAATCAAATCGTATAGACAATAATATATTCTTTAAGTTATAATAACATTTAACTGAGTTTTCCAAGAAAAACTGTTAAAATCTAAACAAGTCTGCATATGGTTGTAAGGAAGAGGAATACGCAAGAATTGTAATTTTTGGAATTCTAGTATTGGAGATATCGTGCACGAAACGGCGGTCACACATACACACACACATACATACACACACACATACACACACACGCACACACGAACACACACACACACACATACAGACATCATCGTAAAAATAGTAAAATCGTATTGTAAAGACCCTAAAACGTGCTTATTCAATGAAAACTCACCACCGAATTTTTTGACCAAAGACAATACCTTCCTTACCTAGAGGTGACGGAAGGTAAAAACAAACAGAAGCATTTATTGCCTTCCTACTTTGTAAATTTTATTTAAAAATTTGATCCGTAATCCGTAGAACATAAAAAAATATAGTCAAACGTTAAACGTTGATGGCACCACGGAAAGTACAGTGTTGACCTCAGGAATTACGTTATTATTCTTATTAATACCCTTGATACCTTAATTACTTTTATAATTATTTATAAGAGCTAGCATTCGTAATAACATCTAATTAAATAAATTATCGGTGAATTTTTGGTATATAGATAATAATAATAATAGTTCATTTATTTAAGATCACTGGACCTATACAAATGATTACAATTTACATTGTTCACATATATACCATTATACCGAGACATTTTTTGTATCCTCTGTTCGCACCCTTGTTACATGCAGAGTAGCTTATAGTGACCTCTGCTGTCACTCGGACTCATCTGGATGTGTCGGTTTTTTATTAAAAGCTGACTCGTGTGGGATTCGAACGCTGTCCCACACGCACAAACCTTGTGATGCCAGACGAACATTTTTAACTGCACGACCGCAGACGACCGTTTATAGACTTTTATGCATTTGTTATAAGTTTGTAATTATTGTTTGAAATTATTGGTATTAATGCGTCCAATATTTTTTGCCAATGATTTCCAATAGATTTTCAATTGTATTAAAAATCTGGGGACATTTGCAAAGTATAGCAGACACATTTTCAAATCGGCTCATTACCTACTCATTTTTCATTCATCACTCACACGGTTAAAAATAGAATAACGCCGTTTCAAAATATGAATTCGGTATGAAACTTTCTTTCTTATTACTCGTATATATTACACAATTTCAGCGGTTCCCGAATAAAACACATTTCAATTCCACAGAAATTAGTGAAATTACTGTAATATATTAAACATCTTTTTCTACTCCTGTAAAAATATATCCCCATTATTTATTTATTTTCGATTAATTATAGTAGCCAAAATTTACACTAATGCGTTATCCTATATATTTTTAAGCATGTAAGAGTAATGCAGGAAAAAATAGGTAATAAACAGATTTAAATATTTTGAAACTAATATTAATAATACAAAGCAATTATTTAAAATTATAACAGATGCATGGCAAACTATAATCCACATATTCATTGTTAATTTATTTAATTCGATGCCACGACGAAAGCAAACCGTCATAAATAATTATTAGAGATACAATGTAAGTTTATTTTTTGTGTTATTTAAGTTTTTCATAACAGTTATTCCGGTTATTTTTCAAAAACTAAATATAAGATTTTATACAGTCGCTCTATATTTGTCGCACCTCACATCCGTATTCAAATACATAAGTACTTGTTAAATTCAATGCGATACTTTTGAATAATTCATTTAATATCCATGATGTTTTGCAGATAGATATGCAACCTAGAAGTGAATGGGGTCAAGGTTGAAAAGCCAGTAAAACGAGGATGTCCATAAGGATCCTGCTGCGACCCAGGCTTTTGGAACATTCTATACAACTCATTATTAAACCTGAACTACCACAAAAATACAATAGCAATAGCATTTGCAGACGACATTCTAATCGCAACGACAGGGAAAAATATTCTAGATGTCGAAAATAATATAAACGCAGATCTGCATAAATTGATGCAACAAGTCCAAACGATGATGTACCTACGTTTATACATACTCTATCAAAATCAGCAAAGAAAACTTGGGGCTTACACCAAAAAGTACTAAATATAATTTATAAAGGAGCAATCCTGCCTATTATGTCATACGGTATAAAAGTTTGGGAGAAAACCCTAGATAAGAAAAGAAACCAAAAGAAAGTACAAAGAGTACAAAGATTAATAAACATAAAAATATTGAAGGGATAAAAACAATATAGTACGATGCATACTGGCGGGGAATATACCCATACTGTTAAAACTACAAGAGATTTCAAGAATATACGACAAACAGAATGAAAATCAGGACAGAGAGATGGACATAGAAGGAAGAAGAACAAGAAAACGCGAAGTGAAGAAAGTGGAAAGTGAAATAAGTGTGCAAAAGTGGCAAAATGAGTGGACACAGAGTCAAAAAGGAAGCAGAATAAAACCATTGTTTCCCAATGTTAAAAAAGGTTAAAAACTATTAATTATAATAATAATTAACTATAATACTCAGTGGCCATGGCAAAATAAATAATTTACCTCTATAAATATACTTGTTAAATTCAATGCGATACTTTTGAATAATTCATTTAATATCCATGATGTTTTATAAATATGTCACCTTTACATTATACATACTCATATAAGAAGTTCGAAAATATATTGATTATTCAAATATGGGGTAGTATACTTTTGGGCCTATTCTGTAACTCAGTGATTAAAAAAAATAGCCAATCAAATGTGTTGATATATAACAAAAAATCTGATGTGGACACCACACGACTTCCTTGTACGATTATTAAACTATACATATTTTTTTAATAAATAAATTACAAAATATTAATTTTAACTTCAAAATAGTAAGATATATAGCGACCATAATCTATCCCGGTTCTTTTTAAAGAGAGTTTTGATTACAACAAAGAAATATTTGATTACAACAATGAATATAACTAATTTCACAATAAAAATATAATATTTGTTATTGTACGAATCATAAAATTGCACGTATTTAACGTAATTTGACATAAACATTTTTTTTATGTTTTTGTCCTAATCCATAGCAAGCTTTATTACAAAAACAAAAAAATATATAATTTTTAAATTTACATATCTCGCTTATACAAAGGGCTAATTTAATAATACTTGATGTGCTAGACGCAGAAATTAATTCTCTAAAACTTTTATTTGAAGCATTTATTTCTAAAATCAAAATAAAGTCATTTTATTCAAGAAAAACTGTTAACAACTTCAAGTAATGTACCACTTCCTGTTAGCCTATTTTAACCAAAATCTATTATGTCATTTCGATTGACATTAAAGTCTTGTATACCAAATTTGAAAAGTTTTGGATTATATTTTAAAACAGTTTTTCATTAAAATCTATTATAGGCTTCATGTAAAGTGCCACTTCTGGAAATTGTGTAATAACCAGAAAGGGAGGTGCACAACTAGATGTTATAGGAGTCCTAAATACAAAATTTCAACTTTCTACGGCTTACCGTTTTTGAGTTATGCGAGATACGTACATACGTACAGACGTCACGACGAAATTAGTCAAAATGGATTCAGGGATGATCAAAATGGATATTTCCGCTGAAATCTGAAAACCGAAATTTTTCGCGATTACAATACTTCCTTTACTTACGTACAAGGAAGTAAAAGTTGGATTTTTTGTTGTGAAATCAATATCTATTGCATCAAAATTTTCACCAATCGTTAAAAATTAACTACTGTGTATCAGAATAGGCTCGTTTATTGGTTCCTAGAGAGTCGCTCTATCTATGTCCGACACTGTACGTGTTTAATACAGGAAAGCAGTTTTCCTTAAATAATATCTATCCCGTAAAATATTAGGTTTGTTCCAACATACACTCAAATCAGTACGGAACTGTCCGACGCATGCGCAATATTAAAATGGCGTTCCCATTTTAATACTGCACATGTGTCGTACAGTTCCGTACTGATTTGATTGTATGTTGGAATATATCTATTATGTGTTGTATTAAATGGAAAAGATAATATAATAATAATAAAAATAATAAATTTATTTGACGTAGATAACTATTTTGACATAATTATGTAAGAATAATCATACTACTATAACGAAGCATAAAACCTGTCGGTCGATAATGACGATCGGCGTCATGTTTTGTGTAAGTCACTCCTACATCTTACCCTCAAAGTTACAGGATCAGTCGTTGCGAAGCCTTGGACAATCTACCGGGGCGCTTTCGATAGCCTTCTGAAGATTGATTAATAGACACTTTTGGTATGTTTCCTTGGTGAAAAGTGGTGCGAGCTGTACTGGGCTCTGAAATGTTTTTAGTAGTTATAGTTCGGTTCTGCTGCTACATCTTCCTCTGCTTTCGTAGGGAATATTGTAAATCGGTTTCGTCGGATTTTGTTGATGTCCGTTTGTATGATGTATGTTTGTAGTTGCTCGGCCTTTTGAACTATTATACCAAACTTTTTTTCATTAACAAAAACTGTAGTTCCTGGAGGTAATTATGGAAGCTGTTTTACACATTTGACTTATTTTAGTTTTTCTCAATTCGTTCCCTTTGGAACTCTTCTTTTTAAATGATTGCTTTTTGTTTACGTTCTGAAGGTGAATATCCGATAACTCAATAAACCTTCATAGGGATCTTTTTGTTTCAAAAATATCTTTTTGACAATATTGACCCCAGCTTCTGCTAGACCATTGGATTGGGGGTATGCAGGGCTTGTAGTGATAAGGCGGAATCAATATGAGTCTTTTGATTCGAAGAAAGGATTCCATTGCGGACCATTATCAGTAAAAATTTCTTCAGGAATACCTTATATGGCGAGTTTTGTTGATATCTTTTCGATAATGGTTTCCATTCATATATTCGGAACTTTTTTTACTTCTGAATAGCGGGTCTTCTGCCATGGGCGATTAGTTGTTTCAGTTTTGATTAGTGGTTCATGGCGGTTAATTCTACGTTGTGCGCAGACATCACATTTGCAAATCATTTTTTGTATTGATGTGGATATTCTTGGACACCAAATAACTTGATTTGCCCGTGATCTACATTTAGTCCCTCCCAGATGTCCTTCGTGGAATCTGTCGAGCATTTCTAACCACATATTCCGTATAGTTTCAAACCGTCGGGAAAGCGACCTCTATTTGGCCAGCCATTATAAATGTGGGTTCACACTGCTGCGAGTTCAGGATTGTTCACAATTTCCAATAATTTTGCTGAAGTTACTGGAGAGCAAGGAATCGTGCTAATCATGTTATTTTTAAGTGTTAATGTACGAGAATGTCGTCTATCAAACACGATACCGTCGCAGTCGTTCAATATTTGTAGCATTCTCCGTTGAAAGTGTTCTGGTGCACATGTGATTCCAAAAGGCAAGCAATTGAAGCAAAACTTCTTAAATGGCGTGATCAATGTAATATATAAGCGTGATTTCTCGTCGAGAGCGATTTGATAAAAACTTGAAGCTACATCCAGTTTGAAAAAAAATATTTGGTGGTCGACGCATATTCTAGGGCTACCATCATTTTTCACTGTCACTACTATCGGTGAGCACCATTCCGTAGGCACGTTGACAGGCGATATTATTATATCTGTAACCATGTTCTCTAGTTGGTTCTTGACCTTTTCAATAAGAGGTACTGCAATTTTTCTTGATGAGGTTACAGTTACCGGCATAATTTCGAATTTTATTGATAAAGTGAATTTTCCCGGTATTTTTCCGACACCTTTGAAAAGTCCTGGAAATTCCATTTTCACCTATTGTAATGATATTCTGGCCGAGTTAAAATAGTCTCTATTCGCTTGACCACACCTAATTTCACTGCGTCTATTTCCCCTAGCAGCGGTTGGTGTAAATTCTAAAAACTAAAAATGAACCCAAAAAAGGCGCCAGGTTGCGACGGAATTACAAGCGACATTATGTTAAACATATTTTTAAAAAGTCCATTATATATTACAGAACTTTATAATCAATGTCTATTGAAAACATACTTCCCTAAAGAATGGAAAGTCGCTAAAATAGTGTCAATCATAAAACCAGGGAAAGAAAGTTCAGAAGAAGCTAATAAATTTCGGCCGATTAGCTTGATAAATGTACCTGGAAAAGATTTAGAGAAACTACTTATAAGAATAATGAAATTGATGAATAAGAATAAATTGATGAATAAATACCAATTCGGCTTCATTGAAGGAAAAGGAACAACAGAGACAGTCCTGAAAGCGATACAATTCGTCGACGAAAGTTTAAGAGAAAATAAACCAGTAATAATTTTAAGTTTGGACGTTCATGGGGCGTTCAACGCAGCATGGTGGCCAGCAATAATGAAAACAATGAACGATTGTAAATGCCCAAAAAATTATATAACTTATCCAAAACCTACTTTGCAGATAGATATGCAACCTAGAAGTGAATGGGGTCAAGGTTGAAAAGCCAGTAAAACGAGGATGTCCATAAGGATCCTGCTGCGACCCAGGCTTTTGGAACATTCTATACAACTCATTATTAAACCTGAACTACCACAAAAATACAATAGCAATAGCATTTGCAGACGACATTCTAATCGCAACGACAGGGAAAAATATTCTAGATGTCGAAAATAATATAAACGCAGATCTGCATAAATTGATGCAACAAGTCCAAACGATGATGTACCTACGTTTATACATACTCTATCAAAATCAGCAAAGAAAACTTGGGGTTACACCAAAAAGTACTAAATATAATTTATAAAGGAGCAATCCTGCCTATTATGTCATACGGTATAAAAGTTTGGGAGAAAACCCTAGATAAGAAAAGAAACCAAAAGAAAGTACAAAGAGTACAAAGATTAATAAACATAAAAATATTGAAGGGATAAAAACAATATAGTACGATGCATACTGGCGGGGAATATACCCATACTGTTAAAACTACAAGAGATTTCAAGAATATACGACAAACAGAATGAAAATCAGGACAGAGAGATGGACATAGAAGGAAGAAGAACAAGAAAACGCGAAGTGAAGAAAGTGGAAAGTGAAATAAGTGTGCAAAAGTGGCAAAATGAGTGGACACAGAGTCAAAAAGGAAGCAGAATAAAACCATTGTTTCCCAATGTTAAAAAAGGTTAAAAACTATTAATTATAATAATAATTAACTATAATACTCAGTGGCCATGGCAAAATAAATAATTTACCTCTATAAATATAAAATCAGCGAGAGTGCGATTTGTAAATGTGGTGCGGAAGATCAAACTATAGAAGACTTACTTAACACCTGCAACGTACTAACCCCCGAGAGTCAGGAATTAATCAATAAAATAATCCAAAGAAATGGACAGCAGCCTGCGACTAAAACTGAACTTGTTGGTAAATATCTCAAAGAATATGGTGAATTTGTAAACGAAATCGATTTCGATAGTTTATCACAGATTGTATAAACTAAATTAATACTAATTAGTAAACATATAACGTAATTAAAGTATAAAGGCTTTATTTATATGTGAATTGTAAAATTGAAAAATTAGCAAATAAGCAAGGATTATTTAGCTAATTTTAATAGTCATATAATATAGAAATTGTTTGCTAATTTAACCGACCCCGTAGCTCTTGTAGTTCTCGAGATAGCAATAGTATATATATATATATATATATATATATATATATATATATATATATATATATATATATATATATATACACGTTAATTAACGTCAATATTATTATTTTGCTAGGTTCTTTTTTGTTTAAATTGTTTCAATTTGCATTTTTTATTGATATGACATATAATTGTTTTTATCCTCTTTGATAGCAAATTTCATGTAAATTTTAAATTTGAATAAATCTTTGTTTAAAATCAAGTCCAGGGATATGGAAATAAACTAAGATATGTCCTGTTTTAAAATCAGGCGATAATTCTGACAAAGGCGAGTTGTTCTGCTTTAGAACTTTGTAAAAGTTGAATTTGCATTATACAATAACATATTACTCCAAATTGGAAGTTTTATTTCACCGCTGCAACATGGGTTTATGGCGAAAAGATCAAACGTTACAAATTTGAGTTCCTTTTGTCAGTATACGTCTGAACTTTTAGAAAATCATGGTCAAGTTGATGAAGTCTACACTGACTTTTCCAAGGATTTTGATCGCATCGATTATAACATTTTAATTCAAAAGCTGCAAAATTTTGGATTGAACGAAAACTTGTTAATTTTTTTATATCATATTTGAATTGTAGACCTCAACGTGTAACATTTAATGGATTTTATTCAGATTCATTCATGGCAAAGTCAGGAGTCCCGCAAGGGTCGACCCTTCTTAGGCCATTAATATTTGTTTAATTTATTAATGATCTTCCTGATGTTATAAAAAAATGCAATTTGCTTATATTTGCTGAAGATGTGAAATTGTTTCAATCAATTAAATCTCCTGAAGATTGTTCACAACTTCAGTCAAATTTAAATAAAATACATGACTGGTGTTCTGTTAAGAAACTACACTTAAATATAAAAAAAATCTGATGTGGGCAGCACAATACCTTCCCTCAATCCGGTGTATTATGTATAAATTTCATACATAAATTTTCTTGAAAACGATTCTAAATTTCCAGTAAAATTATTTCATCAACAAACTATGCAAATTACACTTGGCACTGACATCTTCTTCTTCTTTAGTTTTTCCCATTCGTTAGGGGTCACTATTTTTTCTATTTTTTTCTTCCACTCATTTCAGTTTTGCGTGTCGTCCTTATTCAGTTCCTTTTCTCTCAAGTCTTCCACAATCCAGTCCTTCCATTTTATCTTTGGTCTTTCTCTGTTTCTTAAACCTTCTATTACTAAGCTATTCATTCTGCTACCAATATATTCTTCATTTCTCCTCATGACATGTTCAAACCAATGTAATCATCTCTCTTGTATCTTTCTAGAAACTTCTAATACTAGAGTTGTTTCCCTTATTCTTTCATTCCTTACCGTATCTTTTCGTAGCTTCCCCAACATCTATCTCAACATCCTCATCTCTGCCACATTCATTTACTTTTCATTGATACTGACATTTGTCAATATAAATTATCTGAATATATTTGCAGATTCCATGGTTAGCATAGCTGGCTGATTTATGAAATTTAATATCTCTATTATTCTTTAACTCTATATCTGTTGAATATGAAGTATAAAATTCAATGAAATCGTATAGAAAATAATATATTCTTTAAATTGTAATAATATTTAATTGAGTTTCTTCAAGGAAAACTGTTAAAATCTTCAAATGAGGGTACTTCCGATTGACGAATTATAACCAAAATCTTATCACTTTTTCTTTTGGATATAAACTTGAGGAAAATTAGAAAATTTTGCCCAAAAATCAAATTCAAATCAAAAAATCTGTTGTAGCCAGCACAATACCTCTCGCCACTTCCTTTTTTGGTTACATAAGTATAGGGCGCGAACAGTCATGTTACATTGTTGGCCTTGACAAGCAGATGTGGGGGCCCGTTTCAGAATGATAATTAGTAATTATGTACATGGATGTCAATTGTCAATTTTTCATTCAGAATTTCAAGATTTTCTAAATACACGTATTTAATTTGTCACCAGGAGTGTGCAATTTACTTGTCGAGGAAAATAAACCACATGAAATTGGAAAATCACTAAATTTAGAATGAGAAATTATGATACTTGACATCTATACCGTGAGTTTTTTTAACATGAAACATGGGATTTGTCATATCCATGGTTACGACTTGGCATTTGATTGACAGCAATGTATTTGCCTGTCTCATTTAAAATGAAACATAGGGAATGAATTTGACAGAAGTATTATATTTAAATATTGAGCAGTAATATTCCCGTTAATAAAAAATGACCCAATAATGTGTGTTCCTATTATGCCAGCCCAAACGTTAACTTTCTCGCGTCGTTGAGTCCTCGTACTATGATACAAATATAGATTTTCCCTGGACCAATACCGACAATTTTGTGAATTTACCTCGCCATGAAAAAAAAAATTGCTTTGTCCGTAAAAAGTATATTCTGCAGCAAATCTGGATTGTTATTAAATTTTTCAAACATTCTTTCACAAAACTTTATTCTTTGTTTCGTATCGTCCATAACTAACTCCTGGTGATTTTGGAAATGGTATGATCTGTAATGATCCTTTTTAAATAGTCTGTGTACAGTAGCTTTGCTTACAGCAGTTGCTTGCCCAATCTCTGTGAATGTTAATCTGTTCTAATCTTGTATTAAAGTCAAAATTTCATGTTTTTTTCTGCGCAGTTAATATATTACAGGATCTATTCCTACTGTTATGTGTAGGCTCGATGCAACCATTTCCTCTAAAGGTATTCACTATTCTTAAAATTTTTGCTGCATTTGGTGTAGGCCTGTCAGGAAATGAAGCGCGGAACAAGTCCGACACGCTTTAAACTTGGATTAAAATTCGAATAATACCACTTAATAATCTGCACCTTCTCTTCCACAGTATAAACCATTGTATTTCAAATTGGTTTTTTGACACTGACAGAGTAGACAAATGTCAAAATTGTCCCCTATGTTTCATTTTAAATGAGACAGGCAAATACATTGCTGTCAATCAAATCGTAACCATGGATATGGCAAATCCCATGTTTCATGTTAAAAAATACTCACGGTATGTATACATAATTACTAGCTATCATTCTGACATGGGCTCCCATATCTGCTTGTCAAGGCCAACAAAATCACATGACTGCTCGCGCCCTATTGTATTTAACGTTTCTTGTACACTTACACTCTACACCAAAAATTCTACTTACATATATCTATTCCTTATACTTAGATTGCTTAATTTTAAATTCATTTTATGAAGAAATTTCGTCCTCTTCTAATTTTTCGAAATGTTTTCAATTCATTGTCAGGATTGACAGTATTTTTGAAGGATATATGTAATATACCTATAATTTTAAATATTTAACTATTAATACATTAAGATATAATATAATGTATGTACTCCCCAGAAAAAGTCTTCAGTAATGTCTCCGAATTTCTGACACTGACATTTATCTGTCAGTTACAAACAATTTAAATTTTCAACTATTTTCCATGGCATTCTTTCGGCTGTAAAATGTATTATAACAGATTATTTTATATATTATATTTCTTTTATCTCTAAATCTATAGAATATATAATAAAACTTTTAAATGTATCAGATAGAGAATTTAATTTTCTTTAATATTACCAAGAAAAATATTATTTAGAAGATTTTTTTTCAAGAATCTTCTACTTCCGGTTGTCTAATTGTTACTAAAACCTTTCTTCCCATGAATGTCCGATTGGGAAATACGTAGTTAAACAAATTTAAAGTCTTATAGTTTTTGAGTCCAACATCCTACATACATACATACATACATACATACACACACACACACACACACACACACACACACACACACACACACATACATACATCCACACACACACACAGACATCATCGTAAAAATGTTAAAATCGGATTGTAGGGATTTTAAAACGTGCTTATTCAATAAAATCTGGATATGCGATTTTTAGCATGAATGCAATACCTCTCTTAGCGAGAGGTAAAAATATTTTTTATCAGGTGTTTTAGTGTAAATTGTAAGTCGCGAGTTTAAATAGAAATATTGAGCAAGAAAATCATAAAATTAATTATATCAATCAAATAGAATATATTTAATAAAATTAATGATGATTTTTGTGGAATAATTTCAAGATTCGGGAAAAATAACGTGAAAAATTAAATTTTGGGGATTAAACAAATACGAAACACAATAACCCTTACGTCATAGAAAAGAGAAAAAATAAGTATTTTTTGAGACTAAAATCAGATATGGATTCCATTTAAAAAAATATAACTTGACATGTTATATCTCGTAAATTTACAGATATAAAAATTTATTTTGTACGCCAGTGGTCAGGCAATAGAAATACCTAATTTCCTTATTTGGTACATTTTTCTGGATTACTAATAGTTTAGAAGTTATTAGAGAAAGAAAATTCAACAAAATTCAGTTTTTCACCATTATCTAATGCCCTATGAGAATTTTTGGAAAAACAAAAGCACATCTAAGATAGCCTCCTGTACAAAAAGTTTCATTTAACCGACATTGTATCTCTTATAGTTCTCGATATCCCAATGGTGGCAGCTTTAAATGGGACACTCTGTATAATAAAGTTATTTGACATAACTATTTTGACAGAATTATGTAAGAACTATTATATTATATAAACAATAATTATTGTCACTAGAGCGACGCGTAAAACCTGTCGGTCGGTAATGACGATCTCTGTCGCATTATGTACACGCCACTTGTACAACATTATGTAACGCTTTATTCATAAGGAATTAAATAAAATAAATAGATATATCATCACGGCATATTACCCATTGCTGGGTGTGCCAATCTGTTTTGTCCACATATCGGTAATTATTAAATATTTGTACCGTGCGGGAGCTTACTACGCGTGACGTTACAGGCACTAATTGTGCCGTAAAGAGTGCACCACAGGGGTCAATTTGGTGCCATTAGAAATTTGGAATAAAATTCTGAATTTTTACGTATCAAAATTCTTATATTTACCCTTTTGGTATCTGAGAAATTTAACTTAAAGATTTGGAAAAAATGGATTTAGTATGCAGTATTTCAAAATGTGAACCTTATGTAAACTATCGAACCAAGAACATTTCAAAAAAAGGTATTTTGCCTACATTTTCTCATTTCTTAAAATAACGCATACTAAAGATAGCCGACCCAGGTGGACTAGCGGCAGCGCTATCGCTTCACGCTCCAAGGGTCCTGGGTTCGAATCCCGGATAAGGCATGGTTGTTGTGTATGTCCCTTTCATCATCTCATCCTCATCAATACAATGTATACAAAGATAATGAAACAAAATTGTAGGAAAAATTTACTCACTCCCATATATATCAATTGTAATAAGTTAAAATACTTTAAATACAATAAAGAATTATTATTATTATCGCATACTAAAGATCAGTTGCATAAAACGTTGTTAGCTTACCATGTGTTTAACAGCACATTGTAACCATGGCTACGTATCAGAAATACATTGGAAAAGAAGCCTTGTCAAAGTTAACAACGAGTTTAACAACGTTTTATGCAACTGGGCTTAAATCGCTTTTTACCGCGTTTTTAAATTAAGTTTACGCAGGCAACAAAAGCTTAAATTTTAGAAGTTTATAACATCTAAAAATTCAGAATTTTATTCCCCAAATATTTATAAATAAAGTACAAAAATACTGGCGAGACCTACACACCTAAACAACAGGTTAATTAGAGAAGCCATTGAGATTTACAAAACGAAGAGTAATAATCTCAATCATTATGACGGTCTAGATCTTAGTCGTGCATGGCTTCCTATTTTAAATTTGTTGTAATTGTCACCTAGTTACCTGTTGCTATGTTTTGTTATTTATTTATTTGTATTTGTTGTTTTTGTAGTTCATGTTTTTACCTGAAGAAGGCAATAGTCTATATTGTCGAAACGTTGTAATTTAAATAAATACAAACAGAATTTAACTAAAAAGGTTGTATTATTCTAAAGTTTTATATATTTCACAGTATAAATAATATTTGAGTGAAACTGTTTTCCCATGTGAAACGCCTATTTTTACGATTTCTAGTGTTCATCCGCACTGTATGTTTGTGTCTATAAGTTTTTTTTTGTACAAGTTAGGCTCCCTCCGAAATTAAAATCTATGTACGAGGTCTGTTTAGAAAATAACAGAACATTTTGAATTACGCGCCAACGGATATATGTGGTGATATGCGGTTGCCAACATTGCGTTGCGCACATCCTCCTCTGTAACCACATGTTCTTGGATTGTGGATATCTCGTTTAGTTTTTGTGATATTGATATTTGAGTGCAACTTGTTTATGTGTTAGTAGCGATTTCTGAAATGTGCGATTTTCTCGAGCAACGATGCAACGTAAAATTTTGAGTAAAACTGGGGGAAACTTTAACAGAAACATTTCAATATTTGAATCAAGCTTACGGAGATGATGCTCTGGGTCGTACGCAATGTTACGAATGGTTTATACGAAATTAAAAGTGGTCGTTAGTTAATTGAAGATGATCCTCGAGCAGGAAGGATTTCGACTCCTACGTTCAGAAAATCAACGATCTGGTGCGTATAAATCGCCGATAGATTTTCAGAGAAAATGCAGAAGAGGTTAGCATCTCAATTGGGTCATGCCATGAAATTTTGACTGAAAAATTGAACATGCATCGAGATGCAGCAAAATTTGTTCCTCGTTTAATGACCGAAAAACAGTAAGAAAATCGAGTGGACGTTTGTCGGAAACTCCTTGAACAAGCCAATGATGATGACTCATTCATGCAAATGATCATAACGGGAGACGAATTAAAATGAGTATTGAAAGGCGCCGTTTTCAGACTATTGATAACATCAAAGAAAATTCGTCACAGCCTATTTCAAATGAAGCACTGTTGAGAAAAGTGTGTAAATAGGAGAGGGGATTACTTTGAAGGGGACAAAGACCAATAATGTGTAAAATTATTAATAAAGTTTAGAAAAATAAAGTTCGGTTATTTTGTGAACAGACTTCGTATATACACCAGTGTGTCACGATATTTAAAAAGCAGAAAAGTATTCTACCATGTTATATATATTCACCATTTTTCTCTAAATTTATATATTCATTTAAAAATTAAATCTAGTATGCCATTGATATTGTTTTTTGAATAAGAAACAATTGCAGTAATGACTGTAGTTTCATTAGCCATGTTATTATTAATAACAGTGGGATTAAGTAAATTAATTTATTAATATGAGTCTCTCGCAAGAAGAACTTACGAATATGGTGTACGCAATTGGAAAAGCGGAAATAAACCGTCTTTTGTCGTACTGAACATGACCAGTTCTTTCAAACCTGTCCCTTAGTTTTTCAAAAGAACGCGGATTTGGATGTCGTCTTCCCGGAAACCGTTGTGCATAAATTCTTGATGCCAAAAGAGGGTTTGTTGCCGCTTCTTCAAGTGCATACACCATATTTGTAAGTTCTTCTTGCGCACTCTTCACGACAGCATTGAGTGTCGGTGAGGTGACGCCTAGCCTGACCAGCATACACCATATTCGTAAGTTCTTCTTGCGAGAGACTCATATTAATAAATTAATTTACTTAATCCCTCTGTTAATCATAACCTGGCTAATGAAAATACTATCATTACTACAATTTTTTCTTATTCAAAAAACAATATCAATGGTATACTAGATTTAATTTTTAGTTATAAATATAAATTTAGAGAAAAATGGTGAAAATCTCCGAAATTATTGGTTTTAGGCATAGGATACCCTTAATAACATATGAAGATAATACAAAAATACACACAACTGAATAATAAAATATAGGGTGTTCCATTTGAAAATGACGAGTTATGGTCATTTGAAATTGAGCACATTTGATTCGCTTTATTGAACAGCCTGTATAATTACATTTAAAAAAAAAATGTCAGAACATAGAGTATAATTACAGTTATACAGAAAAGAAAATTCTTAATTCTTACTATTAAAATAACTTCAGTAAGCCTTTATAAAGCAATGCGCGTATTCGGTCTTTTTTAGAGAAAAAAACGGAATAACTTGGCAACGCCGTGGAAAACTAAAACAAAATTCATATGTTCGTATAGGTAAATAAAATACAATTCAAAATATAGAAAAATATATAGGGTGTTCCATTTAAAAAAAGACAAACAATTCTCGCCGAGCTGTAATGCAACACCCTGTATATGTGAAAATAATTTTACGTTATGCTCCTTGAGTAGACGAATAAATTCTGTTAATAAACTTATGCTGTATTTCTAACGACAAGGGAGATATCGAAGACGGCGATTTCGGTGACTCATCCCCTGTATATACATCATAATAGATGGCATGGCACATTCTTACTGACTTATACCTATTATAGAAATTGCTCGAGATATTAAAACTATATTTGATTTAACGTACCTCCTATGTAAAACTATTTACAGAGAAAGCATTCTAGTCTAGTTCATGAATAATTAAAATTCCCTGATATACGATTTACTTGCGTGATATAATATAAATAATAGTTCAACAATAAAATATTAAACGGTAAACTTATAAATAATAAAATATATATGTATGTATGTAAGTATGTATGTATGTGGCGCGAATAATACAAAATCTGATGAAATAAACAAGTATTATAAAGTTTATTAATAATAAACATATTTCAAAAAATAGAATATAGCCTGATTAAATAAACATTTTTTATTTATAATATTGCACAATAATTGTAATCATAAGCAGATAGGACTGATAAAATCAGCTAAATAAGAAATATAGGTATTGCATATTTTTTTTTACAAAATTACTTATGGTCGTCCAAGTCATCCAAACACATTCTGCATGCAAAAACCTATTTTTTAAACACTAACATTAAAGAATGTTAAACGCATGCGTATTATGCGTGTAATTTTTAATTTTATTTAAAAAAAGTATAGATGGCAATTTATATATACATGTTGTGCAACGAAACGCGAAACATAAAATTCTAAAAATGTGTGGAAATTTGCTCTCCTGCACATTTTAAAGCAAAACTACAACAATGAAAAGTTGTTTACAATTAGTTTATACTTTTAAAAAGTCTTCATTTAATGCAATAGATTATCTTTAGCGATACATATTTAGAAAATAAAGTATGACATTTTCGTCAAACGTCAGATAGCCATGGAAATAAAACAAAATATCAATTAAGATCATAATATATTAATATTTATTGCTTAAATATGACAGAATGATATTTTGGTTTATTTGTTTTTATTATTATTATTATTTCCATGGCGATCTGATTTTTGAGACGAAAATACCATATTTTATTTTCTAATGTCTAGTGCTACAGATATTTTATTGCATTGAATGAAGACCGTTTTAAAAATAATTAATGTTAAACAACTTTTAATTCTTGTACTTTTGCTCTAAAACGTACAGGAGAGCCAATTTCCGCATATTTTTAGAATCCCATGTTAAACACCTATGTTCCGCTTATTAGAGAGAAAATTTTGTTCTGAATTCATTATACGCTTAGATAACTTTTGTTTTGAGAAAAATGCCTTCAACATTTTATATTAATTTCATTTAAATTCGAATAAGAGGGCCGCGATTGGAACAAATGAATAAACGTATGTTACTTTTACTACGTAGAATCAGAATGCCAGGAAAGAAATAAGAAAGTGTATATTTTGTGTATATTAACATTTATTTCTTTCATGCTATTCTGATTCTACGTAGAAAACGTAACATCTATTCATTTTGCAATCGCGACACTCTTATTACATTAGAACTTAATTCAAATTAATATAAAACTTTATAGGTATTTTTCTCAAAAATAATCTGAAGGTATGCAAATATCATATCACTGAATTCAGAATAAAATCAAATTTACTATAGGCAATATGGGCAATAAGATGTATCACGAAGCGTTCTGTTACTTCCGGTTCCGGAGTATGTGATACCAACTTTGAAATTTCAAATGGAACAGACTATATTTTTTTATAATTTTGAAAAGTACATAAAATTTGCTTTACAATGGTAGTAAATTAGTAGTAGGTTGTATTAAAAAAAAAATGGCGGACGATTGAAATATGAATATATTGAATGAAATAAAATCAATCTTGACTTATTTTGTAAGATATTTCAAAAGTCCGCCATTTTACTTTTTAATATAACGTACTACTTGTTTACTATCATTGTAAAGCAAATTTTGTGTAGGTACTTTTTAAAAATATAAAAAATATAGTATGTTCCATTTGACATTTCAAAGTTGGCATCACGTACTTCGGAACCGGAAGTAATAGAACCCTTTTTGATACGACATCTTATTGCCCATATTGCTTACACTAAATTTTATTACTTAAAGATAATCGCTATTTCGCTTAATAAAGGAGATAATTGCTGGTTCATTCTCGCGTGATCACCATATTTTCATCTAATGCATTAATAATGTTGCATCTAATCAACAACACCGTCGTTTATTCCATATTACATTATTAATGCATGTTTAATATTGTATAACACTTGCATATTAATATTGCCATATTACGTACGTACTTACATACAATAAATTTAAATAAATAATATTTATATCAAATAATATACGTTTAATAAATTTTGAATATTGAAATTATAACATTTATGACTTATGACAGCTGACAGCTTGATTGATAGTGACAGTTAAAAAAAAGTAAGTGAAGCGTTCACGTGATAAAAATGTATCGTTTCGATTGGCTGCTACATACTATGTTCATTTACTCTTTCGAGAATCGTATATGTAGGCTTGGCCGAGTTTCATTTAGTATTCAAGAATACTACGGTTCGTGCACGAAACAAACCACACGAATTCTGTCGCGTGCGGAAAATTTCGCATGATTTCAAGAAACGGGCCCCTAGGCACTACGTCGAACGTAATTTGTCCACGTCCAATGTTAGGCGAACTACTATTCGCTAAAACTACAAAGCATGAAGAATAAAAATGAACTAAAAAATTAAGCTCAGCCCAGTTAGACGAAAGGAAGGACCTACTACAGCAACGAAAAAAATTCTCGATGAAGGAAAAAATGTAAAAATAGACAAAGGCAAATTAATAGTCAATGGCAAACTAATTCATGAACAAAATGACAATAAGCAAATCAGAGATAGGAATTCTTCAGAAGATTCTCTGAAACGTATTAGCAAATACTACCGTCAAAGGAAAACCAACACACTGAACATGAAGATGGGCGATTTTTTTCGTGCCGGAAAGAATGCAGCCCAATCCAACACTTCCAGTCGAATTAAAATCACATTGAAGATAATTTTTTTTTTTTTGACTGCCTACATTTTTTGATACAAATATATCTCTTAACTGAATTACATCTAAGTATACAAATGGCCAATTCCAAAAAAAGTATTAGAAACAGATTTTTTTCCGGAATCAAGGTGCGAAATTCTATTCACGATGTTGCACAAAAATCAACAAGAGAAGTCCACATCACTAAAAATACATCGCCCTAATAAATTCTGTTTTCAAAATTTTTACAAGCATAATTTACAAAAGAATCTAATTTGGACTGAAGAAAATAAAATCTTGAAAGAAATCCAAATGGCATTTAGATCAGATAGAGGCACCACAGATAACATCTTCACGCTTCGATTAAGAAAAACATATCCACCGCCTTCATTGACTTACCCCTAGCCTTCGAATCACAACCTACACCATAAATGTGCCATGCCTTGATGACAAACGATCTAGATCATTTACGAGAATCTAATCTAAAGGGTGTTAACATTGATGGATACACCGATATTATATTAGTTTCTTATGCCGATAATATTATTTTACTAGGAAATTCTCTGGTCGACTTAAAGCCCGAGAACTCTTCTATAAGAAATACTCATTGGAGGCAAACACGCTAAAAAAAACTACTCACATTTCACCGCGGTAGACAAAAATCACAACCACCAACATTCAAATTCAAAACAGATATTATTGAAAACGTGAACAAATTTTGCTACTTCGGCGTTATGATCACATCATCTAGAAAATTTTCCGTAACATGAAGAAATTTTCAATACCCACCACTAGAGTAAAAAATATTCCTGTCAAAAGCAAAATTAAACACCTAGCTGGAAAAACAAAAAACTGACAAAAACAGTGTTAAACACTAATACATTTCATGCAGCTGAAATATAGGAACTACAATAATTGTAAGATTCACTTTTTGGTGGCACACCACTGGGTTAGAAGCGCAGGAAAAAACACTTGAGATTCCTAAGTTGTAACATCTGAAAACGGCAGTTAGAACTCATTGAAACAAACAACTTTTCTTAGTATATATATATATATATATATATATATATATATATATATATATATATATATATATATATATATATATATATACAGGGTGTTAATACTAAATTGTAACACCCGAAAACGGCAGTTAGAACTCATTGAAACAACTTGTCTTAGTTCAAATTTTTGATTTGCAGCCCCAGTTCATAGTTATTGGCATTTTTTTTGTTTTTCGAAAATCGTCATCCCTTATTTTAAGGAATATTTAAAAAATACAAAAACTTTCAGCATTTGCTTTCGGTTCTCCAAAACATATGTATTTACAATTATTTTCTATTTTATCATATAACAAAATGGCGACCGATCAAAAATTTCAAAACAAGATATTTTGAAAACCACTCCATCGATTTTTGAAAATAAAACATTTGTAAAATCCTTAAACTATCTACTATAACATTTGTCTGAAACATTTTTTGATCTGTTCAAAAAAAGTTTTTATTTAAATTGAATTACAAGATAAATTTTCACAAACTGCAAAAATCATTTAGACCAAAGTAGGCTTGCTGCCTTAAACAGTGAATTTTTTTTCATTATATATATATATATATATATATATATATATATATATATTAGCAATCAGAATTACATCATATTCTATAAGCTAATGTGCTGTTTTAAGACATATTTGGTCCTTGATTGGCTTGTAATGGACTTCTCCTTTTATTTCTTCTTCTTATTTCTAATAGTGATTGTAGTAGTGTGTTAAAATCCTTCCAATTTTGCATGATGCCTCATAATTTTTTCTATTATAACGTCCTTGACGTAGGGAAATCTCAGATCTTCATGGAGTGTTTGATTTGTGACATCCTGGTATGTTTACTGTATAGTAGAATGGTTTTCTCGGAAGCCAAACTGGTGTTGAGGTATCCATTCTTCAGTATTTGGATCGGTGTTTATTCTTTGCAGCAGGAGTCTTTCAAGTAGATTTGAGATAATAGATAGCAGATTTATAGGACGGTAGGATTTTACTTTATTTGGTTCTTCGACAGGTTTGAGGATTAGAATTATTTCAGCAGTTTTTAGCTGTTTAGGCTAATATTTTTGCCTTAGGATGGCATTAAATATATATGTAAGTAAGACTAAGCCTTTTCTTGATATTTCCTTTAACATTGTCGGTGTCACTTTATCTATGCCTGGAGATTTGCGAGGGTTTAGTAAACTGATTCCCTTTAGATCCTCTTTTGGAGTAAATAATTTAATTCCTTAAAGTACTTTGCAAACAACACTGCCTTTTCTTCATCATTTCTGGACCATTGTGGATGTGCTGTTGTTTCGTTGCGTAGAGGAGGTATTGGCACTTTAGGTTTTTTAAAACGTTTTATAGGTTTCCAAATCGAATTATCATATCTGTTGAGGTTGAAATGATTTTTCTCGCATTTCTTTAATTTTATATTTTAATTGGTTGCTAAGTCGATTTAGCATATTTTTGTCCGCAGGTGTTTTGGTTCGATGCCACTTCGCTCTAGCTCTCTTTTTTTCTATGAGTTTCTTGATCTCCATTGGTACAGCATACGTTTTATTTTGCATATTTGTATGAGGTCTGGCACACTGTGCTGCCTGAATAAGGGTGTTGATTAGCGAAATTAATGCTCTGTCAATTTCATTAGGATTTTTGAGGCTTACTTTTAGATTTACGTGTTCTTGTATTTTGTTCCTATTTTCTTCCCAATTTGTATTTTTGTTGTGAAATCTAGGGATTGTTTTTTTGTGGATGACGTAACAACTAACTATCGCAATTATCGGTGAGTGGTCTGAGGAGAGGTCATAGCTTGGGGTAACATCCATATATGATAGTAACGAAGAAGTCCAGAAGGTCAGGATTTTTGTTCGTTGAAAGGAAGGAGTATTTCTGTTCGTGTAGCAGATTATACAGTTCTCTACCTTTTGTTGTTACTAGGTGGGATCCCCAGTAGGTATTCTTGCTGTTGTAGTCTCCGCCTGCAATAAATTTGGGTCCTAATGTCTGGAAGAAGTTCTTGAAGTTCTCATTTTTAATGTTGTGCCGGGGTGGACAGTAAACGGCAGCGACAGCTAATTCATATGGGCGCATTTTTACTTTAATGACTGTTGCTTGTAGGTGATTTGTTTCATACTTAGGTAGTTCGTTATGGATGATGGTGTTTTTTATTAACATAGCAGTGCCAGCATGGGCATTGTTAACTGGGTGATTAGTTGAGTAAATTAAATAATTTGGTATACTGAAATATGATCTGTCTGTGAAATGAGTTTCATTTATTAGCATGATATCCACTAAGTTGTGATGAAGAAATATCTCAATTTCATTTTTATGTTGTGGAAGGCCATTGGCATTCCACAGGGCTATTGTAATAAATTTAGTGAGTTTTACTTATCAACGTTGTAAGCATGTTTAATACCATGCTGTTTTGCTGTACGAGTTTCTGGAACTAGCCTTGAAGTCTTTTAAAAATTTGTTTAAGACAGTGAATGTGTCTTCTTTGGTTTGTTCATTGTTTCCTCCTCTTGAATTTGAATGTACAGTACTTTGTTCTCTGGTTCTATTTTCATTTAGTGCACGTGAGAAATTCATGTTTCGTTGTATTTGTGTTGTTTGGATGTGGTTTACTGGATGGATGTTTGCTGGTGGATTTTGTTGGATATTTAATCTGTTATTAACATTGTTTGGCTTTTTTAGTATACTATGGTAGAATTCGCATCCTCTATAGTTAGGCGGATGCGGCCCTTTGCATAATGCACACTTTGCAGGCGTCTCTCTACATTTATTACAGCTCGCTGTGCTGTGTGCTCCTGCACATTTTACACATACGTAAGCTTTGTTACAGTATGCTTTTGTATGACCATACTGCTGACAGCGCATGCATTGTGAGATACCTTTACTCTTTCTGGGTGGTTCTATCACAATTATTTGATTTTGCAGTTTTTGCACCTTGTAGACATCTTTGTTGTTGGCTGCAGGTTCCAAGTCAACGAAAAATACATTTAATGGCTCTTTTGTAACTCGACTTCTTGCATTTACTATGTTTCTGACGTTATGTTCTATATTATTAGTTCCTGTTTAATTTCGTCAGTTACAGTTGTGTGATGTAGGTGTTTGAGAACCACCATATAGTCTCGTTCCTCCTTAGGTTGGTATGTATGATGTACAATTGTCATTTCTCGCAAAAAGCGTATTAGTTTTCTGTATGTATCATTGATATGGCTGTTAATTTTTATTGTATTATCAGCTTGTGTTTTTGTACTATACTGTTCTTTTTCTATTACTTCCCTTAATTTGGTTACCATTTCTTGATAATTTGTTTCTCCATAAACAAATATTGGAGGTGGTCGTGGGATTTTGTTTTCTATTGGTTTATCATTGGTAACTCCTACATTTTCTACATTAAATTGACTGTATTTATTATTCAAAGTGATGTTTTGACTGTTTTTTGGGATTAATTTTTCTCCTCTTGGTTTTTTTAACTTTTACCATGGGATTTCATTTGACTCTTGTCCACTTACATCTTCGTCGGTGGTTGAGGATATTCTGTAGAAGTACTGAGTATTGTTTGGCAATTGCTGTGAAGAGTAGGCTGCTGGGTTTATATATTGTGATAAATATAAGTTGTTGTCATTTGGTATAGGTTGAATATGTTGCTGAAAGTTGTAATACTGCGGTATTTGTGTGTTTTCTGATGGTATACCTTGGATAACATTGTTCATTAGTACACCCTGTAAAGGTTCATTGATACATCCTGTACTGGATTGTTATTTGGAACACTAGGTTGGCTATAACTAAAGCCTGGGCCATTATCGGCAGATAACATGTTAGTGTTTGTTATTTTATTTCTAAATATAATTATTTAATTATATTTATTTATATATACACTGAAATTAACCGTATTACACAATACACCGGAGCTATCAGGCAACACGTCCGTTCGCTTCGACTCTTCGTAGGAGACAGATACAGATACAGTTACTGGATGATTCCAAGATCTGAAATGGGCACTAATTAACACAAAGTCACTGTAATATGGCACTAAATTAACACCATTATAATAATATCAATTCAATATGAAATGTCGTTGTCAATGTCAACTCAAATGTTTATACTGTAAACAATGAAATAAAAGTCGAATAATAAACGCATACTTCAAACTTGAGGCACGTGTTTTCTAGTTTGTACGATCAAATTTAAATGCTTTTTGATCTTTAGAAATATCTTTATTTTCAAAAAAAAATATATGTACTGCTTCATCTTCAAAAGTTATTTGCATAATTTCTGTATAAAAATGCATAATTATCAAAACGCTCAACTTCTTGACATGCTTTTGGTTTTTGGACAGGTAAAGAGGAATGCAACAATCATTTAAAACAAAGTAGGCTTGGGGCCAAGAAAATTACACAAGCTAAACAAGAAACAAACAAACAAACAAGAAAAATAAAACAATGAACAATGAAACAACAAGGGAGGGACTAAATTTTATTTTTAAAATGGCCACCATTCGCAGCAACTCAAGACCGCCAGCATGTTTTAATATTAGAAGAGACACTTGCAAGAGGTGCCTGCTTGTCTTTTATATCTTCTGCTGCAGCTACTATTCTACCCACCAGTTCTAATTCGGTGTTTACTTCTGTCTCATATAAAGAGGTATTCATCTGACCCCAAAAAAAGAAATATAGGGGAGTTAGGTCGGGGCTCCAGGCTAGCCACGCAACAGGACCTCCTCTCCCAATCCACTTATTCGGATATTCTCTATTTAGTAGTGCTATAACTTCTTGGGTTGTGTGAGCCGGTGCTCCATCATGTTGAAATCAAAGTCTTCGTCTGCTGTTTTGCGGTAAGTCATCAACAAGCTCTGGCAGAACGTTATTTAAGAAATTAAAATAATTTTCACCATTCAATCGATTTGGGAGAATGTAAGATCCAAAATCGTAGTCCCCTACGATTCCAGCCCATACATTTACTGAAAAACGTCGTTGATGCGCACGAATAAATGTTGCTTGGGGATTTTCATCACATCACAGGTGATTATTGCAAGATTAAATACACCGTCTCTTCGCCACCCAAGCTTCGTCAGTAAATAAAATAGACTTTTCAAAACGCATCTGAAGATTGCAACGTTCAAGAAACCAACGACAAAACAACAATCTTCGCTGAAAGTCTTCAGGTCCCAAAGCTTGCAGTTTTAGTCTAGAAAATGGATGGAAACCTTGTTCCTTCAGAATTTGCCAAACTGTCACGTGATTTACATCTAATCTATTTGCTATTACTCTTGCGCTCGTCGATGGCTCATCTTCAATAATATTAAGAACAGCTTCATCAAATGCAGAGGTTCGACGTAATCTATTGGAATTCCCACTAATTGTTGGGTGAAAACTTCCAGTCTCTGCCAAACGTCTATATATTCTTCTAAAAATGCGGGAACTTGGTTGCTGTCGATTTGGATATCTTCTCCGATAAATTCTACGAGCTTCTTGTGCATTAAATATTTTTTTTTTGAAAAAAAAAAATATTTCTGAAGGACAAGATCAAATAGTATTTAAATTTGAACGTACAAACTAGAAAACACGTTCCTGAAGTTTGAAGTACGCGTTTATTACTCGGCTTTTATTTCATTGTTTAATGCCAGCAATCCTACTTTGTTTTAAATGATTGTTGCAGTTCGTTAAAATTTATCTTGTAATTCAATTTGAATAAAAACTTTTTTTGGACAAATGTTATAGTAGATAGTTTAAGGATTTTATAAATGTTTATTTTCAAAAATCGATCGAATGGTTTTCAAAATATCTTGTTTTGAAATTTTTGGTCGCTCGCCATTTTGTTATTGGATAAAATAGAAAATAATTGTAAATTCAAATGTTTTAGAGAACCGAAAGCAAATGCTGCAAGTTTTTGTATTTTTTAAATATTCTTTAAATAAGGGAAAAATAAAAAAAACGCCAATAACTATGAACTGGGGCTCCAAATCAAAAATTTGAACTAAGACAAGTTGTTTCAATGAGTTCTAACTGCAGTTTTTGGGTGTTACAATTTAGTATTAACACCCTGTATATATATATATATATATATATATATATATATATATATATATATATATATATATATATATATATATATCATATATACCACCGCCATTATTTTCTTTATTATTGTAGTTACAAAAAAATACTATAGAACAAAATTGTAGAAGACCAAGGGGGACATCCCATTTTAGAATAAAATATTTTTTAAAACCAGTTGTTCTCAATTTGCAACACAAAGTTATATTTTTTCAAATGGGATTAAACATGTATTTTATGCCTGTTTGATAACGTATTTTATTCTGAATTCAACCATGTATCAGTTTTATATCTTTATGTAATAAAAATATTGAAAAAAATCAATTGAAATATAAGTAAATTTGATTTTTCTAGTCATTTTGCAGTAGGCTATGTATGAAAATCAAAAACTTATATTTGTCAATTTGAATTATTTAGAATATAAATTAAATAGAACACTGTTTATAACGTTTTTAACAAATATTTGTTTTATTTTAATTTAAGGTCAATTGTTTTTCATTCATAGTCTACTGAAAAATTATTATAAAAATTAAATTTATTTAAATTTCAATTTAATTTTTCTCAATATTTTTGTTATGTAAGGATATAAAATAATCGCATGATTGAATTCAGAAAAAAATACTCTATCGAATAGACATAAAAAAATATGTATAATCCTATTTGAAAAAATATAACTTTATGTTGTAACTTGAGAACCACTGGTTTAAAAAAATATTCTCTTCTCTAATGAGATGTCCCCTTGGTCTCCTACAACTTTGTTCTATAGTATTTTTTTGTAACTATAATAATAAAGAAAATAAAGGCGGTGGTCGGTTTTGGTGTTACACCCTGTATATATATGTATATATATATATATATATATATATATATATATATATATATATATATATATATATATATATAATGTCAAAACGCGGGGCAACAGTCCGCAAAAGACTGATTCACCATGTTAATCTCCTATAATGTACACCTCGAAAAAGATCACCCAGTATATTACTCGTAAAACCTCAACTTGACCATTTCTGTCGTCACAAATGAGACGTCATCATTGATGAGACTGCAGTCCCTTTGTCAGGACGATAGGAACAGCTTAAAATATTTAGATCAATAATTAATTAGAAGTTTGTTTATAAATATAATTTTGTTAATATGTTTTTATATTTATTACCAATTTATGTCTATTAGTCATACAGTGAAAAATAAACAAATATATAATTATTTTAATAACTTTTATATAATTCACTGCACTCATAAAAAAAATGTATTTGGATGTGCCTTTGGAAAAATTTTGAGTCAACAGTCAACCTATTTTTCAAGAAGGTTTAAAAATTCATTAATTGCAATTATAATGCCACGCAATACTTGAATACATAAATTAAATCTCAATTGTGAATTGTGAGCATTTATCAAACAAAAGCAAAATGGTAATCGAATTCCGACAAGTGTCCAATGAAACAAGAGAATAGAAACAATAATTACAAGCTGAATAAACTTACAAGGTTTAATTATAATTGAAAGACCGTCGGCTGCGGCAAGCATAGTTCTTAATTATTTCCAGGAATTCGTCCAGAAATAAAATTACTCCTGGTGAATTGAATAGAATGGGTGCATTTAAGGAGCTTCCGTAAACGAACGTTGCAAATGGTAAATTAAAACCGATTGATATTGTACAGATAAGAGTTGGACAGTACTAAAGGAGGTACATTAATATCTGAGTAAATAAAGTACAAATTTGGTACTCTGTACTTTTACTTTACAATGTTGAAATTATATATTATACTTTTCCTTGTACTTAGTATATTGTCGTTTGGAATACTCGTATTGTTAAATCGTATTTTGAGTACTTTCAAGTACTCCGAGTATTTTTTTTGTACTACGGGTACGTACTCAAATTATTAATATCAATAGTAATAATTATGATAACATACAATTATCACATTTAAAAAAATCATAATATCAGTGTGTAAGTATAAAAATCTGATGTGACCAACACAATACTTCCCGCCATTTAATTTTTATTAATTTAAATTAGAGACTAAAAACGAAAAATATTTCGTTCAGTTCTCATCCGAACGAAATCGACAAATTTCGTTTCCGTTCTTAATGTTCCCACCTAAATCTTTTCGTTTTCGTTCACAGTAGTTAAATACCGGTTAATACCGGTTAGAACTATTAATGAGTAACAATTGATAAAAATATAGAAATATAATAAGTTTTTTTTATTAAACATGACAATAAAACATACATATAAAGGTAAGATAATACATATATAAAATTATGAAGAAAAGCTTATGCTATGGCCTGATTTTTTTACAATAAAGAATCAAACATTAGTTACATTTTATTTCACCTAACTAATAGTACGTTTTCCAGCAAATCTTCCTTTATGTTAGTTCTCTTACATAAGTACTTAACATAACTAATAAGACGAATACCAACAGTGTGTGCAAATGAAAATTATCGCAGTCAGTGTTCAATAGATGAAACTACGAGTATACCGTTTAACCTAACACATAACAGGGTTAGCTATTGGAGAGTTACTTTGAATGTCTGCTTGTTTGCAACTCAAATATCTGAAAATTCAATAATATTTGCGTGTAAAATATATGCTGTAAATAAAATAAAATATTAACCCTCCGGAGTGCGCGCCTGCGGCAAAAAGCCGCAAATTTATATTTTACTGTTATAACTATGATATGGGCAGTCCTGTAATATTGTGCGTCTAGGTATTCCTCCTTTATGTTATTGACTCCGCCTAACGACAAATTTGGTGTCATATGCCATCCCCGCTCAGTTGTTACATGAGTTAGATTCAAAGCCGCTTGAATTTGCGGTGTGTTGCCCGCTCGAATTTTCGAGACGAGATTAATCTTATTCTCGTCTCGAAATATCGGGACGAAACAAGAGTAATGCCCTCGAGATTTTCTCAAGACGTGAATAGAAATTGGAGATCTCGATTTTTTTTATATTATCTATTTAATATACAAAATATTAATCGGTATAAATAAATATTTGAATAGCCTTTTCATTTACATTCATATTTATTTATTCATTTTAGATATATTGGGTTTTAGTAGAAAAAAATTGCACAAAAGTCACACCTATATTGTACTCAATGCCAAGTGCCCGCACTATACGAATATATAATTATCATAACCAATGTCTGCGTACAAAACTGATTAACACAGCAACGGGTAATAAGCCATATATTTTTTAAATAAAATGACTAAGCATGGTATATTTGTGTTATTTTATTGCAAAGAATATATTTTCTTTCTCATTTTTGAGCTAGAAACGGAAAGATCTGAATGCGGTGTAAATGCCGCTACACACCCGCTTCTGTAATTCTAAAAAGCGCGCCCTCCTGAGAGTTAAATAAAATAACGGTTAAAAACCGGTAACCGTTTTCAATCATGAACGAAAAAAATATATTGCGTTTTCGTTTCCGTTCTTATAAAAATTTCGGTTTATTTCGTTATTTCGTTTTTGTTATCATTTCGTTCTTAGTCCCTGATTTAAATACATACTTATGGGGTCTAGTTGCCACGTGCTTGATGTCTGGCTCGGCGCCAAATATTTAGAATGTTAAATGACATTAAATTGACCCCCGTTGTGTAATCTCCACGTCAGTAATGAGTGTCCGTGACCTGACTCTTCGTAAGCGCTTGCACGATACGAATTAGAGTTTCACGGCTTGACTTGATATTCAAGTTACTTGACTTGACTTGACATCAAGCCAGGCTCAAGTCAAGTAATAGTAACTGAAAGTCAAGTCAAGTCAAATAGTTACAATATCAAGTACTTGAAAAATCAAGTAATTATTTTTCAATTACTTGAAAAAATCAAGTAGTTCTTCAAGACTACATTTCATTTTCATATAGTTCCTTATGTTTTATAACAATATCTATATTATATCTTGAAATATAGACTTTTATTCATAAAAATAAATCATACATACAAATTTAAAAATTAAAAAAAAATATTTAAAAGTATAATATATGAATTAACATAAATTATATATAGTACATGTATTATGGTTGACCTTAAAATGGACCAAATCGAATTTTAACCGGGGCGCCACCTAAAGTGGTTCCAAGTAAATAAATAAAAATTTACTGGCAATGATTCCGCTTAATTTTAATATTTCACCGTGCCTAAATGCTCTTGATTTTTTCCCATTTAAATAATATTTGGTTTTGGCACATTTTGGAACTTTATTTTTCTCCGAGATATTAAGAGGTTTAAAAAATCCATTCATTATTGGAATACTCGTATATACTAGAACCATCTACAGTTATCTTAATGATAATGATTAGGACTTCACATATTGTCGACATATTCTCGAATCATTCTAGTATTATATTCCACTATTGGGTGAATTTTTTAAACCTCTGTACAGGTACTTGCAGTAATGAATCAGCATGGCATATTTAACATATGCGTTACGATTCTACTGATTCGCGCGTTTTCGTACATAATCGGTTCGTAATAAAGTAGCTTGAATTTGCTTGATCAAGTCAAGTAGTAACGATAGAAAATCAAGTCAAGTCAAGTAATGAATTTTTGAAAAGCTTGATTTTCAAGTTAAGTCAAGTAATTTACAAAAAACATCAAGCTACTTGACTTGATGAAACCCTAATACAAATATGTAATCATTACCGAAATCTGTTTACAAAGCAGATAAGCAGTTTCAATAATTTATTATTACTAATTGTCAGATTTCAGTGTCAAGTACATTTTACATAATATGTCTGTGAAATAATTTTACTGATTATATCATTCAGTTATAAACCAATAAGAATGTGTGATTTTCCTTAGTTATTAGTTACGTATTACAGCGGTTATTATTGAGTAACCATGGTGAACGAATATACGAACCTTAGTATATTCGAATATATCAACATTCGTATATTCACTTACAGGTACATTTGGTTATTTTGTTCTATGTACTCCGAACTGTGAATGTCATTTTTAATTATACTTACGGAGCATAAAGTATGAACTTTTCCTTCGAACACAGTATCGAGTATATAATTATCTGTAGTTAGACTTTGAGCAGAAAACTCGTGCTATGTATGCTTTAAATAGACATCTGAAATGACACTGACAGCTCCAAATGCACTGAAACAAATAATTGAACGTACCTATTATTTGAAAGCAAGATATTATTGAAGTAAGAATTTGACAAGTAAATAAATAATTATTTGAATCCACAAATCTAGAAACTGAACTGTTGCTAGTTTATTTAAAATACGGGTATTTATTTTGAATGCGAGCATTTCAATGCAATATTACATCCTACTACAGCCATATTTTTAAAAAGATAGGTTATGTAGTATACAGTTTTGCGTTTCTATCAAAAGAAAATAGACTACAGGTCTACGTTAAATTTACTATTTACTTTTTAATTTATTTTTTATTCATGATATAGCCTATCTGTATATAACAATAGAAAATTCTCGACATACTCAACGAGTTGCCTATTGGAAACATCACTCGACCTTCGGTCTAGTGGTGTTTCCAGTCAACACGTTTCGTATAATCGAGATTTTTCAATCGTCTTGTTGTATGATAAATGAAAATACAATTAGTGAAAAGGAAATATTAAGACGAATAACACAAGTTCCACGATGCTTCTCGTGTAGAAATCTTTTTAAACATTATAAATTGCTAACAGTTATTGACATTTATATTTTTGAGGAATGTAAATATATATATATTTCATCTGTAATAAAGAATAAGAATGTAAACGAAACCAGAAAATGATTAAAACATACACATAATATTTTTAACTTAAATTTGAAGTTTAAATAGGTATTACCCTCTGTATATGAAATAATTGTTTTGTGCCTCGGTCCGGTATAAGTAAATTTGTAAATCGTCCGGGAACATTTTTTTACCGACCTAGGCCGGCAAAAATATAGCGACGCGTAAGTTGGTTTTATTCTGGTGAAATGTCAACTTATGAGTACATATTTTCAACACAAGATTATACAAAATGTTTAAAACTTTTAATGTTGAATTATTAATTGAACCTAACTTAAATTAACATATTCTAACAACACCAAAGAGATAACACATATCACAAAAGGAATTAATTATCCAGTTGAAATACGAAACCTAGTAAAGGAGAAGAGGGCAGCGAGACGAAAATGGCAACAAACAAGACATCCAGCCGATAAAACTGTCCTTAAGAGAAATTCGTAAAATAAAAGATGACAGTATGAAATCATTTTTAACAAATTTATCTGTTGATGAAGAGACTGACTATTCATTGTGGAAAGCCACAAAACGAATCAAAAGGCCGATCACGTCAATACCTCCGATAAGAAAAGGTCATGGAGACTGGGCACGCGAGAATAAACAAAAAGCAGATTTGTTCGCTGAACACCTAGCAGAAGTCTTTCGACCTAATGATATACAGCACAATGGCAACAACCTTGAAGAAATTAACAATGAGATAACCACAGAAATAACTCCTGTTACTCCAAAAGAAGTAATGGAAGAGATACAAACAAATCTGAGCTCAAAAAAAGCACCAGGATTCGATTTGATTACTGGTCAAATACTAAAACAACTACCGAGAAAAGGGATAGTCATGCTGACATACCTGATTAATGCAGCCTTTAGACTTAAACATGTACCTGACAGTTGGAAGGTAGCTGAAGTTATAATGATCCCCAAGCAAGGAAAACCACCCCATGAAGTAAAATCATACAGACCGATTTCATTACTGCCAGTAATTTCAAAGGTTTTTGAAAAACTTCTTCTCAGGAGATTAAAACCGATAATACAGACTGCCAAACTGATTCCTGACCACCAATTTGGCTTTAGAGAAAAGCACTCGACAATAGACCAAGTGCATCGAATCACAGACGTTATCGAAAAAGCCTTAGAAGAGAAATTAATTTGTTCTGCATTATTTCTAGATGTTGCGCAGGCCTTCGACAAGGTGTGGCATGAAGAACTAATTCACAAATTAAATAAAATGCTACCTAGACAATACGTTGAAATACTTACCTCGTACATATCTGATAGGCTATTCAGAATAAAGCAAGAGGAAGCTTACTCAGACCTAAAAGCCATACAAGCAGGAGTCCCACAAGGCAGTGTTCTTGGTCCTGTCTTATATGTATTATATACCAGCGATATACCAGAATTAGAACAAGGAAAACTAGCTACCTTTGCCGATGACACAGCTTTGCTTATAACAGACCAAGACGAGATCAATTCTACACAACTACTTCAACAAGCTTGTAATACTTTATACGAATGGACCAAAAAATGGAAAATTAGACTTAACGAAGATAAATCAGTACACATTAATTTCACCAATAAAAGACTGACTAATCCCCCACCACTGAATATAAATGAAACGGCAGTTCCTTATGCAAACAAAGCCAAATATCTAGGTATGACATTGGACGCTAAATTAAGATGGAAGGAGCACGTGAAGAAGAAAAAAGAAGAGCTAAACATAAAATACAGACAATATGCATGGCTCATAGGGAGACATTCCAGCCTATCCTTATATAACAAAACTCTGATCTATAATCAGATTCTTAAACCCAATTGGCTGTATGGAATACAACTCTGGGGATGTGCGAAGGATAGTAATATCAAAATAATACAAACATTCCAAAACAAAGTCCTACGTTCCATGGTGAATGCACCATGGTATGTTAGAAATGCTGATATTCACAGAGATCTTGGAATCCCAACCGTTAAAGAAGAAATTAAAGGGTTTGCGAAGAAGCATGAAAAAAGGCTTCACCTACATGAAAATGCAGAAGTTCTTCAGCTGCTGGACAATCAAAACCTGCTTCGAAGACTGAAGAGAACAAAACCATTTGAACTCGTATAGTGTTGTGTCAAAAGCAGAGCAATGTGCGTGAGTGAGAATGATAGTGTGAAAACAACAAATATAACTAAAGGATGTCGTTGGACAAAATTTAGCTGATAAGTATTTAATATTAAGACATATTAGAGACAAGTTGATGGTTGGTCTTATAAAGACCAGTTTCAGCATAAAAGTGGAGAAAAAAAAAATTCTAAGCTAAAACCAATAAAACATGTTTACTAATCTTTCATGTTATGTTTGTAAATGCATATCATTTGAAATTACTCAAATCTTGTGACTATCAATATAAAAATCCCTAGTATTTGATATTTGGACAATAAAGCAAATTTATTCAATAAATTTTAGGGAGAAATCGACACAAAAGAACTTGTGTGTTAAACGTTCAGAAACTGATTTACGAGTACCTAGCCCTCACTCACACTCACAAAAATGCCGTACTAATAATTATTATTATTGAATTTGTATGAAAAAATATAGAATTTTTTTTCATTATTTTATACACAGTTCATATAGGGTGAATACTTAAAAGCCTAATATTGACCGTTAACACGGGAAAATCGTTTTTTGCAGTTCCCAGTTTCAACTGGTATAGTTTGTTTCAAGATATTATTATCAAACGTACCTGCTTCGACTTACGCAGCGGGTGACTTCTTAAATGGGCTTGATGGATAAAATGACAGGGTTGTAACAAATTATTTGAAATCCAGCATACGAAATAATTGTATAGAATTTAATGTTTCACTTGAATTTTAAGAAATGCAGAACAAAGAATATAAAATAGAAATAGAATTTGCACAAAACTGAAGTTTCTTTGTCCCATGGTCGCCACATTTTTTTCTGAAATTTCGTCTGAATTTGCACAACCGCAACTGAACAAGTCAACAATCGAATAGCATTACACCAAATTTTCACAAATTATAAATACAAGTAGGTATATTAATTAACGGGATTTTAAGAAAGTGCCGTTACAAATTTTACTAATCCTCCCCTGACGCATACGAATATTTATACCATGCTGTTTTGCGGGGTACCGAGTCATTACAAAGGCAGGTAGATTTGCAAATATCTTGAAACACACTATAACAATAATGGCTCTGGTATCAATTGTCATATTTTACCCCTATAAATTACTATTTAAATTTATTCAATATCTTATATAGCCATGCTATTTAAACAAATATATAGACAGGTAGATAAACAAATGTACCTATTTCATCTGCCATAATTTATTAACTATGATTTTTTGTGTTATTTTCCATTTAATGTTTATAAAAAAATGGAAAATAATAAAATTATAACGATAAAAATTGTATAATTTATAGGTTATATTATAACGAATTTTGATAGATAAACGTTTGTTTATCGTTTTGTTCATATACCATGGCTATTACTATTAATAAGAAACTGAATAAATTTAATTAACGTATGGGATTGAAATAAAATATGACATAATATACATATACTTGATGTCATTTGGTGCAGATTTTTTTTCATCTTTTTGTTGATACTACAACCATTGTTGTAAGTTGAAACGGGGAGCAACATTCTGCGAAATACGATTTTCCCGTGTTAATGGGCTATCTTCGGCTTTCAAGTATTCACCCTGTGTGCAAATATATAATTTATACAGTCATATAATATTTCGGGCCTATTTGTCTCCATGTAATTGGCCAGTGCAAAGTTATAAATTTGTATATTATTCAATGAGCATGTAATGTGTGCTATTACTCATGAGAAGTGAGTAATAGATTACATTCGAATATAATTTTATACTTTTTCTACGACTATGAAATGAAAGAAATATGTTGTACCTACTATATTATAAACAAGTAGGATAATATACTTTTTTCAAACTTTATTTAATGGAAAATTAACATGAACAATATATTTTTTCTTTCACTTATTATTATTTTTCTTAAGAACGTTGGGAACCAATGGTAGGAGATTTAATAAAAATATATGCAGGCCTTTAGTTTCACATATTTAATTTACAATTATATATTTGGACATTTCGGGTGTATAACCCACCCATCATCAGCTGAATAATTAAAAAAAATCAATAAGTACAATTTTACAATAGGATAATTGTTAACTTGCCAATACAGAACGTTAAAAATATTTATACTTGTGTTATAATTATATTGCAACATAATTACAAGACGTAAATTCTAATATAACAAGGTTATAAAACCAACACATTTTAAAAGCTACATTTTACGGCGACTGCCGAATAGGCAATGAAATTTAAATTTGCAAACAGTGCAAGTAGTACAACCTGTACAGACAGACACAGGCTGGCCGAACGAAAAGTAACTAAAAGCAGAAAAGGAGTAAAACGCGGTAAATTCAAAAACAATTAAAGATAAGTTTTGTCTGTAATCAGTTTGGTTATTAATACTTATAGATTTATTCATGTTTATATGTCAATTTTCATATAAAAGTCTTATATCTTTGTTGGGAACTTTTTCCAAAATTTTAAACTCTTTGAAATTGTATTTATGACCGGTTTGACAATGCATGTCTACACAAGGTACTATGGTCTTCGTTTAAAGTATTGCAATGGTATTGGTGTTGATATCATCTTTTTTAACAGGTTTAGAGGTCTCGCCGATATAACATTTGTTACAATGACCACAATTGATTTGGTAAATGACGTTCTTTTGATTTGAAGGTTCGATAATGTCTTTTAAATTTGTGAAATTCCAAACCACAATAGGTGCACAATCCAAACATGAAGATATTTATAGGGTGCAGTCGACCAAGAATAACTACAATTGACGGAACAAGAAAACGCATAAAGATGATTAAATCACAATAAACGTTCAAAATGGTCACCGTCATTGTCAATGACTGTAGGCGTCAACGAAATGATGTAACTGTTGTTCTTTCAATATCCTCCAAATTTTCATATGTGACACTCTGTTTTTGGTGCTATTCTTCGAGTACTAGACCCTCTGGCGCTCAGCAACCTATTCAATATTCTCTATGTGATCAGGGCGTTTTCAACCATGATCTTGGGCAGCAGGCTTAAAGGACTCATTATCTCGGACTCGGAGATTTATTTTCTTTACATACATGTAGAAAGGTGCGAATGTTTAGAAGATGACGATTCAGAAAACGTGCCAAATAAATTTGGTGGGCTTCGGCAGCGTTTCCCTGAGTTTCAGCATGGGTCAGTACAATGTCTTGTATATCCGCTATCCGTAAAGGCAAGCATTTTTTAGTGATTATAACTTTTATAATAATTATTAATCGGTTTATTTCAAAATTTATTTGAAAAGGTTGACAACTCGCTTTTGTTAAAAAAAAAATGTTTCATTGTTATTGTTAAATTTAATGTACATATTTTTGTTACACCCTGTATATCTTGGGCGCAATTTTATGTATTTTTTACAAATTTGGCAAAAATGCCCGGTTATTGTAAATTTACGAAGTATTTTTGTTTTCGTATTTGTGATTTCTATTAGTAACGCCGATCCTAAATCTTGCACATTTTTAATTTTCATATTATACAGTTCATTTGACCGACAAGCACCTATTATGCCCATGATTTTGAAGCGATCTTCTACAAAATATGCTATGAGAACATTTTTAGAATAGGAATTTATGTTTTTACTTAGCCGCCAATCCATAATAGTTATTTATATATTAAGGGCATAATAAAAAGATTACGGAAATATTTAAAGCTCGACGCGTAGCGTTGAAACATCGAATGAATTTGAGGCTGCACACGGCAAGTTAGTTCTATAGTATTTAAAAATCCTGTACTAGAAAGAATATGAAAGTTTTGCGAGTGGTAGTGTTCAAAAAATGTGATTTATCGAATTTGTTCTGTTATTTGATATTTATCCATAAATCGCGACTCTGTTATGTTTGAATAGCTATTGCGTGGTAACTTTATATGCCCTCGGGCAATAAAAGCCAAATTGTGCCCGCTCTTGAGAGCGAATAACAAATTTATGATTCCAAAACAAAATAAAAGATTTACAAACTTGTTAAAAAAAAAATTCTAAATTTTTCCAGTAGTAAATTTAAGGAATGTACTTGTGCAGGTTCTACAATACCTGGTGGTGTGAAAATATCATCGTGTTCACTTTCGGAATCCATATTTTCCTTTTCAAATCACACAAATTACAATAATTATTATTTAAAAAAATCAGCAAATTCCGACACATAATTAACAATAGCGCGCGTCACTGTTTCACAGCACACGCATCATTGCGGTTGTTTAAAATTTCGGCTAATTTTACGTGGACCGGTCATTATATGCTACTATGAATAATGCTTATTTATTTTCTAATAGTAAACTTTTATTATTGGCAACTCAACTCGCCAATAGCAGCGTTGCTGTCACAAGCAAAAATGGTGGACGAAAGATATCGAATGACAGCTAATGTTGTTTTGTGATCATATTTGTCCAAGATGAAGAAAATAGCTATTTGTGTATTAAGAGCGCAAAATATGACATTGTCGATTGAGAGGTTGTTGCCGCGCGACGTAGGAGTGTGGCATTCTCTCGAAATCGACAATGTCCATTTGCGCTCGAAACACACACAAGATTTTTTCTACAGTCGCTACCATAACAAAAAATTATAAAATGTACACTTTGTACTTACACTACTACTCAATTAATAAGAATTAATATAAAGAAAAAACGTCTTTTATATTTAATTTTAATTTATCATTATTTCCCATTCTTCTTGACCTATTGCTTCAATCTAATTTAAAGATTTTACTTTCGTTTTTGTAACTGAATGCCCTATTTTATTTTCACAATATTGAGGTATGTTTTTTGGTTATGTAACATACCAACAGAGCAGTTATATGTCAGATTGATTTGTAAAGGTGGTAAATGTATCACTACAGTGCCATTAGTTCCTGACTAAACGTTTCCATTAAGAAATAACATTTCTCAACATTGAATAGTTAGAAATTTGGACAGCGAGCGTTTTTTCTACTTTGTCGCGCTAGAGCGACAAAGTGACATTTTGCGTTAACAAAAGAGAGCGCAAATGGCTACTTTCTATATAGACTGTAGAAAAAAATATTTTGTACTGCGAAATTTTACTTTTTACACTACATGCCTCATGCTCAATTTGAGTTTTTAATATAAATACACATATGTCAGTATACCTGTTTCTAAAGAAGGTACACATATTATTATTATTATTATTTGTATCGAAATATCAAGTAGAAAATCACAAAACGATCTTCACAAACACAATATTAATTACAAAAAAAAACAAAATTACAAGTTAGTTAAGAGAAAAATTATTCATAATTTAATGTGATTGTTGTTTAAGTCCAATAACTAAATCAATTCAATATATAGTTCCAAATTCATCAAGCAATACGAAGACATGAATCTACGGACAGGCGGTTTCTTAATTTGTTTTCTATGGTTAACATTACAGAAAAACTGTTTAAATATTCCTTTTATTGCAAAATTTGTTTATATTTATGATTATATATTTCATTCATCATTAATCTAAAATATCCCAACTTTTACCCAGTACATACAGTAGCCTCAGATTAGTTTAACGGTTACCTCTAATATTTTTTGAGTACCGGTGAAATTTTTTCGCGGATCGGCGGTTGAGAAATGCTGTTCTAATGTAAAGTAATGAAAATTCTGAAATGTGATAGGCTCTAGTATTGTTGAGTAATGAAAATTCTAAGGTTTGATGGGCCGAGAAGTGTTGAGTAAGAATATTAATCAATATTTGCCAATATTGAATAATAATATTTACAACAAATCGCATTAATAATGAAAACATTAAACAGGAGTAGAAAAAAACCTATTACACAATTATTGTTAATGCTTTACATTTTAAATAATAAAATTTGATTAATTTGATATTATTTTAATGTTGCGCTGTTTAATATAATTGAATGTGATTTTGATATAGTACAGTCCATACGATGTAACTTGGCGAGGCAAAAGAATGTAATTCAGTTCACTATTCCTAAGTTGCGTTTTGTCAAATATTTACTTTTACTTCGATGCCGCACAGCTTCAAAAGTGAAATAGTGATCTTACAATGTTTTATTGCCTTACACAAAGCAAATTTCACCCTAATACACTCAAACTCGGGGTGTCAGGTTATATTCATACATAAGCGTTGGTGTATTTTTTTTTCAATAGCAATAGAAATTTTATTTTCTTAACTTAATTAATTTTAAAAATAATTAATTATATGATTTATATAATAAATAATTCATACCAATATTTGTAATATTTTTTTTTGTATAAATAATTTCTTTTTTTTGTAATATTCGTAATTTTATTGAACTTCATTCATCTTCGGTACGCCTATGGATTTTATAACTTCCCCATTACCGCAGTGATAATGTGAATTGCCCCAACTCGCCAAGTTACATCGTATGGACAGTATTACCCCTTGCATATTAAACCACTCAACAAATACTAAAATTTATTGTATTCATAAATTATTATACATCCGAAAGTATTGTTGACAGTATAATATAATGTGTAGTAGTATAATCTGTATATTGGTACAAATGTTTAAAGGAGTGTTGACAATGTTTTCATGTAGTAAAGAATTGTTCAAAATTCTTTTTGAAGTAAGTATATCTAGAAAATAAAGTAAAATGAAAATTAATTTCGGATATTTTTTGTTAAAATAAAGGTCAATTTTTTTTATAAGCAGTTCCTAAAATTTATGAAACGGTAGTGAAATTGATATACAAATTATCTGAAATCGGTTCTAAGTTTCAAGGCATAAGAAATCATATTGAATAAATATGGTACATGCCATTTGCGATTAAAACATTCCTCTTCTTCCATTAGCGCATGGTTTCTGCAACTATTTTTCTGCATTCTCTTTATTGCCGGGAACCGATTTCCAACCGCTAAGTCTCACAATTTTCATATCTTCTAATACTTCTGCTAGTCATATCTTTCTTCGTCTTCCTTAGCCTCTAGTTTCAACCTGTTTCCATTATCTGTTATCTCTTTTGTTGTTCCGTAAGGTTCCATTCAGTATTCTTCCCCTAGCCATCTTTATATATGAGATTTTATTAATCGTGCGATATCTGCTTTATTTATTAAAGCTCTGGTTCTTGTACTGGTTCAAATATTTTCCGAAAAATTCTCGTTTCAAAATATTCTTCCTCCTCGTTTTACAAAATATTCGTAGTTCACGTCACCTGTTGCTGCCGTATATTACAAGCGGTCTAATGAGACTTTCTTATAATTTCAGTTTTGAAAGTCGACTTAATACTTTGAAGCATAATGACGAATTAAATTAGTAAAAAAAAAATTCAGAACCCGTTTTACAAAAATAAAACAAACTTTTAGTTAAGTTCTGTTTATTTTAATGCAAACCAACATTTCTGCAGCCTATACCTCTACCTTCTTTAGGGTAATAAACATACATAAATATCAAAACAAAAAAAAAAATAAGTAACCAAGGTAACGATTTCTAAAAAAATTATTGTAGGAAGCCATGCTCGACAAGTTCTATAAACCGGTCACAATGATTGAGTTTATTAGTAGGTTTTAAAATATAATTGCTTCTCTAATTAATTTGTTGTTAAAATGAGCAGATCTTAAAATATAGCATATTATAAGCTGTGTAATTATTTCGTCATTGCACATTTTAATAAAGTAATAGATTTTCCATTTATTTGTGGGAAATGTAATTATATAGTTCGCACTTTTTATAAATTCCACTTACTTTCGAAATTGAAGACACTGGTGCAAAATGGAGACAAGTTACATTTTTAAAGTTTTGCTCAAATTCCAAAAAAAGAAAAAAATTTTTTTTCAATTTTTGATGTTTTTTATTGCAAATTTGATGTATTCTAACTAATATGCTGTTGTTTTTTTTATTATAAACTTATTTTTTGACTATATTTCGCGATTTTAATATTTCAGCGCATGAAGGGGATTTGTGCATTAAAATTTTGTCTGTGAAAAAGAATTTAAGAAAAATTTAAGTGCAAGAACGGGATATGTGAAAAAACTTCTCCCATTCTTGCACCTAAACTACAAACGGGATATGTTTCCTAACGTTGTAGTTCTCGTATGCGACACAATACATATACTGTTCTTGAGGTATTAGACGCAGACACTGCTTTAGATCAGATTTCTACACAAATCTCTATTTTTCAAAAAATGTTACTTATCCCCTTTTTGCACCAGTGTCTTCAATTATGAAAATCTTTTTATTTACGACTAGCAAATAATATACACATAATTCAACCGTTTTTTATCAATTAATTATCTTCGTTGGTGTTACTAATTGAATAATATTGACAGTTCGATGAAATAATATTATTTTTATTTTTTATTTTATTTTAGAGAATCAGGCCACTCGACAGGACATATGTCCCAATAATGGAGTGGCAATCAATCGTTATGTCAAATTCAAATCTTACCTTTCAAAGATTACAAACAAATTACTTTTAATAAGTATTTTTTTCCACAAAAAAGCCAATATTACACTAGTTTTCTCATTTTTCGTAGTTTTATTTTCTTCTTAAGTTTAAAATGTAGCTGTATAGTCGGATTAAAATTTTCTACTAAATAAATACCTAACGGTCAGCGGTAACTTTGTTTGTGCTTGTAAACAAACAATTTTCTAAAATTTATTAGTTTATTTCTGATTTTATGATAATACAGTATGTTATTATTTGACAGTTGTGGATAAAGTATAGTATTCTATTCGCATGTAATGGCTATTACTCACTCGAATGATTTACATCACTCGCCTTTCGGCTCGTGATGCAAACTTCATTCTCATGAGTAATAGTATACATTATATGCTCATATACAGGATGTATCAAGGGAAATGAAACATAGGCGTTTTACATGGGAAATCAGTTTTTCCGTGCGCATTGCTCCCCTAGTTATTTTAGACAAAAAGTTTCAAATGTATGTTGTAAAGCAAAAATTTCTACAATTGCAGAAATAAAATTTTAAAATTCACGGACTTACAATTTAATAGTATTAGTCATGGAAATAAAAAAACAAGAGACGAACAAAAGCGTAACCTTTTATACGTCAAATTATTAGTATTTATTTTGACAATCATTATTCTGACACTGACGTAATAAAAAGTTACGCTTTTGTTCGTCTTTTGTTTCTAATTCAATGGCTAGTACTATTAAATTGTAATTCTGTGAAGTTTCAAATTTTACTTCTACTTCTACAAAATGAATTTATTTTATTGATTCGGATGTAGAAATTTTTGCTTTAGAACATCCATTTGAAACTTTTTGTCTAAAATAATTAGGAGAGCAATGCGCACGGAAAAACTGATTTCCCATGTTAAACGCCTGTTTCACTTTCCGTGACACACCCTGTATACTATATGTCGTATATTTGAAAATATATAATTATTAATTAAATTATTTATTTAATTAATTCAAAATATTTTTATTTTATTTCCATAGTTACACAATATTTCAAGATTATTTTATACATTTATTGTCATATACCATTTCATTAATGGATATGTTCATCAGTTTTAAGATTTTTTATTTGTAGCTTAAATCTTTAAATTTTTACTTAAAATTCATTAATACCCTGTACTCCGTATGTAAAATTGAATTATTGCATTATTACATATGTGTATGAAATTATAGAATGTATAGAAATTTTTATTTTGTTTTAATTTTTTGGATACAAAATTAAAGTACAGACTACTCAACACGCAGAAATCTAATAATCTTATCTCATTATTAATTCCGTTATTTTTATCATGATTGTATTCTAATAACATCATCAGAGTCTTGCAAAAGATCATTAAACATTGGATAACTATACCATATAAATGGTATTTTTAACAGAATTACTTTTTTACCTCTCGCTAAGAGAGGTATTGGATTCATGCTAAAAATTGCATATCCAGATTTTATTGAATAAGCACGATTTAAGGTCCATAGAATCCGATTTTTACATTTTTACAATGATGTCTGTGTGTGTGTATGTGTGAGGTTGTTGGAGACACGATTTCTCAAATTCTATAAGACTAAAGATTCCTCAATCTAACAGTAATGGGAGGAGTTGAATAGGTTCTGGTAACAATTGGACAACCGGAAGTGGTAGTTTCTAAAAATAAAAATTCTAAATATTATTTTTTGAAAATTTGTTACTACAAATATTAAAGATAATTAAATTCTCAATCTGACACATTTAATTTTTTTATTATATCTCGTATAGGTTTGGAGATATAGTATATAATAATATAGAATAATCTGTTGTAATAAACCTCGTTGCCCGAAAAACAGTTGCGATATTCAAATTTTTGTAATTGACAAATAAATGCAAAATGTCAGTGTCAGATTTTTCTGGGAGGTATGAGTACATTTAATATATATTGTATTAATTTAATATGTATTTAAATTACAGGTATGTTAATATTACATATATCCTTAAGAAATACTGCTAATACCGTCAATGAATTTGAAGAATTTTGAACATATTAGAATAGTAGGATAAAATTTCTCATAGAACGAAAGAAGAGAAACAATTTCAATTATTTGAGTGTATACAAGAAATGTTAAATTCGTTACGTATAGGGCGCGAGCAGTCATGTGACTTTGTTGGCCTTAGCAAGCAGATATGAGGATCCGTGTCAGAATGACGGCTAGTAGTTATTTACATAGATGTCACAATTGTCATGTCATAATTTTTCATTCAAAATTTCAAAGTATTCTGATGTTTATTTGTCATCCATTGTCGAGGAAAATAATCCACATGGATTTGGAAAATCATAATGTTTCGGATGAAAACTTATGAAACTGGACACCTATGTATATTACTAGCTTTCATTCTAACACGGGCCCCCATATCTGCTTGCCAAGGCCACCAAAGTTACATAGCTGCTCGCGCCCTATGCAACATAAAATGAAAATGGCGAGAGGTATTGTGCTGGCCACAACAGATTTTTTTTCAAGAAGTCGCAATTTTCTACAATGTCTGTTTTCTTTTTTCCTGTTATAGTAAGTTACTTAACAAGATCTGAAAGTGACACTTTAATGGGTGAGCAAGCATATTCTAAGGCAAGCCGAGTAAAGACACTTTCAGGTCATGATGGGTCCAATATTTTTTTCATATTAAAACATAAGTTACAGGAAGTAACGTACGAGTTACAAATTCGCGCAGCGGCGAGTGAGCGAACGAACATGTGCTTGAATTGCCTTCTGTAACGCGTGTTTTATACTATTTTCTCTGTTGAAGCATTCTTTTACATTATTTCTTTATAAAAATACTTGACAAATTCCATTAAGGGAAATTTTTGATAGAATTATTAGGTTGATGTTTTTTTATTTTGTCCATTGCTTAGATATTTAGTAATAGAAGTTATGCCAATCTCAAATAACAAAAAATCACCAAAAATCGTTTAAGAATGAAGATCAATATCAATATGCGTGCTAGAATTTGACATTCTAACTGCGAAACAGTTATTTTTATTGGGAGGAAATAAAAAATAAATAAATACAAAATAAACACTGATTGCCATGGAAACTTTTGTGTTGCAAACGATAAGTAACTTTCCGAACCCGTATAGACAATTTTCCGAGCTAGATTGGTAAAGAAGTATTTTCCGGTCTAAAAAGTGACCAAAAACAGCTCATTTTCTGGACGATCGTAAGTAAAGTATTATTCTGCGTTTAAACTTTAAATTATTATAATTTTATTAAAAACTTATAAATATGCATGTAAATAATAATTACAAAGAATAATTAAGAATGTTGTGCTCTACAAATTCTACTTAAAGTATTTGTGTTTTAAAATAATATGGGAAGGAAGAAACTGTTTTCGCATGTTACATGTCTATGACCGACATTTTGTGAACACCTGTATGTAAAACTCAAATTAATTTAGAGTTTCTTAACAATAGTATAAATATAAATACTCCCCTAAATACGTGTTCCAATAAACGGATTATAAATTATATAATGCTGTCAACAATCAGGTCGGAAATATAATTTATATGAAGACAATAAATTTTAGTATTTGTTGAGTGGTTCATATAATTCTATGAAAATCACATTCAGTTATATTAAAGAGCGCGGCATTAAAATGATTAATAGTTGGAGCTCGTATTAATCTACTGAGGATTCTATAATTTATAGTATTGCTAAACAATTTTATGTAGGCAAATAAAAATAAAACATTAACGCCAATTAAATGAGGACAGGAAGATAAAAGATCAATAGAAAATATAGATTCAAAAATTAGGAGACGCTCATCATAATAGTTCGTGTTAAATACGTTTTAATTTTAAATGTGCTTTATGTGAAGGCAATCATCCAGCAAGTTACATAGGTGAGTCGTATGTAATGAAATCCTAAAAATTAAATTCCCACCTCTCCGAGAAAGAAATACGCAAGAAATAAACACCAAACACCAAAAGAAATCGATTCAAATATATCTTACACTCAAGACACAAAAACTAATTAAACATATCCAACTAATACGAGTACATCACAAAATGCAAATAAACTAGAAGAAATGATGATAAATCTAATGGGAAGAATGGATACTATCTTAAACCTTCTCACAATACATGTTTCGTAAATAACTTAATTCCTCAAAATATCTGTACAGAAAGCTAGGCTTGGCTTAACGTGTCAAGAGTTAAAATGTTTTGAAACTGAAAATTGATTGATGTTATGTTAATATTTGGGATTCACTTTATAGACAGATCCTACTCCAAATTATCACAATATAAAGTGCATGATACAAAACATCCAGACGGTGGAGCACATAGCACTGCAATAATTATTAAAAACAGTCTAAAACATTTCGAACTACCTGAATTCAGAATGAATTATCTTCAAGCGACAACAGTAGTAGTAAAGAATTGAACAGGACCAATTGTCTTATCTGCTATTTACTGTCACCCCAGACAAAAAATAAAAAATATATGATGTGACACTATACCTTCCGTCAATCCTGTGTATTATGTATTAATTCCATACACAAATTTTCTTGCAAAAGATTCTAAATTTCCAGTAAAATTATTTCATAAACAAACTATGCAAATTGCACTTGACACTGGCATGTTCTTCTCCTTCTTTACTTTTTCCCATACGTTAGGGGTCGAATTGCTTCTTCCACTCATTTCTGTTTTGCGTGTCGTTCTCATGCAGTTCCTTTTCTCTCAAGTTTTCCGCAATACAGTTCTTCCATCTTATCTCTGGTCTACCCCTGTTTTTTCCACCTTCTATTACTAAGCTATTCATTCTTCTTCCAATATATTCTTCATCTCTCCTCATGACATGTCCAAACCAATGTATTCAACTCTCTTGTATCTTTCTAGAAACTTCTAACACTCGAGTTATTTCCCTTATTCTTTCATTCCTTACCATACCTTTCCGTGTCTTCATTCATTTACTTTTCATTGATATTGACATCTGTCAATTTGAATTATCTAAATGCATTAGCAGTTCCCATGGTTAGCATAGCTAGCTGATGTATGAAATTTAATATCTTTATAATTCTTTAACTCTATCTATTGAATATGAAGTATAAAATGCAATCAAATAGTACAAAGAATAATATATTCTTCAAGTTCTAATAATGTTAAACGTTAATAAATGATCTTTAACTGCGTTTTTTCAAGAAAAACTGGTAATATCTTCAAATAAGGGTAATTCCGGTTGACCAATTATAACCAAAATCTAATCACCTATTCTTCTGGATGTAAACTTGAGGAATATGAAAAAAATATAATTTTTGAAATCGTGGTATTGAAGTTATGCGATCCGAAACTTTCGTCACACACAGACACACACACACACACACACACACACACACACACACACACACACACACACACACACACACACACACATACATACATATATACAGACATCATCGTAAAAATGGTAAAATCGTATTGTATGAACGCTAAAATATGCTTATTACTAAAAACTCATCATTGAATATTTTGACCAACAACATCTTCCTTACCTAGAGGTGACGGAAGGTAGAAAGAACAATTTGAAACCTTTCTTTATACATTATAAAACAAATTTATAGTAGGAGAGTTGCCAAATACACCGAATGGGGTTCCATATTAATTACAACACGTGGACGTGAATTATCGCAAGCAGTAAAAAAACCACCTACAATAATCCTCTATATGGCAACCAATCTGTTGGCCAACTGACCTTAAGATACTTGACTTACTAGACTTCTGCATACCAAAAAACATTTCTCAAAACTACTTAAAAACCGAATCAAAAGTCAAAAGCTCGACGGAAGTCCACGAAAATTGCGTAGGTTTTTTTCTTAATCTGAATAATTGTAGGTTAATTATGGAAGATAGAGCAAATATATTATCTGAAGTTCCCCTATGTTTACGAAATCCCGCTTGGTTTCCACGTTTGAATTCTATGTTTTGGAATACTTGTGAAAATTTTGCATATAGCGTTTACTAGTGCAATACCACGATAGTTAAGTTATCATATTTGTCCTAATTTTTATACAGTAAAAATGTTTCTATGACTGACCAGTTTGAAGGTATTTTTTCAGTTACGAGTGTAGTATTAAAGATATTTAATACATTATGAAACCACTTTGGAAATAAATTCTTTATAATTCTTTGCTTAAATTGTCACTGCGTGCTGCTTTATTTAATTTACATTTGTGTAAACTATGATGTTACTCCTCAACGGTAAATACCTGATTTAAAATTTTCATTAAAACAATAAAAAAAATTGGAATAGTTTGTAACACGATTGTACGGCGGCGCCTCTTTGTTTAAATTATTTGTAGCCGAACGTCAAGATTAGCTACGGATCTTGCGTTCAGAACTCTTATGTTTTGTAATTTTTTGTAAGATTCTGTAATGGCTTTTGGAAGTTTTAATCTTTGTTAGATTTTGGGATGGGATAGTTTCGTGACATTTTCAAAGAATTATTGGGGGTCATAAAAGTATTTTTAAAAGTATAAGGTTACATAGAGAAATAATTCAAAAAGCGGATGTGTCACAGCGGGGGAAAGCATCTTTGGAAATTCTGATGAAAGATTTGTCACGTAGGCCAGAATTCGGGAAGCCGTTAGAAATTCAGTTCTTCCCTCAACCTCCGAAGTGGTCTAAGTTACTTGACCAATTATAGTTTGTTAATTTTTAAGTTAACCAATAAGGGTGTGAAGGTTGGACTTCCTTATTGGAAAGTGGGGTGAAATCGAGTGAAGATGTGTTTCACAAGATTTCAGCTCGAGGAGTCTTGTTCTGACTTTTGATCGTGAAGTTTGTTCTCTTCCCATTTGATTGTTGTCTAAATTTATAACTTGTCTTAGTGACTTGTGAATTTGGTAGTTGTCTTTGTGACTTAAATAATTGTTGAAGTCCGCGTCCTCCTAAGTTGTTTAATTTGTTGTTTAGAGTTAATTTTTATTCTTGTAATTTGAAATCATAATAATCTTAATTCTTGCATAACGGTAGTTAGTGAGTAGTTTAATAATAAAGTGCTTCAGTCGAGGCCGACCTGTGATGAACAGTAAGTAGACTGATAGATTACTTTATTCTTAGTAGTTGGTGTTGACTACCTAAGCGCTGATAGCAATTCAGTAAGCCTAGAGCTTATTCTGAGGTCGTCCTTTTTACAATTCAATTAGTTTTTATGAGAGTCAGGTACCGATCCTTTAAACAGTAGTTGTCACGATCCATAGTCATAATTTTGTTATTGTTGTCAACCATTTATTGTTTTGTGTAAATAAATTAAGTTGATTAACCAGTTCTCAGTTTTATTTGTTAAAGTTGCCCGAATTCATTATTTTTCAGTAATCGCGTAAGCGTAAGTATTCTGTGTGAATATTGTATATTTTGTCGATTGATAGACCGCATCTGTTAATACTCTTATATTGAGTCTTTCTATCCGCGGACTCTGAAAACACGGATAGTGGTGGCAGCGTTACCCTTGATCTAAATAGTTTTGCATTAATCAAATTAGTGTTTTACTTTCGGGTCAAGTATTCAAAAACCGTTTGTTAAACGGGTAACAGTAATGAGTTATTAAACTATATCTCGTTCCCTTGTTATATAAAAGTGGTTATTAATCGGTGGGATGTAAAAATAATAACTCACTAACCTGTTATATAAAAGTGGTGGCAGCGGTGGGATGTAAAAATAATAACTCACTAACCTTGTTATATAAAAGTGGTGCACAGCGGTGGGATCTAAAGTTTTTCTTTTGCGAAAAACTACCCCATTCAAACCAGTATAAAACCGTTAAAATCGACAGAATCTTTTTTTTTCAAAATTGTAATAGATTACTGTGTGTGGTTATTGCATTTTGAATGGTAGGTGTCGAGCCGTAAATCGACATAGATAGAGTTGTAATTAATACTTTGTGTGTTAATTGTTATTCGGGCGTGTAGGTAGTTGTCGTGCCTTTTAAAACGACAAGAAAGTTTTTTGTGACGCGTAAGTAAATACTTGGGAGTTTTTATTACGGTCATAGCAGGTAGTTGCCAAGCCTTCAAATTGGTAAGAGTTTTTAAACAATAATTCTACTTCGTGTGGTTATTGTTCTATTTTGAGTAAATTTTAGTATGGCGCGAAACGAAGCCGGGTCAGTAAACATGAATGACCAATTGTTATTAGATTACCTTGTGGCGGTATCATCTATGTCGGGAATAAATACAAAAATCCCTTCGTTTTCAGGAAAACCGGACGAGAGTGTTGTAGAATTTGTAGAGAAACTTGAGAACTGTAAAGAAATGGGAAAATGGGATGAAGAGAGAACAGTGTGTATGGCAAAAATAAATTTATCGGGAGACGCGGCACGATTTGTGAAAAATAATTCAAAAAGTAGAAATACTAAGAATTGGAAAGTATTTAAAAAAGAATTATTAGAGCGGTATCAACCTAAACAAGACTCCAGGACGGTACAAAAAGCTTTCAATAATTGCTATCAGCTTAGGGACGAAACAATATCTGCATATGTATATAGATTGCATGCTTTAGCGAACTGTTTTATTGAGAGTGAGGAAGACAGTTCGGCTGATGGTTCGGGCACTGGTGCGGAAGCCGCACCTATAGATAATTCTATTTATGTAGATAGACAGTGGTGGCAGCGGTGGGATGTAAAAATAATAACTCACTAACCTTGTTATATATAGTTTTCTAAAATTCAAAATTGTTATTTATATTTGCAAGCTTAAGTTTTATATCCTCAAAATACTTAGATTTATGCCATTTTAATAAATTTAAATATTTTTGCTTACTTTGTATATAATTATCAAGATTTTGTTTGGAATGATGGATATTGTACTCTTTTAATCTAAATTGACACTCAGCTTTTTCAGCAGATTTATTTAATATTATAAAGTTTATTTTAATGTTACTTATGTTGCTTAGTTTATTTTAATGTTAGCATAAAGAAAATATGTCGCAGGACATGTTTTCTACATGATACTTTAAATTTGTTAAACTATTTACTTATTTTCTACTTTGACAGATTGTAAATAAATATGGGAAATAAAAAAAAAAAAAAATTATCGAATGTCAATATACACAAAATATTCACTTATTTCTTTCATCGCAGTCTGAATCTACGTAGAAAAAGAAACATGTATTCATGTTTTCCACTCGCGGCACTCTTATTACCTATACTCACATTTAAATCAAATTAATATAAAATTTAAAAATCTGATGTGGCCAGCACAATACCTTCCGTCAATCCTGTGTATTATGTACAAATTCCATACATAAATTTTCTTGCAAAAGATTCTAAATTTTTGGTATTTTATGATTCTCTTTCTCGGCAACTGAATTCCATACTCCTGATAACAAACATACCACATGAAATAAGAAAATCATGAAATTTTGAATGAAAAATTATGACACTTGTCAGTTATGGACATAATTAATTGCTGTCATTTTGACACGGGTCCACATATTTGCTTACCAAAGTCAGAAAAGTCATGTCACTGCACGCGCCCTATACATAAATTTTCGTGCAAAAGATCTTATATTTCCAGTAAAATTATTTCATAAACAAACTATGCAAATTTCACTTGACACTGACATCTTCTTCTTTTAGTTTTTCCCATTTGTTAGGATTCGCTATTTTTATTTTCTTCTTCCACTCATTTTTGTTTTGCGTGTCGTCCTCATTCAGTTCCTTTTCTCTCAATTCGCCCGAAATACAGTCTTTCCATCTTATATTTGGTCTTCCTATGTTTCTTTCACCTTCTATTACTAAACTATTCATTTTTCTTCCAATATATTCATCCTCATGACATGTTCAAACCAATGTAATCGTCTGTCTTATATTTTTCTAGAAACATTACAGTTATTTCCCTTATTCTTTCATTCATTTACTTTTTATTGATCCTGACATCTGTCAATTTGAATTACCTGAATAAATTAGCAGTTTCCATGGTTAAGTTAGCATAGCTGGCTGATTCATGAAATTTATTTTCTTTATAATTCTTTAACTATATATCTGTTGAATATGAAATATAAAATGCAATCAATTCGTATAGAGAATAATATATTCTTTGTTATAATAAAATTTTACTTTTCAAGAAAAACTGTTAAAATCTTCAAATGAGGATACTTCCGGTTGACCAATTATAACCAAAATCTAATCAAGTCTGCATATGGTTGTAAGGAAGAGGAATACGCAAGAATTGTAAATTTTGGAATTCTAGTATTGGAGATATCGCGGCCGAAACCGCGGTCACACACACATACAGACATCATCGTAAAAATAGTAAAATCGTATTGTAAAGACCCTAAAACGTGCTTATTCAATGAAAACTCACCATCGAATTTTTTGACCAAAGACAATACCTTTCTTACCTAAAGGTGACAGAAGGTAATTATGTATAGTCCCATTTAAAATAACAAAGTACAAAGTTCATCTCCAAAGTTTGTAAACTACTGGTTGAAAAAAAATTACGCTCATTAAAATAATCTTGTAAAATGAAATTTGTTTGCTAACTTAACCGACTTCGAAGCTCTTATAGTTCTCGAGATAGCAATAGTGGAAAAAAAATTAACACCCTGTACATATAATATCATAAAAATGTTAAAATCGGATTGTAGAGATAAAAGGTGCTTATTCACTAAAATATGTAGGTAAAAATTATCCGTTTTACATTATAAACGTATATATCTATTTAAATTACAATTCACTATTTAGGCCCAATTCTTGCTAATTCTTGTGTTGAAAATATTCAAAAATTGTTAGATCACCGGAACATTAATGTCAACTTTCATTCACAAAATTCCCAACTTTTTCCAGCCTAGGCCGGTGACAAAGAATTTCTGGATGTAGCACTATTTCTACCGGACAGAGGATCAAAAAGGTTTTATCTCCTACCGCTTGAATTTTTGGAATAAGTGTAAAAAGTAAAAATGTTTTTGTTCATAATTACAATAAACAAAGCTCTTCGTTACCCCAGAAGATGATAATTTACTATATACTGTTCCTAACCATAGTTCCTAAAGATGCGCTGGGTGCGGCCACGCAATTATTTTAGAGATATTGTAATAAATTTCACGAGAAACTACAATCAGCTATTGTAAATATGCAAGATAAGTAAACATTTCAAGTTATGCTCATGCTACAATATGAATATATTGTATAATTGATACCGATGTATACAGGATGTTAGAAAACAAGTGTAACACATTAATAGGACATAGAGAGAAAGTCAAAATAAGTAGAAAGTTTTACATAATGTGTCCAAAAATTAAATGTTTCGGAGATATGAACGGTTTTATATAAATTTATTTATAATTTAAATTCTGAAAGCCATGAAATTATTTGTAAAATTTCGAATAGTTGTTGCACGGGAACAGGCAGCCAAGTGTCATAAATGACAGGCAAATAAGAAGGATGACATTTGGCTTGCCCGTTTCCATGCAAAGACTATTGGAAATTTTACAAAAAAATTTATGGCTCTCGGTATTTACATAATAAATCTACTTATACAGAATGTAACAGAAATAAGTACTAGAACTCGTCGAGTGTAACTATATTTCTTAATAACTAATAAACGTGCTAAAAAAAAGTTTTGTCACAAATTTCATTACCGAAATGCGATCATAGACGGGTAGTCTATGGTCGCATAAAATAACACCTGAATATCGGAAAAATAGAGCGCGTTGCATAATGGAAAAATTCAAAATGGGACTATTCTGTGCGTACGTCTACGAACAGCTCTTTCTGGTTTATTTCCGTTGTGACTTGTGACTTGTGACTGTGACTCAATACAATGAAATAATGAATTTCAACACGAAAGATTAGAAACTGGTGAATAAATAGACAGATACACCAGAAGATAAACTATACACAAATCGGGGAAGATAAAAGATACGAGTAGAATAGAATACCTCAATTAAGGTAACAAAAAAATCATACGTCAAATCATTATGTTACAACAGGTTGGACAATCCGCACATGAGGATATTTATAGGGTGCAGTCGAACAAGAACAACTCTACAATTGATGAGACAAGAAAACACATAAAGAATATTAAAATTGATGCAGGCATAAATTAAATCACAGTAAATGTTTAAAATGGCCATTGTCATTGTCAATACAACATTGAAGGCGTCGAAGAAATGATGTAACTGTTGTTCTTTCAATATCCTTTAAATTGTCATATGTGACACTTTGGGTTGTAGTTCTATTCTTCGAGTACTAGACCCTGACGCTCAGCATCCTCTTCAATATTCTGTATGTGATCAGGGAGTGTTGTACCACAATCTTGAGCACCAGGCTTAAAGGTCTCATGATCTCGGAGATTTATTTATTTTATTTACATGCATGTACAAAGGTGCGAACGTTTAGATGATAACGATTCGGAAAATGTGCCAATTAAATTTGGTGGGCTTCGGCAGCGTTTCCCTGAGCTGCAGCATAGGTCAGCACAACGTCTGTATACTCGCTATCCGTAAAGGCAGGCATTTTTTACTGATTATAACTTTTGTAATAATAATTATTAATTAATAATTATTATTAATTGATTTATTTGTCAAAATGTATTAGAAAAAGTTGACAACTCACATTTGTCAAAAACAATTGTTATTGCTACTAGATAAAATTATTATGAAAATACCTAAACGACTCGTTAATTTATGGGGGACGGTTACCCGGCGTCACCTCACGGGCACTCATTGCTGGCGTGGGGAGTGCACCACAGGGGTCAATTTTGTGCCATTCAAATTCGAAGTAATTTTTGGCGTCGCTCGGGATCGAACTCGGGTTCCCAGATTCGCGACCAGACATTCTGGCACACGGCCACGAGACCGGCGAGTTCTATCACTGGTTAAATTTAATGTACTTATTTCTATTACAACCTGTGGTATCTCTGAAACAGTTCGTTTGTAGACATATTATATTAAACTTTTCGTCTTATTTTGACTTCCTCTTTATGCCCAACAAATGTGTTACACTTGGTTTTTAACATGTTGAATAATAAAAATTAAAAAGGTGTTGTGGTCAGCACAATACATCTCGCCACTTCTATTTTTGGTTACAATTATTGCATTTAACATTTCTTGTATACCTATACTCTACACCAAAAATTCTACTTATACCTATTCTTTATATATAGATTTTTTAATCCAAATTTTATCTTACTCTTCTAATTTATCGAGATTTTTTCAATTCATTGTCGGGATTGACAGTATTTCTGACGGATACATGCAATATATCAATAATTTTAAATATTTAACTATTAATACAATAAGAAATAATATATATATATATATATATATATATATATATATATATATATATATATATATATATATATGTACCTATTCTTTATATTTAAATTTTATAAATTTAAATTCATTGTATAGAGACACTGATATGTATCTGTCAGTTACAAACATTTTAATTTTTCAATTAGTTTCCATGACATTATTTGGGCTGTGAGATTTATTATACAGATTATTTTATATATTATATTTCTTTATCTCTAAATCTGTAAAAGATATAAAAAATATCTATTTGTATCAGATAGAGAATTTAATCTATTTAATACTTGCAAAAACAATTTTTTTCAAAAAATTTTATTTAGAAGAATTTTTTTAAGGATCTGCTACTTCCGGTTGTCCAATTATTACCAAAACCTTTTCAACTCATCCCTGTAATGTCCGATTAAAAAATACGTAGTTAAAAAGATATCAAGTATTATAGTTTTTGAGAAATCGTCTTTCCAACATTCACACACACACACACACATCTTTGTCAAAATCGTATGGTATAACCTATATGAAATGATGGCATGTCATACCTCCTATCTGTTGCTAAAACATTACATTTTCTCTCTAGGGATAGAAGTACTTCTATCCCTTGAGCCAATAATATTTCAATCCCTTGAAAATTACGAAATTACATTTATTAAATTTTACAGTTATTACAATTATTAGTAATATTAAAGTTACAATTATTATAGCTGTTGTGTACAAATTTCATTTTCTGGGGCTGTTTTGAAGTGTCTATTAAAGTAGAATTTCTTCATATTTAACAATTAAATTTCCGGCTCCTGTTGTTTCATAATTGTCTCTGATGGTTCCTAATTAGATCACACCATGAGTAATGCGGTAACTGATGAAAAGCTGAAAAGGTTTTGGTAACATTTGAACAACCGGAAGTCGTAGTAGTTTCTGGAAAAAAATCTTCTAAATATTATTTTTTGAAAAATTGTTATTACAAATAATATAAAACATTATATTCTGAATCTGATAAATTTAAATGTCTTATTACATCTTCCATACAATTACAGATTAAAAAATATAACATGTAAAATAATTTGTTATAATCGTGGAAACCTGTTGAAATATGTAAATGTTTTTAAATGACAGATAAATGCAAAATGTCAGTGTCATAAATCCAGTGTAGTGTATGTGTATAATACCTATTGGGCGGTAGTGTAAGCTGAGTTTTAAAATTGACACTACCGACGGCTTTTTCTGGAAGTACATTTAATATATCTTATTGTATTATAAATTATTTAAAATTATACATAGGTATGAATATAAAAATACCGCCAATCCTGTCAATTAATTGTAAGAATCTGGAACATTAAGAAGTGTACGTAGCTAAAAAAAAACTTGCCCATACAATGAATTTAAAATTATAAAATATCTGTTTATAAAGTATTCGATTTTTTTGTGTACAAGAAATGTTAAATGTAATAATGGAAATGCGACAGGTATTGTGTTGGCCACAACTGATTTTTTTTATTGCGGTATCCATAAAAGGACGGCGATCCTTTGCAACTAATGGACGAAGAGCTATATAATTTCGATGAAAATTCAAGTATTCTCCCCATTGACAACGAATCTACGTGGTACGTTATTTTTCGTTTCAGTATTCACGCAGTTTTTGGTTACAACATTCCCGATATGGGGGCGAGCATTGTCATGGAGAATGAGTGGTCCAGCCTCGAGCAACTAAGGACGGGTTTTGTGTAATTTCCTGTGCAGTTTTTGCATGAAGGCCCGATAATATACTGCCGTAACACTTGTTCCACATAGAACTCTGTGTCATGATGATTCCTTTGTAATCATAAGCAAAGATCATCATTTATTTGACTATCCGCCCGTGGGGAATTTGGACCTCTCCACTCGTTGGACTGTGATTTCAACTCAGGCTCAAGATCTCTAAGCCACGTTTCAACAATAGCTACTATTAGAAACAAGAATGTTTGACCTTCAACGTCAAATCTTTATTTCAGTAAGGATGTAATGTCCAAGCGTTTCTTCTTCTATTCAGCACTCAAACAATGAGGGACCCATTGCGTAGGAATTTTTATCTTGTTTAAATCATTTTTCAGAATTCGGAAAACTACAGTTGTTGGAATTCCAGTGGTTTCAGAAAACGATTAATCCAACAAGACACTGTATTACGGTCCACTATTAAGTCACCACAAATTTCCCTTGAAGCACTGTGGATTTCTGTTGGATTTCTGCCTCGTAAAGTTCCGATCTTATATACGACCTCTGATATTCAACAGTCACAATACGCGAGACAAGTGCAGGCTCCATTTCTAGCTGAGGTCTGTGAAAAACAGATTATGCTATAGTTGAAAACAAAACACACGCTCTTCCCCAAGCCTTTTACTACAACTGACGTAAATTTCACTGTTGTTGCATGATATAATTCGCAGAGTTGCCAACCTGATCATTATTTATGAAATGACCCTCGTAGGTTCTTGTAAAAAAATATATATTTCCAGTAAATTATTTCATGAACTATGCAAATTGCACTTGACACTGACATCTGTCAATTAATATTTACCGTTGCCATGTTGAGCTTGTAGCAGCATAGTTGCAAGATTTATGAAAATTAATTTACTTTATAATTTTTATCTACAAATACGATTATAAAAGAATCTGTTGTGGCCAGCACAATACCTTCCGTCATTCTCGTGTATAATGTATAAATTCCATAATTTTTCTTACAAAAGATTCTAAATTTCCAGTAAAATTATTTCATAAACAAACTATTCAAATTGCACTTGACACTGGCATCTTCTTCTGCTTGTCCCATTCGTTAGGGGTCGGTATTTTTGCATGACGTTCTCATTCAGTTCCTTTTCTCTCAAATCTTCCGCAATACATTCCTTCCATCTTATCTTTGGTCTTCCTCTGTTTCTTTAACGTCCTATTACTAAACTATTCATTCTTGTTCTAATATAATTCTTCATTTCTCCTCATGACATATTCAAACCAATGTAATCGTCTTTCTTGTATCTTTCTAAAAACTTGTAACACTAGAGTTATTTTCTTACTGTATCTTTCCGTGTATTCCCCAATATCTACTTCAACATCCTCATCTCTGCCACATTAATTTACTTTTTATTGATACTGACATCTGTCAATTTGAATTATATGAATATATTACTAGTTCCCAAGTTTGGCATAGCTGGCTGAATTATAAAATTTAATTTCTTTCAAATTCTTTAACTCTGTATTTATTGAATATGAAGTATAAATTGTAATCAAATCGTATAGAGAATAATATATTCTTTAAGTTATAATAACGTTAAATGTCAATAAATCAAATTTAACTGTTAAATCTTCAAATGAGACTACTTCCGGTTGACCAATTATAACCAAAATCTAATCAGTTGTTTTCTGGATGTAAACTTGAGGAATACGAAAAAATTATAATTTTTGGAATCGTGGTATTGAAGTTATGGAATCCGGAAGTTTTGTCACACACACACACACAGACACACAGACACACAGACACACATACATACAGACATCATCGTAAAAATGGTAAAATCGTATTATATGGACCCTAAAACGTGCTTATTCAGTAAAAACTCATCATTGAATTTTTTGACCAAAGACAATACCTTCCTTACCTAAAGGTGACGGAAGGTAAAAATGCAATCAAATCGCAAAGAGAATAAAATATTCTTTATTATTTATAAAAAAATCAGTTGTGGCCATCCCAATACCTCTCGCGCTCTTGACATTGTGGTATATATAAGTATTCGGGCTTATTCACGTGTACCTTGTTATGCGATCTCTATTGCTACGTAACAATTTATTGCTATTTTAAAGATGTTTGTTAAAATTCGCATTCACGTGTCAAGAAACTATTGTTATTTTAACAATAATTGTTCTCAGCCAGGCAAGAGCATCTGACCACTTGCCAAGGTGTCAACAATTATTTTTATATATTTAAATATTTTGTGTACACTTCGCACACTTCACAAGATTTCAGTCTTTGAATCAACCTCTCGGTCATTTATCAGAGACTGGCCCACTCAACCAGAACCACAGACGCGTTTCGCTCTTATTGAAGCTCTTCAGTGTGGTGTACTGACGCCTCTTTCGAGGCACTGAGACTAGTTGACCGAGAGGTTGATTCAAAGACTGAAATCTTGTGAAGTATGCCAAGTGTTCACAAAATATTTAAATATTTAGAGCAACTTCACCAAGTGTCGCAAATTGTACATTGTACAGTTTTCTATTATTATAACTCTGCTAGCCAAGCTCGCGGTTTTCCTGATAGATGGCACTGCATGTGGTCAGTTACCTCTGCTTGTTTGAAATCTTTTTGGGATATTTATAATCCGTCGACTCAACTAGTCTCAGTGCCTCGAAAGAGGCGTCAGTACACCACACTGAAGAGCTCCAATAAGAGCGAAACGCGTCTATGGTTCTGGTTGAGTGGGCCAGTCTCTGATAAATGACCGAGAGGTTGATTCAACGACTGAAATCTTGTGAAGTGTGCCAAGTGTTCACAAAATATTTAAATATTTAGAACAACTTCACTAAGTGTCGCAAATTGTACATTGTACAGTTTTCTATAATTATTTTTATAGTAAAATAAGATGGAAAATGCTTATAAATGCTTCGTAAAATAATCATAAAAGGTACATTTATTGTATTTAAACTTAAATCGATACACACAAATATAATTCTTGTCATTTCTTTATTTGAAATTAATGTGTAGTCGTGTCTTTAAATTGCAAACTGACAGGTCGAATAATTTTTACTTCAAATAAGTTAAATATTTAAATTAGAGAGATAATTTGATGGTAATTTATTAATTTTATACCCCTTTAGGCAAGAATTACGAATAAATATGCGGCAATTGAAGAATGAAAGTGGTCCGTTTTCGTTGCCTGAAAAAGAAAATATATTTCACCAAATATTTCGTGTGGTATGATAGACAATAATTATTGGCCTAATTGTTGAAATAACACAATTCCTATAGGCAACGTCCTAATGGTACCTATCTATCAGTTGAAGATAATATAAAATACAAAACAAAGTAATAACAATAAAAAACGTACTACAAAAAATACGTTCAGATTCTCGCTGCAATTTATTTTTTTTGGTTGTTCTTTTCGCCATATACATATATTGTGAATTTGAAACAACTCTACTTGTCACACTTGTCACATAAACAAAAATAAAAAGTAAACAAATCTTAAAGCACTTCTACCACCCTTAAAATACCAATTCGAAAATTAATAGTTGTTATAATTAGATATTTATTAGTTAAAAATAACTTCATGTCACTTTTGTATATTATGCTATAATAAAAGTAACAGTAATAACCTAGAAGGATTTAAAAAAATCATTATTTTACATATGACATATTTTTATTTTAATATCCTAATAGTTGTGACACTGCAATTTGCACACAACTTCATAATGAATGATAACAAGATTGTTACTAAACAATAATTGTTACAGCTCATCTAACAATGAGACATGTGAATACGAAATTTTAACAACATTGTTATCAAATCTTGTTAAGTAACAATTTCTTGTTTAATAACAATGTACACGTGAATAAGCCCGATTGTATCTAACATTTCTTGTACACAGAAAAAAACTAATTACACCTAATCTATATATTTACGTATTTTCTATAATTTTAAATTCATTCGATGAGCAAGTTTTCTCCATTTCTTCTAAATGTTCGAGGTTTTACCAATTCATTAACGGGATTGGCGGTATTTCTGAAGGGTTCATGTAATCTATAATTTTAAATATATAACTAATAATACAATAAGAAATATTAAATATCGTTCCCAGAAAAAGCCTTCAGTACTACCTCCGAATTTTTGACACTGACATTAGTGACATTTATCTGTCAATTACAGACATTTTAATTTCTCAAGTAGTTACCATGGAGATTTTTGGGCTGTGAGCAGGCTGTGAGATTTACTACAACAGATTATTTTATAGATTATATATCTATATCTTTAAATCTATAGAAGATATAATAAAAAATTTAAATGTATCGGATAGAGAATTTTGTTTTTTAATATTTGTAATAACATAAATTTTCAAAAAATAATATTTAGAAGATTTTTGTTAAAATACTACTACTTCCGGTTGTATAATTGTTACCAGAATCTATTCAACTCTTCCCATTACTGTTAGATTGAGGAATCCGTAGATACACAGGTCTTTAGGCTTATAGAATTTGAGAAATCGTACCTCCAACAACCTCTCACACACACACATCCACACACACACACACACACACACACACACACACACACACACACACACACACACACACACACACACACACACACACACACACACACACACACAGACATCATCGTGGAAATGTTATTATCGGATTATAGGGACCTTAAAACGTGCTTATTCACTAAAATCTGGATATGCGATTTTTAGCATGATTCCAATACCTCTCGTAGCTAGAGTTAATATATATATATATATATATATATATATATATATATATATATATATATATATAAAGTCCGTTTCCACGACTTGATCCCCACGTCATCATTCGTAACCATATGGTTCAAATCGCCAGGGGTGGGAGGGAATTGATGACGTCATGTTGTCCGGCTTGCACTTTTAAGTATTGGCTTTTTCCGCGTAACATTCATACCAGAAGTAGAGGCTGCCATTATGAAACACTTTAAATACTAAATATAAACTCACTTTAGATACTAAATATAAACAAATAAGAAATTAAACTACGAACAAAATTGAAAATAAGCAACAACAACTTAATTTAAAATAACAGGAATTAACAAAACTATAAACACACAATGAAATACAAATTATTAACGTGAAAATAACCTTAATCACATGAATGACATGAATATTCAAATAATTAAAATATTTGAAAATGACATTTTTTGTTACCGCGGTTACAATACCGTTTCTATTTCATTTTTAGTCTTTGGTTGAACGGAGATAGAGTATACCCCCTCTGAAAATCCGACGATACTGAGATAGCGAATAAAAATGTCATATGTATCATGTCTGTACGACAAAGATGCGAGATAAAAGTTTAGTAATTCTTGCATCGGAAAATGACGTGAGGATCAACTGGGAGATATATCATCACGGCATATTACCCATTCCTGGGTGTGCCAATCTGTTTTATACACAGATTTCGGTAATGATGATGACATATTAGTATTTATTATTTATGATAACGTAAAATATGAAAAGAATATATTTAACTGCGTTTTTTCAAATAAAAGTGCTAAGAACTTCAAAGATGGGTACTTCTGGTTTAATAATTATAGCCAAAACCTAATCAGCCCTTCATACGGACCTACAGAAGGAGAATATGATAGAATTATAAATATTGGAATTAGCGGAGAAGAAATTTTTATTACACATACAGATATCTTAGTAAAAAAATAGCAAAATCGTATTCTAGGGACTCAAAAGTATTTATGCATTAAAAACTCATCGAATTTTTTGACCAAAGAAAATACCTTCCTTACCTGTAGGTGACGTAAGGGAAAAAATCCGCATTAAGCACGTGCCTACTGTATCTTATGCGGAAATCCATCAATATATTTCGGTTCAACATTTAAGCCAGCTAATTCCTTTTACGAAAACTCTATCCGAACTTTACGTAAGGCAAAGAAAACAACAGGAACAATTAAAATCAAATTGGACAAATATATCATTTCCGATATAAGACATGTGTATGTAAAAGTATGTTGCGACAAGCTAATGACACTTGCAAAATATCTGAGGTAAAGACCAACTAAAATTTAATTGGGTGGTACATATTAAAATGCCAGTCGAACTATTATCACCAGTTATTTGGCCCACAGTTTTTTTGTGCTTTTGGTTGAGGATGCGTGTGAAGTACTTGTTAACATCAAACAGTAAACAATTTTTGTTCAAAAATTCGTCTAAATTTTTTTTTTTTTGATAAATTACATTATTACAAATGTTAAATATCATTAAATTATCTATCTGTTGCATTGAAATTCTTCATTACATCTCCTAAATAATTAGAAATAAAAAATTACAGGTGTCCCAAAAAACGTGTTCATCATGGGAATCTGGAGAACTGTATACAGGATATAGGATTGGTTAAATTAGACAAAAGTTACCCCATTAGCAAGCCATTTTAGTCATGTACCAGCTGTTCCAAAAAAATGCACATGTCACTAGATATGGACAAAATTTTGCAGTTTTTTATTTTTGCGAATAACTTCCAAATGTGAAATAATAATGTATTTAATTTGCACTTTTTATGTTCTTTCCAATGGCGATACTTATTCTCTGCTGCTTTTGGAATTCGTGTTATGCCAAAAAATTTATTTTTATATGGACGCAATATTGGAAAATTACACTATTGAAAAATTATTTAGTTTTCAAACGATGTATAATTTATCTGTGTTCATTTATTTCAAACACCGAATTTAGAAGTTATATAAGTTAAAAAACAATGGTTTCTGCCATGAAACAAATAAAATCATCAGTCATTTTGTATCAATTATTTATTTTTATCTTTATTTTCTACATTTTAATGAATATTTCTAACATTCTTAGCATTTAAATAATTTTCAAATTTCGTTATTAATATGCCATTGCCTACAATGACGTCCATAGAAAAATATTAAAATTAATTGAAATAGCTGAAACTATATATTTGAAACCACGAACCCACGACCTCTGAGTCTAGCCTCTGGACTCAGAGGTCGTGGGTTCGAATCCGGGTCAGGTCGAATTTTTCTCGACTGATCTTGATCGGTATCTACTCCCGTTACCTTTTCAAGTTGGGATACAATTAACTTAGCAATCACTAAGCTATCTGGCACCGGCTAGTGGTTGTAACAAGGGCTTGCTCGGGTGGGCAACACACATGACATCTACGCAAGGAACTTCGTTGCAATTGTAAAAGATAAAAAAAATTGATGTTGTGTGTGAGACCACCGTAGGGATATAACCTGTAGGGTTGATAATCCTGAAAACAATATACATACATACATATATTTAAAACAAATGAACATAGACATACATCGTTGGTGTAATGTTCTAATATGAACTTAAAAGTAACTTAAAGAAGTTCAAAACCCAAAATCTACTATTATTTCACATTTGGAAGTTCTTCGCAAAACTAAAAACTGCAAAATTCACATTTTTCCGGTCTATTGACCCGTGCATTTTTTTGAACAAACGATAAATGACTAAAATGGCCTCTTAATGAGACAATTTAACCAATCCTGTATCTCGTATATAGTTCTCGAGATCCCCATTTAGAAGACGTTTTTTGGGACACTCCATAAAAGGACAGTTTTCAGAATCGTGACAAATTCTCATAAAATCCTTAAAATAGTTTGTTTTGAACCAAGCTACTTGATTACAGGAGTTTAACTTGGCTTGAAATTTCAAGTTCATAAAAATGTTAGGCGTGGTTTGGTACTAGATAAATGCATAAATTCATTTTTTTGATTATTTTTTTTACAAATAACTTCTAAATATTCTTTCTTTAGGACACTTTTTTATTTTCGTTTGCAGAATGATAATCAATTTTTTTATTACTGTTATGAGTTATGAGATCAAAGTTATGATTTTTATATGGACGCCATATGCGAAAACTACATTATTGAATTATTTTTTTAATTTTCCAAAGATGTATAGCTTATTCATGTTTATTTGTTTCAAATAACAAAAATGCAATATTTATTAATTTTATTGGGTAAAAACAATGATTATGGCAATGATACAAATGAAAACCTAATTATAGATTATAATTTGTTTATTTTCATTACTAATTTTCTAGTTTAGTTTCCAAAATTTTATTCAGTTTAATTAGTTTTAATATTTTTATATGGACTCCAAAATAAACAAGGAACACATGGAAAATGAAAATTGGAAAGTGTTTTAGTGTTGAATATGTTAAAAATATTAGTGAAAGTGAAAACAAAAAAAAATTGATGTGGCCAGTATATATTGTCCAAATGTAATAAGAGTATGTTATTTCAAATTATATACGAGTTTTAAGTACCAAATTTGAGAAATTTTGGATCATATTTTAATATATTTTTTCAAGAAAATCTGTTTGGAGCTTCCAGTAAAGTATCACTTCCGGTGTATCAATTTTAGATGAAATCAAATATATTGATCGTCATTAATACAAAAGTCTTAAATAACAAAAAGTTTTGGATTATATCATAACAGATTTTGCACGAAAATTCGTTCAGAGCTTCAAGTAAAGTATCACTTTCGGTTTATCAGTTTTAGCCAAAACGTAATATGCTGTTCCCCTTGATATAAAAGTCACCCACACACAGACACAGGCATCATTGTAAAAATATTAAAAACTTGTTGTGGGGACTCTAATTCGTGCTTTTTCACTGAAAACTCACTATCGAATTTTTGGACCGAAAACATTACCTCCTTTTCCTACGGTATGGCGGGAGGTAATAAAAATAAACAGATAACAACACCTAGTTGATTATTTTATTTGATTCATTGTCATAAACATTGTTTTTACGCTATAAAATAAATAAGTTCCACATTTTTACTGTTTGAAACAAATGAAGTTATACACATAAAATCCTCTCTTCAATGATGTAACTTTCCAATATGAGGTCTATATAATTATCATAACTTTAAGCATCGTTGTTCGAAAGAAAATAAAGTGTCCTAAAGAAGTACAAACCAAAATTCCATATTATCTCATATTTAGAATTTATTAGTAAATATAAAAATCAGAAAAAAATGATTTTTTGCATTTATCTAGTGACCTATGAATTTTTCGGGAAAAACGGATACCTATATTATGCACGCTACAGAAAATTGATGTAGCTCTTTATGGGCCAACTTTTTGAGACAATTTTAATAGGCACCACAGGAATTTTCTATCGTCTTTAGTTTTTGAGCTAAGCTAAAACTTGATTTTCTCTTATTTTGAAAACACCTTGTTTCTCGCTTATTATGAGAGATAAAGAAAAGATGTTTAGATACCTTTTATATGGGTTTTTTATGTAGAATATCGTGATATAATTGGTGAAAAAAATGAAAACTATTGAGAAACAAATGAAAAAAAATAATTAATTACAGATCATCAATTGTTTATTTCTAATGTTATTTTCTTTATTTATACTTATTTTTCTAATTTATATAACTTCAAAAAACATATTGAACCACATTTTTCGAATTGTGTCAAACCAGCTATAACGCCGATGAAAAATAAATTAACTAATCCGAAAATAATTGACTAAAAATAAATTTGAGAACTTAATTATTAGTCAGAATCTAAATAAGCAAATGATGATCTGTAATTGATTTTTTCGTCTGTTTCTCAATAATTTTAATTTTTTTCACCCCAATAACTTAATAATTCATTTTTTATTCATGTTTAAAAAAAAAAAATGTAGACTTGTTACTTGTTATACATCGTTGAAAAGATAAAATACGGAAAAAGATGAGGCTATTTTCAATATATGCTCCCACTTAAAAAATATTGTTTCTATTATATTTTGCGAATTATGAAGTTATAAAAAAATCCAATTACACCACGATATTCTACGTCAAAAACCATGTAAAAGTTATCTAAACATCTTTTCTTTATCCCTCATAATAACCGAGGTATGAGGTATTTTCAAAATAAGCGAAAATCAATTTTTATCCTCCGGCTTAAAAACAAAAGCGTGCATAACAAGAAAGGAACTCGAATTTGTTCCGTTCTGTACATCTTTAAAATGGTCTGCTAATGGGGGCAACTTTATTCTAATATAACCGACTTCGTATCTGTTATAGTTTCCGAGATCTCAATGGTGAGCCTGGAACAATGGGCAGTCTGTATATAATTATAATAGTATCTCACTATTTTGTAAATATTAACAATAATTTTGTAATCCATTTTCTCTAACATACGGACTACCTATTTTTATATAAATTTCCTAAAAATACGTTATTAAAGAGATAGCTAAACGAATAATGATTATACGTGGGCTCTTTTGTTTGGTATGATCATTATATACACATAGACTACGAGTATATGTTCTGGAATGGATATAGGTACCGAAATGAGCTGGATTATTTAAAATGTTTCATTGAACGAAGAGAACAATGTGCAGATTAATAAAATTCGTCTCGTACTCGCATAAATAACATTTAAGCCGCGGGTCATTTGTGAACAATGTTCGTAACTTTGAAACATGTTGAAAAGCCTTTCAGCAGCTACAAATAATCTATTATTCACTGTTCAATTAAATTCAGCTTGTAACTGCATATTACCCCATATACATGGCACGAAACAACTACTATTTCTCTTTAAAAAGCTATTAATTGATTTGATTTGTTATTTTGGCACGCTTAGCTTTGAGAATCCAAATAAAACTTAAACATTTAAAACTTTTGGTAACGGGTATGTATACAAATATCTTTAATTGAACAAACATATAATATATTTTTAACTTTTATTGTCAAAGTAATACGTATTCACTGTTTTAATATAAAATGATTGAAGCTTTAGTAAAAATAAAAACTGAAAAATTACCAAATTTTTTTTGAAATAATTCACATACATATTACAATGTGTAATTATGAAACATTTATTTTATATGCCCTGTGTAAACAATATAAAGTAAAACAAACACGTTATAATAACGAATTAAACTAAATGTCACAAGCACACATAAATTATTTACTTTATTTTATATTGTTTCCAGAGGCAACATTCACATTTGTGTAAAATATCTACGTAATTTATATAACATATTTTTCCAAAAGTTTGTAATAATAAATTCATTATTATACATAGGAGGTATACGGTTTAATTAAAATTTTATACGAAATCATTTGAAAAGTATGTAGCGTATTACATTTAAAATATGAACGTATATGTCACTTTCTGTTAATCGTGAAGAAAACTTTTGGTTTTATTAAATTTAGTACGGTTCTAAATACATAAATTTTTTTACAGAGTCAAGTATACCCGGTATGTATAGGTGTCTCATTTTCGATGGGGTTTTTTAAGGTATGTCGGGAAATATTAACGATAGGGCAAAACAGTGTGCACATTCCAAAGTATACTTTTCTACAAAAGTTTAATAGTCGCCACAGGAATTTTCGATCTATTTTTGTTTTTGAGCTACAAGCAAAAACTCGTTTTTCGCTAATTTCAGAAATATATCTTATCCATTGAGATAGTTAAACAAAAATTGTTTAGACAAATTTCCTACCATTTTTGCGTAGAACAAAATGGCGTAATTAGATTTTTTGAAAACAATAATTCTTGAGATGTAACATAAACTTATATTTTCTTAAATGGAAACCTATATTGAAAATATTATAATCTTTTTGCTTATTTATAAGCTTTCAATGATATACAGAGTGTTATATTTTAATGGACCCAGCAAATACCTCGCTTATTTATTAAGTTGGTAATTTCTTTCATATAACATGATTTATACAGTAACATGTAAGCTACTTGATGACGGATGTACATTTATGATACCACTTCTGGTTTATTAGTAATTAATATCAACTTTGAAATTTCAAATGCAACATACTATATTTTTTTACAAATTTGAAAAGTACATCAAATTTTCTTTACTACAATCATGTAAAATAATCCATATATTACATTATTAAAAAGTAAAACGGCGAGCACATTTTTTTTACACCTAGTCGAAAAGAGAATAGTGAGCCATGACTATGGCTTAAAATAAAACAAGAACCAGTAAACACGTTAAACGAACTGAAGAATAAAATTGAAGCGGCAATTGAATCTTTATCTGCAGACCAAATAGAAAGGGCTACTTATTCTGTTTCAAAACGTTGTGAAAAATGTATTGAAGAGGCTGGGAGTCATTTTGAATATGTGTTGTAAAATCATTTTGTTGTTATTAAGTGTTCCTTATTCTCATTTTCTGAATTATTATCACAAAAAAAATATTATTTCGTTTAATAATAATAGTTTCAATTGTTTTAGTTCATTGTTTTATTTCAAGCCACAGTCATGGCTCACTATTCTCTTTTCGACTAGGTAGGTGTATAAAAAAGTGCCCGCCATTTTACTTTTTAATAATGTACTAATAAACCGGAAGTGGTATCATGAATGTACATCCGTCATCAAGTAGCTTACATGTTGCTGTATAAATCATGTTATATGAAAGAAATTACCTACTAACTTAATAAATAAGCGAAATATTTGGTGGGTCCACTAAAATATAACAGCCTTTATAACAAGTGTTGATTTTTGGGGGGACAAAATTGAAAATTATTAAGAAATAAATGAAAAAATCTATTATAGCTTATCATTTGTTTATTTTAATTCTGTTTTTATTAATTATGTATATAAAATTATTGGTTGGCTTTGGCACAAGTCGCAAATAACTGGTTTAATATGCTTTCTGATGTATATAAATTGAAGAAATGATAAAAATTGAAGGAAAAAAATATATTCCTTTTTATCCATATAATTAACATAATTTTAATAGGCGTCATTATCTCACAATTTGGATAATACTCGTAAATTTCAAATTAATAAAATCGCATTTTAAGATTTGTGAATTCGGTCAGGTTAACTTTATTGGTAGATACTAAAAGCAGCATAGGGGACACCTTAGAGCAGATTTTCCATGTAAATGGTACAACGCTTCTATGATGTCCCCCAAGTTATGAAATTATCAATGTAGATTCCTCATGAAATGCCAAGCGCTGTACGCTTCTGAATTGTTCATAAAAGCAGGTTTACATGGTTTTAGTTAATATTTTGCCGCTAGATAGCAAAGCGTCGACCTTTGGTATTAATCGGTATTAAAAATGATGATAGTTCACAAAACACATGAGAAAATGCTCGTCCAGCGTACGAACATAACGTAAAATAACAAATATTATTCAGACGAAGACAGAATAAAAAAAATTGTTCGAAAACAAATGAAAATAAAGATACTTTAACAAAAATGTAAATGTTAAGAAATATAACATATTACAGAACTTTTGTATTGATACGAAATATTTTAATGTTACATTTTTTTTAATATTGCAGATTAAAATTGTTGAACTTCTTATGCGACATTCACATACCTTCGGCGGCAACAATATATTTTTTAAATCACCAAACATTATAATATGGATTATAGAATATAATATATGAACATCTATTTTTGCAATTCAAATTTTTAGTTTTAATTTAAACTAGTTAAATAAGTTATTGCCATTGTCGCAAGCAATAATGGATGCTCTTTAGTATTGCTGGTCGTCTGTTGTCAGGTCTATTAATTCTTATATTTTTTTATACTTTAATGGGCGTTGCAAGTTTGAGCCGATTCGTAGAGTCAAGCGAAATTATTCATTCTATCGTTGATCGTAGTTGTATATATTTATTTTATAATAATGTTTAGCCCGGTTGTAGAAGTATTTATATAGTAGTTTGGTATCAGTATTTTGATTATTGTGAATTCATAAATTAGAAAAAGAAAAACATTTAAGTTGTATTTGTCGACCTGTCAACTGGCAATGCTAATTGAGTTCTCCTTTCAGGCTTTTATTTTCGTGGTTGTACTTTTATTTTATTGTACATTATTGCATAGTGATGCATTGTATGGGACTTATATTGATGGATGGGAATTTCGAGTCCTTATTTTGTGGATTATATTTGGTTGGAGGATTTTATGGCGAGTTGGATGATTGACACCTCGTGTCCCAAGCGGAAGTTAGGTACGCCATTTTGGGGACGTCACATTATATCCCTACCACACTAGTATGTCACTACCGCACACTACGGCATCCCGTCGCCATCGTCGCTCCAAATCCATGCAGATAAGCTCCATTTTGTTTATGTTATTTGCTTGAATTTAAAATTCATTGAACTTAAGTATAGTATATTTGACAATTACACTTTGTTTATATCGTTTGCCATAATTTTGAAGCTTAGAAAACTTATTGATTATTGTTTTACATTGTTATGTACTAGCTCGCGCGAGTTTCAGAGTTTTTTTTATTATGAGAAATTCTCATTTAGGGTTTGTTTCGGTTTAAGAAGGGTTAGGATTAAGCTTACTTATTTTAACGTATGTTACACACGCACTACTCTGATTGGGCGACCAACCACCCGTATTGCGCCTATTGTTGCGTCATATATTTCATATATTATACGTTCTTTCGACGTTTAAGGTCCTCGCTCATTCGCGCACCACACATCCCCTATTTGATGCATCTTATTCTCCAAAATTATTATTGTATTCCTATAGTATCTCGCATGAGTTATATTTTTTTTTGCATACGAATTTTGATTGTTGTCAATCGTGTAACATTAGTGTACTATTTAAGTTCTGTATCATTCACATTAAGTATGCATTCAATTTAATTGGTGCTTTTCACTTTATGAAGCAAAAATTTAATATATGCTACACTTTAAGTTCAAACGGAGCTTTATTTGTCTACTGGATGTTGAATTATACCTACGCTATTGCTCATCCTCCCCGTATTGGTATTTTCGAGATTGTATACCAGATTAAGAATAAACAACCATCGTGGCGCTCTTTATATGGTTCAAATGTTTAGTTTGTTTTAATTGTATATTTGAAAACCGCATTAACCCACTCCCGACACCACTGTCTAAAAGCTGACGGCCGCATTCCTGTAGAACTAGGGTGCGTTACACTTGCCTTATTTTTAGTATAACCCTTAAGGTTGTTACAGCACGTAGCAAGTTTGGCGCCCAACGTGCCTCCCCCCTTACGTAATAATTTGATTTTTTTTTCATAATCCTTTTATTTGTACTCATATATTAGCTATGGGTATTGTTGAAGCCACTGGTAGTATTTAATCTTAAGGTCGCCGTCGAATACAGTCCAATCGTAATTCCGTTCGTTTAATTGAAGAAATTCATTAAAACAAATGCAGTTTTGTTTTTTGATTTTGAGAAATGTATATCTAATGGTTGAACTTATATTCATTTTTTTATTAACAATAATAATATTGTTTATAACATTAAATCACGTAATAAAAGAAAAAAAATGGGTTCAAAGTATGTTCGTCATATGCAGATAATTTTTTTATAATGAATAATGAAAAAAAATATTTAATGCAATAAGTAATTGTTATAAACGAATGGAATTACGATATTGCCCTATACTGTAATGTAAATTTAGTGCAGCGTTTTGTCGGAGCGCACTACTGGAGCTCTGTCGTCGTTCTCTCTACACCGCGCTCGCCACCAACCCTCCTCAGGTCATACCCACAAGCTATAGAGAGGAGAGAAAACGATTTCGCATGAAATCTTGTTGGCTCGGTCCGAATAGAGGCTAGCATCAGTTTTGAAATTTTATGCGCTAAGTTTATATACTCTTATTATAAAATGGTTAAAACTAAAAATTCAAAAAAAGAAACAGGCCTTCAAAATCAAAGAAACGAACGGCGACTGCTTTAAAGAGGCGAAAAAATGCTCTTCTTCAACAAAAGAACTTGCAAACAAATATAAATTTGGCCAAAAAAGCAACTAGAAGAATTTTGTTGGATTCGTATGACGTTCCCAATCAAATGTCACAAAATTCTGAAGTACTAATTATTTTAGAAGATGGCACACATAATTCAGATGATTTAATTAATTTCGAAGATGTTTGGTGCCCAAAAAATGTATACGAAAGGTTTGTTAATATTCCTTTTGTAAATGTTTCGAATATAGTTTATATAATGTAGGGTTGGCAGATATGTACCAATAAAATGTTCTAAATGCTGACCAATTATAACCAAAATCTAATCAGCTCTTCATATGGATATAAATAAAAGGAATACGATATAATTATAATTTTTAGAATTGCAGTGTTCGTGTTATCGTCACACACACACGCACGCACGCACTCACATACACACATACACACGCACACATCATGGTAAAAAAATGCTAAAATCGTACTCTACGGACCCTAAAACGTGACGGAAGGTTTTAAACTACTCTGATATTTACGATTCTAACAAATAATTTATTTTTAATATAAAAAAATATAAATTATGTATTGCAAAAAAATGATAAATGTTACTACATTAATGAATATTATACGGATAATTTTAAGTAGGTACTTTGTTTATTGAAATATCAGAACACTATATTTGTGACATGTGTATGTATTTTTGACATTCCAAATACCGATGCAATTTTGGTCTTACTTGAAGAATAAATTGTTATTATTGTTATTGCTAGTATTATTATTATTATTATTATTATTATTATTATTATTATTATTATTATTATTATTATTATTATTATAGAATTATTTTTTAACTTGAATAATAGAGAAATTATAGGGAGCCGCGTTTTTTTCTAAATATGTTCTTTATGTACTCGTAGTATAAATATAAACCCTAATTATATTTATAAAAATACAATTTTTCTTGAAACCAAAATTAAATACTTTTAGTTCTTGAAGTATGAAAGAATAAAAATACTGCAGTGTGGAGATATTTCCCGGCCAGCACGTACTAGACTAGCCTCCAAGCGAGGTTTATCGCTCGCGCTAGCCGTAATTTTTAAATCTTGCTCTTTGAGATTTTGGCGCCTCTCCTTGCGATTGTAGCGCTAGAGATCCGCAGCGGATTAGTTTGTCAAGCCCAATTCGACGGCGACCTTAATCAGGGGTGATTAATCTATGACGACAACAACAAACTTGTTTTTTAGTAATACTAATGTATGGTAGTCATGATAATTAGTCAGGATGACTAAAATTGTGTGTAAATACTACCAGTCGGTATGTTTAAATAAACTTTTTTAGTCCCAATAAATCTGAAATATTAAATCCTTTGTCGACTCTAACATACTGCCATTCTTCCGGAAGGAATACATACATTCAAATATAAACGAGCCTTTTACTTCTGAGGACTTAGAAAGTGTGTCGGAGGTAGGCGAAGCATCGGGAAAGGTAGGGGGGATCTGCTCCAGATGACTCAAGGCCCAGATGATCGCCCGACCGGTTTCGTTAGTTGTCCTCACAATAAGCGAAAAAGAGGTTCATCTGTCGATTGCTCAACGCATCATTATAAAGTTTTTAACGAAAGAAGGCGTTAAACCAGCCGAAAATCGGGACCGACTACGTGCACAGTTCGGTGAGAATACACTTTCATGGCCACGAGTGCAAGCCTGTTGTGCAGAGTTCAAAGAAGGGCGTGAAAAAGTAGAAAATGTGAGTCATCGAAGACGCCAAAAGTCGCTTGTCAGTCGGGAAGGAGATGTCAACTGTGTGTTGAGATTCTCAAGGTGTTTTACTCGTTAATTTTCTTCACGATCGTCGCACAATAAACGCTGCCTACTACTGTGACCTTCTTGACCAAGTACGAGCTGCATATTGGTCAAAAAGGCGCCGTCAGCTCATCCGAGACGTCCTGCTCCTGCATGACAATGCAGGACCCCACAATCCTAGACCTAACCTAACAACCCAAAAATTGGCTGAAATGCACTGGACTACACTTGACCACCCTCCCTACAGTCCTGATCTTTCACCATGCGATTCTCACATGTTTGGACCTCTCAAGGAAGCACTTGGAGGAGAGCGTTTTGCAACGATCAAGAAGTTGAACAGTTTGTGCGCAATTTGTTGGGTACTTGCCCGAAGTCATTCTTCGAAACGGGCATAAAAAAATTACTTGTTCGATGGGAAAAATGCATAAGTAAGGAGGGGAACTATATAGAAAAATATTTATAAAGTGTGATTTTTGCCTAAATGTAAAATAAATTTTCTTTTGCAAAAGGCTCGTTAATATTTGAATGACCCTCGTATATTGATCCAACATATAAATCTGTTATAAATATTTATATATTTCAAATTTGTATAAAATACGATTTTCTTACAACAAATAAATAAATCTATCTATCTACCTATATATCATTTATCTATCTATATTAACAAATCTATGTTCTGTATATACTGCCAAAACTTTAAAAGTATTTGTACTTTTATACTTGAAATATGTATGTGGCTTGTTGAATCAAAGGATCACAGATTTTTATACAGAAATTTCTATATATTATTACATTATAATCAGTTCTTCAAGATTCCAAAAATCTACAGTTTTTAATTTATCGTACTTGTAATTATCAAAAACTTTTGTTACAATACAAATAATAAAGCCAAAGTTTGTAATAAAAGTTGTTTAAAATAACAGCAGTTATCTTTAACGTACAACGCACAATTTGTACTTATATACCTTGTTTTTAAACCAGGAGGAGTAATTTATATTTTAACCGCTAAAACTGACGCTTCTGATTGGTTAGTGCTTCGTCAGGTTTACACTGTACAAAGATTTTACATTTGATGTATTAACTGTCATACTTCTCAGGTTATCATTTTCTGACAAATACAATTTATTTATGACTAACGAAACGGCAAAGAAAAATAACAAAATTGTGTTAAGATTGCCTCCCTACCACTGTGATCTCAATCCAATTAAGTTGATATGGACAAAAATCAAGAATGAAGTGGCATAAAAAAATACCACTTTTAAGCTAAATAGACGATTTAATAGAACCATTCATTATTTCGGATGGCAATGATAGTGACTCCAGCTCATCGGAGAGTTCTTTTGATGAAGATTGTAATGTCTGTGCACTGAATTTGCCTTGCTATGCAGCTTGACAAACGAAAAATGTTATCTTTTTGATGTTATAATATACAGTTTCAATTTATGTTCAATTTTAAACGAATAAAATGTAATATTTATTTTTTGTATTTTGTTCTTTTGGTATTGTATTCTATTGTATAAATTTGTAAATAAATAAATTATATATAGGTTATGTGTATATTATCACTATGTTCAATTCAAAATTAATTATAGTTATAAATCAAGTAAGAGTGTTTATTTAGATTACAGATTATTTTTTATTCACATAATCAAATATATGGTGTGAAAAATAAGAGCTTATAATGTCAGTTTTATTTTAAAATAAGTTCTATGCGAAGTATACAGTGCAGATGTGTACGGAGTTTTTGTATATCGCGCGAAAAAAATCTAGTAACTTTTTCTGGTAACTTTCTATAGTTTAAATCTGACTTTCGCATTTACTCCTCCTGGTTTAAAAACAGAGTATAGTAATTCTTAAATTCTAGATCGCACTAAAACTTGGTCGATAAAATCTGCTAAAATGTGTCAGCTGATTATCATTAAGAAATGAAAAAGATAACTGAAGAAAGAAGTTAATTATCATAACCACATTTTCTTTGATTTTATCGGTTGGAAAATTTGTGAAACATTAAACTCTTATAAATTATTGTTTAGAGTATAATACAAAAAAATGTGATGTGGCCAGCACAATACCTTCCGTCAATCCTGTGTATTATATATAAATTCCATACATAAATTTTCCTGCAAAATATTCTAAATTTCCAGTAAAATTATTTCATAAACAAACTATGTAAATTGCACTTGACACTGACATCTTCTTCTTTAGCTTTTGCCATTCGTTAGGGGTCGCTATTTTTTATTTTCTACTTCCACTCATTTCTATTTTGCGTGTCGTTCTCATTCAGTTCCTTTTCTTTCAAGTCTTCCGCAATACAGTCCTTCCAACTTATATTTGGGCTTCCTCTGTTTCTTCAACCTTCTATTACTAAGCTATTCATTTTTCTTCTAATATATTCTTCATTTCTCCTCATGACATGTTCAAACTAATGTAATCGTCTCTGTTGTATCTTTCTAGAAACTTGTAACATTAGAGTTATTTTCTTACCGTATCTTTCCGTGTCTCCCCAATATCTACTTCAACATCCTAATCTCTGCCACATTCAATTACTTTTTATTGCTACTGACATCTGTCAATTTGAATTATCTGAATATATTAGCAATTTTCATAGTTAGCATAGCTGGCTGATTTATGAAATTTAATATCTTTATAATTCTTTAACTCTATATCTATTGAATATGAAGTATAAAATGCAATCAAATCGTATAGAGAATAATATATTCTTTAAGTTATAATAACGTTAACTGTCAATAAATCATATTTAACTGTTAAATATTAACTGTTGACCAAATATACCCAAAATCTAATCACTTCGTCTTCTGGTTATAAACTCGAAGAATTCGAAAACATAATTTTTCGAATAGTGATATTGAAGTTATGCGATCCAAAACTTTCGTTACACACACACAGTCACACATATATACAGTCATCATCGTAAAAATGGTAAAATCGTATTATAAGGACACTAAAACATGCTTATTCACTAAAAACTCATCAATGAATTTTTTGACCAAAGTTAAGTTTGACGGAAGTTAAAAAGTACAAAATAAAAATAATAAACTAGTTAAAAAATTGCATGGAAAAGGAACAACAAACTTAGGTGTTAGAAAGAAACTAACCACTGAAAACGCTATAACACTATATGGTCTTATCAAAGTGCATAGGGATAATCTCCAACTATGACCAATTATTTCAGCAATTAAGTCCCCAACTGACGCTCTGTCAAAACATCTGGCAAATATATTAAAGGAACTCGAAGGTGACGCATTTTTGGTAAGAAACTCGTTTGAATTCCAAGAATTCATTTGCACGACCAACCTACAAGACTTTAATTTCATTAGATGTCAATTCATTATATACCAACATATCCATAAACTTTGTTACAGCTAAACATTGGAACATCATTTCGACTAAAACCAAAATAACAATAAAAGATTTTATAGAACTGATAACATTCTGTCTCACAGAAAGTACATTCCAATATGAACAGATTTTTTATAAACAAACATGGTGTGTAGTAATGGGTTCATCCCTATCCCCAGTTATTGTGAACTTGTTTATGGACAAACTACTTAATGCTGCAAAACCACTTCTACCTTTTGACATACTCTTCATAAAAAAATACGTAGATGACTTCATTTTAGCAGTACCCACAGATCAAAGTTGATCATATTTCAAATTACAGAGATATCGCAAAATTGGAGTTATAGAATCTCGTACTAGAAAGATATGATTCTTTAGTTCATAAAATTTTAATTACTCTAACACCTTCATATATGTGTGACAAACTTATTCCTAAATTATATAACTACAGTTTACGTGTTAAGGATATATATATTATGTCATCTTTTAAAAAATATAAATTGAAGCGTTCATTTTATTATTTAGCACCTACTTTATACAACTCTATACCATCCGACATGAAATCTCTGTCCGTAAACTCCTTTAAATATCATTTGAAAAATTAACATTTTAATAATGATGTATTATTTTAGTATCTAGTGATTTTAGCTGTAAACATGTGGTACAATGATTGCTGGTTTATAATACTTGTTCATTTAATTTTTTTTTCATTTTCTTTTATTCATTTAATTTTTTATATGTATATGTGTGTATACCTGTTGTAATAATATCGGCGATCACAATTTTTGTTTTATGTGTATATTTATTGGTTGGATTGAAAAGCAGCCTTTGGTTGAAACTCGCCTTTGACAGATGTCAATAAAGTTATATTATTATTATTATTATTATTATTATTATTATTATTATTATTATTATTATTATTATTATTATTATTATTATTATTATTATTATTATTATTATTATTATTATTATTATTATTATTATTATTATTATTATTATTATTATTATTATTATTATTATTATTATTATTATTATTATTATTATTATTATTATTATTATTATTATTATTATTATTATTATTATTATTATTATTATTATTATTATTATTATTATTATTATTATTATTATTATTATTATTATTATTTAGTTTATTCACCTAAGTCTAGTACATCTAAGAGCTACAAGGTAAATAATTAAATACAATACATTAGCAAAATTGTACTTTTCATTTTCAGGGCTCTAAGATTGCTCGTAATGATGGCCTAAACTTCGGGTTGGCAGGATGGAGATCTCTTCTGCTGACTAGGATGTGGTCTTTAGGTGTCCTAGTCGGTTTCAACCATATTCCAGCTATAAACCATACAGCTGAGGATATATGGGATTTTAGGAAAGTACTTTTCTTATAATGTGGGCTGTTCCATATATTGCTTGTTTTTGAATTTCATATGGGTCGTGATTTCCAGGGATGCGTTTGACATTTTTAATAAATTCCTTATTTACATAACCTGTCGCTCCAATTATTACTGGAATTATTTCGCATTTTGTTTTCCACATACGCTTAATTTCAATACACAAGTCTTTGTATTTTAGCTGTTTTTCGGCATCCTTTGTTATTATTTTCTCATCGGCTGGTACAGAGACGTCAATTAAGTATGTAGTACAAGGAGTTCTAACAATAATATCAGGTCTATTAGCATTGATGGTTCGGTCAGTTCGCACTCCCATATCATACAATATCGTTACATTTCCGTTTGCATTATTCACTACTTTCTCTGGTAGATATTTGTACCATAGCTGTTCATTTGTTTGTCCTATATAATGATTGTAGAGATTGTAGTGAATAAGATTGCAGATTTTATTATGCCGTATGACATATTCAGTTTTGGCCAATTCTGAGCAGGATGACATTATGTGATGGATGGTTTAAAAACTGCCAATCAAATGTTATTTACCTAAAAAAATACCTTAATTAGCACAAGTAATGTAACAACAGAAAATATCGGTTTTCATAACAAACATAACCAAAGGCGCCGACGAAATGGTCGGGGGTGGGGGGCTGAATTTTTTAGCAATTATTTTTAAGGAGTAATATTTTTTTGGTGTTATGTACGCAAAATATTATATTATATTAAAGATATATTATATAGGGTGGTGACCTACACATCCGAAAGGAATTTTAACATGAAAAATTATGCTTTTATAATTCCGTGCTTCCCTAATTATTTTTGGTAAAAAAGCTCCAATTAAAAGTTGTACAGCATAAAATTTTATATTTGAATCAGTAAGCAAAATTTTGCATGCTTCGTAACGGCAGAATTTTGGTTTGAAAATTTTGAAATCCCTCACGAGAATTGGATCGCGGGGGGGGGGTGCTAATAATAGTTAGTACGCGCTGTTTTAAAATGAAAGGTTCTCTTAATAAGCGAATTATGCCTAGGAACAAATATTGGTATACCCTCAAGAATAACTGATTCACGATGCAATGTAAAACCTTATACTAGAATATAGATGACTGAATTTTTCTCCGCTGATTGGGAACACTGTGTTAATTTCTTCAAGTAAGATGTTGTAATCAGTCAAAACTGGGATACCGTCTATGAAGTTTGTAAAGCAAAATTTCACAAATTTTCATTGAACGGACTCAAGTATACATTGGTATTTATTCTAGATTGGATTCCAAACTTGTAGATAATATTCAAGCTTTGTTCTCACAAACGAGAAATATAGTTTATTCAAAGAAGAAATATTGGTATGAACTGAGTACTTCGAATTATAAAACCCAGACTTCTGTATGATGATTTGACAATATAGTGTATGTAAGTGGCAAAAATTAGTTTTTCATCGAATATGACTCCAAGATCCTTGAATTGACTTCTTAACTAGAACTCATAATTTTGCATTTACTATAATTGAAAAACAAATTAGAGATTAAAGACCAAGCTAAAATGTTATTGATATCAGCCATATAGTTAGTTATACAGTGTGTTAATTAAAAACCTGGCCATAGGCGTTTAACATGGGAAATCAGTTTTTCCTTGCGCAAAAGTTCCCAAATTATTTTAGACAAAAATACTTCAAATAAATGTTGTAGAGAATTAAATTCTGCACCCGAATTAGTAATAATATTTTATTTTTGACATTTCATTACCGAGAAAATCAATTTTAAATTTTTCTTGAGATAGCTGATTTATAGCGGTAGCCATGGAACTCAAACAAAATTACGAACAATTTATGCCATCTTAACTGTCAAAAAAGGTTGTGTTTTGTGATTTTCTTTCAATAACATATTTCTTTGAAAGTATGGAACAGTTTTATCATGTAGAAAAGCTTCAGATTATAAAATGGTGGCAAATTTTGTCTGAGTTGCATTGCTATCGCTATAAATCAGCAATCTTCAAAAACTTTAAAATTGATTTTCTCGGTTATGAAATGTCAAAAATAAAATCTTATTACTAATTACTAGAATTTAATTCACTACAACGTTTATTTGAAGTATTTTTGTCTAAAATAATTAGGGAACTTTTGCGCAAGGAAAAACTGATTTCCAATGTTAAACGCCTATGGCCAGGTTTTTAATTAACACACTGTATATATATATATATATATATATATATATATATATATATATATATATATATATATATATACACTAATTCACCAAAAGGGCGATTCTACGGATACAGTTATAGAGCAACTGAATTATTGAATTCTATTACAAAATTATTTACAAGCATTTTCAATAATATAATGCAACTTTGGATTGTGAGAAACGACTTACTACCCGAAGCACAATCAGGCTTCAGAAAAAGATCATGTATCGATATCTTAATTTTAGTTAATTCTATTGTAATCATACTTTAAAAAAAAAGGCCAATTTCTAATATTCGTAGACTTTCAAAAAGTATTTGATTCTTCCCTCACGGCACCCTATGGCATTAAATATATAACTCAAGAAGAAATTTTACGTAATATCTACAAAGATGCAAATATGCAAATTATTGCCAACGAATTTTTTATAAGAAAAGGCGTTGTACAAGGTGACTGCACAAGTCCTGTACTCTGCGCGCTTTATATATTCGATTTAGATTTTTTTTCCGGAAAAGTAAGCTTGAAGGTTATTTTATTAACCAGACAACAGGCATACTCACACTACAATATCAGACGATATAACAATATTTGCGCACTCCAACGTAAACTAGATGCACTGACAGTGCATTTCAACGAACTTAAACTAAAAGTCAATCCCGGAAAAGCAAAAATAACATAGCGAAATCTAATAGAGCAAGTGGTGTAATAAGTATCACACTCATGAAAGCAAAAATCTATTACTGGGACACCAACATCAAACTATACTCAACCATAATTGTTACAATTCTACTCTACGGCTCTGAAATATGGGGTTTCCTACAGTGCGACAATATAGAAAAGGGTATAACACATTACTTCAAGAACATCTTAGGCTGGAAGAAAAATATCCCTAACTATATAGTAAGAAGGGAAACAGGACAAAGCAAACTTGAAATCCAAATTGTTAAAAATATACTTTGTTGGTGGTACAGGATTAATTATGCTCGACAAAAGATACGTTAAATTATGTTACGATGAACTTAGAAAACTTGCTAAAAAATCACTTAAAATCATAACAGTAGAAAAGCAACAGAAACACAGCTGGGTTAAAAATCTTGGCTGCTTTTAGAAAAGTCAATTTTTTCCTGGATATGGGAAATTAAAGCTGCATAAAATTGAAAGCCGAACTTAATAACATCTAGCGAAGTAATTTATAAAGTCGATACAACAAGAATCCAGAATTCCTCCTACAACCAAAATTTCCACCTATATATCACTAGCCACAATTATCTATCAATTAACATTCCATTTAAAATCCTAAAATTAATCAGCCAATTAAATAACTTTTTCTTGTATCAAGATGGATTTTGTCATAGGTTCTGTAATGAAGAAATTTGCGACATCTGTAACACGTTAGAAAAAACAACTTCTATCACTTCTTGTTCACATGTCCCATATATAACCCTGGGCAAAATCGTTTCCTCTCAAAACCTACGGAAGGAAGTAACCATGAAGATAGAACAATGCATCTACTATCCGAAATACCAAGAGAAATATCTATTGTTTAATGACAATTTTATGTTTCATCGTATATCTCTTTCCGCATTACCATTAACTGCGGCGTTTTGCAATAAGAACTTGAAGCAAAACGAACAAACGAATTAATCAATAAATAAATAAATAAATAAATAATATAAATGTAGGAAGACTGGCGATACTACAGGAAATTTTCGTAGCATAGATTTATTACTTACATACGTGTCGTGGCCGTGTGCTCTTTATAATAAACATTTAAAAGAATATAGTGACCGGAATCTAAAGGAAAACCTTTGACTTCATATTGGATGTACCCAATACTGAATTTTGACCTTGTTTTCTGAATTTTGTACGAAACAGCAATCACACAAACGGTTTCTATAAAATCCATGTTGGCTTGTGATTAAAAAGTCGCAAGTGCGTGACCTTTGTAATTTTCTCGAGGCTAACGATTTACTTGTTGCAGCGACTAAGCAACAGGAATATTACATGTATGCGCCTAGCCTAATAGTAGCATGAGAAATTAAATTTACTAAAATTCTATCACTTAACCTATTAATGTCTTTATACAGCTACATACATAGTAAAATTATATATATATATATATATATATATATATATATATATATATATATATATATATATATATATTGTGACGGTGGCCCCGTTGTGATCGGTGGTTGGGCCATCGTCGAATTGTCCCTTCAGCCGTCGGTCGGAATACTCGGGCGCCTTCGGTGGTGGTAGCTGAAAGGGGGACAATATGGGCCGGGATAGCTCTAGGAGGGAGGCCAAGGTTCGCTTGAAAAAGCACGTTTAACCCGTAATAAATAAATAACTTTTATTTCAGTTTTACCCAATACAAAACAAATAAATAATAAGGATAATAATAATATAAAGCAGTGTACGACAAAACTGTGTCGAGCCACAAACTGGTACTTTACGACCCCAAAAGATAGGTGACTGCGCCCCCGCGGTACGGCAATGGCCCAGTCTTTTACTAACGGTAAGTAACCCAAAAAAAAATGAAAATATGAAACGTGTTTCTAAGAAACAAACAAACGCCAAGTTTAAATTCAAATTGACAACTTGCGCTAACAGCAATTCCCTGTGATAGCACAACGACGGAGTTGTCTATCACCCACAAGGAAATTCGGACGGTGATTTTACACTCACCAAAAACAACAGTGGTAAAATCCACGGTAAGACTTCTTTGACTAGCAACGTTCGCACTCTAATCGTGATCCTCGAGGGACCATTCAAGATGAGTTCGAGAACTGATTTCTCCAAGTGATGCTGCGCCTTTTATACCCAAAATCTGGTAATCCAGCATAATCTCGCAGAAAACTTGGTGGGGAATTGTTTCAAACTTAGTTAATGTAAAAAGGCGCTGATGGCGTTTGTACAATAAAAATAAAATATATAAAAATTACTAAAAGTCATTAAATAACCCGACTGTACCAGTTTATCACTCACAACAATCAAAAACCAATAATAAACATTATAACAATAAATATTGACAGTTGTTACACATTATTGTAACGGTAACACCTTCGACAGGACGTATGTCGCCAGTTCACGGGCTTGTCAAACCTGTGACATTGTTGTGATTGAACAACGTGATAAATAAAAACCTGTACAAAGTAAATACACAAATGATACAACAATACAGCAATAAGGTAAGATTTACACAGTAATATCGCCAATCATTATTTAGGTAAACATGTGGTTTCAATCATAAGAAATTCGTAGGTTAGGAAGACAAAAACATGCCCTACATACGATTTACATCGTGCGTGGTTTATTAAATGCCAATATATACAGTTCAACATCAATTAACAATGCTCTACATCCATTAGTTATGAGTTTTATTCCGGTTTGTGAATGATAACAAGTTCTGATCATGTGCAAGAACTTCTACCGCGGATGGAATGACTTTACTGAATTTGCGACTACTCGGAGATGGACACTAAAATAAGGTACGTATCGTCACATCCCCCTCTTACTCCGGTTAAAAAAAAAATAGTGAATAACATTTAATATTTTTTTTTCCGGTCGTTGCTTTAAATGCAACATGAAAACTTTACAAGTGGAATTTAACGGTAATCGGCCACAGAAGAAAACAAAACGGATAAAATCCAGATAATAATGACGGCCTTCTGTGCACCAATAAGGGAAAACTCAACAAAAAACTTAAATGGCGATACGGTAAGTAAAATAAACAACCAAGCAAGAGCTTGGGAAACTAGAGTTGCAAACGCAACATAACAAAAGTAAACCTTTGCAGGTTTCAAAAAGAACAAAAAGAAAATGAAAAGGCGGTACCCTTGATGGGTGCCGTTCTCAGCGGCGTGTGGACTGCCGCCTCCGCCGTCTTCTGCGACGTCGTGGCTGTGACGTCCCCGGCTGCTCCACCCTCCACGTGGTCCCCGGCTGCTCCACCCTCCACGTAGTCCCTCCTCCAGGACGGCTCTCCCGCGTCTCACTCCGGCGGTCTCCGGACGTTGGCGGCTGCGACTGAGGAGGCGGCAACGTGGGGCTGGATATGGGGACGATCCCCGCCATCACACCCAAGGTCGTGGGGCCAGGAACTCTCGGGACGGGACACCCTAGGCCTGCCGTTTGGGGGGTCAGCCTCGCCCTCAAGGGTTTCCGGTCCGGCACCAAAAACGGGAACGGCGTCGACGGCGGTGCCCGAACCGGCGGTGAGTCCTTGGGCGACCGGCCTGACCGCTTCGCTGACGAAGCCGGAGACAGACCAAACAGGGCGTCCAACTGCTCCTGGCTGGCCCACCTCGGTGTCCTTGGTGTGATGGGTCGGTCCGGCGTGGTTGGCAGCGGTGACGTCTCCACCATCAGCCAGTCCACGAGGGTCCGTGGCGACAGCGTGGCAGATGTCGGCGTCGATGGAGTCGATGGCCTGAAAAAGGACGGACTCGCCTCAGGTGGATCGGGGCCGTAGCGCTGCAGGAGGGCCTCCTGCAGGGACATCTCTTCCCTCGGCGAGTCGCCAACCGACTCCATGACGATGTCTGGCCGACTCCTTGCCCTGGAGTCGACGCAGACGGTGGTGGGGGTAGGGGACGCCTCTGGCTTCGACGTTGAAGTGGAGAGGGGCGCCCGCTCGTGCAGCTGCTGCGACGGTGGCGGCTGCGGACGCTCCTCTGGTCGGCGGGCTCTCAACAGAGGCGACCCCACTGGCTGGATTGGTGGACCCTTACGGCGGCGTGACGGTGGCCTCGCTGACTCGGGAACGGCGTTGACGGCGGTAGCTGGCCTGGATACCCCTGGACGACGTGGTAACAACTCACCCTTCTCCCTGTGGGGCTGAATCGCGCTTACCTGGGCGACCGGTGTGGGAGGTACTGGCAGCGTGACTCTGCGTGACGCTGCGCAGATAGTCGCTCCGAAGGTCGCCAGCGCGTCCATGCCCAGGATGATCGGGCTCGCCAGATTGGGCAAACATTGGAAGGCCAGCCGCCTCCAGATGCCGTCGATTAGGCAGCCCAGCGTAATGGTGCCTTCTGTGTTCATGGTGGAGCCATTCGCCAGCTGGACCTGTTGGGAATGGGCGCGTTGTATCCTAGCATGCCTATCAGACAGCCCCTCGGCTGTGTGGCAATCGATATAGGAATACATGGCGCCAGTATCCACCAGTGCCTTGAACGCCTGTCCTTTAACGTTTAAGGTTAAGAAGAGACGGTTGTCATGGCCGTTGGGCTCCTGAATGCCGGGTAATGGAGCCGTTGCCGTTGTTGGTAATTTAGGCTCGTTGCGGCAATGGCGGCGAACGTGGCCATGCCGGCCGCATCTCCAACAGAGCACAGATGCGCCTGTCTTGACTGGTCGTGACAACGGCGGCGGTGTACGCTTGGCGGCGGCCGTTGGGCTTGTGAGGGCATGTAATCTGGTGATCGGCGGCGTGGCTTTGAGTTCCTTCTGGAGGCGTTCATATTCGTCCATCTCTCGGATGAGGCCTCGTACCGTGGTGACGTCGCGACGGCGAATATATTGCCGATATTCCGGCAGCATGTTAGTATACAGCCGGAAGAGCTCCTGCTCTGCCGACAGCTGGCCATAGCGCCGGATGAGGGTACGTATATCGGTCAAATAGTCCTTTCCTTTTTCACCAGGACGTTGCTTACGCCGATTAATTTCCTCCTCTGTTCTCAGCGCATAATCTTCGCCGATGTAGTAGGCGTTAAAATCGACCAGAAAGTCAGCCCAGGTCGCCCCATCACTCCGGTTGTTGCGGAGCCACTGCAGGAGGCCGCCACGGAGGAGCTCTGGTAAGGCCGTAAGAAGCTGTTGGTCGTTGAGACGGTAGCTGGCCTGTAACTCCGTCACTCTTTCCAGAAAAGACACAGGATCTGTCTTCCCGTCGAAGAACGTGTTCCATTTGCGCACGGTTTCGCAAATGGGCGCATAAACTGGTGTTTTGGGGGCCGTAACGGGACCTGGAGCTTTGCTCAGGTCGGCGACAACGTCATCCGTGTCGTCCTTTTCTGCCCCCAGCTCGTGGGCGGGCCCTGGTTTCATCAGCGCCACCATTTTCTTCCTCATCTCCTCTACAGTGCCACTTGACTCATGGCCCATGCCCTGGAGCAGTGCCTGTAGTTCTGCTTTACGCAGGGTATAAATCCAGCCAGAGCGTGGAAGTGTGGCATCGTCTTCTTCAACGTCAAGTCCCTGTTCGGGCGCCATTTGTGACGGTGGCCCCGTTGTGATCGGTGGTTGGGCCATCGTCGAATTGTCCCTTCAGCCGTCGGTCGGAATACTCGGGCGCCTTCGGTGGTGGTAGCTGAAAGGGGGACAATATGGGCCGGGATAGCTCTAGGAGGGAGGCCAAGGTTCGCTTGAAAAAGCACGTTTAACCCGTAATAAATAAATAACTTTTATTTCAGTTTTACCCAATACAAAACAAATAAATAATAAGGATAATAATAATATAAAGCAGTGTACGACAAAACTGTGTCGAGCCACAAACTGGTACTTTACGACCCCAAAAGATAGGTGACTGCGCCCCCGCGGTACGGCAATGGCCCAGTCTTTTACTAACGGTAAGTAACCCAAAAAAAAATGAAAATATGAAACGTGTTTCTAAGAAACAAACAAACGCCAAGTTTAAATTCAAATTGACAACTTGCGCTAACAGCAATTCCCTGTGATAGCACAACGACGGAGTTGTCTATCACCCACAAGGAAATTCGGACGGTGATTTTACACTCACCAAAAACAACAGTGGTAAAATCCACGGTAAGACTTCTTTGACTAGCAACGTTCGCACTCTAATCGTGATCCTCGAGGGACCATTCAAGATGAGTTCGAGAACTGATTTCTCCAAGTGATGCTGCGCCTTTTATACCCAAAATCTGGTAATCCGGCATAATCTCGCAGAAAACTTGGTGGGGAATTGTTTCAAACTTAGTTAATGTAAAAAGGCGCTGATGGCGTTTGTACAATAAAAATAAAATATATAAAAATTACTAAAAGTCATTAAATAACCCGACTTGTACCAGTTTATCACTCACAACAATCAAAAACCAATAATAAACATTATAACAATAAATATTGACAGTTGTTACACATTATTGTAACGGTAACACCTTCGACAGGACGTATGTCGCCAGTTCACGGGCTTGTCAAACCTGTGACATTGTTGTGATTGAACAACGTGATAAATAAAAACCTGTACAAAGTAAATACACAAATGATACAACAATACAGCAATAAGGTAAGATTTACACAGTAATATCGCCAATCATTATTCAGGTAAACATGTGGTTTCAATCATAAGAAATTCGTAGGTTAGGAAGACAAAAACATGCCCTACATACGATTTACATCGTGCGTGGTTTATTAAATGCCAATATATACAGTTCAACATCAATTAACAATGCTCTACATCCATTAGTTATGAGTTTTATTCCGGTTTGTGAATGATAACAAGTTCTGATCATGTGCAAGAACTTCTACCGCGGATGGAATGACTTTACTGAATTTGCGACTACTCGGAGATGGACACTAAAATAAGGTACGTATCGTCACAATATATATATATATATATATATATATATATATATATATATATATATATATATATATATATCACATAAATTGTGGTACACAAATTTTTCCAAGGTTGTCAATCCATATATTGTATTTATTTATTATTGGTATTATGGGATAATGGTGTCTTGGCCGGGTGGTTGCTGAAATGAAAAAAAAAATCTGTAATTTAGCCACATTTATTATTTCAGTCTCGACAGTTTTGACCCCACATGGGTCTTCTTCATGAACTACATTAAAAAAACAGTTTTTGTTTTATAACAATTACAAAGAGAGCAGTGTGTAATATAAGAAATGATTAACAAATTTTGAACAAGAAAAAATCTTTATAGGCAACTTAGACTAAGTACCATTTGGTCCTGACAAGATAATTAAATTAGAGGGTTAACTCAAGGTTTAATTAGGTAAGTTTGAAAATTCATGACACGCACTCATGTGTTATGAAGTTATTTTTAAAAAAATCTGATACAATATACCTACATATTTACTTATGCTGGAAACTGTATTAAGTTCCTTTCCATATAATTATTGTTGCATTTACTATTTTCTTTTTAAAACATTATTATAAATTTGAAATTAGTTTTTTGAGAGTGACTTTTATGTGTCAATTACATACATTTGAGACCTGAACTGTGTAACCATGGAGTTGCGTTTAAAGCGTAGGGCCCGGGATTTAAATTATAGATAATTTTATAAATTTATTCATAAAATATATAAAAAATATTAATTCAAACCTGTAGAAAATTTAGTAATCTTTAATTTTTATAATAACATAGATCTCGAAAAAATAACATTTAAAGGTATTTTTCGAAGAAAAACTATTTTGATCTTCAAGTAAAGTGTCATTTTCGGTTATCTGATCTATACCAGAATCTAATGGCTCCGTTCCATATAAGAATAAAGTAGAAAAACAAAATTTCAAAATTATCTGAACTATAGTATTTGAGTTAGAGCGTAAAGAGGATCCACACGCACACATACACATACACACACATTACATAGACATCATCGTGAAAATGTTAAAATTGGATTCCAGGTATCTTAAAACGTGGTCATTTACCAAAATCTCGATGTGCGGTTTCTAGCACAATCCCTATGCCTTCCTTACCAAGGGTAGCGAGAGGTAAAAAGGAAAAAAAGAATAATAAATGCGTCAGTTTTAAATTTATATTATTATGGTCATTGTTTATGTAAAACACTCATGATTCCGAGGATGATTCAGTTCACCCTGAAGAAATAATATCTCATAATAATAGATATTAACAATAATTTCAAACCATCTCGTAATCCTGGTCCTGATTACCTCCCACCTTATATTCTCGAAGCCTGTTCTTCTATATTTCTCAAATCCTTACACTACCTTTTTAACCTTTCCAGTTCCCAAAACATATTTCCCACTTGTCCTAAATAATCCTTTGTAATACCCATATTCAACGTAGGTGATGCAACTAATATTTCCAATTACCAATTTATTCATGTAAATACTCGTACTTAAAATTAAATTAAATGTAAATACCGGGTTCGATCCCGACTGACGCCAAATATTTCAAATTTTAAATGGCACAAAAATGACCCCTGTGGCTGACCCAACAATGGGTAATATTCCAATATTACCGACATCTGCGTACAAAGCATAATGACTCACCCATCAATGGTTAATATGCCGTGATGATATATGTTTTTATTATCTTACCAATATTTTTACATATTTACTTATGCTGGAAACTGTATTACGTTCCTTTCCATATAATTATTGTTCCATTTACTATGACAGTGACATATCTGTCGGGTACAAACATTTGAGATCTGAATTGTGTAACCATGTGAATGAGTTGTGTTTGTTTAAAACGTAGGCTCCATAAAATATATAGAAAAGTATTAATGTAAACCTGTAGAAAATTTAATAATCTTTAATTTTTATATAACATAAATCTCGAAAAATAACATTTAAAGATATTTTTCGAAGAAAAACTATTTTGAGCTTCCAGTAAAGTGCCATTTTCGGTTATCTGATTTACTCCAAAATCTAATGGCATCTTTTCATATAAGAGTAAGGTAGATATACAAGGTTCCAAAATTTTCTGAACGTTAGTATTTGAGTTAGAGCGTAAAGAGGATCCACACACACATACACAAAGACATCATCGTGAAAATGTTAAAATTGGATTGTAGGGACCTTAAAACGTGGTCATTTACCAAAATCTCGATATGTGATTTTTAGCACGATCCCTATACCTCCCTTACTAAGGGCAGCGGGAGGTAAAAAAATACCTATCGAAGCATCACAATCCATACAGGTAACACTTAAAATTTTATTCTTACTTTCATTCATTTCAAGATAACAGTATAATTTTTTGCTTCACTTTATGATCAGGACAAACTTCACATCTGGCTATACAGATGTTTTTTTCTCGACATAGATCTACATAGCCTGTAACAGACTCTATATAAGAATCACGTCCAGAACTTTAAAGTAAAAGATATCAATTTATATATTAAATTGGGTTTTTACATTTTGTTTTACTTTTACTCTTGAACACCCCTTATTTCGGCAGCAGTAAAACAATTGTTTTCTGACATAAATTTAGCCACCATCCAGCTATCGACTTTCGGTAAATAGTTCGACTTAGCGTAATTTGAATTAGCCATTATTACATTACTACTCATTTATAATGGAAAATTTTAGAAGTTTGTTGTTAAAACTGTTTTCCTATTGGTTGTGAATAACGTAGTGTATGTACTTCTACGTCACAGGAGTCGGGGGTTATTTTTCATGACTATTTTGGCGCCAATCTTTTTATTTAATTATTTACGAAAATAACAATAAATTATTAAAAAATATATAACTAAGAAAAATATTGCATAAACTTTCATTTATAATACTTTTTGAAAAATCTGAAACAGGCTCATTAGTAAAGGTTTCTTTAGGGGTCATCTTGTTTACGTTAACTGTCACGAAATTCGAGGCAAAAATATATGAAATATCTGAAATTTAGGTTTGAAATTTTAGATGTGTCAATGTTCTTGTTATATTTAAAATTTATTGGTGATATTTACCTTCTCTTACAATGATTTTTGTTCTTAGGTGAGTACAATCTTAGAAATAATCGTAAAATGGATTAGTATTTTAGTAGGAATGGAATAATTCATTATAAAATTGCAAAAATTTAGGTTAATATATGACGTAATTGCATTGTACACAAAACTGTTTGAGATCTGCTTGTAATCACTTTTCCATCACTAACCAATACCATTTGTTGCATACGAATATCAGCTCAAGTGACCGTAATCGTACGTATTTACAAAAAAAAAAAATCTGTTGTGGCCAGCACAATACCTCTCGCCATTTCAATTTTATGTTGCATAGCATAGGGCACGAGCAGTTATGTGACTTTGTTGGCCTTAGCAAGCAGATATGGGGGCCCGTGTCAGAATGATAGCTACTAATATACATAGGTGTCAAGTATCATAAGTTTTCATTCGAAACATTATGATTTTCCAAATCCATGTGGATTATTTTCCTCGACAAGTATATTCCATACTAATGGATGACAAATAAACAGAATATTATGAAATTTTGAATGAAAAATTATAACATATGACAATTGTGACATCTATTTAAATAACTACTAACCGTCATTCTGACACGGATCCTCATATCTGCTTGCCAAAGCCAACAAAGTCACATGGCTGCTCGCGCCCTATAAGTAACAATTTTAACATTTCTTGTACACACAAATAATTGAAATTGTTTCTCTTCTTTCGTTCTATGAGAAATTATATCCTACTATTCTAATATGTTCAAAATTCTTCAAATTCATTGACGGTATTAGCGGTATTTCTTATATGTAATATTGACATACCTGTAATTTAAATACATATTTAATTAATAATATAATAATATACCGTGTGTCTATCTTAAAGGTGTACATAGGAGATTAACATGGGAAATCAGTTTTTTGCAATTCCCTGATCACCTAATTGTGTCAAGCAAAAACCCGTCAAATAAAAGTTTTAGGGCATAAAATTCTGCATCTAAATCAATAAACAGAATTAACTTTACATGCTTTATTATTATTATTATTATTATTATTATTATTATTATTATTATTATTATTATTATTATTATTATTATTATTATTATTATTATTATTATTATTATTATTATTATTATTATTATTATTTTTATTATTATTATTTTTATTATTATTATTTTTATTATTATTATTATTATTATTATTATTATTATTTTTATTATTATTATTATTATTTTTATTATTATTATTTTTATTATTATTATTTTTATTATTTTTATTATTATTTTTATTATTATTATTATTATTATTATTATTATTATTATTATTATTATTATTATTATTATTATTATTATTATTATTATTATTATTATTTTTGCCTATTTCTCTGTTTTTATCCAGGTAATAATCATACATACGGCCAGCGGCAAGTATGTACAATGGTTTAGTAAGTAAAATGTATTAAGTTACTGGTATATTATACTAATTAAATTTTTCTTTTTCAGGTTCAATTCAGGACATACATGCAGGTATGTAGTAAAACAGCTCTCTGCATGGGTATGTACAGTGACTTTTGAAGTTGTAATGTTTCCAGACTTTTATGTAATTTTAGTGGGATTTCGCCGGTGCATCCCAAGACTACTGGTACTATTTGGACTCGATCCATCTTCCACATCTTGCGGATCTCATCAGCTAATGGTAAATATTTATTAATTTTTCCCGCATAGCCTGTATTGACATTGGCACATAGTGGGACAGTTATATCGATTATGTATGTAATTTTCTCGTTCTTCAGCGTCAGTACAATGTCAGGGATGTTGCACTCGATTGTTTTATCGGTAATTATTTTCCTATTCCAATAAAGCCTAGTTTTGTTATCTTCACAGATGTTAGGTGGATGGTATTTATAACAGGGGACGATCTCATTGTATTCCATATATTTCTTTCTTAGTTCTTGATGGACTATACCTGCTACCTTGTTATGTCTATCTAGGTATTGTTTCGGAGCTAAGACTGTGCACCCTGACATTATGTGGTCCAGGGTTTCCTCATAATCCCCACACATACGGCACTTTATGTTGGGTATTGCTTCTTTTATAATCCTTTTCCGGTAGCTGCGCGTTGGTATTACTTGATCTTGGATCGCAGTAATGAAGCCCTCAGTTTCATTAAAAAGTTTTGGTTTTGATTTCCATATAGTTATTAATTCTTGCACAGTGAGGCATTTCTTAGAGCTTTGAAGTTGTTCTTCTGCTAGGCGTAAAGGTGTTAATCGCTTGTCTGCTTCTACTATTACCTTGTGCATCTTGGAGTCTTCTGCTTTTTCATGGAAATATTTTCTGAGGTTTTGGACCTGTGTCATATTTCGCAGTGGTATGCTAGGAATTCCTCTTCCTCCTTGATGCCGCGGTAAGTGAAACCGTTCAATGGCGCTGTGGGGATGGTGTCCACGATTGTTACGGTACTCTTTCCTAGTTTTCCGATTCATCTCTTCCAGTTCTGTTTCGGTCCAGTTTAGTATACCAAAACTATAGGTGAGTACCGATGTAGCATATGTATTAATGGCTTTAGTAAGATTTCTGGCTGATAGACTAGATTTTAGTAATGCCTGGATTCTAGTAAGGTAGGTGTCTCGTAACATTTTTTTACAGGTCTTATCTTCAATCCCTTGAGCCTGAGCATAACCAAGGTAAGTATAGCTCTCATTTTCTAACATTCCTGTTATCTTTCCTTGGTTTTGAATATCAAATCCTGCACTTTCCTGCCATTTTCCATGTATCATTGTGCTTGTTTTACATTTGTTCAACCCAAATGTCATCTTTATGTCTGTGCTGAATGTTCCTACATTTTTTAACATTTTCCCCATTTCTTCCTTTTTCTTTGCGAAGAGTTTCAAGTCATCCATATACCAGAGGTGGGTGAAGTTTTGGTTTTCTATGGTGTAACCCTTGTGTTGACGGTTTAATAATGATGTTAATGGTTTTATGCAGAGACAAAACCATAGTGGACTAAGGGCATCACCTTGGAAGATGCCTCTACGTATTGGTATATGGCCAGCATCGATTGTTCCATTTGGTGTATTCATCATAAGGGTCGTATTCCAGTTCTTCATGGCATGTTGTAGGAATTGTATGATATGGTCTTCTATTTTGTATAGTTTTAGTACCTCTACTAACCATGTATGTGGTACACAATCATACGCTTTTTTGTAGTCTATATAAGCAGCCTTCCTTTTCTTAGCATGATTGGTGATGACTGAATCAAACACCAGTTGTTCTTTGCAACCCTGCGAGCCCTTGCGGCAACCTTTTTGCTCTTCATCTAATATTTTATTATTTTTTAGGTGTTCATAGATTTTTTTCCGAGATTATAGCGGTAAGTATTTTATAACTCGTTGATAGACAGGTAATTGGTCTGTACGCCGCCGGATCTGGGGACAAGGTTTCTGTCTTTGGTAACAGGAAAGTATTACCACTGGTTAAAAATGTTGGCATAAGTTCTGGATTTTGCAGGATTTCTGTATAACATTTCGCCAGTTGTCTGTGAGTTGATGGTAAGTATTTTATCCAGAAGTTCTGCACCTTATCGGGACCTGGTGCTTTCCAGTTTTGTGTTTTCCTTATCGCTTTTTCTACTTCTGCCTTACTGATCTCCCATGTTAACATGGTTCTAAGGTTGCTGTTGTGCGCCTTTTCCTCGTAGTACCATTTGTTTTGTGTGTGTTGAACTGGATTGCTCCAGATATCCTTCCAGTACTTTCTGGTTTCATTGGATGTAGGTTGTGATCCTTCTTCAATATCCATTTTCTTCTGCAGGCTTCTGTAGAAAATTTTCTCGTTCGCAGCAAACATATGGTTGTGTTGTCTGCGGGTGTTACTTTGTTTGTGCCTTTTTAGTCTGGCACTCATTGCAGCTAACTTCTGTTTTAATAGGTCTAATACTTCTATTGATGTAGGGTTTTCTTGAGATTTGTGTTTATTAGCAATTTCAGTGGCAGCTTTGTTGACTTTCGCAGAAGCTTGTGGTTTAGTGCTTTGGCATAAAATGCCAATTTCTTTTCTAAGTCCACTGATTTTGTTAACCATTCTTCTCTCCCATGCGGGTGTGTTACATTTCTTCTTTTCCTTTGTAGGCCTCTTGTTGGTACTTCCTATTTTCTGTCCATGCAGTTCTAATGTTGTTACCGCACCAACATAAATCAATGTGTGTAGTTCTGTGAGTGATATTATTATTATTATTATTATTATTATTATTATTATTATTATTATTATTATTATTATTATTATTATTATTATTATTATTATTATTATTATTATTATTATTATTATTATTATTATTATTATTATTATTATTATTATTATTATTATTATTATTATTATTATTATTATTATTATTATTTTATTTATCTCAAAAAGATACATTTCATTCATATAATAAATTTATAATTTGTGATTTGTAGTTGTTCAGTCTCCTCACATTTCCAGATGGACAGGAACTATTCGAATGAAGTATCTTCTTTTCACAGTCAAGGTCTAAATACCTCTCTTCTGGTTTTACTCCTTATACCAGCCATATACCATACAGCTGAGGCTATAAGGGGTTTCATCCAAGCACTTTTCTGATTATGTGTGCTGTACCAAATAACGCTTGTCTTTGTATTTCGAATGGGTCGTGTTATTATTATTATTATTATTATTATTATTATTATTATTATTATTATTATTATTATTATTATTATTATTATTATTATTATTATTATTATTATTATTATTATTATTATTATTATTATTATTATTATTATTATTATTATTATTATTATTATTATTATTATTATTATTATTATTATTATTATTATTATTATTATTATTATTATTATTATTATTATTATTATTATTATTATTATTATTATTATTATTATTATTATTATTATTATTATTATTATTATTATTATTATTATTATTATTATTATTATTATTATTATTATTATTATTATTATTATTATTATTATTATTATTATTATTATTATTATTATTATTATTATTATTATTATTATTATTATTTTAAATGTAAAACCATGAAAGTGTAAATTATACATTTATTCCTTGAAAAATATTTGTAAGTATTCATCTTTTTTTGTATAGATATCTAAGATAGGATTTTAATAAGAAATAGTACGCAGGAGATAAATTAATAATATGTATTTTCTTATCTAACTCATGTCCTTTTCTCTCATGGCTGCCCTAGCCGGGCGCTATAATCTCACCCTACCCTTGCATAGATACCCTCGTCTGCGAATCAGGATATGCAAGTTTTTTTTTCTTTCCTCTCTCCGCTTTGGACTTTTGACAGTTGCATTATTCTGAAACTTGAAGATGTCAGTATTATGGAATTGCCCAACAAGTTATCACAGGTTTTGTCCTCTACTTCCTCTTGAATGACAGACTGGAGGCATTCTGGAGGTGTTCAATCCCTTTCATGGCTAACCACATGTCAGTTTTGGTTGCACAGATCTGCGGCTCAGCTCTATTTTCTTCTCCAATTCCTAACACTTTTGTAGGCACTCCGCTTCCCTTGATGTAGTTGCGGTGTATTTGTCATGCAGATTTCTGAGACTTCTTTTAAGGCGTCGGATTTGGAAATATTAAGTTTCTCTTTCTCTAGAAGTTACGGCTGTTCGACCATAAACAAAAATTTCGTTTCCTGATTTTAAATATTCGCCGAGATCTATGCAACCAGACCAGCACGATCAACTCACTACAGAATTTTATTGTGCTGGAATTACTTACAAAAGGATCATAAATCATAAAATTTAAACCCTAATCTCTGCAGGTAAAACCGAAAATTACACAATTTTTCAAGCGGCCGATCCTCAACTTACGAATATTGAACAAGCAAATAATATATAGACAAATTATAAAATATATGTAATTTAATGTATTATCGATGTTGTATATTTATAACAACTAAAGACAATTTCAGAGTTTATTAATTCTATATAGCGTGTATCTATTCTATGTAATGGTTATTGTTTAATACTGTCAATTTTTTCTATATACAGGAAATCATTTCGTTATTTAGCACAAAAAAATATTTGTTATTTCATGTTTACATTAGTAAGTCTCATTTCAATTTTATGAAATATATGTATTAAAATCCATATCCAAAATTTAAAATTAAATCCACGTAGATAATGATTCTGTCGAGACGTGAAATTTTTCGATTCTCGTCTCATCTCATACTAGAGATTTCTCGTCTGGACGAAACGGGACTGAATATTAGAAAATATTTTTTGAAACGAGGTATATTTGCCGAGATCTCGATGCTCAAAAACTATTTCGAGATTTCTCGGTTGTTATTTTCTTATTAATTATATTTGCAAGCATGTGAAATTTAACATATTTTCAGTGATATCTGTGTCTATCTTCATATATATCATCTTAATATTTACACGCTTCAAAGTTTGTTAATTTAAAATCTGAATCAGTATACAACCGTACGAGTAATTTTTTTAAAAAAAATTGATATATTACGCTAATCTACTATCGGAGAAATAATTATAATCAGTCGGGTTTGAAACAATAACTTGTTTAAAAAATTCAAAGATTATGAAATAAACTTTTCTTTATGGACTACACATTTCTACATAATTATAGTTAGTCTTAAATTTATTCTGATTGCAACTTGTCACCGGTTTCCTTAAGGCACGCGTATTGAACTTCTAGTCCGGATCAAATGGTCTAGTTCTAGTTTCGTTTCTAGTTCTTTGTATCGAAATTCCATTCCTGATCGTAAATCTAAGGTCATAATATATGCATTTCGTTGATCACTATGCAGCAGCTCGTCCTTCCGAGATAAAAGGTATTATGCGCCTTTTGTCACTCTATTCAACTTCTTGTAGCATTCCTTCACCTCTTTTTGTAGTTTTTCTTTCGTGGTCGGTTCTCCATTTACTGTGAAGATTCCCTTTCGCTAATAGCATGATCTTTTTCTCTCTTCTTCGGAAAAACGTTTTTCTCCGTCTTCTCGAAGACTTAAATTACTTCAAGCGCATTTGCTGGTGCTGCTTTGCAACCTTGATCTTGATTTTCATAGAAAAATTGTTGATCCGGATTTTCTTTGAAGCTCCATTTCTTTTACTGGTATTAAGGATTAATTCAGAATCGTCCAAGAAATCTATGCCGAGTAAATGTTTTATTATTTTGTAAATTAAAAAAAGCAAGTAATGTCTTTAGTACGGCTTTATCACCAACTTATGATATTTGGATTGGCATCAATAAACGTACCTTTATTTACTAATATAATAACATATAAGAGCGTGTTTCGCTATGCTGATTTCCTGAATTCCATTTGATTCCACAATGGTAACTGGAATTATTGATCTGGGACGCCTGACAAAATTCGATTGCATACTTATCAATATTTTTCGGTTTTATGTTTTTATTTGTTTTATGCAATAGGATCGTATAACACCCGGGCTTCCACATCCGTAACAAACGAAAATTTTAATTCTTTTTCTAAAAAAGTACTCTTTTTACCGCTTTTACTTCATTTCGATAGTCGTCGATCACATGACCAAACTTTTTGCAAATTATACACCGCGGTTTTTCTCGTTTAATCGCATTTTCTATTTTGTTTTCTGTTTTGATTCATTTAAGGCTTGTTCTACTTCAGTCGCTGCTTCTAGAAGTTTTTTAAATGTCTTTATTTTATTACTCAATATTCGTTTGCGGATTCGATGATTAAGGAACCCGTAAACCATATCTATTTGTATTTTTCGGTTAAGTCGTCCGGTAACAATCATGCTCGGCATATAAATATATCGGTAGGTTTGAGTCTTATTCCATCGCGAACAGGTCTCGGTAAATTTGAAAAGCAGGTTTCTTTCCTTCCGTAAGTGTCTCGCAAAGCTTGAATTGATTCATCCCATGTCCTAATTCCCACTTTTCTGCTTGCCATGACGTTGCTGCAAGACCACTGAATAAACGTAATGCGTTTTCATTGGACACATTTGCGCAGTCTTTGCAAACTTCAACTGCGTTTATAAACGCACCAAGGTTGGACTCGGACGACGCATCGAATCGGGGCATTTCACAAAGTTATCTGTTTCTGCCGTGGCTGGAGTTGATATTTGTAAATGGTTTTATTGCGAATTGGCAATTAACTGACTTAATTGTTCGTTTGACATTGCTATGATTTTTCGTTCATTCGGGTTTGTGTTGGATTCATGTGGCATTGTATTTTTGTTTTTACACTTCTTTGGCGTACCTATTTTTTTCTTCTCTGAATGCCCACTTTTCATAAATACTTTACTTCACTACACAATTTATTACTCCTGGCTCCACGGTTAGGGCACTAAATTTGTAATACGAGAGTGGGTGGAATATTTTAATAGGAAATAATACTATTTCGCGTCAAATTCCTTTTTTACCTCTCGCTAAGAGAGGTATTGCATTCATGCTAAAATTCATATATCCAGATTTTATTGAATAAGTACGTTTTAAGGTCCCTACAATCCGATTTTAACATTTTTACGATGATGTCTGTTTGTGTGTGTGTGTGTGTGTGTGTGTGTGTGTGTGTGTGTGTGTGTGTGTGGATGTATGTGTGTGTGTGTATGTGTGTATGTATGTAGGATGTTGGAAGGACGATTACTCAAAAACAATAAGACTTTAAATTTGTTTAACTACGTATTTCCCAATCGGACATTCATGGAAAGATCTGAAAAGGTTTTTGGTAACAATTGGACAAAATAATATTTTTTGAAAATTTTTCTTGGTAATAATATTAAAGAAAATTAAATTCTCTATCTGATACATTTAAATATTTTATTATATATTCTATGGATTTAGAGATAAAAGAAATATAATATATAAAATAATCTGTTATTATAAATTTTACAGCCGAAAGAATGCCATGGAAAATAGTTGAAAATTTAAATTGTTTGTAACTGACAGATAAATGTCAGTGTCAGAAATCCGGAGACATTACTGAAGACTTTTTCTGGGAAGTACATACATTATACTATTTCTTAATGTATTAATAGTTAAATATTTAAAATTATATTACATATATCCTTCAAAAATACTGTCAATCCTGACAATGAAGTGGAAACATTTCGATAAATTAGAAGAGGACAAAATTTCTTCCTAAAATGAATTTAAAATTAAACAATCTAAATATAAGGAATAGATATATGTAAGTAGAATTTTTGGTGTAGAGTGTAGGTATACAAGACATGTTAAATACAATAGGGCGCGAGCAGTCATGTGATTTTGTTGGCCTTGACAAGCAGATATGGGGGCCCATATGTCAGAATGATAGCTAGTAATTATGTATATAGATGTCAAGTATCATAATTTCTCATTCTAAATTTAGTAATTTTCCAATTCCATGTGGTTTATTTTCCTCGACAAATAAATTCCATACTCCTTGTGACAAATTAACTACGTGTATTTAGAAAATCTTGAAATTCCGAATGAAAAATTCACAATTGACATCCATGTACATAATTACTATTTATCATTCTGAAACGGGCCCCCACATCTGCTTGTCAAGGCCAACAATGTAACATGACTGTTCGCGCCCTATACTTATGTAACCAAAAAGGAAGTGGCGAGAGATATTGTGCTGGCCACAACAGATTTTTCTCATGGCCGACCTGGCAGAGCGCTACTCATTTCTATATTTAAAATTAATATTTGAGTTGTTTGCAGTCAATGCATAACTTCACAATAATGTAATTTTATTTATTATTAAATAGTTTGCAACTATATTTTGTTTAAAGAATGGACCATTGATTTAAACTGGGCAAGTGATGTTCAATAAAAAATACGATGATTCGTAAAAAACTTAGAAGTCGGATTGAATGTAAAATATTTAATTAATAAAAGGCACTTTTATAACAAAAGATACAAATCCATTTATATTTATATTGACATAAAATACATTTCAATAATAACTCATATCTTGTATCATAGATAACTTGTAAGTATTTTTTCAAGGTGCACATAGGACATTGACTGGGAAATCATTTTTTTGTGTTGCCCCCCGTTTTAACTGACAACGATGGTTGTGGTAAAAATAGAAAAATGAAAATAATAAAAAAAATACATGTATATTACGTAATATTTTGGTTCCATAAACTATTTATTAAATTTATTCAATTTTGTATTAATAGTAATAGCCGTGACATTTGTGAACAAAAAGATAAACAAATATTTGACATTTTATCTGCCAGAATTTGTTAGCTATGATTTTTTGTGTTTATTTTTTTTAATGTATTATAACAGATTAGATAATGCTTATAATAATAAAATGTTGATTATAATAAATTTTGACTCAAAATATAAAACTTTTTTTATCTTTTTGTTTAAATGCCATGGCGAATTGATTTATGGGCCTAAAATATTACATAATATACATGCATTTCTTTCTATTCATACCACAACCATCGTTCAAAGTTAAAAAATCGAGTACACAATAAAGAAAAAGTCAAATGTTATGTATGTCGGTAATAACTTATAATAATAAACCACGTTTTTGTCTTTGATATTGTCAATATAGTGGTACTTATCTACAAAAATGAATAATGTCATGAACAAAGTTTTTTTTTTTAGTGCACATAAAAATGGTCGATTCATATACACTATCTGTTCCATTCTTAATCGGGTAGTATCACTAAGTATATCATGTAAGTAGCTAATAGTAACTGTAAAAGTCAAATTTATATAATCTTGTAATTAAAAATCGAAATTAAAAGTACATGTTCAAAATGGTTGCCATATAAAAATCCGGTTATCCTGGTTATCTCTCAAGATGAACGCTAAATGGCATTACTGCACATGTGTCTGTTCAGAGGTTAAAAGTGAAAAATGGTTGCTAACACGGTTGACAGCTGGTTATATGTCAGTTGTACTCGTATTTAATTAAAAAATGCTTAAATTAAGTTTCAATATGTGTTTTAATTATTACAATTTAATCAACTATTAATATAATATTCTATTAGTGAAATATAGATAAATATTTGAGACCAGAAAGGATTCGGTGTTGAGCTAATTGCTACGTCGGCGGACAAACATTGACTACAATGAAATGAAACGTTTGAAAACTTCTTAAATTATGTTGACGATTTATCGAATGAAATCAAACTGCCGCTCTTAACCAATTACGTGACACCAAGTGTATTTCAATATAGAGGCGAATTAACAATATACAAGGGTGTATTAACTATTTTGTTCAGATATATATATACAACCAGGTACAAAGTAAGATTTAATCATGTTGCTGTAAAATAAAAACATGCATTTTAGTGTAAAATTATATTAACGTAAGAAATCTTACCACTTAAATAAACTCCAATTTTATACTTACGTAAATTTTGCAAACTGATAAAGTGGCAAAAATCGTCGAATAAGAGAACCGTGGAATGCACGTTGACATACAATAAAATAAAATGTTAAATTGTTAGTAACCTCCGGTGGTGTTTAATATTTAATTAGTTATTTTCGCAATAAATGATACTTTACAGAAAAAATAAAAAATACGTATCTCCTATTGTTCTCATGTAGATTAATATATATATATATATATATATATATATATATATATATATATATATATATATATATATATATAATGTTCAAAAATTATGATACTCCCCTATTGAAACTATGTATAGGTTCAGATGATTGATTAGGATCAGTTAGTTGTTACTGGAAATGCTCATAGTTTAAATTCCCTGCGAGAATGACAATCGAACAGTATGTCACTCGCTTGAGAGGTTAAGTTATCGTACTCGGATAGCGGTCAGGTCACAAATCTGACCTCACCATTACTGGATATTCTCGTCAGGGTTATAGTCTCGATGAAAGAACATATTCCGATGAATTCAAATTGTTTTCTAAAAAAGTGTATTTTTATTTGGAAATTTTAGATACGTCTACTAAATATTGGTCATTAGTATCACAAAGAATATATGAAGAAATTAAATTAAGTTTCAATATTTAATTTAATTTTAATTTAATGTATTTATTATTCAACAGGACAATGTCCCAGTTACATAATAATACATTTAGAAAATGTACATGGACAAGTGACATAATAATAATAATAATAATTACATAGAATAATAATAATAATAATAATAATAATAATAATAATAATAATAATAATAATAATAATAATAATAATAATAATAATAATAATAATAATAATAATAATAATAATAATAATAATAATAATAATAATAATAATAATAATAATAATAATAATAATAATAAAAATAATAATAATAATAATAATAATAATAATATACGTATAATATATGTAGGAACATTGCAGGTGTTGCATGATATAGGTTCGCAAATATAGTGAACGCGTGTTCGATTCCGATATTTGTGGTGACATTTAATAATTTATTATTTTCGTGAACAAGTTGGTATCCATGGAGTAGTATCATTTTTAATTTCTCTTAGATCGTTGTTCGTTTATACTCGTAGTGTTCAATTCTTTTTTATTTATTAGTGAATAAGCGCGTTTTAGGGTCCATATAATACGATTTTCCCATTTTTACGATAATGTCTGTATGTATGTTTCTCTCTCTCTCTCTCTCTCTGTGTGTGTGTGTGTGTATGTGTGTGTATGTATGTGTGACGAAAGTTTCGGATCGCATAACTTCAATACCACGATTTCAAAAATTATATTTTTTTCGTATTCCTCAAGTTTACATTCAGAAGAAGAGGTGATTAGATTGTGGTTATAATTGGTCAACCGTACCCTCATTTAAAGATATTAACAGTTTTTTTTTTGAAAAAATGCGGTCAAATATCATTTATTGACATTTAACTTTATTATAACTTAAAGAATATATTATTCTCTATACGATTTGATTGCATTTTATACTTCATATTTAATAGATATAGAGTTAAGAATTATAAAGATATTAAATTTCATAAATCAGTTAGTTATGCTAATATGTTCAGATAATTCACATTGACAGATGTCAGTATCAATGAAAAGTAAATGAATGTGGCAGAGATGAGGACGATGAGATAGATGCTGTGGGATGACACGGAAAGATATGGTAAGGAATGAGAGAATAAGGGAGGTAACTCTAGTGTAAGAAGTTTCTAAAAAGATTCAAGAGAGATGATTACGTTGGTTTGAACAGGTCATGAGGAGAGATAAAGAATATATTGGAAGAAGAATAAAAAGCTTAGTAATAGAAAGTTGAAGAAATAGAGGAAGACCAAAGATAAGATGGAAGGATTGTATTGCGGAAAACTTGACAGAAAAGGAACTGAATGAGAACGACCCGCAAAACAGAAATGAGTGGAAGAAGAAAATAAAAATTAGCGACCCCTAACGAATGGGAAAAGCTAGAGGAGAAGAAGATAGTGTCAAGTGCAATTTGCATAGTTTGTTTATGAAATAATTTTACTGGAAATTTAGAACTTATGTATGGAATTTATACATAATACACAGGATTGACGGAAGGTATTGTGCTGGCCACATGAGATTTTTTGTGATTGCTTTGTAGTCGTATATTTCTATTGGATGTTTATAATCAGCGGAGTGTATTGTGTCTGTGTTATAATATTATTCGCGCTATTTACTCATCTTTCTATTTGGAGATAATGTACAATTACCAGGTATTGTTATTTTTACGAAATTGAAACAAATTTTTACTATTTAGTTTCAATAATTTTTGCCATTGAAATAATAGGGTTATGGCCCAGTACTGTGCATTGGTACCAATTCTCTCGATAAAGCAATATGGCCTGCAGTTAGTACTCGTATGGGTGAACCACAGCCTTCTCTAATATACATACATTCTTCATTTGTACGGCGTTTGCATGTGTTCTTGGCTCTATATTTAAACTCAAGTTTTCTTTGGTAATATACTGAATAAAAATTTGAAAAGTGTATCAAATTGTGAAGTTTCTTTTGATAAAAGTGTTAATTGAGTGTCAACTTTTAAAGTTCAAATATACAGGCGTGACATTAAAATATAGTTCAAAAATAAGTGTATTCGGTAACTACAAGTTTCAACTCAACATGGCTCGCCAGTGCAGTTCGTGCAGTCGGGGTGTAAACCTGAAGTACCCTGGAGTCGTATGCAACGAATGCTCCAGCATATTCCACTGTACCTGCGCGGGAGTCGATGAAGATAAGTACAAACTTATTGCTAGTGCCTCAACACCCTGGTACTGTGTAAAATGCCAGCCTTCTAAAGTTAAATTAAACCAAAGATTCCATGTTAAAAGTGACTCGCTCGACGCCATTGCTTCAAATGACTTTACAAAAATGTTTGATACATTCAAAAAAGAAATTTTATCTATCATGAACAATAAACTTGATACTTTAATGAAGTCCGTTCATTTTTGCTCTGACAAAATTACTGACTTCGAAACTAATTTAAAAGAAATAGATAATAAAATCAAAAAATTTGACATTTTAATTAAAGAAAATCAAAATCTAAAAGCGGAGGTTAAATCTTTAAATATAAAAGTGGATAGACTTGAACAATATTCAAGAATTAATAATGTCATCATTAATAACATCCCAGAAGGTGATAATGAAAACATTGATAAAATTATTTGTGACCTCGGTGATAAAATGGGTGTAGATATTACTATTAGAGACATTGATGCGGCACATAGACTCAAAACAAATTTAATAAATAATTCTAAATCAAGAAACATTATTGTGAAATTTGTTTCACGCAGAAAAAAAGATGAGTTCCTGTCAGCTTCTAGAAAACAAAAGTCTCTCTCAACTACATCAATGAACTTCGAGGGCCCAGAAAGAAAAATTTATGTCAACGAACACTTAATTCCATCTAATGGTTTATTATTTAAAAAAGCGCGCGAACAACTAAAAGTAAAAGGGTATAAATACATCTGGACACGTGACTGCAAAATTTACGCGCGAAAGACAGACACATCAAAAACCTATCTTATTAACGACCTTGCTACTCTCACCAAGCTAAATTAATTATTCTGTTTAATCACGAATATTTTGCGATTACTTGTTTAGATGGCTAGCTCGATTGTTGATAAAGAAATGTTTACTTTTTGTCATTTAAATGTGAGGTCATTGTACTCATGCTTTTTGGACTTTATAGATTTGGTTCAAGAGCATAATTTTGACGTAATTGCTATCACTGAGACTTGGATTGGTATTAATTCCCCTTCACAACTATTTCATATAAATGGATATAAACTTGTAAGTCAACAAAGGTATAAAAAGCGGGGGGGAGGAGTAGCTTTCTATGTTCGTGATAGTATTTCCGTCTCAATATTAGATACATCTTTTTGTTGTACTGGAGACAATCTTGAACACTTGTGGATAAAATGCACAATTAACAAACAATCAATTTGTTTAGGTGTTATATATAACCCGAATGAATTTTTTTACAAAGACTTTCAATTGCTGGACCCAGTGCTCACTGAATTTAATTCAAAATTCGATCATGTTATCTATGCTGGAGACATTAATGTAGATATGTTGACAGACAACAATAAATCAAGGTTTATTTCAGATCTCTTTACTACTAATAATATGCACCAATTGATTAAACAATATACACGACCTGCTTCAAAAACGCTATTAGATGTTATTGTCGTATCTGATTTAAATCTCAGTTTGAATTCTGGTGTACTGGACTCCAGCAACATTTCAGACCATAGTTGTGTATTTTGTACTCTAAATTTTCCTAAAAATCATATTCCTCCCAGATCTTTTACATACAGAGATTTTAAAATTTTTAATTTAAATAATTTTAACGAGGATTGTGATGATATTGACTGGGATTTCATTTTAAGAACAAATAATATTAATAGCAAACTTAATTTTCTTAATGAAAATATAAATGCCTTATTTAATAAACACGCCCCTCTAAAAACAATAACAACAAATAAAAATTACAGTCCATGGATCACTCCCGTTATACAAATTATGCAAAAGAAAAGAGACAAAGCTTGGTTAAATTATCAGAAAAATAAAATTGAGTCTAAATTGACATACTATAAACAATTGAGAAATTTGACCACGGCAGCGATTCGTAGGGAAAAACAAGCTTTTCTCGAGTACAACATTAATAGGAATGTTAATAATTCGAAGGAGTTGTGGAAAAATTTAAATCGTGCGGGAGTCAATAAAGAAAGAGAAATTAATATACCTGAAAATTTAATAAAGCCCGATGAATATGGGAAATATACCTTAGAAAAAGTTGCTACAGCATCTGTTAGTCATGACACTTTGAATTATTTCTCTAAAAATATTCACATGAATACAGCATCGTCTGACTTTTTCTGTTTTAATTGTGTAGACAAAGAAAAAGTGCAAAACATCATTTACTCTTTTAAATCTAATGCAATAGGTAACGACGGTATCTCATTAAAAATGTTGCAAATAATAATACCTAAAATAATTGACTACATCACACACATAATAAATACAAGTATCCTTGAAGGAGTAGTGCCTGACATGTGGAAAATTGCCCTGGTTAAACCCATTCCAAAAAATAATACTGTATCATCATTCGATGATTTACGTCCAATTAGTATCTTGCCTACCATGTCAAAGGTACTAGAGAAAATTGCCTGGGAACAAATTATGAATTATGTTAACCAAATCAATATTTTACCATCTACTCAGTCCGGTTTTAGAAAACACCACAGTACTAACACGGCATTACTAAATCTTGTAGATGACATGTTAAAAAATTTCAATGATTCCAAAGTTACCCTTCTTATTCTTATTGATTTTTCTAAAGCTTTTGACATGGTAGATCACAAGTTACTATTGGCAAAATTAAAATACTATAATTTTGGAAATGCGGCTTTGCAATGGTGCAAGAGTTATTTCATTAATAGGTATTTTCAGGTAGCAATGAACTCCAAATCCTCATCTTCTAAATCTAATGTCTTTCTTGCAGTTCGAGGCGTACCTCAGGGATCAATTTTAGGCCCTCTATTATATTTATTGTATGTAGCTGACTTACCAAACTCATTAAAATTTTGCAGTGCACATTCCTATGCAGATGACACACAACTAGTTGCAACAATTAATAAAGATGAAATTCATGATAAATCAGTAACTATAAATGAGGATCTTGAAAATTTCTGCACTTGGGTACATAACAATGGACTCAAAATTAACGCATCCAAATCGTCATTGCTTGTTTATGGATCAAGTGTTACACCTAACATTATATTAAATGGAACACCAATTGAACGAAGTGATGTAGTTAAAAGTCTTGGTATGCTGATTGATGAAAAACTACTATTTCGACCACATTTACTTAATAAGTTAACAGCCGCTAAATTAAAGTTAAAACAACTTTATCAATTCAGAAATTTCTTATCGTCGGAGGTCAAATTGCGTCTTATAAAATCACTTATATTACCCTTGTTTGACTACCTTGCCTGTGTATATGTACCCAATTTGACTGAAGGTGATAAGCAAAAAATTAACCTTTTACAAAATAGTTGTTTGCGATTTGTATTTAATGTGAGAAAGTATGATCACATTTCACACTACCGTTCTGTTGCGAACATTGATTATATTAATGACCGTTTTAAAACACTACTTCTCTGTCTAATACACAAAATAAGAACTACGGGTTATCCACAATATTTAATTAATAAATTAAAATTTAAGAATAACTTATATACTCTAAGAGGCAACGAGTTATACGCTGTGCCTTCTTTTAATAAGGTAAAATATAAAAACTCTTTTTCTTATTTGGCTCCTACACTTTATAATTCGTTACCATATAAGCTTAGAGAATGTTCTTATGACTCCTTTAAAAATAACGTGAAAAAGGTGCTCCGTACCTTAAATTAATTACTCTTATTTTTGCCCTAAATTTAATATTTTTTTTCTATTGTTCAATATTTTTCCAGTTTTAAATTTGCTTACCTTTATGGTTTGATCTTCTACAGCTTTTATAATTTATGTACATTTTTGCTTAAATTAATAATTAGTTTAGTATATATTGATTTAGTTTATTCTTTGTAATACTACATTACTAAAATTATTGTAAGAATTTTTGAACATTTATTTTGTAACTGTTTTTGTAATATTTTTCTGTGTAATCTTTTGGTTAGGTGGTAGAACAGCCTTGGCTGAACCTCGCCTTTGACGTTTGTCAATAAAGTTTTTATTATTATTATTATTATTATTATTATTATTAATATACAAGCCGTGCTGCTGAAACTTGACAACGCTGTTGAAGAGTCCTACTGTCGAAGATTTGCGCGTGTCGAATCGTATGTGCCCTGTATTTTTGTATTTATTTTTGAGTAAAACCCAAAAAAGTTATGTTTTTGTTCAATTTTATAATTCGCAACGATGTTGTCTTACTATGTAAAAAATTTTTTTTTTAATTAAGTAACATAAATTAAGAGTGAAAAACATAACTTTCAATAACATATTAACAATAACAAGTTTCTAAAGGAGTTTATTTACTTAAGATTAAACAAAACTTGTAAAGTAATCTTTGTTAATCGTAAAATGCATACTGTGAGCTACAATGTCTAATATTAAAATAGTTACATATTAGTAATGAAAAATAAAGGAAAATAACTTTAGTTTCTGTTAGTGTTTTATTACATCTTTTGGTATTATTTTATAGTTAAATGCCTCGTCACTGCTGTGTACCAGGTTGTAAATCGAACTACACTTCGCAATTAAAGAAAGAAGATTATCAAACTACTTTTAGTTTTCCAAAGAATCCTGACATATACAAAAAATGGATTAAAGCTATTCCACGAAAACAATGAACCCCTACGTCTACATCAGTAGTGTGTGCAGAACATTTTTCAGAAAATGATATTATTAAATATGATAAATTATAGAATAAAAGTGATGGAACATAATCAACAATTGTTGCTTATACAACCAAAGCTGGTGGAAAATGCAGTACCGTCCGTGGATAATGAATATTTTAATCATTTGCAAAAAGGAGAATTGTCAATTCCTACAGAGGCTGTAATGATAATTAGGTGTTAACAATTACTCGAAAGTTCCATAAAACAGCATTTATTCTTACTAAACCAATGTTTCGGTGTACCCTTGCACCTTTTTCAGGGTAGAAAGATCTTACAAATTGTTACAAATCATGTACACAAAATACATTCGTACAAAACATTCAGTTAATTTTTTTGTACGATGTTTAATAAATTAACTTAATGTTTTGTACGAATATATTTTATATACATACACGATTTGTAACAATTTGTAAGATCTTACTACCCTGAAGAAGACACAAGGGAGCACCGAAACGTTGGTTTAGTAAGAATAAATGCTGTTTGACTGAACTTTCGAGTAATTGTTAACACCTAATCCACATCACAGTCGAGAAATTACCTACAATTGTAATGATAATGATTTAGAATATAAATTTCTTAGATGTAAGCATCAACAAAATTTATTATGTGAACTGAGCATTCTCAGTCCGAAAAATGATTCCTTCTCTGACGATTTTCGCAAATATTTGTGTTTGTGGTGACGACTATATACATATTATGAATATGTTAAGTAGTGTTTTTGCCAACATAACAATTATGTAAAAAATAAAAATAATTGTAAAACATGAGCAACGAAAAAATATAGAATCATGTCCAAAAATAAAAAAGGAAACTAGATACTTTTAAAAAATAATTGTAATTTTAATACAAATAATATATTTCCGTACACTACATTATTAAAATTAAATGTAGGATTTAGTACATAATAAATATGAGTAACATAATTATGTGTATTTGTTTCTATATATACAACTGTAAGCGATAGAGCGGTGATACAGTATGACGGTAGGACCACCGAGAACAGATTTTGCGCCGTTGCCATTCGAACATCATGGCCTGTATATTAGAGAAGGCTGTGGGTGAACACCAAGAAAGCCTAGTAGTCGCTTTACCAGAAATTAAAATAAATTGGTATTGTGTTTTATTAAATATAATACAATTTTAAATACTTAGTGAAACGTGAAGGTTCACTATGAAATGTATTGAGATAATAATCAATAAATAATTTTATTCAGTGTCATAACATAAGTATTACCAAATTTGCCGATATTACTCGTATATCTAATATTTATTTAGATATTTTGACATTTCGTCGTTAATTTCATAATGTCAATAGCGTGGTTAAATGTTATACAGGAATCTATTAGTAAATGTATCTACAGCAACAGCAGAACTCGAAAATTAAAAAGCTTAACACCGTAGGTCTCGTTTTTCTATATCTCGTCCTTTTATAAGACACCGATTTTATACTATAATGTACTATCAGTGGCGTAACTAAGAGTTCGGAGGCCCGCCCGCAATTGTTTTTTGGGCGTTTTTTCGAGTTCTGAATGAATATTTATGGTTCACCGAACATAATTGAACAGGGTAGAGTTATCCTAAGAATACGCCATGATAGCGTAGCGACAAATAACATATCGTTTCCCTAAAAACGAGGAATTTGATAGGAGGAATATAAGGGGTATTTTTCGCTATGTTATCATCGAAGCATTCCATGGCGACTAAATGTCATAGCGCCCAAATTTCAAACGTCTAAATTTCACGGCGCCCAAGTTTTACAGCGTCTAAATGATGCCCTCCCCCCAACAATTGTCACAGCGGCTTTTATTTCGGCCACTACCAGTGGTGTTGGTAATACAGCAAACTGTAAATATGTCAACATTTATTTTGAATTATACAACAGATGGCAAGTTTGTTGTGTAGTTAATACAGTGCCACAGTGCCTATAAATAGGTACTATAGTTGTTAACAGTAGTTAACCAAATAAATACTGTACAATATTTTACGGACACATAACGGGTTTCCAATGTAAATGAAGAATGTGCATTAAAAGACAAATATTTTTCAATATATAAAAATAATGTAAATAACACAAATATGAGTTAGCTACTATCAGTTTCATAAAATTTTACAAATATAAAAGTATTTGTAGTAAGTGTATTTAAATATATGAAAAGAAAATTGAAAATTTGCATGTTTATATTTTTAATTTGGTATGGATTAAAAAGAAAACGTTTTATATAAAAAATAATTACTCTACATTCATACAGGTGGCCAGAAAGAAAGTTTACAACTTTATTATTGAATTATTAAAAGTAATATATACAGGATGACACTGAAAAACGGGCTACTCAAAATATCTTTTTTATTTATAATTATTTTTTAATTCTGTTTACATATTTGTAAACTAGATTTAGGGGCTCACAAATCATGGTATTTGACACGATGGTAGCACTTCTGGTTTAAGCGAAAGTGACATTAACTTTCATATTTAAAATTAAGATATCTAGTGGGCTCCATATTATTTTCATTTGCGCACCAATTTAAACTTCTTTTAATAATTTGGCCAATAGTATGGTGTATTCCAGTTTCTATCCGCAACATAAAGTTTGGGGTAGTGCGGAGACACTTTAACATTATTTTTATGTACCTAGTTTGATATTTCTAGAGACTGTTTATGTAACGAAGTCCCCATATTTCAGCACCGTAAAGTACCCTTAACAGCTGATTGAAGCAATACCTTTTCTTCATTCCATATTTGAAATCTCCCCCTCGATAGAACCCTATTCACTGTCGAGGTAGCCAGCCTAGCTTTTTTTGTCTAAATGTATTGCGTTTTCATAGAATTTTCCTGAGGATGAGAAAATGATACCTAAATAACAAGTTGTACACTACTTCAATTTCAGAATTGTTATATTTGAATGGAGGTAATGATGGTTTTCTGTCACAAAAAAAGGGTAAAACTTCTGTTTTTGATATATTTACATTTAAATCACTTATATTGAAATATTGTGCCAAAATATTTAGTTTCTGTTGTAATGAAATAAGAGTGTCACTTAACAAAACGATATAATAGGCATACACCAACATTAACAGGAAATAAATATGTTAAATTAATATTTCTGATTTATGTGTGTATACAAAATGATCATATTTTGATTTTGGATTTAAATGTAAGTGAATTGTATTTCCACCAATAAGGTTATTATATTAAGTTAATAATTTAAGTAGGTGTTGGTGAAAATAATTATACATCAATGAAAAAAAAATCGGTGATGTTTATTAACGGGTAGCTTCTATTAAATTTAATCGACCTTGCATTTTAATATCCAAGATCCAAATGTACGTACTTGTATATAACATTTTTTCCAATATTTGGTCACATGTATTTTTTAAAATTATCTAGAACGGCTTCATCATATAAAAATATAAATAAGTGTATGAAATTAAAATTAAATATGGTAATAAGAATAATTTGTCATTCAAATTGACACCAAAGTTTTTTCAATTTTTCATTTTATCTCTCCTCTCGTCGTTCTTAATATCAGCTGAATATGATCAAAGCTGTTGCATAGTCCATAAATTAAAAAATATGATGTGGCTTTTATTATGACAAATGTCATAATTTTTCATTCAAAATTTAATTTTTTGGTATTGTAGATTCCTTTTCTCGGCAACTGAATTCCACACTCCTGATAACAAATAAATCACAAGTAATAAGAAAATCATGAAATTTTGAATGAAAAAATATGGCATTATTTGTCAGTTATGGACGTAATTAATATGTCATTTTGACTTGGGCCCCCATATCTGATTGCCAAGGTCAGCAAAGTCACGTGACTGCTCGCGCTCTATACATAAAATTTCTTGCAAAAGATCCTATATTTCCAGTAAAATTATTTTATAGACAAACTATGCAAATTGCGCTTGACACTGACAAGTTCTTCTTTAGCTTTTTCTATTCGTTAGGGGTCGCTACTTTTTATTTTCTTCTCCCACTCATTTCTGTCTTGCGTGTCGTCCTCATTCAGTTACTTTTCGCTCAAGTCTTCTGCAATACAGTCCTTCCATGTTATCTTTGGTCTTCCTCTGTTTCTTCTATCTTCTACTACTAAGCTACTTATTCGTCTTTAAATATATTTTTCTTCTCTCCTCATGATATGTTCTAACCAATGTAATCTTCTCTCCTGTAACTTTTTAGATACTTCTATCACTCGAGCCATTACCCTTATCATTTAATTCGTTACCATGTCTTTCCAACATCTATCTCAATATCCTCATCTCTGCCACATTTTCGTTTCATTGATATTGACATCTGTCAATTTGAATTATCTGAATATATTAGTAGTTTCCATGGTTAGCATAGCTTGCTTATTTATGAAATTTAATATCTTTATAATTCTTTAACTCTATATCTATTCAATATGAAGTATAAAATGCAATCACATCGTATAGAGAATAACATACTCATTAAAATATAATAAAATTAAATGTCAATAAATCATATTTAACTGCTATTTTTCAAGAAAAACTGTTGAAAGCTTCAAATTAGGGTACTTTCGGTTAACCAATCGTATCCAAAATCTAATCAACTCTTCACATGGACGTACGAAAGAGGACTATGAAAGAATTAAAATTTTTGGAATTGTAGTATTGGAGATATGCGACCCGGAACAAGCGTCATAAACACACATATATACACAAACACACACACACGCATACAGACATCATCGTATTCTAAGGTCTCTAAAACGTACTTATTCATTAAAAACTCACCATCGAATTTTTTGACCAAAAACAATAAGAATAAATTGTAAAATATATTTTCCTGAAGTATACTCTATAACAGAAATTTAGTACGAGTTTCTTATTCGTAGCGTGGTAATCTGGAAATTGTTCACACGTGGCTCGTACAGAATGGTGATGTTTGGAGTGGAAGTTTCCGGCGAAGTACTTCATATATGCGAGAAATCTCTTCAGAATGCACTTTCTTTAATCAGAATTAAAATTCGTGGGAGCTATTTTCTAATTGTCTAAATTAAGGTAGAAAAACGAAGAATGTTTTATATTGAATGTAAATTGGTATAATATTTTCAAAACTATTTAAACACCAGCTTGGAATATCTTTAAACGTATTTCAAAATTGAGGCACGTTTTTGCGGGATTTGATTAGAGGCTAAAATAAATAAAAACTTAGGAGTAAGAAAATTTCTGTTTGTCTTTTGTTACGAAGTGATCAAAAACAAATATTTAAACTTTATTAAAAATGAATAATATTAAAAAACATGATATTTTCTACATCTGTTGTCACAAAATGTACTCAAATAGGTTGCCTTCTACTTGAAGGCAAACGTTCGCACAGTTTATCATGGAAGCATGAACGCTCTATATAGCATATTTTCATACGTAATATAACAAGTGATATATGATTATCATCGATGATATTCTCGAGTGAAACCGAGCTGCAGATTTCACGAGTCCGAAGGACGAGTTGAAATGTGCTGCTTCGGTTTCACGAGCAATATCTTCGATTATTAATCATATCACGAGCTTATATTTAATGAGAGAATATAATGAATTTTTGCAATCTAACCTAACCTAACTTTTGATATACATATTCATATTGTATTAAAACATGATACTTACGAGTTTTATTTAATATTTCTGAGTTTGAATTATTGTTATTATTTATTTTTATACTCAAAATTAACTGTCAATGTCATAAATAAGGAAAACAAATCCCTTAGTAACGACTATAAATACGGTATTTATTTCTTTGTTTTTTATCATCGCTGTGATAAACGCGTAGCTAGGGAGATTCTGAATGTTGATTGGCGGAAAACATGTCACGTGTCTAAGGAATTATATTCTCATATTAATATCACAGCAATGTGAATACGAGCTATGACATTTTCAGGATCTGGTGATCTAGCAGGCCTATGGGTCTATCTAATTTCTAACAATCAACTTATCAGGGATATTTTGATTCAGAAAATTTCTCACTTGTATTCTATAATATGCCGTTGCACCATCATATTAGCACGAACAATTTCTATCTAGTTGCTATTAGAAACTTATCAATCAGTGGTAGTGGTAAATTTTCATTTCAAATTTAAAGTTGCAAGGCAGAATTAATTTGGTTTTATAGAATGCGTGGACCATGCTCATTCATATTTGTTGATAATAATTATGTATTTGTAGTGTAAAGATAGAACATTCTGGAACTTTCATTTATTTGTTTGTATTGTAAATATTAGTTTTGTTCCAACATGCAATCCAATCAGTACGCAACTATCAGATGCATGCGCGGTTCTGTACTGATTTGATTGTATGTTGGAACAAACCTATTGTAACCACCAATAAACAAAATATAAAACCACCATTAGTGAATTCCCTACAATATACGGTGGTTTATCGAGATTGTCCTGGCCATCGATCCCAGATTCATCATAATTTCTGGTTCTGACGAGCTGGGTGCAACAAACCAATTACAATATTATTTAATAATAGAGCACAATTATTTAATAACCAACATTTTGGATTTACATTTTTATAAATAATTTGATAACGAAGTGCAATTAATTTTTGCTTTGTTTTAGCCCCCTGAAACAAATTCCACAGGCACGAGCGTCATTGTTGAGTTACCTGTATTATGATTATCTTAAGAATTAAAAACAAGAAAGCAATTGAGGAACCTCTGGCAAAAATAACCATAGTCCGAGTTTTGAGTTATATACGACTTCACGACATCTACTTTCAAGGATGTCTGTTTGGTAAAACTGCTTCTCTCAAAAAGTATTTAAGTTTCTTAGTTGAAAGTTAATACGATTTAAAATTTCAAAGTTTTTACGAAACAACAATAGTCCTAGAGATATTTAGCAAAAACAGAGTTAATCCCGGTGTATTGGTTGTTTTTCAAGTTAGCATGTAGACTAATTTTATTTAATAATTAATTTACGTATTTACAAATTATCAGTTGTTATAGGAAGAACTTTTTTTGCTTGACTTGACACACTTACTTCTGTCATTTACACTTTTAATTAATAATATTTTAATCAAACACGTAAACATACAACTTGGAAATATCACATAGGCAAGACAAACATAGTATTATACTCAATAAAACAAGACCTAGCAAATATATGCAACGGGAATCAGGAATTATTTAATTACATTAAGGCCCGGTATTTTCATCTCTGATTAAACTGTCTGGTTCCTGTCAATTAAAATAAATATTGCATTGAAATTAATGCATATAAGGATACAACTTACAAAATTACAAATGTGTCAATTTTTCAATGCGACATTTTTCGTATAACTGACAGTTAACATAGTTTAACCAGAGATAATTATACCGGATCCAAATTTTCTGAATAATCTGACATTAATATACACAAATATCATTAATATTAACATTAAACTAGATATAATTTGTGTTCACGAAACAATTTTTTGAGGTTCTTCCTTTTTAGTAATTAAAAAGATTTTAATTTTTTGTAGTATACAATTTATCTTCCTATACACCTTAAATTATCTGCATAAAAGTATTCAGAGTGCTTACTATTATTAGCGGCTGAAAATTAATAAAAATTGATAGGATTTTGGGCGCGTTTGTTTATTTAGGATTATAATTGAATAAAACAAAGAATTTTTTTGAAGAGAACGACAGCGTAGGAAAGCATAGGAAAAATGAGAAATTATATAGGAAATTGGAAACGAGGTTTACATGATGAATGCTAGGATGTGACTCCAACAGATGCGAAATGCATGAGAATAAAGAACCATCACAAGTGATAACGTATGAAAAACAGATGCCCAAAAAAGCACTTGAGATAGGACAATCCAGGAACTGAGATATAAAGAAAAGTTAGATTTTTAAGGTAGGATTAAAGGCTAAATCATATATACATGCAGAAATTGTTCATTGCATTGTTTAAAATATATTACAAGAAAATATTTACGATAAAGGAACACAATACACGAGTAAAACATATTTACAAATTTTTATTTATTGATTTGGGTTCGTCAACATGTATTGGTTTTTTGTATTCGGTACAGTTATATTACATTGTTAAAGGTTCTGTTTTGTTAATTACATAGTAATAGTATGTTACAAAATCTATTAAATTTGATAGTAAATATGGATATATTTGAAGAATGCTATTTTTTTCTTATTGGATACTCTTCGCATTTACAAATTTAATTTGTGTGTGTCTGTGTGTGTTTGGAAATCTGTCATGGTTCTACGGTTCTTCGTTCTGAATCATCTATAACAGACTTCGGATTCATTTAAGCTCTGCAATATGTGTCCATCAATTCACCTCTAAGAACTAAGAATTGAGTTCGCTGCTCAGCTGAAAACGTACATAGGGCATAAAATAAGGAAACTTAAAAATGTTAAAAAAGCTACATTAAGGATAAATATTAATTTAGCCTCGTGTGTTTGATTTAGAATTTTTTCGTATGTATAAATTTCAATCGACAATACATATTTGCAAATACAAATTCGATTCTAATCTATACGTATAACCCTAAAATGTGCGTATGCTAAAAAATCGTTATTTGATCTTTGTGCCTTGTTTACTATCTATTATAGTCGGAATTTCTATTATACCTACAAAAATAATAATTTTTCTCTTTTTCTCAAAAATTGTAAAAAGTTAGTATTTTATTTACATAACAAAATTGGTTCTCACATTGTACCTTGTGGTTCAACAGATAAGAAGGTAAATATGCCAAGTGACAACAGGGGAACAAGGATGTAGGTAAACAGAGAAAGATGACACGTTTCGTTCGTAGAAGTTTGTTTCGTTGTTGACTGAGATAAGATTTCAAACTTTTAAAAATTAATATACTATGAATACGTCCTACTAGCATAACAGTTTTCCAAAGCATTGTGTATGTAATTTTTAAAATACGATACATTCCCATGACTTTCATAGCACTATAGAATTTCCAGTTTTAATATAGCATCGAATTTAATGGCACAGAATTGACCCCTGTGGCGCACTCTCCACGCCAGCAATGAGTGCCCGTGAGGTGACTCCTGGTAAGCGCCCGCACGGTACAAATATTCCATCATTACCGATATCTATGTACGAAGCAGATTGGCACACCCAGCAATGGGTAATATGCCGTGATGATATATTTATTTATTTATTTATTTATTTGAAAATAAATTCGGGGATTTCTGTTATTCATACTTGATAATTAATTATTACCATCCAATTTCTGCATCCATATCTTCGAATATTTAATACCTAAACAAGAGGAAGTAGGATCTCCACGTTATTATTTTCTATACAGCGTGTTGACCGCTACAACGCAACATAGGACTTTACCATGTAAATTCATATTTTCGTAATTTACTGCTTCCCTAATAATTTTAGGCAAAAATGTTTCAAATACAAGATGTAGAGCTTGAATTCTGAATGTGGATCAATAATCAAAAATAATTTTACTTGCTTCATCACCACAGAAATATGGTATGAAAATTTCGAAAATCACCCCAAAAATAGCGATAGCTTTGGAATTGAAATAGATAAATTAACAAACATTTGACGTTTACCTGACAAGTTAGGTTAATATATTTTTATTTGGTATTATTTATAATATCTGTTCAAGTTAGCAATTATCTATTAATTTAAATAAATATTTTTTCATTTTAACAGAAATTACAAATAATAATAAAAATAAATTTAGCCAGCTTGACAGATAAATTGCTAATACTTGTTCATTTTTGGTTTCAATTCCATGGCTATCGCTATTTTTGGGGTGATTTTCGACATTTTAATATTTAATTTCTGCCGTTATAGAGCATGCGAAATTAATTTTGTATATTGATTCTGATGTAGAATTTATTTGAAGCTTTTTACTTTCCGTCACCTCTAGGTAAGGAAGGTAGTCTTTGGTCAAAAAATTCGATGGTGAGTTCTCATTGAATAAGCACGTTTTATGGTCTTTACAATACGATTTTACTATTTTTACGATAATGTCTGTATGTATGTGTGCATGTGTGTGTGTTCGTGTGGGTGTGACCGCGATTTCGGTCGCGATATCTCCAATACTAGAATTCCAAAAATTAAAATTCTTGCGTATTCCTCTTCCTTACAACCATATGCAGACTTGATTAGATTTTGGTTATAATTGGTCAACCGGAAGTATCCTCATTTGAAGATTTTAACAGTTTTTCTTGAAAAACTAAGTTAAATATTATTATAACTTATGTCATTATCAATAAAAAGTAAATAAATGAAAGAATAAGGGAAATAACTCTAGTGTTAGATATTTCTAGAAAGATATAAGAGATACGATTACATTAGTTTGAACATGACATGAGTAGAGATGAATATATTGAAAGAAGAATGAATAGCTAAGTAATAGAAGGTAGAAGAAACATAGGAAGACCAAATATAAGGTGAAAGGACTGTATTGCGGAAGACTTCAAAGAAAAGAAACTGAATGAGGACGACACGCAAAACAAAAGTGAGTGAAAGAAGAAAATAAAAAATAGCGACCCCCTACCGAATGGGAAAAACTAAAGAAGAAGAAGAAGATGTCAGTGTTGAGTGCAATCTGCATAGTTTGTTTATGAAATAATTTTACTGGAAATATAGCATCTTTTGCAAGAAAATTTATATATAGGGCAAGTGCAGTGACGTGACTTTGCTGACTTTGGCAAGCAAATATGGGGACCCGTATCAAAATAACAGGTATTAATTACATCCATAATTGACAAGTGTCGTAATTTTTATTCAAAATTTCATGATTTTCTTATTTCATGTGGTTTATTTGTTATCCAGAGCGTGGAATTCAGTTGCTGAAAAAAGGAATCATAAAATACCAAAAAAAAATATTTTTAAATGAATAATTATGACATTTGTCAGTTATGGACATAATTAATAGCTGTCATTCTGATACGGGCCCCCATATCTGCTAGCCAAGGTCAGAAAGTCACGTGACTGCTCGTGCCCTATATATAAATTTACAATAGATCCTATATTTTCAGTAAAATTATTTTATAGACAAACATATGAAATATTATTTACACATATAATGTTATTATAAATATTACAGAATATTCTATTATCTATACGAATTGATTGCATTTCATATTTCATATTCGATGAATATAGAGTTAAAGAATTATAAAGAAATTAAATTTTATAAATCAGCCACCTATGCTATAATCATGGAAACAGCTACTATATTAAGAAAATTCTAACTAAAAAGAAAATGAATGTGGTAGAGATGAGGATGTTGAGATAGATGTTGGGGAAGACACGGAAAGTTACGCTAACGAATGAATGAATAAGGGAAATAACTCGACTATTAGAAGTTTCTAGAAAGATACATGGAAGACGATTACATTGGTTTAAACATGTCATGACGAGAGATAAAGAATATATTGGAACAAGAATGAATAGCTTAGTAATAGAAAGTGGAAGAAACAGAGGAAGACCAAAGATAAGATGGAAGGACTGTATTGCCGAAGACTTGAGAGAAAAGCAACCGAATGAGGACGACCCGAAAACAGAAATGACGGGAGGAAGAAAATAAAAAATAGCGACTCCTAACGAATGGGAAAAGCTAAAGAAGAAGAAGATAACAGTGTCAAGTGCCATTTGCATAGTTTGTTTATGAAATAATTTTACTGGAAATTTAGAATCTTTTGTAAGAAAATTTATGTATGGAATTTGTACATAATACACAAGATTGACGGAAGGTATTGTGCTGGCCACATCAGATTTTTTAACCTGAAATAATTAGAGAAGCAGGAAATTACGAAACTATGATTTTACATGTTAAAGTCCAATGCCCCAGTGTCGCGTTTCGCGGTCAACACCTTGTATGTAGATTTCACTACGCTATTTATATGAGAATATAATTCCTTAGTCACGTGACATGTTTTCCGCCAATCAACATTCAGAATCTCCCTAGCTACAAGATTATCACAGCGATGATAAAAAACAAAGAAATAAACACCGTATTTATAGTCGTTACTAAGGGATTTGTTTTCTTTATTTATGACATTGACAGTTAATTTTGAGTATAAAAATAAATAATAACAATAATTCAAACTCCGAAATATTAAATAAAACTCGTAAGTACCATGTTTTAATATAGTATGAATATGTATATCAAAAGTTAGGTTAGGTTATATTGCAAAAATTCATTATATTCTCTCATTAAATATAAGCTCGTGATATGATTAATAATCGAAGATATTGCTCGTGAAACCGAAGCAGCACATTTCAACTCGTCCTTCGGACTCGTGAAATCTGCAGCTCGGTTTCACTCGAGAATATCATCGATGATAATCATATCACTTGTTATATTACGTATGAGAATATAATTCCTTAGTCACGTGACATGTTTTCCGCCAATCAACATTCAGAATCTCCCTAGCTACGCGTTTATCACAGCGATGATAAAAAACAAGGAAATAAACACCGTATTTATAGTCGTTACTAAGGGATTTGTTTTCTTTATTTATGACATTGACAGTTAATTTTGAGTATAAAAATAAATAATAACAATAATTCAAACTCCGAAATATTAAATAAAACTCGTAAGTACCATGTTTTAATACAATATGAATATTTATATCAAAAGTTAGGTTAGGTTAGATTGCAAAAATTTATTATATTGCTCGTGAAACCGAAGCAGCACATTTCAACTCGTCCTTCGGACTCGTGAAATCTGCAGCTCGGTTTCACTCGAGAATATCATCGATGATAATCATATCACTTGTTATATTACGTATGAATATTTAATCAGAGGTTTAACAGTATCCGTGTATAAGGATTTTTTTTTATTGCATTATTTTAATATTGAGTATGAGTCTATAGTATGCTTTGGTTTCCCGTTTCCATTAGAGATTTTTTTTTACATAACGATTTTTTTTATTAAAACATTTTTGATAGATATATTTTTTTTAAACAGGATTATATATTTTCTATTTGCTTATTTGGTAGAAAATTTAATTCTGAATTCAGTGATAATATTTTCATATTTTCACATATCGATTTGAGAAAAATTTATATAAAAATTTATATTAATTTTATTTAAATATGACTATTATTAGAGTACTATGAATGAAACAAATATATACTTTTTTTTACGTACGAGTAATTAAAGTATCATGAATCAATTTAACTTTTAATTTAAAAAATATGATCCGTTTAAATGTAATTTATATTCGTATTATATATTAAAGTTAAATAAATAAATAAATAAATAAACTAAATATATCATTACGGCATATTACCCATTGCTGGCTGTGCCAATCTTTGTACACAGATTTCGGTTATGATGACATATTTGTACCATACGGGCGTTTACTAGGCATTACGTCTTGGGAACCCATTGGTGGCGCAGAAAATGCACCGCAGGGGTCAATTTTTCTCTTTTTTGTCGACCTGTATAAAACCCGGTTCTCCAGGTTCGCGAACAGACACTCAGGCACTTTTATAAAAAAATTAACTAAAGGGTAGGTATATAACCACTTTCACTTTTAAAAAAAGGCAATTACTATAGCAAAATGTCAAAAGTATACAGTATGTCCCATTTAGAGTGCTACCATTGGGATCTCGAGGACTATAATGCCTAGTGCACACGGAGAAACTTTTAGTAAAGTTTCCAGAAACTTGTTTCCGGAAGAAGAAGAAGTTTTGGAGAAACTTTTGCATCTACGTACTGTGTGTTCACACGAGAAAAATAAAAGTTTCCTCAAAACTGGTAATTTTTCTCTAAATCTATAGGCTCTTGGAGAATTATTTTTTCGAAAGAGAACAAGAAGTACACAAAATTACATGTAGGAATTAAATTTAACTAAAAGTTAATGGAGAAATAAACTAAACTATATGTGCTTATAACTAAGAATTCTAACAGAACTAAATTTATGAAGTAAACTAAACTACATAAGATTTCTGAATAAACTACACTGAAATAAACCAATTTTTATAAACAAGAATTATTGTAATCGACGCCAAAAATCAAAGTTTTTGTGATCCTAACCACTTTTTCTTTACAAGTGTCATAATAGATGAGAAGTTAGGTGCACGTCAAAAAGTTTCCACAAAACCTCTCAAGTTTTAACGGCGCCGTTAACTTTCCGGAAACTTTTCATACTTCTTCTTCTTGGGAAACAAATTTTCGGAAACTTAGATAAAAATTTCTCCGTGTGCACTAGGCATAAGAGATACAATGTCGGTTAAATGAAATTTTATTGCATAACGGCGTTGTATCTTGGAAATTTACGGATACAAAAATATTTTGTACGCCACTGGTTAGGCAATAAAAATATCTAATTTCTTTATTTGAAACATTTTTCTGGATTACTAATAGTTTAGATGTTATTTGAAAAAGAAAAAATCAACAAAACTCTTTTTTCGTCTTTATCTAGTGCCCTATGAAATTTTTTGGAAAAAACGAGAGCAAATCTGAGATGGTCTCGCATAGGTGCACAAAAAGTTCCATTGTATCTCTTATAGTTCTCGAGATCTCAATGGTGGCAACTGTAACGGGACAAACTGTATTTTCTATTATTATACCATGTGCATTGAAGATATGGTAAATGCTAAATGGTTTTTATTTTATTAACGCGTGTAAACCAATCTTCTTTTTTAAAACATAAGTTTTCTATGAAATTTAATAAAACTCGTAGATTCTGTCAACTTACTTTTAATTTCCTTATTCATGTTTTGAAACTCGGTTGTTTTCCATCTTGTTAACTGTACGTAAATTTTTTATATAGTGTTATAGTTAAAATAGTATATCAACTTGTACATACGTTAACTGATTGACGTGTGGTAAGGTGTAATGAATGTATAAAAATAAATATTCTTAATATCCTCGTAAAATCAATATATGATTTTTTTATTTATCTTAACTGTCTGTATTGCGGTAAATGCACCCTCATTAAAGTGAAAGATACAAAATATTATGAATCAGCAAATTCATGTTACATTATGGAGTATAAAAATAGAGTTAATAAGCCTTTTAATGTCAGCGTATGTTTCGTAACGAATCCTACTAAACTAAAAGATAACAAGGATATAGATAGACATATTATTTTTTATTTTGTCGATTTAACGACATTTAAAATTGATTTAAGTCAACGATGACAACAAGCGGGGGTTATAAGGTCCGCATTATGTGGCATGATGTCTGAAGCCGGAGTGATTCGCGGATTTGCTATTTCTGCGAATTTAGCACAAACTCACTCCGATCCATTGCATCATTAAAACTTCGCAATTTGTCAAGGAGAATACATCACTTTTCACAGTGAAATTTTCAGCCTATAATAACTGTATTCAGCAAGTGTCCCGAAAACGGGCTCAATATAACATTTATTTACAGACATAAAATTTGTTTTGCAAGTTAATAATATAATATAAATAAATTAATCATGTATTTTGTATAATAATAAGTGATATTTTCTTATTTTAAATGTAAAACCAAAACCCCATATATTTTTCAATATTTCGATTATTAATCGAGGTCCGTTAAATAATAACAAATTAATAGACTACCTTTGGCAATAAGAATATTTATCCTTAAAAAGAAAACAAATGTAAATGTTTCTATAATATGTTATAGTTTTGTTAGAGAAACAACGAGCTATTGATTGTTTCACAACTACTTAAAAGAATATTTTTTATGTTAACTTTACTCTTTACAAGTTGTGTCCTGCAAAAGTTTCTAATAAATTCAGAAAATAAACAATAAAAAAAAATTACTTGTCTCAAACAAGTAACATGTTATTTGAAATCAGAATTACATGTACAAGGAGAATATTTAAAAATTTATAGCTGCGTAATGTGAAAAATATCATATTACGGCTGAGTCTGTCCAAAACAGTCTTGTACCAAACAAAAGGTTAACATTGTAGACACCATTTATACGCACAGGTTCCACAAAATATGTTAATACTCAGTTCCGAAGTTAGTATTAATAAATATTTTTCTCTGAAGCTCCGCTGATAGTGTTTTTACAGTCCAACGCTAAATGCTAACGTAACAGTCTTATAAAGTATTTCCTCTCCTGACCACCCAAACTGTCCACGCAACATGCGCACCCAAATTGCCCACGGAATCTGCCCACTCAAACTACCCAAGCAACTTGCCTACCCAAACTGCCCAAGCACCTTGCCTACCCAAACTGCCCAAGCACCTTGCTTACCCACACTGCCCACGCAACCTACCCACCCAGCCTGCCCACGCAATCTGCTCACCCAAACTGCCTCCGCAACCTGCCCACCCAAACTGTCCACGTAACGTGCCCACCCAAACTGCACACGCGTGTGTAATATTTCTGAACCCCTCAGTGTAATCTTTAATAATTCTTTCGCGACTGGTACATTTCCAACTTACTTTAAAAACTTAATAGTTACTCCTGTATTTAAAAATGGTGATCGTGCTCTTGTGGAGAACTACAGACTTAATCTTTATTGTGCGTCTTTTCCAAAAAATATTTGAAAAACTAATATATTGTAACGTAACCCCCGCGGCCGCCGCCGCCGCGCTACCAGGCGCCTCAGTGTCTGGCCGCCACTCACTCGTTAGGACTGGACGGCAGTAATCTATTGTGTGATGTTGTTTACCTCTAGATGTTCCCTAGTAGCTTCCAGAAAAGCCTGGAAATAATCTAGCCAGGTATATATAACCCACCGCCAAAGCCAGGGGACACACTCTGTATTATACAAGCAACGAGTGCAGAAGTCTAATATAAATAAGTGTAGTGAATAGTTGGTGATATAAAGAACAGTCGACAAGTGAACATAAATAAATGTGATTAGGGACATAAACAGTAGTGTTAATTGTTTAAATAAATAATCTTAGTGTTTAATTGTCTTATAATAATCTTAGTCTTTAAATTAGTGTTAATATTTGTTCATCATAGTGTTAGTTACTTTTATAATCTTTTAATTATATTTCTAATATTTATTTACCGCTTAATAAACGTATTCTTTTAGTTAATAATAATTGTCTATGTTTTACACTTCACCCATATAAATAAAAACGTTACAATTGGTGTCAGGTGTGGGGTTGTTAATAAACTGTGAAGTGTAAATAAAAATAAATAAAATGCCTAAACTATTAAAATTAAGTGAATTAAAAGTAAGTGATCTCAAGAGAGAACTGGAAGAACGAGAATTAGATACGACAGGACTGAAAAGCGTTCTACAATCTCGTCTGCGGGAAGCATTAACCGATGCTGGTGAAAATCCTGAAGATTACCTATTCGAAATTCCGGGTGACGTATCCGATATTAGTAAACAGATAGAACAAACTTCTAGTAAATTAAAAGAAGAATTAAAACTGGAAATAGCAGAAAGTTCTAGAACATTGGAACAAACTTTAGAACAAAAATTAGAGGAAAGTTCTAGAAAATCAGAAGAAAGTTCTAGAACATTAGAAGAAAAATTAATAGAAAGTTCTAGAAAAGCCGAAGAAAATGCTCGAACATTAAAAGAAAAATTAGAAGAAAATTCTAGAAGTTTAGAAGAAAAATTAGAGGAGAATTGTAGAAAAACCGAAGAAGACCTAAAGAATTTAAAAGAGGAGTATGACAAGAAGATTGAAGAAATACAACAAAAATTCACTAAAATTACATCGTCGTCAATTCCGAATTCTGGTGTGGCTGAGCCAAGTCTAATAGAAGGAAGAAAAGTAGTAAAACCTGATACAACTTCAAAAATGCACATAAAAACACCGGAATTTGATGGGAAGTCTTCGTGGCCAAATTATTTAAAACAATTTGAAGCGGCCGCAAAAGCAAATAATTGGACGTCCGAGGAGAAGGCTACGGCGTTGACTGTCTCGTTGCGTGGAGAAGCCATCGATATCTTACAAACGCTGAAGGAAGAAGAACAAGAGGACTACGACCAGCTAGTCAAGCGATTGGATATGCGGTATGGAAATGCGCATTTGGAGCAGGTGTACCAGACGCAACTGAGGAACCGGTATCAGAGTTCAAAAGAAAGCCTTCAAGAATTTGAAGTTGACGTAGCTCGTTTGGTTCATCTCGCACATCCTACGGCTCCTGACAGCGTTTTGGAGTGCTTGGCCACTCAATCATTCATTTACGGGGTTCGAGACAGCGAAACTCAACAAGCACTGCGATTGGCCCGTCCTAAAACTCTAATTGACGCACTCTCATATGCATTAGAGCATGAAGCTGCCAAACAAGCTTCACGTAACCAATCACGAGTGCGAAATATCGATGCTGAGAGAAAGGAAAACTCTGAAGATCTGGAAGAGACAATGCGAAGAATTGCAAGTGAAGTGTTTACCGGAAGAAAGAAACTTCGCTGTTGGAATTGCGGTGAACTGGGCCATCCGCAGAGACTGCAGAAAAATGCAAAAGAAGACGGAATCTGCAAAGGAAGAAAAGGAGTCGGAAAACTAAATCGGGTTGATGCGAAGGGGCAACTGTCGACCCGTAATCTAGTAGCTCCACAATCCATCAGTTATGTCGCATCTCTTCATCATAAAGCCAATAGCATCTATGTGGATGGCTCTATTAACGGAAGGCCAATGAAAATGCTACTGGATACGGGTGCGACAAAAACTATAATTAGACCCGACTTTATAAGAAAAACTGGCAAGACGCATCTTCAACCAACTAAGTGGCGATTACGCACAGCGACAGGAGAACAAGCTACCGCATTAGGAGAAGTAGATATCACCATCTCTATTGGAAACACCTCCTTTAAACATCGTGCGCTGGTAGCTGAAGTTGAAGATGAATTAATACTCGGAATGGACGCAATGACAAAGTATGGTTTTAAACTTGACCTGAAGAAGGGCGTGATGATGGTCAATGAAGAAGAACTCGTATTAAATCCACGAGATGACAAAGCTGTGCGCGTACTAATGGCCGAGGACGTTACTCTCCCAGAACGAAGTGAAACTATCCTGGAAGCACATTTAGATAGTAGTTTCTGTGAGGGAAGTATCGTTATGCTAGAGCCCAAGAATGATGATGCCAAAACCGGCACTGGAGTTGTTGTCGGAAAATCACTGGTCAAAGCCAGCCAGGTAATACCAGTTCGGATAATGAACGTAAATTTTTATCCTGTTGTTCTGAAGAGAGGAACAATTGTAGGAGAATGCATGGCAGTATCCTCGATTATTCGAACTGTAAAGGCCAAAGGGAACACATCTCAGAAAGTTCCGGACTCGTTAATCAATCAATTGACAACATCATTTGAAGAATTGACCGCCGACCAGAGAACAAAGGCAAAGAATCTAATTGGAAATTTTAAAGATGTGTTCCAATTTGATGAGAAAACCAAAGGGAGAACTAATGTAGTTCACCATAAAATAGACACCGGAGACGCAAGACCCATCCGTCAACCAGCAAGAAGACTACCACTGGCGAAGCGTGAAGAAGCAGAAAGAATAATCGAGGACATGAAGATGGAAGGTGTGATTGAACCTTCAAGCAGTCCCTGGGCTTCACCAGTGGTGTTAGTGAAGAAGAAGGATGGCTCTACACGATTTTGCGTCGATTATCGTCAACTTAACAACGTGACGAAGAAGGATAGCTACCCGCTACCTCGAATAGACGACACATTAGATACTTTGGCTGGCTCAAAAATGTTCTCCACTTTGGATCTAAAGAGCGGCTACTGGCAAGTGGATTTGGATCCAAAAGACAAGGAGAAGACAGCCTTTACCATTGGTACAGGACTCTGGCAATTTACCGTAATGCCGTTTGGGCTCTGCAATGCTCCTGCAACGTTTGAACGACTCATGGAAACAGTATTGGCTGGGCTATCTTGGAAAACCTGTTTAGTGTACCTCGACGATATTATTGTGGTAGGTAAGACATTCGAGGACCACATGAAGAATTTGGAAGAGGTTTTCCAGAGATTGAGGAAGGCTAACCTGAAACTTAGCCCGAAGAAGTGTCACCTGTTTCAAAGAGAAGTTCATTACCTTGGACACGTGGTTTCCGGTAAGGGTATTGCAGTTGACCAGGAGAAGATAAAGGCTGTGAGAGACTGGCCAGCACCTAGGGACAAACACGAACTCAGAAGTTTCCTTGGTTTGTGTACCTATTATCGACGATATGTACCTGGATTTGCCAACATAGCCAAGCCACTGACAAGGCTTACTGAAGAAGGAAGAAGATTTATCTGGGAAACGGACTGTACAGTTGCATTTAAAGAACTAAAACATGCTTTGACAAGCGCACCCGTCTTGAGTTATCCTTTACCTGAAGGAGAATTCATTCTAGACACAGATGCCAGCAACGTCGGAATTGGTGGCGTTCTTTCCCAGATACAAGATGGGCATGAGAAGGTTATTGCCTACTTTAGTAAGACCTTGTCAAAACCAGAAAGGAATTACTGTGTGACCAGAAAAGAACTCTTGGCAGTCGTGAAATCCGTGGAACATTTCTACAAATATTTGTACGGAAGAAAATTTTTGATTAGAACTGACCATGCTGCATTAAAATGGCTGCTACAATTCAAGAATCCTGAAGGTCAGGTGGCTAGATGGATAGAAAGACTACAGGAATACGATTTCAAAATCGAACACAGGATAGGTACCAGCCATCGTAATGCCGATGCATTGTCCAGAAGGCCTTGCCAAGATGACTGCAAACATTGTAGTCGACTTGAAGAGAAACAGTTTACCGTCGCCAGGACAACAGTAGTCGATGATAGTTGGCAGCCCGATGGACTACGCAAGGACCAAGAAAATGACCCGACTTTGAAAATCTTATTAAAATGGAAAGCAGAAGAATGCAAACCAATATGGGAAGACGTTGCACCACACTCACAGAGTGTAAAAGCGTACTGGGCGCAATGGGACTCCATGGTGATTGAGGATGGCCTGTTGAAGCGTGTGGTAGAGAATGCCGATGGAACTGAGAAGAAAGCTCAGTTGGTCATTCCTAAGAGTAGAATACCAGACGTGTTGAAAGAGATCCATGACGGGTCTGGAGGCCATTTTGGAGTCACCAAAACCCTAGAAAGATTGCGCCAGCGGTTTTACTGGGTTAACTTCACTGAAGATGCTAAAGACTGGTGCAAGAAATGTGTGGTTTGTGCGGGAAGTAACGGCCCTCATAGACGACGAAAAGCTCCAATGCGTCAATACAACGTTGGCAGTCCATTTGAGCGCATTGCGATTGATGTGGCCGGGCCATTCCCAGAAAGTAACGACGGAAATAAATATATCGTGGTTGTGATGGACTACTTCACCAAGTGGGTTGAAGCTTATCCATTACCCAATCAAGAAGCCACCACGGTCGCTGAAACCTTAGTTAAAGAATGTATATGTCGATTCGGGGTACCACGTGAACTTCATTCCGACCAGGGAAGAAATTTCGAGTCTGCCGTTTTCCAAAATATCTGTAAGATATTAGGAATTAATAAAACAAGGACAACTGCATTACATCCGCAGTCCGATGGCATGGTTGAACGAATGAACAGAACGATCAACCGATATTTGTCGAAGGTAGTTTCCAGCCACCAAAGAGACTGGGACAGACATCTCCATCTGTTCCTGATGGCTTATCGTTCATCCGTGCATGAGACAACAGGGCAAACTCCTGCGAACATCTTATTCGGACGTGAGTTGCGTTTACCATGCGACTTAGTGTTCGGCAGCAAACCTGGGGAAGACCTGGCCGGAGAAGATTACGTTACGGGCTTACGGAGAAGAATGGATGACATTCATGAACAAGTCCGTACGAACATTCAAACTGCCAGCGACCGAATGAAAGACCGGTATGACATCAAAGCCGAAAAAGGTGGATATCAACCTGGGGATTTAGTGTGGCTTTACAACCCACAAAGGCGCCGCGGGTTATCACCAAAGCTGCAAAAGAATTGGGAGGGCCCCTATGAGGTAGTCAAAAGAATAAACGACGTGGTATATAGAATTAAGAAACGACCTACCGGGAAGCCGAGGGTGGTACACTTTAATCGGCTAGCCCCTTTTGCTGGAGACAACCACGAAGACCATAATGGAGCAGCAGTTCGTCGGATCATAGCTCAAGAACCGACTTTTGAAGATTTCATGGAGAACTATTCCTTTGGGCGCAAGGCGCGGTACGGCGTGATAAAAGAAGAACATCGAGATCTGTTTACCGTGTCTTCAGATTATTCCCTCGGCCACTGTGTATCAGAAGACTTAAAGATGTCCCGCGGCATAGCCTCAGTCTTTAAGGCGAAATATGGACGACTACAAGAACTGGCCAACCAACGTCCATCTGTTGGGAAAACGCTACGACTGAGAGATAGCAATTCAGACCATCAGCGGTACATCTACTATTTTGTTACAAAACCACGCTCGTACCAGAAGCCGTCGTATCAAAGCCTATGGAACTCGCTGTGCGATTTGAGGGATCATCTACTGGAGAATGACATTTTGAAGCTAGCAGTACCGAAGTTGGGTTGTGGTCTAGACGGTTTGGATTGGAGGATTGTAAGGAACATGTTAGAGATCCTTTTCCGTTTCACCGGCGTTGAAATTCTCGTCTGCAGCTTTAACCCTAACGGACAGAAAGAAGAAGTCGAGCGGACCATCGACTGTCACTTCTTTAAGAACTCGAAATGCACCAAGGGTAGTACATGCAGGTTTCGTCACCACGGACTGTTCCGGGACGAAACAGTCTTAAGGAGGGGGTAGTGTAACGTAACCCCCGCGGCCGCCGCCGCCGCGCTACCAGGCGCCTCAGTGTCTGGCCGCCACTCACTCGTTAGGACTGGACGGCAGTAATCTATTGTGTGATGTTGTTTACCTCTAGATGTTCCCTAGTAGCTTCCAGAAAAGCCTGGAAATAATCTAGCCAGGTATATATAACCCACCGCCAAAGCCAGGGGACACACTCTGTATTATACAAGCAACGAGTGCAGAAGTCTAATATAAATAAGTGTAGTGAATAGTTGGTGATATAAAGAACAGTCGACAAGTGAACATAAATAAATGTGATTAGGGACATAAACAGTAGTGTTAATTGTTTAAATAAATAATCTTAGTGTTTAATTGTCTTATAATAATCTTAGTCTTTAAATTAGTGTTAATATTTGTTCATCATAGTGTTAGTTACTTTTATAATCTTTTAATTATATTTCTAATATTTATTTACCGCTTAATAAACGTATTCTTTTAGTTAATAATAATTGTCTATGTTTTACACTTCACCCATATAAATAAAAACGTTACAATTGGTGTCAGGTGTGGGGTTGTTAATAAACTGTGAAGTGTAAATAAAAATAAATAAAATGCCTAAACTATTAAAATTAAGTGAATTAAAAGTAAGTGATCTCAAGAGAGAACTGGAAGAACGAGAATTAGATAGGACTGAAAAGCGTTCTACAATCTCGTCTGCGGGAAGCATTAACCGATGCTGGTGAAAATCCTGAAGATTACCTATTCGAAATTCCGGGTGACGTATCCGATATTAGTAAACAGATAGAACAAACTTCTAGTAAATTAAAAGAAGAATTAAAACTGGAAATAGCAGAAAGTTCTAGAACATTGGAACAAACTTTAGAACAAAAATTAGAGGAAAGTTCTAGAAAATCAGAAGAAAGTTCTAGAACATTAGAAGAAAAATTAATAGAAAGTTCTAGAAAAGCCGAAGAAAATGCTCGAACATTAAAAGAAAAATTAGAAGAAAATTCTAGAAGTTTAGAAGAAAAATTAGAGGAGAATTGTAGAAAAACCGAAGAAGACCTAAAGAATTTAAAAGAGGAGTATGACAAGAAGATTGAAGAAATACAACAAAAATTCACTAAAATTACATCGTCGTCAATTCCGAATTCTGGTGTGGCTGAGCCAAGTCTAATAGAAGGAAGAAAAGTAGTAAAACCTGATACAACTTCAAAAATGCACATAAAAACACCGGAATTTGATGGGAAGTCTTCGTGGCCAAATTATTTAAAACAATTTGAAGCGGCCGCAAAAGCAAATAATTGGACGTCCGAGGAGAAGGCTACGGCGTTGACTGTCTCGTTGCGTGGAGAAGCCATCGATATCTTACAAACGCTGAAGGAAGAAGAACAAGAGGACTACGACCAGCTAGTCAAGCGATTGGATATGCGGTATGGAAATGCGCATTTGGAGCAGGTGTACCAGACGCAACTGAGGAACCGGTATCAGAGTTCAAAAGAAAGCCTTCAAGAATTTGAAGTTGACGTAGCTCGTTTGGTTCATCTCGCACATCCTACGGCTCCTGACAGCGTTTTGGAGTGCTTGGCCACTCAATCATTCATTTACGGGGTTCGAGACAGCGAAACTCAACAAGCACTGCGATTGGCCCGTCCTAAAACTCTAATTGACGCACTCTCATATGCATTAGAGCATGAAGCTGCCAAACAAGCTTCACGTAACCAATCACGAGTGCGAAATATCGATGCTGAGAGAAAGGAAAACTCTGAAGATCTGGAAGAGACAATGCGAAGAATTGCAAGTGAAGTGTTTACCGGAAGAAAGAAACTTCGCTGTTGGAATTGCGGTGAACTGGGCCATCCGCAGAGACTGCAGAAAAATGCAAAAGAAGACGGAATCTGCAAAGGAAGAAAAGGAGTCGGAAAACTAAATCGGGTTGATGCGAAGGGGCAACTGTCGACCCGTAATCTAGTAGCTCCACAATCCATCAGTTATGTCGCATCTCTTCATCATAAAGCCAATAGCATCTATGTGGATGGCTCTATTAACGGAAGGCCAATGAAAATGCTACTGGATACGGGTGCGACAAAAACTATAATTAGACCCGACTTTATAAGAAAAACTGGCAAGACGCATCTTCAACCAACTAAGTGGCGATTACGCACAGCGACAGGAGAACAAGCTACCGCATTAGGAGAAGTAGATATCACCATCTCTATTGGAAACACCTCCTTTAAACATCGTGCGCTGGTAGCTGAAGTTGAAGATGAATTAATACTCGGAATGGACGCAATGACAAAGTATGGTTTTAAACTTGACCTGAAGAAGGGCGTGATGATGGTCAATGAAGAAGAACTCGTATTAAATCCACGAGATGACAAAGCTGTGCGCGTACTAATGGCCGAGGACGTTACTCTCCCAGAACGAAGTGAAACTATCCTGGAAGCACATTTAGATAGTAGTTTCTGTGAGGGAAGTATCGTTATGCTAGAGCCCAAGAATGATGATGCCAAAACCGGCACTGGAGTTGTTGTCGGAAAATCACTGGTCAAAGCCAGCCAGGTAATACCAGTTCGGATAATGAACGTAAATTTTTATCCTGTTGTTCTGAAGAGAGGAACAATTGTAGGAGAATGCATGGCAGTATCCTCGATTATTCGAACTGTAAAGGCCAAAGGGAACACATCTCAGAAAGTTCCGGACTCGTTAATCAATCAATTGACAACATCATTTGAAGAATTGACCGCCGACCAGAGAACAAAGGCAAAGAATCTAATTGGAAATTTTAAAGATGTGTTCCAATTTGATGAGAAAACCAAAGGGAGAACTAATGTAGTTCACCATAAAATAGACACCGGAGACGCAAGACCCATCCGTCAACCAGCAAGAAGACTACCACTGGCGAAGCGTGAAGAAGCAGAAAGAATAATCGAGGACATGAAGATGGAAGGTGTGATTGAACCTTCAAGCAGTCCCTGGGCTTCACCAGTGGTGTTAGTGAAGAAGAAGGATGGCTCTACACGATTTTGCGTCGATTATCGTCAACTTAACAACGTGACGAAGAAGGATAGCTACCCGCTACCTCGAATAGACGACACATTAGATACTTTGGCTGGCTCAAAAATGTTCTCCACTTTGGATCTAAAGAGCGGCTACTGGCAAGTGGATTTGGATCCAAAAGACAAGGAGAAGACAGCCTTTACCATTGGTACAGGACTCTGGCAATTTACCGTAATGCCGTTTGGGCTCTGCAATGCTCCTGCAACGTTTGAACGACTCATGGAAACAGTATTGGCTGGGCTATCTTGGAAAACCTGTTTAGTGTACCTCGACGATATTATTGTGGTAGGTAAGACATTCGAGGACCACATGAAGAATTTGGAAGAGGTTTTCCAGAGATTGAGGAAGGCTAACCTGAAACTTAGCCCGAAGAAGTGTCACCTGTTTCAAAGAGAAGTTCATTACCTTGGACACGTGGTTTCCGGTAAGGGTATTGCAGTTGACCAGGAGAAGATAAAGGCTGTGAGAGACTGGCCAGCACCTAGGGACAAACACGAACTCAGAAGTTTCCTTGGTTTGTGTACCTATTATCGACGATATGTACCTGGATTTGCCAACATAGCCAAGCCACTGACAAGGCTTACTGAAGAAGGAAGAAGATTTATCTGGGAAACGGACTGTACAGTTGCATTTAAAGAACTAAAACATGCTTTGACAAGCGCACCCGTCTTGAGTTATCCTTTACCTGAAGGAGAATTCATTCTAGACACAGATGCCAGCAACGTCGGAATTGGTGGCGTTCTTTCCCAGATACAAGATGGGCATGAGAAGGTTATTGCCTACTTTAGTAAGACCTTGTCAAAACCAGAAAGGAATTACTGTGTGACCAGAAAAGAACTCTTGGCAGTCGTGAAATCCGTGGAACATTTCTACAAATATTTGTACGGAAGAAAATTTTTGATTAGAACTGACCATGCTGCATTAAAATGGCTGCTACAATTCAAGAATCCTGAAGGTCAGGTGGCTAGATGGATAGAAAGACTACAGGAATACGATTTCAAAATCGAACACAGGATAGGTACCAGCCATCGTAATGCCGATGCATTGTCCAGAAGGCCTTGCCAAGATGACTGCAAACATTGTAGTCGACTTGAAGAGAAACAGTTTACCGTCGCCAGGACAACAGTAGTCGATGATAGTTGGCAGCCCGATGGACTACGCAAGGACCAAGAAAATGACCCGACTTTGAAAATCTTATTAAAATGGAAAGCAGAAGAATGCAAACCAATATGGGAAGACGTTGCACCACACTCACAGAGTGTAAAAGCGTACTGGGCGCAATGGGACTCCATGGTGATTGAGGATGGCCTGTTGAAGCGTGTGGTAGAGAATGCCGATGGAACTGAGAAGAAAGCTCAGTTGGTCATTCCTAAGAGTAGAATACCAGACGTGTTGAAAGAGATCCATGACGGGTCTGGAGGCCATTTTGGAGTCACCAAAACCCTAGAAAGATTGCGCCAGCGGTTTTACTGGGTTAACTTCACTGAAGATGCTAAAGACTGGTGCAAGAAATGTGTGGTTTGTGCGGGAAGTAACGGCCCTCATAGACGACGAAAAGCTCCAATGCGTCAATACAACGTTGGCAGTCCATTTGAGCGCATTGCGATTGATGTGGCCGGGCCATTCCCAGAAAGTAACGACGGAAATAAATATATCGTGGTTGTGATGGACTACTTCACCAAGTGGGTTGAAGCTTATCCATTACCCAATCAAGAAGCCACCACGGTCGCTGAAACCTTAGTTAAAGAATGTATATGTCGATTCGGGGTACCACGTGAACTTCATTCCGACCAGGGAAGAAATTTCGAGTCTGCCGTTTTCCAAAATATCTGTAAGATATTAGGAATTAATAAAACAAGGACAACTGCATTACATCCGCAGTCCGATGGCATGGTTGAACGAATGAACAGAACGATCAACCGATATTTGTCGAAGGTAGTTTCCAGCCACCAAAGAGACTGGGACAGACATCTCCATCTGTTCCTGATGGCTTATCGTTCATCCGTGCATGAGACAACAGGGCAAACTCCTGCGAACATCTTATTCGGACGTGAGTTGCGTTTACCATGCGACTTAGTGTTCGGCAGCAAACCTGGGGAAGACCTGGCCGGAGAAGATTACGTTACGGGCTTACGGAGAAGAATGGATGACATTCATGAACAAGTCCGTACGCACATTCAAACTGCCAGCGACCGAATGAAAGACCGGTATGACATCAAAGCCGAAAAAGGTGGATATCAACCTGGGGATTTAGTGTGGCTTTACAACCCACAAAGGCGCCGCGGGTTATCACCAAAGCTGCAAAAGAATTGGGAGGGCCCCTATGAGGTAGTCAAAAGAATAAACGACGTGGTATATAGAATTAAGAAACGACCTACCGGGAAGCCGAGGGTGGTACACTTTAATCGGCTAGCCCCTTTTGCTGGAGACAACCACGAAGACCATAATGGAGCAGCAGTTCGTCGGATCATAGCTCAAGAACCGACTTTTGAAGATTTCATGGAGAACTATTCCTTTGGGCGCAAGGCGCGGTACGGCGTGATAAAAGAAGAACATCGAGATCTGTTTACCGTGTCTTCAGATTATTCCCTCGGCCACTGTGTATCAGAAGACTTAAAGATGTCCCGCGGCATAGCCTCAGTCTTTAAGGCGAAATATGGACGACTACAAGAACTGGCCAACCAACGTCCATCTGTTGGGAAAACGCTACGACTGAGAGATAGCAATTCAGACCATCAGCGGTACATCTACTATTTTGTTACAAAACCACGCTCGTACCAGAAGCCGTCGTATCAAAGCCTATGGAACTCGCTGTGCGATTTGAGGGATCATCTACTGGAGAATGACATTTTGAAGCTAGCAGTACCGAAGTTGGGTTGTGGTCTAGACGGTTTGGATTGGAGGATTGTAAGGAACATGTTAGAGATCCTTTTCCGTTTCACCGGCGTTGAAATTCTCGTCTGCAGCTTTAACCCTAACGGACAGAAAGAAGAAGTCGAGCGGACCATCGACTGTCACTTCTTTAAGAACTCGAAATGCACCAAGGGTAGTACATGCAGGTTTCGTCACCACGGACTGTTCCGGGACGAAACAGTCTTAAGGAGGGGGTAGTGTAACGTAACCCCCGCGGCCGCCGCCGCCGCGCTACCAGGCGCCTCAGTGTCTGGCCGCCACTCACTCGTTAGGACTGGACGGCAGTAATCTATTGTGTGATGTTGTTTACCTCTAGATGTTCCCTAGTAGCTTCCAGAAAAGCCTGGAAATAATCTAGCCAGGTATATATAACCCACCGCCAAAGCCAGGGGACACACTCTGTATTATACAAGCAACGAGTGCAGAAGTCTAATATAAATAAGTGTAGTGAATAGTTGGTGATATAAAGAACAGTCGACAAGTGAACATAAATAAATGTGATTAGGGACATAAACAGTAGTGTTAATTGTTTAAATAAATAATCTTAGTGTTTAATTGTCTTATAATAATCTTAGTCTTTAAATTAGTGTTAATATTTGTTCATCATAGTGTTAGTTACTTTTATAATCTTTTAATTATATTTCTAATATTTATTTACCGCTTAATAAACGTATTCTTTTAGTTAATAATAATTGTCTATGTTTTACACTTCACCCATATAAATAAAAACGTTACAATATAACAGACTTACTAAATTACAGCATATCAAGTGATTTATTTAAAGCCTTTGACAATGTCAACCACAACGTAGCTACTACTTCAAAAACTCGAGCATTGCTGTATTCGTCGAGTCCCTTACTCCCCTTACTCTTCTTCAGTCCTACCTGAGTGACAGACAGCTGGCGGTCAAAATGTCAACTTAATGTAATAACATCTACACACAATATTATTCCGGATGGGGAAATATACGATCTGGGGTACCCCAAGGGTCCGTTTTAGGGCCACTATTATTTTTAATTTATATTAACGATATGCCACAATACGTAGAAACTAGAAAAAGCATAATATATGCTGATAATGCATATTTTCTAACAAGTTTCCCTAACACGGAATCCTCAAATGTATGTGACTTAATTGATAATGTCCTATTAAATATAGAACAATATGATGTGACAAAAACGACTTAGCCATATATCTTAGAAAAACAACTGTAATACCGTTTTTCGTAACGCTGCAAATAAAGTTAATAGGAAGGCAAGTCAATATTGGTGCTAATACAAAATGTGTGTTTTGACACGGGTCCCCAAATTGCTTGCCAAAGTCAGCAAAGTCACGTCACTGCACGCGTCCTACACCTAAATTTTCTTGCAAAAGATCCTATATTTCCAGTAAAATTATTTCATAAACAAACAATGCAAATTGCACTTGACACTAACATCTTATTCTTCTTTAGTTTTTCCCATTCGTTAGTGGGTCGCTATTTTTTATTTTCTTCTTCCACTAATTTTTGTTTTGCGTGTCGTCCTCATTCAGTTCCTTTTCTTTCCTTTCATCTTATATTTGGTCTTCCTGTTTTTTCCATCTTCTGTTATAAGCTATTCATTCTTCCAATATACTCATCTCTTCCCATGACATGTTCAAACCAATGTATTCGTCTCTCTTATATCTTTCTAGAAACGCCCGACACTAGAATTATTTCCCTTATTCTTTCATTCATTTACTTCTTATTGATACTGACATCTGTCAATTTGAATTACCTGTATATAATAGCAGTTTCCATGGTTAAGTTAGAATATCTGGCTGATTTATGAAATTTATTATCTTTATAATTCTTTAACCCTAAATCTGTTGAATATGAAATATAAAATGCAAACAAATCGTATAGAAAATAATATATTCTTGAAGTTATAATAATATTTAACTGAGTTTTTCAAGAAAAACTGTTAAAATCTTCAAATGAGGATACTTTCGATTGCCCACTTATAACCAAAATCTAATCAAGTCTGCAAATGGTTGTAAGGAAGAGGAATACACAAGAATTGTAATTTTTAGAATTCTAGTATTGAAGATATCGTGGCCAAAACCGCGGTCACATACACACACACGCACACACACACACACACACACACACACACACACACACACACACACACACACACACACACACATACAGACATCATCGTAAAAATAGTAAAATCGTATTGTAAAGACCCTAAAACGTGCTTATTCAATGAAAACTCACCACTGAATTTTTTGACCAAAGACAATACCTTCCTTACCTAGAGGTGACGGAAGGTAAAAACGAAAGAAAAACTCGAACGACCTAATTATATTGCACTGCTTTTATTTTTAAAAGTAAACATAATTTCCGCTCTCGGTTTCAAAAAAATTAATATCATAGAATTAAACACATTGTATAATAAATTAATGTAGCTGCTATGTGTTTGCCAATTTTACTGGTTCCAGCCTTATTTATGCGAACCATACCTTCTATTTTCAATATCTTTCATTTGTTACCTTTATAGGAGCATTAATTTAATGTGTGGTTACTAATTTTACTTCTTTGTCTTTGAAAAACATAAATCAAATATTTTCTTGTGAAGAGTGTTCGGGTAGTGCCTTGAAAGTATTTTTACATTTTATTTGTCGAAGATATTTTGAATGTGAACACATTCATCATGAAATGCTATAAAATAATACATAATTTAAGTCATAAAATTGGCATTCAATTATTTTTTCATAAAAAAAACCTACCAATTAAACATTGGGTAATGACACAGTTATAATTTATTTACTTTTTGTTATTTAATATGTTTTTATGCATTTTTAGACTACTTTTCATTCTGAACATAAAATCGCATTTAATTATGAGTAATTTAAAACATCTTTGAATGGAAGTTTCGTGTTGTCAATCTTCTTAATAAGTGTAAAATGTAATACCACTGACAGATTGACAGTTCGTACAGCTTATTCGGGATGTCACAAGAAGGAACAAAAATAGCGAACAATTTCATTCACCAATAACTGAAAAATATTCACTAGTCGCACAACAACAGAACACTTTGCGATCAGATACATATTTATTTATATGCAGATGTGTCATAATGGCTATATTACAACCTTAATTTGAGTACTGTAATGACCTACATTAGAGAATAATATCATAATAATTCCATTATAGTTTTCAGTCCCATAATGTTAGATACATAGATATGATACGAACAAATCAAAACCGGCATACATGTTTTATTAGATTTAATTTTATACTCCGAATAATGCACTTTAATTACGCCAGCAGATACAATTTTGTAAAATAAAAATTCATTAATATTTTTTTGTAAATGCTGTATCTAAATGGAATTAGACAAAACAGGCGATTAGTTGCAAAATCGTGTATTTACCAAGTTGGTTCGAAAATATTTAAAGCTAGTACGAAAAACCTCATTTTGCAACTTAACACATAAATAGCTATTAGCGAATGGCAATACAGTCATCATATTCATAGTTATTTATGAATCAAGGCATAGAAGTTATATTTTTTATCACGAATGTGAAATTTATTTGCTAAGTCCCTTAGGACCAAGGGAAATAAATCACATGAGTGATAAACAGGAACTTCAGTGCCGAGGTGCATATTAAATTTTGTTTGACATCGACAAATTGCGAAAATGAAAGGAATATTTATTTTTATAGATTAGGATTAAATATCTGTCAGTCTGACATTCAATGTTGCTAGTCTCGGACATTGAAGTTATCGTAAAGAACACACAAGATTTTATCTCAAAATTATTCATCGGAATTATTTAGTTCGTTTTGGTTACACTTATTTTTGTCATTTTACGTACAAATTTGCTATTGTACATCGTACACCTGCCCAAATGATCTTACATGTAACATAATTATAATAAGGTTGGCAACACTGAATTTGTATGAAATTATCGTATGGTGAAAACGATTAGGCAGAAGACTCAGGTCATCAACCTGAAAAAAACCTTATAAAAAGAAATATAACTTATAGAAATTATTAGTTGTTATTTATTTTAAAAAAAGAAGAAAACATATACTAGTATTAAAGAAACGTATATACTATATATTAATGAATTTACAATTATTTCTAAGTTAATCATTATTCCTTTTACGTAATATAAAATTATTTGACACAACATGGTCATTCTCAGTAGTGCCAACGTATGGTACGAAAATAAACTACAATTATTTAAAAAATATATATATTCCGTAAAAGGAATAACGATTGACTTAGAAATAATTGTAATTATTATTAATATGTATATACATTACTTAATACTAGTACTTTTTTTCTTCTTCTCTTAAAAATAAATAACACTCAAAAATTTCTACAAGTTATATTTCATTGTATAAGGTTGTTTCAGGTTGATGACGTCAGTCTTCTGCCTACTCATTTTCACTATATAATGGAATACTTTAGTGCCGATTTCTGAACTTATTAACGATTTCAAATAACACAATATACATATAGCATATTGATAAAATTAGTATTTTATATATTTTGCACGTCATTTGAATAAACAATAAATAGTTTAACTTATTTTTAAATTTATAAGATAATGTTTCACTTTGATTTAAAACGAATTTATTTTGAACTTGCATTATCTTTATTTTATAACACACACTTATATAAAAACTTATAAAAATTCACAACGTTTCGACAGCGAAAAATCTGCTGTCGTCAGACTTTTTACATTTACGGTTCACGTTTCCGTTTGCTGTTGTAAACAAACTAACCTAAAATTGTGACAGGTAACACCAGAGTTAAGAGTAAAGGTATGTACGAGTAAATAAAAAAAAATGATGAAAATCAAAAGTTGTATGAAATATGTTTTTAGTTAACAATATGTTGCTGTCACAAAATCAAACTGACAAGTCATAACCCAAACAATCATAGTTCCAAACAAAACCGGTAGAGCTCTACTGCCGCATCCGCTAAGCCATGACGTAGCCGTGACGTCACCATTCAAATATTTGAAATTAAAAACAACTTTTAAAAAATCATATCTCTGATTCTAAAGACTTGTAAGGTGTAAAATATACGTACAACTACATGTTTAATTTGACCTATTCTTTCAAGAAGAAAAAAATTAGAAAATGTGAAATGACCCCATTGATGTAACGATAGGTAAATAATAAATTATAATAAATTAGCATTTGTTTCGTTATTTCATACTTAGTATTTCCCAAATAAAGACAATTAAAGTAAAATGTTCAGAAAGAAAACTTATCATTTATAAAACAATTCGTTTTTCTACCATAATTTATTTCATACATTCCCAAATAGTAGCATTAGTCGCTTCGGTGGCCGAGCGTGTTGAGGCGGCGTGTTCCGACAGCGCTAGAAGCGACCATCGCCGCTCAGATCCTGGGGTCGTGGGTTCGATTCCCACCAGGGGCTTGGATGTTTGTGATTGTCCTTTCATCATCTCATCTCCATCAACGTAACGTGAATGTTACCAAAAACATATAACGAAAGTTGTCTCATTCCCATCTAATCACCCATTGTAATAACTAAAACTTTATATATACAATAAAGACTATTATTACTATTGAATACTGGCAATGAAACAATAACAATAATTTATAAAAAATTATAATTTTAATTAGGTATCACAATTTTCAATATCATATAAATATTTAATGCTATAAAAGTTAAGTAAATTTTAATATACTTTAGATTATTTGGAAACTTCTTCATTAGTTAAATAGATTACTAAAATATTGGTGTAAGTTTTTATTATGTACATTAGAGACCAATAGTTATTTACATGCATTATAAACTGCGTCTGTTAACTTTTTTTGTCGGGGAATAACTTTATCGGTACAGGACGATGATCCTGTATTGTATTAAATGATTAAATTTTTCTTACATTTAACGAAGTTTTTAGCAAAAAAAATGCGTATAACAATTAGATGATAAATTTTACTGTGTTGTGATCGTAGAGGATTGATGTAAATAATAGTCCAATCATTTTAGATTTTGGGTTGGGAATTTTGGAGACGAAACTGAAAATTACAGGATTTATAGTACGTTTTTCTATTTCGGTTAGAAAAACTATAATCCATTGTATTTTGAGGTAATACATTGCTGAATATGTCATCTTGGTTTTCCAAACTGCCGGAAGACCTTTTTGCCTCCAAATCTTCCCGTTGTTGTTGGTCTATATTTTAAACCTATAAATGAATTTATCATTTGCCAGGTTTTTAAAATCTTTTGCTGTGCAGAAGACTGATGAGCTTGAGAAGTGTGAGCTATAATACCGAAAGAAGCAATAGATTATACATAGTGTTAGAAATCAAAAGGCAAATAGCGAAAAAAACACAATAGCACGACACAGCACTGCACAGTACTATTAATTCGACACAACACTGAAATTAGGAGCGAAGTAAAGGGGGTTTACAATATAAACACGTTATACACTTTTCACAATTTTTATTTTAATCTTCACACAAAACCAAAACTAAACAGCGGCCATTCACTACAAGCGTCAAGTGAATACTAAATGTAATCACCTCACGACTGCTGGCGGCTAAACAAATTACGTAAATATAAAAATGCAAGTATTAACTAATATCCCAAACTAATTAAACAAAAATATTAAATTAACATTAATTGTTGTTGTTTAAACGTGACGATTACATCACTTGATCCCACGCGGCGATTTTGTATCTAACACGGCCTTCCTGATGGACGCTTCGCTCTCGAAGCGTTGATCCTTGTCAGGTAGAAGTTTCACATGAAGCTGATTCGGACTGAGTAGAAACATCATCGTCATCATTATCACTAGGACTAAAACAATAAAATTACAGCATAAGCTACATGATTCAAACGTGCTGCTTTCATCACCAACACAAAGCATTATAGCTTTCAACATTCTCAAACAATACCAATGCAAAGCGTAATAGCTTTCAACATTCTCAAACAATACCAATGCAAAGCGTAATAGCTTTCAACATTCTCAAACAATACCAATGCAAAGCGTAATAGCTTTCAACATTCTCAAACAATACCAATGCAAAGCGTAGTAGCTTTCAACATTCTCAAACAATACCAATGCAAAGCGTAATAGCTTTCAACATTCTCAAACAATACCAATGCAAAGCGTAATAGCTTTCAACATTCTCAAACAATACCAATGCAAAGCGTAATAGCTTTCAACATTGTAAAATTCTTAAAACAATTATTGCTGAATTTTCTTTATACACACCTTAAATCATTATCAAGATATTCTAACAAATCAGGCATATCCATGGTAAGTGACCAATCTCTTGGCCAAAGTCTTAGTTGTTCTTTTGCCGCCTTAGTTATGGTACTTTTCCCAACTCGTCTGAGTTCGTAACGTTTTTCTGGGGTAATGCCCAGTACTTCAAAGGGACCTTGAAACTCATACTGAAGTTTGCTTTTATGCATCGTTTCATCTCTGTGCATTAAAACAAAGTCACCTATCGCAAATTCTATCGCATCTCGTCGTTTCTGATTAGTACGTAGGGGTCTATTTGTGATCAGGTTGAGTCGTTCTTTAATTCGTTCGCGATCAAGTTGCAAATTACGTAACGGTTTCAAATCAGTGCTCAAATTATTCAACAAGGACTGAATAAGCGAAGTTCCTCCTTCTATACCAATTAGGGCTTTCAGAGGTGAAGTCTGTGTGGATTTTTGAATTGTTGTGTTCAATACCAACTGTATCTTCCACAATCCGCTCGACCATTCTGACTGAACTTTTGTTTCCACTCTAATTAAGTTCATAATGGTGCGCATATATCTCTCAACTTGTCCATTCGACCGATGTATATCAGGAGTTGTATAATGATAAGATATACCAAGAGAGTCTAGACATTCAGGTATTTTTAAATTTTTGAAATTGGATCCAGCATCCATTATAATTAATTTCGGAGTACTGAACAACGATATAAAAGACTGAAATGCTAACTTGGTTTCGTCGGTTTTTACTGTTTTCAAAGGTAGTAAAACACAGTATTTCGTGAATGCATCGATTAATACTAGAATATGCTTATATCCTTCGCTAGTACGAGTTAGTGGACCTAAACAATCGGCGTGCAGAACATGCATGGGCTGAGAGGGTTTTTCAACATTTGTTATAAAACCGTACAATGGGCCAGTACGTGTCTTCTTTATAGCACATATGAGGCAGTGTTTAATATAACTTTTCACAAAATGTCGTAAGCGGGGAAACCAAAAATGTTTTTGAATTGATTCGATTGTTTTGTCCACTCCAATGTGACATTGCTCGTCGTGAAATATCCGTAACAACCCGAGTCGACTTTGGCGCGGTACAAAAGGTTTTGGGGAACGACCTTCGAGAGTATTGATAATATAATGTAAGATACCATGTCAAGATATTGTAATCCTTCTTCAATGGTCTTTGAGGGAATGAGGATGTCATCTAAATAAACAAGGGCTATCTTATCTTTGAGATCTCCTAATGCTTAATTGATGGATCGTTGGAAAACTGCGGGAGCATTAGCCAACCCGAAAGGCATACGGAGATATTCATAATGACCATCTGGTGTAACGAATGCGGTTTTATGAATTGATTCTTCAAGTATCGGGATCTGATGAAAACCCGATGACGTCTAAAGAAGTAAAATAGTGGCCTTGACCTAAACGGTCTAACTGGTCATCAATACGTGGAAGTGGGTATCGGTCTTTAATGGTATGAGCATTGAGTTCGCGATAATCGACACACATTCGATAAGTTCCCTCCTTTTTTCGTACAAGAAGAATTGGACTAGCAAAGGGGGACTCACTTTCGCGAATAATATTGTTAGCAGTTAGGTCGTTTATAATATTACGAACTGCTTCGCGTTCATGTTCCGACAAACGGTACGGGGTTCTATTTACAACGAAATCGTCGCGTAGACGAATATGAAGTGCAGTATTGTTAACGGCAGGTAACGCACTATTGTTACTGATTATGTTGGGAAAGCGTGCTAAAAGAGCTAAAAGATCAGATCGTTGTTGTTCTGGGACATCAATTAATTCGTCAGCAATAGCAGGAAAAACGCGTTGAACTTTTGCAATGTGCTTACGTACAACGCGGGTACCTGAATAATCTGTGATTGAAGCAAGCTCTGGATCATCGTACAGATTGCATCCAATTATCATGTCATAATCTAGAAAGGAATCTGGGACAATAAAAAACATAAGATTTGTAACTTCGCCTGAAATCTCAACAACTGCTTTAAACTCTTCGTTAACAGAGAAGCTAGCAGGGGAAATACCCGTTAGTGTTAAATGGCAAGGTTTAATTTTATGTTGAAATCTTGATAAGTAACGATTGGACATTAGAGAAATATCAGCTCCTGTATCTATGATTCCCAAATAATTGGATCCGTCTACCTTAATTTTATTTGGAGTGCAAGATTTCCCGATACTACAAATATTAACATTCTTACGCGACTCAATGTCTTTACGAATAAAACAATTTTTGGATTTATGGCCGGACTCTGCACAAAAAGAGCATACAGAGGGTTTAAATTCATTATTACTGATATTTTGAGTGGTCGATGAAGTGCTAGGTCTACTCACATTAAACGAGGTATTTCGTGTATTTTGCATGTGACAGTGTCGTATAATATGGCCCGATTTACCACACCCATAACATTTACTATTTGAATTACTTTTAATAGAATTATCACGTTTATTGAGAGGATTAGGACGAAATCGTTTACGTAAGGGTTCATCACGTTTAGGATTGCTTGTATAATAGGTTTCATCACGTTGCCGTTTCGTAATGGAACTAGGAAATAAAATTAAATCAGATATCTTTTTAAAATTATGATTACTTGCTGTTGTTCGCACATCGCGTTCTTGTACACCGTGTATAATTAATTCAATAAGATCATCTTCCTCCCATTTGGCTCGTAGGTTCCTGAGCATAGCGGCTTTCTTATATACATACGCATCATAAGTACTACATTGACTACTGTTAAATTCGGCGGCTTCTAATAACAATCGACCAAAGTTTTTCCTCTGTGGAAAAGCCTCTAAGAAATCACGTTGAAAGGTCTCCCAGCTTCTGATATCAGGGGACCACGTACCAAACCATGTTTTTGCAACTTGAGTTAAAAAGCGACCCAACCTTACCATGATCTGATGATCACTCCACTGAAATTCATCTTTAATACTTGCAACTTGTGCAAGCCATTGTCTCGCATCAGTAGTATCTGGTCAAAAAAGGGGCAAGTCAACTTGTTCAGGTGCCGTTCTCGATGACTTGATTGCTTTGACCAACTCGGAAACGAGGGCTTCCATATTTTCGAATGCCAGGATAACTGCAGGTGGTTGTGGATTGTAATCCCACTTCTGATGTTAGAAATCAAAAGGCAAATAGCGAAAAAAACACAATAGCACGACACAGCACTGCACAGTACTATTAATTCGACACAACACTGAAATTAGGAGCGAAATAAAGGGGGTTTACAATATAAACACGTTATACACTTTTCACAATTTTTATTTTAATCTTCACACAAAACCAAAACTAAACAGCGGCCATTCACTACAAGCGTCAAGTGAATACTAAATGTAATCACCTCACGACTGCTGGCGGCTAAACAAATTACGTAAATATAAAAATGCAAGTATTAACTAATATCCCAAACTAATTAAACAAAAATATTAAATTAACATTAATTGTTGTTGTTTAAACGTGACGATTACATCACTTGATCCCACGCGGCGATTTTGTATCTAACAATAGATACAATAAATGACAGCTAATATACTTACAAACCTTAAAAATGTATAGAATACAACATTAGCAAATCAAGGCAAAATATTAACACAAACCGTCAACGAACAAAATATCAGTTAATGTAGTGGCGCACACGAACATGCATACATGGCTACATTATAAATAAATACGTATTTGAAATTCCCCACAAAGCATTAACAAAAAATATTGATTATTATTAGGTGTGTTTTTATGAAATTCTGAATATTGAAACTATAAATGGCGAGGAGAATTTAATAGCAAAGACCACCATTAACACCTTGGCCTCCCTATGATCCTTTAGATCTCACATATCCTTGTGAAACAAATAATATTAAAATTCGTTAACAAAAATAAATAAATCAAAAATCCAAGACTGTTCTTTCAAGTTTAAGGTTTAATAAGTAAAAAAGAAAAAGTTATTCTTAATAGATTCACTTTAACGTTCACATTAAATAGTTAATCGAAATTAATAAATTACTGGATTGCAGTAAAATTATTTTAAGATTAGAGGAACATGAACGAAATTGTAGGAATAACAACAACAATAATGGAAAGTTTTAAGCTTTAATTTTTAAGATGTTAAAATCTTGTACACAGAATCTAATTTAATGTTGCAGATTAATAATAAAAATAATATTAATTTTAAAACAGATATTGATAAATTATATATACAAACATTTTAAAATACATTAAAAACAATAAGTAAAACAAATATAATTAAACTTAAGACTAAACAATAAGAAGAATGGATAACATATTTTTAAAATTTTTTAGCGGTAAAACAACGAACTTCCGAACTATACATGTTAAAACTAAATTATATATTTTCCATAAGGGTGCCGAAAATTCATACATATATTTATTTTGTTTTTAAAAGATTTTGACGACTTTTTGAGTATTTTATTATATTTTTTTAACTGTTTTGACGTCCTACGTGTGTTAATATGTTTTATGTCTCACTAAAGTATTATGCACTGTTTATTGCTAGGATACGGTGCATATAAACCTATCCATAACAACCGGGGCATAATGAGAGGGCATAATGAACTCATTATGCCCTCCCATTATGCCCCGGTTGTCTTGGATATGTTTATATACACCGTACACGATCATCGTTAACACAAAAAAATAAAAAATAAACGTTGATAATAAATAAAACAATTAATCAACATCCTTAGCAACGCCAAAATTTGAGCATTATTGTAATCAAAATTATTATCAATTAAAACTTGTTTCAGATATTCTAGTGAGACATAAAATCTTGTATGCACCACGAGCGTTACTAGATGATAATGCCCATCGGACGACATCTATCCCTCGGGCCGGAGGCCCTCGGGCTAGATCCTCGTCGCCCTCCTGGCATTATGATCATAGTAACGCCCTTGGTACATAAAATACTATTTTGTTATTATTTTAATGTGTACATATAAATGTAGAAAAAAAAAATCAAGTAAGTTTATAAAAAAAAGATGTATTTAAAAGGTTTTTTTTTTAATTGTATCAATTTGTAGCTCCTAAAGAAGGCATAGGAGATGCCGGTAGAGGCTGAAATTTAAATAAAATAATTTGACTGCAATCCAGTAATTTACTAATTTCCATACACCCATCCAGTCAAGAAGCTTCATCATCCATTAAATAGTTAATGTTTTGAACAATATATGTTAATGCTTTTACTTCTTTCATTTCGTATTTTAAAATTGATCAGTGGAATACAAATTTATAGTAGACAACATTGCTTATTCTTCACATTGGTTTTTATTATATTACCATTACAGGAGGAAACATTATATTTATATGAATATTAACTAATTAGGTATCATATTTTTATTTGAATGTATTTTTTACATGTTGTATATTATATGTAGCCATGTTATATAACTTCCAAATATCTGTAAGCTTTCAATGTTATGTAGATAATATCATCGAATCTGATATTTAACAAAATGTAATGTAACTTCTAAATGCCTGCGAGCTCTCTCTGTTATGTATCAAATATATTTGTGTTTGCTGGGTAATACACACCTACGAGTATAGGTTTGTATTCTATGTTCTATCTATATTCATATTGTTTTAGAATTAAAGGTATTATACGATACTTTACCGCATTTTATATTCCGAACTTTTTACTCAATGTGCATTCTTTTGATTTCAAAGGGCTTTAAAACTCAATGATTGCAGGATTAACAAGGATACCAAATATTTATTTGGCCTTTTTAAAATTTGATTAAATTATTTTTTTCATAATACAAAAACTATAAAGCCGTTTTTGAAAACCATTTGTACTATTAATGAAAATTTATCAGTTTTATTAATATACTCATATAGTACTGTGATTTTATTTTCATAATTTATATGTGTACATATGAATAGGAATTATTTACAATTTATTTTATTTGCATTTGTGATATTGTTCTTTTTACCTCTCGCTAAGAGAGGTATTGGATTCATGCTAAAAATCAAATATCCAGATTTTAATGATTAAACACGTTTTATGGTCCCTACAATCTGATTTTAATATTTTTACGGTCATGTCTGTGTGTATGTGTGTGTGTGTGTGTGTGTGTGTGTGTGTGTGTGTGGTATGTGTGTGTGTGTGTATGTGTGTGTGTGTGTGTGTGTGTGTGTGTGTGTGTGTGTGTGTGTGGTATGTGTGTGTGTATGTGTGTGTGTGTGTGTGTGTGTGTGTGTGTGTGTGGATGTATGTGGGTATGTGTGTGGGACGTTGGAAGAATGATTTCTCAAAAACTATAATACTTAATATCTGTTTAACTACGTATTTCTCAATGGGACATTACTAGGAAGAGCAGAAAAGGTTTTGGTAATAATTGGACAACCGGAAGTAGCAGATTCTTAAAAAAAATTCTTCTAAATATTATTTTTTTGAAAATTTTGTTCTTGCTAGTATATAGAATTATAAATTCTCTGATACATGTAAATATTTTATTATATCTTTTAATAGATTTAAAGATAAAGAAATATAAGTTATATAATAATCTAAATTTCACAGCCCAAAAATGTCATGGAAACCAATTGAAAATTTAAAATGTTTGTAACTGACATAAAAATGTCATTGTCAGAAATCCAAAGACATTACTGAAGACTTTTCTGGGAAGTACATACATTACATATACCCTTCAAAAATACTGTTAATCCCGACAATGAATTGGAAACATTTCGTAAAATTAAAAAAAACCTAAATATAAAGAATAGATTTTTGGTGTAGTATGTAGATGTACAAGAAATGTTAAATACAATAGGGCGCGAGCAGTTATGTCACTTTGTTGTCCTTGACAAGCAAATATGGAAGCCCCGTATCAGAATGATAGCAAGTAATTATGTACATAGATGTCAAATATCATAAGTTTTTATTCTAAATTTAGTGATTTTCCAATTCCATATGGTTTATTTTCCTCGACAAGTAAATTCCACACTCCTGGTGATAAATTAACTACATAAATTTAGAAAATCTTGAAATTTTGAATAAAAATTCTGACATTTGACATCTATGTACATAATTACTAATTGCCATTCTGACACGGGCCTCCATATTTGTTTGTCAAGGCCAACAATGTAACATGACTGCTCGTGCCCTATACTTATGTAACAAAAAACGAGTGGCGAGAGGTATTGTGCTGGCCACAACAGATTTTTTAATTACGAACGCTCATCTGCTAGATTTTATATGTATATATAATATCTATTGAATGTTTTATTTATTTATTTACTTATTTATTTTTTACAACTGCCCAACGGGAGTATTTCCAAAAAAGGGCAAGAAAAACAATGAAATACACAAATTCCAGTTTGATAAAATTGAAAAAAGAGTTAACAGAGATGAATAAAACTTTGAGTCATACTACTCAAGTAGGTGTCTAGGCTGTAATTGAAAAACGTCAAAAATTCGAATACTTTAGATTATGATAAAAACACATGCGATAAATGGGAGACACAGATAGGATAGTAGTTTTATTAATAGGTAAATAGAAGTTGTAGGAACGCCGAGTGAATATACTAGAACCATGGAAATTAAGAAGGCTAAGATATAGAAGGTCGTTGATTTCCCCATGAATAAGTTTAGCTAAATAATAGACAAAGTATATTTCACGTCTTTCCGTTATACTATATAATTTGAACATTTCAAGTAAGTTTATACATGATATTGAAATATCGGGGTACAATCTAAACAATTTGAAATAGGCAAATTTAAGGAATTTTTGAATTTTTTTCTAAACGATCTTGGTAATGTTCATAAAAGGGATTCCAAATGATGGGGAAATATTCTTTTTTAGATCGTACAAACGTATAATATACGATAAAAATGGATGAAATATTGCTGAAAAGTAGAATATTTCGTATAATAAAGTCAGGCATACGAGTAGATTCATTGTAGATAATATTGATGTGTTGTGCAAATGATAATTTTGGGTCGAATGTAACGCCTGTTTTTAACACAAGATACACGATTTAAAGTGCTACAATGTAGCTTATAACTAAATGTAATGGACGAAGTTTCCCTTGTGAAAGACATAACATTACATTGATCAATATTGAGTGACAATTTGTTTGCATCGCACCACTAAACTAAACAATAATTGAGATGCAGTAAAATATTTTAAGGTCATCAGTGAATAGAAGTTTTTTACAATTTAAAATTGATGGTAAATCATTAATATGTAAAAAAAATAAGAGTGGTTCTAGTTTTGAGCCCTGGGGTACTCCGGAAGTAGGAATGTATCTTCGAGATTTAAAATCACGTATCTGAACAAACAGTTCACGTTGAGAAAGGTATGGAGAAACAAGTTCGATTATAGAGGGAGTAAAATAATAAGAATGAAGTTTGCTAATAAGGGAACTAAGGTCTATTCTACCAAAATCTTTAGCAAAATCTATATATATATATATATATATATATATATATATATATATATATATATATATATATATATATATATATATATGCAATCTACCTGACCCTTTTTTTCCAAGGTGGAAGAAATGAAATGAATATATTAAAGTAGATTACTTGACATAGACCTTCTTTCTTCTTTCCATGAAGCCATGTTGGACAGCAGATTACGTTGTATGCCGATGATACATCCATAATTATTTCAGATGTCAATCAATATTTGTTGCAGCAAAAATGCGAATATATTTTAAATAGTCTGTCAGAGTGGTTCTGTTGTAACGAGCTATATTTCAATCTAGATAAAAGTCATTACATAAGATTCCACTTTCCACAGTGCAGAAAAGATTTAGATCTAAACCTCTCAATAAATGGACATGTAATTGAAAAATCAAACAACGAAAATTTTCTCGGCTACAATTTCAATGAAACTCTAAATGGAAAATATCATTTAGAAAAACTATCATCAAAATTAAGTTCCATATGCTACCACTTTTGGTATTTGAAAGATTTTTTAACAAAACAACAGCTCGTAATATTGTACCATCCACAAGTAGAGTCCAGATTAAGATATGGCATCTGTTTTTGGGGTGCTTCATCCTCGGCACATGATGTATTCATCATCCAGAAAGGGGTAGTCAGAACCATAGCAGGCATCTCTCGCAGAGATTCGTGTAGACAAATTTTTAAAAACTTAAATATACTCTACCTTCTCTGTATATTTTTGAAGTTTGCCTATTCGTACATAATAATAAAAACGATTTTAAAACAAATGCAGACATACATCCTTTTAGCACAAGACAAAAATTACATACCCACATTGAAGCATAGTTGAAAAATACACCACAAATACAAGGTATAAATATATTTAATAAGTTACCAAACAATATTAGAGAGGAGAAAAGAAAAAGTAAATTTAAAACTCTACTTAAAAAATTTCTTCTAGATAAAACACATTACTCGTTAAATGAATATCTGAGCAGTTTATAATGAAGTCTCCTTCTTATAATTTTATTACTATATCATTATTATCTAAAACGAAGTATGTACAAATGACGTATTCTATACATATGTATATATGTCAGTGGAATAAACTTATTATTATTATTATTATCAGGTTTTTGATCTGACTATATTTTTTTGTGTAGACAATACTTTCAAATACTTTGCTAAAGTTTCATAGCTATAGGTCTATAATTCGTAATATCAGATGCTGGACCAGATTTGTGTATGGCAGAGATTTTGATGAGTCTCCATTACATAGGAAATGTGTTGAATTTAATAGAGAGATTGAAAATATGATACAGTGCAATAGATAAAGTGGAAGAACAATCTTTAATAAGTAAACTGAAGACGAGATCAGAACCACAAGAAAGATTTGGTTTTAGTTTGTGAATGGACATCAAATGAAATATGAGAAACAGAAACAGTATTATGAGACGAAGTTGTGAAGTCAATATAAGAATATGAAGTAGAGGGAAGGAATACAGATACAAAAAAAATCTGATGTGGCCAGCACATTACCTTCCGTCAATTGTGTGTATTATGTACAAATTATATACATAAATTTTCTTGCAAAAAATACTATATTTCCAGTAAAATTATATCATAAAAAAATTACGTAAATTGCACTTGCACTTCTTCGTCTTTAGCTTTTCCCACTCTTAGGGGTCGCTATTTTTGATTTTCTTTTTCCACTCATTTCTATTTTGCTTGTCGTCCTCATTCAGTTCCTTTTCTCTCAAGTCTTCAATATAGTCCTTCCATCTTCTCGTTGGTCTTCCTCTGTTTCTTCTACCTTCTACTACTACGCTTTTCATTCTTCTTCCAATATATTATTCATCTCTCCACATGATATGTCCAAATCAATTGTAATCGTCTCTCTTGTATCTCTCTAGAAACTACTATCACTCGAGCTATATTCTTTATCCTCTCATTCCTTATCCTATCTTTCCGTGTCTTTTCCAACATCCATCTCAATATCCTCATCTCTCTGCCATATTTATTTTCCTTAATTGACACTGACATCTGTAAATTTGAAATTTCTTAATATAGTAGCTGTTTCTATGGTTATAGCTTAGCTGGGTGATTTATGAAATTTAATTTCTTTATAATTTCTTAACTATAAAATGCAAGCAATTCGTAGATAATAGAATATTCTTTATTATTTCTAATAACATTAAATGTCAAAAACTGATATTTAACAGCGTTTTTTCAAGAAAAACTGTTAAAAGCTTCTAATGAGGGTACTGCCGGTTGACCATTTATAACCAAAATCAAATCAGTTCTTCATATGGATGTAAAGAAAGGGAATACGAAAAAAATATTATTTTTTATAATTGTAGTGTTGGAGTTATGGTCCATAAAAAATCGCCACACACATACACACCCACACACACATACAGACATCATCGTAAAAATGGGGATATCGTATACTAGGGACCCTAAACGTGCTTATTCACTAAAAGATGACAGAAGGTAAAAGAACGCATAGGAATCCGCTATATAGCTAGGAGAATATAACCCATTATTATTATATTTCATAAAGGCATTTTTCTTAGTATTAACAAATTTCCAAAATTTACTAGGGTTTTGTTTTAAGGATGTTTCACAATCACGAATATAATTATTATAAGCAATTTTATGTCATATTTTAGTTAACTTCTAAGATATTTATAATTATTAGAATATGACGTATTGTTTGGAAATATGCTACTGAGGCTTCTGAATTTTCCTTGCACTTAATTATTTTTTTTTACGTCTTTGGTAAACCAACGGGGGTAACAAGATTTATAGGGTCGTTTCTTTGGTACACACTGATCAAAAATTCAGTTACAAGCAATATTTACTTCAATGAACTGTTTAAGTGTAAAGGAATCAAATTCCTCAATAAAGTGATGATACACTTTACAAAATTTTATAATATATGCAGGTAAACATGTCAGATAGTAAATATCATGTGGTTACTTACAAAGTGTATAATTGCATGTTTTCATTAATTAAATACATAGTTAATCAACAATATTCGTTTTGGATATTTGAATTAAGTACAACATGAATAAAATTATCCTAAATTTGCATGCAATTTACCATGTATGTAGGTACTTAGCAAAATGTTTCCTTTGATGAAATTGATTGTTTAGTTTCGTCAATTGGTACCGCAATTAATTAATACATTTGATTTCGTCAACGTATTATTGAATCATGTTGCCTGTAAACTTACGGAGGAATATTTTTCAATACATGTTTATACATGTGATATTTTAAAGTCAACACACTCCGATAGGATAGCGGTCCGTCAGTGAATTTTAAGGAAGCTAAGCATCATTGGAAAAAGTAATTCCTATTTCGTAATTTTTCAACTGTTCTGCTATTCAAAATTATCATTATTTATTTTTAACTAGATTTTTTTTTTAATTCAAATATCTCTTGTTCGTTAGTTATTTTCATGGAGCTATGAAAATATGGAGGGAGCGTATACCGATACTTTAGGCGAGGGGATTGAAGCCTAGTGGGGACGGACGTATACATGTATTGGTCCCGAGCTAGAGTGGGGATCTCGCGGTATTTTTGAAATACGAAATGCGAAAAACGTGCAACTGAAACAATTTTACTTTTTTTTAAAAAAAAGAATTACTGATAATTATATTTCTTGTGAAAATAAATTTAAAAAAATTGCAAATATTAAATAATAAATTGTTACTTCAAATATAATATTAAATATTATTAAATATATTAAATTACATTAGTAAATAATTACTTATTTTTTATTCACTACAATTTGAAAAACTATGATATGGCCCAGCACGACCTACCGTGAATTTTATCTATTTTATACAAATCTCATACAGAAAGTCTCTTCTAAATGATTATGTATTTCTAGCAAATATATAACACGGACATGTTACGTTTGGTGTCTTAAAAATTCATAGGATAAGCTGTAACCAAATCAAATGAGAAAATTATGCGAAAAAACTAGACTATATATTATAGAGTTTTTTGGAAACACCTTGTTAATAAAGAAATAATAATAAAAATAGTTAATAATATCAATTCAATACGCACAACACACCAGCAAAATTAAATAACTCAAAAAAACGTTGGTGTAAACAACGACGCAAATGGCTACCACGCGGCTGAATGACATATGGTCCCGACTAGTAGTGGGGAGCAGTCAGCTTCATTCGAGTTCGCATAAGCTACCTCCATGTTTTCATAGCTCCATGGTTATTTTAATCTTTACCCCTAAACATCGGCAAGTTTTGTATGGAAAGCTTCGGCTCATAAATCTTCATTTTGTTAAAACAAATAAATAAATAAATGTTGGTAAGACACTATTCTGTTGTCATACTAGTAGCTAATGTTAAGTAGGCTGCAGAGGTTTCTCGTCTGTTCATTAATAATGGGATATGTGACCATAATAGAATTTCACTATATGGGTCATGAAATATAAAAATCAATCGCTATACAGGGTGTTTTAGGACTCATGTAACAAACTTTACCAGCTTATTCCTGAGGTCATTTTGAGCCAAAAATGTCATATGAACATAGGTCCTATTCCTTCTAGTTACCAAAACACAAGAGGTTGAAGTTCTATAAATAACACGAAATTTTCTAATTTTTGTATTCAAGGTACTTTTGGAAAACAAGAGTTATTATTGAAAAGTCATACCTTATTTGTATTAATTAATTGTCTTAATTAAAAATTGTTGTACTTTTGATTGTATTTTTGTTTCATAATGAATGGTTATAGTACTACTGAATATGCAGATATGATTTTTATTTATGGATTATGTAATGGTAATACCCGTTATGCGTCCAGAGAATACCAAGACAGATACCCAAATAGACGCCAACCTTCCCATCGCCTATTTGCGCGCATTTTTCAGCGTCTACGTGAAACTGGATCAACAACTGTACGGGGAGATGTTCAAAATGATGGCATTGGTGTTAATAATAACGTAGAAGATGAAGAGAATGTAATTGATGCTGTTCTCGATAATCCTGAAATCAGCACAAGACGCATCGCTGCTCAATTACACATGTCTCACAGCACTGTTTGGCGGATATTAAACCGTGAGGGATTACATCCCTATCACTTTCAGCGAGTTCAAGCACTGCAACCCGGAGACTATGATCCTCGTTCAGAATTTTGTCGTTGGTTTTTCCGTCAAAATTTAAATGATCCTGACTTTATTTCCAGAGTGCTATGGTCTGATGAAGCCCAATTCACGAGAGATGGAGTAAACAATTTCTATAATTACCATTTATGGAGCATTGAAAATCCACATGCGATTGTTCAGTCCCGTTTTCAGCAAAGATTTAGCATAAATGTCTGGGCAGGAATTTTCAATACTAGATTACTAGAAATTGAAATTTTAATTGACCGATTAACAGCTGATGGCTACAGAAACTTTCTGGAAAACAGACTATATGAACTAATAGAAGATGTTCCATTTCTTGTACGACAACAGATGTGGTACCAGCATGATGGTGCTCCTCTTCACTATGGTAGACAAGTAACTGAGTGGTTAAACCAAAACTTTCCCAGTAGGGATTGGACGTGGAGGTCCAAACTTTTGGCCTGCAAAATCTCCAGACTTAAATCCTCTTGATTTCTATCTATGGGGACACTTGAAACAAGAAGTTTATAGGGTACAAATAAACACGCGTGAACAGTTACTTGAACGAATTATGAATGCATCTGCTGCCATTCGTAAAGATCAAAATGTAATTTATCGTGTATATGATTCTATAATTCGCCGATGTCAAGCATGCATACGAGTTCAAGGCGCGCATTTTGAGCACTTGCTGCAATTTTTTAAAAATTTGTTATCTTATTTCATATTGTGTTAACCTGTTCCATGTTGTTCTGTGTTTAGAATTTATTTATTTGTCTATTTAATAATTGTGTCATCGTATGTTTTGTTGTCAAAATCGTATTCGTTAATATTAATAAATAAAATTAATTAATACAAATAAGGTATGACTTTTCAATAATAATTCTTGTTTTCCGAAAGTACCTTGATTACAAAACTTAGAAAATTTCGTGTTATTTATAGAACTTCAACCTCTTGTATTTTGGTAACTAGAAGGAATAGGACCTATGTTCATATGGCATTTTTGGCTCAAAATGACCTCAGGAATAAGCTGTTAAAATTTTGTTACAATAGTCCTGAAACACCCTGTATATCATCATTAAAATATAAAATAAACATTATTTCTTTAAAAAAAAGTTATTTACGTACATTACAATATAATGTTTTGGAGAAGGACGTCAGTGTAACTTGAGTTTATATTTCTGCCACATCAACCGTTATGGCATATTATCTGTCTTTATCTAATTCACTCGGATTATGGCTCCAATATAGACACCGTGCGTTACTGACGACAGCAACATAGTGGCCAATAACAAAACTTATTAAGTGACAGCCGTGACGGCAACCTTTTCATGTATATCAACTAATAGAAATTGACGTTTGGTGGTTTGGCGATAGCGAAATATGAAAAAAATGGAAACACTGTCACAAAACAAAAGTAAAAGATCGTCAAGAGAATAGTGTTGTGTAGTTGGATGCAACAATAAATACAATAATACATGTCCAACTATCTTTCCAGAAATATATAAAACAATTTATTGATAATCAAAGATTTAAACGCCTGAGGAAGCGCCAAAGCAATGCATTTTAATTTGACAACGCAGGTAGATCGACAGGAACAAATGATTCAGAAATTTTGATTTTTAAAATTGATATTTCCACACAATTTGCTCTTGTTAATACAATCAATTTATTTTCGAATGTATACGAACCCTGCACTAAAAAATCTGGCCTAAATCTATTTATTATAATTTACGTATATAATTACTAAATTTAATGCCTGGTTTTGTTTCTCTCAGTTATTTAATGGGATTTCATGGCCGTATGCCTGAGTGTCTGGTTGCGAATCTGGGGAGCCGGGTTCGATCCCAACAGACGCCAAAACTTATTTCGAATTTTAAATAAATAAATATCATCACGGCATATTTTCCATTGCTGGGTGTGCCAATCTGCCTCGAATTTTAATTAGCATAAAAGTGACCCCTATGATGCAGTCTCCACGCCAGCAGTGCTCGTGAGATGACAACTGATAAACGCTCGCACGATGCAAATATGTCATCATCGTTACCGAAATCTGTGTGCAAAGCAGATTGGCACACCCAGCAATGGGTAATATGCCGTGATGATATTATTTTTTATTTAGTATACCTATTGTGACGTGCGCCCCTGAGAGGAAAGTATTCTTGCGCCGCTACTGATAGCATGTTCGCGAACAATGACGTAATCAATTCGAAATAACGTACCAGAGCGATGATGCAATCCCCGACGCGTTGAGACATGTTAATTACGCCGTGACCTAATTCTTTTGCATGCAGGTCACTGTCGCGTCCGAGGGTTCTAGAAGGATATGGGCTGTATAAATACCGTCGGGAGAACAGCGGGAACTTAGTCTGATATATATATATATATATATATATATATATATATATATATATATATATATATATATATAAACAACGAGCAATGAACTTGGTGATATAAATATACAGTTTACCAGTTGTTAACATAAATAAATGTAGTTATATAAATAAGTGTAGTGATATAAATATTGTATAGATAAATAATCGTAGTGTTTAAGCATTTAATAATATTCTTAGTGTTTATAATTATTTAATCATAGTGTTAGTTGTTTTTATTATCTTTTAATATTTAATCCTTAAGTATTTATCGTTTAATAAACGTATTAATTTTGACTAATAATATTTGCCTGATTATTTACACTTCACCCATATAAATAAAAACGTTACACTATTGTTTACGCTTATTTAATTATTATTCCCAAACATATTTATTTGTTATTAAAAGTAATTTATTGGTAAAATGTAACGCGTTATTATCATTAATAAATGTATATTTGCCTCGTAAGTTAAGGAAAAGGCGATTTAATTCCATTAAGAATGGTACCTAAATACTTCAACCGGTGTAAACAAAAATGTTTTTGATTTATTTGCCAAAATATTGTTTGAAATAAAAAAGGTTTCAAAGAAACATGTATTATTTATATTTTTAATGAAAACCGGTCTATCTTACACTGGATTAGGCGTTTTGTTTTAATTTCATCGTTCAAGCTACCACCTGTCACTGATGTTTGTCGAATTACATTTGAGTTTATAACAGAAATTATTTGAGTTTTATATTCAGTTACATACAATTAAAATATCGTTTGCAACAGCCAATTAGCTTTTCTATAAGATTTTTTTTTACATCCAAATAGTATTGTTTGAAATCGTATTTTATTATTAAAGCAGTCATTTATGTCTACCACAAAGTAACTGTAATACTTGTTATTAACAATAAAACTATATTGTCGACTTTTAATTCTGATTTTATTGCACGCTTGTTTACATATTAAGTTTACAGTCTTACAGATACTTTTTTTATATAATAATTAAAAATCACACATACCTACACACCTACAATGTATTAGCATATACGAGTCAGTTTAGTTTAGTTAGATCATATAGAACAACTCTAAAATAGATGTTTTATTTTTGAAGTTGATCAATGATAAAAATAGCCATTATAGGAAGTTGTAAACTATAATTTATGTACGACTAATTTTTTCCATTCATAACACCAAATAATAATAATTCACATGCTGTATTTTTTTATTATTAAAATTAGATTGAAATGTTTTATTATATAACAAGGGTATTTATATATCGTTTTGTAATTATTTTTTTTGCATTTTTATTAAAATATTCAAATTGGTGCATGAGATAGAATAGTGCTATTTCATCCTTATTATTCCTTGTGAAATTAATATATGACATTATAAAGCATATATATATATATATATATATATATATATATATATATATATATATATATATTACTATTTTAGTCGTACCTTCAAAAATGGCAGTAGTTATCATGTAAATATGAGTGAAGTGTTTGGTGAAAGAAACTTGAGAAGTATAGAAGAGGGTGTGAATATCGTATGCTCCGATAAATTGCCTGATAAATCCAAAATACGTTACAACCAAACGTATACGTCAAGCCAATTTGTCGCCCCTAGGGTACCTATATACTCAGGGTATGGCCATGAAGTGGCTCACGTTTCGTCCGCCATTTGCGGGCCACTGTCATATTCATTGTTGTTGCGCAAATTATTATGTATTTTCGTGGCTATTTGTTTTATTTTAATGCAAAACACATTTAAATATACTTCTAATATTTATTTAAGTGTAAAGTAATACTTTTATTTTATTTATTTGTGTATTTCCTTGAGATACTGACTATGATAACGGGCAATATTGAAAACACATAAAAATTACCAATATTAAGCACAAACATTTAAATTTTTGAAAGGTACCTGCCATAACATCAGGGCCGGATTAAGTCATCTGGACGCCCTAGGCTTGATAAAAATTTGACGCCTACGCTATATGTACTCAAAATTAAACATCTCATGACAATTTGTATGTATATATGAAAATACGAAACATATTATTAATTAAATGATTTTTCTACATTTGACGTTTGTGTCTTCAAAATTGTGTTTTTTATAACTTCTGATTGTTGATTCTATATAATGAAGAGAGAGTTGTTACAAAAAGGCATAAATATATTCTGAAAATAATATTCATATTTGGAAAAGTACAAATTAAATTTTTGCTACTGATTGTTTTTAAACATGTTTAAATTTGTCATAAGAAATGCTAAGATTTTGATTATTATATTAGTGAAGTAGGCAGCGCTCAGTGGATGTAATAGACGATTCGGTTTTAAAAAAATATCTTTGATGCAACAATAAATACTTACATCAAAGGTGGGCCATCATTTGGTTTCTTTTTAAAATGCATATTATTTCAAGACGTGGCAACATTGACGGTGTAAGAAATGGATCGTTGTACGCATGAACAACGTTAGGAAATATTTAAAAATTATGTTGGAAATGAGTACTCTATAGCCGAAACAAAACTACGAAATTTGAAAATAATTTTTGGTAGAAATTGCACGATCTGGACTTGGATGGGCGTTGATTCCAGCAGAATAGCGCAACTTGTTACAACCAGCTGTTAAACAATCGATCTTTTGCGCTCTAATTTCGATAACCGTGTACCGTGTTGTCAGCAGTTTTGGAGGCTTTCATTGAGCATCACGCAGCTGCGATTTGACACTATTCAACTTTTCTTTTATAGGGAATTGCTAAGGACCATTGTTACTTCAACGATCCACAAACAATTGACACAATTAAGGAAAACATCCATCGTGCTATTTGCGATATAGAGGTTAAAATTGGATTAACAGGATGGACTATTGTCTACTACCAAACCAGCAATGGCAGCCATTTGAATGAAATTGTTTTTCATAAATAATCGGTAGGTGCACTCTTTTCAATAAAGCAACAATCATTGAAAAGTACTGAACGGTGTAGTTAGAATTGCAATTTCAGAAAGACACCAACAAAAGACCCACCCATTATATACAGAATATAGAAAATACTACCTACTGAAAATGATTAATCACACAAAAAGTGATCACAATACACGTAATTATTGCTGCAGGTGCCATTTGGCATTACAAATAGTTATTTTTAATTATCAACCCTGCAAGATAAATGTTAGTGTAATTGATGGCCACCGGAGGCTTTGAACGGTAGGAAAACAGTCACTCTAAATAAAATAATTTACAAGGAATAATAAATGTTCAACAAGTTTGGTTTAACAATTGGCTTTAATTTGCAATTTGAATTAAACAACATATATATATATATATATATATATATATATATATATATATATATATATATATATATATATTGTTTTAGAACGTCTTCCGACGTTGTCCGTCCTTTCCGATCTTCACAATCTTCTGGCCTCAGGTTACGTTGACTCATTGACTTTGCTATTGATTTTTGCCATTTCAGTTTGGGTCTACCTCTTTTCCGTCTACTTGTTGGTTGCCATTCTAGAACTTATTTAGGTAGTCTTGTTTCGGGCATACGCTGCACATGGCCATACCATATTAGTTGTTTTTTCTCCATATCATCTATTATCGTACCTTCAAATCCCATCTTTTGCTTTATCTCTTCATTTCTATTCGGTCTTTTCTTGATATCCGCAGAGATCTTCTCATGACGTCCATTACAACATTTTACATTTGCAATTAGTGAGCCAAAAATGTTTTATTCTAGTTTCATATATTAGTTACCTAATAGGCTCTAGTAAGTACAAAGATACCTATATTTTTGAAATTATGATACAAAGAGATAATGACTATATAACACAACACTTTTTTTCAACATCTATGTACCCGTTTTTCCCATGATGTGTAAGACCCAGCACGCTTCGTTTTCTATACAACAAACAAGTAAAACTCAAATTTCTGCAAACTGTGGTTCACATATTTAATTTAAAAAAAGTGCCTGACTGCTATTACATAGGCCCGATTACCTTTGGAATTAGCGCTATTTTGAATTTTTTATTTTCCGTAAGGAACATATTGTCTGGTTAAAAAATTCGATGGCGAGTTTTCAATGAATGAGCACGTTTTAGGATCTTTAGATGATGGCTGTATATACATATGTATGTGCATGCGCTTGTGCATGTATGTGTGTGCGTGTATATGTATGCGTGTGGGTGCGCGTGTATGTGTGTGTAACCATCGTTTCGGGTCGCATAACTCCAGTATCATAATTTTAAAAGTTATTATTTTCTCGTATTCCTTGAGTTTATATTCAAATGAATACGTGATTAGATTTTCGGTTATAATTGGTCAATCGGAAGTTGCAGCTTTTAACAGTTAATTATAATTTTTTGACATTTTATGTTATTATAAATATTAAAGAATATTTTATTTTCTATACGATTTGATTTCACTTTACACTTCACGTTCGATGGATATAGATTTAAAAAATTACAAAAAAAAATCATAAAATAGTCAGCTATGCTATAAAACATGGAAATAACTGCTATAATCAGATTTCAGATAATTCTTATTGACAGATGTCATCGTCAAGGACAATAATTTACATTGTGTGCACATAGTGTGTTTAAATTTATTATTATGTTTGTGAAATTAAACTACTTTTTCTAAAATATATTACTCATTATAGCGTTACATAAAAGTATTGCCATCAGAGCCAGACTATTATCAGTTTGACGATAGAGAGTAGGCTCGCGTGGGCCACAGAGAAGTCTTTGAGGTCAATATATTGTTGTTTTTGTATCTTTACTAGTGCAAACTTGTCTCATACCTGTTTGTATATTTCATTTCTGTAGACGGAAGCTACACATAAGTAACACGCCAGCATCATCGTAGTTCGTTTTACTCGTACTTCAGTCGTTGTATCGTCTAAAAATTTTTCCCAGAAATGTCCTTACTGACGAAAAGTTACTGAAATACCGTCTAGAAAATGACACTTGTTCAAATTTATGAAAAAAAAAATCGGACTAGTGCAGTGGCGTGCAACATATTTATTTTCGCGGCCCCTTTTCTTACACAGAATTTCTACTCGACCACTAAAACTTTTCATCTAATTAGGATATATAATACAGCTAAATATCTTCGGAATTTCGCGAACCCTATTTTTTTCCACGATCCCTAAAGAGGTCGCTACCCACGGGTTGCGTACTTCTGGTCTAGTAAAGTAGTGGACGAGGAGGAATCGACCCAAGGTCAAAGTAATGACGTTGGATCCTCTGAGAATATAGAACATATTATAGACGCTCCTATTGAATCAGAATTATTATTTTCCAAATATGGAAATGAAATTTAGACAACGGCTTCTGTCTCTGTACCGGGAGACGAAGTAAAAATTACGTATTGAATGAGGATAAATGACCTTCGTGCTTTGTATTTAGAAGAAATATTTTTATATAAATAATTCTTAATACATAGTTTATAACCCCTACGTACAAAATTTGGTTCTTTTAAAAAAATATTTTTTACAATACATCATCGCATAGGCCCAACCAGTGGCACACGTATGTAGTAATTTACTGCAACCGTAGGATTAATTTCATGTTTTGGTTATTTCAATTGGCCACCAAGATTTCCTGATTTAACACCATCAGACTTTTTTTCGAGGGGGGGGGGGGTTGTATTTGAAGGAAAAGTTGTGTGTGAATAAGCCGGAAACAGTTCAGAAATTTAAGAATAATATGCATAATGATATCGGTTCGGTAGAAATGCTGAACGAAGTTATGTAAAATGTAAAAAGAGCTTAACATTGCATAGCTGCTCGCGGCTCACATTATTTTCGGAACATGATAAAATTAAATTATAAGTTTTAATATAACATAATTAAACAAAAAAAAATACATTCAAATCCAAAATGAGGACAAAAATTTACCGCACCCTACGGTATTGTTTAGAAATGGATATTCAAACTACATTTTTGTGAACTTTGCCAAGTTTAATTTAAATATTATTTAAAGCAGTTCACCTAGTGTCGCATTTGTACATTGTACAGTTTTCTACATTATAGGTAAATAAGTTAGGACTTATGCTATATTGTGACAAAGCTATTTAAGCTTGAACGAGTAAAATTTTTCGTGTCATTAAGGGTCTTCTTCCAGTCCAGATTTAGCTTGTAACGCGACCCTTTACTTTTGGCACAATGAAAAACAACTTCGTAAAATTCAAATGCGTACAGTAAAACCTACTTTGAAAGACATAAAGGACAATACTCACAGGAAAATGTACAGGGCGTAGGGATACAATGCCCAACAGAGTTAAAACTGGTATTACTAATAAATACGATGTAACCCAATATTAAATGACGCAAGTCGAAAGAAATTTCTATAAATATCTCACCATTTGTGTAGATTTTATAATTTGTTTGTTGAAAATGTTAACCGATCGAACTAATATGAGTTTGGGCTCGTAGTATGTTTGTATTATAATTTTACTGGAAATATAGAATTTTTGCAAGAAACTTTCTGTATGGAATTTGTATAAAATACATAGAATTGACGGAAGGTAATGTGCTGGTCATATCAGATTTTTCCTAAAGTATTATTTCTGATTAATTGAAAATGTATATTGAAATTCAACAGGAGATAAAACAAATGTCTTGTTTATCCTCAAGCTGATTTTGAATAAATCAATAGTGTTTTAAGGATAAAAGTGTTTGCATTTCAGTGGGTATTTGATTATTTGGAATAAGCGGATCAATTTAGCTTCATGACAAAAACCAAATTTTCACAAATAACTTGATATACAGTTAAAGTAATGAAACTAAATTTTATAACACTGTCAGAAAGATACTGAATTGTACAGAGATTATATTAATCACAAATTTTCTTGCTCAAATTTTTATTCTATTTAAAACAAGTTGCTGATTAAATGGAAATATTTCGACAGCCTTGGATTCATAATTGTGATTTAATAATAATAATAATAATAATAATAATAATAATAATAATAATAATAATAATAATAATAATAATAATAATAATAATAATAATAATGATAATAATAATAATAATAATTATAATAATAATAATAATAATAATAATAACAATAATAATAATAATTATAGTATACGATTCTACTTAATTACAAAGTTTAGTATGACCTAAGAATAAATCCAATTTTAATTTTTTGTGTGTGTTTGTTTCCATGCGTGTGAGTGTGCGTGCGCGTGTGTGTGTATTTGTATGCTCGTCCGCATGTGTGATGCGTATGCATTCGTGTGTGTCTGTATGTCTGTGTTTTTTTTGCATGAGTGTATGAGTGCGCGTGTGTGTGTTCGCTTAAACATACCTAATTAAAATAAATTATCCTAACTTAACACTCTGACTGTCACTCGAAAAATTGTTTCCGTAGCTCAGTGCTGAGACAAAAGAAAACGTTACGCGCACTAGAAAAGTTACCGTATGACGCGCATGGACGTCATCAGTAGCGAAAATATTAACAGGTAGACCCTTACACATTTGTTAATTTTTTATTTCAATCTCATAGCTATTGCTATGATTTTCCACATTTTCATATCTAACCTATTACAAAGCATGCAAAACTATTTTTTATTTGATTTTACATGGAAAACTCCTATTTCTAGGAATATCGGTCACCACCCTGTATAAACGACCACATTACCACCGAAAAATAATAATAATTTCGGTTACATGACGAACACTAATTTCCATATTGTGTTATATAATATAAATGCAGTTTAATTAGTAAATTACTTCATCATCGCACACTTACGATTAGGCTATATTTACAGGCAACATGTTTCATATAATCGAGAATTTTCAATAGTATTGTTGTATAATAAATATATATCACGTCATCAAGGGCATATTCGCTTATCAATGCATGGTAACTAAGTAAAATTCTTAAACGCGATGGCTAAATTAATTATGAATTATAAAATAAATTATGAGTTTTTGATATAGTAATAAATATAATAATAATCTATTATAATTAATATTCTATACAACTTATTACAATTGGTGATTAAATGGGGGTGAGCCAATTTTCTTTAACAATTTTTTGTAACCTCGGAGTTTTTTTTATTATTCGTTTCATTGATGGAGATCAGATGAGAAAGACGCCACAAACATCCAAGCCCTTGGTGGGAATCGAACCCACGACCCCAGGATCCGAGCGGTGATGGTCGTTTAGAGCGCTGTCTGAACCCGCTGCCTCAACACGCTCGGCCACCGAGGCGGCAGTTTTTGATATAGTAATAGTCAAGAAATAGATAAAGCCTAAAAAACAAGCAGAAGCATTTATAGCCTACTTACTTCGTACATTTAATTAAAACTTTCTGATCCGTAATTCGTAGAATATTAAAAAATTATAGCAAGACATTGAACGTTGAAGGCACCAGTGGTGCCGAATTAACCATAAGGCGCACAGAGCGGCTGATTGAGGCCCCAGATTGTACAGAGGCCCCAATTTTTTTCTTTTTATTTTCTTAAGAACATTGTGACGAAATAGAAACAATATCAAGAACATATAACGGGAAGGGCTCCATCTTTTTACATCCGCCTATAGATTTTTTCGTTCAGAAAGAGACATCTATTGAAAATTTTTGAAACTTCAAACCTACGAAGCTAGATATCTGCTAATATATTAGAAAATGAGATGCTTCAATTTTTATTTTGTAAAGAAGTCAATAAAAATACAATTGAAGAAAAATATAAATTAATTTTAAATGATTTAAAATCAACATTTCCTTATGTTTTAACTTTATTACAAATTTATTTAACAATACCGGTTTCAAATGCATCTGCAGAGCGTTCTTTTTATGTTTAAAACGCGTGAAATATTATTTAATATCCAGTATTACAAAAGAAAGAATGGATGCATTAGCTACTCTAAATATTGAAGCAGAATGTAGCAACGAGATTAATTACGATATTATAATACAAGAATTTGCTAAAAAGAAATCAAGGAAAAAAGCCATACCGTAACTTTGACGCTTCATATGCTTGTTATTATTATTTATTATTAAAATTTTATTTTTTTATTGCATAACTTTATTATTGTTATTATTATTATATTTCATTCTATAATTTACATTTACTGTAAGTAATTTGTTTCGTTTCGTAATAAATGTAAAATATCAATAATCATACTTCAGTTTTATTATCTACCTAATTAACTTGGTATAGTAGGGGCCTAATTTATAATTCCGCTTCAGGCCCCAAAATTAATTAATCCGGCCCTGGGCACCACGGGACAATAATGCCTTCGATCAACGAACACACCCCGGGCCAAAGGCCCTCTTAAAGTACACTGTTGACCTCATGCAGTATTGTCCGTATAACACCCGCGATATCTTAATTACAATAATAAATTTTAATTTTTAATTATTGAAATATATTAATGACGTACTCGCATCTATCTATCAGCGTACGCTGAACTGAAAGCCTATTGAATGATAATTGCTGGCCCTATTTGTGCATGTTCGTGGCGAACCGAACATAGTCGAATAGTCGTATACACTCTTCCCACTAGTCACATTTGAAGCTGCGTTCAGAGCTATACACTTATCAATTACAATTAGTACTTACAATTAATACACGCACTTTGACCTATGGGAAAGAACGCTTGTGTACACAGGGACAAAATTAAGACGAGGAAAGCTCTTTCTGTCAGGAACGTCATACGACAACGTCAACTAATATAACCTATTTTAAACAGTGGTACATATAATTATAATGCAGGATATTGTAATAAATAAAATTGTACAAAGGCGAAGAATTGCAGTAACAGCAATATTGTTACTGAAATTTAAAAAAACAAAAAAATAAGATGGTGGGTTCACCCAATAAACTAACGTAGAGTACGACAAGGCGACGGTGAAAATTTAATACAAGAATTATGAATGAGTGATGAAATACGTTTTTTTTTTTTAATTACACCCGATTAACTTTAAATCAGTTTGATTTCTTATTATCAATGATAAAAGTTAAACTGACGAAAATAAATACATTTCGGAAACTGATATCTCCAAAAATCAGACGCTATAACTTTGCGGAAAGAAATTTTAATTTTGTATAGTACTGATTCCTATCTAATTAATATTACTACAGATATCTTGCAACGGGTGATTCATTACCATGTCTGGCTTTTGCGTTCAGAATTGGCAAAATTACGGCGTGTACCGATCCTTAAAGAAATCTATGGGAAACATTATCTCCAATATACGTCAGATTTCCGACAGAAAAGAATGGGTAGAAATATCTTAAAATTTTGAAATACAATGGAATTTCTCCCATTGTTTAGGGGCCATAGACGGCAAACATATTGTAATTCAAGCTCCACATAATTCAGGATCACAATACTTTAATGAGGTTTAAAAAAAAATCGTTGCTTTTTTTATAAAATCGTGAAATCCGTCTCATTTTATAAATATAGTAATATAAAATAATATGAAATATGCGACTTTTCATTCATAAATTTGCCAATAAACTTTCACTCTAAAATTCGTGACGTCACGGCTTGTTACTCACACAAAGACATTCCTCTCACACACATTTACGGTCCACGTGATTTCCCTTTGCTATTGTGAACAACCTAACCTAAAATTGTGACAGGTGACAGCAAAGTTAAGAGTAAAGGTATGTAAATAAAATATTTATTAATATAAATACCAAAAGTTGTATGAAATATGTTTTTCGTTAACAATATGCTGCTGTCACAAAATCAAACTGACAAGTGATAACCCAAACAATCATAGTTCCAAACACAACCGGTAGAGTTCCTGTCGCATCCGCTAAGCCGTGACGTATAGCCGTGACGTCAGCGTTCAAATAATTGAAATTAAAGACAACATTTAAAAAATCATATCTCCGATTCTAAAGACTTGTAAGGTGTAAAACATACACCTACATATTTAATTTGACCTATTCTTTCAAGTAAAAAATAAATTAGAAAATGTGAAATGACCCCATTATAAAAGAAAAATAGCGTTGTACTATTCGCAGTGTGTGATGCAAATTATAAATTTACATACGTAGATGTTGGGGCGACAGAGGAATTCTAGAAAATCGGTATTTGGAAACCGGGAGTTAAATTTACCCGAAGATGACTGCATTACGGATACATATATCTCTTTTTCATACTATTTTATCGGTGAGGAGGCATTTCCACTTCATAGACACCTTATTCGGCCATATGGAAGACTAAACGTGGGTAGAGAGAAACGAGTATTTAATTACCGACTGGCAAGAGCCCGCAGATGTATAGAAAATGGATATGAAATTTTAGTAGGTATCCATATTTAGAATATTTCATAAAGTAATAAATGCGCATCCAGAAACAGTTGACTCAATTTTAAAAGCAACAATTTCTTTACATAATTTTATTAAAAGTGAGGAAGATTCCGTATCTGCTAGTAAATCTTGTGCAACAACATGTGTAGATAGATGACAACGATGGTAATATTATACCGGGGGAATGGCGAAACAATGTACTACAAAACCCAGAATATGATAGTGCCAGGCATTTAAATAGACGTCTAGGAACACGAAATGCAACTATAGAAGCAGAAAGAAACAGAGAAGCTCTAAAAAAATACTTAACAGTGATATCGTTGCGGTTGTATGGCAAGAATTTATTCATTAATACATTAGAAATAATTTTTACTTTTTTCATATTAATTGTTTTTATATTCAATGTAATACATATTTATATAATTAAAATTTAAAAAATTCAAGTAAAACAGAATACTACCTGCGAAAAAAATGTATATTACTTATTATTTAATGTTTTTTCGACATTGTAAACTTTGGTAAGAATATCATTTTCCAGCTCACTGCGTTCTGCGTCTAATTTATTTAGTTTTGCGCCTAAATATTTACAAAAAGCCTTCACATCATCCTTCACATTTAAATTATTATCAGCCTCCATCTTCACAGATGCTTCCATAGAAGATATTGAAGCCGCTAGGTCGGATTCCTCTAGCTTTCTCTTTTTTGTAGATGGAGTCGTTAATTGTTTCTGAAGTTAATTCAGACGATATGGTTGGCATTTGTTCAATTATTATACTGCCTACCTCCAAATTCTCCACAATGGAGATGAAACTACACTGAGAAAAAGGAATATTTGCAAGAAAACAGTATCATTAACAATTAATGTATAACCACTTTGAATATGGCGGAACAAATGAAGCTTTGCAAGTAACGTATTATATGTTTAAAATATACGAGTATACAATTTTTTTTAGGAAATTTATAATAATTTAAATCAAACAATAAATACTTTAATAGTTGAAGAATATATTTTTTCTAACATTGAACAACGGTATTTAGTAAAATATTATTATTTAACTATTAATGTTTACATTTTAATTGTTAGAGTATGACATTAATAGCAAATTTTCAGAGGATATTGGTAAGCTAATGATTATTTTACTGTTAAAAAAAATACTATTTTAAATAAACACACAATTTAATAGTTAATATATGAATTCCTTATATATGAATATTATATATTATCTGCAGTTGAATTTTATTATTAATAGTTAATAAATTAATTCATAAATATTTTGTTGGGAAATTAGGATTTGGATCTACTTTAATGAAATTCATAAACATTTGGTAAATACGTTTATTTTAACACAAAATATGTACAGTATATATGTATAATTACAAAATTATAAAAACTTAACTGAACACCTAAGTACAGTAACATAGTATGGTTACAAACACCTTACATGATATTACTAACCTACTAACAATGTATAATTGAAAATGTTTATCGATGCCTACAAACTTGGTTATTTTATTTGTATAAGTAATACATTCTTTCATCAGTATACATAATAATATTTATAATATCAAATTGGGAATTTCCATACTCATTTCTATTTATTTCTATAGATGTATTTTGTTAGAACCAAATTCAAAGTTGTCCTTAAATCGTTTTTCTGGAATAAATCTATGTGAAGGTTTTAATTGATCCTATGAGCTGTTTGCTGAAATATAAAAAGATAATACTTATACAATGATGAACGTCGCTTTACGTATTTTATTTACCTTCGAAAAAGTACACATAGTAAGAAAATCTGTATTTGTTTAATAAATTAGGTATATCACTCATTTTTCTATTTTGATTCAATAGAATTTAATAAAACACATTGAATCAAATAGTCAATGCGTTGACGCTCCAAATATGTATGTCTTACTGACCAGTGCTAACAAGTTGTTTCTATATTTTATATGTTTTGCTAGTAATAAAATTAATAATTGTATTTTTTAAATTAAACGATTAAGGAGAAATTAAATAAGTTATAATTATACAATACACATAATAATAATTATCATATCATATTTGATATGTAAAAAGAATTCGTTAACTGTTAAATTACTACTTTACCTAAAAAACAGATGAGGATATATAGTAATTTACGATATGTATAATAAGATGTTTCATATATTAAATAAAATATAAATTTGTCATTATTTGCTTGTTAAATTTATAGAATACATACAACAATATAAGCTGTAAACAAATGATTTATTGTATAGTAATGTATTGAAATTTTAGTGTTTAAAATACTACCGTTTTAATTAAGATATGAGAATAGTATTTAATTTATCATTTTAAATACAAAGAAACTATAACCAAACCTCGGATATGTTAAATATTAGAGGTATATTTCTCTCAGTGTAGGCTCAGTCGATCCAGCATATTCATTGGACTGTAATGGTGAATGCGTTCTGTAATTGATAAAAATAGTATTTATCAATGGAGAGAAAACACATAATATTTATATTACTTAGAGTAAAATAGAATACACATACTTTTTTCTGTTTACCGCCTGGAGCCTTGCTTCGTGCAGCTGAATTTTCTTTTTCTTTCTTTACTCATACATATTTTTGCCGTAGGCTAGTAAAAGCATTTGCTGCTTGCTCCCCTTCCCCTAAATAAAAATATATAACAAATAATAATATATATTACAAATAAACACAAGTATCTAACCTGTCATATTGAAAACTTCCCCTATCTGAGCCCAAACAGCATTTTTCATTGAAGTGTTTTTAAAACCAATGTTTTTTATCCCACAAAAAAATTGTTGTTGAACAATTGAAATAAAGTGTTCACCGTGTTTACTAAAAATCTACTATATTCCCAGAAAATCTCAAAATCAAGTTCAACAATTCAAGATCAACCAAATGTATCTACTTATCACAACAGAGCGACCGACAGAATGTCTCATTGTTTATCGTCCCTTGTCCTATTTTTATCACAATCGAAAGTATTATGACCCGAAATATTTTTACTCGTCAATTATAGTATTCAAACAACAAATACTATTTACAACTGTTTAATAAAAATCATTTCATTTTTTTATTTATTTAGATTACTTCATCGATTTTTCAACATATGTCACTTTCACTAAATGCTAATTAGGGACATTAGTGACAATTCTAAACGCTATTTCAGATTTTAAACCGGTAGTTTTAAGACACTCCGACCGATTACTAATTGTAATTACTAATTTTAATCTATAAGTCAGTTGCTCTGAATGCAGCTTAAAACCTGCTTCATTGCCAAAAAACAGAGCGCATGAAGTAATATTCGTCCTCTCGAATGGTCTCAATGTGCCGATTCCTCCATCAGCCGGAATTCAATAGGCCTTCACTATCATAGTAGACATGCACATTCCAGTCAATAATATACTAGTATTGCAGTGTTTTTAATTAATACATTACATCTCAATATATTTTAATATTGGTTTTGAATCGCATTACAAATCAGGGTCAAGTGCGAAAAATATAATAACCGTTTGTATGAACATCTGATTAATGGTGATTAGCAAGCAGTTCACTAGTATTGTTTTTCTCAATCGTTTATGTATAATTTTGAGAAAAATACTTCAAAGGAAAATTAATTTTTCTATATCTGCATTTTTACCTCTCGCTAAGAGAGGTATTCGATTCATGCTAAAAATCGCTTATCCAGATTTTAATAATTAAGCACGTTCTAAGGTCCATACAATCCGATTTTAACATTTTTATGATTCTGTCTGTGTGTGGATGTGTGTGTGTGTGTGTGTGTGTGTGTGTGTGTGTGTGTGTGTGTGTGTGTGTGTGTGTGTGTGTGTGTGTGTGTGTGTGCGTGTGCGTGTGCGTGTGCGTGTGCGTGTGTGGGACGTTGGAAGGACGATTACTTAAAAACTATAAGACTTAATATTTGTTTAACTACGTATGTAAGACTAGATCACCACACAATTGAGGTCATCATAACTCAGTAGTAGTAATCACTAATATTGCAGAATAAGCAATACGAAACAATTATAATATTGTTTCTTTATTTGGTAATTAGTTGACACCTCAATTGTTTGTTGACTTAGCATTACAGTAATATAAAAGACTGTATGGACGATGGGAAGACAGAGTCCGGTGAGAGTCCATCGAGAGGTCCATCAAGAGAGAGACTAGAAGAATACCATTCATCCATACAGTCGGATCCATCATTTGTAAATATATCAACTCATCTTTATACTAGTCAATAACCTTAGTTATAATAAATCATTATTATTATTTCGAACCTTTACTCTTCTACGAGCAACGTCACAACGGTAAGAACATTTATTATTACTTATTATATTTTTGGCGATTACTAAATTGTACCTCCAGTCTGGCAAGAACCCATCTTAAATATTATTTGCTAATTCGCCTCATAAAGGCGGGTTACAAATTGGTGGCAGCGGTTTTGGGGTAGTTTGCCAGCCCAGGGTGGCTAATATATTTGGTCCACTCGCGGAGTACGATTTTGTAACAAAATTATTTTTTAAATTTAATAAACATGCCAGCGGGCAGTATTGTGGGTAGTAGCCCGGCGGGTAGTTCAAATAAATTAAATCTGCCAACAACGATTAAATCAGAAGCAGAAATGTTATCGTTAAGAAGTGCTGTAATAGCAGAAATTCCAGAATTTAATGGTGAAAAAGTAGAAGAGTTTTTTAGAAAAGTACTAGTAAGAACAAGTATTATAAAGTTTGATGACAGAGATACAGTAGACCTGGTTCGTACAAAATTAAATGGGGATGCTTTAAAATTTTATTGTCAAACTAGAGAATTACATCTTGTAACTATATCATTTGCAGAATTTAGACAAAAATTTATAAAAAGATTTGCTAAACGTAGATATGAAGACCAAATTAACAGAGAATTTTGGAATTGTACACAAAATGTAGGGGAATCAGTACAAACTTTTGCAGAACGTTTAAGGGATCTAAAGGTAGAATTATTAAATATAGAATGTGCGAATGAAAGTTATATAGATTATCAAATTTTATCTCGATTTAAAGAAGGCCTGAGAGCAGAAATTAAAGAATGTATTAAGGTAATACTGAAGTGTCGGACCGACTTAACATTTGAAGAAACTGTCGAATTGGCAGAACAGGAGGAATGGGAATTGGAAATGGAAAAAAATAATTGTTCAGATATAGGGACTGTAAGTAAAAATTCAAATCAATCGGCATATACAAGAATAAACGGTGTTTGTAAAAATACGGATTATAGGATAAAATTTCCGCGTAAAGATTGGGCGAAAAAAGGGCACTATACAAAGTATTGTAAAACATGTACTAATCAGAAGCGAAGTCGAAATCATAGCAGGTACAGAGGTCCACCAGGAGGCAATCGTTACAACGCCAACAACGCAACGGCGGGTTACAGGCACAACAAGGACATTCATAGGACGAAGGTAGGACGAAGACCCCAGCATTTAAACAGGAACTACCTCTCGCGAGTGCTCCGTCTCGGGAGGTATTAGTAAGAAATAAAATTTTCAAAATTAATAATATTCGAACATTGGAAGATTTAAATAAAGACGATCCAAATTTTATTTTAGTCAAAATTAGAGGTATTTCAGTAAAATTATTAATAGATTCGGGATCAAGAGTATCAATTCTTAAAAAACGGTTTGCTAAGGGGCATTTGATTACAAAAGGAGATGTTGGGCGATTAAAATCTATATCAGGCGCACCAGTATCATATTACGGCACATGTAAATTAAAATATGAATGTCAAAATTCTAGTTTTCGCCTTAAAACATTTATTTGCTCAGATGATTTAGATTTGGATGCCGACGGTTTATTGGGTAGAGATTTTATACGTAAATTTGATGTGCACATATCAAGAGAGGAGGTTCGTTTTAAAAACATATGCCTAAAACTGCTGAGCAATCACGACTTAGAAAACATGGACACCGTAGCACTCAACGTCATAAATTGCGCAACACGAACCAATGACGTCAGCAGGGCAGGTCAAGAGGCAGTACTGCAAGATAAGCAAAACAATGTACAGGCACGTACTCAGAAGGCAACCATCACAATTCAAGATAGGGACACAGAAGTTCAAAATACGGGGAATGGCTTCCTCAATCAAGAAGAATCAGTCACACAAACCAGTGGATTGGTTAGATTGAAGAGCGCCGTGAAGATTCCTCCAAATTGTGAATTCGTGTGTACAGCAGTCCAGGATCTGATCAATCCAGGGCAAGACATTGTTGTTGAACCTGAAGAACTGAAGACCCATGGGGTTATGGCAGCAAGAGTCATAACAAAAGCAGAAAAAGAGGTACCGGTGAAGTTGATGAACTTCACAAATCAAGAGCTTCTATTAGGGAAGAATATGGTAATCGGCAAATGGGCCGTACTTGAGAAGGGGAGCGCTGGAAGTCAACAGGCTCCAAACGAGCAGCATTCGCCGACCACGTCAAAAGGACCAGTCGGGACAGCTGTAGTCGGAAAAAGGAAGAAATCTCAAAGGGTGAGCGCTGGAAATAAACAGGCTCAAAACGAGCAGCATTCGTCGACCACGTCAAGAGGACCAGTCGAGACAGCTGTAGTCGGAGAGAGGAAGAATTCTCAAGGGAAGAGCGCTGGAAACCAACAAGCTCAGAAAAATGAAAAAGTACAGTATTCCACGTCATCTGGACCACAATACCAGAAAGACGGGACAGCTGGAAACAGAAGAATTGCAACGAAAAATTCGCAAGTTAAGAGCGCTGGAAATCGACAGGCTCAACATAAGAAAGGACAATACAGGTCCATGAAGGAAGATGTCCGCAAGCTGGAAAAGTCACGGCAGCTGAGAAAAAGAGGCAACAGGCCGTATGCACTGTAAGAGTTCAAGGAAACAGGTGCATTGAAGAGCAATTCAACTTGGAATATTTACCGGAAGAGGTAAAAAGTAAATTACTGAATTTATTGGTGGAATATGAAGACATTTTTCAATGGGAGGACACTAAGCTAGGCTGCACACATAAAGTGAAACACAGAATAATCACTGAAGATGTACCGCCTATAGCTAAAGCACCGTATCGAGTTCCTCATAGCCAACAAGAACCATTGACTAATGAATTAAAGAAAATGCGTGAAGCAGGGGTAATAGAACCCTCCGATTCACCATGGTCAGCACCAGTGGTCATCGTACCAAAGAAATCCGAAAACGGAGAGGAAAAAATAAGGGTGTGTATCGACTTCAGGGGTTTAAACAAAGTGACAAAGAAGGATTATTTCCCTGTAGCCAACATGCAAGAAACCCTGGACCAGTTGGGGAATGCAAATCTATTCACTACCCTAGATTTGGCATCCGGCTACTGGCAAGTGCAACTAGATGACCAAGATAGAGAGAAGACAGCATTCACGACAAATGGAGAGCATTATCAATTCACAAAGATGCCGTTTGGACTCGTAAACGCACCAAGCACATTTCAACGACTCATGAACAGTGTGTTATCTGGGTTAAGAGGAGAACAATGCCTAGTTTACCTGGATGACGTCATCGTGTTCAATGGGAATGGAGCGGGCAATCATCTCAAACGACTCACGGAGGTTTTCAAGAGACTAAGACAGGCGAACCTTAAATTGCAACCCAGTAAATGCAATTTTTTGAAGACTGAAACTAAGTATTTAGGACACATCATAAATGGTGAGGGTGTTAAACCGGATCCAGGAAAAATTACAGTCATTCAAAATTATCCAAAACCAAAATCAGTCAAGGAGATTAGGGCATTCTGTGGCCTAGTAGGATTTTATAGAAGATTTATACAGGATTTCGCAAAAACATCAAAACCTCTCACAAAATTGTCACAAAAAAGTGAGCCATTCATCTGGACCGAAGACTGCGAAAAAGCATTCAATTCATTAAGGAATGCACTCTGTTCCGAGTCGGTCTTATCCCATCCAGATTTCACCAAGGAATTCATCTTGTCAACCGATGCCAGCGGTAAAGCTATAAGTGCCATATTGAGTCAAAAATGCAATGGATACGAGAGGCCAATAGCTTTTGCAAGTCGTCAGTTAAACAAAGCTGAAGTAAATTACACTACCACCGAACAAGAATATCTTGCGATAATCTGGGGTGTAAAATACTATCGATGCTACCTGTATGGAAGAAAATTCACAATAATAACTGACCATCAACCACTGAAATGGCTATTTTCGATCAGCAATCCACAATCACGTTTGGCAAGATGGACGCTTACTCTCCAAGAATACGAGTACAAGATTGAACATAGAGCGGGGAAGAAGCATGTGAACGCAGATGTACTCTCAAGAATACCAATTAATGCTGTAGAAGTTGAAGGAACATATGAACCAATATGGGATAGACACATGATAGCAAATAAACAAAGTCAGGATGCCGCAGTGCAACAGCTCTCCACTAAAGAAGGGTATTTCACGGATGACGAAGGGTTAATCTTCAAAGAAAAATCAAATAATGAACGTCATCATCAACTCGTAGTTCCAGTATCCATGAAATTCAAGGTAATGCACGATTACCACAACCTACCGTATGCGGGACATCAGGGTTTCGAGAAGACATACAGCCGAATCAAGGAAAATTTTTTTTGGAAAGCAATGGCTAAGGACATTGAAGACTATTGCAAGAAATGTCATTCATGCAATGAGAGGAAAACGTCACCGCATCACAAGCCTGTGCCACTTCAAAAGTTCAATGAAGTTAGTAGGCCAATGGAAAGGGTCTCAATGGATATTGTCGGTCCATTAACAACAAGCATGAGAGGGAACAAATACATCTTAACCTTCCAGGACCACTTCACGAAATATCCAGAAGCATTCGCTATACCGGACCAAAAGGCATCAACAATTTCAAAAATATTGTCACAAGAAATCATCTCAAGACACGGGGCTCCAAGACAACTGCTGACCGACCAAGGCGCAAATTTCACTTCTGAAGTTTTTAGAGAAGTTTGTAAAATATTTGGCGTAGAAAAATTACAAACAACGGCATACCGACCACAAACGAATGGGATGATAGAGCGAAGTCATCGCGTCTTCAAGGACATTCTATCTCATTTCGTGAATCGAGATCAAACCGATTGGGATGAGTGGCTACCATATGTGTTATTGGCATACAGAAGTAGTGTACACAGCAGTACAAACGAAACTCCATTTTTCTTAATGCATGGTCGTGACCTAGAGTTACCTTATGACGATATAACCAGACCACAAGATCTACGGTATGATTATGCAGATAACTATGCGTCCGAATTAAAACAAAGATTACAAATTGCTTTCAACACAGTAAAGCAAAACATCAACAAGGCAACAGAGAAAACGCATAAACAATTTAACAAAAACACCAAGTCAGCAGTCTACAAAATCGGAGACGCAGTATACTTGCATAACCCAGCAATACACGCAGGTACGTCACGAAAACTACACAAGCCATGGACAGGACCGTACTTCATAACGGAAATAATGGGACCTGTGACATATAAAATTAAACAACAGAAGTCCGAAAAAATTCAAACAGTACATGTCAACCGTTTAAAACCATTTAGAGATGAGAGCCTTTTTGATCAAGAAGATGAGAGCGAAGAAACAAGTACATCAAAAGATGAAGAAATGGCCAGCACAGAGGAGCGAAATAAAAATGAAATAGACTCAGAGATGATACATAGGATAACTCAGGACAGTCTATTAATGGATGCATTGGTACGACAGGGACAATCAGATACTACCACCACTCCCACTGTAGTAGCACCGTACCATACTCGTAGTAAAGGACCAGCACCACGGCACTCATGGATTATGCGTTAGTTAGTGTTCAATACCAGGAACCAAATAAACGGACTAGAGATCGGTACACGGATCCAAGGAAATAAGGAAAATAATATGTGTATGTAATTGATTCTCCATTTTAAGTCTGTAAGTGAATAATTTAAAAAGCATTCATAACGTATTCAAAATTATTAATTATTATCATTTTTTTTCCTTTTCACTTCTCTCATTGTAAATTGCTTTGAACTTCAATTAGCAACTTATTTGTGGGATGTGCTAGCCATACCATTAATAAGAATTGCAGGAAATACGTTATAGATGGTAAATATAGAAAACAAGATTTAGAATATTTTGTGTGTTATATGGAAAATCAATCAGTTAGAAATATGGTATTTAAAAATGTGTGTATGTAAGTGTTGCTCTTAAGAGTGAAAGAACAACCGTCAGTGCCATGCATGTTGAGGAAACCGCATCAAACCACAGGAAGCAGATGAACCATCCAAGGGATAACGACCGGCCAATCGTTTCCCCTCAAACTCATCTACAGCCATGGATACACCATCCAGCACAAGACCAGTGGTATGCAGTAATTTTCCCCATCAAACATGACATGCTATAAAATATTGTGAATATAGAGACTTTAAGTGTAGTTGTAAGAAAAATTGTGCTCCTCCGGAAGCAAATTTTTAAAGAAGGGAGGTATGCAAGACTAGATCACCACACAATTGAGGTCATCATAACTCAGTAGTAGTAATCACTAATATTGCAGAATAAGCAATACGAAACAATTATAATATTGTTTCTTTATTTGGTAATTAGTTGACACCTCAATTGTTTGTTGACTTAGCATTACCGTAATATAAAAGACTGTATGGACGATGGGAAGACAGAGTCCGGTGAGAGTCCATCGAGAGGTCCATCAAGAGAGAGACTAGAAGAATACCATTCATCCATACAGTCGGATCCATCATTTGTAAATATATCAACTCATCTTTATACTAGTCAATAAACTTAGTTATAATAAATCATTATTATTATTTCGAACCTTTACTCTTCTACGAGCAACGTCACAACGGTAAGAACATTTATTATTACTTATTATATTTTTGGCGATTACTAAATTGTACCTCCAGTCTGGCAAGAACCCATCTTAAATATTATTTGCTAATTCGCCTCATAAAGGCGGGTTACACGTATTTCCCAATCGGACATCAATGGAAAGAGCTGAAAAGGTTTTGGTAACAATTGGACAACCGGAAGTAGCAGATTCTTGAAAAAAACTTCTAAATATTAATTTCTGAAAATTTTTCATTTTAATATTAAAGAAAATTTAATTCTCAATGTGACACAATTATTTTTACCTTTCGTCACCTATAGGTAAGGAAGGTATTGTCTTTGGTCAAAAAACTCGGTGGTGAGTTTTCATTGAATAAGCACGTTTTAGGGTCTTTACAATACGATTTTACTATTTTTACGATGATATCTGTATGTGTGTGTGTGTGTGCGCGTGTGTGTGTGTGTGGACGCCTTTTCGTGCACGATAATTCCAATACTAGAATTCCGAAAATTACAATTCTTGCGTATTCCTCTTCCTTACAACCATATGCAGACTTGTTTAGATTTTGGTTATAATTGGTCAACCGGAAGTACCCTCATTTGAAGATTTTAACAGTTTTTCTTGAAAAAATCAGTTAAATGTTATTATAACTTAAAGAATATATTATTGTCTATACGATTTGATTGCATTTTATATTTCATATTCAACAGATATAGAGTTAAAGAAGAATAACGATAATAAATTATATATAAATTTCATAATTCAGCCAGCTATGCTAACTTAACCATGGAAACTGCTAATATATTCAGGTAATTCAAATTGACAGATGTCAGTATCAATAAAATTAAATCAATGAAAGAATAAGGGAAGTAACTCTAGTGTTAGAAGTTTCTAGATATAAGAGAGACGATTACATATTGGCTTGAACATGTCATGAGGAGAGATGAATATATTAATAGAAGGTGGAAGAAACATAGGAAGACCAAATATAAGATGAAAAGACTGTATTGTAGAAGACTTGAGAGAAAAGGAATTGAATGAGGACGACACGCAAAACAAAAATGAGTGGAAGAAGAAAATAAAAAATAGCGACACCCTAACGAATGGGAAAAACTAAAGAAGAAGAAGAAGATGTCAGTGTCAAGTGCAATTTGCATAGTTTGTTAATGAAATAACTTTACTGGAAATATAGGATCTTTTGCAAGAAAATTTATGTATGGGGCGCGTGCAGTAACATGACTTTGACCCGTGTCAAAATGACAGCAATTAATTATGTCCATAACTGACAACTGTTATAATTTTTCAATCAAAATTTCATAATTTTCTTATTTCATGTGGTTTGTTTGTTATCAGGAGTATGGAATTCAGTTGCCGAGAAAGGGACTCACATAATACCAAAAATTTATAATCTTTTGCAAGAAAATTTATGTATGGAATTTGTACATAATACACAGGATTGACGGAAGGTATTGTGCTGGCCACATTAGATTTTCTTTATTATATCTCGTTTAGGTTTGCTGATATAGTATATAATAATATACAAGGTGTTATATTTTAATGGACCCAGCAAATATCTCGCTTATTTATTAAGTACGTAATTTCTTTCATATAACGTGATATATACAGCAACATGTAAGCTACTTGATGACGGATGTACATTCATGATACCACTTCCGGTTTATTAGTAATTAATATCAACTTTGAAATTTCAAATGGAACATACTATATTTTTTTACAAATTTAAAAAGTACATCAAATTTTCTTTACAATCACGTAAAATAATCCATATGTTACATTATTAAAAAATAAAATGGCGATCACTTTTTTATACACCTAGTCGAAAAGAGAATAGTGAGCCATGACCGTGGCTTGAAATAAAACAATGAACTAAAACAATTGTAACACGGTAAATGTCAACCTGTAAATGCTCAGTAATAATACAACATATATATATATATATATATATATATATATATATATATATACAGCAGATGAGCGTTCGTAATTTAAAAATATGTTGTGGGCAGCACAATACCTCTCGCCACTTCCGTTTGGTTACATATGTATAGGGCGCGAGCAGTCATGTTGCATTGTTGGCCTTGACAAGCAGATATGGGGGCCCGTGTAAGAATGACAATTAGTAATTATGTACATAGACATCAAATGTCAGAATTTTTCATAAAAATTTCAAGATTTTCTAAATTCACGTTGTTAATTTATCACCAGGAGTGTGGAATTTATTACTTGTCCAGGAAAATGAACCACATGGAATTAGAAAATCACTAAATTTAGAATGAAAAGTTATGATATTTGACATCTATATACATAATTACTAGCTATCATTGTGACACGGGCCACCATATCTGCTTGTCAAGGCCAACAAAGTGATATGACTGTTCGCGCCCTATTGTATTAAACATTTCTTATATACCTACACTCTACACCACAAATTCTACTTACATCTGATATATAATAATAATTTATTTATCGCCCAACAGTTACACACCATTAACAGTACAACATAATGAAACACTACAACATGTGCATGTTATAAAGATTTTAAATTTGAAAGTATCTACATGATATCATAAAATCTTACATAAAACAAATAATTAAGAATGTTAAATTCATTATGAATTATACAGAAGTTTTCTTAGTTTAGGGTATGTAATATTAAATAAATCAACATCGATAATGAGTTCATTATCATTATTGCACATAATATGAATAGGTGATTTAGTCAATAAATTTGTTCTAGCAAAGCTTACAAAAAATGTAACATATGTTTGAGCACATAATCGTGGAACAAAAAAATTTATTTCACTTAAAATTGAAGAACAATCAACAATATTATGTAGTAATTTGTACAAGAACAATATAGATATATTTTTCCTACGCAGTAATAATGAGAGGTAACCAAATCGCTCTAACATAGTGTTTTGTTCAATTCCTATGGGGGGGAAATTGATTATCATTCCTGTACGATAAATATTTCTGGAAACGCCTTTGTACAGATTCTAAATCATTTATATAACATTGATACATAGGATACCATATCAGACCACAATATTCCAATTTTGACAATATAAAAGTGGAGTACAATATTTTTAATAAATCGGTATCATCGAAACATTTAGTATTCCTAATGATAAATCCTAATAATTTGTTACATGACGTTACAACATGATATGTATGAAAAGAAAAGGATAAGCTGGGATCAAAATAAGCGCCTAAATCTTTAATAATATTGGTGCGTTCAAGACGAGTGTTATCAATATTGTATTCAAATGTAATAGGGTTTTTCTTACGGTGATATGACATAATTTTACATTTGTATGGACTTAAACATAGTCTGTTATTTTTACAACACTTGTTTACAAAATTAATTGCAATTTGTAAGGCTGAACAATCGTTATCGTTATATATTGGACAATATAGTTTTAAATCGTCTGCAAATAATAAGTTCCTACAATTGACTTCTTTACATATGCCATCTATATACAAGGTAAATAACAATGGCCCCAGATTAGAACCCTGTGGGACTCCAGAGTACACCTCAAACAACTCTGATTTACACCCATTATATTGAACGTACTGTTTTCTTTGGTATAGGTATGATTTAATAATGGATTACTCAAACCAAAGCTATTTAATTTTTGTAATAATATACCGTGATCTATTTTATCAAATGCCTTTTGAATGTCCATGTAAACAACATCTACTTGTCCTCCTCGGTCTATAGTATCACTTAAGAATTGCTTGAAGACTGTGAGATTAGTGACAGTGGATCTATGTTCTCTGAATCCATGCTGGGCATCAGGCAGTTTGTGTTGTATACCTTTTGGAAATACCGGAATGTAAGAGCATTTCAAAGATTTTAGCAAAATTACACTGTGTTTCACCAATCGCCAACATTCACAAGAGCAATGGGGAACAGTCAATAGTCAGACAACTGTAGTCTCGAAACAGAATAGAAATAGGTCTATAATTTACAATATTGGCTGCATCACCAGCCTTGAGTATCGGACATACTTTGGAAATTTTCCAGATATCTGGAAATTGGTTGTTACTAAGAATCATATTATAATAACAGAGTGGTTCAGATAAAGGAAACGCACAATCTTTGACGCAGAACGCTGGAACCTGGTCAATACTTGTAGTCATCTTATTCTTCATTTTTCGAATGGTGTTGAGCACTTCTTCAGGAGAAAGGGCTGGTAGGGAAATGTTGTCAGATCCGCAATCCTCAACACTAATGTCTTTGTCAGATGAGTTTTGATACACACTAGAAAAATAGTGTGCAAATACATTTACTATAGAGTTCTGGTCATTTAACTGCAAACCATCAGCGTTCATAGTTCCAGGAATACGTGAGTTGCACCTTTTTGATTGTATGAATGACCAGAAGAGATTTGCGTTTTCTTTTATAGAAGATTCTGTTTTATGTAGGAATTCTTTATACGCAGTCGCTACTTGCTGTTTATTTTTTTTTCCTCAAAGCTTGAAATTCAATGAAGTCTTCATTCTTCTTAGTTCTTTTAAATCTTTCATGAGTGTTGTGCTTTCTTCGTATATTAGAAATGATCTCTTTCGTGTACCACGGCGGGAAAATATTATTCATTTTATTTTGCTTGTGATATGGAACATATGCATAAAGATGTTTGTTAGTATTTTATAAAGCTCAGAACACGCACAATCCACACTAGTACTTTCATAAAGAGGGGACCAATCTGCATTCAACAAAGCATCATACAGTGCAGGAAAATTAGCTTTTTTAAAATTATAACATCTTTCTTGATCCGTACATAAAAATTTGCACTGTTTTATTATATCGAGATTTGCAGTGATTTTCAAGGAAGGGTGATGTAGATCATCCCTAACACACTCTAACTCAGATTTGGCTACTTTGCAGCTGATACTTGATGCAACAATATATAATATTTTTCCATATTCATTCGGTATTTTGTTTATTTGTTTTACATTCAAAAATTCACAAAAATTATTAAAAATGTTTGACTTTCTGTCATTTATATCTTCATAAACCAGATTAGGAATGTTGAAGTCTCCAGTTATAATAATTTCACTATTATATAAGTTTTCCATTGAGATTTATTGATTAATGCATCCAAAAATGATTCAAAATCATTAATAGCTATTTTTGGTGGAATATAAATAACGAAAATAAGTATTTTAGAGTTTATTGTATTAATACGACAGCCAACAATATCAATTGACGGAAAAGCCTCGGTTAAAGTTCTTACGTTTAGTTGAGTAATTTGAATAGTATTTTTAATTGCTAGTATTACTCCACCACCTTTGCTGAGATCAAGTTTTTCAAATTGTCTGTCGCGACGCAATACACTGTAATTATTAGGAAATAATTCTGCGTTATTAACAGAGTCACATAACCACGTTTCGGTTATACAAATAATGTCAAAAAGACAGGAAGAAGTTGATGAATAAAACAATTCACATTTTGTATTGAGACCGCGCACATTTTGATAGAAAATGTTGACACAATTACTGTTAATACACGACATACTGTTGGGCCTTAATGGTTTAAAGAAATTATCTTAGGTTTCCCTTAGATGTATTTTATAATAATGTTTTCCTCTCCTTTGAGTTTTCTGCTATCTAAGTCAGCCTTAACATTTTTATAATACTCCTGCCGTGGAGTTCTATCAAGAGATATTCTAGTATTTCCCAAATTTTCACCAACATTGCTTTTCTTAAAATTGTGAATAATATCATGGACTTGTTTTGATTCACTAACCCTTATTTTAACCGGACGATTCTTTTTATTATCATATTTCCCAAGTCTTATAGGTTTGATTTCAATAGTATCAATGGCGGGATTAACTTTTTTTATAATCTCCCTAACATTATTTTTATCGGCATTAAAACGTGAACTACTCTGATTGTCCGTCGATTCAGGTAGACCGTAAATTATTTAATTATTCTTTCTTTTTTCTTTTTCATTAATTTCCGCTATGATATCTTCAAAGTCGAAATTAGTATGAGAGATCTCATAGGTATCCAGTTTAGATTTTAGAGAGTTTATTTAATGTTTTAAGTCTTCAATTAGTAACTCAAGACCTTTACCATGTTTGTCCTTTTTGTCGCATATTGTACAATAACAGATTAGTTTCTTTGTTTTCAAGTTACTGAGTTCAGCTGAAGCTTTTCTTCATGAGAAAACTGTTCCATACTTTCATAGAAATATGTTCTTGAACGAAAATCACATAACACAAACTTTTTTTGACAGTTAAGATGGCATACAATTGCAAAAATTAAAATTGATTTTCTTGGTTATGAAATGTCAAAAATAAAATCTTATTACTAATTCGGGTGCAGAATTTAATTCTCTACAACATTTATTTGAAGTATTTTTGTCTAAAATAATTTGGGAACTTTTGCGCAAAGAAAAACTGATTTCCCATGTTAATCGCCTATGGCCAGGTTTTTAATTAACACACTGTAGATATATATATTGTTATTATAATAGACAGTTGGCAACATTGTGTCTTGTTTTATATGGCTGTAAATTGTAAAGATCGTCCTTGTCCTTGCCTAGTCGTACGCTGCTAAACATTAGTAATAAATGGTATGTTTAAAAAGTTGTCTTTATTGAAATTATGCGGATCCATACATAATCATAACGAGCCATTAGGTTTTTCCATAATTACAAGGTTGCTGACCCAACTAGATTGATTATCAACAGATTTAATAATTTTGTCATTTTCAAGTTGTTTTAATTTAATCTTTAATTTAACTTTAACTGTGATAGGAATTCTACGCGGAGGGCTGACTACTGGCGTCATTTCCGTGTTAACATTAAGCTTAAATTTATTTTTAAATTTACCGGTACCCGAGAACACGTCGATGTTCTTTTCAATAAAATTTATATTATTATTATTACATTGTTTATGATTTTATTTCATTAACTTTTATTAATTTAAATTCATTGCATCCATTCAGTCCCAGTATAGGATTTATCACGGAATTATTAATTTGATCCTTAGTTACAATAAACTGCAACTTTTTCTGAATATTTTTATACTCACAGTTAATAGTTACAGACCCCAAACTTGCAGTTAAAGAACCTCCAAACGGCTCCAATGTCACCGGATTTCCTTCCATTTCACGTTCCAGATGTAAGTTTTTCAATTCTCGGATAGGGATGATATTAACTTGAGCACCTGTATCGATTTTAAAATTAATTAACTTATTTTTAACTTTTACATTTTCAAACCACTCATTTCCTGGAATAGTACGTATTTTTTTAATTGTTGCAATACTAAAAGATTTGCTACTTTCAGAATTATCAGAATCGTAATTATTGTTATACTTAATTTTACATTCATTAATTGATTTATTTTTATTGAATTTGCAACCTATAGCAAAATGATGCAGGTTTTTACAAATATTGCATCTTTTGTTATGGGCAGGGCATGACCCGGCGCCATGTTTAGTATGACACTTTTTGCAGAAATAATTGTTATAATATTTGTATGAATAATTACTTACATTTTTACTATTATCTTTATCTTTACGATTATTACCATTGTACATCTTCTTCTTCTTAATTAAATTTATCGAATTTTCTCCTCGATGAAGGACATCAACCTTGGATGCCTTTATTACTTTTTCGTATTTCTTACAATACGCTGCTGGTAATTTAATTACATTATAAAAGAGATATACTGCTGGTTGACCTAGTACATTTAAAAGTATTGCAATTTTCCTTGTGTCCTCAAGTTCATCAAATCCTACTACGACAATGTATATATCAAACGCTTGTTTAAATTTCAGCCAATTTAATCGTATATCTCCCTCTAGAGATAAGGGAACAGGAAGTCGAAACTCATTCATTATTTGACACACCACGTGGCACTTGTATTTTACTTTATAATTTATTTCGTTGAAAATCTAAAAATTACTTTACAATACGTACTTAACTTTAAACGTAGAGCGTATTTCTAGCCAACTACGCCATTTATTATATTTGTTGTGAACTGGGTGAATTAAATAAAGACAACCTTTTAAACATCTATCATTATAATTAGATATAATGATTTTCAAATTTTAAATTCAATCTATGAAGAAATTTTGTCCTCTTTTAATTTTTCGAAATATTTCCAATTCATTGTCGGGATTGACAGTATTTTTGAAGAGTATATGTGATATACCTATAATTTTAAATATTTAACCAATTAATACAATAAGAAATAATATAATGTATGTACTTCCCAATAATGTCTCTGAATTCTTGACACTGACATTTATCTGTAGGTTTTAACTTTTCATTTGGTTTCCATGACATGATTTGGGCTGTGAGATTTATTACAACAGATTTTATATACCTTATATTTCTTTATCTCTCAATCTATAAAAGATATAATAAAACATTTATTTGTATCCGATAGAGACTTTACTCTTCTTTAATCCAAGAAAAACAAATATTTTCAAAAAATAATATTTAGAAGATTTCTTTTAAGAATCCACTACTTCCGGTTGTCCAATTATTACCAAAACCTTTTTAGCTCTTCCTTGTAATGTCCGATTGAGAAATACGTAGTTAAACAGATATTAAGTATTATAGATTTTGAGAAATCGTCCTTCCAGATTCCCCACACACACATACACACACAGAGCACAGACATCATCTTAAAATATTAAATCGGATTGTAGGAACCTTAAAACGTACTTAATCATTAAAATGCGATTTTTACCATGAAATCAATACCTCTCTTAGCGAGAGGTAAAAATTAGAGATATAAAATTAAATTGTAAATTTCACTTATTTCAAATATTATGTGTTTCATTTATAAAAATATGAAAGCTATTCTTAACTATTCATAAAATAAAATAAAATTTTAAATATTGAAATTACGCTACTTCGAAAATAGCGCTACTTCAAGATGTGAAAATACGAGCCAAAATCTTGTTCGCGGCCAAAAATTATAGACATGTTAGTCGCTATGTGATTGCAAAAATACTCCTTAATAACAAGACATTAAAATTGTGAGAACTATAAAATATTTAATTTTTATTAAAATTTAGGAATAATATACAAAGAATGTTGCCTGTATAAAGATGTAACACTCATTGAATAAATATAGTTATTTATATCGCCAGGTCAACTATTAAAATAGGTACAAAAACTATAACTACGTAGAGGACGTAAACAATATAAGTGAACTAGATATTATATGTAATTATTAAAACGGTAACTAAATATCTTGCAACATTGGCGCCGACTATGGAGGGCAAAGGGGGTGTTGGCCCTCTGCGAAAACATAGAAGGAGTGAAACTATATTTTAGCCCCTCTTCCACTGTAAATAATTTTTAGCGCTTTTGCTTTGATTAATTTAAAAATATTTCAATCAATGTATTTTTGCTTCACTGTTCAAGTTTCATTTGGACCTTATCCGATAGATGTCCACTAAATCCACAATTTTCAATTCGGTTTAACGTTAGACACAATAACGTTAGGGTACCTCTATATACAGGCTATGGCCATGACGTGGCTCGCGTTTCGTCCGCCATTAGCGGGCCAATGTCACTTTTATGCAAAACGTTAAGGTTAAAGTAAATTTACAATATATAATTATTTTATTAATAAAAACCACATTTATTAAACTAGTTTAATATTATATACGTATACGTACATAACCTCCACGAGGCTGACTTACCTACTACGTTGGAAAGGATGTAGATACTCGAGTTCCGTGACTATTTAATGTTTAAATACTTGGAATTGAATTTATTATGATTATTATATATTTGGGCATTGTGGAATAAAGATTTACTAAATGAATGTAGTGTTTAATTCGTGTGTCCTTTTTTGTGAGATGTGAAAAGTGTTAACAATTTCAGAAGTGAAGTGGGATTATTAAATACCTATGTGCAAAGCAGATATCGTGCAGATTTGTGATTTTGTATAGGTAATATCGAAATGAATTGACTTAATTCGAGCAGATTTATGGAAATAGGTGACAGCTAAATAAACGGGTTAAATATAATCTTATTGGTGATGCAAGCCAAATGAATTATTATTTAATACGTGTGTTCCTTGTGAGACATGAAAAGTGCTAACATTGTTATTATTAATAATATATAAAACAAAATTGTTTGTAGATTTATAGTTTACAGACTTAAAATTGCAGGAAAACGAAATATTTGTGCTGGAATATAAGACGGGAGTAAATCTGTCAATAATATTTATGTACAAAATTATTTTTTAGTATCTTTTCGTAGTATAATTATTTAATATTTTGTTGTAATAGAATATCACATTAATTACAATCTTACAAATAAATAGGGAACCGTAAATTCATTCAATTCTCAGTATATTTGACAGTTGACATTGGCCCACTAATGGCGGCGATCTTGGCCCATGGCCATACTCAGTATATAGAGGTATACCTTGTCCAAAGATATTTCGTTATGGCCCTCTCAGCGGGTCTATTGTAGGGATTTAAGCTTGATTTATAGGGGTGCAAGGACAGGTATGTATTCAATATTATCACAATTTTCAGCTGGTAAAACATCAGTATTGTCTTCTTCAAATGGTCGCCACATATTAAATACGTATATTGTTGACCTGAGTACGAAAGTTAATATTACTACTGATTTTAAATTTTTTAAAACTCATTTACATACCTACTCACTAGGTATGCCTTTGGTATCTTAGTTTCCCCAATATGTATTAATACCGGTCAAGGACGATTTTCTCATCTTATATTTCTAGTAATAGTGAAAGACTTAATTTAATTTTGCAAATTCATTATTATTTCAAGCCGAATTTAAATATTTTGCAATCCTACCCTGAGCGCCAACAGGTAGAATCTCTTGCTGTGTGCGGTTCACCTCAGACTTAGTAAGTTAAAGCCATAACGAAATATCTTTGGACAAGGTATACCCTAGATGCCTAGATAACGTGATGTTGTACGTGACCTTCAAATCTTTTAGTGTAGTGATCTGTGATCGTAAAACTTGCGCATGCGCCTTACTACTAGTTAACATTTACTGCGTCTGCGTGTTGTGACTTGCGTGTAATTTCACAGTTGTAAGATTTAAGGTTATATTTAATATTTCTTAAGAGAATATTGTCTGTTTCTTCTTGAAAGAATCATATAATATTATATTCTGTTTTAAAAGGTAAATTTAAGAATATTATGTGAATTAATTAGTAAAAACATTGTTCTTATGTATGTTACTACCATTTACATAGTTACTATTTTTACCAGGTACTATGTCAATATTTAAATATTAGATATGAAGTCAAAATAAAACGACGAACTTAGAAGAAAATAGTAATTTACCTGATTTATCTACAAAACAAAATGAAGAAACCCAACATGTTTTTAATAATAAACCGCAAACTTCAACAAGCTCTACTAATATTACTTTTCAAAAATATAAAAAGAAAATTTTGCGATTCGTGGCTAAATATATATTCTTGAGTAGAATACGATACAAAATTGAGTAAAATCTTTTGTAAAATATGTCACTCGTCTTCAAATAAAATACCTAATAACGTATTTGATTTTGTAAAAGAAGAATTTTCAAATTAGAAAAAAGATCAAGAAAAGTTTAAAATTCACGAGAAATCTGAATTTCACCGTAATAATTCTTTAAAAACAAGTTTTATTACAAAAAAAGTAAATGTAGCAAATCAAATAATATGCATGACTATGAAATGACTGAATCTCGAGGAGCCTTATTAAAAATTATATCTTCAATTATATATTTGACAACGCAATACTTAGCGTTGCGTGGAAAAACTGATGAAACTACAAATTTTAACACACTTTTGATATTACGTGCGGAAGCTAATTTAGAATTACAAAATTGGTTGAAAAGAAAAAAACTACAAATGGATTTCGCATGATATTATCAATAAAATATTATCTATACTTGCTACAGCCACACAAAACGTTATTTGAATTTAAAAGAAATGAATATTGTTCGATTTGAATTGATGAAACTAGCGACGTAAGTGTACAAGAACAAGTTTATTTATGTATTAGAACTAATAATTAAATAATTCAGAAAATTTTAATATTAATGAATTATTTATTGGAGTCTTCAACACATCAAAAACAGATTCCGAAACTATATTTAACATTGTACAAGACGTACTGAAACAATTAAATTTACAATTAAATTTTCTTCGTGGACAGTGCTATGATTGCGCTACAAATATGTCAGGTATACCTATATTCTGTAATACAGGCAAGATTGAAGCAATAAGTACCTACGGCTATGTATGTGCATTGTCATGCACATTCACTAAATCTTGTTACAGAGGATTGTGTTAGAAATATTCCAGAAACTAGGGACATATTAAATTTATTTAGGGAAATTACTACTTACATTCGCCAGTCACCTAAAAGATTGACTTGATTTCAAAATTGTCAAGATAAAGAAAAAAGTTCTATACGCCCATTCTGCCATACAAGGTGGACAATGAGATATTCATCTTTGGCGTCAATTTTAGATAATTATGAAGAATTATTATGTTTCTTAGAAGACTTTCTTTTTCTGAAAAAAAATGACGCAGGCTCCAAAGCAAATAGATTTTATAATATGATACAATGCTTCGATACTTATATTTTATTGAAGTTTTTAAGCGTAATTTTTAAACATATGGAAGAAACAAACAAAATTGTTCATGATAAATCTTTATATTTTCATAATTCAATAAAAATTATTAAAACTTTATATGACACTGTAAATATATTAAGAGATAATTTTGATAAAATTTGGGCAGAAGCTGAAAATGAATATTCAAAATTAAATTTAACAGGCCCTAAAGAATAAAGAAAAAAAAAACGGCCAAAAAAGTACGAATATGGTGAACAAGAAAGTGTTAATTTAACGTGTAAAGAGCGGTATAATAAAATTTACAAAGAAGTTATTGATATTGTTATCAATGGTCTAAATGAAAGATTTAAGTGAGAAATAAGATTATTTTTACGTAAAATTGAAACTTTTTTATTAAATTCAGAGGAGAACGGCCAAGAAATAGAAGATTTTTTTATATACTTTATTATCAAAGGAAGACTAAAATTACATAGGGATATGTTTCTAGACATAATCCGTATTCAAAATATTAAAATATCATTTCAGGATGTTTTACATATTTTTCAGTCCAAATCTTATTTGACGGAACATTTAATGGAATTTAAAAAAAAATCAAATAGTTTTAACCATTCCTGTGACAACTGGTACAAAATAACGATCGTTTTTCATGTTACGTCGCTTAAAAACTTATTTACGATCAACAGTGACGTAAGACAGGTTAAATGCTATCGGTATACTGAATTGGCATGCTAAAATTATAAATGAGCTCAATTTAAATATAATTGCAAATAAATTTATTTTAAAAAACACTGTTCGGCGTGACACAATTAAAATAATATTATCCGGAGGCACAATTTTTTGTATTATTAATAAGCTATAATGTTTGGTTCATGAAAGATGACTATTCAAGCATTCAAGCTTATAAATAATAAGCCATCTGATATAATATCATTTGCAGATAACTTCACTTCGTTTCGTATGCATGGGCGTGCAACATGGCATATTTATGGATACATTTTAACTGAAAAAATAAGTATAATTTATTTGAAAATTATATTTCTTTTTTAAATAATACCTTTAACAAAGATGTATTTTCTTCACCTATGATTTTGAAAAACACAAAAACATGTACTAAACATAAATTATGGATTAATAATTTAATTTAAACGTCACCATCACTGGATGAATATTAGCACAGAGTGCTGTGTAGTAGATAATTAGATATCTGTAGTTCTACGACATACGTCATTATTGTTTGTAGCAGTGGCGGCTTGTCAGGGTAGGCAGGTGAGGCAGTGCCTCACCAGAAAAGAAATAAAGCTGCATGTAAAGTAGTATGTAAATTAAATTTTAACTTATTCCGTTAATGCTTATATCAAAAGAATAATTTAAGCCACCACCATAACTAATATGTAATGCAGTTCACCTAATTTACACCCTATAAACTGCTTCTCAAAATGAATAGTATAACTGCCTATGTTTTTGATAAAACTTTCATTCCGGTAAGAAATACGTTGCGCTAGACAAAGAGCTGTTTGAGGCATTGCTTCAAATGCTAAATGCAATGAGTGCGTAAAGCATAAAATATAGTCGCTTTACCTACCGTACATGAATACAATCAACGCTACGTACTGATAAATTTTGTAAGTAGGTTCACGACATTACTGCATATTTTTGCAAGCAAGATTAAATAGAATTAGCTGTAAATTGTATTCGACAATAAACAAACATACCATAACCTGTCTCGTCTAGCATTTTTATTATAATAGGCTCTGGTTTGCGACTGATACGTATTGCAGTAAATATTTAATTCTTTTATTTTATACGTGGATAAACTACCCACGTAGTGTTTTTGTAATTTGAATTTTAGTTGAAAACAAAAAACAAATAATGGCTTCGACTTCAACTTTAAAAGAATTGAGTGACAATATAAGGAATTCTGAAGATATTGTTAATTTTTTAATTATTAAAAATCCATTTAATCAACTGTCTTGTGAAGATAAACTATTTGTCAAAGAATTTCCTAAAATGTTCTGTGATCTGGCAATTTATTTTTGTACATGAGAGGGGAAAAATATGCATTTGCACATCCCTTGAAAAAATGTAACTTTCAATTATAAGGGATTTGGCCTTGAATGAAAAAAAAAACACTTTTTTTCTGGATACTTTGCCTCACCAAAGTTATAGTGCACGAGCCGCCATTGGTTTGTAGTGTATTAGTAAGTAATGTCACCATTTACGTATATCTGTCATACAATATAAATTACATAGACATACGGTCAAATGGTTTTTCTCTTTATATACTTACAACACATTAAAATCACTACCACTACTATTTGTATTTTGAATATAATACATAGGTGATAATGTAGTACCACCCACATAATCGAATTCTTTATTTAAGTTTCAAAACCTTGGGTTTAAAAGTTCATGCTCAGCTTGAGAACAAAATAATTTGGATGAATATACGATGTACGCCGCTTAATCAGCCTGGAAAAGCGATTCACTCCCCTGACAAGTAATCAACGATTCTTCTATTTTTCTATGCGCTGAGATAGAGTGCGACCACGTATAGAAAACGCGAACTTGATTTGAAAATATTTTGATCCCTCTAGCAAGTTTGCTGATTGATTCGCAGATTTTCATCGGGGACTGTTGAATCCAGAATCCCAGCGTTCCCAGCGGCGTGCTTTAGTCTGTGTGTCTTTTGTTTTTGTAACAGTTTGTGACAGTTGACAGCTACAAAAGACAATGACAAAGTGTTTGTGTTGTCTGCTATTTTAGAACCACTTTAATTCTTTTTACATATTTTCATTGAACTTTTTAGATTAAGAAATGAAGCTTAATATTAAAATAATGTTCATTTTTGAACAACTCTGAATACTTATTACTATATAAATTTATTTTGTGAAACTTTCTTCAAATTTGTACGGGCAAGATTTAATTGTTGTTATTCAATTTTGACGTTTTAAACTGTTATTATTATCTCCATAGTAACAACTATAAGTAACTGTTTATATGATAGTGCATTAAAAAAAATTAAGTCATTCTCAGAGAATTTTAATTCACTCTGCAACAAATAATGATTTTTAAATAATATCAGGCACGAAACTAACATTTTCACCACAGTCTTTATCAGACAGATCAGCCATATTCATTATTTTTCACGACAAAAATGACAGAAAATAAAGCGTGTGTATAATTTATAAATAAACAACTTGACGTCTATCAACGACGAATGCCATGCACAGCCTACTAATTGATTAGTTTTTGATTTTGTCAAAATTAAATTTTATAATGATTTTTATTATTATTTAGTCAAAATTGAATAAAACATTATATAAAGCACGTGAGTGAAGAATGTTTATTCACTCAAAGAATTTAACCCACTAACCCTACGGGCTCATGGCTTAAACTCTCTTTTCATGAATAAATATTATCTTAACTCACTTGGTGTATAAATATCTTTAATGATATTAAGAAAATATGTTTGTTCTCCAAAAACAACAATAATAGTGTCGTTACTTTAATTATAGAATACTTATATTCATTGAAATTATATACCTATTGATATATGGCTTACCGTGTAGGTGTGCCAACAGCACAATAGATGCTGTCCCTGTTCTTATATAAAAAAAATGAGCACAAAAAAGTTCAGTTAAATAATTTATCCTTAATTTTATATAGTGAAAAGTCATCAACCTGAAAAAAACCTTATAAAATGAAATATAACTTGTAGAAATTATTGGGTGTTATTTATTTTTAAAAGAAAGAGAAAAAAAATACTAGTATTAAGTAAAGTATATATTAATGATATTTACAATTAATTCTAAGTCAATCGTTATTCCTTTTATGGAATATAAAATTATTTGAAATAATTGTAGTTTATTTTCGTACCATACGTTGGCACTACTGAGAATGATCATGTTGTGTCAAATAATTTTATATTCCGTAAAAGGAATAAGGGTTGACTTAGAAATAATTGTAAATTCATTAATATTTACGTTTCTTTAATACTAGTATATTTTTCTTCTTTTTTAAAAAATAAATAACACCCAATAATTTCTACAAGTTATATTTCATTTTATAAGGTTTTTTTCATGTTGATGACGTGAGTCCTCTGCCTAATCATTTTCACTATCATAACCAATGGAATAAAACTGGAGTCTATTGTATTGTATCTACCTAAAAGTATTTTTTATCACAGGTATACTCCAATTAGTTAACAAGTTCAAAATTTGGTTGATGAATTGTGACGTGAATTTATTTTTAAGTATAAAATTAATCCTTGGTTAGCTAACTTAACATTTATCCTTACTTTGGTAAAACCGGACCTACATGTCATTGTTTCATACTTGAGCACTTTTATTCATGTAATTACAAAATCTAAGCTGAATACTTGTTATGAGTGATTAAAAATAATATATATTTAACTTTAGATGAAATTTAATGTCGAATGTAATAATTTAAATTATAATATTTTTATGATAATAATTCTATCAAACAGTTTTAATTAAGGACATAATATAAGATAATGATAAAGAATTATACAAATATATATAATGAAAACCGTGACATAGGCGTTTAACATGAGAAAATAATTTTATTCAAATATCATCTGTCCCGTAATACTATAATAGGAGTTTCTAATATGATTAGAAAGATTATTTAATTTGGCACCGAAGTGTATCTAACTACTTCCAATTTATTGTTTTATTATTGAAATATTAACAAAAATATGATGCTATTTGACAGTTATTCCTTATAATTTATTAAAGACAGTAATCATGGAAACGTATTCTGTACCTGAATTGGTTACATCGAAACACAGTAATAATTACTCACGCACGAGGTCAAATCCTGACCACTGTGTGTTATTATAATTTTTTGTCATTTTGTAAAATGTGTTAATAAATAAATTATACAATTAAAATATAAATTGTCTGATAAGTATTCTATTGAATTTAATATTTCTTATATAATTTTTCGTTTTAATAAGTACTTAGGTAGTATAAATTTTCATATTTCAATTCTTGTAGATTTAGTTATTAAAATACCCGACATACCAAACAATTTACGATTTATTGTTGTAATTTATTTAATAACATTTTATAAAATATAATAAAAATATAAGGCAAGCGGGATATGAACTCGTAAATAATTATTACTGTGCCGCGAACTAACCAACTCGGCTACTGAATTCGTTTCCATGATTACTGTTTTTAAAAAATTATAAGTAATAACTGTCAAAAAGCATTATACTTTTACAAATATTTCAATAATAAGCTATTAAATTAGAAGTATTTAAATACTCTTCGAAGCTAAATTAAATAATCTTTCTAAATATATCAAAAACTTCCATTATACTCTTCCAGGTAGTGATGCACGCGAGACGAGACGAGATGAGAAATTTTAAATCTGTAATCTCGACCTCGTCCTCGTACATTTTTTTGTGCCTCGTCTCGTTCTCGAAAAATAATCTTATTAGTTATTAAATAATTTAATTTGCCTCTAAAATAACTAATTTATCAGAAAATTGTTATCCCCAAACCATTTCAATACGACCATTAAAAAATCAGATGTTGCCAGCACATTACCTTCCGTCAATCCTGTGTATTATGTACAAATTCCATACATAAATTTTCTTGCAAAAGATCCTATATTTCCAGTAAAATTATTTCATAAAGAAACCATGCAAATTGTACTTGACATTGACTTCTTCTTCTTCTTTAGCTTTTCCCATTCATTAGGGGCGCTATTTTTTATTTTCTTCTTCTACTCATTTCTGTTTTGCGGCACGTCCTCATTCACTTTCTTTTCTCTCAAGTCTTCTTCAATACAGTCCGTCTATCTTATTTTTGATCTGTTTCTTCTACCTTCTATTACTAAGCTATTCATTCTTTTTCCAATATATTCTTATTCTCTCCTCATGACAAGTTCAAACCAATGTTATTGTCTCTCTTGTATCTATCTAGAAATTTCTATCACTCGGGCCATTTCCCTTATCCTTTAAATCTTTACCTTATCTTTCCGTGTCTTCCCCAACATCTATCTCAACATCTTCATCTCTGCCGTATTCATTTTCTTTTCATTGATACTGGCATCTGTCAATCTGAATTATGAGAATATATTAGCAGTTTCCATGGTTAGCATAGCTGGCAGATTTATGATATTTAATACCTTTATAATTCTTTAACTATATATCTATTGAATATGAAGTGTAAAATGCAATCACAACGTATAGAGAATAAGATAATCTTTAAAATATAACATTAAATGTCAATAAATGATACTTAACTGCATTTTTTCAAGAAAAACTGTTAAAAGTTGAAAATGAGGGTACTTCCAGTGGACCAATTATAACCAAAATCGAATCACGTATGCATATGGATCTAAACTCGCGGAATACGAAAAATATACTTTTTGCAATTGTGTTATTGGAGTTACGCGATCCGAAACGATCTTCACAAACACATTCACTCATTCACCCACCTACATACATGATCGTTAAATAGTAAATTCGTATTCTGTGGACCCCAAAACGTGCTTATTTATTAGAAACTCACTATCGAAATTTTTAACCAAAGACAATACTTTCCTTACCTACAGGTACTTTTTAAAAGTAAAAATACATTTTATCATTATATATATATATATATATATAAACTCCGTTTCCACAGCTTGATCCTCACGTCATCAATGGGGTATTCCAGTAATTTTTTTTATTTTTTTTTCTGAAACTTAAATATATAACAAATTTGAAATACAAATATGAAAATTTGAGTTTTTTATTGTGTCATTTCCGCGAGATATGAATTTTTGAATTATGCTTAAAAATTTGAATTATATGGTATGACGCCTATTCACTTCATCACGTGATCTGTGGAAAGACAACAGCTGTTAGTCGCTTAGCTTGGAGCGAATAAGGGGAAGGGGATTTGGTTTGTTCATAATTTCAGATGCTATTTTGTTTTGGATAACTTTCATTTGTTCTATTTTTGTTATCCGTGGATTTTAGTTGTAACTATATTAAAGTATTATTAGTTAAGAATTTGGTTGCTGTCATATCAAAACTAGCAAGAAACACAAACAAAGATCAGCTGAGAAACGAGAAAGCATCAATGGTGAACGCACTGCTTTTTCTTTTTACACAAGCAGACAAGTACGTCATTACATACGTTACAGAGCGAATGAACGTCATAAATCACGTCAATATTTTCCGCGCTAAAATAAAACACATGGAAAATCATATTAAATAAAACAATTTTGAGTTTATTTTTCAGAATTCGGTCGTTTTTCAACCTAATTAATAACATTATAATGTTTTTTCTTTTAAATTTTACTACACTGGAATACCCCATTGTAACCATATGATTCAAATCGCCGGGGGGCAGGGAATTCATGACGTCATGTTGTCGTGTGAAATCGGGCGAAATCGTCTGATTTCCGTAGTATTCATATAAATCAAAACTGAAAACTGACAGTAACAGTATAACGTATACCGTGTGAATATTATTGTTCATCGAAATTCGAAGTAAAACATTTATTTCGCAATAATAAATCAATTGAATAATTATGATGTAATGTCAAAACTGACAGTATTATAATAAGTATAACCTATATTGTGTCAGTTTTGTTATTCAACAAAATTCGAAATGTAAATAGTTATTTAGCAATACTAAATTGAATAAATAAATAATAATTGTCTTTGCAATAGCAAAATGCTATATAATACCAAGTAACAAAACTACCAACACACAACGAAACACCAAATTATCGATGCCAGAATCAAAAAATCTTGTTTATCACATAATTGACAGAATTTTTTGCAGTTGGTGGAAAATAAACTATTACTTCTCTACCTCTGGTACCGGGAATAGTAGCTTGGATAAGATACTGAAATTTATTCTCCAAAGGCATGTCTGTATCTTCATGTATATTTTTGAATTGACTCCAAAAGGATAACCAGTCCTTAACGTCACCGCCATTTTTTTTTTTAATTCAAGAACAGGTAATCTCAATTTATGCGATGCAGAAATGCTCGTCTGTAGCACTGCATCTTTATGCAATATTTTTTGACAGGTCAAATTGAACTTTATAAATTTGGAAGAATATTGATCAGTAGATGCGATTTCATTATTCAACTCATCTTCAGTTGTATTTTGCTCCATCAGTAAATTAAATAAATCCTTATCTCACTCTTTAAGAGTCTCTGCTTTCTGTTGTAGCATCTCCCATGCGACTTGAATGTCATCCAAATTACGGTCTTCCATCTTTATTAAATTGTCTAGTTGATTTGCGGCACGCGTAAGTACGTAACTTTTTTGCTTGCTCTATATTAAGCATCAATAATTATTGACATATCGAGTTCAAAACTACGATGTTGTCCTGTTACGGTCGCCAAATGAAATGCTATCAGCGTAAACGACTACCCGTCGTATACCTGATAGAAATTAATTATTCGTAATTCTTTGTAAAACTATTTTTATTAATTTGACATATGTCATACATACATGTATATTACTTTTTCTTTTTATAACTAACTTGATTTTTTAAAATTAAGAATATAAAAAAACTAAATTTAACATCGAAGATTTTCTCCACTCTTGATCTAAAGAGCGGATACTGGGAAGTAGATATGGATGCAAAAGACAAGAAGGAGACAGCCTTCACCATTGGTAACGGACTCTAGCAATTTACCTTAATCCAATTTGGGCTCTGCAATGCCCCTGTACCATTTGACCGACTCATTGTGTAAAGTTTCGTTTAAATAACTGAAACATTCCTTGGCAAGCCGCACCTATCCTAAATTATCCTTTACTTGCAGGAGAGTTCATACTAGATACAGATGCCAGCAACGTTGGAATTGGTGGCGTTCTTTCCCAGTAACAAGATGGACATGAAAAGGTTATTGCCTACTTCAGTAAGACCTTGTCAAAACCGGAGAGGAATTATTGTGTCACAAGAAAAGAACTTTTGGCAGTCATGAAATCCGTGGAGCATTTCTACAAATATTTATACGGCTAGGTGGATTGAGAAACTACAAGAATACGATTTCAAAATCGAACACAGGACAGGTACCAGCCATGTAATGCCGACGCATTGTCCAGAAGGCCTTGCCAAGATGAAACATTATAGTCGACTAGAAGAGAAACATTCCACCGTCGTCAGGTTAACAGTAGTCGACAATAGTTGGCAGCCCGATGGACTACGCAAGGACCAAGAAAATGACCCGACCTTGAAAATTATACTGGAATGGAAAGCGAACGAGAGCAAACCAGTATGGAAATATGTTGCACCACAGTCACAGAGTGTAAAATCGTACTGGGCACAGTGGAACTCCATGGCCTGTTAAAGCGTGTGGTGGAAAATGCCGATGGAACTGAGAAGAGAACTCAGTTGGTTATTCCTAAGAGTACCAGACGTGTTGAACAAGATCCATGACGGATCTGGAGGAGGCCATTTTAGAGTCATCAAAATTTTAGATAGATTTTTAAAGACTGGTGCAAGAGATGTGTGATTTGTGCTGGAAACAACGGTCCGCACAGACGACGAAGAGCTCCAATGCGTCAATGATACGTAGGCAGTCCTTTGAGCGTATTGCGACTGACATGGCCAGACCATTTCCAGAAAGTGACAGAAATAAATACATAGTGGTTGTCATGGACTATTTCCGCAAATGAGGTGAAACCTATCCATTACCCAACCAGGAAGCCACAACGGTCGCTGCAACATTAGTCAAACAATAATATATATATATATATATATATATATATATATATATATATATATATATATATATATATATATATATATAAGGGAAGAAATTTTGAGTGTGCCGTTTTCCAAAATTAATAAAAGGACTTGTACGTTAGGTTAGGTTATTGTTGTCATATTTAAAGATATATAAAAACTAAATACGCTGCTCGTCGTTTTCTAAAATGACTAGACGACTAGCCAGATTGTACAACATCGCTAAGTCAACGAATTTTTGACAATCAGACTGAGTTTCACTCGAGGTTTATAAAACACCTACGAAAAATGAAGTATTACATCACTTTTTTAATTTAAAAAATTTAAATTTTAACGAAAATCATTAGGTATTAATGTAAATAACCGGTTAACAATGTAAAACAGTAATTTGTGTGAATATTAACGTTATTACCCGGTTATTTACATCAAGCCCGTGACTACAATTAGGCAGAGAAGGCAACCGCCTAGGGGCACTACCGACAAATGGATTTAAAAATAAAGAAATATTATCAGTAATCAACATATTCGAAATAATGAATTAGTATTAACCAAATCTAACACCAAGAGTGTAAGACGCAGGCGCGACGTCGACACAAAGTATCCAAATTTCTAAATAAGGCCCCAGTATAAATATTTCAAAATATAAATAAATTTGATTTAACTGGTAAACATCTTAATATTTGTACAGCAATACAAATATTTCTAACTATACCGGTTTCAAATGTTTCGTGCGAAAGATCTTTCCCGTAATTAAAATTTAGAAAAAAAAATCATTTGAAAGTGAGGGTGCGCCAAAAAGTTAATTTACCTGTAGTAAAATTTTGTCTTATTACGGTCCTGATTTACATTATTAAGCGAATTAACTTTTTTAGCCGTACCATAAATATGTAAATACAATTTTGACCTTAAGATTCAATATATATATATATATATATATATATATATATATATATATATATATATATATATATATATATATATATATATCTTGTGAACTACCATATATAAATTTGATGAATTAATGTTTTTTATTACGTAAAGACTGAAGTGGCCCTTTAGGATTATAAAAAATAAAATTAGACCCTTTTTTAAAAAGTAGCTCACTACTGATCTAAAATATTAAAAACAAAATACATTTACAAAAATATAAATATACAAATATTTATATAAATAGGTACTCTGAAATGTATGTATGTAGGTACAGCTTAGCGTTTTCCACATTGTCCATGAATTGGCAACAGTGTAGAAATTTCCAGTCCATACTTATTTGACGGCAAGTATAGTACATGTACAAACCATTTTAAGCTCATTTTATTCTATCGTTTATAATATTGTTTCCTGAGCTGACATTCGATGCCTATCTTCATACATCTCTTTTTGGGCACTTGACAACTTGTTCTCAGGTAATCCATTTCTAAGGTCACAAGTTTTATATTATTATCTCTTAATGATTAAATTTCACTCTCCATAAAGGTATTGTTCTCCGTTTCAATCAATGTTTGGCTTACACGTTTCTTATTCTCTTTGTTTTATGATTTTATTCAACCAAATGGACTCCAAGAATTTTCCAGGCTTTTTTTAGTTTTTCTGTCATTTCTTGTTTACCTATGCCATCTTTAACTAAATCGCCATCAGATATTTCAACTTGCCAAGTGTCTAATTACCAACACTTAAGCCTGTTTTACATAATCATATATTTACAATTAAATTTACATGCAAAATATTTTCATTTTTACATAATAATTTTTGATCAAAATCTTTTCATTTTACACGGCCAAATATTTGTGACATGTTTGATCTTTGCCAACTTAAGTACATTTTTATATGTTGGTAACAGTTTACTACTACGGTTGGGTTTACCAACTTCTCAAATGTTTACAGCTGATGTTTTCATCTGTGTGTCGCGCTCGTTTTTGTAAACTAAGTTGTGGAGTAAGTGTTGTGCAAAAATATAATTTTTATATTTTTCAGTGTCTTCGTGCAACAATTCATTTTGTACTAAATTTAGTTTTGAATCCACGGCTTGACCCAAATTCGTTTACGCTTCAAAATCTTATTTCGTGCATTAACAACTGCGACAATTACAAATATTTTTTTAATTTCTCTATTCATTGTTCTTCATTTGAACTTGACGTTTGGTTTTGTGAAAAGTTTCATAGAACAGAGTAGCCAATTACCTGCAACTACACATGAAATGTAAACTTTTCTTTAATGAAAACCCTAAATATCACCAAAATGTGAAGCAAATGACCTTCAAAATTAGAACATGTCCTATTTGAGAATTTTTTACAACATCGTATGGTACCATAAGAAGTTGTAAATTTATTGCCGTGTAATCATTGAAATTTTGTGATCAAATACGAAGTTGTAAAAATGCATGTAAATTTATGATAATGTTAAACAGGCTTTATATTTATAAAACGACACGTTATATAGCAGATTTATGTCTATATTCGTAAACACTGGTAAAATTTTAGTCGGCTCGTTATAATTTTTTCTAGTAAAACCAGTCGATACTGACAGCAAAATCGAAATGTAATTTGTCAAGTTTGATTCTATTTGTAAAAATTGTAGCGAGCCGTTTCGAAATTTTACTAGTGTTTATACATATGAGGATAAATCAATAAAAGCGATCAAAAACATATTGCATTTATATAGTTGAAAAATACATATGATAACGTATCTCGAAATAAGTTATGGGTAACATTAAAAGATATAGAAGTCAATGATTATTTGATAAAGATAATTCAGGAATTATATAACAAAAAAACAAAAATAGGCATTTGTCTTTTAGAACCAACACGTACGAATAAAGAATTAATTGATACGCACTTTTTTACTCTTATGGCCACTAGTATCAACAAGACTTAAATTTTAAGTTAGGTGGCTCAATTTTTATACCAACGATTCTTAGTCATAAGTGCGCTCGGGGTTCTAGGTTGAAATCCCACTAAGGCATGGATGTTTGTGTATGTGAACCCACTCTGTAATTGGGATTTAATCCTGTTGAGGGACTCTTTTTTTTAAATAAATGCAATATTTTTTTTTATATCTCATTTAACATTTCATTTATTTTAAATTTAATTAATATTTAAGTTACGTTGGTGCAACCGGCCATTGGTTTGAATAAAGATGAATATGACATCTTATTATTAACTCAAATATGAAACTCAATAATATAGATTATAATTGAAATAAATAAAAGACAGCAACGACAGTCATATTTTTTATTTTCAAACATGAATGTATAATTCAGGTAAACAATGTTTTAACAAATATTCGAAATCTGAATACAGCTTTTATTCTTACACAACTGACGTGTCGGTATACACTTATACCTTCTAAGTCCACAAACATTCTGAAACAATTTAGTACATATAACTATTAATGTAGTAAATTTGTTTATGAATGTCTGTAGACCCTGAAGAAGGTATAAGTAAATAAATGTATACCGCAACGTCAGGTTTGTAAGAATAAATCTTGTAGATATAACAAATTTCAAGTATTTTTAACACCTAATCTACACCATACTCAAGAAATTTACCTACATAAATATGCTTACACATTCTTTTTGTTTGCTACTATACGATACAAAACCGTATTCTAACAATTTTAGTAAACGTTGTATCAAGAGTAAATACGTGAGCTTCCGAATGTTTGTCAGCATAAATTGAAATATATTACAAATTGAAAGCACGTTCCGCCTTTTTGATCAAAATATAACTAGAAATTGCTTCTTTATACTCGTATACGTCGTAAAAATTTATAACTGCTAGAACGTAATAATAGCCATTCATCTAATTTTTTAAAATTTATTTTGTTATATATTTGATGTGATTTTGATTATTAGTTTAAGAAAAAAGTTATGATTAAAATTATTAGTTTCTGTCAAAATAAAAAAAAATATATACCTATAATTCAAATTATTATTCTTAATATAATTAGGTAATAATAAAACTTATTTATCTCAAATTATGGTATACCGTATACATTATAGGCCTTCAGTTTTTCAAACATTAGACTGACAAAATTGTCTTTATTATGTAGAGCTCTATATCCAAAATTTGTATAAAACTGTGGTGTACAAAACTTTCTAATTGGTTTTTTTTATTTAAAATATATTGATATTCAAAATTAATATACGTAATTAAGATACAGGAAATACATGCTTTTATTTTATTAATTTCGTGATTTTTATTGATCAATATCAGTAATATTTTCTTACGCTGACAACTATGTTTTGAATGTAAATAATAAATAGCTGCAGTTATAATAAATAATTTTAAAAAAAGGTGTCACTTAATTATCAATACTTTTTGTCAATATTAAAAATAAGAATAAAATTAAAATTAAGCAAAATACACCCAAGTCATCAATAAGAATAATTTTGATAAATATGCACCTATGAAAATCTACAAACCAAATCATCCATTATCGAAACGCGTTTATAGAAATGTCCTTATACCATAAATGGCGGACGCGACAGCTGGGCGACGGACATCTGGATGAGTCACGCTGGGCGATGGTCAACTGGGAAAAATAATTAAAAGTGACGTTCTGATGTTTCTAAACAAACGTTAACATAACCAAACTTTAAGCATAATTGTGTAATTCTACATATCTATTATTTTATCGCTCAGATTTCGAGGCGCCAAGTTGACCATCGCCCAGTCGCCCTCGCTCAGTTGACCGTGTTCGCGTAAATGGGATATGTCACTAAACTTTCATTTTTATATACCCGGTATTTTTTTTATTTTTTTGCAATGTGGACATAGAATATTAACATGGGAAATTAGCAGACTGTTGTGTGGGGTTGTTGGAGGTACTATTTCTCAAATTCTGTAAGACAAAAGACCTGTGTAACTACGGATTCCTCAATCTAATAGTAATGGGAAGAGTTGAATAGATTCTGGTAACAATTGGATAACCGGAAGTAGTAGTATTTTAACAAAAATATTCTAAATATTATTTTTTTGAATATTTATGTTATTACAAATATTAAAAAACAAAATTCTGTATCCGACACATTTAATTTTTTATTATACCTTCTAAAGATTTAAAAATATAGATATATAATCTATAAAATAATCTGTTGTAGTAAATCTCATAATCTCATACCCTGCTCACAGTCCAAACATCTCAATGGGAACTACTTGAGAAATTAAAATGTCTAATTGACAGATAAATGTCACTAATGTCAGTGTCAAAAATTCGGAGATAGTACTGAAGGCTTTTTCTAGGAACGATATTTAATATTTATTATTGTATTATTAATTATATATTTAAAATTACATGAACCCTCAGAAATAAAGATAATCTCGTTAATGAATTGGAAAAACCTTGAACATTTAGAAGAAATGAAGAAAACTTGCTCATAGAATGAATTTAAAATTATAGAAAATACGTAAATATAAACATTAGGTGTAATTAGAATTATTGTGTGTACAAAAAATGTTAAATACCATACTTATATACCACAATGAAAAGGGCGCGAGAGGTATTGTGATGGCCACAACAGATTTTTACCATCCGTCAGCTCTAGGTAAGGAAGGTATTGTGTTTGGTCAAAAAATTCGGTGGTGAGTTTTCATTGAATAATACGATTTTACTATTTTTACGATGATGTCTGTATGTGTGCGTGTGTATGTGTGTGTGTGTATGTATGTATGTGACTGCGGTTTCGGGCACGATATCTCCAATACTAGAATTCCAAAAAATACAATTCTTTCGTATTTCTCTACCTTACAATAACATGCAGACTTGATTAGATTTTGGTTATAATTGGTCAACCGGAAGTATCCTCATTTGAAGATTTTAACAGTTTTTCTTGAAAAACTCAGTTAAATTTTATTAGAACTTAAAGAATATAGGTATTATTTATTCTCTATACGATTTGATTGCATTTTATATTTCATATGCAACAGATATAGAGTTAAAGACTTACAAAGATAATAAATTTCATAAATCAGCCAGCTGTGCTAATTTAACCATGGAAACTGCTAATATATTCAGGTAATTCAAATTGACAGATGTCAGTATCAATAAAAAGTAAATGAATGAAAGAATAAGGGAAATAACTCTAGTGTTCGGCGTTTCTAGAAAATTATAAGAGAGATGATTACATTGGTTTGAACATGTCATGAGGAGAGATGAGTATATTGGAAGAATGAATAGCTTATAACAGAAGGTGGAAGAAACATAGGAAGTCCAAATATAAGAAAGGAAGAAGAAAATAAAAATTAGCGACCTCTAACGAATGGGAAAAGCTAAAGAAGAAGAAGTCAGTGTCAAGTTCCATTTATATGAAATAATATTACTGGAAATTTAGAACCTTTTGCAAGAAAATTTATGTACAGAATTTGTACATAATACACAGGATTGACGGAAGGTATTGTGCTGGCCACATCAGACTTTTTTTTAAATATTTTATAACATTACAAAAAAAATATTTAATAAAACATAACCCACCTGAAGTATCTTACCATCCAACTAGATCGTTCCCTAACCTACAAAACACACAGAAATAACTAATCAGAAAATATAATCTCGAATTAACGTGATCAGAAAATTAGATGGCACTTCATGGGGAGCTAACGTGAACATCCTTCGTACCTCGGTGCTGGCATTGGTATACCCAACAGCAGAATATTGTACATTTGAATGGTTTACACGTAATCCACTTAAAAACTAGACACACAAGTAAATGAAACCATGAGGATAATAACTCGAAATCTCAGATCTATTTCTACCCTATGGTTACATGTTCTCAGTAACATGGCCCTCCTGATCGAAAACGAAAACAGTCTGCAGTCAGCCATGAATTTTTAGAAAAAAAATCAATGGTCCTACATATCTGCAAAACCTCCCTATCCATACAAGTATATATCCCTCCAGATACACAGTTAAAGTCACGAAAACCAATCTGGCAAAGCATTGAAAATTACGACGAATTTAACTTAAAATCAACCACCCAGATATTCCAGATCCTTCACAAAATATACCAGGCATGGACCTCCCTAGAATAGAATGGACCAAACTCAATCGTTTAAGAACAGGTCACGCGAGGTGCAATGCAATGAAATACAAATGGGGTATATCAACTACACCATTATTTGCCTGTGACACAACTGACCAAATAGTAAACCACATCGTACAAGCCTGTCCCATACGGAAATATCAAGGACCTATGAAAAAGATAATAGAAACCACACTTACAGCTATTGCGTGGATAACATCGCTAGACATCGAATTGTAACGCACGATCTCGTACTTATGTTTACACTTGTCGACTTATCCATTAAAACTAATAAATAATAGGTACTCACACACGATTTAAGAAACTCTGTTTATATTAGTACGTCCATAATTGATAAGTAATTCATAACTATACGGTTGAACGTTTTTCATTAATAACAATTAAAAGTGAAACGGTTCTCCCGACGGTAGTCAGTATGTATTCCCTTTTCCTCCGTGAAATTCATCATATCTGTCGGGCCTTCTCTAGAGACCAGGAGTTAACTCGAGGCAGTGAAAGCTACTCCACTCGGCAATCTTCCCATGTTACACACAATGTAGACACGTGTAAAGCGCTGTCACACATGTGTCAAATCATTTTACCCGAACAAGACTCTGTAGCGTCTTTATTATTTACAATTGCAATATTTTTCGTGTCGGATTATATTGTTTTACGGGGAGTTTAAAATAGACTGAATTCAATGTTTGTAATTGTATTGACAGAGCAGAAGTTATTTGAGAAGCAGCGCCCGCACAATACACATATTTTATGTGTGTACAAAGCAGATTGGCAAACCCAGCAATGGGTAATATGCCGGGATAATATATTTATTTAGTTTTATTATTTATAACAGATTTGTATATTATCATTTAATAGATCAAATCTTCAAAAAAGTCACAGACAAAAAATATACGTCATTTTCAGAGTTAGGTAATATTAAGAAAAGGACGTCCTCCATTACTTTTTACCTCACGCTAAGAGAGGTATTGAAATCATGCTAAAATCGTATATTCAGATTTTAGTGAATAAGCACGTTTTAAGGTCCCTACAATGCGATTTTAATATTTTACGATGATGTGTGTGTGTGTGTGTGTGCGTGAGTGTGCGTGCGTGTGCGTGTGTGTGTGTGTGCGTGTGTGTGCTATCGAGGAGAATTTAAATAAACGAAGAAAGAAATTGTGAAAAATTCATGGACCTCGCTGGTATTTCTACGATTTAAACATTTAGGATGGATCACAAATAATTATAATCTATATAATATAATCAGTTTTAATAAATCTTATAGCCTAAATAATACCATGGAAACCAATTGAATAATTAAAAATTTTGTAACTGACATAAATTTCAGTGTCAATAATCCAGAGACATTATTGAAGACTTTTTCTGGTAAGTACATACATATATTATTTCTTATTGTATTAATAATTAAATATTTAAAATTATAGGTATATTACATACACTTTTCAGAAATATTGTCAATCTCGATAATGAATTGGAAACATCTCCAAAAATTAGAAGAGTAGGTCAAAATTTCTTCATAGTATGAATTAAAAATTAAAAAATATAAATATAAAGAATAGGTATAAGTAGTATTTTCAGTGCAGAGTGTACAAGAAATGTTAAATACAATATTTATGTAACCAAAAATGTAAATGGTGAGAGGTGCTGGCCACAACCGATTTTTTTTTTTTCATTATTGATACTTAATGTAAATTGAAAGCGATACGTAAATTTTAAAAATTTTGTTTTGTTAGTTGTTAAGCCGCTATAATTTTTTTTCGTCTCCTATGATGTACAAGTGGAACAAATTCGAGTTCCTTATGAAAAAATTGTTACTATGCACGCTACAAAAATTGATTAGGTCTTTATGGCCCAACGTTTTGAGACAGCATTAATAGTCAGCACAGGAATTTTCGATCGTCTTTTGTTTTTGTGCTACAGGTTAAACTTGATTTTCGCTTATTTTGAAAATAACTCGATTATTATAAAAGATAAAGAAAAAAGTTTAGATAATTTTTATACGGTTTTTTTTATAACTTAATAATTTTCGAAATGTAACACATACAAAATATAAAAAAATTATACGCGAACATATGTTGAAAATAATCTCATCTTTTTACTTATTTTATAAGCTTTTCAAAAATATATAAAAAGTACATTCTTTTGTTTTAAAAATAAATAAAACATGATTTGTTATTATTATTTTATTTTTTTGGGTGATAAAAATGATATTTATTGAGATTGCTAATGTATGGCGAAGCAGTGCAAAACTGTAGATTAGCTCAGCGTTATTACGCTGAACGTTTTCCAGGACGACGACATCCGAAATCTCGCATATTTGTAAGCCTTACTCAACGCCTGCACGACACTGGTTCTTTTGCAAGCTATTCGAGTGAAACATGGCGGAGCTCATCAGAGACCAGTAAATGTTGAAAATGCTGTCTTACTTTTGGTACGCAGTGACCCAACAATTAGTTAAGGCGAATATATCGTCAACTACCAGGAGTACCACAAATGACAATATGGAGAATTTTAAGAAATTACAATTTATATCCTTATCTGAAAAAAAAATATGACAAAGCAAATCGTCAGATACGTACAACTAGTAATTAAAGCATCATTTTTTTCCAAAATATGCATTTACCTTTTTGCGTAGTAATTTTTCTGTAGTTTGTAATGTTTTATACCGGACTTTGAAACTGATTATGTAAATGATCGAAACCGGTCAGTCAAATTAAAAAAGAACAGTGTAAAAAAGACATTTTAAGTTTTTATTTTAAAAAACTTTTCCCAAATACCTATTTTACACTTGGGCATCATCAATTTTATAATATATCCTTATCATTTTTAACGGGTCCATGCGTTAATTGAACCCGATCATTATTTTTGAGTACTGTTTTGTGAATGGATTCTAAACCAAAATGCTCTGGATAGTAATTTTACGTTAAAAGTAGCTCAAATTTACTCGTGATGGTATAAATAATATTTACAACTGTCACTACTGGACCGAAGAAAATCCGAATGCTGCTGTCAGGAGTCATTTTCAGCACAGATTTTCAATAAATGTTTGGGCTGGGAACGTTACTGGGACCATACATACTTCCTAACAAAATGACTAGGAATGATTATTTACAGGGGAATAGCTCTATTGAATTCTGTAGTCATTTTTTTATCCAAATAATCTTCAATAGAATTGAATATTGGTATGAATATAATGAAATCATAAACGAGAACCAATCAGGGTTTAGGAGAAATAGAAGTACAATAGACTGCTTATGTGCAAACTATCAACAAAAACTCCAAGAAAAAGATTTGGAGGAATGCAAAATAACTATATACAGTTTAATGTATTAAAAATTAAAAAATCAATTTGAACTAGAATATTACTTTGCCAGGTATCTGAGGATGTATTTCATTTTTATATTAAATGCCCAATTTACAGCCCGTAGCGGGCTACTACTTAGAAAAGTACATTCAGAATATTAATAACCAAAATATTTATGCACTGTTATATTGTTTTTCATAAATTTGACTTGATTTATTCGGTAATAAATTTGATGTTGCATCTCCTGCAACCGCTCGTAAATTTGGAGTTGTACAGTTAATAGAACTGTCGTCACTATCTATATCATCCATATCTCCTCGTACGTCCATTATGTAAAATTTTTAGCACTACCTAAAATAACAAACATATTATACTATAATACTATTGGTAAATTTATTTATTATTTACCTTTGATAATAATTTATCGGATTTAATGCATATCACATGAACACGTCTAAACACGTGTAAACAATAATGAAAATTATAAACAAATATATCACAGCCATCCCCGTCGCAATAGTTTGCTGACGTCTTAAAAATACATAATGTTATTTATTTATGTTTTTAATTAATAATTTAACGATTTCAGAAAAAAATATAATGGTTTATGCTCCTCGGCTATCGCCTCGTAGAATAAATTCCATATTCGTAATAAAAAATTATACTTTAGTGCCTTGATATACAAATAACTATTTTTAAAATATTGTTTATGTACAAAAAATGTAATTATCTTAATTTAAATTTATTTGCCAATCTATTGTATAAAGATGTATATATCTTGGAAACAATTAAATAAATAATAATAATAATTTACAATTTTTGCAGAATAATTTGCCTGAATTATTAGAAGATATTGCTATTGATGTACGTCAAATGAATGGTTTATGCATGACGGTGTGTCGCCACATTTTACTAGCAATGTCAGAGTTTTGAGGGCAGGTGGATTGGTCGAGAAGGTCCTAAATCTTGGCCCCCTAGATCACCGGATTTCAATCCGTTACATTTTTATTTGTGGGTTAATTTTAAATCCCTCGTCTATGATAATCAAGAGGCACCTGAAACTCTTGAAGAATTACCGCAACGAGTTGAAAACTACGAAAACTGTGCTGAAAGAATTAGACATGAGAAAATAATTCACCGGGCTTGTTCAATATCTTTAATTCAATGTGCTGCATTATTTTTAGCTGTTAATGAAAATAATTTTGAACAGTATTTGTAAAAATAAAGTAAATAATTTGATTTTTTTTTGTTACATACACATCCCCCAAACTTAATTCGCATGTAATGGCTATTACTCACTCGAATGATTTACATCACTCGCCTTCCGGCCCGTGATGCAAACTTCATTCTCATGAGTAATAGCATACATTACATGCTCATTGAATAATATACTATTACGTGATAGTTATAACTAATTTCTTTATTCCAAATATCCAGAGGTACAAAAAAGTTCTACTTAAGTGAATCACCCTTAATTATAGAAATTTGAAAAAAGTCTTTTCTTTTAGTTCCGTAATCGGTATATTAAGTACCATATGCCCTTCTAATATGTACCTGAACATTATGGGACACCTGTATAATATTAGTACCGAACAAGAAGTTTAAACAACTATTCGACACAGGTTATATAAATTTAATAATTAATGTATGTCTGGTCGCGAATCTGGGGACCCGGGTTCGATCCCGACCGACGCCAAAAATTACATCGCATTTTAATGGCACAAAAATTGACCCCTGTGACGCAGTCTCCACGCCAGCAATGAGTGCCCGTGAGGTGACGTCTGGTAAGCGCCCGCACGGTACATATATTCCATCATTATCGATATCTGTACAAAGCAGATTGGCACACCCAGCAATGGGTAATATGCCGTGATTAAATATTTATTTATTTATTATTTATATATATATATATATATATATATATATATATATTATTATATTATTTTCAACAATATTTTATTATTTATACCAAAGTGAGCAGCTGTTATGATTTACCAAAAACAACAGTTTTGAGATAATACGAATGACATGAATGTTGTTAAAAAGGTAACCGATCAGTTATGTTCGGCTGGACAATAAAATTAATTACCTATGTACTGAACTACTTAACATTTATTACACTATAGGTCCTAATATTGCATCTACTTCGAAGTCATATAGTACATATTTTAAATAATTTTCATTATAATTATTATTATAATTGCAGTTAGTTATGATGATATATTTATATTTTTACAACAACATATCTTTGTTTTTTTTTTATAAAGACAAATGTTCCATGGTAAATTATAGAAACTAAGAAATATTTCATTTGCTGCTATCGTTCTCAGTTTTTATACGGGTCAGACCATCGAAGTTGCTGCTTTAAAAGCATGCGTGTGTAATTTAAGCTAGAACTCAATATGTTTTATACGAGCTAGATGCGCAACAGTGCAATGCGCAGTATGTTTGTGCATGTTGCTTAATGCTACACTACACGTCTGAGTATGGGTGTGAGTGTGTGTGTGTGTCTGTGAGTGTGTATGTGACGATCGTTTCGGATCGCATAACTGCAATACCACGATTCCTAAAATTATATTTTTTTTTTGTATTCCTCGAGTTTAGATCCATATGCAGACGTGATTAGATTTTGGTTATAACTGGTCTACCGGAAATACACTCATTTGCAACTTTTAACAGTTTTTTCTGAAAAAAAAACGCAGTCAATTATTATTTATTGACATTTAATGTTATTATAAATTTTAAAGAATATATTATTCTCTATTGATTGCATTTTATACTTCATATTCAATAAATATAGAGTTAAAGTATTATAAAGATATTAAATATCACAAATTAGCCAACTATGCTAACCATGAAAACTGCTAATATATTCGAATAATTCAAAATGACAGTTGTCAGTATCAATGAAAAGAAAATGAATGCGGCAGATATGAGGATGTTGAGATAAATATTGAGGAAAACACGGAAAGATAGGATAAGGAATGAAAGGATAAGGGAAATGGCTCGAGTGATAGAAATTTCTAGAAAGATACAAGAGAGATGATTACATTGGTTTGAGTATGTCATGAGGAGAGATGAAGAATATTTTGGAAGAGGAATGAATAGTTTAGTAATAAAAGGTAGAAGAAACAGGGAAAGACCAGTGATAATATGACAGGACTTTATTGCGGAAGAGTTGAGAGAGAAGGTAACAGAAATTAATGGAAGAAGAAAATAAAAAATAGCGACCCATAACGAATGGGAAAAGCTAAAGAAGAAGAAAATATCAGTATCAAGTGCAATTTGCATAGTTTGTTTATGAAATAATTTCGCTGGAAATATAGAACCTTCTGTAAGAAAATTTATATATGGACTTTGTACATAATACACAGGATTGACGGAAGGTAATGTGCTGGCCACATCAGATTTTTACAAATGAATTGGCTATGAAATTAAATTGGTCCTAACGTGAAAAAATGGTATTCATAGGTTCCTAATTGTGCAAAGTTATATTAGGAAAATATATTAAAAAAAATGTTTTTAATGTGAAAAATATTGGGGAATAACATATAAAGTGGATAGAATTACCGCATTAATATTATACAGGGTGTTGGCGGTTAGGGGTGAACATAGGAATTTAACACGGGATTTTTCCTATTTTCCTGTTCATTTTACGACAAAAACTGTACAGTGTAAGGTTATACAGAATTAAAAGTTGTATATTATCCGCAACAAGTATTCTTTATGTAGAATACATTATAAAAATATTAGTGTATTACACTTTTATCTTTTTACTATATTTAAACGTTAAATATGTTAATAGAATAAACGAATATAGGTACGATTAGATATATATGTATTTCACTTCAAATATTTCCGTAAGGAATACGTTTTCTTACGGTTAAATTACGGGATAATAAAAATATTAATATACGTGTGATTTGAAATTATTCTATAATTATACGTATATTATTGTAGCGTTCGTGGATCCGACGCCGCTGACTCTAGAAGCATGCAACCGCCGCCGGCGAGCTATCGGCGTAGTAAACAAACACGTCTCTACCTGTTTAATTACTTAGTGTCATCTGATCCTTTGTATTCGATGTTATTATCGCGTTGAATGTTCCAGAGAAAGGACGCCGATACATAAATTCCGTCAGGGAAGCCAGCCGCGACATTAAGTTATAGACATACGCATCGTGAAATGATCAGTCGTCGATATAAATAAATAGTCTACGAGTTGTGAACAAATAAATATAGTTATATAAATAAATATAGTGAAATAATGTTTAAATATAGAATCTTAGTATTTAAGTATTTAATAATATTCTTAGTCTTAAATTAGTGTTTATACTCGTAATTGTTTAATTATTAGTGTTAGTTATTTTTATCTTTATTTTAACTATTTATCATTTAATAAACTTTTATTTTAATTATTAATATTTCTTTGATTTTTACACTTCACTCAAATAAACAAACTTTACATTATGTAATTTAAATATTTGTTTATACAATGATAAATTAAACGCAAATAACAAGTATATAACAAAGATCTAATATACGTATAATTAATGTTTTATGTATACTTATAAAATACGGATTAGAAGCGGCCAGTTTTCAGATTCTTATACGAAACGCAATGCACGTTTATTATACCAAAAACAAACTGTTTCCTGTGCCAAATGAAAGCATTCATACAACAATCATCCTTCGCCACATTCCTTTTCCACATTTCCACATTCATAATCGGACTCATTTTCTCTTTCCATTTGTAAACTTTCTCTCCTTTATCAAATAATGAAAATTTAAATGAAAAATTGCAGAAAAATAACATACGTTGCTACAAAATATGTTTAAAAAATAGATGGCTCATATATCGAGTCTATCAACACAATATATTCTGATAATAGTGAATACACGAGTGACATTCGTTATAATTATATAATGAATAAATTTAATGACAAAAATAAAATAAATTTTTTGACGTTTAATAATAAATAACATGCGTTAATTAATAAACTTTGGGGGCTAAAGCGGAATTATTTATGAGGCCCCTACTACCAAGGAAACTAATAAAACTGAATTATGATTATTGATAGTTTAACTTTGTTACGAAACGAGTAACAATATTTTAATAATAAATATTGAATTTTAAATCCTTTGTCGCGCGATTTAAACATGAAAATGAATCTGCAGATGTATTTGAAACCGATATTGTTAAAAAAATTGTTAATGTTGAAACGTTAGGAAATGTTAACTTTGTTATTTAGAATTAATTTGTATTTTTCATGAATTGTCTTTTTATTGACTTCTTCAAAAAAAAAATCTGTTGTGGTCAGCACAATACTTCTCGCCATTTTCATTTTATGTTGCATAGGACGCGAGCAGTTATGTGACTTTGTTGGCCATGGCAAGCAGATATGGGGGCCAGTGTCAAAATGACAGCTAGTAATAATATACAAAGGTGTCAAGTATCATAAGTTTTCATTCAAAACATTATGATTTTCCAAATCCATTTGGATTATTTTCCTCGCCATGTATATTCCACACTATTGATGACATATAAACAACATATCAGAATTTTTTTTTAATTTTTAATGAAAAATTATAACATATGACATTTATGACATCTATGTAAATAACTACTAGCTGTCATTCTGACACGGACCCACAAATCTGCTTGCCAAGGCCAACAAAGTCACATGTCTGCTCGCGCCATATAAGTAACGAATTTAACATTTCTTGTACAGACAAATAATTGAAATTGTATATCTTCTTTCGTTCTATGAGTAATTTTGTCCTACTCTTCTAATTCATTAACGGTATTAGCGGTATTTCTTAAGGATATATGTAAAATTAACATACCTATAATTTAAATACATATTTAATTAATAATACAATAATATATATTAAATGTACTCGTACTTCCCAGAAAAATCAGATTTTTGACACTGACATTTTGCATTTATCTGTCAATTACAAACATTTAAATATCTCAACTGTTTTTTGGGCAACGAGATTTATTACATACATACATAACTGAAATATCACTAAAAATAATTAATTGATGTACTGCTGCGTTTACATTGGTATGTCAAACGGATTAGAAGATTTGCGTGTTGACTGCATACATCTTCATTATTTGATATACTAAATATTTATAAGGTATATTTAAATTCTATTATATTATAATTAATACATTTTTACCTCTCGCTAAGAGAGGTATTGGATTCATGCTAAAAATCGCATATCCAGATTTTATTGAATAAGCACGTTTTAAGGTCCCTACAATCCGATTTTAACATTTTTACGATGATGTCTGTGTGTGTGTGTGTGTGTGTGGATGTGTGTGTGTGTGTGTGTGTGTGTGGATGTGTGTGTGTGGGATGTTGGAAGGACGGTTACTCAAAAACTATAAGACTTAAAATTTGTTTAACAACGTATTTCCCAATCGGACATTCATGGGAAGATCTGAAAAGGTTTTGGTAACAATTGGACAACCGGAAGTAGAAGATTCTTGAAAAAAAATCTTCTAAATATTATTTTTTGAAAATTTTTCTTGATAATATTAAAGAAAAATAAATTCTCTTTCTGATACATTTAAATATTTTTATACATATTTTATAGATTTAGAGATAAAAGGAATATAATATATAAAATAATGTTGTAATTAATTTTACAACCGAATGGATGCCATGAAAAATAGTTGCAAATTTAAATTATTTGTAACTGACAGATAAATGTCAGTGTCAGAAATAATGAGTAATGAAAGAAAAATGTATTTGGAGAATCCCTTAATTCTTGATCTGTGACTATTATGGAGATGACAAGTCTAGGTTGAAGGACTTAAATTTGTTTCAAACATTATGGGACAATGTACACCAGTACTGTAGACTGGAGTAACTTTGAATTGCGAAAAAGCTATCAAATTCTTCTCAAGTAAGTTGTAAATATTGACAAAATTACACATCGATATAAGAATAATCGGAGTGCAATCTATCCGTCACTTTATTAAAGGGAATTAGTGTTATTTAGATATAACATGTATGAAAAAATAAAATGTAAAAGAAGATATGTAAGAATAGATGCACAATCCATATATACATTTTAGACCGCCCAAAATTAATGTTTTTACTAGAAGAATATGAAGAGAAAGTAAACAAAGTTGTTCGAATTGAAAATTGCTGTTACCAGCCTAATATTTCATACGTTGTCATTAGCCATTTAATCATTAGCATCTCTTCAATTAAATACGTTCTAATTAACTGTACGCTCTTTAACCGCCATTTAATTTTATTTAACCGAGTTGTAAGTACCCATAACTTGCCTACTTATGCAAATTGTTCGATTGTTGTGTGAGAGAAAAACAATTGTTGCCTTAACGAAGCCTACTATTAAAAATATTACACCGACTCATAGCTTTAATATTTTCTTTTTTCCGTTTCATTTGAAGAAGTGTAGTATAGATCGTCTGGTAATTTACTTTTCAAAGAAAATGATTTAAAAGATTTTCTTTCATTACATTAAAAATAATAGAGGTTTTCTATGTGTGACCAGAATAGGGTCATTTCATAAATTTTAATTTCCTCTAAAAACTACATAAAATTATTTTTTAAATTTAACTATACGATCACTAAATAAAAATCTGATGTGCCCAGCACATTACCTTCCAATTTCGTGTATGATGCACAAATTCCATACATAAATTTTCTTGCAAAAGATTATATATTTCTAGTAAAATTATTTCATAAACAAACTATGTAAATTGCACTTGGCACTGACATCATCTTCTTTAAATTATCCTATTCTTGAGCGTTTACTAGGCGTCACTTCACGAGCACTTATTGCTGGCGTGGAGAGTGCAACACAGGGGTCATTTTTGTGCCATTTAAAATTCGAAATATTTGTCGTAGGTCAGGATCGTACCTGGCATTTAAATTTAATTTAATTTTAAATATTTACATGAATAAAAATTAAATTAAACGGGAGGTATTGTGTTGGCCACATCAGATTTTTTTTACATTTTATTTTATTTAAACAAAAATCTGATGTGTACACCAAACGACTTCCTTGTACGATTATTAAACTATACATATTTTTTTAATAATTAAATTACAAAATATTGACAGGCTTAATCCAAGCCCGAGAAATATTTTGATATAGAACAAAAAATAATTCATTTACTACTATCATTTTTACCTCTCGCTAAGAGAGGTATTGCATTCATGCTAAAAATCGCATATCCAGATTTTATTGAATAAGCACGTTTTAAGATCTCTACAATCCGATTTTAACATTTTTACGATGATGTCTGTGTGTGTGTGTGTGTGTGGATGTGTGTGTGTGTGTGTGTATGTGTGTGTGTGGGATGTTGGAAGGACGGTTACTCAAAAACTATAAGACTTAAAATTTGTTTAACAACGTATTTCCCAATCGGACATTCATGGGAAGATCTGAAAAGGTTTTGGTAATAATTGGACAACCGGAAGTAGAAGATTCTTGAAAAAAAATCTTCTAAATATTATTTTTTGAAAATTTTTCGTGGTAATATTAAAGAAAATTAAATTCTCTATCTGATACATTTAAATATTTTATTATATATTCCATAGATTTAGAGATAAAAGAAGTATAATATATAAAATAATCTGTTGTAATAAATTTGACAGCCGAAAGAATGCCATGAAAAATAGTTGATAATTTAAATTATTTGTAACTGACAGATAAATGTCAGTGTCAGAAATAATGAGTAATGAATTAAAAATGTACTTGGAGAATCCCTTAGTTCTTCATCTGTGACTATTATGGAGATGACAAGTCTAGGTTGAAGGACTTAAATTTGTTTCAAACATTATGGGACAATGTACACCAGTACTGTAGACTAGAGTAACTTTGAATTGCGAAAAAGCTATCAAATTCTTCTCAAGTAAGTTGTAAATATTGACAAAATCGGAGTGCAATCTATCCGTCACTTTATTAAAGGGAATTAAGGTTATTTAGATATAACAAGTATGAAAAAATAAAATGTAAAAGAAGATATGTAAGAATAGATGCACAATCCATATATACATTTTAGACCGCCCAAAATTAATGTTTTTACTAGAAGAATATGAAGAGAAAGTAAACAACGTTGTTCGAATTGAAAATTGCAGTTACCAGCCTAATATTTATATATGGTAAACTCTACTTTGTAATTTATTGTAACATAATTTATGGTAAAATATCTTCATGTTGAGACATGCTATTATTGAATAATAAAGAAGTTTATACGTCATAGATTTATATGAATATATTATTTGTATTTATAAAAATATTCTTTGCTTTATGCATACAGCCAGGTAAAATATACGGCGAGAGGTTATGTGCTGGCCACATCAGATTTTTTTTTGTTGTGTTTCATTTAGAAATTACATTAAAATATGTGCCATATAGATTTTAATTTAATTTAAATCTTATAAAGACCAGAATTGCATCTCATCTCTTCGACTAAAATTCGATATTTGAAAGTTTACAATTGATATTAATCTTTCAAGATTGAATCAAGGTTTATAATAATATTTGTTTAAGAAGTGCCTGCCTGTACGATTACAATTTTACACTGAAAAGTTTATTATTTACTCAATTAAGAAAAAAAAAAAATTGGGACTAATATCTAATAATCTTAAATTATCACAACTTTAACGTATCTTTATTGAAATTTAAAGTAACAAAATTGAAATATTTTCTAAATTACTAATAAGTAATCATTCAGTATATTAAATCATAATCGTCACAAAATTTAATTTTTATCTATTAGGATACAGACAAAAAAAGAAGTTTATTATAAATTGAATTTATTACTAAATAAAACGAAAAACACATAAGTATTATGATATATACATAATATATAGATATAAAATAGGTATATACTATTAACATTCAATATTAACAGTATACAAGGAGAGAACAAAAATCAACTCAAATCGGTGCCAGTCCTAAGCAAACAAAATACCTGCACAATACATTTGACAAGCTGATATACACACATTATTAGTATGTTCGAAAATTCAACCGCGGTTATCGTGGTCATTTTACACGGTAACTGAAAGGTTACGGTTCTCGCGGTAAGCAGTCGAACGCATTGGTATTCATGGTTATTAATAACTGTCAAAATCATTTTAGTTTGCATCGCAGGATATTTTTGTTGGATACTATTTGTTTTTTGTACCATGTACAGTACTCAGTTGTTTTTAAACACAATTTACCTTTAAATGATGTCAAAGAACAACGTGTGTATACTTCAAAAGTTAGGTTAGACTATAAATTACCACAAAAACCGTGCTCTGAGCACGGTTGCGGCGGTAACAAAAATTTACCATACATTTCAGTTACCGCGTTCGAAAATAATGCCGGTAACCTGAAAAATTTTACCGGTAACGTCGTGGTTCAATTTTCGAACATACTATATATTTAGTAATATCTGACTTCAGTGTAGCCAAATGTAAAACGAAAAATTTGGCATTATTTAAAATATACTTAATAAAAATGTTTTAAAATATATTTACTAATGATATAGATTTCAAATATACAACAGTAGTACAAAAACCAATAAAATACTGTAAATAAAATATATGTTATATTACATAGAAAACTAAGAAATTCCCTAAACGATGACGTAAATCGTCTGATTCGCTGGATAGGGCATAACTAAGTAATTCTTTATTGTATTCAACTTATTACAACTATTACAATTGATATTGATGGGGGTGAGTCAGTTCTTAACTTTTATTTTGTATAATTTTACTTATTTGCGTTGCTTTGATGGAGATGAGATGATGAAAAGACAGTCCCCTGGTGGGAATCGAACCGACAACCCCAAATTCGAGCAGTGTTGGTCGCTTTCAGCGCTGTGGGAACACGCAGCTTCAACACGCTCGGCCACCGAAGTGGCTGTAATCGACATTATTCATTTTTTAAAAATTTTCTATGTAAATAATTTGCTTTTATTTTCAACATTGCATAGGTATTATTCAAAAAATTTCTTCATTAATATTTAATTAAAAATAAGATATTATTTGTTTCAGTTTACTTGTTTTAAATTATATGCAAGAAGTAATCATAAAAAGCGTTTAATTATGTTGAAAACTTTACATGATAGTTTGCGTTAATTAATCTGACGTCGCGATACTTCATTTTTCATATTTTTAATGGTCTACTAGTGATTGATTCAACTATTATTATCCCACTACAAATAATATAAAAAATCTCGTCTGTATCTGAGCAAAAATACAAGTTGATTGATGACCGTGCACAATTTTTTGTTCGTTTGCAATACATTTTCATTATATAGTATGAAGGTATATGAAACTATAAATCGTAATTATTCTATTAACCGGAACATTATAATTGAAACAAATAATTAATATTTTTTAATCCATATTGGCTAATACATTTCTCAGTGACATTATTGAACTTCGTGTAAAAATATTTATATTTTTCTATACTAAATATTAATATGTAGTAGTTGTAAATAACTACTATATACTATCTGTATGTATGATTCACTTATCAAAATATACGTGTAAAAATAACCTGAGCTAATTTTTAAATTCTATAAATTTTAAATAAAATTGGAAGAATAATGTTGACGTATTTCTGTTTCTTTTTCGTAAAACAGACTAGCAAAAATGTTATTTTTTACCATAGTAATCTTATTTAACTTTTTTGGTCGGGAGGCCATGTAGCAGTAGTCTAGATAAAATAATTTATGAATACTAGTCGAAATTGCTACGAATATATCACTAAAATCAGGTCATTTTAATAAATTGATAAAAGCGGTATTGATGGATTAACATCGCGGTTGCTAACCGGTTGTGATTATTGTGATTCGGCTTGCTCGGATTCAATTCCGATCGAAATAAACCTCGAAAATTATTTCCAATATTTAAATAATATAAAAGTGACATTTTTATTACTCTCTCCTCGACAGCCTGCTCAGTTTATGCGGTAACGACATCTAAACGTATTCAACTCTACAAATACGTCTTCAATGTGAAATCTGCGAAAAGATGCAGACAACACTCAAAAATTGGTAATGTTATGATGACATATTTTTTTAACCATTGCTTACTAGCTTAAAATGCACAACTACTGTAAATGGTCATTATTTCATTATTTACGTAACCATAACAACGAGAATTTCACACAATATCAGTGTTGCCAGGTCCGGAAAAATAAATATCCGTAAAAATACAAGAAAAAATCCGTAGAAAATCTATAAATCCAGAAAATACCATAATTTATTTATAAATTAAATATTATTCAGGGTAATACAATGTAATTCTTAGTAACTTTATTATTTATTTAATTTATTATAATGGCTTACGAGAAATATCATACTGTACTATGTATTTACGTACAAAAACAAAAATCTGATGTGATGTGACCAACACAGCACCTCCCGCCATTTACCTATGTATATAATTTTTATATTACTTTATAAATTTATCCATACAATATATAGAAAAAGTATTAAAGCAAACTTGTAGATAATGGAATAATCTTTAATTTTTATTATAACAAAGTGAGAAAAAAATACATTTAAAGGTATTTTTTGAAGAAAAACTATCTTGAGCTTCAAGTAAACTGCCATTTCCGGTTATCCGATTACCACCAAAATCTAATCAGATCTTTTCATATTAGAGTAAGGTAGAAATACATGGTTTCAAAACTTTCTGAATGATACTATTTGAGTTAGAGCGTATACAGGATCCACACACACACGCATACACACAGACATCATCGTGAAAATGTTAAAAATGGATGCTAGGAACCTCAAAACGTGGTCATTTACCAAAATCTCGATATGCGATTTTTAGCACGATCCCCATACCCCCCTTACCAAGGGAAGCGGGATGGAAAAAACTACCTTCAATTCACGATAGTGAGGAAAATTTTAATTAACTCGCGAGCAGAGCCAAATCATTCTATTGGTTCGCTTCGAAAATAAATTGAATATTAACGTGCCTTATAATGGGTCCTTTATTTTTTTGTTGTATAAACATATTATTTAGTAGTTATTTGTATTTTTAGCCTTTCTTGGTTCGGACAAAGATACTGCATAATTGTGCAAATTTATAAATGCATATGGTGTGCATATAACCAGAGTATTGCACTATATCTTGCCTGTATATTGTAAATTGGAGTCCTGGACGTCGTGATATCCTTTTGGAGCACTTTTGGACGAAACTACTGGCGAGCGGTTCCTTTGAGTGACACCACTCTACAGTCGTCGCTTACGCCACGCCATACGTCACCATCGGTCATTGGAATTCGATGAGAAGTTTCCATTTTGTTCTACGTCCGCCATTACTCCAGGATTATCCGATTTTTGTATATAAACAGTCGTTATTGTTCATCCAATTCTTATTTGGATGTCGGTCTGTGTAACTGTGTGTTAATGTCTATATTTTGTCATCATTCACTGAATGAGAATATTGTTAAATAGTTAGTGAACTCCGTTTACATTTATTGTATATTCTAAAAATTAATTTACGATCTCCCAACGATCTATTTATTATTATATTGGTACATTATGACAGTGGCTCCATCCGTTTGAACAGTAAATTTATTTACGAACTTGGTCTATTTTTCGGAGTCATTAACAGTGCACTGATAATCGCTCGTGCCTTTTTGAATTTAAAACAGTACATTAGTACTTCTGGGGTTGCGAAACTGAATATTCTTTCATTTAACTGTAGAATATATTTCGCTGATTTGTTAATTAAATTCATTTTATTATACTCAATCGAGTTTAGAGTTTTTATTGGAAAATCTCCTAAGCTTAATAGTGTGTTATATATTTTTGTTTAGGATTTGACATACAAATACAGTGGCGCCTAGTAGAGTTGCTTATTCGAATCTAGGTTTGGCCGTTTAGAATCGACCCCCCTGGTCTCAGAGCAAGTCTGCCCGAGTTAGTGGTTATGTCGAATTGTGTTCAACTATCTTACTTAGTTTTCTGTATTATCGGAGTAAGATCATTTTAAAGCTCATTATTAGACTAATATTTTTGTCATTTGTTTGACCGGAGATTGAAGGAAGTCGCTTTCCTTTCTTATTTAAATTACATCTCGCCTACTTTATACAGTACGTTACACGCATCATGCTGCAAGCTAGCCTTCCAGACTCGCTGTGGCGTGAAGCCATCAATACGGCGACTTACCTTAGAAATAGATGTGCAACTAAGTCTCTCAACTGGATAACTCCATTCGAAGCGTGGACGCAACGAAAACCATATGTTGGTTTCCTGAGGATTGTTGAAAGCAAAGCAATTGCACTAAATAATTGTAAAAAGTACAATTTCCAACCAAAAGGTGTCGACCCGTCCAGATGTGGCGTTTGCAGCCAGCACGTTAAGCCGTTTTTGTTCCAATCCGGGTCAAAACAATTAGATGATGGCGAAGCGCGTCTTGAGATATTTAAAAGCAACATCTCACTATGGTATAAATTACGTGAAAAACGACGAATATCTCAAGGCCTACACGGATTCCGATTGGGCCGGCGATGTAGATGATCGTAAATCATGTTCGGGAAACGTTTTAATGTTATCGGGAAGTCCAATAAGTTGGAAGTCTAAAAAGCAAGCACTGGTTGCGTTATCTACCATGGAGGCCGAATACGCGGCACTTTCCGAGAAATTGTTTACCATATTTCTGAGCAGGCAATCCTCAGAAATATGGTCCAATTAAATGCCTAATGAGAAGAGATTCAGATATTTGTCATTCAGAGAAATTAGAAGAAGAGATGAAAGAAATTAAGAATATTTTTATGAAGGATGGTTTTTCTAAATCTTCTATCTGAAACCGAAAAGACCTATTAACAATGCTGATGAAAGGGACGTATTGTTTGCTTCGTTTCCTTAAGTCAAAAATGTCACGGACAAGAATAGTAGAATTCTTCGTAAGAAGAACATGAAAATTTCATTTTCTCCATATGTTAAAATTCAACGTATGTTGAGACAAGTAAAAGACGTCATCCCTCTTCAGTCATCAGGGATTTACCAGATTCCATGTGCGGGAAAGTTCATATTGGCCAGACTGGTAGAACTATTGCCATTGAGATTTTCAAAACCAAGAATAATAATCTAAATCATTGTGACGGTTTAAATCTTAGTCGAGCATGGCTTCCTATATTAAATATGTTGTAATTTGTCATCATGGTTACCTGTTGCTAATGTTTTTGTTATTATTTCTTTATATATTTGTTGATTTGTTGTTTATTCCCTGAAGAAGGCAGCAGTTCATGCTGCCGAAACGTCAGTTTTTATAATAGTAAACAGAACTAAAACTAAAAAGGTTGTATCATTTTAATTAAATTATGAATTTGAAAGATTTTTTAATAATTTACATATGTTTAATCTAAAGTGATTAGTTTCAATAACATTGTATAATTCGGATTAAATAAATACAGATTACGAATTGCCATGGATTCCATTGACCATAACAAAGAATTAAATATTATTATAGACATAGCTCTTTCAAACGGTTACAGTAGTGATATTATCTACAAGTTATCATAATTATATTGTTGAGTTATCGTGAAAGAATTATTAGATAAGGAATGTAACTTGTTCTTTACTTCACAAAATGTTTATTTTCTACAAAATGTACATTTCGGGCCATCATCAGTTGTACAGTAATCTTAAAATTAAAAACAGCCAGTATTTATACAAAACAAACGGTATTCCTAAGATTATAGCGGTACATTGATTGGAGGATGTATTAACCAATGGGTTTCACAAATTTCAGTAGAGGATAATCTAAAGGAGAAAGGTCTGTGTTTAACAACAGTTTACAATTTTTCTTCATGACTATGGCTTCTAACATATTTAGTTTATAATTATTACATGTTTTTTCACATTTTACATCATCTAAACTGAAATTATGGCCTGTGTTATGATGATGTAATGCTAACGCTGAATTAAATATGTTTTTCTTCAAGTGTACAATAATATTCATATTATGTTACTATACACACACTATAGAAGATATTCATTTTATTACTAGTACAACAATGTTGTTCATTATTGTACTAGTAAAAAAATGTTAGCTTCTTAGTTCACCGCTGCCGGCAGCAGTCGTCACAGCAACACAGACCATATTGAAAAATTGTTATTTGACAGTTGTATCGTTTGTGTTTTGTAGTGTACACAGCCAACTATGGCTGAAATTGCTAACGCTATTAAAACAATTTTAGAAAAATATTTTAAAAAATTCCAGTTTTCTTTGAAACACTTGAAGAAAAAATAGTATATGTTATTCGGAGCAGAGCGCCCTTTTTGTGTTTTACCCAGCTTGCTTGGCCTCGGCTAGCGCCTCGGCCGCAATAGCTGGGTTCAACACAAAAAGACCGCTTTCTACTCCTAATAACATAATATACTATTTTGTTCCTAAGATGGTACATGTGTTCCTTGAATCGTGTTTTGATTTTACGTTTGGTTTGCCCTATATATTTAGATTTACAAATTTTACACTCTATGGAATATATACCTGATGACTCTAATCTATGTTCTGTTTTTTCTTTAAAGCCATTTATTTCAGCTAAATGAATGAGAGAAATTTGCTCAAAAAACAAAATCTCAAAAATTTGATCAAGAATAATACTACTTTAAAAATAGAACATAAGAATAAGAAGTAACATAAATTTATATACAACAACTTACATAATAAATTCTCTAACATCTTCAAGAAAACAGACATTGATTTAGCATACTGGAATAATTTTACTAACAAAAAAAACCTCTTGAGTACAACATTAGAAACACAAAATAGATTAGAGTCATCAGGTATATATTCCATAGAGTGTAAAATTTGTAATTCTAAATACATAGGGCAAACCAAACGTAAAATCAAAACACGATTCAAGGAACACATGTACCATCTTAAGAATAAAATCATATTTAATTCAGCGTTAGCATTACATCATCATAACACAGGCCATAATTTCAATTTCGATGATGTAAAATGTGTAAAAAACATGTAATAATTATAAACTAAATATGTTAGAAGCCATAGTCATGAAGAAAAATTGTAAACTGTTGTTAAACACCGACCTTTCTCCGTTAGATTATCCTCTACTGAAATTTGTGAAACCCATTGGTTAATACATCCTCCAATCAATGTACCGCTATAATCTTAGGAATATCGTTTCTTTTGTATAAATACTGGCTGTTTTTAATTTTAAGATTACTGTACAACTGATGATGGCCCGAAATGTACATTTTGTAGAAAATTAACATTTTGTGAAGAAAAGTGCAAGACATTTCTTATATACAGGTTATATCACCAAAAACGAAAGAAATCATTAAATCAATTTTTTTATCCCTTGATTACAGTAGACAATAGTGAAAAAAATTACAAAAAACCACACTATATGCACGGCGCCAGCCATAGTCTAGCCAATGAATTAAAAAAATATAGCATTGCTGCTGGGTTTTATAACAAATGCACTCTCAGAAACATACTTGGACATACATAGGACAAACAGGTAGAAATTTCCGCATTAGATTTAAGGAATATATGTATTCTTTCAAAAACAACAAATACAACTCAAATCTGGCAAAATATTTATTAGAAAACCATTGTATTATTAATTAAATATGTTTTTAAAATTATAGGCAGAGCTGGGCGTACTCGAGTACATTTACTCGAAAGTACTGTTTAAAGTCCAAGTTTTGTACTCTGTACTCGTACTCGAGTACATTTTAAAATCTGTTACTTTTACTTGTATTTGAGGTGGTTCATCTAAATACTCGTACTCAAGACTCTAGAAAGTACTCAGAGTAAACGATATGTACTCCGAGTACATATAAATACTCGTAAGTATATCCGAATACTTAGAGTACCTGAAATTAATATTTTAAAGTATTATTTTACGTCTACGAGAGCAACGAACATGCTTGTGCACGTTTGTTTTCAACTGCGTGGCTGCAGTCTGCAGTATATTCGTACACGCAATACGATTAGTCTTATACCAATTAATCGTTCATAAAAGATCAAATCTGTGTTCCATAGATCGTTATAGGTTCGTCATAAACATTCTATTACCAAATGCAAAAAAAAGTTTATATATCTTTTTACTATCGTTTGGAAATCTTTGATTTCCATAATCGTTTGATTTGAGTAATGTTGTAAATTTCCACACAAGTGCGGAAATATAAATAAGCAAGATTACTTTATTTATTTTCTTATCAGTATTCTGGTTACGAATACGATAGCTACGATTCCCTAAGCTTTTCAAAACGTCAAACTGGCAGATAACAAAAAAATGTCAAATTTAAAATTTTTATTTGAAAAATACATCTTAGATAATAGTAATATAATAATAATAAATAATAATAGGTAATAGAAAAATCTTGTGTGCAGTATAGAAAAAGTATTTTTCTTACTGCACAAACAAATAGCTATTCTATTATTGCTTGATATTTAGAAGATCATATACGTTTTACTTTTAAATAATTAAGTCTTTTAAAGTGAAAACAAATTAACGCTATTCCTTTAAATATTTATTAATAACAACGTGGTGACATATTTTTAAAAAGCTAAACATTGGTATTCTATTTTAAAATATTTAATTTTATATGAAGTATCCATATTTTTACCATACAATTATATTTTTATATATAACTGTCTCTTAAAAACAATCTAGAAGCGATTTGTACCATAATTTTTATATTACGTATAGAAGTAGTTTACAAAGTACTTTAAAGTAACAAGTAACTAAAAAGTACTCTGTACTTTTCCCAAAAAATGATCAAAGTTTACTTTAAAAGTACATTTGAGCATTGAATACTTTTACTCGTTACTCGAGTATTTTTATTTGGTACTTTGCCCAGCTCTGATTATAGGAATATTAATATTACAAATATCCTTAAGAAATACCGCTAATACTGTCAATGAATTTGAAGAATTTTGAACATATTAGAAGAGCAGGACAAAATTCCTCATAGAACGAAAGAAGAGATACAACTTCAATTATTTGTGTGTACAAGATATGTTAAATTCGTTACTTATAGGGCGCGAGCAGTCATGTGACCTTGTTGGTCTTGGCAACTAGATATGAGGATCCGTGAAGGCCAACAAAGTCATAGGACTGCTCGCGCCCTATGCAACATAAAATGAAAATGGCGAGAGGTATTGTGCTGGCCACAACAGATTTTTTTCTATTGGCATTCACATAGTCCACTAAATTTATTTCCCCTTGGTGTTTTTTTGTCGGTGAAATTTGGAAAGTGAACGAAATGGTTTTTTTTAAATCTGAGTTATGAATAGTTTAACTTTGCAATAAAGGCATCCAGATAATTTTATAGTTGATGTACTAACTCACCCTTCAATTGTAATTTAGTAATACATTCATTAAGTAAATTAATAACATCGCTTAAAAAAGTTAAATTATATTTCCGTTTAGGATCTTCAATATCTGTACAATCTTGGTTTTTTTCATACATAGTAGAATTACAAATATTTCCACTACTCACTTCACAATGATACCGAAGATTTTTATATTCTAACTCATCAAGAAATTGTTTAAAAATGTGATGATTAAGACCTCTAAATTTAAGAATATTTATGTTTATTTTACAATTTTATTTTCATTAAATTTATAAATCATAATCAATTGATGTCTGCAGACCGGATCGAATTGTTAAACGGGCCATATTTGCCCGCGGGCCGCAGTTTGTGCATCACTGTGTTAAAATAACTCTTGTATGCAATATTTCAAAACATGCGTGGATAATAATCAATTTAATATAATAATTAATAAGAAAAAATACGTATATTATACAAGTAATATGGTTTTACCTAGTAGTTATTAATAAAATGCAAATAAAAAAAAACTGACCGCTTCCATTAATAATGTATACTTACTTACTTACTTAATCCTAGCCTTTATACCTTTCGGTGTCAGGCTTGTTGAGTTGAGTTGTCTTCATTTGGTGTTCTTTTCCAAAATTCTTTCCAGATGGTCCTGTTTGTTGTGAGTTTCTTTATTTCTTTCCAGCTTCCTCCTCGATTTTTTTCTGCTTGCATCACATCCTGGTTCCATGTTCTCTTAGGCCTGCCTCTTTTTCTTCTTCCTGTTCTCTTGCCTCGTATATTTGTTTAGTTAATCTGTTATCATCCATTCTCTGTATATGTCCGTACCATCTAAGTTGCCCCTCTTGTATTGTTTGGGTTATTGGTTTTGTTTGGAGTTTGTCCCTGATTGTGGTGTTTCTTATCTTGTCTAACTAACATTTCCGAACTTTGAATTTTGCTTTTCCATTTTTCTGTCATAGTCCACGATTCACAACCATACGTCAGTATTGGTGTCACTACTTTTTTAAATACTTGCAACCTTTGTTTCTTGTGGTACTTCTTTTTTACTAAAAAAAATGGTTTTCAATGCGTTATATATAGTGATGCCGTGGGATCTCGCGTGTTCGAGATCTCGTCTCGAAAATCGAGAAATTTCGAGACGAGACTATCATAAGTCTCGTCTCGAAAAATCGAGACGAGACGAGAGGAATGCCCTCGAGATTTGCTCGAGACGAGAGTAGGTATTCGAGATCTCAATTGCACGAATTTTTTTTTAATATGTATATAATTAAAGATATACAATAAGAAAAATAATTATCAGTACAAATATTTTCATTACCTGTTAATTATTTATTTATTCATTTTAAATTTATAAGGTCTTAGTATAAAGAATAGGAACAAGAGTGTTCCCTGTGATGTACTCTTCACGCTAGTATTAAATGCCCTTGCTGCGAGTAATATTTGTTCAGTATTGTTTTACTTACCTGTTAAATGCCAGACTTAGTAAAAATAAAGTTTTAGTCAGTAGTATCTACTTACTCCTTTATTACGTCCAAGTTGATGCTAATTTATTTTCCTGATAGATGTAAATATAGAAAATTTATAACATGTAAGGGTAATATTTTATGAATTTATTTTATATGTATTCATATACAAATAATAAATAATTAGAGCGTCATTGCTTGCTACCTTCAACCATACAAACACGCTCTGACCTGCCAACTTATGGAACACCCATACAGCTAATTATAAATCCGAGAAATTCGAGACTCTCGAGTCGAGATCGAGAATAGAGGATGAAAAATATGACGAGACGAGATGAAAACAAATCTCGTCTCGAATTTTCGAGACGAGACGAGAGTGAACTGTTTCTCGTCGTTTCTCGTCTCGCGGCATCACTAGTTATATAGTCTTATTGTTGTGCCTGTCCTTTCTCTTATTTCCTCTTCGATATTTCCTTTTTCGTTTATGATTGCGCCGAGATATTTAAAAGATCGTACTTGTTCTAGTTATTTTTCTTCTATGAATATGTTTACTTCCTTGGTTCACTGATTTTTAAAATCTTAGTTTTTGCTATATTGATTTTCATGTTTCTCTTCTTTAGTTCTTCATTTAGTATGTTCATATTGTGCTGAATATCCTTCTCAGTCGTTCCCAATATTGCCATGTCGTCTGCGTAACAAAGTTCTGATATCTCTATCTTCTTCAGTCTCCAATGTCCAACCGTGACTTTCTTAAAATATTTTTTCGCATTTTTCAAAATATCGTCTAGTACCACCGAGAATAGTATTGGGCTAAATGCACAACCTTGTCTAAGTCCTGTTTCTGTATGTATACATATTAGTGAAATATGCCTTCAGAGAATAATTTTAAATGTATTTGTATATGTTAGTCCATTCGTTACACTAACAATAACAACCAATGCTTTCAGCAGAAACAAGCAATAAATAACCAGCTCATCAAATGAATATTAAAAAATATTCCTCAAAGCTAAAGATTATATTCATTTTAAAATAATGCAAATTATGATATAGAAAGATATTAAGCCCCTCAAATAAATCACTACTGTCTCTGCATTTATTCATTTAATCGACTGGCTACATTGATTAAATAGTATATATAGATTGGCAATGCTATAGTCAATCCGCGTAACACATTTTAATTCTGTACGAGTAAGAGCCATCTGCGCTGTAGTTGCACACTATACATGTGCCTAATTCGATACAAGATAGCAGCATGGTAGTACACATCGCCGGGCGGAGCATCGGGCGGAGCCAAAAAAATTTATAATGAGAATTTGTTAAACTTATTTCGTCATTTCTTTAGAGATATTTAATTTAATTATAAATTTATTTTTAAAAATAAGCTTACATTCTTTCATAATTAATAAAAATTCATTTAACATTTCATTGAGAAACGATTTAATATGAATTTACAGTGGATATGCATTCATTTATCATTTAATAGAGAAATGATTTAATATGAATTTACAGTGGATATGTATTTGAAGATCCGCTTCGTGTCATACTCCAAACTTCCTTCTCACAAAATAAAATGTCACTTTATACATCATAAATAGTTATTCTTTTTAAATAAGGTGCTTACCAAGCGGCATTGAATTAGGTTGGATTAGAATTGAATCGAAGCTGCTAAAATTACACCCGATAACTTGAAGCACATAAAATTATTAATTTTTAAATACTGCTAAAAGCGCAACTTTTTAAGATATTCCGCAAATAAAACAATGTACCTATTTTAATACAATAAATCTTCTCCAAATAAGTTTTCTTGTTGTTTTACTTAATTATAAATTAAAAGCAATTTTTTTTATCTTCTTTGACCACCAATTAATAACAAAAGAAAAAGTACCAATTAGAAAAAAGTTTATATTTATTTAAACAAGAATAATATAGAACTATTGACCTAAAAATTTATTACAATATTCAATGTTTTAATTATTATTTGTTCTGCAAAATATATATTTTTTCTTCTACAAGCTTTTCTTGTGATATCTGTAGATTTCCATTTCAAAGTTTGAAAAAGTTTTATTTTAATAAATATTTTTATAATAAAAATTTTGTCATAGCATCCATTACTTTTATTTTAACCAATCACTATAATGCAAATTTATGCACTGTATACTATTTCTTTAAAAATTGCTGGTTATATTGTTTGAATGTAAATGTTCTTTTCTAAATTCACTAAAAAAAAATTAAAAATTCTGACACAATTTTTACTGTTTGTTCTTTCGGTCTGCAAAAATATTATATTTAATTCACTTTGACATAGTCTTTAAGAACTAAATAAATTTCATTTTCATCAAGAAGAAGGTTATTTTTCCTTAAAATTTTATTACAATTTTCGCAATTGTATTGTTTAATAAGAAAATCCAAATATCTAGAGAAGTATACCACACTACATTCCTCATATAAAGTATTTGGCGATTGAAATTGAGATTCATTGTCATTACTATTTTTCACATTTTTTGGTCGTACAATTTCAACATTGTCGATCATTTCATTAGGCGCTGTAATGGATTCCGATATTTCTATTTCAATAATTTTGTCGTCATCTATTTCACAGTTTCCGCTTCCAACTGGTTTTATAATTCTTATATGAATAATTCTTTGCAATGTTTGCCTAAATTGTTTTACAGTTTGAGTTGGATTGTACCCCCCTCTATTTCTAATTATTGAAAAGTGGTTTTCCATACAATCTTGTTGCAATCTATTTGTTAATAAAACCAAATAATTCTCTTCTTTCATGTCCGCAAATAATTTTGAAATGCCATTAATATTTTGAATGAAACCATTAATATATATTTCTTCTTTCTCTGTCATCTTTATCAAAATATGGAATCTTACAAAAATAATTTCCAATTCATAAAATTAACTTAAATATTATTTATTATCTCAACGGTTTTCACATCTTGGCTTAGCAGGTTAATTATGGATCATTTTGTAATTAATTTATTCTATAAAAATACACTTCAAACATATCGTTGAATTCGTAATTTTACGTAGATTCCAAATACATATGTAAAAATAAATAGGATGTCCTATTTGAAGAAAGTTAATGTCACTTCCAGTTAAACCGAAAGCGCTACCATCATGCCAAATACCATGATTTGTGAGCCCCTAAGCCTACTTTACAAATATGTATAGGGAATTAAAAAATAATTACAAATAAAAATGTTATTTTGAGTAGCACTTTTTCAATGTCATCCTGTATACAGAGTGTTAATAAAAAAACTTTACACACTTTAGCAGGTGATAGTAGAGATGAAAACAAGAAAAAAATTCTAATACACTTAGGTCCAATACTCATTGGTTTTTAGAAAATTTATGTATGGAATTTGTACATAATACACAGGATTGACGGAAGGTATTGTGCTGGCCACATCAGATTTAACAACTAAGGACTCTAGGTGTTTACGATCAAGTGCGTGAGTCTCTTCGACGACGGCTGCAACTTTGTTTACAATTGATCGTAAACACCTAGACTCCTTAGTTGTTAAATCTGATGTGGCCAGCACAATACCTTCCGTCAATCCTGTGTATTATGTACAAATTCTATACATAAATTTTCTAAAAACCAATGAGTATTGGACCTAAGTGTATTAGAATTTTTTTCTTGTTTTCATCTCTACTATCACCTGCTAAAGTGTGTAAAGTTTTTTTATTAACACCCTGTATATGTAATATACTAATATCCTATGCACTATTCATTTGACAAAATGGCTTAATTAACTTTTTTATATAGTTCAGTATACAGGGTGTTAAAAGAAGAGTAAAAATAATTGGGAATATATACATTTCGATGAGCTAATATTTAGTCAAAAATATTTTTTTCAATATTCATAAATTTCTTGAAGTTCATTTTTGGCGTCCCTCAAAATAATAACGAATTAATTTATTTGTTGTTCATAATCAGTTACGTGATTAAATAATTCATTATTTTTTATTAAAAATTTCGTGTCTCCGACTCCAAGCAACTTGACACGAATACATCCGAATATAATTACCGCCAGCCTGATCGAATGTTAGTACGGCCAAATAATAAAATTATTAAAGGTGGCAGCATAATACGTATCTTTACAACGCGGTACGCAAATGCTCATAAGGTTGCCAATCTATACATATTATTTAATCAATGGTTTAACATGGGAAAACAGTTTTTTGCAAATAAAAGGTATCCGGCAGAAAATTAAGCCACGCAATTGAACATGATAATAATACATTACCTCCTGTACGAAATTTAATACTAATTACTGCATTATCAGTGCATAAATTAAAGAAAATTATAAATAACTGTCAATAAATATTTATTTCAATATTTTATTATGTAATAAAAAATACTTGCAATTGTCATTGTGGCTGAATGGTTACCGTGTCTGCCTGTGGAATGAAAGGATTTTTGCAGGTTGGGGTTCGAGTCTCCATCAAGCTAAACTTTTCATTATTTATTTTTTATTTATGAATTAATTACGAATTGTAATATATTTTTATAATATTCACTGGATCGTTAGCGTTTTAGATATTCATTTTGACACGAATATTTGATATAAACAAAAAAAAATCAAACAATGAACACATTGTTGACACGAAAAGAAAAATACTTTAAATATTATTTTTTTTATAGAAAAAGCTTATTTCTAAATTATTGTAATTGGATATAGAAGATAGATATTGAAATGGATAACAATATTTTATAAATAAAAATTGGTTTTAACAATGACAAAAATTGATTACAACAATCAAAATATGGATTTAATAAAAATGCATAATTCTTTCTTTTAATCTTAATAATACAAGATAATAACACAATCAATATGTGTATATTTTGTATTTTTACCATATTTAGAAAGGAAATGTGGTATAGTTTAAAATCTTGCTTTTGACGGTTACTACTTCCATTGAAATTACTATTATATCGTGATAAAAACTTATTTGTAATTATTTAACTAATTCATCCATATTATCTTATAATATCTTTAATATAACTTGTAATTAATATATAAATAAATAAAAAAAATGCAAAGTTTAGCTTGATGGAGGTTTGAACCCCAACCTACAAAAACTATTTTATTCCACAGGCGGACATGCTAACCATTCAGCTACAATGACATTTAATAATATTTTGATATTACATAATAAAATATTAAAACAAATATTTATTGACATTTATTTATAAATTTCTTTAATTTATGCAAAGATAATTAATAAAGTAATTAGTATTAAATAACGTACAGGAGGTAATGTACTATTATCATATTAAATAGCATGGCTTAACTTTCTGCCGGACACTTTTTATTTACAAAAAACTGTTTTCCCATGTTAAACGCCTATGTCAAGGTTTGCTTGGGACACATGATATAATTACATGTAGGTATGTACGTATACGAGTAGTATGTCAGTTCAACGTGTATACAACGTAGTATGATTTTATTTTATTTATGTACATTTGGAGAACCAACAGTTTTTACTTCCTTGTACGTAAGTAAAGGAAGTATTGTAATCGCGAAAAATTTCGGTTTTCAGATTTCAGCGGAAATATCCATTTTGATGATCCCTGAATCCATTTTGACTAATTTCGTCGTGACGTCTGTACGTACGTACGTACGTCCGTACGTACGTACGTCCGTACGTACGTACGTATCTCGCATAACTCAAAAACGGTAAGCCGTAGAAAGTTGAAATTTTGTATTTAGGACTCCTATAACATCTAGTTGTGCACCTCCCTTTCTGGTTATTACACAATTTCCAGAAGTGACACTTTACATGAAGCCTATAATAGATTTTAATGAAAAACTGTTTTAAAATATAATACAAAACTTTTCAAATTTGGTATACAAAACTTTTATGTCAATCGAAATAACATAATAGATTTTAGTTAAAATAGGCTAGCCGGAAGTGGTACATTACTTGAAGTTGTTAACAGTTTTTCTTGAATAAAATGCTTTTATTTTGATTTTAGAAATAAATGCTTCAAATAAAAGTTTTAGAGAATTAATTTCTGCGTCTAGCACATCAAGTATTATTAAATTAGCCCTTTGTATAAGCGAGATATGTAAATTTAAAAATTACATCCTTTTTTACTTCCTTGTACGTAAGTAAAGGAAGTATTGTAATCGCGAAAAATTTCGGTTTTCAGATTTCAGCGGAAATATCCATTTTGATCATCCCTGAATCCATTTTGACTAATTTCGTCGTGACGTCTGTACGTACGTACGTACGTACGTACGTCCGTACGTACGTACGTACGTATCTCGCATAACTCAAAAATGGTAAGCCGTAGAAAGTTGAAATTTTGTATTTAGGACTCCTATAACATCTAGTTGTGCACCTCCCTTTCTGGTTATTACACAATTTCCAGAAGTGGCACTTTACATGAAGCCTATAATAGATTTTAATGAAAAACTGTTTTAAAATATAATCCAAAAGTTTTCAAATTTGGTATACAAGACTTTTATGTCAATCGAAATAACATAATAGATTTTGGTTAAAATAGGCTAACCGGAAGTGGTACATTACTTGAAGTTGTTAATAGTTTTTCTTGAATAAAATGATTTTATTTTGATTTTAGAAATAAATGCTTCAACTATAAGTTTTAGAGAATTAATTTCTGCGTCTAGCACATCAAGTATTATTAAATTAGCCCTTTGTATAAGCGAGATATGTAAATTTAAATATTATATACTTTTTTGTTTTTGTAACAAAGCTAGCTATGGATTAAGACAAAAAAAAATGTTCATGTCAAATTACTTTAAATACGTGCAATTTTATGATTCGTACAATAACAAATATTATATTTTTATTGTGAAATTAGTCATATTCATTGTTGTAATCAAATATTTCTTTGTTGTAATCAAAACTCTCTTTAAAAAGAACCGGGTTACATTATGGTCGCTATATATCTTACTGTTTTGAAGTTAAAATTAATATTTTGTAATTTATTTATTAAAAAAATATGTATAGTTAAATAATCGTACAAGGAAGTCGTGTGGTGTCCACATCAGATTTTTTCAAACCAGTTATAGGTTCCCATTAAATAATAAATTTATATTAACAGTATATTACAATGCAATAGGATAGGTAGCACAACGAAAAATAAACAAAGAAAATTTGAAAAATTGAGAAAAACTATGAATACAACAAATAAATAAATGTTAAAACACTAAGATACATGATTAGCTAATTATTAATAGAGCAAGATTTCAATATTTCCCTTTTAAATGTCATGAAATTTATGTGAAAAATGTCTATGTGACTGAAACTATTGTTGTATGTTAACATTAGTCTATTAATGGGAGAATTTTTATGATTATTAGTAGTAGCTTTATGTAGGTGAAAAAGTGAACTAGATCGAGTTGTTTTTTGAGGTACATGTAAATTAAAATAATGTAAAAATGAACTGCAGTTTATGTTGTTGTTAAAGATTTTATAAAGCAATGTCATGTCTGATAAAATTCTCCTATTTTCAAGGCTATTTATGTTAAAATGTTGAAGTCTAGCATCATAATTAGGAATAGCAACATTAAATTTAGCACATAATACATTCACAAATCATTTTTGAATATTTTCTATTAAATATATGTTCTTTTTATACATCGGGTTCCAATCACTGATAGATGAGTTAAAATGCTTTAAAATTGAAAACTGGGCAAATCAATTATGGTTTTTACAGTTCCAAGCTTGCGTTCATAATATAATTATTTCTGTGTTACACTGCCATTATTTAAGCGTTTTACAATTTTTACAGCGAAATTACTTTACTTGTGGTGTTCGCAAAACTCCAATAATTACTTACTTTGTTTTAAGTGAAACATTCAAATGCAATTAGGGAGAAATGTTATAGGTATTCATGAACAAAAACAGCACTTTAAAGCTTAATAGAGCAGACAAAACACGTTACTCCACAATTTGAATAAATAATTTATAATGTTAATATAAATAGTGTAAAATACATTGTGATGTTATTTCACAAACTGGAAAGTTAACATCAGTCTCTATGCTTAAAACAATATACCTACGAGCAAATCTTAAATGAATTGCCCCAGATATTATAAAAATTTGATAGAAAGCATATGACATTTGCAGACACTATTAAAAGTATCTGTACTTTTTAGCGTTTATTTTTAGAGCTAAAATAGCTATTTATGTAAAGTTCGAGTGGACACATAAAAACTTTAATATGTCGTAGATCTGTACCCAAATGAATGTAAACCATAAATAACAAAATGATTTCAGCTATGCTGAACATGCAATAACTCTAAATATATGTTTTTAATGGTTTAAAAATGTAATACGTATAACAGATGTGAAAAATACGTTAATGTTCAAAAAGTTTATATTAAAATGCAAAAATATTTTAAATACATATAGCTGAAATAACACTTTTTTTATTATTAATATTTTTTTAACGTTTTTATACTTATACATGAAAACTCTTTAAATATGCAATTACTTGCACAAAACTTATTCACGCTTGTTTTAAATATTTAAATCGAGTTAAACCATTAATTTCTAAGGTTTAATTTAACTGCTAGCGTTATGACACGCGCTTTGTAATACAACAGAACATTCAGATTTGGTATTATAATGCTAATTTTTACAAGATATTATACAACGAGTGAGCTATGAGGAATAAACGGAATTTTAATTTAAATAGAATAAGAATTTACTGCTCGATGTATTAAGTTCCTTTCCATATAATTATTGTTGTATTTACTATTTTCTTTTTAAACCGTTACTATTATTAATTTGAAATGATTAGTTTGATGACAGTGACATTTAACTGCCAGTTACGTACATTTGAGATTTAAACTGTGTAACCATAGAGTTGTATTTAAAGCGTAGGCTCCGGGATTTAATTAATAGACAATTTTATAAAAAAAAACATATCATAACGGCATATTACCCATTGCTGGGTGTGCCCATCTGCTTTTTTATAAAAAAATATCCATAAAATTAAAAAATCTGATGTGAGCAACACAATACCTCCCGCCATTTACCTATGGGGTCTCGTTGCCGCGTGCCTGATGTCTGGTCGCGAATCTGGGGAATCCGATTCGATCCCGATCAACGCCAAATAATTCGAATTTTAAATGCCATAAAATTAACCTCGAAATTAACCCTTGTGGTAAACGCCCGCACAATACAAATATGTCATCATCACTACCGAAATGTGTGTACAAATCAGATTAGCACACCCAGCAATGGATAATATGCCGTGATAATATATTTATTTATTTCTTTATTTAAATACATACGTGCATATTTACTAATGCTAGAAAATTTGTATATTAAGTTCCTTTTCATAAAACTATTGTTCTATTTACAATTTTCCTTTTAAAAAGTTACTGTTATTAATTAGAAATGATTATTTTTTTGACAGTGACATTTATCTGTCAGTTACATACATTTGAGCTGAACTATGTAACCACGGAGATGTGTTTAAAGCATAAGCTCCGAGATTTATTTTTTATATTACTTTATAAATTTATCCATAAAATATATAGAAAAAGTATTAAAGCAAACTTGTAGAAAATGGAATAATTTTTAATTTTTATAATAACAAATTGAGATAAAAATACATTTAAAGAAAAGAAAAACTATCTTGAGCTTCAAGTAAACTGCCATTTCCGGTTATCCGATTGCCACCAAAATCTAATGGCTTCTTTCCATATTAGAATAAGGTAGAAATACATGTTTCAAAAACTTTATGAATGACAGTATTTGAGTTAGAGCGTAAAGAGGATACACACACACACACACACACACACACACACACACACACACACACATACATACACACAGGCATCATCGTGAAAATATTAAAAATGGACTCTAGGGACCTTAAAACGTGGTCATTTACCAAAATCTCGATATGCGATTTTTAGCACGATCCCTATACCTCCCTTACCAAGGGTAGCGGGAGGTAAAAAGTAATAATGTATAAACCTGTAGAAAATTATAATAACATAAATCTCGAAAAAAAAAACATTTAAAGGTATATGTCGAAGAAATACCATTTTTAGCTTCAAGTAAAGTGCCATTTCCGGTTAGCTGATTTACACCAAAATATTATGGCTTCTCTCCATATTAGAATTAGAATACAAGGTTCCAAAATTTTCTGAACGATAGTATCTGAGTAAGAGTGTAAAGGATCCACACACACACAAACGCGCGCGCGAGCGCGCATGCACACATGCACACGCAGACATCGTCGTGAAAATATTAAAATTGGATTCTAGGAATCTTAAAAAGTGGTCATTTACCAAAATCTCGATATTCGATTTTTAGCACGATCCTTATACCTCCCTTACCAAGGGTAGAGGGAGGTAAAAATGTAATTCGAAATTTTGACAACAATTTAAAATAATTCATTCGACGATGCAATATGTCAATTTAAGGAACACATAAAATTTAAGACACGTTGGTGCAATTGACTATGAATGTCAAATTTATAGCATAAGAATAAAAAATTATTTAAATGCATATTGTGTACATTAACTAAACAATTATCCGAAATACTAGATAATAATGGGCTTTAATATATTTTTTTTAATCTTACCTTACGTTTGTACGCGGTTGACATTAAAGTATGCAATGAAATGAACAACATTATAACTGTATTATTTTGCAAAAAAAATATAGACAAAAGAATGGTGTACGATAAATAAAGTACCACTGAACATAGATATATGTAGCGTAATGACATGTCGTAGAAATGTTTTATTTTTACTCGTGATTGTAAACATCTCTTTAATGAGCAGGCTTTATTAACCCTTTCCTTTGCCTATGTTAGATCAAAACTGGAATATGTCATTATAATTTGGTATTCACCCTATAACACTTAGAAACAAGCTTTGGAAAATATTCCGGTTATCCTAACAGAGACATTGAACAGGAAATATTATTAAATTTATTTGTACTTGTTTCCATCGAAAGCGAGCATTCACCTAATGCTATGACCATGTTGGTCAACATTTTGCAAAACAATAAAAAAGAGACTGTCCATATTTATTATGTCACCGTCCAATTCAAGTCCCTAGAATAACATCTAGACTGCAGTTAACATTTTATTTACCTAAATATGAAACTAATATTTTAAGTAAATCACTCGTCTATGTCATGTGCAAATTATATAATAAATGTTTATATTATTTCTAATATCTTTACTTTTTCTAATGAATAAGAAAGTTTTGGGGTCCCTAGAATACGAATTTACTATTTTTACGATGATGTCTGTATGTATGTGTATGTGCGTCTCTCTCTCTCTCTCTCTCTCTCTCTCTCTCTCTCTGTGTGTGTGTGTGTGTGTGTGTGTGTGTGACGATCGTTTCGGATCGCATAACTCCAATTACACGATTCCAAAAATTATAATTTTTTCGTATTCTTTGAGTTTAGATCCATATGCAGACATGATTAGATTTTGATTATAATTGGTCCATCAGAAATACCCATATTTGCAACTTTTAACAGTTTTCCTTCAAAAAAAGCAGTTAAATATCATTTATTGACATGTAATGTTATTATAAATAACCATGGAAACTTCTATTCAGATAATTCACATTGACACATGTCAGAATCAATGAAAAGAAAATGAATGTGGCAGAGATGAGGATGGATAAGATGGAACGACTATATTGCGGAAGACTTGAGAGAAAAGGAACTGAATGAGGACGACACGCAAAACAGAAATGAGTGAAAGAAGAAAATAAAAATAGCGACCCCTAACGAATGGGAAAAGCTAAAGAAGAAGATATCAAGTGCAATTTGCATAGTTTGTTTATGAAATAATTTTACTGGAAATATAGGATCTTTTACAAGAAAATTTATGTATGGAATTTGTACATAATACACAGGATTGACGGAAGAGAATGTGCTGGCCACATCAGATTTTTACCTCTCGCTAAGAGAGGTATTTGCATGCATGCTAAAAATCGCATATCCAGATTTTATTGAATAAGCACGTTTTAATGCAATCCGATTTTAACATTTTTACGATGATGTCTGTCTGTGTGTGTGTGTGTGTGTGTGTGTGTGTGTGTGTGTGTGTGTGTGTGTGTGAGTGTGTGTGTGTGTGTGTGTGGATGTATGTGTGTGTGTGTGTGTGTGTGTGTGTGTGTGTGTGTGGATGTATGTGTGTGTGTGTATGTATGTAGGATGTTGGAAGGGCGACTACTCAAAAACTATAAGACTTTATATTTGTTTAACTACATATTTCCTAATCGGACATTCATGGGAAGATCTGAAAAGGTTTTGGTAACAATTGGACAACCGGAAGTAGAAGATTCTTGAAAAAAATTTTCTAAATATTATTTTTTTAAATTTTTTTTGGTAATATTAAAAAAAATTCTCTATCTGATACATTAAAATATTTTATTATATATTCTATATATTTAGAGATAAAAGAAATATAATATATAAAATAATCTGTTATAATAATTTTTACAGCCGAAAGAATGCCATGGAAAATAGTTGAAAATTGAATATGTTTGTAATTGACAGATAAAGTCAGTGTCAGAAATCCGAAGACATTACTGAAGATTTTTTCTGGGAAGTACATACATTATATTATTTCTTAATGTATTAATAGGTAAATATTTAATATTATAGGTATATTACACATTCCCTTCAGAAATACTGTTAATGCCAACAATAAATTGGAATGATCTCGAAAAATTAGAAGAGAGTGGGACAAAATTTCTTCATAGAATGAATTTATATATAAAAACTCGAAATGTAAAGAATAGATATAAGCGAGAATACAGCTCGAAGGACGCCGATATTTAAATGTATAAACACAAGATGAAAGTGAAGATGGTCTCCACTCTGCAATGTAATGAAAGAAAAATGTACTTGGAGAATCTCTTAATTCTTGATCTGTGACTATTATGGAGGTGACAAGTATAGGTTAAAGAACTTAAATTTGTTTCAAACATTATGGGACAATGTACACCAACACTGTAGACTAGAATAACATTGCACTGCGAAAAAGCTATCAAATTCTTCTCAAATAAGTTGTAAATATTGACAAAATTACACATCGTTATAAGAATAATCTGAGTGCAATCTATCCATCACTTTATTAAAGGGAATTATTGTGTTATTTAGATACATGTATGAAAAAATAAAATGTTAAAGAAGATATGTAAGAATAGATGCACAATCCAGATAAATACATTTAGACCGCCCAAAATTTCTAGAAGAATATGAAGAGAAAGTAAACAAGACCGTTGTTCGAATTGAAAATCCCTGTTACCAGCCTAAAATTTATATATGGTAAACTCTCCTTTGTAATTTATTGTACATAATTTATGGTAAAATATCCTATAGATTTTGTAAATATATGTGAAAATTGTTTTATGTTGAGACATGCTCTTATTGAATAATAAAGAAGTTTATACGTCATAGACATATATGAATATATTATTTGTATTTCTAAAAATATTCTTTGCTTTATACATACAGCCAGGTAATATATACGGCGATAGGTTATGTGCTGGCCACATCAGATTTTTTTGGTATTATTTTCTGATGTTTATATGTCTACTTTTCTTTTTGTGAAATTTACTCCTAATGGGTTCGTCATTTTTAGTAAGAAATGATTATTTTTATTATTATTACTGTTATTATTATTATTTAATAATAATAATAATGTGTTTATTGATTCAATATATTTATATTTAACATAATGGTTCAGAAAATAGAGTTAAATAAGTACTATAGAAGAAAAGCATGTAAGATAATTAAGTAAAAATATATAAAATTATATAATTATTACATTTAATACAAAAAAAATGGTAAATAGTTAGCAAAGGAAGATTTATTATACAGGGTGGCGGCGGTTAGGGGTGAACATTGGGATTTAACATGGGATTTAAATCTTATGCAATTTCCTGCTCTCCTGTTCATTTTTCGAGTACAATATTTTACAGAATTAGGAGATGCATACAAAACTGTTTTTAAATGTTTTATTATTGTGTTTGGTTTCTTCACAATTTTAAAAAGAAATTCAAAAATTTCCGTCAATTAGTAGCAATGGACATTATAAAATACAATATTATTCTATTCCTGTCATTTTTTTTTTTGTAAGAAGTAAATTAAATAATAATGATTATTCGAACGAGGGACGTGAAATATTATGGTGATTATATTTTGACATTTCTTTAAACCAATGAAATGTTTCTTTTTTGTCACGTGTTTGTGTTTTAACCAATCCTGTCATTATTATACTGAGAATAAAGCTCTAGAGATTATTCCCGGGAATAATCTCTGTAGTTTTTGTTTTTGTTGACAAATGTCATGTATTTAGTTTCTTCATAAATATGTATAAATCAAATCCTGATTAATTATAATTATTTGGCATTTGGCCTTGTCAAAATAATTCTTACCAACTGTAGTGTAAATGAATGAAGCTAATTAATAACGACAGTAGATGGCGTCACAATAACATGACAGTTGTGTCTTACCGTTTGAAACAAATTTGTAAATCAAAAAATAATCTAATTAAATATAATTCGAGAGTTCGATAAATTAGAAAATAATTCTCCAGTTTCTTTCTCACACTTGTTGCCATTTGGCAATAGCCACTCAAGCCCTTCGGGCTTTCGTGACTATTGCCTGGCAACAAGTTTTCGAAAGATCTGTTAAATTATTTTCAATTTATTCTCACTCTCTTGTTATATTATTACTGAAAATAATTTTAAAGGAATACGAGATTTATTTTTATATTTTTCTCTGGACTAATTTGTGTAAAAATTATTAAAAAGGTTTATTATGTTTTTTTTTTATTTGTATTTACTATAATAATAAAACCGCACAGATCTCACTTTCTTATTACGTTATTGAGGCATTAATTTTTGCAGCAATTTTGTTCTTTCTTATATTTATATGCTTTAATTATATAAAAGAAATATGTATACTGTTTTTCTCTCTATCGTCATATTGTACCATTTTTAGAAACAATTTTGTAATGTATTTTCTGAACTAACCTCTATATTAATCATGTTTTAAAGTTTATTATGATTTTGTTAATATACTGGGTTGTCAATATATTTGTATAGGAATTTCCTGATTGCAAATAATTTTTTTATTATTATTATTATTATTATTATTATATATATATATATATATATATATATATATATATATATATGTTTACAAATATTTCATAAAATCTAGAAAAAAAAACAAGTGCCCTGGCTATTAATTAGTATTATAGTTTTGTAAATATTTCAATATATATATATATATATATATATATATATATATATATATATATATATATATATATATATATATATATATATTATGTATACTTCAATACCACGATTCCAAAAATTGTAATTTTTTTCGTATTCCTCAAGTTTACATTCAGAAGAACAACTGATTAGATTTTGGTTATAATTGGAGATCCGAAAGTAGCCTCATTTGAAGATTTAACAGTTAAATATGATTTATTGACATTTAACGTTATTATAACTTAAAGAATATATTAATCTCTATACGATATGATTACATTTTATACTTCATATTCAATAGATATCGAGTTAAAGAATTACAAAGAAATTAAATTTTACAAATCAGCCAGCTATGCTAACCATGAAAATTGTTAATATATTCAGTTAATTCAAATTGACAGATGTCAGTGTCAATATAAAGTAAATTAATGTGGCAGAGATGAGGAGGTTGAAGTAGATGTTGGGGAAGACACGGAAAGATACGGTAAGGAAATAACTCTAGTGTTTCAAGTTTCTAGAAAAATACAAGAGGGATGATTATATTGGTTTGAAAATGTCATGAGGAGAACTGAAGAACATATTGGATGAAAAATGTATAGCTTAGTAATATAAGGTTGAAGAAACAGAGGAAGACCAAAGATAAGATGGAAGGACTGTTTGCGGAAGACTTGCGAGAAAAGGAACTGAATGAAAACGACACGTAAAACTGAAATGAGTGGAAGAAGAAAATAAAAAATAGCGACCCCTAACGAATGGGAAAAGCTAAAGACGAAGAAGATGTCAGTCTCAAGTGCAATTTGCATAGTTTGTTTATTAAATAATTTTACTGGAAATTTAGAATTTTTTGCAAGAAAATTTATGTATGGAATTTATACATAATACACAGGTTGACGGAAGGTGGCTGGCCACAACAGATTTTTTTTTTTTTATTACAATTTTTACTATTACGTCATAATATTTATATATAGGTGTTTCAGGACTAGTGTAACAAACTTTAACAGCTTATTCCTGAGGTCATTTTGAGCCAAAAATGTCATATGAACATAGGTCCTATTCCTTCTAGTTACCAAAATACAAGAGGTTGAAGTTCTATAAAAAACACGAAATTTTCTAATTTTTGTAATCAAGGTACTTTCGGAAAACAAGAATTATTATTGAAAAATCATACCTTATTTGTATTAATTAATTTTATTTATTAATATTAACGAATACGATTTGGAAAACAAAACATACGATGACACAATTATTAAATAGACAAATAAATAAATTCTAAACACAGAACAACATAGAATAGGTTAACACAATATGAAATAAGATAACAAATTTAAAAAAAAACTACAGCAAGTGCTCAAAATGCGCGCCTTGAACTCGTACGCATGCTTGACATCGGCGAATCATAGAATCATATACACGATAAATTACATTTTGATCGTTACGAATGGCAGCAGATGCATTCATAATTCGTTCAAGTAACTGTTCACGCGTGTTTATTTGTACCCTATAAACTTCTTGTTTCAAATGTCCCCATAGATAGAAATCAAGAGGATTTAAGTCTGGAGATCTTGCAGGCCAAAAGTTTAGACCTCCACATCCAATCCACCTATTGGGAAGGTTTTGGTTTAACCACTCAGTTACTTGTCTACCATAGTGAGGAGGAGCACCATCATGTTGGTACCACATCTGTTGTCGTAAAAGAAGTGGAACATCTTCTATTAGTTCATGTAGTCTGTTTTCCAGAAAGTTTCTGTAGCCATCAGCTGTTAATCGGTCAATTAAAACTTCAATTTCTAGTAATCTAGTATTGAAAATTCCTGCCCAGACATTTATGCTAAATATTTGCTGAAAACGGGACTGAACAATCGCATGCGGATTTTCAATGCTCCATAAATGGTAATTATGGAAATTGTTTACTCCATCTCTCGTGAATTGGGCTTCATCAGACCATAATACTCTGGAAATAAAGTCAGGATCATTTAAATTTTGACGGAGAAACCAGCGACAAAATTCTAAACGAGGACCATAGACTCCGGGTTGCATTGCTTGAACTCGCTGAAAGTGATAGGGATGTAATTCCTCACGGTTTAATATCCGCCAAACAGTGCTGTGAAACATGTGTAATTGAGCAGCGATGCATCTTGTGCTGATTTCAGGATTATCGAGAACAGCATCAATTACATTCTCTTCATCTTCAACGTTATTATTATTGAAAAACGAATCTTGCAATATACTTTTATTCAAATTAACTCTTTACAAAATGATTATTTTTATTTATCAACATAAATGTCAAAACGCAAAATCTTCTCTCTTCCAAAAACAATCTCCCACTTCCGCCTACTTAAAAACCAACTCCCACAATCCTATATTTCCATCTCTTAGCAACCTTCTTGACTAACTTGATGTTGCACCTGATATTTCAATATCTCCTCCTGTATCGATTGTGAAATTTTACCACAATTGATACCCATCATTTTTCCTAATTTTATCATTTTCTTTTGATTTATACTTTTTGTAAATATGTCCGCCAAATTTTCTTCTGTACTAATATATTTCAAACTAATTTTTCCTTTTTCTACGTCTTCTCTAATTTTGTGCAATTTTAAATCTATGTGTTTATTTCTCTCGTTCGTAATTTTATTTTCTACCATTTTTATCGTTGCCGTATTGTCGATATTTATTGTCCATATATCATCCTTATTTGTTTCTCCAATTTCTGTCAATAAATTCTTCAGCCATTGCACTTCTTTGTTACATTCATTTAAGGCAATTAATTCGGCTTCGGCAGTGCTTAATGCTACGCATTTCTGTTTCCTAGCCATCCATGCTACTGCTCCTCCTTGCACTCTTACTATAAATCCGCTGTATGATTTTCTATCTGTAATATCACTTCCCCAGTCTGAATCGGTATAAATTGATAATCGCCCGTTTTTTACTTCCTTTCTATAAGTCAAGCCGTAGTTCTGTGTACCTTTTAAATATTTTAAAACATGTACAAGTCCAGTCCAGTGTTCTTTTGTTGGATTCGAAGAAAATTGAGAAAGATAAGAAATACTGAATGCAATGTCTGGTCTCGTGTTCGTAGATAAATACAATAAACTTCCTAATAGTTTCTCATACTTCTCTTTTATTATTATATTTAAGTCCCCTTCGTATTTCTTATATTTTGTGCCGCTTTCTAATGGTGTTTTTGCTGGTTTACAATCTATCATCTTATATTCTTCTAGTAGTTTCATTATATAATCTTTTTGATCTATTTTAATTTTATCCGTTTCTTGGTTTACATTAATTGATAAACTTTTCTTCGCTTTTCCTAGTTTTTTTACTTTGAATTCTTGTTTTAATACTTCTTTGAAATCTTCTACCTCTTTTTCTTTTCCATGAATTACCAAATCATCCACATATAATGTAATTATTAATGTTTTTGTTTTATTGAAGTAAACAAAAGGATCTGCTTTGCTCCGTATTAAATTTACTTTTCTTCCAGTTAAGAATTCATTTATTCTTTCGTTCCACAGCATTCCTGCTTCATGAAGTCCATAAAGTCCTTTCTTCAGCTTACAAACATTATTTTTGCTTACATTTTCAATGCCTTCTGGAATTTCTAGGTAAATGTCATTTTGAACTTTTGCATTTAAATAAGCTGCGTTTACATCCATATGTTCGACTGTCCAATTTTTTCTCACGCTGATGGCTAACATTGTTCTCATTGTTCTTCTTGTGACAACCGGTGCAAATACTCGATCATAATCCACATTTTCTTTTTGTGTATTTCCTAATGCTACCAGTCTTGCTTTATATTTCACAACATTTCCTGATTCATCTCGTTTTCGTTTAAATACCCATTTTGTTCGAATAGTTCTAAAGTCTTTGGTCTTTGTACAATTTCCCAAACATCGTTTTCTTTCATATTGTTTAACTCTTCTTCAATCGCTTCTAACCATTCTTCTTTTTCATGAGATTTCATTGCTTGCCTAAATGATTTTGGTTCTGTTTCATATATTTTTTCTCTTTCTTGTTCTGCTATATTTGCTGTGTTTCTATCATATGTTACATAATCTTCTAGTTTCTTGGGTTTTTGCATTTTTCTTCCTGACCTTGTTGTTTCTTTTCTTCGTTCATCATTAATATTATTTGAATTTTTTATTTCGATGATTTCTTTAGTTTCATTTCCATTATCGTAGTATTTATCACAATTTTTATTTTGTTCTTCATTTTCTAAATATTTTTTGTTTTCTATATTTGTTTTCTGTTCAATTTTTTTATTATTTTCTTCAATTCTATCTTCTTTATTATTTTCTATTTCAATTATTTCATATAGATCTTCATCTTCTGTTTCTTCATTTATTTGAATATTTTTTGCCCATTTTACTCTTGATTTTTCATATCTCTTCTTCTTCGCATGGGCATGTCTTTTTCATTGAATTTTACATCGTGACTTATTGTCATCTTCTTCAATCTTTCATCCCAAATTTTATATGCTTTTGCGTGCTCCGCGTATCCAATAAAAATTCCAGGTTTTCCTGTTGGTTCCCATTTTTGACCTTTTTGTCGTTTTAAATACCAGCATCTACAACCAAATTTCTTCATATATTTATTAACGGATTTCTTCCTTCCCATTTTTCGTACGGGGTAATTCCATTATTTGCTTTTATAGTTCTTCTGTTTTTTATGTGACATGCCGTACTTATAGCTTCTCCCCATAAATCGTCATCGGCTCCTGATTCTTCCATCAAGCATCGTGTGATAGTCATCAGTGTTTGATTAAGTCTTTCTGCTACGCCATTTTGTTGTGTCGAATCTGGAGCTGTTAATTCTCTTTGAATTCCATTTTCTTGAAGAAATTTATTAAAGCTTCTATTTATGTATTCAGTTCCATTATCGCTTCGTAGAATTTTAATCTTTTTACTATGCTTGTTTTCTACTTTGGCTTTATATTCTTTGAATATTTCTAAGACATCATATTTATTTCTAATGCAATATATTTTCGTATATCTGCTGTAATCATCGGTAAATGTCAGAACGTATCTGTTTCCTCCTCTTGATACAGGCGATATGGGACCAATCAAATCTGAATGAATTCGTTCCAGACAACTATTTGCTCTGTTTGGTGTCTTGCTTGGAAATGGATTTTTTCTTACTTTACAAATATTACATATGTCGCAGTCTTCATTTATGTTTTCATCTATCTCGTACAATATTTTTAGTTTTTTCATTTCATTTACATTTGGATGTCCTAATCTTGAATGCCAACCAACTTTGTTCTCTTTGGTTTCCGTACTTAGTGCTCTTTTCTTCTCCTTTTCTCTTACAACATATACATTTTCTTTTTTCACAGCTAAAAGGTCCATTTCATTTTCTTCTGTAAATATTTTAGCTATTTCATTATTAAATTCAATTCTTTTCCTTTCTTCAGTGAATTTAGCCAGTGATAATAAATTATTGTGCAATTGTGGTACATAGAGCACGTTTTTCAATGTCATTTCTTTTCCGCCGCATTCCTTTTTCCAAACTACTTTGATAATTCCTCTTCCTTCACTTTTTAACGGTTCTCCTCCTGCACAAATAACTTCTCCATATTCTTCATTAAATGTATTAAATTTCTTCAAAAACGGTGACATATTTTCTGACGCTCCACTGTCCAAAATCCATTTCAGTTCATCTGATTCATTTTTCTTCATCATTGCCATATTGGTTGTTTCTTTCTTGTTCCATTCCTTTCTCTTCATTACTCCTCCTGTTTCGCTGTCATGTTTTAAACAATTTCTTGCTATATGACCATATTGGTGACATCTGTAACATTTTCTATCTTCATTATGTTCTGGTTTTCTATAATATCTTCTTCGATCTTCATGGCTGTTTTCATAAGCTCTTGTATGACGCGTTTCACTAAAATTCATTCTCGTGTTTCTATGCTGATGATTTGTTGTCGCGTAAGCTCTTGTTACTCATTACTTTTTTCTCGATCTTCCTTTAATTGTTCTTCATTAACTAATTTCTTATATACGTGTTCAATGTTTAAATCTTCATCGTTTAAGTTAACTTGCCGTATTGCACCTTCATAATCATCAGGTAGTCCTATTAGTACCATTGCTAGATTTGTTTTTTCATTTATTGTAATTCCATGTTCAGTTAATTTCTTCGCTGCATTCTTCTTCTTCTGAATATATTCTCCCATTTTCTCGCTTCCTTTCTTTTCATTCACATAGTCTTTCAGCATGTAAATAGCTCGAAAACTATCTACTTTTGTGTGCTCGTCTTTTAATTTCTTCCATATCTCTTTTGCCGTTTTGCAATCTTCTATCTTCTATAAATTTTTGTTGTCTACATGTAGTATAATAAGTGCTTTACATATGTCATCTTTTCTTTTATTCTTTTCTTCTGTTGTTGTAAAATTTTCTTCTATTGCTACTGCTGCATTTTTTAATGTAAGTACACTCAGCATTTTAATTGCCCATGTTTTATAATTTTCTTCATTTAATTCTTCTATTTTGTCCTCCATTGTAGTAGTACACATTTTCTTTCTCTAAGATTGCACAAACGTCCACATTAAACGACTGGGTCTGGGCCCATAACCTATTGAAAAACGAATCTTGCAATATACTTTTATTGAAATTAACTCTTTACAAAATGATTATTTTTATTTATCAACATAAATGTCAAAACGCAAAATCTTCTCTCTTCCAAAAACAATCTCCCACTTCCGCCTACTTAAAAACCAACTCCCACAATCCTATATTTCCATCTCTTAGCAACCTTCTTGACTAACTTGATGTTGCACCTCATATTTCAATATCAACAATTATTAACACCAATGCCATCATTTTGAACACCTCCCCGTACAGTTGTTGATCCAGTTTCACGTAGACGCTGAAAAATTCGCGCAAATAGGCGATGGGAAGGTTGGCGTCTATTTGGATATCTGTCTTGGTATTCTCTGGACGCATAACGGGCATTACCATTACATAATCCATAAATAAAAATCATATCTGCATATTCAGCAGTACTATAACCATCCATAATGAAACAAAAATACAATAAAAAGTACAATTTTTAATTAAGACAATTAATTAATTAATACAAATAAGGTATGACTTTTTAATAATAACTCTTGTTTTCCGAAAGTACCTTGATTACAAAAATTAGAAAATTTCGTGTTATTTATAGAACTTCAACCTCTTGTATTTTGGTAACTAGAAGGAATAGGACCTATGTTCATATGACATTTATGGGTCAATATGACCTCAGGAATAAGCTGTTAAAGTTTGTTACACTAGTCCTGAAAAATCCTGTACATATATATGTATATATACAGGGTGTTCCGCGACTCGACCGACAAACTTATACCATATATTCCGGGGATCATTCCGATCAAAAAATGTTATATGACCTATAGGTGAATTCCTCTTTGTTTCGGAAATATCGAAGAAATTAATAAAAAATGATAAAAGAAAATTTATTCATCACTGGATAGCTAATTAACACAAAATTACAGCAACTGTTCAAAATGAGAACCGCCATTTTCTAAACATACATTTATCCTTCGAGTCATAGAATGTTGCCAGTTAATTACTGCCAATTCATTCTTTACGGAATTAGTAGCTTCAACTATACGGTCAGTCAACTCTTCCCGTGTTTACCATTACTATACACACGAGATTTGAGGACACAGAAAAAAATCTAAAGGTGACAAGTCAGGTGACCGAGCTGGCCAATGTAAAGGACCACCTCGTCCTATCCATCTTTCCGGAAAATTTTCATTAAGAAACACCGTCACTTGTCTCCCAAAATGTGGTGGTGCCCCATCTTGCTGGAATCACATGCCACGACGAGCTTCCAGAGAAATATCTTCCATGTAATTCGGCAATTCTTCTTGCAAAAAGTGAAGGTAAGTTTCTGTAAGGGACAATGCGATCTGGGTATCGCCTGAGGTACTCCGCAGCTGCAGCACGTCCACTTCCATTGCAAAAATCATACACGAAAACGAAAACGAACATGGTAGATAGAACTCATTAAAACAAACAACTTTTCTTAGCTCAAATTTTTGATTTGGAGCCCCAGTTCATAGTTATTGGCGTTCTCTTGTTTTTCGAAAAATCGTCATAACTCCCTTATTTTAAGGAATATTTAAAAATACAAAAACTTTCAGCATTTGCTTTCGGTTCTCTAAAACACTTGTATTTACAATTATTTTCTATTTCATCAAATAACAAAATGGCGACCAATCAAAAATTTCAAAACAAGATATTATGAAAACCACCCCATCGATTTTCGAAAATAAAACATTTATAAAATCCATAACTACTACAATATTTGTCTGAAACATTTTTTTTTATCTGGCCAAAAAAAGTTTTTATTCAAATTGAATTGCAAGATAAATTTTAACAAACTGCAACAATTATTTAAAACAAAGTAGGCTTGCTGCCATTAAACAAGAAAAACAAGAAACAAACAAGAAAAATAAAACAATAAACAATGAAACAACAAGGGTGGGACTAAATATGATTTTCAAAGTGGCCACCATTCGCAGCGACGCAAGCCCGGCAGCGTGCTTTGATGTTGGTAGAGACCTTCGCAAGGACTGCCTGCTTCTCTTTTATATCTTCTGCTGCAGCCACGATTCTAGCCACTAGTTCTAACTCTGTGTTCACCGGTGTCTCGTAAACAGAGGTCTTCATCTGACCCCAAAAAAAAAAATCTGATGTGGCCAGCACATAACCTCTCGCCGTATATTTTACCTGGCTGTATGCATAAAGCAAAGATTATTTTTATAAATACAAATAATATATTCATATAAATCTATGACGTATAAACTTCTTTATTATTCAATAATAGCATGTCTCAACATGAAGATATTTTACCATAAATTATGTTACAATAAATTACAAAGTAGAGTTTACCATATATAAATATTAGGCTGGTAACAGCAATTTTCAATTCGAACAACTTTGTTTACTTTCTCTTCATATTCTTCTAGTAAAAACATTAATTTTGGGCGGTCTAAAATGTATATATCTGGATTGTGCATCTATTCTTATATATCTTCTTTTACATTTTATTTTTTCATACTTGTTATATCTAAATAACCTTAATTCCCTTTAATAAAGTGACGGATAGATTGCACTCCGTTTTTGTCAATATTTACAACTTACTTGAGAAGAATTTGATAGCTTTTTCGCAATTCAAAGTTACTCTAGTCTACAGTACTGGTGTACATTGTCCCATAATGTTTGAAACAAATTTAAGTCCTTCAACCTAGACTTGTCATCTCCATAATAGTCACAGATGAAGAACTAAGGGATTCTCCAAGTACATTTTTAATTCATTACTCATTATTTCTGACACTGACATTTATCTGTCAGTTACAAATAATTTAAATTATCAACTATTTTTCATGGCATTCTTTCGGCTGTCAAATTTATTACAACAGATTATTTTATATATTATACTTCTTTTATCTCTAAATCTATGGAATATATAATAAAATATTTAAATGTATCAGATAGAGAATTTAATTTTCTTTAATATTACCACGAAAAATTTTCAAAAAATAATATTCAGAAGATTTTTTTTCAAGAATCTTCTACTTCCGGTTGTCTAATTATTACCAAAACCTTTTCAGATCTTCCCATGAATGTCCGATTGGGAAATACGTTGTTAAACAAATTTTAAGTCTTATAGTTTTTGAGTAACCGTCCTTCCAACATCCCACACACACACATACACACACACACACACATCCACACACACACACACAGACATCATCGTAAAAATGTTAAAATCGGATTGTAGGGACCTTAAAACGTGCTTATTCAATAAAATCTGGATATGCGATTTTTAGCATGAATACAATACCTCTCTTAGCGAGAGGTAAAAAGAAATCTAGTGGAGTTAGGTCGGGGCTCCGGGCTGGCCACGCAACTGGACCTCACTTCCCAATCCACTTATTCGGGTATTTTCTATTTAACAATGCGGTGACTCCTCGCGTTGTGGGAGCCGGTGCCCCACCATGCTGAAACCAAAGTCTCAGTCTTATGTTTAGTGGCAAGTCTTCAAGTAGTTCCGGCAGCACAGTATCCAAGAAAATAAAATAATTTTCACCATTCAATCGGTTTGGGAGAATGTAGAGTCCAATAACGTACACCCCTATGATTCCAGCTCATACATTTACCGCAAAACGTTGTTGATGTGCGCGAATAAATGGTGCGTGGGGATTCTCGTCAGCCCACAAATGATTATTTTTAGAATTAAATACCCCGTCCCTTGTGAAGCAAGCTTCGTCGGTAAACAAAACAAATTTTTCAAAATGCCTTCTCATATTGCAACGTCGAAGGAGCCAACGACAGAACTACAGTCTTGGCTGGAAGTCGTCAGGTCCCAAAGCTTGAACTTTTTGTCTAGAGTACGGGTAAAGGCCCTGCTCATTCAGAACTTGCCAAACACTCACTTGTTTTTGAGTACTTGTCAAATCTAATCTCTTTTTTGTTTCATTGTTTAGTTTGTTAATACTTATGCAAGCCTAGTAAGTGAATAAAAACTTTTTTTTTTGGACAGATATAGAAGTATTTTAAAATGACTTTATTTTTCTTATATACCAATGTTTTTTTCTTCTAAGGTTAAATAGATACAAGGAGAAATTGAAATTAATGCTAGGTGTATGATTAATTTTGTCCAGTACTGTATATATATATTAGAAACAATGTTAGTAAGAGAGTTGGTGTGAGTCAGTTGAGATGGTTTGGTCATGTGAAGAGAATGGCGAGTGAACGGCTTGTTAAGCGTATATATCTTGGTGAAGTTGAGGCTTTTCGATCGCGTAGCCGACCAGTGTGTAAGTGGATGGATGTGGTTGGTAGGGTGCTTAAAGAGGGAAAGTTTCCAAGTTGGAAGAGAAGAAGAGCATGTATGAGTGCGATTATGAGTGTGGCCGAGGCGAAAGAAGTGTGCTTAGACAGGAATGTGTGGCGAAGGATGATTGTATCTTAACTATTATTGTGATCCGGATGCGGTAATTCGCATGTTAATATGTTAAGAATGAGGATTTGTTGTATGTTGATATTGTTGTTGTTGTTGTTATTATTATTATTTTAGGGTTTGTGCTAACCCACTAAGTGGAACATGCGTGATTTTATATATGTATGTATCTATGTATGTATATAATAGATCCTCACGACATGTGTATAAAGTTTTATAACAATCAGTTTTAATGAATGCAAATATGCAAAATATTCTAATTTCCCATGTTACATGCCTATGTAACGAATTTCGAGCGCCATCCATATATTTTAATTACATCGTTTTATTTCCAGGCCCGGATACGGACCCGGGTAACCGAGCGAATGCCGGATGTATCGAACCTGAAATCGGGCCGGCCGGAATATTATTGTTTTTACAGTATTTTTTATATGGTAAAAATGAATAGGCAGAAGACTCACGTCATCAACCTGAAAAAAACCTTATAAAAAGAAATATAACTTGTAATAATTATTAGTTCTTAATTATTTTTAAAAAAAGAAAGAAGAAATATACTAGTATTAAAGAATATATATTAATTAATTTACAATTATTTTTAAGGCAATCCTTGTTCCTTTCATGTAATATAAAATTATTTGACACAACATGATCATTCTCAGTAGTGCCAACGTATGGTACGAAAATAAACAACAACTATTTCAAATAATTTTATATTCGATAAAAGGAATAACGATTGACTTAGAAATAAATGTAAATATTGTTACAAGTGCAAACTGCAAAAAGCAAATTGCGAATTTCTCCGTGAAACAAATAATATAATAAAAATTACAAAGTTACGTCTAGTTTCACTAGTTTACAGGCCTTTTACCATCGTAGATGATCATATCACCGCCAGCACAACGAGTCATTGTCTCTGCTCTAGGAGTCCACTCACTGTGGACCGCAGGTTACACCACACTGAAGAGCACCAATAAGTGCGAAACGCGTCTGTGGTTATTTGTTGTGCTGGTCGACTTCTGACGATGGTTTCATAGAAGTTGACTCAGAAGTGAAAACTAGTGAAACTAGACGTAACTTTGTAATTTTTATTGTAAATATTATTAATATATATTTTACTTAATACTAGTACTTTTTTCTTCTTTTAAAAAAGAATAACACTCAATAATATCTACAAATTATATTTCATTTTATAAGGTTTTTTTCAGGTTGATAACGTGAGTCTTCTGCCTAATCATTTTCACTGTTTCACTGTGCTATTTCGGTATACTCAACTGTAAACAACTATCTACCTTCTTAGCAACGAGTCTGGTAGGTACGTTTTTACGGTCTAGGCCGGTAGTACATAACAACGCCCTTGACTACGTCCGGTAGGTATTTCAAAATTGTCTGTTACATAATCTGTTAATTTTAGATTAATAAAAAATGCGTTTAATAATTTTTACGAATTTTCTTTATTAATACAAAAATTAAATATACAGTTAATTACATTTTCAAAAAATATCCCAGATGGGAGCATTTCACTGTTTTTCTTTATTTGTGATGTATGACAATCGATATTTTCTACTGATAATGAACTGCAAGATGCTGTTTCTGCTGCAGAATTCTCATTTACATTAACTGATTTCAATATTTTCGTTACTATGTCAGTCTTCATCCTCGTAGAATCCTCTACGTACCCTCGTGCAACCGTTTTGGATTTCCACCCTCCATGATTCATTAAAACTCCCAAATCTCCACCTGCTTCAGCTAGAAGAGACGCGGAAGAACGTCGGAAACAATGCCACGTGTATGAGTTAGCATAAGGGAATTCTAAATATTCGGCAAATTTTCTAAGCGCATTGCCGACTGTATGCACACCAATAACTTGTGCAAGTGCAACCCATTTTTTATTCCTGTATCCTAACAAAAATCGCTTATTGCTAATATCGGCCGGTCTTAGAGACATGTATTTCCTGATTATCATACAGAGTATGCAACTTTCATCATTAAGTATTATAAACGAGCGATTGACCCCAAATTTCGTTTTAGAGATGCATACCCTAATGAAAGTTCTGCTATCCGTCAGTAGTTATATTTATTAATTCTTCCCGTCGGCATCCTCCGAAAATACTAAGAATAAGAATGATCTATAGTTTTAAACGAATGTAACAAAAAAGCCCTATTTAAAGTTAAAAAAAAATGCATTTACCTTCAAAAGCAGGTAATTATCATCATCAGCTTCTTTCAAAAATTTTGTTACATCATCGTGAGACCACAGTTTTGATTTTTTTGATTTACAACCAGCAGTTTTCCGCTTCTGGTACTGATGCAATTCCCCGTATCTAGATCAATAAGAGGTCATTTCTTATAAGATTAAATAACAATAAAAATATTAAAACCTTTTTTGCACAATCAGGTTTGTTTTAACTTTACCGATAGAGTTTCCAAGGCAGTAAGTTTTGTTTACAAATTACTGATCAGTAAGTGATGTGGTACTGATCACTGATCAGTAAGTGATGTGACTGACCGGTAAGTGATGTGAGTACCTACCGATCTGGAGGCGGTGAAAATTACATAAATAAAAAATAAATGTACAATTTTTAAAGGTTTAACGATAACAAAACAACGATCATAGCTTACTTAAAAATGACAACTATTTTTTTTAAATGTCAAAATAATTTTTAAATCTAAACTTTAATTTGTTATTATTGGGACGATCGTGCAAAAAATATAATAAGCATTGCGGGCATTAAGTGCTTCTTACCGGTATCGGATGTATAACTAATCCTCAACCGGTAAGGTGCACTTACTTAAATAACTATTAATGTCTAGTCTACGTTTTCTTGAATTAATAAACAGCTTCGTATTATCGCATAATACGACCACAAACATGTAGATTAGGAATTACGATACTGATCCTCAACATTACTCTTTCGTCTGTACCGACTATATGATGTACTTCCTTCCAATTGCAAAATAATTTGTATGCTTTTAAATACCGTTCAAAGAATTTTGCGGTAAACAACGTTGACCTCGCATTATCCACTTTTTTTGCAATTTTTCTGGTATTAAAACAGATATATTTTCTTGTAATTCCATTGTTTGAAGAGTTTCCAACGCTTCAAACACTGACAATAATTTGAAAAAAAATGAATTATTATATTTTTTTTTGTCTCCTTCACTAACAACGCGTCACAGCAAACTTGTACAAAACAAACACGACGCTTTTGATTTAATAATTAATTAATTTAATTATTCTAAATAATTTGCTTTGAGATAGTTGTTACGTATACAGAAAAATTTTATACGACACACGGCCGGTAGCTGCATTACAGTCACGCTAGTTCACGAGTCTCGCCCTACCGGGCTCGACCAGTGATGTACTAGCTCAGCCCGTAAATGCTTAGGTTCCGGCCTAATGACGTAAATAGCTACTTACGTCATTAGACCGGTAGTCTTCCCCTGTTTCTTCAACCTTCTATTACTAAGCTATTCATTCTTCGTCCAATATATTCTTCATCTCTCCTCATGACAAACCAATGTAATCGTCTCGCTTGTATCTTTCTAGAAACTTCTAACACTAGAGTTATTTCCCTTATTTTTTCATTCCTTACCGTATCTTTCCGTGTCTTTCCCAACATCTATCTCCAACATCCTCATCTCTATCACATTCATTTACTTTTCATTGATGCTGACATCTGTCAATATGAATTATATTGATAGTTTCCATGGTTAGCGTAGCTGGCTGATTTATGAAATTTAATATCTTTATAATTCTTTAACCCTATAGCTGTTGAATATGAAGTATTAAATGCAATCAAATCGTATAGAGAATCATATATTCCTTAAGTTATAATACCGTTAAATGTCAATAAAAGATATTTAACTGAGTTTTTCAAGAAAAACTGTTAAAATCTGCAAATGAGGGTACTTCTTGTTGCCAAATTATAACCAAAATCTAATCACCTCTTCTTTTGGATGTAAACTTGAGGAATACGAAAAAAATATAATCTTTTGGAATCGTGGAATTGAATTTATGCGAGCCGAAACTTTCGTCACACACAAACACACATACAGACATCATCGTAAAAATGGTAAAATCGTATTGTATGGATCCTAAAATATGCTTATTCACTAAAAACTTATCATTGAATTTTTTGACCAAAGGCAATACCTTCCTTACCTAAATATGACGGAAGTAAAAAGGAAATAAAGAATTATTTTCTTTAAATAATTTGACATTTAATTTCAATTTTTGGATTTGTTATGCGTATCTGAGAACAACAAACATTGTATACAACGTAAATTTTGTTGCTAGGATACCGAAGAGCGCTGCGAAAAATTGCTTTCAGCATAAAAAACAAACCAGAGCAGGAATAGAAAAACAAAATTTGTTTCTAAATGTCAGCCTGCTAGATAGGCTCAGCGGAAAGAGAGCAGCTCTCGTACGTATTCGTACATCAGTGTTATATATTTTTTTTATTATTTAATTCATAATTTGTTTCAAGTACAAGAAATAACAATGCATAGGTATACTTTATGCAACAAGAGGTACAGGTAGTGAAAAAAATATTCAATTTGTATAAAATAGTGAGTATACCAATAGAAAAATATGAAAACAATAAGGAAAGCACAAAGCAAACAATGCAAGAAATACGTTGCATAAATGATTTACAATATTGATATGTGAAAATTGTAAATCTATAATATAATTATGTATTTGATGGGTTATTCCAGTTCAATCGAATTAAGATAAATTAGTAAATAAAAAACCGAAAATATGTTTTTTTCCTTTAATTATTTATTTTTCTATATACTCAACTGTAAACAACTACCTCCCTTCTTAGCAACGAGTCCGGTAGGTTCGTTTTTACGACCTAGACCGGTAGTACATAGGAATGACCTTGACGACGTCCGGTAGGTATATCAAAATTGAATATTACATAATTTGTAAATTAAATAAAAAATGTGTTTAATAAATTTTACCTTAACAACGCATCACATCAAACTTGTTCAAAACAAACACGACGCTTTTGACTTATTAATAATTATTCTAAATAATTTATATATTTTTTTTTTTTATTAAATTACAAAATATTAAAAGGCTTAAGCCAAGCCCGAGAAATATTTTGATATAGAACAAAAAATAATTCATTTACTACTATCATTCTGAAATTAACATTAATCTAACCCGGTTCTTTTTAAAGAGAGTTTTGATTACAACAAAGAAATATTTGATTACAACAATGAATATGACTAATTTCACAATAAAAATATAATATTTGTTATTGTACGAATCATAAAATTGCACGTATTTAACGTAATTTGACATGAACATTTTTTTTATGTTTTTGTCCTAATCCATAGCAAGCTTATTACAAAAACAAAAAAGTATATAATTTTTAAATTTACATATCTCGCTTATATAAAGGGCTAATTTAATAATACTTGATGTGATAGACGCAGAAATTAATTCTCTAAAACTTTTATTTAAAGCATTTATTTCTAAAATCAAAATAAAATCATTTTATTCAAGAAAAACTGTTAACAACTCCAAGTAATGTACCACTTCCGGCTAGCCTATTTTAACCAAAATCAATTATGTTATTTCGATTGACATAAAAGTCTTGTATACCAAATTTGAAAAGTTTTGGATTATATTTTAAAACAGTTTTTCATTAAAATCTATTATAGGCTTCATGTAAAGTGCCACTTCTGGAAATTGTGTAATAACCAGAAAGGGAGGTGCACAACTAGATGTTATAGGAGTCCTAAATACAAAATTTTAACTTTCTACGGCTTACCGTTTCTGAGTTATGCGAGATACGTACGTACAGACGTCACGACGAAATTAGTCAAAATGGATTCAGGGATGATCAAAATGGATATTTCCGCTGAAATCTGAAAACCGAAATTTTTCGCGATTATAATACCTACTTCCTTCACTTAGTACAAGGAAGTAAAAATAGAAGAAATCATATTACTCATGCCCGATTAATTGTAATCACGCCCGATCACTCACGATATATTTTTATATATTTTAGGTAGGTGATATAGACAAACGCTTTCTGCTGCATTAGGGGTGTAAAGGCTAAAGGGCGAGGTAGAATCTAGACGTCTAGAAGGCGGGACTAAATATTCCCCCCTTGCACCTCTTCATGTTATTTTTCCATTGGCAACGTGTTAAGTTTTGCTTTGGGGTCATAAGAGTTATATCAGATGAAAAGCCTCACCATAATATGATATATGATGAACTATATTGCTTCGAACAGTATTATACAAAATTCCTTTTACAAGATTTTGGCAACTGGTATGAGGAAGATGTCGACAAACCAAGCCAAAGCTTGATGATCAAGACATTCTTTATTGCAAAAATATTGTTGATTTTTGCAATTTTTATGTTCACCGAAAACATGACTTCAATATATCTTTTTTTTAATTCAACTATTGTAATATTTTCAGCTACATCCTCAGATTTCCAGTGCTGCATTGCTTTCGTTACAGCTGAATGACATTTTAGTATATTTCCTGCCAAAAAAATTCTTAAAAAAGCCAGACCCATTTTTGTTACATTACTTATGTCTTTTAATTTATTGCACATGTTTTTTAGAAGATGGTTACGACATTCTATTTTCTGAACAGTTAAATTTTTACAAGGTTTTGTGGCTATGATTTTTTTATAGCAACTACTATCTCCACCATCTATCATCTGATGATATCTTACACCGTACATTTCCTCGCTCTAAAAATCCTTCGGTGATTGCAGTTGCTTCCATGCTGGTTAAATTATGTTCAGGAATATCTCTTTTTGAATTTTCTGCTTGCATACAAATCGAACAATATTTGAATTTCACCCCTATGTATAATACTTTTTTTGTATTGTAGCCAACAATTGCTCTGACTCCAGATAATGAAGAGTAGTTACTTCTGTAAGACCTTTTAGCCTAGCTATCATCGCAGACAACTCGAATCAGAAGAATGCCATCTTTGTCTAAACTCCCATTTCTTTTAGCAATTTCTTTTTCTTCTTCACCCGCTTTCTTCATAGCCTGTTCTGCTGTTTTTTGCCATGCTGTACATACATTATTATGCAGTTTTGAGTAATGTCTTTTGTTTATAGCGGGAATGTTTAAAGAACACAAGAAGGTAAGAAGGATTTCATGTAACTAAAACCGCTACCTATATTCATTATTCCAAGTACAGCACCATTCACTGACGTCTACTTTTTCTGCGTAGTTTTCGGAATGTAGTCAAAATGTAGCAATACACATAATTGCAACGTATAATAAATCTTGATTTTAAGGCCGTTCTTAATTCGTTTTTTATATTCATATTACCTACTTAAAGTGCATCCCATTTGTTCATTATGAAAACTAATTTCTTTTAAAGAATCAAACAAATATTTAAATTCAACAATGCGTCTACCTTCTTACCTTCTACTTCATACATAGATTTGCTAATGACATTTTCTGATATTTCCAAATCTTGTTAGTTAATAAGAGTGCTGTCATATATTTGGGGGCCTTCTTCTGAAAATAATCTTCTTCTACTTGTTTTACTCTACTTCGAAGAGACACTTTCGGCTGTGTTATAAATAAATTTATTATAATAATAAAAAAATAATAATGTTTGAATTATTTACTTGTCGGAAAATGAAACATTATTTTATTCCTGATGACTGCAGATTGAAGGTACCACGAACTTTTCTGCATTCTTAATGAAAAATGTATAGTTGTATTAAATAATTTACAGAAAACACTGACTAATGAAAATAAAAATATAAAAATAAAAGGTTTTAGTCTTGAAAAAGACTGATTTTATAGCAAAAGTATATTGCAAAAGCACAGCAAAGTGCAAACGAAATTATAAATAAATAGAAAAATAGAATAATGAAAATCTAGAAAACAATCAACGAAGTTTGTAACAGACAGCAACAAGTGACTAAATGACAATCTTGCTTATAGCCAACATAGTAAAATACTCCCAACGCACGCCTATGGAAAGAAATTACAAAAAAAACACACAATTTATGTGGCGGCGCTTTTGTACAGCGTATAAATTGAATGAAAATACAAAAATTAGCATTTTGTAGAAAACGTGTACAAGCTGTATTTTTACTATTTTTTGTCCAAAATTTTAGACAAAGTTTTATGAAAGTCGGAACCAAGTTTTCTATTGCTTATTTTTTAAAAATTAGATATAATACACAAAAATTGAGTATGAAGAACACATATGTTTAAAGTCATATTATTAATTTCAGGACACCTTCTTTTTAAAAATGACTATTAAAAAACATAGATCTATTGTTTTTAAATACGATAAAAGAAAAATGATTTAAGTAAAATGTAAGATAAGTATACAGGACGTTTTTTCCTTAGACCTGTTTTCGAGTATTTCACACGTGGGTACCCTGCGCTCACAGTTTTCGAGCATCTAAACTAAAAACGGCAGTTATCGAAATGAATATTGGTCTTATTCGGAATATGATTAAAAGACCGGCATGTTACCGTCACGAGTATTCAAGCAACTTTAAAGATTGATGTGAAAGCAACTGACGCCATTTTACACAAACATTTGATGGAAAGCTTTATTCTCGTTGGATTCCCCACAATATGACTCCCACAATATGACTCCAAGACTCCAAGTAAAAAAGAAACCGTGTAAGATGGTGCAGATCTACTCTAGATCGCTTTGACAATGGATCGTCTCATGTGGTGTACCTACAGCATCAATACAGGTGACGAAACATAAGTATACTGCTATGATCCCTAAAAAAAGCAACAGTCGACAGTTTCGGTTTTTAAGAATGAATCGGTTCCAACAAAAGTTTTTCGCGAAAAAAGCCGAAACAAAAATATGGTTGCCATTTTTTTGGAATTACTGGACATGTTCCCATTGTAGCACTGAAGGATCGTCGTACTGAATGGTACACTACATTTTGTTTGCCTGAAGTTCTACAAAATATTCGCGAAAGAAGTCCAAGAGGAAGGATCATCTTGCATCAAGATAACGCTCAGCCATACACTGCTGCTCGAACGACTGAGTATTTGAATGTCCAAAACATTAAAATAATAGGAAATTCGCCGTACCGTATAGTCCAGACCTAGCACCTAATGATTTCTTTTTATTTTCGCACATAAAAGATATGTTACGGGGTTAACGTTTTACACCGGCCGAAGAAGCGGTTGACGCATTTAAAAATGAAATAAAGAACCTAACGTGGGAAGATTGGAGAAAATGTCTTGGAGCTTGGTTATCACGGATGCAAAAATGCATTGACTGTGGAGGAGATTACTTTGAAAAGTTATAAATAAATGTGTTTTAACAATAAATTGTGTATTACTTTACTAGGCTCAGTCGAAAGAGAACAGGCCTCGTATTCATAATTTTTAAAAATACTTTATAAGTATTCAAAATGTGTTAAGTAAAACACTTTGTAATTTTATGTAAATAGTTGATTTCAGTTTGATTGTCATTATCAGTAAGAAAATATATAATTAATCATGTGGAATTTAGTTAAAATTTGATTAATTATAAAGTAAAACAGAAGCTGACCTCAGGGCAAAGTGTTCTCAAATGACTTATCCTGTAGCAAACGAGTTTATAAACAGCTTTTTAATAAGATTTCCTTCGTTTTCCGCGTTGTAATAACCGGCAATCAGCCCGAAGTACCCACTTGAATAAAGCTTTTCTCCAGAACTAAAATAATTTGTCCAAAAGAAAAGAAACTGCTTATATTACACCATTGTTACATGTGATTAATATTTCTCTTCTGAATTATTATGATCTTCGAGTTTAATGTTTTCTTCTATATTTTTTTGCCAGGCAAGAATATTGAGGAGCAAAAAATAATGTTTTCGCAAAGAGACATTATATACACGTAAGTTTTAGAAATCTAGAAATAATTATACCATAAAACTTTTATTGCAATTACTGTTTTAGATATTAAAAATAATTGTAAATAGTGTTATATACTTTTTTGAAGTTCATTTTCCGTTTACCAGACAACCAATATCACAAATTTGTAGCGTATTTTATGATATAATAAATTAACAATAATTATTCAAGTTTATAAAGTGCAATTAATATATCTTTTCTGAATCAATATGATTCTTGAGCTAATTTTATTCATTGTTCATATTAGAATATTAAAGAGCAAATAGTTTAATTGATTTCGTAGTGTGCAATAATATCTTTTATCTAAATGTATAAATAATTATACCACACAACTGTTATAAAAATTAATATTCAAATATGAAAATTAATTGTAAATGAAATATTACAGTGTGTAGTGTCCGTGTCATAGGCAACCAGTATTACAAAGTTGTACAGTATATGCATAAATTTTATAACCTAATAGCTCTTTTAAATGTAGAAATAATTATAGCACAATTCTTTCATGTAAGTAATATTCAGATATCAAAATTAATTTTAAATGAAATACTATTACATACTGTCCTGAAGTACAGTTTCCGTATAATAAGCATCCAGTATTACAAATTTGTACCGTACAAACATAAATTTTGTTGCCTAATAAATTAATAATTATTAAAATATAAAACGCAATTAATATGTCGCTTCTGAAGCAATATGATTTTTGAGCGTAAATTTTTCTTCGATCATTTTTTGTTAGAGTATTAAGGAATAAAATACAGTTTCCGTATAACAGGCAACCAGTATTACAAATTTGTACCGTACAGGCATACATTTTGTTGCCTAACAAATTAATAATTTTTAAAATATAAAGTGCAATTAATATTTCGCTCCTGTTGATGTTTGAGCGTAATTTTTTCTTCGATCATTTTTAGTTAAAATATTAAGGAGCAAATAGTGTAACGGATTTCGTAAGAGAAATGATATCTCTTATAAATGTATAAATAATTATAGGTACTATAAAACTTTTATAAAAAATTAATGTTCAATTATCAAAACTACTTGTAAATGAAATTTTATTTCATACTTTCTTGAAGTTTACGTGTTTTACAAGTTTTTGATATATTGCGTATAATTTTTACTATTGTTATAGTTATTGTATCCAAAAATATATAAAATAACTGTACTAATTTCTCTATTACTTACCCGAATATACGATAATAGTTGTAAATAACACGCAAAAATTATACACACTCACAAAATATTTATTAAAAAATTGCATGTCTTTTATTAAATTAGTTTATGCACTTTTCAACAGTTCTTATATATTTATAATAAATATTAACTGAAAATAGAGCATATGCTATCTGGAAATAAAATATAATCACAAAATAAAATAAAAAGTAAAATGGGACGAGTTTATCAATTTATCGCACATTGGCTATTAGAGACGATTATTTTCATAATTTTCATTTCACGTGACAACCCTTTTATTGTAAACACGCGTCCCGCGAGATTATTCGCAAGAGACTGATGATCAGAACAGCGCTTCTAACCGGAAGTTCTGTCAAATGTACGCATGTCTGAAAACAGCTAACACAATCGCGGTAGACACTTCATAACTTTGATTTTATTTTTTATTTTGACTCTTAAATACTTCTACAAATTGTAATTCTTTTGCACGAATTTATGTAATTTTTCCAGGTTTTAATGAAAAATGAAACGTGAAGATTTTTATTAATTTACACTTTATTATTATCGAAATACAGAGTAAATTTACATTTCAGGTTTAATTATTCATGAAATGTTTAATATATGAACTAAATATTAAGAAAAAATGCTTAAACATAACAATTACAACACAATAAAGTCAGCAATGAAAAACCCCTTATTCGTATGCCGCTCATGTAGCAATTTAAATTCATTTTCTTCATTCCCGGGCATTGTGCGCCATCTGTTGCCTACAGCCAAAAGTTAATCTATTTATATACAATGTAGGAAATTTGAGACAAGTAGAGCACGTTGTCCGTGTTTGACATGACTGTTTGTGCGTAAAATTTTGTTGTAGGTGAAGCGGTGAACAGTGATTTTGTGTAAAAATGGGTAGGAAAGGAAACAATAAGTCTTCTGTTAAAAAAGATGTTATTAAAGAAATTCCAATAAGAAGTTTAACAGTTAAAAAACGTAATGAAGTAACCCAGCTGATTGACAAACTGCTAAGAATTAGCACAATACCTTCTCCACAAATTCTACCTAAAATGATAAAGCTTCAAGATGAAATTGAAGAGGTTATAACCAAAATTATAAATATTGAGGCATATATTGACGTACCAGCCGGTAACAGAACAAGTGCTGCCACGATCGACAAATTCATGAATTGGATGCGAGACAACGGCGCGAGGTTTGAAGGTTTGTGTATAGAACAGTTTCCTGGGTACGAACTTGGATTAACATCTGACAGAGATATATCTCAAGGCTCTCTCATTATTTCTGTACCCCGCAAAGTAATGATGACGACTGAAGCTGCTCAAAAATCTTTAATGGGTTCATTGTTAGATAAAGATACCATGTTACAAAATATGCCAAATATTGCTTTAGCAATGTTCCTTTTAGTCGAAAAATTTTCACCTAATTCATTTTGGAAACCTTATATCGATATTTTACCATCATCATATTCAACTGTTTTATACTTTACCAAAGAAGAGTTAATGGAATTTCGAGAATCACCTACCTTCGGATCTGCACTTAATTTAATTAAAAGCATAGTACGACAGTATGCTTACCTGAATAAATTAATTCAAACTGCAGATCACCCTGTTGCTGATCTTCTTAGGAACGTATTTACCTACAAGCAATATCGGTAAGTAGTTTTTATTCTTCTTTTATTAAAACAAACTTTATTACATGATGTGATATATAAAACAACTTAAATTTAAAATGTACACTTACACGAGTATTCATGATAATGACATACTTAAAATAAATATTTATACAATGTAGGATATTAAAATTAATTAGTCTTATTTAGATGTATACAATTTTTAGTTGTATATGCCACTTAAATCTACAATTATTGCACATTTAAATCACAAATGTTTATTTCTTATTACTGAAACGGTTTTCTGTCAGTTTCCCATAAATATTCTTGTAAACTTTGAGGTTCGGTGCATGAAATTGTAGGTATTTTTTTCTTACGCCCCAATGTCGCGTTCATTATTGTACTGAATATACGTCGTTGATAAGGTGTTTCCAGAATGGGAGTTTTAATTTTAGAACTTGAAAAACTGTTTGTATATGCCAAATGATGTCGCTGTCTGTGTGTCCACTTAAATATTATAAATATTGTGAGGAAAACTAGAAGTGATATTCCGATTATTATAGTACTAGCTATTATAGCAGATCTTACGCCATAGGGTAATCTGAAAAATTCACTCTCCTCATCGTCTTCATACGTTTTATGATTTATTACATCTATATTAAGTGCGCCATTTACTGCTTCTGCTAGTTTATTTTCTATGTCTTCAATGCGATGCGCTTCGTCTTTTATTATTAAATCATCCTCTAAGAATTTGTCAGGCAACATTAACCCTTGATTGTTACTTTGTAAGTTAGTATATGCTTGTCTCCATGCAGGCAGGATTTTACCGATAATTTCATTAGATTTTCCCGTTGTAGTTCTAAATATAGGATTATTAATGTAGTTGTATTGATCAGAATCTTTGGTTGAAAACTGATTTTCTCTGGATTCTCTTGTTTTTGATGGTAATTCCAATAAAGATGAATAATAATGAGATTGCTTAATTGAATTAGTTGCTATATTATTGTCAGGTCTGTTATCAAATTTAGGGAAAGTGTCAAATATAGACGGCGCCCCAGGGAATGAATTTTCGTCTGTTTTTATAATTTGATCTACTATCGTTTCCTCTGACGGTTCTGGTTCTTTAGTTTTATTATGAAATATGTCGGCAAGATGTCTCTGGCTTGATCCCCGCTCTCTTTGCTCTACTAATTCTTCTAGCGTCATGTTTCTTAATTCCAGAAGTCTCGTTAAATTTTCCCTGCTGACAGTATCCGAGAGAATTTCCATTATTTCATCTTTCGCACTTAACTCTTTCAGCTTTTCATTTTCTGTCATCGATTTTTGTGCTTGAGTTTTTCCTGTTTCATTTTTCTGGGCAATGTTTGGTATAAAATTATTTTCATTTTCCATAGATTTTTCAAATATTTGTTCAAGGTCAACAGATATTTTCATTGGACCTTCTAATGTCGAACTAGTTGTTAATGGAGTAGATTCGGACTGTATAACACTCGGTATAATATCATTGTTATTAAATAATTTTGACGCGCCGAATAATTCATCAATATTTATTTTCATTGCCTTTGCTGGAAGAGTAGAAATTTTAGCATAATTTTCAGTATCGTTATTTATTATAGATTTCATTGTAGTTTTTGCAGCTAAGTTTTTAAGTTTTGCATATGTCGGTGGAAGAGTTATTCGTCTATTTTTTATTTGTTTTTTACTTGTAACGGTAGGATTTTCAGATGTACTAAATGTAACAGTAGAGGATATAATACTGATGCTCTCTGATGTTTGTTCAGGAATTGAAGTGGTCGTAGTCATGATACTAGAAGTAGTTTTAGAAATACTTAAATCTCTCATATTTGGTTTGTAATCTACTGAGGTATAATATTTTGGATGGGACGGCACAAATATTCTTCTTTCTGTTGTACTTTCTGTTTCAATTTCACTTTGCCTTGAATCATCATAACTTTTTTGTGGAGCTAAATTTTCTCTTGAAACTGTAAAATCATTATCATTAGGTTTTGTATATTTTCTAACTGGCGGTAATCTCCTATGACCCGAATTATGTTTTCTCGTTTCATGAGCATCATATGATTTACTGGTATGTTCTGGAATATTTGTTAATGCGGAAATTGCATGTTGTTCACCTTTCAATAGATCAGTGAGTGATAAATTTCTCTGCTGCAGCAATTCACTTAAACTGATCCCGCCAGACTGCTTTAATAAAGTCTTTAGATCAGTCGGACTAGGTGAGATATCTGCTCGGTCTGTGGCAATGTTAACCTCTTTTTCCGTGACCGGTTCTTGGTCATCGTTGTGATATTTTCTTTTATATGGTCTTCTTCTAGCAGAGCCTTGATCTTGATTCAGCGCTGTGAATGGATCTCGTACCCTTTCCACGGATGACTCTGTTGATTTTGGTTGATCGTCAGGGGACGGATCGTCATCCTCATACTTGGGGTACTGTCTCCTACGGCTGTAATTGCGGATGGGGCGGAATGGCTCCTCAGCCATAATCTCGTCGCGCCAGCTCTCTCGACGCGTGTCTAGACGTTGGGGACGACGTGCTCGAGAGCGAGATGCTAATCTATCGTCGTCAGAGAAGAATTCGCGCTCACTGGTTTGAGGTCTGCGCTTCCGTTTTCTGCCCGGCCGGCGACGTTTCATCACCGGTTCCTCGTCGTTGGCCGTTTGAGATGGAATCCAGTCCTCGGATGCGGATTCTGCTTGGTATTCTACTGCATGCCATTTCTGAAATTAAAAATATTTACATTTAATAATAATAATATATATACAGAGTGAGTCTGGGAAGACGCCCCCCTCTTTAACATTTTTATTATAAGTAATAGAAAAAAATGGCTCATATAAAAGTTTTATTATTTTATTTGATGGCAGATATAGATATTTTTAATAAAGTCAGGTTTACAAGATATAACTATCAATTTTTAATTTTTAAATAGCAACCTATAATTATTTTACTAAAATATAAATCGCGATCTTTTTGTCTTTTTAACGATGTATTATTTTTTATTAATGTATTTGAAAAAAATTCGAGAAAAAAAAAATAATTCAGATATATAAAAAATAATTTTTATTCAAATATTCCAGGTAGTAATGTGAAAATAAATAATAAATAAATAGATAAATAAGTAATAGTAAATAAGTAAAAAACAAATGTATACTTTGTTGATATTAACATTGTTACATTTTGTTTATTTTCACACAGCCACCTATAATATTTGAATAAAAATTATTTCCCATATATCTCAATTATCTTATTTTTCTCGATCTTTTTCAAATACATTAATAAAAACTAATACATATTTGAAAAGAGAAAAAAATGGTAGTTTATATTTTAGTAAAATAATTATAGGTTGCCATTTAAACATTAAAAGTTGATAGTCGTATTTTGTAAATCTGACTTTATAAAAAATACCTACATCTGCCGTAAAATAGTATATTTAAAATACAAATACTTTTATATGAATATTTTTTTCTATTAATTATAATAAAAAAAGTTAAGGGGGGAGGGGGGCGGCTTCCCAGACTGGTGATCGGCGCAGCCGAACATAGGAGTTTCCTGATTTCCAGCTTCCCAATTATTTTAGATAAAAAAGCTTCATATAAAAGTAGTAGATCATAAAATTCTGCATCCAACCTATAAGCAAAATTAATTGTGTATGCCTTGTAATGGCAGAAATTAGGTTAGGTCGAAAATCACCTCAAAAATAGCAATAGCCATGGAATTGAGACAAAATAAATAACAAATGTCTAACGGGTTATCTATCATGTTAGGGTAATTTATTTTTATTAGGTATTATTTCTAATATCTGTTCCATTTAATAATTATCTGTTAATTTAAATTGATACTTGTTCATTTGAACAGAAATTACAAATAATAATAAAAATAAATTAACCCAGCATGACAGATAAATCGTTAGCATTTGTTAATTTTTGTTTCAATTCCATGGCTATAGCTATTTTTGGGGCGATTTTCAACATTTTCATACCGAATTTTTGCTATTACAAGGCACATAAAATTAATTTTGCTTATTGATTCAAAATTCGGAATTTTATGCCCTACAAAATAAGTACTTTTTTGAGACCAAAATCAGCTATGGTTTCCATTTAAAAAATATATAACTTTGTGTTATAAGTCGGAAATTTACGGATATAAAAATTTATTTCGTACGCCAGTGGTTAGGTAATAAAAATATCTAACTTCTTTATTTAAAACATTTTTCTCGATTACTAATAGTTTAGAAGTTATTTGAGAAAGAAAAAATCTGATGTGGCCAGCACAATACCTTCCGTCAATCCTGTGTATTATATACAAATTCCATACATAAATTTTCTTGCAAAAGATTCTAAATTTTTGGTATTTTATGATTCCCTTTCTCGGCAACGGAATTCCATACTCCTGATAACAAACAAATCACATGAAGTAAGAAAATCATGAAATTTTGAATGAGAAATTATGACACTTGTCAGTTATGGACATAATTAATTGCTGTCATTTTGATACGGGTCCCCATATCTGCTTGCCAAAGGCAGCAAAGTCATGTCACTGCACGCGCCCTATACATAATTTTTTTGCAAAAGATCCTATATTTCCAGTAAAGTTATTTCATAAACAAACTATGCAAATTGCACTAGACACTGACATCTTCTTCTTCTTTAGTTTTCTCATTCGTTAGGCGGTCGCTATTTTTTATTTTCTTCTTCCACTAATTTTTGTTTTGCGTGTTGTCCTCATTCAGTTCCTTTTCTCTCAAGTCTTCTGCAATACAGTCTTTTCATCTTATATTTGGTCTTCCTATGTTTCTTCCACCTTCTATTAATTTATTCATCTCTCCTCATGACATGTTCAAACCAATGTAATCGTCTCTATTATATCTAAAAACTTCTAACACTAGAATTACTTCCCTTATTTTTTCATTCAATTACTTGCTATTTATTGATACTGACATCTGTCAATTTGAATTACCTGAATATATTAGCAGTTTCCATGGTTATGTTAGCATAGCTGGCTGAATTATGAAATTTATACGAATTTTTTATCTTTATTATTCTTTAACTCTATATCTGTTGAATATGAAATATAAAATGCAATCAAATCGTATAGAGAATAATATATTCTTTAAGTTATAATAACATTTAAGGTCGCCGTCGAATACAGTCCAATCTTAATTCAGTTTGTTTGATTGAAGGAATTCATTAAAACAAATGCAGTTTTGTTTATTGATTTTGAGAAATGTAAATCTAATGGTTGAACTTATATTCATTTTTTTATTAACAATAATAATATTGTTTATAACATTAAATCACGTAATAAAATAAAAAAAATGGGTCCAAAGCATGTTCGTCATATGCAGATATTTTTTTTATAATGAATAATGAAAAAAAAAACTTAATGCAATAAGTAATTGTTATAAACCAATTGAATTACGATATTGCCCTATACTGTAATGTAAATTTAGTGCAGCGTTTTGTCGGAGCGCACTACTGGAGCTCTGCCGTCGCTCTCTCTACACCGCGCTCGCCACCACCCCTCCTCAGGTCATACCCACAAGCTAGAGAGAGGAGAGACAACGATTTCGCATGAAATCTTGTTGGCTCGGTCCGAATAGAGGCTAGCTGGCTAGCATCAGTTTTGAAATTTTATGCGCCAAGTTTATATACTCTTATTATAAAATGGTCAAAACAGGCCTTCAAAATCAAAGAAACGAACGGCTACTGCTTGAAGGAGGCGAAAAAATGCTCTTCTTCAACAAAAGAACTTGCAAACAAATATAAATTTGGTCAAAAAAGCAACTAGAAGAATTTTGTTGGATTCGTATGACGTTCCCAATCAAATGCCATAAAATTCTGAAGTACTAATTAGTTTGGAAGATGGCACACATATTTCAGATGATTTAATTAATTTCGAAGATGTTTGTTGCCAAAAAAATGTATACGAAAGGTTTGTTAATACTCCTTTTGTAAATGTTTATGTATATAGTTTATATAGTGTAAGGTTGGCAGATATGTACCAATAATATGTTCTAAATGTTGATCAATTATAACCAAAATCTAATCAGCTCTTCATATGGATATAAATAAAAGGAAGACGAAATAATTATAATTTTTAGAATTGTAGTGTCCGTGTTATCGTCACACACACACACACACACACACGCACGCACGCACTCACATACACGCACACATCATCGTAAAAAAATGCTAAAATCGTACTCTACGGACCCTAAAACGTGACGGAAGGTGAAAACTACTCTGATATTTACGGTTCTAATAAATAATTTATTTTTAATATAAAAAATTATAAATTATGTATTGAAAGTGATCCTAATCCTACGAGTGAATTTGATTTTGAGAAAACCATAACAGGTAATAGAATTGAGCAATTAGGATATGTTCGAAAATGGGCCATGAAATTACAACTGGATCATTCCAAAATTTGCATTATGGGTCACTTATATCCGAAACCTGCAGAGGATTAGGTCTAGTAAGCCTAACATGCTTCAAATTTTCAATGTATGATATTGAAATTTCTAAATACACCGAAGAATCAAATAAAGAAAAATCACAAATAAATATTGGTTCCGTATGGGGCAATATAGCAACTGGTAGTATAAATTCGCACAAATAAGAATTGCTTTCTATCATGAACATTAAATCTCTGAATAAGGATACATTTTACAAAATTGAAAATGAAAAGGTATATCCACCTCCTAATAATTTCACTAATAAATTTATTTAACTGATTAATAAAAAATCTGTTGTGGCCAGCACAATACCTTCCGTCAATCCTATGTATTATGTACAAATTCCATACATAAATTTTCTTCTAAAAGATTCTAATTTTTTGGTATCTTATGATTCCCTTTCTCGGCAACTGAATTCCATTCTCCTGATAACAAACAAACCACATGAAATAAGAAAATCATGAAATTTTGAATGAAAAATTATGACACTTGTCAGTTATGGACATAATTAATTGCTGTCATTTTGATACGGGTTCCCATATCTGCTTGCCAAAGGCACGCGCCCTATACATAATTTTTTTGCAAAAGATGCTATATTTCCAGTAAAGTTATTTCATAAACAAACTATGCAAATTGCACTTGACACTGACATCTACTTCTTCTTCTTTAGTTTTTCCCATTTGTTAGGGGGTCGCTATTTTTTATTTTCTTCTTCCACTCATTTTTGTTTTGCGTGTCTTCCTCATTCAGTTCCTTTTCTCTCAAGTCTTCTGCAATACAATCTTTTCATCTTATATTTGGTCTTCCTATGTTTCTTCCACCTTCTATTAATATATTCATCGCTTCTCATGACATGTTCAAACCAATGTAATCGTCTTTCTTATATCCAGAAACTTCTAACACTAGAGTTACTTCCCTTATTCTGTCATTGATTTACATTTTATTGATACTGACATCTGTCAATTTGAATTACCTGAATATATTAGCAGTTTCCATGGTTAAGTTAGCATAGCTGGCTGAATTATGAAATTTATATGAATTTTTTTATCTTTATTATTCTTTAATCCTATATCTGTTAAATATGAAATATAAAATGCAATCAAATCGTATAGACAATAATATATTCTTTAAGTTATAATAACATTTAACTGAGTTTTTCAAGAAAAACTGTTAAAATCTTCAAATGAGGGTATTTCCGGTTGACCAATTATAACCAAAATCTAATCAAGTCTGCATATGGTTGTAAGGAAGAGGAATACGCAAGAATTGTAATTTTTGGAATTCTAGTATTGGAGATATCGTGCAGGAAAAAACGGTCACATACACACACACACACATACACACATGCACACACACACACGCACATACGAACACACACACACACATACAGACATCATCGTAAAAATAGTAAAATCGTATTGTAAAGACCCTAAAACGTGCTTATTCAATGGAAACTCACCACCGATTTTTTTGACCAAAGACAATACCTTCCTTACCTATAGGTGACGGAAGGTAAAAATATCTCGGAAACATAAACTTCTGTCACATATATCATAACATTGCTTTCATAAACGATACTTTATAAGCTGTGCCTAGCCTCCCACGTCGGTATCGGTATTAATCCCGGTTTTCTAATTATGTCTTAGTCAGATTGTAAAATTAGCCAAATTATAAAACACCTATGCATTTCACAATATGGATAGACGTTTTAATAAACGAAGAATAGCTTTCATACAAGCTAAGTGCACACGACTAGCCAGATTGTAAATCATTGTAGTCAACGAATATTTGACAATGTGGCGGTACGTTACAATCTCGCCACTTTTTATTTAGAATGCATGTTACCGGAAATCATGAACAGGAAAATTTCAAATGGGTTATTCTACAAAAGAGAAACAAGTCACTTGAGGGAATTAGATTTAGAATAAATTCAGAATAAAATTATCTATCGTTCTATGTAAAAGTATATGTTTTCATTTTAAAAAAAATACGTATTCCAATTTGAAGAACTATTTTCTTTTATAAGTAGCTGTCACTTTTGGCTCCTACAACTTTATTATTTACATATATGCTTTTGCTCTTAAAAAACTTGCACAAAATACCATAGTAAATACAGCAAAAAAAATTATGTTGCAAAATTTTATAGTCAGTCAGTCATATGGCATAATTTTCTGGGGCTGCTCTCCCAATGCCGTTCGCATTTTTATAATACAGAAACGAGTTACATATTAGAAATATTTATAACCTTAGCTACAGAAATACCTGTAAACATAGTTTTATAAAAGAAAAATTTCTTACTCTGCCATGTTTGTATATTTTAAATGTCATTTTATTTATTAGAAAAAATTAAAAATAAAATTTTAAAATATAAGAATTGTCATAGTTATAATACTAGATATAAAGAGAATTTAGTGCTTCCAAAACAAGTGACATTTAACTCTAAATAATTCTTTTGTAATAGGAATCAAATTATATAACCATTACCCAAACATATAAAGAACATTGATTCGTTTAATTTATTTAAAAGGAAACTAAAATATTTATTAATTGATAAATGTTACTACATTTAATGAATATTATACGGATAATTTTAAGTAGGTACTTTGTTTATTGAAATATCATGAACACTATATTTGTGACATGTATGTATTTTTGACATTCCATATACCGATGCAATTTTGGTCTTACTTGAAGAATAAATTATTATTATTGTTATTAGTATTATTATTATTTTTTTTAACTTGAATAATAGAGAAATTATAGGGAGCCGCGTTTTTTCTAGATATGTTCTTTATGTACTCGTAGTATAAATTCAAACCCTAATTATATTTATAAAAATACAATTTTTCTTCAAACCAAAATTAAATACTTTTCGTTCTTGAAGTATGAAAGAATGAAAATACTGCAGTGTAGAGATATTTCCCGTCCAGTACGTACTAGACTAGCCTCCAAGCGAGGTATCGCTCGCGCTGGCCGTAATTTTTAAATCTTGCTCTTTGAGATTTTGGCGCCTCTCCCTGCGATTGTAGCGCTAGAGATCCGCAGCGGATTAGTTTGTCAAGCCCAATTCGACGGCAACCTTAACTGAGTTTTTCAAGAAAAACTGTTAAAATCTTCAAATGAGGTTACTTCCGGTTGACCAATTATAACCAAAATCTAAACATGTCTGCATATGGTTGTAAGGAAGAGGAATACGCAAGAATTGTAATTTTTGGAATTCTAGTATTGGAGATATCGTGCACGAAAAAGCGGTCACATACACACACACACACACACACACACACACACACACATATATACACACACACACGCACATACGAACACACACACACACACACACACACACACACACACACACACATACAGACATCATCGTAAAAATAGTAAAATCGTATTGTAAAGACCCTAAAACGTGCTTATTTAATGAAAACTCACCACCGAATTTTTTGACCAAAGACAATACCTTCCTTACCTATAGGTGACGGAAGGTAAAAATCAACAAAATCCAGTTTTCACCATTATCTAGTACCCTATGAGAATTTTTGGAAAAACAAAAACACATCTGAGATGGCTCCCCTATAGGTGCACAAAAAGTTCCATTTAACCGACATCGTTTCTCCTATAGTTCTTGAGATCCCAATGGTGACAGTTTTAAATGGGACATATTGTATATATACAGGATGTAACACCAAAACCGACCACCACCATTATTTTCTTTCTTATTATAGTTACAAAAAAATAATATAGAACAAATTTGTAGGAGACCACGGGGGAGATTTTTTTTAAACCAGTGATTCTCTAGTTACAACACAAAATTATATTTTTTGTATGGAATATACAGGAGTTCATTTTAAGTGGTACACTATTGCTATGTCGAGAACTATAAGAGCTACGAGGTTGCTTCAATTAGTAAACAATTTCTATATTATAAGACTATTAAAATGAGCGATGCAAGAATTATTTTAGATCAGTGGTTCTTAAAATACGGGGTGCAACTTTCTTATTTTAAATGGCACGATACATCGATGTTTTGGAAACATCGATATTTCGCTTTCGATGTTCGATATTTACCTCGATTTTATTTCTTTCGATGTTTTTAAAAATATATTTCTAAGAGGCGGATAAATCTTCAGAAATAACACAATATCTTCAGTGCCCTCTGTGGAAATTTGATGCTGTGGGAAGACATGAAGGGCGTTTACCCCACTTTGGCCAAAATAGCCATAAAATATTTGAGTGTAGTCGCTACATCGGTGCCCTCGGAAAGGCTATTTTCTAAAGAGGGAGTAATTTGAACACAGCAACGTAATAAATTAAAAGGAAAGCGATTGTCAAAATTATTATTTTTACATAGTTGCGATTCGGAGTTATTTTAATTTTTGTGTAGTATATATACATACCTATATTTTTATTGTTTTACTATTAATAAAATATGGAAGCTAATTTTTAAGTATATAATTATTATTTTCATATTGTAATTTATATTATATTTTCTCTATTTTATTATTTAAATTTTCATGTTTAAAGAATAATATTTTATTGATGAACGACTCTAGATCAAAGTTCTTTTTCATGATTTATGAATAGTAATTAAACTTTGAGTTTTTATAAAAAAATATTTATACTATAAGGCAGTTCGAGTGAATGAACGAATTTTCGCGCGATAACTTTGTGGAGTAGTAGGGAAACTATTTGGTAAGGTTTTAATTCATAAGGAACCTTAACAATTTCAAAAATTAGTAACGTTCAGGCTGGTTTTTTGCCTGAGAGGGGATGTGTCGATCAATTGTTTGCTCTTCATATGATTGTTGAGAAGTTACTTGACAAGAACAAGAAGGTGCTCTGTGGCTTTCTTGATTTAAAGAAGGCGTATGATAGTGTTCTTCGAGATACTCAGAGAGTACGGTGTGAATGGAAACTGGTTGGGAGCGATTCGAGCGTTGTATGAGGGTAGTGAGGCTGCTGTGAGAATAGATGGTAGGTTGAGTGATTGGTTTCGTATAAATGTTGGTGTGAAACAGGGCTGTGGTATGTCTCAATGGTTGTTTAACTTGTATATGGATGTGTTATTGCGGAGAGCTTTGAGTGAAATAGATGGTGTACATATTGGTGAAAGTATAATGCCTACGTTAGCGTATGCGGATGATGTAGTTGTTTCAGGAGAAAATGAAGAGCAACTAATGAGAATGATAAGAGAGAATACGTGTAGTTGGAAGAAGTATAAATCTGGTGTTCAATGTTGATAAATCCAAAGTGTTTGTATTTGAAAGGAGTAAATTGGTGACTGAATGCAATGTGTTGGGGGATGGAGTGAAACTGGAGCGGGTAAATGAGGGTACGAGTACATTTAATATATATTATTGTATTATTAATAAAATATTTACTTAAATTACAGGTATGTTAATATTACATATATCCTTAAGAAATACCGCTATTACTGTCAATGATTTTGAAGAATTTTGAACAGAAGCGTAGGACAAAATTCCTCATAAAACGAAAGAAGAGATACAATTTCAATTATTTGTGTGTACAAGAAATGTTAAGTTCGTTACTTATATGGCGCGAGCAGTCATGTGACTTTGTTGGCCTTGGGACGCAGATATGAGGATCTGTGTCAGAATGACGGCTAGTAGTTATTTACATGTCACAATTGTCATAATTTTTCATTCAAAATTTCAAAATATTCTGATGTTTATTTGTCATCAATAGTATGGAATATACTTGTCGAGGAAAATAATCCACATGGATTTGAAAAATCATGATGTTTTAAATGAAAAATTATGATACTTGACACCTATGTACATTATTACTAGATGTCATTTTAACACAGGCCCCCATATCTGCTTGCCAAGGCTAACAAAGTCACATGACTGCTCGCACCCTATGCAACATAAAATGAAAATGGCGAGTGTGTTAGTCACAACAGATTTTTTAAATTTATGTATTAATTACAAATTATAATAAAGATATTATGAGATAATATGGATGAATTAGCTTTTTTGTCGACATGACCAATTTTCTAATGTAAAAGGGAACAATTTTGCTCATTTAAACCAACCTCGTATCTCTTCAAATAAAAAGATTAACAATAGTGAGCAAGCTTATAGAGACAGCCGGTATATTAATAGAATTACGAAATATTTTAAAGTATAATATACAATTTCAGTTTTTATTAATTTATAATAGGCTAATCGAGAGGCTAATATTTTATCAGCAATATTTATAGAACATCAAATTATGCTCGGTAAAAAGAGGTATGATCAAGGGTTAACCAATACCATTCTAATACTGAAAATTTCTATAGCCATTTTTATATTTTTATAAAAATTTGAATTGCGCCTAAATGTTTGTAATTAAAAAATAAATATCAGCATAGAAATAGACATAAATATGTTTTATACCTACTGTTTATTTAAACAAAAATGTATTTAGCAATTGGAAGAAGATAATATACTGGTTACATATTTTCATTCATGATTCATCAGTTCAATTATTTTTACTTCCTTGTACGTAAGTAAAGCAAGTATTGTAATCGCGAAAAATTTCGGTTTTCAGATTTCAGCGGAAATATCCATTTTGATCATCCCTGAATCCATTTTGACTAATTTCGTCGTGACGTCTGTACGTACGTACGTCCGTACGTACGTATCTCGCATAACTCAAAAACGGTAAGCCGTAGAAAGTTGAAATTTTGTATTTAGAACTGCTATAACATCTAGTTGTGCACCTCCCTTTCTGGTTATTACAAAATTTCCAGAAGTGGCACTTTACATGAAGCCTATAATGGATTTTAATGAAAAACTGTTTTAAAATATAATCCAAAACTTTTCAAATTTAGTATAAAAGACTTTTATGTCAATCAAAATAACATAATACATTTTGGTTAAAATAGGTTAACCGGAAGTGGTACATTACTTGAAGTTGTTAACAGTTTTTCTTAAATAAAATGATTTTATTTTGATTTTAGAAATAAATGCTTCAAATAAAAGTTTTAGAGAATTAATTTCTGCGTCTATCACATCAAGTATTATTAAATTAGCCCTGTGTATAAGCGAGATATGTAAATTTAAAAATTATATACTTTTTTGTTTTTGTAATAAAGCTTGCTATGGATTAGGACAAAAACATAAAAAAAATGTTCATGTCAAATTACGTTAAATATGTGCAATTTTATGATTCGTACAATAACAAATATTATATTTTTATTGTGAAATTAGTCATATTCATTGTTGTAATCAAATATTTCTTTGTTGTAATCAAAACTCTCTTTAAAAACTCCCCTTATGGTCGCTGTAAATCTTACTGTTTTGAATTTAAAATTAATATTTTGTAATTTATTTATTAAAAAAATATGTATAGTTTAATAATCGTACAAGGAAGTCGTGTGGTGTCCACATCAGATTTTTTTTATACATAATATTACACGTGAAAATTACCTATATCTTTAATAGAATATTAAAAATGAAACCAAGGCAGCAGTAAATAAGACATTTAAATTTATTATTTATTGTTGCAGCAATTTTAAAGGCGCCTTGATAACATATTATGATCATATAATATTTAATTTTACATTAATTTACAAATATTACTAACAGCAATAAGATCATGAACAATAATTAATTATATGTAATTAGTTCATGTATTTTTTATATTAAAGGACGAACAGTGATTAAACATAACATTAACAGCAAACACATTGAATTATGCAATTAATTTGAATGTGGAAAAGAAAAGTTCGTCATTTGATAACCCAACGTTTCAAACGAAATGTATTTTTAATTATTTCCGGTTACACTTTAAATTTACTAAACTAACGTTATTATAAATGAAAATTTATCGAACATTACTCTCACTCAAACTGAAAGAAAATTCATAATGAGATTTTTTATTAAATTAATGATGATAGATAAAAAATCTCGTCACGACATCATTCAAAAATCATATTGTATTTGCTTATAATTCATCATAGTTATATTAATTAGAAAGTCAAATTTCTTTAGGTATAATTTAAATTTACTAATATTAGTGTTGACATGACGCAGACTTTTTATTTAATTATAACTTTCTCGACAAAATTCATTATGAGATTATGTGATGAAAATGACATTTTGAAATTAGCAGTAAGTTTCTGCAGTATACAAAGTAGATATTAATGGTTTATTACGAGTTATTATCATCAGCCTAAGTATTAAATTAATACTTTACCAAATGTGTAGATAAACATGTTTTGAGGTTTCTAGAATACGATTAAACAAACTTTACTTAGATGTTTTTCTGCCGGTTTCTGTGTCTGTGGTCATGAACTCTACTTAACGAAAAAGCATTTATTATTATACGAAGAATTATTTTGAAAATTTCATGGACTTAGCCGAGATTTGAACCCAGAAATTTCCTGTTTCTAGTAGGATGCTCTACCAATTGAGCTATGAAATCTTCATGAAGACAATGAATTTTTTACTTGTCTTCATGATAGTATACGACGAGTAGATATAACCTTTTCGTTTTTTCGGGGCATTTAGTACTTATAAAACAGTGCCACACACTAGTTCAGTTCCTGGTTAAGTCCATCGTTTTTTCACATATATCTTTCTTCGTAGTTAAGTAATCGTTGCTGGTTCTATTCTGAAAGTTACAATAATAACTGTATAAAAACAGTTTATAATATATTTATTTTTATGTTTAAACTCAATATAATAATATCTTAGTTCCGGTTTGATCAATTTTATATTAACATGTAATTTTTATGTATTTGCTATCTGAAATTTGATATTTAAATTTAGGCTAGTTTATACAGTGTTAAAAAAAACTAACTCGGAATGGGGACTTATACAATTCAAATATTTTGGTCGCCATCTAGTGTGTAAAAAAGTATTTAATAATTAGTTATGTAGTGAGCAAGATTTAGCTCTAAGTTTGACGTTTATCACGTGATCCATATTTGGTCCCACGTGATCACAACAACCATTGTTTGACAAGAAACATGAACATGTCTGAGACTGAACACGGAAGTTGAAATAATATGATTAATATAAATTGAATATGAATTAGTAATGTATTTACAGGAACCTGTGATAAAAAGGGAGTTTAATTATGTACAAAATAACAATAAAATGACGCAAACCTAGGTTTGTGAAGTGGACAAACATAATCAAATTTATTTTGGAAAAACAAGTACAGCAACTTTAATAAAGCTGTCTACTAATAAAGAGACACAAGTTTATATTAATAAAAACACATATAAAAATTGATAATAAGCAGAACAACTCCACACAAACAGAAATAAAGATTAATAAGGAAAGTAGTACCCAAACAGTCAACAATTATTATGTAAGAAATTTATTTGGTGCTGTAGAGACATCGAGAAATGAAACTAAATTTGTCAATAATTGGAAACTAAATTATAATTTATTAAGCAATGATGCTGTAAAATTTATATATTTCACCGGCTTATCAGTAGAACATTTTAATGTTCTATATCATTTGTTAAATCCCAGTTATGCCAAAGTTGAAATACAGATATTTCCAAAAAAAAAACGCCAAAGAAAACTAAATTTAATAATTTAACATCCAGAGACAAATTATGTATGACTTTAATAAGATTAAGACGTGGATATACACTAAAAGAAATTTCATTATTTTTTCCGTCTCTCTCAACAGTGGAACTTGTAGTGTTTACATGGATTCAGTTCGTGTTTTTTCAAATTGAAACGATGAAATCGAATTTGTTTTTCCTCCGTGAGAATCAGAAAGATTCGATTCCGCAATGTTTCATTAATAACAATTACTACACATAATAACTTAACCAAACTTTGCTGACTAAATAACAAATTATGGGATCAACGGGGAGGTGCTGAAGAGGGAAAGCATTTGATCGACTCGGCCATGGTATATCACCTCGCTCTTTCTAAAAATTTCTTGTTCCTTTCTAAATTATGTGGAGGGAGGTCCGCTGCCGATCCGCCGCCGATGACGTCAATATCATAAGTCCCCATTGGCTATGAACAGAAAAACGTATGTCTGAACATTATTCAATTCAAATTTCAAGTTGTCAAAATTGATCATGAAATGTAATTTTCGTAAAATTTATTGTAACAGGCAGCAAAAGAATATTGCCATTCGTCGTTTTCTAATTTATTTTCATTTTTAAAATAAAATTCAAGCAGAAAGGCTTTTTATTTATTTAAATAACATTTTTCGCCATTTTTGACAATATCTCCTGTCAAATTGACATTTAATTAAATACTTTCAAATTAAGACGTACCTTTTTCTGTTCATAGCCTATTCCAAATTCCAAGTTAGGTTTTTTTTTTTTTAAATACACTGTATATTAATCTGTTTTGATGGCATGTTTTGGATGGTTCCTAATCTTATTGTGAAAAGTTTTCTAGCATTATTATTAGCATAGCCGTTTAATTAAATAAAAATGGAAATAAAAATTTATTGTTGCTGCCGTTCCCGGACGGTTTGAACGGTACATTTTTTATACCTACGTATTATAATGTGAGTAATCTGAGTACTGAAGTATTTCAACAGACACCAAACTTGAATGGAGAGACGGTAAAGCACTACCATGACGTCTTAGATAGAATTAAAAACTATTTAAATGTGTTGGATAAATTTGTTTCGGTATTTTTTTTTAGAATTTATCATCAGCTAACAAATCGTTGTTATAACAAAACTGATCGCTCATACGTACATACGTCAAACGCCACGGCAAAATAAAAAAAGAAAACAGCAAATATCAAATCGAATTAGGACATTACGCTGGGAAACGATGAGAGGCCATGGTAATACAAAATTATCTCTCTCTCTTCGAGTATGCCGTCTTCATCCAAAGACATGTAAAGGGTTTTCGAATAAGAGGTGTTATTTTGAATAGCCCGCTATTTCGGTAGATGTCGCTTTTGAAGCTGTCATTTTTTGACATTTGACAAGTAGAAACTACGCCATTAATAAAAATGGAACGATACACGCTTCAACAACGCATTGAAATTATTAAAATTCACTATAAAAATGGTGAAAATTTGGCAGAGACGGTTCGTAAAACTCGACAATTTTTGGGTCGTCGTGAAGCACCTTGTCGGACCGCAATACAGAAATTGGTGGAAAAATTCGAGCTGTTGGGACAAGTTAGTGATGTGAAGAATAAAACCCGTGCACGTCGCTCAAGAACAGCCGAGAATATTGCTGCTGTAGTCGAAAGTGTTGAAGAAACCCAGGTTTGTCCATTCCTCGTCGTTCTTTGGAATTAGGCATTCCACAAACGTCATTACACCGTATTTTGCATAAAGATTTGGGTCTTAAGGCTTATAAAGTCCAGTTAACACAAGAACTCAAGCCGGCCGATCATCAACAACGTCGTGTCTTTGCTGATTGGGTCGTTGAAATGCATGAAAATGATCCGGAATTCCATCGAAAAATCATCTTGAGTGATGAGGCCCATTTCCACCTCGGTGGCTTCGTCAACAAACAAAATTGTCGCATCTGGGGCTCAGAAAACCCAAGAGTTATTGTTGAAAAGCCTCTCTATCCTCAACGTGTGACTGTTTGGTGCGGTTTATGGTCCGGCGGAGTCATTGGACCTTACTTTTTCGAAAATGAGGCTGGAGCAACAGTTACGGTGAATGGATTGCGCTATCGAGAGATGATTAACGATTTTTTATGGCCGGAATTGGATGGTATTGATCTGGACAACGTTTACTTTCAACAAGACGGCGCTACGTGCCACACAAGCAACGAAACCATTGATCTTTTACGGGAAAAGTTTCCGGACCGTGTTATCTCTCGAAGAGGTGATCACAATTGGCCACCGAGATCTTGTGATTTAACACCTTGCGACTTCTTTCTTTGGGGCCACGTGAAAGAGAAGGTCTACGCCAACTGCCCAGCGTCGACTCAAGACCTCAAAGATGGAATTCGTGAGGCTATCGAGGACATAGGACAGCCACTTTGCGATTTGGTTATGGAAAATTTCATGAAAAGGATATTGTCCTGTCAGCGTGGTCGTGGTGGTCATTTGCCTGATGTTATTTTCCACTATTAACGGCATACCTTCCTCTTTATAATGAAATAAACATCCGATCATTTATATTAAAAAATGGCATTTTTCTTTGAATATCAAAATAACACCTCTTATTGGAAAACCCTTTAGTATTGGAGGGGAGAATGTGTGTTGTGTGACGTCAATTTCATAAATCCCCATTGGATATCAACACAATAAAAAATAATTTCTAATTTCATTGAAATTGTAATAATAAATTCGTATGATTTTTGTCGTTCATAGCGATGAATAGATTCTTTTCAAAACAAATCTTATAAATATACAGGCTGAACAAAAGAATCCAAGACATTAGAAGCTTAAGATAGAAAAAAGTTTCTTTCAAATATTATTTGCCTCATAAAATATTATGTTGTGCTTTATAATTTTAGAGCATAAAATGTTGAATATTATAATGCCAAAATCTTTCAATTTACGTCTTTGGTAACTGCATAAACTTAATTTAACGTCATGATAATACCAGAGATAATTTGCAATTATTTAAAAAGACGAATGTCGCTTAAATACGTCAAATCAAATACAACCCCTAACGACTTGCTAACTTATCATCAATTCATATTAAAATATAAATAATGCATTCGAACACACTTATTTATATTTGTAATGAATGTAATTTACGTGCATTTTATATAACAAATTGTTTGTTGTGCATATTTGTGACTACGCAGTCTCTGTATTACAATTTCTTCATTTTCTTCATCAGACGAATCGCTAAGAAAGATATGTGCAAAATAAAGTACTATATTTACAGCGGTAATAATAAATAATTTCCTATTTCCAGATTAGTTATTCCGAGAATATCTCTTAACCCTGTGTTAAAATGACGTTTATGGAGAGTTTATTCTAGAGTTAAGCCTTATTCCATGTTTATTATTATACATTTGTGGGTTAAGCTCGTGATAAACTAGGAATAGCTATTCCTGTGTTAAAAAGAAGCTATTCTAAACTTAACCCTTATTTATTATTACCGCTGTAATAGTTGACAATTAATGTTTTGGCTATGTACAAATTGTCAGTGCCAGTAATGATTAGTAGCGTTCGGTTAATTCATGTGCACTGTTAACACGATTATCACGTGGTTGTAATCCATCTACGCATTACTCCGCAACTACACCGTCTCCCAAATACTAACCGAACCCTTCTTGTACGTATATTCACTGGTACTGGAACTCGTTCATTTTTTAAATAACTAGATTTAGTTTTACCACCAAGACTTTGAATTAAGTGTACTCAGTTATTAAAGATGTCAATTGAAAAATTTGGCATCAGAAAATTCAAAATTCTATACCCAGAAATTGTATTTATAAATTAATCCATAAATTTTTATGGGTCAGAAATATTTAAGAAAACTGTTTGCTCATGTTAAATCGTTATGACACGGTTTGTTGTTTTCAGTCTATAATAGTATACTTGGTAATTGTTATGCCTAGTTAGTCGAAAGTGATCAGTTATGTTTTGAAATTCGCAAAAGTAAGTGCATTTTATTTGAAGTGGCTACCATTAGTTTGACAAATTTTATTATTTATTACTAATGTTAATAATGTAATAAAATTATGAACACTACAAATATTTTTGTTGCAGAATCAGTACCTATCAAATTATATTTGCCATTAAGGTTTAGAAGCATAAGTATAGAAAAACTCTGTATAAATTAAATTATATGATATGTAACTGAAAGCATATACAATTTTTTACTTCCCATAAAATTGAAAACGTTTTTTGTTTGTCCTGACCTTGTATCTTTCATTGTTATAGAAATGCTTTTATGTTACTGATTACAGAAACAAAGTAAATTACTAGTATTTATTATTTGTCAAATTTTATTGTTGCTGTCTATATATCAACACCGAGATCAACACCTAATATACAACTCAAAGTATTGGAGAAAGTTCTGTATTGTAGTATCCATTTTCTGAGAAACAATAACATTATGCTTTCAAATTTTATGGCTATCCATTGTTTTAACAATCTTTAACACTTAGTAATTCTGTACATTTTTAAAAGTAACATAAAAACTTTCGTAATATGTCAGGTCGGAATAGGAAGTGTAACCACACATCATAAATGAAAATGTTAAGAGCTGTGTTTATGCTTCTCGAGGTGTTTATGTATTTTCCTCGGTATTTTCATTGAAATAAATAGTTTTGAATCTAATTGTGACCTACTTCTCTAATAGATTCTTTCACTTCTGTAGTATTTTTATGTTAGTAAATAACAACAAATCACTTATTAGAAAATATTAAATGTAGCTATAAGTAATAAGGAACAAATAAAATGTTATATTACCTCTATGTCGGTCCTATTCAGTAACTCAATAAAAATGGTATTTTTAGTTCTCAAATCAGTATTTATTAGATAAATATTTTAACCAGTTGTTAAAAATGAACTGATTTACAAAATAGGTCCGTAAAATATTAATAATAAATTATTTCGAATTTTAAATAGCACAAAAGTAACCCTTGTGGGTGGCCGTGAGGTGACGCTCGGTAAACGACCGCTCGGTGTAAATCTGTCATCATCCTTTTCCTTACCCTTACCAATATCTGCGTACAAGCACACCGAGCAATGAGCAATGGGTCTCGCAGTGGGTAATTTGCCGTGATGATATATTTATATTTTTTTAATTATTATTTTTCTAAGTATTTATACATTTGAATTTTAAATATTAGTTTTTTACCATAGATTACAAAATACAAAGTTAGTGAATTGGATCCCAAACTGAAATTATTTTTTTAAAATTATTGTAACATGTCCTGCAATATTTGAAATACATAAATAAATTACTTTTACTTGTTACTCAACATAAGTTGTTTACATATGAACGAGCTTATAAAGATAGTTTGTATCAAAATTTTATAACTGAAATAAGAAATGATACTCGTACCTATTAAAAATTTTCAAAACAAAACAAAACGTGCATAGAAAATATATCAATTTTATAAAAAAAAATCTTCTGTACTCAAATAATATAATAGGTACCTTATAAAGTCGTAAATCTTCGAATTTTTAGAAGAATTATAGAGAATTTAAAAAGTATTACTTATTCACAATTTTATGTCGCTTAACACCCATCTTAAAACTTGTAGGTGGATAATATAGAAATGAATCCGACACAGAGAACAATTTTTCAAATAATATTTTAAACCTGCAAAATAAACTGAAATATGATAGATAAACAAAATTTATAAGTTTGTATCGAGGACAGGAGTTAAGATAGTGTGTTATGTTTTGAAATGTCATATATGTGTGTGTTATTTGTATTTCAAAATTGAGTTTCCCAAACTCAATTAGAATCCATAATAAAAGTTTGTTTAAAAATATAAAATATCTGTAAAACGAATTAATATACCAATTACTGTTGGTGGTGTCTACCAAAAATTAGAGATGATATTATTTAATATAAAATACTCGTACTGTAGGTTTTCATTTCAAATGAGCCACCAATGCTCTCTCGACAACTATACGAGATACAAAGAAGGTTAATTTGTGAAACAATTTATATTTTACAAGAACCTATTTTTTATTTTAATTGGAAATATGTAAGTATTTGTGATATGCTAATATGCTTATTCATTAGACGATTAGACTATTTAATAATGAATTAAATAATATTTTCATTTCATTTTTTTTTTTTTTTAGAAAAATGCATATGAATTATACTTATTTTATTTAAATATGATTATTATAAGAGTGCTATGAAAGAAACAAATGAATAAGTGTTACGAATGAAACAAAACTTTTTATAATAACTGTAATATTTGGTTATTAAGAATTTAATTATATATTTTACAATTTCAATTGAATATTCACATTTCTTTTTTTATTCCTATTTTATCAAAAAAACCTATATGAAGTTACGAAAACATATCATTAAACAGTTCAAACTTGTAGGTGTGTATATTTGTTATTTACCAGCATAATATATCATATTATAATTATTATATAATTTCACACCTATTACAGTTGTAATTTATGTCATTACATACTATGATTGGCAACAAATTATGCTACTTGGAACTAAATCAGGCTAACCATTAATTACTTCCCATACTATGAAAGCAATTGAAAAAGAGTTAAACGTGCGTTATTGAGATGACCGGAAGTAGGACAAATAAGAAACTTCCTTCATCGGAGAAGATTCCTGACCTACTGCGATCAGAACTCCAGAGTAGTGCGAGAAAATCTCACAAGTCAGATCCATTCGAGCACAGCGTTTCCTACATAAATTAGAAACAAACGCGTGCCGTATCGCCATTCGAAAGATACTTTCAAGTGGAAAATTTGCATCGTTGTAAAATCTATGCACATCGCATTATTTATAAGTAAAAATATTGTGCGCACGTCGTAATTTTCTAGAAATTTAGTTTTCACTTTCGCATATTGTACATGTTTGAAATATTTCCACTTTCTTATAAGCATTTAAGTTATTATTCGAGTTATTATTGCAATAATAAAAAAGTATATATATATATATATATATATATATATATATATATATATATATATATCAGCATGTCTTTACCTATTGCTGAGTGTATCCATTCCAACATCGAATGGGCTCTCAAAATTGGCTGTGGAGAGTGTACCACAAAAGTCACGTATGTATTATAAATGTAAACAATTCGAAATAATTATTTTTTTCGGCTTTACAATGGGGTTCTCCACCATAGAAAATTTTAATTAGAACATGGCTCATTTCATCGAATGGGTTCCCTTTTAAAAAATGTAAGTTTGTGTTATATCTCGAAAAGTTACTGATAGAAAAAATATTTTCGTACGCCACTGGATAGACAACAAAAATATCTAACTTCTTTATTTAAAACATTTTTCTGTTCAGAAGTAATTTCAAAATGAAAAAATCGACCAAATTCAGTTTTCCGCCATTATCTAGTAACGTATGAGAATTTTTGGCAAAACAAAAGCACATCTAAGATGGCCTCCCAAAGGTGCACCAGATGTTCCATTTAACTGAAGTCGTATCTATTATAATTTTCGATATCCCAATGGTGGTCTTCAAAATCCGGACTCCTGTATAAATGAATGCAGAAAATAGCGAAAAACGACATTCACACTAAATAGAAACCATTTCTTACGTTTAAAGGTAAGTAAAAAAAAATGAATGACATGGCTATCAAAACGGACTATAATATATGTAGTTTCTTTTATTACATATTTTATATACAATAAATATTATTATTATTATTACATATTTTATTAAACTGATTATTATCCACTCATATCACCAATTATTGACCACAAAAGTTATTTTAAACTTATTTAATGTAGGTAAGTGTTAAAAAGATGAATTTACGTGATTTCAATTATTAGCGAACTGCACTTTTTGAGAACAAAATGAACGTAACATCTACGTCATAAAATATTAGATTCACAAAAAAATAACCTCCGTGAGAAAATATGATATACATTTCGAATTAATTTTGGTCCAAATTTATGGTACACTCGGGTACGATTTCAGTTAATAATTCTATTACAGATAAATTTCAAATGCTTTGGCTTTTTCCACACTAAAGTAGTTGACGGTAACCGTCCTTAAAACGAAGTTTAGTTTTACTGATATGCGGTATCTTGTATGAATTCTTGAGTTCTACAAATTTTGCAATATTCCATTACGCTGATTGACAGATGCTAGTCAACTACTAACTAATCACCCTTAATCAGTTGTTTATACTAACGATTAATATTTATCTTAGTATTATTTTTGACATCAGCCAACTACATATTTATCAGTTATTTGATAATCATGTTAAGACACAAACAAGATTACTTGCTTGCAATTTTTACCTCGCGCTACCCTTGGTAAGGGAGGTATAAGGATCGTGCTAAAAATCGCATATCGAGATTTTGGTATATGACCACGTTTTAAGGTCCCTAGAATCCAATTTTAACATTTTCACGATGATGCCTGTGTGTGTGTGTGTGTGTGTGTGTGTGTGTGTGTGTGCGTGCGTGCGTGCGTGCGTGCGTGCGTGCGTGCGTGCTTGCGTGCGTGCGTGCGTGCGTGCGTGTGTGTGTGTGTGTGTGTGCGCGTGCGCGTGTGTGTGTGTGTGTCCTCTTTACGCTCTAACTCAAATACTATCATACAGAAAGTTATGAAACCATGTATTTCTACCTTATTCTAATATGGAAAGAAGCCATTAGATTTTGGTGGCAATCGAATAACCGGAAATGGCAGTTTACTTGAAGCTCAAGATAGTTTTTCTTCAAAAAATACCTTTAAATGTATTTTTTTCGCAATTTGGTATTATAAAAATTAAAGATTATTCCATTTTCTACTGGTTTGTTTTATTATATTTCCTATATATTTTATGGATAAATTTATAAAGTAATATAAAAATTATATCTCGGAGCTTATGCTTTAAACACATTTTCATGGTTACATAGTTCAGTTCAAATGTATGTAACTATCACTGTCAAAAAATAATCAATTCAAATTAATAATAGTAACGTTTTAAAAGGAAAATTGTAAATAGAACAATATTTTTATGGAAAGGAACTTAAAATACATAATTTCTAGCATTAGTAAATATGCAAGTTTGTATTTAAATAAAGAAACAAATAAATATATTATTACGGCATATTATCCATTGCTGGGTGTGCTAATCTGATATATACACACATTTCGGTAATGACGATGACATATTTGTATTGTGCGGGCGTTTACCACAAGGGTTAATTTTATGCCATTTAAAATCCGAATTATTTGGCGTTGATCGGGATCGAATTGGATTCCCCAGATTCGCGACCAGACATCAGGCACGCGGCAACGAGACCCCATAGGTAAATGGCGGGAGGTATTGTGTTGGTCACATCAGATTTTTTACTTATTGTTCGTTAATCTTGATATTTTTTAAATGTTACATTATTATTGCACAGAAAGAGTACAAAAAAAATCCTTTACAAATTCGGGTTGTTACAATCAATAGTTGTCGCATAGTGTGCATGGCTACGAACCCAACCCGATTACAGTATTTTTATCTGTTACATATTTTGAATTGGTAAGTTATGCAAGTCGTCATGCTACAACATTATTGTACTTAATTATTTAATGTCGCTATAGACATAAACAAATAAAGAGTTACAAACAATGAGAGCGAGGAAATTTCCTTATTAATATGCATATAAAAATGTACTCTCATCATATACATAATGTTAGCATATGAACATGATTAACTGCAATTATTGTTGTGTAATGTTACAAGTGTTACATATGTTGTAGCATAATTATATCTTGCAGTTTTTTTTTAAATTTTGTTCTCTTTAAGAAATGTTTAGTTTAAAATATACCTGTACAGTGTGATTAACTTATTATTTATCTAGTAAAAAAAATACTGTGTACACATTTTCCTGAATCTCTTCAAATTACTAAAAATGCACAGACATAATTATATAATATAGTCGATGTTTTTATTATCTGTTTCAAGTAAGGTACCCGGATTGTTAGTTATTCAATTTTGGTTAAATTTGAAGAATGGGGTCATTTCACATTTTCTAATTTATTTATATAGGTGTATGTTGAACACCTTACAAGTCTTTAGTATCAGATCGTGCAAAGGTCTCTTCGTCAGTCTTAATCTGCTTACTCTCCCTTGTATTTATATTCTTGAATGTGCGGTTTTTGTCAAGAAAAATCCTTCTCTTTTTTTAACAATCAAACAAGCTACTGGGTTTCATAACAATCGTAACATCAACAACTTATATATTCCTAAATTTAGAACAAAAAAATTTCACGACAATGTTTCATACATGCCTATCAAGATTTTTAATCATCTACCTCAAGACTTAAAAGCTAATAATTCAATAACTTTTTTAAAACTAAAACAATATCTTATACATAAATGTTTTTATTCCATTGACGAATTTTTTGATAATTGTTTGTTCTTACATTTCTGCTTATATATTGTAGATACCTATTTTTTGTTGCAAATTTGTGTATGCAATATTTAGATTTTTTCTTTTTTTTCCTATGTATTTATATATTTTTTGTATCCTATTATTGACATACCAAATAAGTTTTTGTAATTATCATGGCAAATAAAGATTATGATTATTATGATTATTATACGATTTTTTAAATGTTGTCTTTAATTTCAAATATTTGGACGCTGACGTCACGGCTACGTTACGCTTTAGCGGATGCGGCAGTAGAGCTCTACCGGTTTCGTTTGGAACTATGGTTTTTCGGGTTATCACTTGTCATTTTGATTTTCTGACAGCAACATATTGTTAATTTAAAACATATTTCATACAACTTTTGATATTTATTTTAATAAATGTTTTATTTATATACCTGTACTCTTAACTCTGCTGTCACCTCTCACAATTTTAGGTTAGTTTGTTTACAACAGCAAACGGAAACCACGTGGACCGTAAATGTGTGTGTGTGAGAGAGAGGAATGTCTTTGTGTGAGTAACAAACCGTGATGTCACGAATTTTACAGCCGCGAAAGTTTATTAGCAAATTTATGAATGAAAAGTCTCATATTTCATAGTATTTAATTTTTTTTTCCTTCTTCCTTGGCTTGTGTCCTTAGGAGACATGCTTGCCATTTACTCCTGTTCTATACGTTTCCATTTTGTATAATTTTATATTTCTATTCCCTATTTTTGCGTGTCGTTCTCATTCAGTTCTTTTTCTCTCAAGTCTTCCGCAATACAATCCTTCCATCTTATCTTTGGTCTTCCTCTGTTTCTTCAACCTTCTATGTATTACTACATACTTGTAACACTACAGTTATTTCCTTACCTATCTTTCCGTGTCTTCCCCAACATCTACTTCAACATCCTCATCTCTGCCACATTAATTTACTTCTTATTGATACTGACATCTGTCAATTTGAATTATATGAGTATGTTAGTAGTTTAGCATAGCTGGCTGATTTATGAAATTTAATTTATTTATAATTCTTTAACTCTATATCTATTGAATATGAGGTATAAAATGCAATCAAATCGTATAGAGAATAATATATTCTTTAAGTTATAATTACGTTAAATGTCTATAAATCAGATTTAACTTTTAAATCTTCAAATGAGGCTACTTCCGGTTCACCAATTATAACCAAAATCTAATAAGTTGTTCTTCTGGATGTAAACTTGAGGAATACGAAAAAATATAGTTTTTGGAATCGTGGTATTGAAGTTATGCGATCTGAAACTTTCGTCACACACACACAGACACACACACACACACACATACACACATACACACACACACACATACATACATACATACATACAGACATCATCGTAAAAATGGTAAAATCGTATCATAGGGACCCTAAAACATGCTTATTCACTAAAAACTCATCATTGAATTTTTTGACCAAAGACAATACCTTCCTTACCTAAAGGTGACGGAAGGTAAAAATATCATGCTTCAAACAAAATCAAAGAGACTGTATGTATACATAGCTGTCTATACAAGAAATATGTCTAATTCCACCTAACGTCGTATAGGTCAGTAGAATATGATAAAAAAATATTGGATTCATATTTCACCTATATTAATGAAAAATCCAGGAAATGAAATATTTGTGACCGACTCCGCACTAATTCAGTAGTATTAAATTTCTGTTAACGCATTTTACCTGATCAAGCATTTTATGAAACTGTTGTGTAACAGATTATTTTACTCAAATTTCAAATACATTATATTGGTTATTTTTCTTGAATTATTTTGATATGATAGAATTTTATGCATCTAGGACGAAAAACGAAACATTAAGGCCGAGGCCGTAATCACTTGTGAGTAATAATAATTTTGTTATACTGGTTTCTAGTCATTAAATTTAACGATACCTATACAAAAATATGTGACCAATAATTTTGAGCTCAATAGAATCAGTTTTTAATTGAACAACGTATGTCCTTCCTTTTTTGCTCTAAAATTAATAGGTATAAAATTAAGAGATATCATTAAAAGTAAAAGAAAAAAATCTGATGTGTCCAGCACAATATCTTCCGTTAATCCTGTGTCTTTTGTACAAATCCCATACATAAATTTCCTTGCAAGCGATTCTAAATTTCCAGTAAAATTATTTCATAAACAAACTTTGCAAATTACACTTAACACTAACATCTTCTTCTTCTTCTTTAGCTTTCCCCATTCGTTAGGGGTCGCTATTTTTTATTTTCTTCCACTCATTTCTGTTTTACGTGTCGTTCTCATTCAGTTCCTTTTCTCTCAATTCTTCTGCAATACAGTCCTCCGTCTTATCTTTGGTCGTCCTCTGTTTCTTCAACCTTCTATTACTTAGCTATTCATTCTTCATCCAATATATTCTTAATTTCTCCTCATGACATTTTCAAACCAATGTAATTATCTCTCTTGTATCTTTCTAGAAACTTGTAACACTAGAGTTATTTCCTTACCTATCTTTCCGTGTCTTCCCCAACATCTACTTCAATATCCTCATCTCTGCCACATTAATTTACTTTTTATTGATACTGACATCTGTCAATTTGAATTATATGAATATAATAGTAGTTTCCATGATTTGCATAGCCGGCTGATTTATAAAATTTAATTTCTTTAAAATTCTTTATATCTATTGAATATGAAGTATAAAATGTAATCAAATCGTATAGAGAATAATATCTTCTTTAAGTTATAATAACGTTAAATGTCAACAAATCAAATTTAACTGTTAAATCTTCAAATGAGGCTACTTCCGGTTCACCAATTATAACCAAAATCTAATCAGTTATTCTTCTGGTTGTAAACTTGAGGAATACGAAAAAATATAGTTTTTGGAATCGTGGTATTGAAGTTATGCGATCCGAAACTTTCGTCTCACACACACGCACACACACAATACATACATGCAGACATCGTAAAATGGTAAAATCGTATTATAGGGACCCTGAAACATGCTTATTCACTAAAAACTCATCATTGAATTTTTTGACAAAAGACAATACCTTCCTTACCTAAACGTGACGGAAGGTAAAAAGTAGAAAAGGCAATTCCCCACTGTCTCTCAAAGCTGCCGTGGAAAAATAACAACAAATTAGAAATAATTTTTAAGTTGTTTCTGGTCCGATTTAAACCCGGACCCCACAATTAGATAACGCATTCAGTCATATAGTCCCATTTATTATTATTATTTATAATATTACAACTCCATAGAAATACTCTTCGCTATTCACAAATATATTTTAGTTCAGTACTAAAAAAAACATGTTATCATTGTAACGAAATGCTTGCGTTACCATAAACATGAAAAGAAATTTTGTGTTTTGTACATATCTACCTAACTTCTCGAGTAAGTAAATATTAGTAAATGTTAACACATTCGAATTTTTTGTTGACAGTAGTACGCTATAACCTTGCTACTAAAAGATTTTTTTATGTCTTACATTTAGTGTCATAATAGAAAAAAAAGAGTAAATAAAACTTGAGCTGCATTTAAATGGTAATTATGGTTGAAACGTTCGCGAGACCTCCGTTGTTTTGGAAGAAAGTTTTCCCACAACTGTGCTGGCTATAGTACATACTTATTTACGTTTCGAAATTATCTTGCTGTAAAGTAAAATGTAAGTTCTGTCTTTTTATTATTATTATTCTTGTTGAAGAATGTGGAAACTGTATCACATAATATTTTAGTATGTGGATGCAATTGCATTGTTATGTTGCTGATGCTGTCCAGAGGAACAAACAAATTATAAATGGCAGTTAGTATAAAACTGTTAAGAATTGTATGACGAACAATGTTTCGCTATTCAATAGGTATATACTCGTATAGGTCAATCCCAAGTAACGCCTAAATCACAAGATTATTTGTTTACTGGCTTAGCTAGATAAAAACTGCCTAACTATATTACATTTATAATAGGAAATATTTATTGATTGTTATACCACTACAAAATTGAATCTGATTATCTGTATTGCCATTTTCTAGTTAGACAAACTCAATGATGAATCCTTTGAGAAATGATTTCCTTTCTCTCTTTCTCATAGTAGCTAAGAGGAACGGATCTGGCGGTCGGAATTCCGGAGATTAGGCCTTGCTGTCGGCCGGATAATCCAGTTTTGGTATTCCGGTCAAATCCCGATCCGGTGCTTCCCTAATATTTTTATTAAACTTACTACATGAAACACATTATTCGAAATTTATAGAAGAATATGTTTCGTCATACTTTAAAATAAATTGATGAACTATGAATATAAAGAGGTTATATATCTTAAGAAATATATTTATAAGTTGTAGGTTAGATGAGCATGACAATCATAGAAACTGTAATGATATGAAGAATATAAAAAATACTAACCGTCAGAGAAATTTTAATAAAGCCTTGGCATGTCAGCTGTTTAATATTGAAGAAAAAATTGTTGTATATTATTGATGTTCATAATTATGTTGAAAAATTACAAGAGTACGTCTTCTCAAAGCCAGAGAAATGGAATTTGTGAGGAAAAATGGAGTTGAACGGAAGTATGTTGTATAGTATTTTTTTGGTTATTTTTATTGTTAATGTTTGTTACATAAATGGCGGGAGGTTTTTGAAAATGTGTTGTTCCGGAAAAGATATGTTTTCGTTAAGTAGGTATCTTTTTCAAACAATTTTTTCTTCAATATTAAATAGCCAACATGCCAAGGCTTTATTAAAATTTCTCTGACGGTTAGTATTTTTTATATATTTTTTTTATATTCTTCATATCATTACAGTTTCTATGAATGGCATGCTCACCTAACCTACAACTTATAAATTTAATTTTTAAGACATAAATAACCTCTTTATATTTAAAATTAAAACAAATGTATCACTCCCCAGCATTTTTCTCACTATATTAACACATATATTTTGCTATTTTTACATTAATACATAACATTTTATATAATCATTTTATAATTGACAAAAAATACTATTTATTGAATGTAAATCTTTTCAGCTGTAGGCTCCGAAGATGCCAAAAACTTATTAGCGAAATCGATAAGCCACATAGTATAAAATAATTTTTTATAATAAAACTCAAAGTTTAATTATCATTCATACATCATGAAAATGTACTTTGATCTAGAGTCGTTCATCAATAAAATATTTTAACAAATTGTCTAATATTTTATCCACTTTTGATCTGCATAATACTGTAAATCAACCTACCCGGAGTAACAATATTTTAGATTATTTTTTACTAATATACATAATATTTATTGTAATGTACACGATAACTTCATTTCAGGTCATAGGACTGTAGTTCTGAAGTCTAAACTTTATTGTGAATACAGGAGAATTTTTGCCAATGATGTTCAGGAATTCTATTATGATTTAGAAAATGAAGAATGGACTAACTTGTTTTCAGTATTGGACGCTGAGGATGCTTTCAATAACTTTTTTGATATTTTTATGTACTATTTTTACATTAATTTTTCAATTAAGAAAACACTTTGCAAAAATGATAAACTTTGGGTGAACAAAGCAATTCGGGAATCTAGTAATAAACTGAAGGATTTATACCAGATACAACGAAGATATCCTGAACTAATTACTCTATAACCAGGCAAAAGCTGAACATTCTCTTCTGGTTGCTACACAAAAAAGATCATATTACCAAACTAAAATTATGGCAGCAGAGAACATATGTCGTAGTGCGTGGCAAGTCATTAACGAAATATCTAATAAGAAAAATACCTTTAGTACAATTCCTTCAGTTAAAAATGAAGATAGTGTAATAGATGATCCGTAGCCAATTCAATTTTTTTTACCAATTCTTTAGAGATCCTCTTCTCAATATTTTATACAATATTCATAATTGTACAGGCAATAATTTAAATAACAGTCCTTGCAATTTTAGTCTATCAAATAGTTTTGCTCTTTTGCCATATACCAAACTGGAAATGCTTTCATTATTAAATAATAAGTTGGAAACAAGAAATCTTCCGGACCTGATAAAGTACCTGCTTTCTTAATAAAAACAGTATTGTCTGTCATTATTAAACCTTTAGTATATCTGGTTAATCTGTCTTTCGAATATGGAAGATTTCCAGAAAAACTTAAATTATGTTATTACACTTCATCAACAGTACATGCTATAAATGATTTTTATGTAACATCTATTTCACATTTAGAAAAGGATGAACATCCGATTGGCATTTTCTGTGACTTAAGCAAAGCTTTTGATTGTGTAAGTCATAATAGGTTACTTAGTAAACTTGAAAAAATGGGTGTAAGCAGTGCGCCTTTGGATTGGCTTTATAGTTTTCGTAATAATAGGAAACAATTTGTGTCCATCAAAACTGAAAATGGCTCAGCCTGTCATTCTGAATATCTATATTCAAACACTGGAGTCGGGCAAGGTACAGTTTTAGCTCCCGTTCTTTTCATATTATGTATATTTAAATGATCTTATTGAATTTATAAACTAAGATTGTCATTAACTTTATATGCAGACGATGCATCAGTAACTATATCCAGTAGATGTGATGAGGATCTTATTGATATTTGCAATGAAACCATGAATCAGTCATCTTCATGGTTTTCTAGTAACTGCATGTACCTGAACCCAACTAAAACGTACTTTCTGAGGTTCAATACTGATTATCGATAATTGTAAATGATAATCCTGTCGCAAGAGTACCCCGAACAAAATTTCTGGGATTACATCATTTCATAGTGCAAATAAACGTTTAATGATAGCCAGAAACTCTCCTGAATGTAAAGGAGTCCAATATTTTAATTGCTTACCTTCTGAAATAAAGTTATCGGTAACAATAAAAAGTTTTATAGTTGTTTTAAAAAAAATTAATCGGAAACTGCCTTTATTCTGAAAATGACTATATGAACCACTGTAAAAATTTGTAACTTTCATATATGTACTATGTTATATCTGACGATTTCAATAACTTTTGTATAAATTCAAAGGAAGTAAATAAATATTATTATTATTATTATTATTACTACAATATCTCTCGCCATTTCCATTTTATGTTACATAATTAACGAACTTAACATTTCTTGTACAAATAATTTCAATTGTATATTGTATCTATTCTTTCATTCTATGAGGAATTATGTCGTACTCTTTTAATATGTTTAAAATTCTTTATATTCCTTGACGGTATTAGCGCTATTTCTTAAGAATATTAGTATACCTATAAATAAAATAAATAAATATATCATCACGGTATATTACCCATTGCTGGGTGTGCCAATCTGCTTTGTACACATACATCGGTAAATGATGAAATATTTGTACTGTGTGGGTGCTTACCAGGCGTCACCTCACGGGCAATCATTGTTGGAATGGAGAGTGCACCACAGGGGTCAATTTTGTGCCATTAAAATTCGAAGTAATTTTTGGAGTTGGTTGGGATCGAACCCGGGTCTCCAGATTCGCGAGCAGACACACGGCCACGAGATCCCATAATATATACGTATAGTTACAAATATTTAATTAATAGTACGAAATATTAAATGTAGCTACTTCCCAGAAAAAAGCTTTCAGTAATATTTGTAGAACTGTTGATTTTTGACACTGACATGTTGTATCTGTCAATTACAAACATTTAAATATCTGAACTGGTTTCCATGGTGTTGTTTGGGTTGCGAGATTTATTACAATAGATTATTATATATTATATCCCTAAATCTATAGAAGATATAACAAAATAATTAAATGTATCTGATTGAGAATTTCACGATCTTTGTTATTTGTAATAACATAATTTTTCAAAAAATAATATTTAGAAGTTTTTTAAAAAAAAACTAACACTTCCGGTTGTCCATTTGTTACCAAAACCTTATCAGCCCTTCCCATTAATGTCAGATTGAGGAATCCGTAGTTTAACATGTCCCAAGTCATATGGGAAACCGTACTTCCAACGTTCCAACATCCATACACTCACACATACACACATCATCGTAAAAATGTTCTAATTGTATTCTACGGACCTCAAAATGTGCTTATTCACTAAAATCTGGATATGCGATTTTTAGCATGAATCCAATACCTCTCTTAGCGAGAGGTAAAAAGCAGTCTGTAGGTAGGTACTAGGTAGGTACCTATATCTTACAAGTAGCGGATGAAATAGAATCTATTGTTTATCTTCAACAATCTAATTAACTACTTATTTAATGATACACATAATAATTAGTGACTGGCTACTATTTTTTATACAAATATTATACAATTTTTTATATCTTCACATAAATATAACAGATCTTGAACTCATAATATACATTCAAGTATATCAGTTTATTTATATAAATAAAATAAGCCCTATATAAGACTTATTAATATAGCAAGGTACTAAAGTTCTACTATTTATCAAGAATGTGAAATTTGTTTGCCGAAGCCCTAGTGCCCAGGAAATTATACTATTACCGAAGATGAAAATACCGGTCCTTAATCTTGGTTTAGTAATTTAAAAACCAATTTTTCAAATTTTATAAGTTTACCCAATAAACCTGATTTTAAAATTTCAGTAATACTAAAAAAGTATACATAGTTTGCACTCAGAAGTAAACTAGAGTTTTGTTAAAGATATTCTTTTATTTTCTTCTATTCTTATTGGCCAACAAAATCACGATCACGGAAGATCTTTTGGTTGACCATGTTTACATTGTTGTTTCTTGTCCCATTGAGAAAACGTATTGTTCTTATTACAAACAAAAAAAAATCTGATGTGGCCAGCACATAACCTCTCGCCGTATATTTTACCTGGCTGTATGCATAAAGCAAAGAATATTTTTATAAATACAAATAATATATTCATATAAATCTATGACGTATAAACTTCTTTATTATTCAATAATAGCATGTCTCAACATGAAGATATTTTACCATAAATTATGTTACAATAAATTACAAAGTAGAGTTTACCATATATAAATATTAGGCTGGTAACTGCAATTTTCAATTCGAACAATGTTGTTTACTTTCTCTTCATATTCTTCTAGTAAAAACATTAATTTTGGGCGGTCTAAAATGTATATATGGATTGTGCATCTATTCTTACATATCTTCTTTTACATTTTATTTTTTCATACATGTTATATCTAAATAACACTAATTCCCTTTAATAAAGTGACGGATAGATTGCACTCCGATTATTCTTATATCGACGTGTAATTTTGTCAATATTTACAACTTACTTGAGAAGAATTTGATAGCTTTTTCGCAATTCAAAGTTACTCTAGTCTACAGTACTGGTGTACATTGTCCCATAATGTTTGAAACAAATTTAAGTCCTTCAACCTAGACTTGTCATCTCCATAATAGTCACAGATCAAGAATTAAGGGATTCTCCAAATACATTTTTCTTTCAATACTCATTATTTCTGACACTGACATTTATCTGTCAGTTACAAATAATTTAAATTATCAACTATTTTTCATGGCATCCTTTCGGTTGTAAAATTAATTACAACATTATTTTATATATTATATTCCTTTTATCTCTAAATCTATAAAATATGTATAAAAATATTTAAATGTATCAGAAAGAGAATTTATTTTTCTTTAATATTATCAAGAAAAATTTTCAAAAAATAATATTTAGAAGATTTTTTTTCAAGAATCTTCTACTTCCGGTTGTCCAATTGTTACCAAAACCTTTTCAGATCTTCCCATGAATGTCCGATTGGGAAATACGTTGTTAAACAAATTTTAAGTCTTATAGTTTTTGAGTAACCGTCCTTCCAACATCCCACACACACACACATCCACACACACACACACACACACACACACACACACACACACACACACACACACACACAGACATCATCGTAAAAATGTTAAAATCGGATTGTAGGGACCTTAAAACGTGCTTATTCAATAAAATCTGGATATGCGATTTTTAGCATGAATCCAATACCTCTCTTAGCGAGAGGTAATATTGACATGAATATATTTTAACCTTATTTTGCTGATTTTTATTTATGCGACGAATATTTATTTGTTTATTATATTTATTTGACTTAGAAAATGAAATGGATAAGTAACAGTAGTAGATACTCGTATGTTGGCCATTCTGTGACTGTATTTCAACTGCTACTTATAAAAAATAAAGTAATGTTTTCTTGTGAAGGTATACAAGCTACCTGTTGATTCAGTGAGGTGGAGGTAAAGTGAGGGCTTGACTTTGCGTATTGTTTAGTCTTCGTCTGCAAACTTTACTTGTGTTTTATTTATTTACATTTTTACCTGGTGCATTTAACATGCGTCGCCAGTCGTATACCTGAACCATGTATTTACGAACTGCTCTTACAATTCCAGCAGATTCATTTTCTTATTTAAAAAGATGATATATTTTTTTTAAATGTATGTACCTAATACGCAAGTTTCTTAACTTTCAGGTAAGTAAATTTAAGCCAGGGTCGACTTCGCACTACTAGCCATTGTAATTACAAACATCTAAGTTTATATAACTCAATATTTTTACCTCTCGCTAAGAGAGATATTGGATTCATGCTAAAAATCTCATATCCAGATTTTAGTGAATAAGCATGTTTTAAGGTCTCTCGAATCCGATTATAACATTTTTACGATGATGTCTGTTTGTGTGGATTGCGTGTGTGTGTGTGTGTGTGTGTGTGTGTGTGTCAGAGAGAGAGAGAGAGAGGTCGTTGGAGGTACGATTTCTCAAATTCTATAAGACTACGGATTCCTCAATGTAACAGTAATGGTAAAAGTTGAAGAGGTTCTAGTAACATTTGGTCAACCGGAAGTGGTAGTTTCTAAAAAAAAAAAATTCTATATATTTTTTGTAAAATTGTTACTACAAATAATAAAGACTATATCATTCATTGAATTATAAACCAATAAGAATGTGTTATTTTCCTTGGTTACTACGTATTACAGCGGTTATTATTGAGTAACCATGGTGAATGAATATACGAACCTTGGTATATTCGAATATACCAACATTCGTATATTCACTTACAAGTGCGTTTGGTTATTTTGTTCTAGGTACTCAGAACTGTCAATGTCATTATTAATTATATTTCCTTCGAACACAGTATCGAGTACATAAATGAATCTGTAGTTAGACTTTGAGGAGAAAAATCGTGCTTTGTAAACTAGACATCTGAAATGACACTGACAGCTCAAAATGCACTGAAACAAATAATTGAATGCATCTATTACTTGACAGCAAGGCATTATTGAAGTAAAAATTTGACAAGTATACAAATAATTATTTGGATCACAAATCTAGAAACTGGACTGTTACTAGTTTATTTGAAATACGGGCATTTATTTTGCAATACGAGCATTTCAATGCAATATTACATACTACTACAGATATATTTAAAAAGAGGTTACGTAGCATACAGTTTGGCGTTTCTGTCAAAAGAAAATAGACTATAGGCCTACGGTAAATTTACTATTTACTTTATTTTTACCTCCCGCTACCCTTGGTAAGGGAGGTATAGGGATCGTGCTAAAAATCGCATATCGCGATTTTGGTAAATGACCACGTTTTAAGGTCCCTAGAATCCATTTTTAACATTTTCACGATGATGTGTGTGTGTATGTGTGCGTGTGTGTGTGTGTGTGTGTTTGTGTGTGTGTGCGTGTGTGTGTGGTTCCTCTTTACGCTCTAACTCAAATACTATCTTTCAGAAAGTTTTGAAACCATGTATTATTCTAATATGTGGAAGAGTGCTTTCTGGAGGTAATAAAGTGTAAAGGAGATTTGGATCACCAAAACTTAAATTTCTTTAAATTTTATTTGGACGTTTCGGGAATGGCCAACTCACATCTTCAGCATACAGTGAAAAAAAAATTACAATAGTGACATTACAAAGTTACAAGATTAATTTTGAAAACAATTTTTCAAACAAAATAGTCTAGGCCGCCTTCGCATTTCAAGATCCTCAATTGAAGAACCGGGAGCATCACCTCCGAACTATTGATGTGAGGGATTAACACGACTAAAATTGTATGACATTAGTTTGAATAAAAAATTATTATGAATTTTGAAGCTAAGTTATGAAAAATTCGAAATATAAAATAGATTTTTTTTTTGTCGGTCGTCATCTTAATGATGTAACTACGACTGAATTATTCTAATATGGAAAGAACTGATTAGATTTTGGTGGCAATCGGATAACCGGAAATGGCAGTTTACTTGAAGCTCAAGATAGTTTTTCTTCAAAAAATACCTTTAAATGTAATTTTTTCTCAATTTGTTATAAAAATTAAAGATTATTCCATTTTCTACAAGTTTGCTTTAATACTTTTTCTATACATATATTGTATGGATAAATTTATAAAGTAATATAAAAATTATATAATAGGTAAATGGGGAGAGGTACTGTATTGGTCACATCATATTTTTTATTCATGATATAGGCAACACGTTTCGTATAATCGAGAATTTCCAATCGTCTTGTATAATATATGATAATTAAATTCTCAATCTAACACATTTAAATTTTTTATTATACCTCGTACCTATAGGTTTGGAGATATAGTATACATATGTATAATAATATAGAATAATCTGTTGCCCAAAAAACAGTTAAGATATTTAAATGTTTGTAATTGGCAAATAAATGAAAAATGTCAGTGTCAAAAATTAACATTTTTATTAACATTACTAGAAGATTTTTCTGGGAGGTAAGAGTACATTTAATATATATTATTATATTATTAATTATATATTTATTTAAATTATAGGTATGTTAATATTACATATATCCTTAAGAAATACCGCTAATACCGTCAGTGAACTTGAAGAATTTTGAACACATTAGAATAGTAGGACAAAATTTCTCATAGAACGAAAGAAGAAAAATAATTTCAATTATTTGTGTGTACGAGAAATGTTAAATTCGTTATTTATAAGGCGCGAGCATTTATGTGACTCTGTTGGCCCTGTCAATCGGGATCCATGTCAGACTGACGGCTAGTAATTACTTACACAGATGTCACAATTGTCATATGTCATAATTTTTCATTCAAAATTTCAAAATATTTTGATGTTTATTTGTCAGCAATAGTATGGATATACTTGTCAAGGAAAATAATACACATGGATTTGTAAAATCATGTTTTAAATGAAAACTTATGATACTTGACACCTATATACATTATTACTAGGTATCATTTTGACACGGGCCCCCATATCTGCTTGCCAAGGCCAACAAAGTCACATAATTGCTCGCGCCCTATGCAACATAAAATGAAAATGGCGAGAGGTATTGTGCTGGCCACAACAGATTTTTTCTTCTGCAGTAGAATAACTGGTTCTATTAGTAATTTAAATATAACGTAATCAGGATTAAACCAAATTAAATCTAAATACCTTGCTAGCTCATTCGAATTCTGCAGTGATAGTATTGCTCAACTGGTGGCTCGAAACTCCGAAAAAGTTCCGAAATGTGTTCTCTTGTAGAGATAATTGTACGACTCTCTTTATCTTCAAAAAATTTGGAATGAATGTGTGGAGGTCCATCATTATTAATGAAGCGTCATAGAATATCTTTGACGAGCTGATTTATTACTCCAGCTCATTTTGAAACGAAATATACCAGTCGATCATCGTTTTCATCAATTTTATAATTATTTATAATAACGAAATACTTAAAAATGAAATATTTTTTGAAATATAATGCCAATGTTACTATTATCTATTTATTTATTATTCCTAACAGAAAAAGGACAAAACAAAACAATTAAATTACCATAAGTAGGTAAATATTATCAAGCAACCATATATCCATATAATTTGGTCGTAACGTTACTTAATTTAATATTCAATAATAAATTCAGTCAGTTGTTAAGAGTTTCAACAATAATCAATAAACGTTAGCCATATAAATAATCGATTGCTTGATAATTTGAATATCGATAATTATTTCCGATCATCGATAAATGATTATTTTAAAACATAAATCACTGTAACCAATTATTTTTTGATTTAAACGATTTTTTGCAGACCCTAGTGATCAGGCTGCTTGTTGGTAAGACGCTTGTTGCATTTTATCCACCTTCTGTTCAAGTTCACTTCTCTTTTCTAAATAACATTTAATTTACAATCACTGAAATTTTCAATCCTCGTTCTTCTAAAACCAAGTATTTAACATTTTCGACAGTTTCCCTTATTCTTGTTTTCCGCCATCGAATTTTTTTTACACCAAAATTTCAGTGAATATTATGACAGCGCATTTTAAATAAGAAACATAAAAAAGACTCTCGGTGAATTTTATGCACTTGACGAGGCACCTGATTTGTGTATACCGAGGTGTATACGATAAAAATTGAGTATGTATATATATCTGAATATAAATTAAAATTTCTTCAATATTTTGATGAAGGATTAATAAAAAAATACAACTATACAAATTGGTTTTAGAAAAGGCATACATGCGTCCGCTTGAAGAGTAGTACATTATACAGTTTAATTGACTTTAGTTTTTACTTGTTATAAAAAAAATTGTATTTCTTCAATCTACTCAAAATGCACAAATATAATTTCTATAATATACAAGTGACCAGAATGTCGTTACCTTTAATTTTAAATTTAAACTAAAATTCTATTTTTACCTCTCACTAAGAGAGTAATTACATTCATGCTAAAAATCGCATATCCAGATTTTATTGAATAAGCACGTTTTAAGGTCCCTACAATCCGATTTTAACATTTTTACGATGACGTCTGTGTGTGTGTGTGTGTGTGTGTGTGTGTGTGTGTGTGTGTGTGTGTGTGTGTGTGTGTGTGTGTGTGTGTGTGTGTGTGTGTGTGTGTGTGTGTGTGTGTGTGTGTGTGTGTGTGTGTGTGTGTGTGTGTGTGTGTGTGTGTGTGTGTGTGTGTGTGTGTGTGTGTGTGTGTGTGTGTGTGTGTGTGTGTGTGTGTGTGTGTGTGTGTGTGTGTGTGTGTGTGTGTGTGTGTGTGTGTGTGTGTGTGTGTGTGTGTGTGTGTGTGTGTGTGTGTGTGTGTGTGTGTGTGTGTGTGTGTGTGTGTGTGTGTGTGTGTGTGTGTGTGTGTGTGTGTGTGTGTGTGTGTGTGTGTGTGTGTGTGTGTGTGTGTGTGTGTGTGTGTGTGTGTGTGTGTGTGTGTGTGTGTGTGTGTGTGTGTGTGTGTGTGTGTGTGTGTGTGTGTGTGTGTGTGTGTGTGTGTGTGTGTGTGTGTGTGTGTGTGTGTGTGTGTGTGTGTGTGTGTGTGTGTGTGTGTGTGTGTGTGTGTGTGTGTGTGTGTGTGTGTGTGTGTGTGTGTGTGTGTGTGTGTGTGTGTGTGTGTGTGTGTGTGTGTGTGTGTGTGTGTGTGTGTGTGTGTGTGTGTGTGTGTGTGTGTGTGTGTGTGTGTGTGTGTGTGTGTGTGTGTGTGTGTGTGTGTGTGTGTGTGTGTGTGTGTGTGTGTGTGTGTGTGTGTGTGTGTGTGTGTGTGTGTGTGTGTGTGTGTGTGTGTGTGTGTGTGTGTGTGTGTGTGTGTGTGTGTGTGTGTGTGTGTGTGTGTGTGTGTGTGTGTGTGTGTGTGTGTGTGTGTGTGTGTGTGTGTGTGTGTGTGTGTGTGTGTGTGTGTGTGTGTGTGTGTGTGTGTGTGTGTGTGTGTGTGTGTGTGTGTGTGTGTGTGTGTGTGTGTGTGTGTGTGTGTGTGTGTGTGTGTGTGTGTGTGTGTGTGTGTGTGTGTGTGTGTGTGTGTGTGTGTGTGTGTGTGTGTGTGTGTGTGTGTGTGTGTGTGTGTGTGTGTGTGTGTGTGTGTGTGTGTGTGTGTGTGTGTGTGTGTGTGTGTGTGTGTGTGTGTGTGTGTGTGTGTGTGTGTGTGTGTGTGTGTGTGTGTGTGTGTGTGTGTGTGTGTGTGTGTGTGTGTGTGTGTGTGTGTGTGTGTGTGTGTGTGTGTGTGTGTGTGTGTGTGTGTGTGTGTGTGTGTGTGTGTGTGTGTGTGTGTGTGTGTGTGTGTGTGTGTGTGTGTGTGTGTGTGTGTGTGTGTGTGTGTGTGTGTGTGTGTGTGTGTGTGTGTGTGTGTGTGTGTGTGTGTGTGTGTGTGTGTGTGTGTGTGTGTGTGTGTGTGTGTGTGTGTGTGTGTGTGTGTGTGTGTGTGTGTGTGTGTGTGTGTGTGTGTGTGTGTGTGTGTGTGTGTGTGTGTGTGTGTGTGTGTGTGTGTGTGTGTGTGTGTGTGTGTGTGTGTGTGTGTGTGTGTGTGTGTGTGTAGGATGTTGGAAGGACGATTACTCAAAAACTATAAGACTTTATATTTGTTTAACTTCGTATTTCCTAATCGGACATTCATGGGAAGATCTGAAAAGGTTTTGGTAACAATTGGACAACCGGAAGTAAAAGATTCTTGAAAAAAAAACTTCTAAATATTATTTTTTGAAATTTTTTTTTGGTAATATTAAAAAAAATTAAATTCTCTTTCTGATACATTAAAATATTTTATTATTATATTCTATAGATTTAGAGAAAAAAGAAATATAATATATAAAATAATCTGTTGTAATAAATTTTACAGCCGAAAGAATGCCATGGAAAATAGTTAAAAATTTAATGGGCAAGTACATACCTCGGTACATACATTATATTATTTCTTAATATATTAATAGTTAAATATTTAATATTATAGGTATATTGCACATACCCTTCAGAAATACTGTTACTTCCGACAATGAATTGGAAACTCTCGAAAAATTAGAAGAGTAGAACAAAATTTCTATATAGAATGAATTTAAATTTCAAAAATCTAAATATATGGAATAGATATAAGTAGAATTTTTGGTATAGAGTGTAGGTATACAAGAAATGTTAAATACATTAGGTCGCGAGCAGTCATGTAACTTTGTTGGCCTTGACAAGCAGATATGGGGGCCCATGTCAGAATGATAGCTAGTAATTATATATATAGATGTCAAATATCATAATTTCTCATTCTAAATTGAATGATTTTCCAATTCCATGTGGTTTATTTTCCTCCACAAGTAAATTCCAGACTCCTGGTGACAAATTAACTACGTGAATTTAGAAAACCTTGAAATTTTTCATGAAAAATTCTGACATTTGACATCTATGTACATAATTACTAATTATCATTCTGAAACTGGCCCCCACATCTGCTTGTCGAGGCCAACAATGTAACATGACTGTTCGCGCCCTATACTTATGTAATCAAAAAAAGGAAGTGGCGAGAGGTATTGTGCTGGCCACAACAGATTTTTTTATAACATGTTTGTCTATTTTGAATTATTAAGTACTTACCTTTTTACCAATTTTTTAAATATCTTAAATTTAAATTCTGAATAACTTTTTTTATTTATTTATAATATCATAGATATGTACGTACTTTACTTACGAGTACTTTACAAAATATGTAACTTTTTACCTCTCGCTAAGAGAGGTATTGGATTCATGCTAAAAATCGCTTATCCAGATTTTAATGATTAAGCACGTTTTAAGATCCCTACAATCCGATTTTAACATTTTTACGATGATGTCTGTGTGTGTGTGTGTGTGTGTGTGTGTGTGTGTGTGTGTGTGTGTGTGTGTGTGTATGTGTATGTGTGTGGGACGTTGGAAGGACGATTACTCAAAACCTATAACTTAATATTTGTTTAACTACGTATTTCCCAATCGGACATTCATGGGAAGAGCTGAAAAGGTTTTGGTTGGCAAATTCTTGAAAAAATTATATCTCGTATAGGTTCGGGGATATAGTAAATATTAATATAGAATAATATGTTGTAATAAATCTCGTTGCCTAAAAAACAGTTGAGATATTCAAATGTTTGTAATCGACAGATAAATGCAAAATGTCAGTGTCAAAAATCAGATTTTTCTAGGAGGTACGAATACATTTAATATATATTATTGTATTATTAATTAAATATGTATTTAAATTATAGGTAAGTTAATATTACATATATCCTTAAGAAATACCGCTAATACTGCCAATGAATTTGAAGAATTTTGAACATAGTAGAAGAGTAGAACAAAATTCCTCATAGAACGATAGAAGATATAAAATTTCAATTATTTGTATGTACAAGAAAAGTCATGTGAGTTTGTTGGCCTTGGCAACAATTTTTTATCTGTTTTTAATATGGAAGGTACTTGGAAACTGGAAATAGATTTCGGGCATTCTGGCCACCCAGTAATAGTATATTACATCCGAGGTGGGATAAGTTTCATTACAGCCCAGGGCCTAAGTATATTACCGAGAGGCGAAGCCTCGAGTTGAGATACAGTACGAGGCTGTAATGAAATTCCCACCAAGGTATGTATAATATTTTATTCACAATCATCTTCTTTGTAAATCAATAAATTTTCAAAATAAATCATTGGGTTATAACCTTTCAATTTTGACAGGTCTATTAAAATAATGTTTTGCCTACTTTATTATAGGGATATATGACAATGTTGCTCGGCAACCTCTAGATAAACATTTCCAACCCGTGGGGTGGAAATGAAATCTGATATTTCCAACTCAAGAGATTGTCATTTTAGTAAGGAATGACGTATTTCCCAACCTCTAAAAGGTTAGGAATCGACATATTACTATAATGATTGTGAATAAAAATTATATCTGTGCATTTTTAGAAGTTTGAAGACAACAAAAAGTTTTTATAATGAGTAATTTTTTTGTCAGATTAAATTTTCCATATACCATATCAAAATCAATCACACTGTAATGTATACTCAAACTATTTATGTCTGGTGGTTTTTCTAATAAGCGATTTATTCGAGGTAATTAGAATATTTTAATAAAACTTTATATTAGGACCATAATTTTTTGTATTAAATTAAATTAATGAATCAGCTGCTAACAAATAAAAATATATGGGATAATGATTTTAAAAGGCTTGAAAAGTTAATCTATATTACAGACATACCAACGTCTGCACAAAAGAAAGTTCTTAAAGAACCATGAAATTTTCCTTCAAATTCTTCAGCATATTTTTCTTCTGTCAGCCTTGTCTAAATGAGTTCTTTTGTGCTGTTATAAATTGTATTCCGAACGACTTCACTAGAAAATCTGCAGTACTAGCAGATTAGGGCTTTCTTAACAGTCTCTTTCTTTCTTCATTTTTCTAATGAAAATGTCGTTCCCATTGCATATTTTAAAGTATTAACTCTTATTAGAATATTATGTGCTGTGTTTACTAAAATGTGTATGCAGTTATTGTAACAATAAGATAATAATAATAATATTAATATTAATTCATATTCTTTATTAATTAAGTACATATTAAAATAAGTATTAAGTACAAAGTATGCAGGTAATTTTGTTTAACGATTTGCGGGGATCTGAAGGCGAGTAAGTGATTAAATTATTAACGCCCGATTGTACCAATATTTTAATTACGAATGAAACAAAAATTAAATTAAAATCAACATTTATCATTAGTGGTATTTATTAACATTTTAGACGTATATAAACATTGATTTTAGTTTAATTTTTGTTTATTTCCCAATTATACCTATATTGGTGCAACCGGCCATGATGCAACCCATGTATGTAAGTAGTTTTATATTTATTTAATTTTATTTTTAATATTTTGAATATACTCGTATTTGTACATTTTTTTAGGAAAGTTTTTGTTTAAACAATCATTTTTAAAAATATTTCGCAATACCTGTTTGAATTTAGTGAACTTATAAACAAATATTTTAATTGAAGATATGTTGGTGACCAAATTCGATTTGTCAGTTTATTATTTCCTTTCTTTATGGCCTTAATAATACAAATAAAATAATATTACACTACAAAATGAATATCATGTACATAATTTAATGTTATTATTTCATGAAAAATAGTATCCTAACTATACCTTGTCTGAGAATAAGGTTCTCTTTAGAAATTAATTTTAATTTATATCCATTGGTATACACATATTCCAGATAAAATATATTTTTTTATAAACTATTGTTTAAAAAAAGTTTTTGAACATACTCTTCAAGGTATACATATGTTATTAAAATTAATATATTCGTCTACATTTTGATCTTATTAATAAATATCCATTTTTAGGTATAATTCTGAAAAATAAATTAAAAATATTTTATTATTTTTTATTTTAATATTTATTATTCATTATTCACAACTTACATTAAGTGTTTTTCTACTGATTGATACGCATTTTTTTTAGCATTCCAGTAAACAAATCGCAATTTCTTTCTTCCTTTCGACGCAATATAGCTGTGGTTATACTTATAAAAATACAGAAAAATAAATAAATATCGTATACACATATACACAGTATTCGTTTCAGCCAATCTCATTCTCAAAATTGACGAAAATAAGCCATTATTTGCTTTTTTTGTGATACATATTTAACAAAAAATAATATATTGTAATTCCTCTAACGTCTAACCTCTGGCGAATGAAATTAGTATTGTAATATATATTAATTTAGAGTTGTAGATTTCTTCCTTAAGTTTTAATATTTTGATACGTAGGTATTTGAAGAAAGTATGCTTTGGTTTACATTGTCTATTCGCTTTAAGAGGAACAGATCTATACCAAGAAATTCAGAATCTTGAAAGGTTTTTCAGGTAGATACTCATGCAAATGCTATATTTCGAAATTCCTGGAAAATCCATTGTATTTTATTCTACTCCATTAGTAAAAACTAATATAAACGTCAATTTACATTATTTGCCCATTAAGTATTATACATTGATTGTATTTAATGTTGCTAAATTTTGTATGCCTATTCATTTACTAGTTTAAAAGAATATCCAGGACTAAATTTGTTTATATGAAGAGTACAGAGACTAAACTAGTTGTCGCTTTATTTTTTAAATTTAGTTTTATATCATTCATTTCTACCCTCGGTCACACATCTTTTAGGGCCTTAAAACAGGGAAAAAACCAGCCTAGTCTCATATGGAATCTTTCATCAAAGTTTTAGCGTACAGAGAAGAAAGCATAGTTTTTGCTGATAGAGAATTTATTGCTAATTTTTTCGGGCTGAAAGACTTTGTCATAATGTTTTCAATATACAAAATAAGAACTACGTATAGTATTGCGTTCATGGTGTTCATATAAAAAAAAATCTGATGTGACCAACACAGTACGTCCAGCCATTTACCTATGTATATAATTTTGATATTACTTTATAAATTTATCCATACAATATATAGAAAAAGTATTAAAGCAAACTTGTAGAAAATGGAATAATCACACACATACATACAAACATACACACAGACATCATCGTGAAAATGTTAAAAATGGATTGTAGGGACCTTAAAACGTGGTCATTTACCAAAATCTCGATATGCGATTTTTAGCACGATCCCTATACCTTCCTTACCAAGGGTAGCGGGAGGTAAAAAATCTTTTAATTTTTTTAAAAGAAAACAATTCGATTTTAAAACTATAAATACTGTTGTTTCCCTGTATCCTGCATCCTCCATAAGTCGATATGAACCACAAAATGATTTTTTTTTATTTTACATAAATAAAATATACATATTATCATGGCTTATGACAGATTTCTGGATGTGCCAAACTGCTTCTGTTCGCAGATTTCGGTTATGACGATATATATGTACCGTTGAGGTAAATAAGTTCTTTATTTGACGTCGGTTAGAGATGAACCCGGGCTGTTCGAATTACAAGCGGTCACCTAACGCATCCAGCCACGTTCCAATACATGTTAAATATCATAATGCATAAATATAAAAATGTATAACTGTGTGTAGCAAGTTTACTGGACTATTGCATTTGTGTTTAGTGTCTAGTGAAACTAGATAAACGACATTGAAGAACTTGTTGTGACTTACATAACGTCCTTGAAAAATATATTTAGATTTCCGCAAATATTACCCACAATAGGAAACATTTGCTTTATAGGGTAAAAATATTTGCATGTTGCAAATTCATCAAAAATATACATACGGGGGGTATATAATCGTTCTTGTATTATTTTAAAAATAGCCATAGACGCCGACTACGGAAGGGGGGGGGGTGCTACGAGCCAATTCTCGGGGGTCTGTTTTGTATTTAGTAATTAAATAAAATAATTTATAAAAAATTATTACATGCAAATAAATTCATTAATACTTGTAGGAGTGCAATATGGTTAGAATCACCTACCTGATTCAAACTCTACTGAAATACAAGTTAAAAACAATATCTGATAATCATGTTAAATAATAAATATGTAAGCAATGAGTACCCGTGAGGTGACGCCAGGTAAACGCCCGCACGGTACAAATATGTCATCATCATTACCGAAATCTGAGTACAAAGCAGAATGACACATCCAACTTTGGGTAATATGCCGTGATGATATATTTATATTTTATTACAAATAGTTCTCATAAAATTGGTCGATATTTCAAGAAAACAGCTGATTCCATTGTAATGTGCGCCCCTGAAGAGTAGGCGAACGCTGCCACTGGTAGAATATTCCCGAGCGATGACGTAATCCGCGGCGGCGGAAAAAACCCATACGCGTTTAGACTGGTTTAATTACATCTGGTGGGGTGATTCTTTGTATTCGATGATGGTCGCGTGGGTGATATAAATAAACAGTCTACGAGTTGTTAACATAAATACATGTAGTTATATAAATAAATGTACTGATATAAATATTGTTTAAATAAATAAGCTTAGTGTTTAAGTATTTAATAATATTCTTAGTCTTAAATTAGTGTTTATAATTGTTTAATCATAGTCTTAGTTATTTTTATTATCTTTTTAATATTTATGGTGTAATAAACGTATTATTTTAATTAATAATATTTCTATATTTTTACACTTCACCCATATAAATAAACGTTACACTATGAATTTAATTTAAAAATAAAAAAAAATACTCTACCTACGTTGTTTCTGATGCGAGTTTAGGCATTTACTGATATAACGATTATCATATCTTAACGAAAACATACGTACGATTACCCATATCATTCTCAAAAAAAAATATATATATTTTATGAAAAATAGAGTAATTATACCTACGGTTTGAAAAATTGTGAATTAATTTCAGAGAAATTGAAACTCGAAACCCACCATGTGTATGCTGTAAGATATATTTGCTGCGGACGACTTGTAATGTTACCGGTTAAACAGATGGCTAAAATGTTGGTTTGCGGTAGTAATCCATATAATTGTAATAATTGATTAGAGAAAGTATCTTTACATCTTATATCACATACTCTTTAGTTCATATTCTTATTTTGTATTACTTCCACTAAAAGAGAAAATTCATAGTTTTATTATGATTCATATAATCTCATACCATTTTCTTAGAAATATTACAACAAATCATATACATATGTCGAATCAGTCAATTAAAAATACATAATAAACAAAGATTATGGCTGCACGTGGAAAATAGTGAGAGGACTAGGAACTACGACCAATGATGACTAACGAACGTGCAATGGAAATGACGATATACAGATATAGATATTTTTTATAAAGTCAGGTTTACACGATACAACTATCAACTTTATTTTTTAAATAGTAACCTATAATTATTTTACTAAAATGTAAACCGCCATTTTTTGTTTTTTTATTCAAGAGAAATAAAATAATTGAGATATATGAGAAATAATTTTTATTCAAATATTCTAGGTGGCTATGTGAAAATAAATAAACAAATGCATACTTTGTTGATATTAGTTTAACTGTTAAACTGCTTAACATTGCTACATTTTGTTTATTTTCACCTATAGCCATCTATAATATTTGAATAAAAATTATTTTCCATATTCCTTAATTAATCTTATTTATCTGGAATTTTTCAATACATTCATAAAAACTAATATATCGTTGAAAAAAGAAAAAGAGTGGCAGTTTATATTTAGTAAAATAATTAAGTTGATAGTCGTTTCTTGTAAACCTGACTTTATAAAAATATCTACATCTGTCATCAAATAGCATGTTTATAATAAAACACTTATATTTATAATTATAAAACTTTTATACTACAACTTACTAAAAAAAAAAACGATTTTTGCGTTATAATAAATTTAGAAAATTTGTTCTCATTATTACTTCAATACAAATAACTAAAATAAATTTGTATGGACATATTCATATTTATTTCATTTTACTTTTAAACATTTATTATTTGAAACTAAATTGCGAAAATTAATTTAATAAAATATCAGTGTGTGTGAAATTATGGAATTAACTAGAGAACATTTTCTTTAGTTTTTGGCGAAAAAAAGTAATACAGATAGAACACTCGCCATACTCACCAAATGTAGTAGGTAATGATGCTTTTTTCATTCATGCATTCTAAAAGATTCGCTGGAAAGGGTAAGCGATGTCATATTATATTTTTTTATATTTATAAATAATACACATGATCCGACCGAAGCCAAAATTATATCGAATTTAAATGGCACAAAAAGTTATCCATGTGGTGCACCCTCTACGCCAGCAATTACTGCCTGTGGAAGGTGAAGTGTATTATTTTTGATGGGAAGATGGTATTGAAGATTTTTAAAATAAAGTTCTAGAATATGTACCATGTGTTTTATTCTCAATAATTCTAGCGTAATCCGCGTATTACACAAATATATTTAATTCCACTCTTTTTGTAAAATAAATTGTATATTATCCAAACATTGTCTGTAAAAAATATTCTTAAATTTAAAATATTATATTTTTCGTAATTTATGGTACATAGGTATATCGAGGTATATATGTATCATGTAAAACTAAAATATCCCACAAATACGCATACATTTCTATATTTCCAAAAAACTTTTTTAATTTCAATTTACGGACGGTTGTATAACTGCGTTGGTCATATGCAGTAATGAAAATGATTGGTGAGATTTCAGATGAAAATATTATGCCTTAGTTGCCATAATCAGTGTTATACAAATTAAAAGTGGTCTCGAATCTGAAACATAGATCGCGGAGCAGCATCTTTGCCACCCACACCATCGGGGTCGGCAAAAAGTAATATTAAATATAGCTATAAATTTTTGGTTAATTAAACTACAGCATATAAACAAATTGCTTGCTAACCCATAAAAACAAGCTCGACCTAGTATTCGATTTGCTATTTTTGAAGATATAATTCAGAATTACTCTAAAATTCGGTTGAATAAAAATACATCGGTATGAACTCACTACATGTTAAGCAACGTCGGTATTATATTAACTGTAATAATTCATTCTCAATTTCATCTCATGCATCAAGTATGACACATGCAGATACTGATTTCTATCCCACATGTATTTCATGTAAGGCTTTTTTAGAATGGAATATATGAAAAGGGCTATAGTTCTGGTATGAATATAAATAAAACAAGAAATAATACTGTAGTTATAATTTATTAAACATATACAAACAAAATATGCTGATATTGGATAGGTAATACGAGTATGTTTAATAACACTAGACCGAGTATTAAACCATACTAATTGTAACATTTAAAACTACAATGAAATCATTTTTAATTTTCACACAGCCTCTATTACAGGAATGGGCTAACTTTTTTACCCGTGGGCCACATGCCTGCTTGTAATATAACTAGCGGGCCGCATGGATATTTGTATAGTTGGAGGAAGAAATATTTGGAACTGACTTATGCAGGGTTTACAATCTTTTATGGACGGTTGGGTTTGTTTCTGGTCAGGACTCATAAATTATTCGAACTTGAAGGCATCAATTTTAGGGTAAGAAATGGGCCGTATTTAATAATGATGTTAGAAAAAGTGTATTTTAAACGCATTGTTATTTGAATACAGATTTAAAAGTACATAATTAGGAAACATCTTATAATATTTTAATCTCTTTTTACTTTACAAATTGACGTTAGAAGAAATACACTTAAAACGAATTATTATTTTAATACAGATTTAAAAGTACATCTTGAATGCAAATTTCGGGTACGGCCCAGGACAGAAAACTCTACCTGGCTCCGAGTAACATTACCGCAAAGTCCATAAAACTTTATAACGACCAATTGGCAGAATCTATAATGAGTTCCAAATATTTCTTCCTCCAACTATAACATGATTAACGGGCTGCATATGAGTACAAAAAAGATCTCCTTCCAAGGAAAAATGAAAATAGTAATAGTATAATACAAAATGGCATATAAAGGATACGAAAGTTCAGGAAAAAAAGTACTTTTTATTGGTATTAAAAATTAAACAAGCCGATAAGACATTGTAACGCGGGCCGCACAAAATGACGTTGCGGGCCGCAGTTTGTCTACCCCTACTCTATTATCATCAGATAGTCCCCCACCGTCTACCTTCCTGTTGCACGTACTAATCACTATTACTTCCCCAATTCATTGATATGCTTAATTTATCAGTCATCTTTATGGAATATTAATATTTTCCAGTTATAGTGTTCAAAGGATTCAAATATGTAATTAGTATTCCCATGGATTCGTACTTAATTAGTTTCTTCATACCTATATTATTTATTGACATTTTTTTAGTACTTTTTTGATATAACTATCCTTTTAATAAGTTATTTCTGCTGGGCAGCTTTCGATAATAATTAATTAAATAAATAAAATATCTCGTGGCCGTGTGCCTGAGTCTCTGGTCGCGAATCTGGGGACCCGGGTTCAATCCCAATCGACGCCAAAAATTACATCGAATTTGAATGGCAAAAAATTGACCCCGGTGGTGCACTCTCCACGCCAGCTATGAGTGCCCGTGAGGTGACGCCTGCTAAGCGCCCGCACGGTACAAATATTCCATCATTACTGATATCTGTACAAAGCAGATTGGCACACCCAGCAATGGGTAATAAATATGCCGTGATGAAATATTTATTTATTTAATAAAATATTTAGGTAATACACGTTAAAATCTTGAATATTTTTATTTACAGACATACGAGTATTTTTACAAATATACAGCGTGAGTTAGGAGTAATTTTTCTTTTGTCGCCATGGAAAACACTGCACTTTTACTCTGTTCTCGCTACATTTATCAATAAATTTTCAGAAAACCAAACAATTGTAACGTTTTGGTTTAGATTACTACTTCCGAAAAGTCTGTATGAAGCGACTCTATGTAAATAAAATCATCGAACAGTTACACGTAATATTCTATCGACGAAATATGTATGCAGTGTGTTAATTAAAAAGCGGGCCATATAGGCGTTTAATATAGAAAATCAGTTTTTTCTTGAACAAAAGTTTTCATCAGATTTTATTTTGTACGTTTAGTAATCTGTATTTGAAATTTTATAAATATTGCTCATTTATAGTGATGGCCATGAAATTGAATCAAAATTACAAGGAAATGCATACAGAAATTCGATTTGCAAATAAAAGTTACATTCCACACGACTGTAATACAACGTTTTTTCCAACACTTTTTTTAAAAACTCTTAACGCATTTAATGTTTTCGTTGATTTGATATACTATTTTAAATTACAAAGTAGCCATTGAATGGTTGTTTTGGTAATATGTGATATGTTTATTATATTGTTGTTATTGAGAAAAATATTCTGTAATAATTATTGTCGAAAATTGGGATTTGTTTGAAAGAAAAATACATTGCAAAGGGTGAAAATTAGTACCTTTCTCTTAAACGTAGTAATTAGAAGCAAAAGCAGCATCTTTGAATTTAATTCTGAAGGTAACAACCAAGCAACCGCTTAACTAGTTTTCATCAATCATAGATAACAGTTGTCAATGTGTAAAAATGAATAATAATAATAAGAGATATAGATTATTCATATACTATATTATATTTTAACAAATATTAATTTAAATAAATATGTTTCGTAATGAAATAATTTTTAAACTTGCTTTTTATTTATAGTAAAATAAATGAAAAAATCAACAATAATTCTTCCGTGACTTCTCAATTATTCTCTCACGGAGAGACAAATGTTGTACATTATTTATTTCAAAGTACCATAATAACAAGTATATTACGAGCGGTGTTGGATAATAGTTACTATGATATAAATGTTAAAAGTGATATATTATTTTGTAAGAAGGAACCGGAGTTGTTCAAACCTTCAAATAAAATTAAATCACTTTTAACACGTATATACACTATTTTTTCTACAAACACTATTTTTCATTTAAATTATCCACAATTTTTATTTGATACAATTTGTCTGAAATTAATTGAGAGGAATAACTGATTTCCCATGTTCAACGCATATGGCGCGCTTTTTAACACGCTGTATATTAAATTTATTTAATTAATTTTAATAAGCTGTTTTACGAGTATTTTATTGAGTAATTTAAGTACATTGTAAATTGGACTTATCAATATACTATTTCTTATTTGGAAATTATAATATGATATTAGCTATGCAACATTTTTCACTATAGAAAAATAGCAAACTCTAAATAGATACATATAGTTTAATTATTAAAAATTATCACATAAGGAAGAAATAAAAAACCAGCTTATATCAAGGTAGTAGAAGAGATTACGAAACAAAGATCATATTTAATAACCTTAAGGTAGTAATAATTTCTCTTGTTCATATATTACGTTATGAAATGTATTATCTGCGTTTTGAGCTAATAGCTACATAGAGTAAGCTTCTACATATTTCAGCAGCTCCTGAGCAACCGAGGTTACACTTCATTTACTGCAGCACAAGAAAATGAGCACGTGTACGTTTAGCGCATTTTCTAATTTCATTTGTACATAATGAAATATACCGGGGTGTCCCAAGCAATCCTTGACATAGACATTTAACATAGGAAAACAGTTTTTTGTAAATAAAAAGTGTCCGGCAGAAAATTAAGCCATGTTATTGGACATGATAATGGTACATTATCTTCTGTGCGTTATTTATTATTAATTACTTTATTATTATTGTACAAATTGGATTTTTTTTAATTCATAAATAAATAATTGTTGAAATATTTTATGATGTAATATAAAAAGATTTCCAAGTGTCAACGTAGCACAATGGTTAGCATAGCTACTTTTGCAATATTAAATTTTACAGATTTGGGTTTGATTCTTCAGCAGGACATTTTTTTTATTATTATTTACAAAAAAATTATTGAACTTTTAAAAATCTATCTTTTATTTCGTACCACAATCATTTAAAAATAATAACTTTATAATAAATAAAGGGAAAATAATTAACAAAAATTGATTACAACAATCAAAAGAGTGATATAATAAAATGCATTATATTTTCTTTTGATGTTAATGAAGAATAATTTTGTTTTTTATAAATATAGTAAAAATGCAATTCATGCACATGTTCATTATACCCTATCTCAGTTATTTTTTATTAACATGAAAATAAAATATAATGCTTTTTTATAATATCACTGTTTTCATTGTTGTAATCAATTTTTCTTAATTATTTTCTCTATCTATTACAAAGGTATTATTATTTCTAAATGCTTGTAATAGGAAATAAAAGATAGATTTATAATGTTCAATATTATACACGAAAAAAAAAATATCCTGCCGAAGAATCTATAAAATTTAATATTCCAAAGGCAGCTACGCTAACCATTGTGCCACGGAAGACATTTGAAAATCTGATCGTATTATATCATTTTTATTAAAACAATTATTGACTTATAAATTTTTATAGTTTTTTGTAATTTGTACAATAATAGTAAAGTAATTAATAATAAATAACGTAGAGGGGGTAATGTACTATTATTATGTCCAATATCATGGCATAATTTTCTGCCGGACACTTTTTATTTACAAAAAACTGTTTTCCCATATTAAACACCTATGTCAAGGATTGCTTGGGACACCCGGTATACAATAAATAACTAGAAACATTTGTTATTGTTAAATGAAATACTACCTATAAGTGTCGTAAATTTATTTAGTTTTTTCATTTTAATACACTTCATTTTATATTTATAATTGCGTAGAATAAATCAGGAAATCAACACCTTTTTAATCTAATAAATGCGTAAAAGCAGCAACAAAAAAAATGTTTCGTTAGTTAAGTAAACAAATGAATCAAAAGCTTGTTATCAACATTTTTGTATGACTTTCTTAAATGTCAATTATTAAATATAATTTTGTTAATATTAAATTGATTATTTTTTTCTGTTTCTGGATATTTCAAATTTATTATTACATATGCCACGCCCCAAGATTTGCTTTTATGAAAAAGGTAATTTAGAATTTAATAAGAAATATAAAACGGTAATAAAGTGAAAATATGTAATCTGAAATATTTGAAATTTCTAAGATTTAAATAACGTATTAGTATGCAGACATGTGTAACATGTAATAATTTTAATCATTTAGCTAAGCAATTAACAGTCAATGTATAAAGAAATTAATACTTTCTGTAATTTATAATACTAAATAATGATTTAAAAAGTAGTATGAGTTGAAATTTATAGTTAATAATTCCACTTTTCATTTATTTATTCATTACGGAAGCGGTATTTAATTTTAAATCGGAGAATATTTTTTTTTTATTTTGCTTCAGTTACCCATCTATTAATTTCTGCTTTATACACAGATTTCGTTAATGATAATGAGATATTAATACCGTACGGGCGTTTACCAGGCGTCACCTCACGGGCACTCATTGCTGGCGTGGAGAGTGCACTACAAGAGTCACTTTTGTGCTATTTAAAATTCGAAATTCGACGCGGCCACTTATCCATAATTAAAACCACAAAATGTAAGCCTAAAATCAATCAACTTAAAAAAAAAAACAATAAAATTCAAATTGACATCTTATTGCCATGTATTTAGCAATGTTTTGTATATTATATGTATTGTTATTAAATCAGTCAGTTTAGTATCACGGTACTCTGAAGCATGTTGTACATAGCGAATTTTATTTTGCATTTATTTCCTAAAATAAGAAAAAAATGTTATTTAATTTTCCTGTGATATTAACAGGTAACTACAACACTTTTCCCCATATTCTAGTAGATACTTGGTATATGTAGACAGAGGGAGAAAAGAGGGAGATAGAGAAAACAAATCTATTTGCAACCAGGTTCATACGAGGGGCATTGATAAGTTTTTGACCAAACATAGAAACAAGTACTTTTCGGTCGAATTCAGTTTTTCCAACATAGACTCATTTTAAGGCAATACACATTTTCCATTGATACTCCATCTTTAATACATCCAAAGAAATTGTTGTTGTCGTACTCTAAAAAATAAATTTCTTCGGAGCAGGTTCACGCTTCACAATCCAATGTTTTAAATGTTCCTTCGTCCCAGAAGTATAGTGGTGGATCCAAATATTACCAAAAGTTAAAAATCAATGCAAAAATTCATCGTTATCATAGTTGATATGATCACGTTTAAATTCAGCTGTCCATCTGTTCATGGTGACAAATGATGGAATAGAGTCCCTCATAACCAGCGTCCAACTCGGCTTTAATTCGCGCAAAAGTATTGCCTTTTAAATGCAATAATTTAACCATGACAGAATTTTAGATTTTTTCCTTTTTTTAAAAAACTCTGACTACGACTGACACAAATGTCTTTCAAACAATAACTAAACGTCCAAAATGGCGGAAATGATTAGAGGTCTTTTTCAAAGCATAAGCAATTATTGTAGTACCAGAATAATTATGATGATTAACGACATCTATATGTTGAGGCTAAAAACATCTCTAAATATCCTCGTAATATGAGTCTACCTGTTCAGGCGTCACAATACTTCATAAACTGTACGATTAGCAAACCTACTTTTATATGTATATATGTATGTAGTGCAGCAATATACCTATATTTAGTTATATTCACTGATATAATAAAAAAAGTACCTATTGCTTATTTAATAAAATATTTGTATACTTCTTTTACCTAAAATATAGGTATCCAATTTTTTTTTTTTTATTATTCTCATTATTTGTTTGTTTCATTTATTTTATCTGTAACAATAACAATGAAACTAAAGAGTCTTTAATAATTATGTGAACTTGTGAAACTTCATTAACCCATTACGCGCTGTTCATGCGAAGACGAAACATATAAATACTTTTTTATTATTTGTTTAATCATATTTTTTCTGAAAATTTATTTATATAGTGTTTATTAAGAAGAGTTCATAGATGTTAATTTATATTTTTTATTGAAAAATATTTGGTGTATTAGATTATACAAATTTTTGAAATTGGCCAATTTCAGAGAATCTGACAATGCTTGCATAGTTTTTTTTAATAAAATAATAAGCTTTCTCTCAAAATATGTAGATGTGTTTAAATAGTAGTTACATTTTATTTCCAAATAGATGCAAAAATAACAATATATTTCATTAAAATTATAAAAACTTTAAAAAGTAATAATTACATGTTATGAAAACATTTAAAACAGACATAATGTAAAGGAATATCAATATCACATTTTTGATACATATATTTTCAGGCTGGCGGATTATAATGTGGCAGAGTCTGTTCTCATGTCGTTTACTAGTTCCAATTTTGTTGGCGGGCTACGTATTTTGTAAATTGTAACTGCACATACTCAGTTTTTACCAATGTCATTGTGTGAAGATGAGCAGGAATCTGTCAATTTACAAACGACGAGACCACATTATAATGCGCCACCCCGAAAAATCAAGGAGAAGGTGTAGAACATGTCACCAGACAGAATATATGTATAAAAAAATGTTATCATGGCATGATACTTAAAAACTTATTATTTTACTTATACTAACAGAAAAAAAAAAACATTATTTATTTCAAAAGTTATGGAGAAGTAATGTTTTTAAACTCAATTTTGTTTTAATTATTGTGTATTCAATTAATATTGACTAAAATTGTTACTTCATTTCAGCATTCAAAAAGTCGTATTTATTCTATATTCTGTAATTATTCTCTTAATAAATATGCTAAATAGTACCTAATATAAATATTATAAAATAAATAAATATATCATCACGGTATATTACCCATTGTTGGTTGTGTCAATCTGCTTTGTGCAGATTTCGGTAAAGATGATGAAATTTGTACCGTGCGGGCATTTACCAGGCGTCACCTTGCTGGCATGGTGTGTGCTTCACAGGGGTCAATTTTCTGTCATTTAAAACTCGAAATATTTGGCGTCAGTCGGGGTCGAATCCGGTTCCTCAGATTCGCCTCCAGACACTCAGGTATAAAAAAAATCGAGAAAAAAATATTGTGTCCCAGAAGATTGATTTTATCCTGCACAATATGCTATTTTTTTCTGAAACTTACTAGTTTGTCATACAGTAAGTATGGTTGAAAAGTAGGATTAAGTTAGGTTAGTTAGATAAGTATTACTCGAGTATTATTTGAACAAAATATTATAAATATATTTATTAATATATGTAATACATTATTATTTAAATAATATTTAATGGTATAATGCGGTATAATATTTTTAAAATTATCATTTCAAGTTTATTTAAAATTTTATGTTGATCCTTCTCATTTAAATCTAATTTGAATTTAAATGAAAAATTATTTTGTTGAAATTTAAAGAAACGTAAAAGCTCTATCTTTCTGGTTTTATTTTTCTCTAAATGTACTGAATATTTATTATGAATTATGGTTGATTGTATTTCAGTATTAGTGTACCTATTATATAACCTCGCATATAACATATAACATTGCTTAAAAATATTATTTAATATTCATTAGGGCAGGACTTTCAACACCTTCAATCTACTTTTTTTTGTGTAAATTAACAAATTTTCCACCATTAGTTTCTTTTCAATTTATTATACAAAGGGTATATAGGCAACTATTTTTTAACACCACACTTGCATCGTATAAAAGACGAATGTGGAAAATCGCGAAGAAATAGGTCCCCAAAATTTTACCTCATAGGTAGGTAAATTTGTTAACCATATTTAATTTAACACAAAATGAATTGATTCATGGTAGTAAATGATAAATCAATTAATAATACATTGTCAGTTTTATGCATTTATGTCAATTTGTTTTTTGTTAAGTCTGTTGAGTCTTATATGTTCTTCACCACACCGCAAAATTTAAAAAAAAATCCAATTTAATTGTTCTTGAGATATCAGTAAGTAATGAAATCAGTGAAAGTCATGGCTGCGCTCCGCGGATGTAAAGGGCTTACTGTGCATTAAATATAAAACTGGAGACATTGTTACTTGAAATAAAAGAATATTTCATTTATATTCAGAGAAAAATCCAAATCATGAATGAAATTTATTAAAATTATGAAAACGTTCTTTGTATTTACAGTATGTATGAATAATGGGCTATTTATACATTTAACATGTACAAATAAGAGACTAATTGCACATACACGGACCTATCCTTTAACTTAGTGGTTAATTTTTAATGACTGGTTAAAAAATTATCTAATGGATACTGATTTGACAACTAAAAATCCAAATTTTTGTTCTTCAACATACTTGATTGGTTAAAAAATTTAACCAATCGTTAAAAAAATTACTGAATTACAGAATAGGCCCTACAGTAAGCGAAGAAATGAATTATAAAACTATTAACATTTGTTGAAATCTGCAGTGTTTTCTTCATTTAATTCCCACCTAATTATGTACCTGGTCTAACCTAACAGCTAATACTATACGAGTATGTGCAAATAGCCAATTATTCGTACATACTGTATGTGAAAATAGTTCTTACTTTCTTATTTTAATTAAGGTATTATTAAAGTAAACTATAATTAAATTAATTTCACATTGCTTTAATTATATACATTTCTATTTGTATCCTTAAAAATACTTGGAAAAATATTATAAACACAGGAAATAAAAAGTATTTGTTTTGACTTTCTTATTTATGAATTACCTCATTATCAACAGCTCTCAACTCATCCATCTCGAACTCCCTCGCTTGTCTGCTATCCTGATCCTGTTCCTGTTCGTGTGCGCGTATCCTCGCCGCGAGTGCGAGGACGAGCACTAGCACTAGCCTACACCACATGGTCACTGCACGCTGCACGTCGGCTCAACACGATTACGACTGCGACTGACTACTGCACGTCAAATGACTAACGTGTACCACTGCATAGTAAAGTGCGTGCTGGTGCTGCTTGTGCCTCGAGACTTCACTCTGACTAAGAATGAATCGCCTTTCACCGCCAGACGCGAAGGGGGCAGCTTCCGCTTGGAGAAAGATGGTCGGGAATTGAGGAATTGGATAATGAGGAAATGTATATAGATACACTGATTACAGTTTTTTTACAAACCGCCTTATTTGATAAAAGGGAAGTATTATGATCGCACCAAATTTGTTAGGTATATCTAAGATTTTTGTAGATAATCACGCTTTGACCTCTATACAACGTAATGTAATAAGAAAGTTTTAAAATAATGTCTGTGTGTCCGTCTGTCTGTCTGTTATCTATGTGTATGGGCACGTATGTTTAAAATTCGATGATGTGCTTTTAATAAATAAGCACGATTTAGGGTCCCTAGAATACGATTTTACTATTTTTACAATGATGTATGTATGTATCTATGCATGTATGTATGTGTGTGTCTGTGTGTGACAAAAGTTTGTCCTTCGATAACTTCAATACCTACTACAATTCCAAAAATTATAATTCTGTCGTGTTCCTCTTCCTTACTTCCATTTGAAAATGTGATTAGATTTTGTTTATAATTGGTCAACCGGAAGTACCCCTATTTGAAGATTTTAACAGTTTTTCGTGAAAAAATGCAGTTAAATGTCATTTTGACATTTAATGTTATTATAAATATTAAAGAATACTCTATTCTCTATATGGTTTGATTACATTCAATACTTCATAACGAATGAATATAGAGTTAAAAAATTATAAAGAAATTAAATTTCATAAATCAGCGAGTTATGCTATAACCATGGAAACAGCTTCTATATTAAAATAATTCTGATTGACAGATGTCAGTGTGAAATATATAATATTTTGCAAGAAACCTTCTGAATGGAATTTGTATAAAATATATAGAACTGACGGACGGTAATGTGCTGGTCACATCAGATTTTTTAAAAATTATTTTATAAATGATCAAAATGTTGACAATAAAATAAAATTTCTTTATTTTTTGTTATGGGATATATAACATAAAATTACATGATTTTTTATAATTTTTGTTCTTCGTGGTTCATTGCTATACTTGCCGTCAAATAAGTATGGACTGAAGATTTCTACACTGTTATCAATTTAGTATGGCAATGTTGAAAATGCAAAGTTATGAAGATGTTTTTCCCTCATTTTTGAGCGTCAGTTCTATGCAGAGACCGCATTAGATTACTATTCACATTATAGTGGTGAGAAAGAGATTGCACTAATATGGAATTTGAGGACAGTTAATAGATATTCTAAAAATTAATTTTTCTATTACCACCATTCTACGATTTTGTATATAATAATAAAATAAAACGACGTATTACGTCAGTTTTGAAAATCTGTTTTATGTTATTGTATTGCATGCTTACTGATTTAATCTACTAATCATGAAGCTTCTTTTGTGAACTAAATAGTTCATAAAAACAAAAATATTTGTGTCGTCTGATTGCTTATTTGATTATTATACAAATATTTACCTATCACTATGCGTTTCTTATAGTAGCTACAGTAAAAAAAAATTTTTTTTATGAGAATACATAAGATACTGTTGTTATTTTATTAGGTATTATAAAAATATATGTTACAGTGAAACCATTCAAAATTCAAATATAAGTCAACTGATAATAGCAGTTTAATAGCAAATGTAAAACCAAATATATGAAAAATAACATACTGCCACAATGTTAGTGGCATTGATACTGACAGAAAATAACGTTATTCGTAAGGCTATGAATCAAGGTAATATATCTGAATTAATAAATAAACTTACGTTACAGCGAAAGTATTGTAACGTGCGCCCCTGAGAGAAAATTATGCATGCGCCGCTACTGATAGCATGTTCGCGAACAATGACGTAATCCCTTCGAAAGAACATACTAGAGCGATAATGCAATCCCCGACGCGCTGAGACAGGTTAATTGCGTTGTGACCTCATTCCTTTGTATACCGGTCATTGTCGCTTGGAAGGCTTCTAGATTGTTATGCGGTGTATAAATAGCGTCGGGAGAGCAGCGGGAGGCAGTCTCATATATACCAGCAACCAGATATGAACTCGGTGATATAAATAAACAGTTTAACAGTTGTTAACATAAATAAGTGTAGTTATATAAATAAGTGTTGTGATATAAATGTTAGTTAAATAAATAATCGTAGTGTTTAAGCATTTAATAATATTCTTAGTGTTTATAATTATTTAATCATAGTGTTAGTTGTTTGTATTATCTTTTAATATTTAATCCTTATTTAATTATCCTTTAATAAACGTATTCATTTCGTTAATAATATTTGTCTATGTTTTACACTTCACCCATATAAATAAAAACGTTACAATTGGTGTCAGGTGTGGGGTTGTTAAACTGTGAAGTGTAAATAAATAGAAATAAATAAAATGCCTAAACAATTAAAACTAAGTGAATTGAAAGTAAGTGATCTCAAGACAGAACTGGAAGAACGAGATTTGGAAGCAACGGGAAAGAAGTCAGTGCTTCAAGAAAGACTGCGGCAAGCATTAATCGATGCTGGTGAAAATCCTGAAGATTACTTATTCGAAATTCCGTATGACGCATCCGACATTTGTAAAGTTTTAACAGAATATTCTAGAACTTTAAAGCGTATGGAAAGAAAATTGGAGGAAAGTTCTGGAAAAGCGGAGGAAAATTCCGGAATACAGGACGAAGAATTAAAGGAATATTCTAGAACAATGGAAAGGGATTTGCATGAAGGTTCTAGAAAATTGGAGGAAAATTCCGGAGTACTGAACGAAGAATTAATGGAACATTCTAGAACAATGGAACGTGAATTGAACGAGAGTTCTAGAAAAGCCGAAGAAGATTCTGGAATTTTTGAGCAGAAATTGGAAGAGGAATTGGGGGCGAATTCTGGAAGAGTAGAGGAGAATTATGAAATTCTGGAGCAGAAATTGGAACAGGAATTGGAGGTGAATTCTGGAAGAGTAGAGGAGAATTCTGAAATCATGGAGAAAAGATTGGAGCGGAAATTGGAGGAGAATTCTGGAATTACGGAGCAAATATTGGAACGGAAATTGGAGAATTCTGGATTTCTGGAACAAATATTGAAACAAGGATGGGAGAAGACTTCTAGAAAAACTGAAGAAAATCTACAACAATTTGGAGCCGATGTAACTCGTTCGGTTCGTCTCACACATCGTACAGCTCCTGACAAGGATTTGGAGTACCTGGCCACTCAGAGACTCATCTTCGGAGTTCGAGACAGCAATACTCAGCAAGCACAGCAATTAGGCCGCCCAAAAGCTATGGTTGACGCACTCTCATATGTATCAGATCATGAAACTGCCAAACAAGTTTCACTTTACCAATCGCGAGTGCGAAATAATTATGCTGAGGGAAATGAAAATACCGAAGCCATAGATGAAAAAGTGCGACGAATTATAAACGAAGTGTTTGCTAGAAGAAAGAAACTCCGCTGTTACAAAAGAAGACGGAAGCGAAAAAGAAAGAGACCGCGTGAGAGAAGAAGTGCGTGCTTAGTAAGAAATTAAAAAAAAGAAATGTAGGCAGAAATACTAGAGGTAAAGGACGAATCCGTTGATATCAAGGATGGATATGAAGAAAGAAGACGAAAGCAAAAAAAAAGAACGCGAGAGAAAGAGAGCGTGTTCAGCAAGCAATCTAGGAAGAAATTCCAGTAAGAGGAAAGCCAACCTGAAATGAATAGTTCTCCGACGAGCAGCTGCGATTGCAATCTAGGGACTTTGGAACGGGGCCTGAAGACAACGGGGAAGATGTGCCTTGGCGATTCGTATGGACAGTTCGAGTGGGAAACGAAAACTCGATTAGATAACGATGACGAAGATGACATACCTCTCACCACAAGGAAGAAGAAAGTCAAGACAGAGAAAGGAACTTGAAAGGCAGGGAAGTAGCGTCGACGCATTGTTCAAAAGGCCATGCTAAGGGAGGCAAATGTGGTAGTCGACTAGAAGAAAAAAAAAAACATTCCACCATTGCCAGAATAACAGTAGTCAACGATAGTAGGCAGCCCGATGGACTACGAAAAGACCCGACTGAAAATAGTACTGGAATGGAAAGCGACGAGAGCAAACCAATATGGGAAGATGTTGCATCACAGTCACAGATGGTAAAATCGTACTGGGTGCAATGTGACTCCATGATGATTGATGGCCTGTTAAAGCGTGTGGTTGAGAATGCCATGGAACTGAGAAGAGAACTCAGTTGGTTATTCGTAAGAGTACAGTACCAGACGTGTTAAAAGAGATCCATAACGGATCTGGAGGTGGCCATTTGGGAGTCAACAAAACATTAGAATGATTGCGTCAGCGATTTTACTGGGTTAAGTGCAAGAAAGACGTTAAAGACTGGTGCAGGGAATGTGTGGTTTGCGCTGGAAGCAACGGTCCGCATGAACGGCGAAGAGCTCCAATGCGTCAATATAACGTGGGCAGTCCATTTGAGCGCATTGCAATTGACGTGGCCGGACCATTTCCAGAAAGAGAAGACGGAAATAAATACATCGTGGTTGTCTTCATCAAGTGGGTTGAAGCCTCTCTATTACCCAACCAGGAAGTCATCACGGTCGCTGAAACCTTAGTCAAAGAGTGTGTATGCCGGTTTGGTATACCACGTGAACTTCCAAATGTACCAAGGGTAATATACGTGCAGATATTGCCATCGAGAACTGTTCCGGGACGAAACAGTCTAAAGGAGGGGGCAGTGTAACGTGCGCCCCTGAGAGAAAATTATGCATGCGCCGCTACTGATAGCATGTTCGCGAACAATGACGTAATCCCTTCGAAAGAACATACTAGAGCGATAATGCAATCCCCGACGCGCTGAGACAGGTTAATTGCGTTGTGACCTCATTCCTTTGTATACCGGTCATTGTCGCTTGGAAGGCTTCTAGATTGTTATGCGGTGTATAAATAGCGTCGGGAGAGCAGCGGGAGGCAGTCTCATATATACCAGCAACCAGATATGAACTCGGTGATATAAATAAACAGTTTAACAGTTGTTAACATAAATAAGTGTAGTTATATAAATAAGTGTTGTGATATAAATGTTAGTTAAATAAATAATCGTAGTGTTTAAGCATTTAATAATATTCTTAGTGTTTATAATATTTGTCTATGTTTTACACTTCACCCATATAAATAAAAACGTTACAGTATTTTCAACAACGAGCATCGTTTAAGAATGGAATGTCCTAACTTAGGCGAAACAATATGACAAGCGTGTTATATCCATCCTTATAGCACACGTTTGCAAATGACAGAGATAAATGTATACCAAATTGTTAATTCGTTCATGATACAGATGACCTTGATCGGACCTCTTAAATTACTAGGTGCGTTCAATGAAGTTAGCAAACCAGCGTGCTACGCTAGCGAATTGTATATGACGTCATAAGTAACGTCATATTTAATGCTTTGCTAGCGAGGAATGTTAGCGCCGATTATTTCGCTAGCTTGATCTGCTAAGTTGCTACTAGGATACCAAATTTAAAATAGAATAAAAAATGAGTTTTATAAATCACGTTTTAAATGGAGACGCTAGCTATATGTTGTCGGAAAATTACAACTATATTTTGGCATTACAGAGCAGGTATGTTTTGACATTTATGGTTATGTTGAAGTAAATGTAATTTTTTTGTAAAATTTTTAGATGTAGAATCAATTTTCTGTTATTCCCAAAATAGTTTTTTATTGCAACTAGGATGAAACATTTAATAATTCGCAAATTAATATAATCAAATATTTGAATTCATATTCGCGCCAATTGCCGTTCAGTAAACGTTTTGTTAACTTTATTTTGCTACTTCGTTAGCGCTAGCTTGCTAACTCCATTGAACGCACCTATTGTACATATATTTTTTTCTTTTTTAAAACAAATTAGAAAAGGATTTAAATACAATTGTATAATGTATAAGTTTTTCTGTGATTATTTTTTAACATTTCTTAAAATCAATGAAATGTTTCTTTTTTTGTCACGTGTTTCCATTTTAACCAATCCTGTCATTATTATACTGAGAATAAAGCTTTACAGATTATTCTCGGAATAAAGCTCTAGAGATTATTCCCGGGAATTAATCTGTGTAGCTTTTGTTTTTGTTGACAAATGTCAGATAGTTATCAACAAATAAGTAAAATGAGCGAAAAAGACTGATTTTGTGCCGTTCTGATAATGAAATAAATCAAAAAATTATAGAAACCAATTCTAAAAATACCATAATTTTTTCCCTTCTCCGCACCCTGTCCCTTCTCTAGCTGTGTTGCCGTTTCTTCATAACTTAGCATTTTCAACATGTCCAGTGAATTGGCAACAGTGTAGAAATCAGTGTTGCCATATTAGGAATTTTATCCTTAGAACTAAAGATTTTTTTTTACCTTTAAGGATATACAGATTTTTTATGAAAATTTACTTGAATCTAAAGTTTTTTTATATTACATAATTTAATCTACGTAATAATAGGGAATTATGATATTTATAAATTAAATTTGCATACATTTCGATTTATGTGCTCTACTCTAATATCTACTGGAGTCCTCTATACTCCATTCACGATAGCGAGAAAATGTGGAACTAATTCTTGAAGAAACAAGTCATTCTATTGGATCGGCTCCAAAATTATCCTTTTTTAACCGACTCATATTTAAATGAATACGCTAGTTGCTAAGTTCACTGTTGTTTACTTTAGCAACTTTAAATTCTGTTCTAATATTAAGAAATGAATGTAAAAATACTTGGAAACCATTAATTGTTAGCAAAGAACACATGATTCGCTGGTACATAATTTGGCTGTTTTTTTCTTGTCAATAAATCACAAATAAATATTGGTCTTTATATATAAAATTTGCGTTTTTTTATCTAATTAAATATAAAAAATATTGTAGACTGGTAAAGGGATGAAAACTATTTTTTTTTCAATTAATTGTTGATTCAAAGTTTGCATTTCCCGCCCGTTCACTTTACTTGCTTGTTGATTATTTATTTAAAGAATTCTAAAGATTTTTCTTGCTTTAATTTAAGATTTATTTAAAACACGTCTGGCATCACTGGTAGAAATCTCCAGTCCATACTCATTTGACGAGTATAGTAATTATATTTTCTGATTATATTTATTTTGCCTTGTCAAAATTGTGTTCTAGTTGTCAAAACTGACTTGCCAACTGGGCCATGTAAATAAATGAAAAAAATAATTACGACAGTAGATGGTGTTACAAAAGCATGACAGTCTGATTTCGTTGTTTGAAATAAATTTGTGGATAAAAAAAAATCTAATTAAATATAATTCGAGAGTTCGATAAATTGGAAAATAATTTTCCAGTGTCTTTCTCAAACTTGTTGCCATTTGGCAATAGCTGCGCAAGCCCTACGGGCTTTCGTAACTATAGGAGGTTTATATGTAGATGGCGCTGCAATCGCTGTTTGGTATCAAGGTGGCATACGTGCCATACACGTATGCTACGCGAAGCTCGGCGCGGAAATAAAAGTAGACATATCATTGTATTAGTAATTTGACTCTAAATCAACATAATTCCGTATAACTGATGTGTACCACAATATTCATCCAAAACAACAAATAAGAGTTTAATGTTTCACAAATTTCCAACTGATAAAAACTAGAAAATGTAGTTATAATAATTACTTTTTACTTCGGTAACAACTTATATTGTTTATTTCTTAATTATAATCCGCTAGTGGATTTGATTGACCAAGTTTTTAGTGTGGTCTAGAATTGAAGAATTATTACAAGTAAAAATTCTGCATTGTACGTTATAGGTGAAATGCAACTTCTATACAATTTTTATAAACTTTATCTTTATTATTTGATATTGACCACGTATCGTAATAAAATATTTTGATTTTTTGGTTATTTGCATGTACATATGATAAATTAAATTCTGTAGATTTTTGGAATTTTAAAGAACTGAATATGATATAATAATTTTCCTGTAGGAAAAAATCTGATTTTTTGATACAAGCTACATATTTCAAATACAAAAGTACAATTATTTTTAAAGTTTTGGTAGTACATATATACAGAATATGGATTTGTAATATTTATATAAGATTTATATGATGGATCAATATACCTTACGGAAGAATAGCACTATGTAAGAGTGGAGGGATTTGATATTTCATATTTATTGGGGACTAAAAAAGTTTATTTAAACATACCGACTGGTAGTAATTACTCAAAGTTTTAGTCACCCTAACTAACCAATTACCATGACTATCATATAAAAATACATATTGGTATGACTAAAAAACAACTGACTTTGTTATTTTCCTCATAGCTTAATCACCCCTGAGTAAGAGTAAATACTACCAAGGGTTTCAAAACTAGCCATAGCTAAGAGTAATTATTGAACAAATGAAAGGATTATGAAAAATAAAATAATCGAATACCTGCTCATATATACTTTTTATACAATGATTAAATAATTTTACATACGAATTTTATTTTATTTTATTTATTTATTGATTTATTATTCTACAGGATGAATCCCAATAACAGAATAATTTTACATAAAATATAACAAAGAGAGGTACAGGTAGCAAATATATACCAGTATGTTATAAATATTATTGTACCTAGATAAACAACGTACATACATAATACTTAATATTAGACAAAGAGAAATAATTATACAGTAAAAACAGACACAAATATTAAATACCTACAGGAAAGCGAGTACATTTTAAAATATAATTTAATAATTATTATATGTCCGATGATTTAAAAAAAAGTATTGTTACCGCCGAAGGTATGTTAATGTCATATAACAAGTTTAATTTTTTTCTGTATACTTAACTGTAAACAACTATACACCAATTTTCCTCACTTGAGCTTCACGTCATAGTATGATGTTCGTATGAATCAAATAGCATAGGTAGTGGTGGAAACGTGATTACCAGCAAATCTCAAACAGTTTTGTGTGCAAGGCAATTACGGCATAGACTATTCATGGTTACACTTGTAAAATACAAATGTACTGATCTTTCTATTTTCCAAAATAATATAAATATTATTAAAATTATGTATTTTACCTTAATTGTGCAGTACCAAGTTGTGTATGTATTTATACATCTTTCGTTATTTATCATATCACGAATCACATATTTTTTTTGCGTTGTCTGTCTGTCTGTCTATATGTCTGTTCCAACTTTTTATAAACCATTTTAGCCGACATACTAACGGCCCACGGAGCAGAAATTTGCTACGTAAAATAAATTTTCCTCATTTTTGCATGTTTATACTACGTGCAAAAGGTTACAACTTGTTCTTAGATATTTCAATTTCAGACCACTTTCATAATTATTCATATTACGGAGAGTAATTTGTAATTTTCGTTTGAAATTCTTAAATTCAATTACTACTCCATTTTACGATTAGTATTAAGACTATATTTACCTAAGAACGTAAATCATTATAAGAAAGGGTTAATATCGCCAATAAATTAAAAAAATCTGATGTGGACACCACACGACTTCCTTGTACGATTATTAAACTATACATATTTTTTTTAATAAATAAATTACAAAATATTAATTTTAACTTCAAAACAGTAAGATATAGCGACCATAAAGGGAGTTTTGATTACAACAAAGAAATATTTGATTACAACAATGAATATGACTAATTTCACAATAAAAATATAATATTTGTTATTGTACGAATCATAAAATTGCACGTATTTAACGTAATTTGACATGAACATGAACAGCAAGCTTTATTACAAAAAAAAATTTAAATTTACATATCTCGCTTATATAAAGGGCTAATTAAATAATACTTGATGTGCTAGACGCAGAAATTAATTCTCTAAAACTTTTATTTGAAGCATTTATTTCTAAAATCAAAATAAAATCATTTTATTCAAGAAAAACTGTTAACAACTTCAAGTAAAGTACCACTTCCGGTTAGCCTATTTTAACCAAAATCTATTATGTTATTTCGATTGACATAAAAGTCTTGTAGGTATACCAAATTTGAAAAGTTTTGGATTATATTTTAAAGGAGTTTTTCATTAAAATCTATTATAGGCTTCATGTAAAGTACCACTTCTGGAAATTGTGTAATAACCATAAAGGGAGGTGCACAACTAGATGTTATAGGAGTCCTAAATACAAAATTTCAACTTTCTACGGCTTACCGTTTTTGAGTTATGTGAGATACGTACGTACGTACAGACGTCACGACGAAATTAGTCAAAATGGATTCAGGGATGATCAAAATGGATATTTCCGCTGAAATCTGAAAACCGAAATTTTTCGCGATTACAATACTTCCTTTACTTACGTACAAGGAAGTAAAAATAACATTGACATTAACAAATATGTACATCTAAAATGTCAAACCTACATTTGAGATTTCACTTTTTGCCCAAAATGAAATTAATATTTCTCGAATTTCGCGACACTTAACGTAAACAGAGTGAGCCATAATAGTAACTTCACTAATTTAGAATGAATTTGGGTTGCGAAAGAGCATGCAAAAATATTAAGTACCACTGCTGTTAAATGCCATTTTCAAATTACGTATTACTATCTCTAAATGCGTTAGTAAGACAAAGATGAAGCTACGTATCGAAAATGCAACCTAGAAAACCGTAAGTAAAACAGATAAATATACAATTACATCTTATGTTGTGGTTCAGAAATCAATGACGTGAAGCTCAAATGAGAAAAATCGGTGTAATAGCGAGTCCGGTAGGTACGTTTTTACGGCCTGGGCCGGTAGTAAATAGCAACGACCTTTACGACGGCCGGTAGGTATTTCAAAATTGACTATTACTTAATTTGTAAATTGTAAATTAGATAAAAAATACGTTTAATAATTTTTACCTTAACAACGCATTACAGCAAAGTTGTTCAAAATAAACACTACGCTTTTGATTTAATAATAGTTATTCTAAATAGTTTGCTTTCAAAATAATTGAGTATACAGAAAAATTTTATGCGACACACGGCCGGTAGCTGCATTACAGTCTCGCTACTCTACCGGGATCGACCCCTGATGTACTAGCTCGCTCGTAAATGCTTAGCTACCGGCTTAATTACATAACTAGCTATAATTTGCAATAATAAAAGAATGTAATATTGAAATAGTTCATAGCAATACAAAATTTCTGTAATCTGTTACATTTGTTTTAACACTTACATTTTTGTTAAAATACCTTTATTTCCAGTTGTTTTCAAGCCAATTTTTTTTTCTGTCTTCATCTCAATAATATTTGTCATTTTACATTATGTTCGTACGCTGGACGAATATTCACTCACGTGTTTTGTGAACTATCATCATTGTTAATACCAAACGTCGACGCTTTGCCACCTAGCTGCAAAATATTAACTCATGTAAACCTCCTATTGCCTGGCAACAAGTTTTTGAAAAATCTGTCAAATTATTTTCAATTTATTCTCACTGTCTTAATATGTTTTTACTGAAAATATTTTTTCTTATTTAATAGGGTTTTTCATTTGTACAGGGTGTTAATAAATACGTGTTACAAATATATAGGGTATTTAGGGGATACAAAATAGACTAACTTTTATTAATAAACTTAAATCTGGAAACGCACCGTTTTCGAGTTCATGGTCTTAAAAGAGTAATTATCTACTTTCATTTTAGTTGGCTGTGATCTATCATTTCAGGTATTAATTTTGTTTATTTTAAATTTTTGTAATACATATTAAATAAATGCTTAAAATGACGACCACCAACTTCAATGCAATGCACTTTGGGAGCATATTTTGATACATTCGGTCAAAAAGGCTGGGATAACAAATTGATATATTTTTTTTAAATATAGAATCTTACAAAATAACTTACTATTTAAACAATTAACTTAAATATTACTCAATATTATCTCAACTGTTTTCACAGCCTTAGCAGGTTAATTTTTCATAATTTTCTCTTAAGTTTTTGTAATTTATTTCTTCAATAAAAATGTACTTCGCATATCGTTGAATTCGTATTTTTACGTAGATTCCAGATATATAAAAATATATAGGGCGATTTGAAATATGAAAGTTAATGTCACTTCTGGTTAAACCGGAAGCGCTACCATCATGCCAAATATCATTATTTGTGAGTCGTTATGCATAGTTTACAAAAATATAGAAAAATTAAAAATAATTATAAATAAAAAAGTTATTTTGATTGGCCCGTTTTTCACTATCACCCTGTATTTAGATTTGCACTTAGTGCAGCTAATGACGTCATCCCCGGCACTAGTTGTTACAACGCAAGCGTAGTACATTTTAAATAAAACATGTTACAAAAGTACAGTGCAACATTATTAGCTGTCACTATCAAATAAAGAGGTTTTGTACAACCGTAACTATTTATTTGTATATATGTATTTACAAACGTACGTGTCCAATAATTCTTTTATTATTAACAAAAAAATATATTATCCATTGTACTTAACATACATACTTTTTATAACTCAACATATATGAATTCGGCAGACTGCACTGGCAACAACTGACGATCATAGTATAGACAGTACGCATCGAGGTACGCATTCAGTAAGGTTCAGTTCACTCGAAAAATAAAAATGAAAAACGTAAAATTAAGCTAGTGCGCATTGATTATACAAATGAAAAACAAGTTATAGTATTTGGTGCGAACAAGTTCGCATTAAATATATAAATGCAAAACACTATAAATTATTGTTATAGTTTGTAGTTTGGTTCACGAAAGATGACTATTCAAGGTAATTTATTAACCATCTGATATAATATTACTTGCAAATAACTTTACTGTATTTCGTACACATATACGTGCAACATGAAATATTTATGGATTCATTTTAACTGAAAAAAATAAGTGTAATTTATAAGAAAAATATGTTTCTTTTTACATAATGCCTTTTCCAAGGTGCGTGAAGTTGGCACCAAGGTATAGGGTATTAATTTTTAAATTGTTATTACGATTTAGTACCCAATTTGTACCAATTAGTACCCACAAAAAAACTTTTGTTTTTTACTCTGCGTAGGAGTTATTCATTGTTTAATTATTTTGGTGCCAACTTCACGCTAGCACCACAACATATTTTTTTTAAAAAAATAATTATGCTAAAATTTATTACCCAATTGGTACCTTTAGCCTTTAGGTACCCAAAAATTTGTTTCCAAAATGTTTATGGTAAATAAGTTATTGCAAATTAAATATTATTGGTCCCAACTTCACGCTAGCACCGAAGTATTTATTTAATTAAATACAATAAAGAATTATTATTATTTATTTAATGAGATTTTTTTGCTACTTAACTTTAGTACCCATATAGTACTAATAACTAGAGAGTATTATGCTATTCTTGCTATTAAATAAGTTATTACTTTTTAGTTTTCTTAAACCGTGAAGTTAGCACCAATCATTTTAAAATAAAACGTTTTCGAATTTTAATTTTAATATAGGGATTTAGTATCTTTTAGGTACCTCTCATAAATATAAAATTTATTTTGTTATTGTTTATATAGCACAAATTATAACACTACTTTTTCTGTGCGTGAAGCTAGCACGACGCATGTTTAAATTATCCGTAATTCAAATTAATTTTTGTATACCGATAGTACTATTTTGGTATCTCTCATAAATGTAAAATTCATTTCGTTATTGTTTATGTAGCATAAGTTATAACACTTAACTTTTTCTGAGCGACAATCCAGCACCAATGCATTTTTAAAAGTATATTTTTATATACAGCAGAAATATAAAATTTATTTTGTTATTGTTTATATAGCACAAATTACACTTTACTTTTAATCAGCAGGAACGCAGCACCACGCATATTAGAATAATACGTTTTTCAAGTTAATTTTTAAATACAGATTTATTACTTAATCAGCCTTAAACCAAATTACATATCTAATATTTCTGATAAAATAGGTAAAAATCTAAAGAAACTTGAATATAATATGTCAATTAAGAAAACTAATTTGGGTAAATTACTAGTCAATAACAAAGAAAATCCCAAAAAAGACGACTTAACAAGTATATACTCGTATGAAATTCGGTGTAAACACTGTGATGCAATAAACGTTGTTCAAAGCGGCAGATCTTTCAAGTTTCGGATGAAAGTACATATAAATGTTTTCAATAAATAGACTTTCAATACGGGTTTTGCCGACCATTTCATTACATCAGGGGCCATAACTTCAATGGGGAAATCAAAATTTGCCACATACGCCAGAAGGGACTAAGGCTGAATTTCTTAGAAAATTTTGAAATTAGAAAAGCCGTCAGTACTAAGAAAAACATTACCAATGAACAAATGGATATAACAGATTCACCACCATTGTTCATTCATCTGGTTTTACTCATTGTAGCCAACTATCTGAAGATATCCGAAAGGACAAATCAAGGGTAAATTTTAAAAAGTAAAGTGTTATAATTTGTGCTGTATAAACAAAAACAAAATATATTTTTTCTATTCCCATGCGTGAAGTGAGTACTTCACGTATCAATTTTTATGTGTGAAGCTTGATTTTTTGTACACTGTGCGTGAAGTATCACTTCACGCATAGTGTGCGTGAAGTAAATATACACTGTGCGTGAAGTGTCAATTCACGCATAGTGTGCGTGAAGTAAATAGTTCAGTTTTAACGCATACAATGAATATCTTTATATACACGTAAATCATGTGTTGGTAAATGGTCCGTAGAAATAACAACTTCATGAGAAATGTGTTATTAATTTATAAAAAAAATATATTTTATTGCAAGGTCGTAGAAAAAGTATAGTATGTAACACGTGTGTGAAGCTTATTTTACATTCGGGTGGCTTGCAACACTCGTCTTCGGCTCGTGTCGCAATCTCCACCCTCATGTAAAAATTTCAGCTTCACATACTTTCCACATAATATACCTACTATTACATTTATGAGAGGTATAAGAAACGTACTAAATCCCTATATAAAAATAAAATTCGAAAACGTTTTATTTTAAAATGATTGGTGCTAACTTCACGGTCCAAGAAAAGTAAAACGTAATAACTTATTTATTATATACAATAGCATAATACTCTCATGGGTACTAATTAGTACTATTTGAGTACTAAAGTTTAGTAAATAAAAAAAAACCTTTTTAAATAAATACTTTGTTGCTAGCGTGAAGTTGGCACCAATAATAGTTAATTTGCAATAACTTATTTATCATAAACATTTTGGAAACAAATTTTTGGGTTCCTAAAGGTACAATTGGGTACTAAATTTTCGTATATATATTTTTTTTAATTTTATGTTGTGGAGCGTGAAGTTGGCACCAAAATAATTAAACAATGAATAATTCCTGAGCAGAGTAAAAAACAAAAGTTTTTTTTGTGGGTACTAATTGGTACAAATTGGGTACTAAATCGTAGTAACAATTAAAAAATTAGTACCCTATACCTTGGTGCCAACTTCACGCACCTCTTTTTCCAAAGATTTATGCTCGTCACCTATGTTTTTGCAAGACACAAAGACAGAGACTTGACAAAAACTATAAAATAATAATTTGTTTTAAATGTCAACGTCACTGGGTAAATATTAGCACAGAGGGCAGTGTAGTAAATAATTAGATAAATGTAACTCTACGACATACGTCATTATTATTTGTAATGTGCTAAAAAGTAATGTCACCAATTACGTATATCTGTCACGCAACATAAACTACATAGACATACGTCAAATAATCTTTCTCTTTCTAACATGAAATGTTGCTAAGCTACTACTGTATAAAATGCTGTATATTCTTTCTTCGAACAAGTGACCTTGAATAGTCATCTTTCGTAAACCGAAGTATAATAAATTATATTATTTTCTAATGAATAATTGAAATTAAAAGTACCACATGGTCGCCACATAAAAATTAGGCTATGAGGTATTCGTCCCTGGTTATTTCTCAAGATGAACGCTAGATGGCATTACTTCGCATGTGTCTATTCAGAGGTTAAATTAAATTACATTGACGGTGTATCGAATGAAGTCAAACTACAACTCAACCAATTATGTGGCACCAAATGTATTTCATTATATAGGCGAATTAAAATACCAGGATGGATTAGCTATTTTGTAAGTATTTGCGTAAAGTTTACACACTGACAAAGTAGCAAAACAAATATGTCTAATATGAGACTCGTAGAATGCACGTTTAATGATTCACAATAAAATGGTATGTTAAATACAGTAAACTGATACTTTGAATGACATATGCCAGAAGTCAATGATATTTACATTAAGCGCTTCAATTATATTTTGTCTCTTTCTGGGCCATAGAAATGATCTCTGTTTAATCGCTAACGCTTGTCATGCTAGAATTACAAAAATAATCTAGGATCGCACGTATACTTCCGGTGGTGTTTAATATTAAATTGTTTTCGCAGTGAATGATACTTTATAGAAAAAATGAAAAATATGTATCTCTTATTTTTTCATGTAGATAAATATATAAAATTTTCAAAAATTATGAGATCCCTATTTAACCTCAAAGAGTCGAGTAGATGATGTAATTTACTTAATATTGATCGATTTTATTCTACATAATTTACTAACGACATAAAAAATCCGATGTGGCCAGTATATTACCTTCCGGCAGTTCTATGTATTTTGTACAAATTTCATACAGAAAGTTTCTTGCAAAAGATTCTATATTTCCAGTACATTACCTACTGTCAGTTCAATGTAGTATTCTGTACAAATTCCATACAGAAAGTTTCAATAATTCCAGTAAAATTACGAAACAAACATATTATGTCAATTGCACTTGACAGTGACATCTTTTAATCAGAACTTTCTCATATAGTAGCTATTTTCATGGTTATAGCATAGCTGGCTGCTTTATGAAATTTAATGTCTTTATAATATCTTAACTCTATATATCCTTTGAATATGCAATCAAATCGTATAGAGAATAAAATATTCCTTTTCATCAAACGTCATAAAAGTAGAATCTTTTGTGACTTGATTCACAAGGTAGAAGTTTTATTTCTACGCCGCCGGAATAGAAGTAGCTAATTTCTACGCCGCCGACGTAGAAATAAAATAAATATCCATAGAAACTATACAGAATCAACGAATAAGAATTAACTTGTATAAAAAAATCTGTTGTGGCCAGCACAATACCTCTCGCCACTTCCATTTTTTGGTTACATAAGTATAGGGCGCGAACAGTAATGTTACATTTTTGGGCTTCACAAGCAGAAGTGTGGGCCCGTTTCACAATGATAATTAGTAATTATGTACATAGATGTCAAATGTTAGAATTTTTCATTAAAAATTTTAAGATTTTCTAAATTTACGTCAATTTATCACCAGGAGTTTAAAATTTACTTGTATGCCTTAGATATTTAACATTTAATTCTGCTCCACATGGAATTGGAAAATCACTAAATTTAGAATGAGAAATTTATACATAATTACTAGCTATCATTCTGACATGGGCCTCTATATCTGCTTGTCAAGGCCAACAAAATCATATGACTGCTCGCTTCCTATTGTATTTAACATTTCTTGTATACTCTACACCAAAAATTCTACTTACGCATATATCTATTCCATATATATTTAGATTGTTTAATTTTAAATTCATTTTTGATGAAGAAATTTTGTCCTCTTCTAATTTTTCGAAATGTTTCCAATTCTATTAATACATTAAGAAATAATATAATGTATGTACTTCCCAGAAAAACTCTTCAGTAATGTCTTCGGATTTCTGACACTGACATTTATCTGTCAGTTACAAAAAAATTAAATTTTCAACTATTTTCCATGGCCATTCTTTCGGCTGTAAAATTTATTATAACAGATTATTTTACATATTATATTTCTTTTATCTCTAAATCTATAGAATATATTATAAAATATTTAAATGTATCAGAAAGAAAATTTATTTTTCTTTAATATTATCAAGAAAAAATTTCAAAAAATATTATTTAGAAGATTTTTTTTCAAGAATCTTCTACTTCCGGTTGTTCAATTGTTACCAAAACCTTTTCAGATCTTCCCATGAATGTCCGATTGGGAAATACGTAGTTAAACAAATTTAAAGTCTTATAGTTTTTGAGTAATCGTCCTTCCAACATCCTACATACATACACACACACACATACATCCACACACACACACACACACACACACACACACACACACACACACACACACACAGACATCATCGTAAAAATGTTAAAATCGGATTGTAGGGACCTTAAAACGTGCTTATTCAATAAAATCTGGATATGCGATTTTTAGCATGAATCCAATACCTCTCTTAGCGAGAGGTAAAAACCTGTAATATCGACCCTAAATCTCACTATAACACACTAGGTAATCTACGAATAAAGTTACTAAATACCATAAATAGCTGTCAAATTTAAATAAATAACCTATGACTTGAAATGTAAACAGAGTTTACTTTTGAGGAAATAACATATTAAAAAATAGTAGGCTTACAGATTACAGGGACGGCCATGCATATAAGAATACTTAAAATTAAAGTGATAAGAAAACTTTATATTAAATATTGAAATAAGCTTTCAGGACTCATAATATAACGAAATAAAACAATATTGTTTTGCATTAATTCCTGGACATATCTTTCAGCCACACTGTTAGATTCCCATTCAATTGAAAACTTCAGGGGGCGTACATTATAATACTGTAACAAGGCGAGCAATAACAAATAAGTAACTTTTTATAATCTTTTCTAAATTATACTTTCAGAAATAATATTTCAACTTGTTATCTTTGTTAGTCAAAATTCTGTTTAGAAATAGTTATCATCTTTTATTAACTGACTGTTTAGTCTAACTGTCAGAGTTATTTGTTGACAATTAAGTGTAGAAGTTATTGCAAGCCTACGTGCAGGGCTGATGTTTTGATATGGATGCCATATGAAACCCTCTTCATCCCCTCAGAGCCTCTCACGAAAGTAACTCTTTGTTGTTATATAGTCGGTTTTAGTTATTCATGTTGACAAGACATGGGGTCGGTCTTAGATACTCATATCGACTAGACATGTAATTTGAGTTTTAGTTTGAGCGCGTACTAGACGCTAGTACGCAAGGTTACCACAATGTAACAATTTAGTTTATGTTTTTATGTGCTTAGTTAAGTTTAGTGTAAGTGTAAATATTAATGATGTAAATAAACTTAGTTAGTAAATCCTAATAATTGTCTGTGTCCATAATAATATAAGTGTTCATCGGCCTATCGGCCATCAAAGTTAAGTGTATAAGTGCAATAGTGTCTGTGTTCCGTCCTCCATAATCAAGCGGTGGTCGAACATCAAGCGCCCACCAGTTAGAAAAAGTGTCATCGTTGGCAAAAGAAGCAGAAGTAAGAAGTAAGACATCAGCATCAGAGCCTTTGTAACCCTCCCCCCGTCGTGTTACAATACTTCAAATTTCGACATAATTGCATACAAGGAGGATATGAAATTGAACAGTTTTTATTTAAACGTCTAAACGTGAATTTTTTTACTTCAATGTTTGTAACAAAAAGTTAACAAATAAGTACCCATATCTACAGAGCAATTGAAATCGCAAACGTAATTTAAGTAGCATGTAACGTTAATAGTAGATATTTTTCTTTAAATATCTACGTCTGAAGAAAAAATATAATGTGTCATTCGGAGTAAAAGTGTCTTTGTGTGCCTCGTGTAAATTATAATATTGACACACACACACACACACATACACACACACATACAAACGCGCGCGCATACACACACACACACACTTTATCGGAAAATAGTAAAATCGTATTCTAACCATATTAACCATTTTCAATATGAATATCAATAAGTTAAACAGCGTAGTATGAAAGTTACAAATTCTATAAAGATTACACAGTCTTCTTTTAGTTATGAAACAATTAAAATACCTTCCAACATGAATAATGGTTCTGATTGGTTAGTATGTCACTGGTTACAAAAGAGATGTAATGATTTGAATGCCTGCATACGAACTCTTCTTCTTTCATAATACAGTATTATACCTACATGATGTATCAATGTAAGTAAATAGGTTACAGATGAAATAAAGTTACCGGTTTTGTTATCTTTGTATCATTAGTTTATTAATAATAAACTCTAATGTCAGTCTAACATCTGCATGTTAAAAAATCTTTCAGAACTCATATTTTATTAAGAATAATACAACCTTTTTTAGTTTAGATTCTGTTTTATTTATTTAATTAACGACGTTTCGGCAATATACACTATTGCCTTCTTCAGGAATGAACATGAATAACAAACAACAGGTTAATTAGAGAAGCCATTGAGATTTACAAAACCAAGAGTATTAATCTCAATCATTGTGACGGTCTAGATCTTAGTCGTGCATGGCTTCCTATTTTAAATATGTTGTAATTGTCACCTTAGTTACCTGTTGCTAATGTTTTGTTATTTATTTATTTGTAATTGTTGATTTGTTATTCATGTTCATTCCTGAAGAAGGCAATAGTATATATTGCCGAAACGTCGTTAATTAAATAAATAAAACAGAATCTAAACTAAAAAAAGGTTGTATTATCTGCATGTTACTTTATTGCCTAGCATGTATTTTAGGATACTTCAATAATATTATACCAATCATTTTTATTTTCATATAACATTGTATTATTTTTGTTATACGAATATCTAGTATCTACAAAAGTTCTCGTTCTAATTAAATTAAATTCAGTCATCTACGTATATTTACTGCGTATGGTGCATATTATATTCAGTATAAAAAATTTAAGTGTCATAAATTTAAAATATTGTAAACTGAAGTGGCATCACGAATACCCATTTTAACAGGAGAATTTCCTATCGATTAACTAGGACTTAATTAGCATGAATTTAGAAATATATTAGTATGAACGTCCTATTAAGGGTGATTAGGAAGCAGTTGACTAGCAATGTTTTTTTGTCTATCATTCGTTTATGAATTATTTTAGAGAAAAGCACTTCATATAACAATTATATACATTTTAATTGTACGCATCTTGTATATGAAGTATATTTCTCTAAAATAATCTATAAACGATTAATCAGTTGTTCGTACTATTGATTTTATATATGTACTTCTATCGTACAATATTTCTAATTACCTAAACAGCAGTAGGTACCGTAGAGAGTGTCAGTATTCAGCATCCTAAAGGGGGTATCATACGTAAGCACAGACGCGCAACTTGTCACAGATTTTCCACAACTTTGTTTATTTCATGCAACTTTTTGCGTATGATAAAGCGACTAGTTTCATGCAACTAGTTTACGAACATGTTTGAAAACTTCGTAGACAAGTTGCAGATATGTGCATACAAACGATGTACGCATGCGCCATAGAACTTAAAAGTCCCTAAACACCCGTGTTTATGTTTTGATGTAAAGTTTAAAAATGTGTGCCACAGACAATCATTAGGAGACATATTTGGAAACGTTGATAAATGTAATTAGAGATGTTTCAGAGTTATGGGATATGAGATGTGTAGAAAAACGTTACCAACATTAAATATGTAAATAACCTAAAATATATAGAACTCTGCGCACGTGTGATAACAAGAGTTGAGTATTTTGAAAAGTTGCGTCAAAGCAGTTGCAGATATCTGCATACGTGTGATACCCTCTTAAGGAGACTAGTTTCATGCAACTAGTTTACAAACATGTTTGAAAACTTCGTAGACAAGTTGCAGATATGTGCGTACAAACGATGTACGCATGCGCTATGCGCTATAAAACTTAAAAGTCCCTAAACACACGTGTTTATGTTTTGATGTGAAGTTTAAAAATGTGTGCCACAGACAATCATTTGGATACATATTTGGAAACGTTGATAAATGTAATTAGAGATGATTCAGAGTTATGGGATATGAGACGTGTAGAAAACATTACCAGCATTAAATATGTAAATAACCTAAAATATGTGTAACTCTACGCACGTGTGATAACAAGAGTTGAGTATTATGAAAAGTTGCGTCAAATATATATATATATATATATATATATATATATATATATATATATATATATATATATATATATATATATATATATATATATATATTATTTGATAATTCAAGTACCGTGTTGTATCTTAACCTTCACCTGCTGTTAAAGTGAATAGCCAATATATGTACTAAGGGGTGATGCTTGAAATTTGAGACTAGTTTTGAATGGCCATAAAAAGTATATACGTTGTTAAATACAAACCATTTTAACTAAATTTTTGAACCTATACTTGTGGTTCATTATGAGAAATAAACACAATTATTAAATAATTCCAGTTCGCCGAACGAGGTCCAATTTTTGTTTGGTACGCCTTCCACCTACTTTTGTACAACGCTAAGATCAACTTTTATGATTAAAGTACTTCATGCGATTCTGAAGCTCGGTCTCAGTTTTTGCTTGTCAACCATTTATGTAAACCATTCTCGTATGTATTGAGCAAAATTCCCCATTCAGCATATTTCGGGCACACAAGGTGGATTATCGTTGTTCGTAGCAAAAATGACATTTTCAACGACATTTTTTGTTCAGTATTTTTTCATATTTGTTTAGTATTATTTGTTCAGTAAAACAAACAAACTATAATCTAACCGAACTGGCAAAATTCACGTCTATAAAACGACAAAAACTCAAAAACGACGGTATTTTCCGACACTCGTCGAAGTTAATTCCCTGTGAGTGGTTTCAAGAATTGATAATAATTCAAAAACGATACCTGGCGTCACGAAAAAAACATGAGAAATTAGTTTTTAAATAACATCACAGTATTTGAATATATTTTTTTAATATGCCACCTTTCTGTGCTGTTGTTGCGGTTGCTCAAACAGAAAAAAAATATATATTTGTATCTGTTCCCCACCAAGGTTGAGAGTCATTTATAATCCTCGTGTTAATGTACAAGGATCCACATTATTTATCCATTTAAATTTATCATCTGATTATCATACTTTGGCTTCCAAAGACAAATTATTGGCGTATGATATAAGCTTATCTGTAATAAAAATACCAATATACCAACAAAAATACATATTATGATATGAAATATGAACCCGAAGCTAAATATCGGTATAAATATTTCAATTTTTTTTTTTTTGTATATTAAAAAAATCTAATAGTTCAATTTATATTCATGTATTTCATTTAACAATACACACAAAAATACTTATACAAACTCAGTTGCAACCTGATGCTACAATTTCAACCTAATATTTTTCAAAATATATTTACAAATACGACTGATTTGTTTTACTATACTCTATTTTTAAACTAGGAGGAGTAGGTACGAAAGTCTGATTTACACTATAGAAAGTTACCAGAAAAAGTTACTAGATTTTTTTTCGCGCGAAATACAAAAATTCCGTACACATCAATACTGTATACTTCGCATGGAACTTATTTTAAAATAAAACTGACATTATAGGCTCTTATTTTTCACGCCGTATATTTGATTATGTGAATAAAGATAATATGTAGGTAATCTAAATAAACACTCTTACTTGATTTATATCTATATTTTGCACAAAACCTATATATAATTTATTATTTAAAAATTTATACCATAGAATACAATACCAAAGGAACAAAATACAAAAAATATTACATTTAATTCGTTTAAAATTGAACATAAATTGAAACTGTGTATTATAATATCAATAAGGGGAAATTTTGTGCACAGACATTAACAATCTTCATCAGAAGACCTCTCCGATGAGCTGGAGTCACCATTGCCAACCGAAATAATGAATGGTTCTATTAAGTCGTCCATTATTCCGTCCACCTTACACATTTTTTCTTCTTCCTTGATGACGTGTTCTACACAATTTTTCCAGTCAGCACATGTAACATTTTGCACCGCCTGTTGATAAAGATGTTTCACATCATTTAGCTTAAAAGTGTTATTTTTGGAAGCCACTTCATTCTTTATTTTTGCCCATATCAACTCAATTGGATTGAGTTCACAGTGGTAGGGAGGCAATCTTAATACAATTTTGTTATTTTTCTTTGCCATTTCGTCAGTCACATATGAATTGTATTTTTCTTTATGTTGGTTGATAAGATGAAAAAGTTCTGATCGAACCATGTCGGGATCAAAGCTAATATTTCTTGATTCTAACCATTCCTGCATTGCTTGTTTTCTGGACGATGATGTTGGTATTTTGTGAAGTTTGCGGCTATGGTAGGAGGCATTGTCCATGACAATAACAGCATTTTCGGGTAATTTGTTAAGCAGTTTAGCAAACCATTCTTCAAATACAGTTGCATTCATTTCTTCATGATAATCGGAAGATTTTTTACCTTCAAAGAGTAGCAACGCATCATCCACGAATCCATGTTCAGATCCACAATGAAGAGTGATAAGTCGTCGTCCTTTCCCTGTAGGATTTTTTAACCCAGTAGATAAATCTTCAAGGAAAGCCTGTCTTTGATTTTCGACACCACTATCTACCCAAACTTTTTCTTTCGTATGACCTTCATTCAACCAAGTTTCATCTAGGTAATAAATAATACGATCTTCTTTTCTATATTGTTTTATATTTCTGAGATATCGTCGCCTCCATCGAATAATATGGTCACGTTCAATTAAAATACTTCTTCTGTTTCGTTTCAAATACCTAAAGAATAATACATATATATTATTTATGTACCAAATGTATTAAAAAAAAACTTACTTGAAATTAATCAGCTTCATTAATTTATACAATGAAGAACGTGAAAAAGGAGGCAAATCAGGGCGACGTTTTACTACTTCTAAAATCTTATCCAAAGTGGGCAATTCGTTCCTGTGGAAGAATTCATACACTATCCGCCGTACTGAGTTCTTTACATATTCGTTAAATGTTGCAACTAGTTGAGGCCTTCCTCCATAATGGTTAGAAGAAGTAACAAATCCTTTCTGTTTATATTCTTTAACTACCCGATATACGGTAGATTTTGCTACTCCTACAGAAAGAAATTCATCATTATTATGGCACTAAAATACATAATTTTATTTGATTTTCTTACCTAATGTATGAGAAATTTCGCCTACTATAGCTGTCATGTTCTTATCGGAGGATTTTCTCAAACTTTTGAACATATTTAATATGCTTTGCTTTTCGGCAACAGATAAATGCCCCAAATCAAGACGTTTTCTTTTCTTTATAGGTGAAAATTCCGTACTTGTACTAGGCTTTTCATCCATGATTCAAAATAAATAAATTCAAATATAAAGCAAAACTTGAAACACAAATATAAAAAAGTAAATAAAAAAAAACACGATTAAAGCAAAACTCGAATATAAAACACTAAATGAAAAAACACGAGTAAAAACAACAATCGAATATAAAAAACTAAATGAAAAATCACTAGTAAAAGAAAACTCGAATATTAGTAAAACGAAATGAAAAAAACACGAGTAAAAACAAAACTCGAATATAAAAAACAAATGAAAGAAACACAAATAATATCGATACAATCAATATTATTAGTTCTTAAAAGAACTGATTTATTTTAAAGTCACAGAAATGCGAAAAACCAAAACAGAAAAAGATAACCTCCAAACGAATGACAGCTAATACATCAAATGTAAAATATTTGTGCAGTGTAAACCTGACGAAGCACTAGCCAATCAGAAGCGTCTGTTTCGGCGCTTAAAATTTAAAGTACTCCTCTTAGTTTAAAAACAGGGTATAGTTACTTTTTAAAGTAGCATATATATATTTTAATACTGACATTTAAGATTAATAATTAAAATAAATTATTCCCTCATTAAATGTTATAAATGTGTGTCTTAAATATTTTTATAAAACGTAGATTACAATCAGGAATTAACTAAGAGTAAATACTTACTTCGTAACCAGAAGCAGAATCTTTTACGTGTATGTTCTTAATTTAAAGAATAGTCTGTCGCTAACAATAGTAGCAGCGGGCTGCAATACCTGATTATATTATATCGTAGCTTGTACTCCATTTGAAGGAAGAAAATAAAAAGACTACAATAGACACAAATGGAAAATAACGTGTTATAACTTCTTTTTTGATTTGTATATTTTCTCATATGCCTTTATAAGTTCCTTATAAATTAAAATAATTATCAAATCAACGAAATGTTTGTTTGCGTAAGTTAACGAAACTAGAACACTCATTGTATTTTCACATATTTTAAATAAATAATAAAATATTAATTTGTTTCCGTTAATTAGAATATTTTATGACATCATTGTTATAATTTTTAATTAAAATTTAAATGTCTTCTAATCAAAATATAATGCTTCCGTAAACGATTTCTAAATATACAATATGTATTGTTACAAGGTATAATAGAATTTATTTATAATAGAACATACTCGAGAACATAGTATTTCAGTATCTACTTTCATTTCTCTTCTGTTTGAACTAATTCTGCTACTACATTCCCAATTGCTAGTGTTACAAATATTACATATTCATTGTATTTAATTTTAGGTGTTATTATTGTTATTACATTAGTTTCACATCTAAATTCACAATATCAATATCCTTGCAAATTTGGAACATATGGCAAAATATTTTATTAAATAATATCGCCTAATTATTAAATAACTAAAAGCAGGTTGTTCGTTATTTGATTTATTCATTGTTTTAATAAAATATAACAACGCTGAAATTTATATAAAATACATATGTATGGAAATAAATGATAATTTAATAATACAAAATTATAGCATTCCTTTGTTAAAATGTTTTCTTTTTTTACTAATACACCCACACTTCACTCTTCCTCAAAATAACTCCAAATCATTGTACCACAACGATTATAGAAGATTGTAGAGTAATAAATCGGCGACAGTAAGAAACACTACAAAAATAAAAAATAAACAAAAACACAGAATGGTAAACCAATTGAGGAGTTTTTGAAAAAACAATCCAAATACAGTAGATACCCTTTAATTTGAAATGCTAAATGTAAGGGGGTGATCGGAGTAACGATTTCTTCGGAATACTGAATTTGTATGGATGTGTTAGTAACATCAATTTAGAAAGTGTTGAAATATTTATTATAGTACTTCAGAGAACAAATAACGCAGAAATTAAGGGAGAAACAAAAAACCTAATTATTATCCTATCTTTTTAGTTTTAATTTTTATTCTTGTACATGTATTTTACATTACTTCTCCATATTGCCATGTAATATTCGGGGCTATTCTGTAACTCAATAATAATCATTTGTCGAACATTAACGAGGTAACGATCAATTGCAATTCAAAGTAGCATTTAAGTCATTTGATCATTAAAATTTGTTAATGATTCTCTATAACACACTAAAATTTATCGATCGGGTATGCTTTCGTTTGCTTAATAATGATCGATAACAAATGTCAAAGTCAGACAAAAATAGCGGTTAATTTATGTAAGCATAATATTTCTTATAATTATATAAAAGGGTACTTTTTAAAATATTGCAGTATAATCCGTTTGTTATTCCATGCTTCTGTATATTCCAATCTAATACTGGAATGACACGTACAAAAGTGATTATTCATGGGAAGCAGACTAATATTTCAAGTATAAGATTAACTGTTGTGACACTCTTCAACAAACTTTCAAAAAAATTCCAGGAAAAAATATTTGAGAAACCCTCTTAGTGCAATGACTAAAGTCACGTAGGCACTTAGGCAGCTAGGCTCACAAATTACTCAAAATTTTGTATGGGTAATCACATCTTGACTGTAGAATGAATATAAAATGTACAATTTTGTTTACAAAGATTGCTTTGGCGCCGAAAAATTTACACAAAAGTCGTAAATGGCATTTTCTATTATTGTATGTGATTTTTCGAAAATACCGTAGTTTTACCTGTCAGTTATGACATGACCGTTGTAAAAGTAAAATATTTTCATTCTAAGAACATTTCTAAAAGTGCTTGTTTTTCCACGAATTGAATTGAAATTATTGGAGAGCTAAAGTGTTGGTGTTATCAGAAAATATATTTCATTCATGTGAATAAAGACATTGTATTATTTATGTGATATGTACGAAAATGTAAGGGATAAGCAAAAATATATAAAATATAAACGATTATGTTACTGTAAATGTACATAGTACATTGCCCGTCAAATGTAGACATTTGCTTAAAATTGTTTTCGCTTGCAGTTCAACTAAATATAACAACAATAAGCTCAGCTAACGCATAAAACTCACCCCGAGTTTTCCAAAAGTGACTTTTGTGTGTTTGGTGAGGTTACTTTTGTGGCGTTTGATGGAATTACATGAAAAAATTAATTTGGGCAAATTTCAACATTTATCGACAATGTGCACATTATCCCAATTACTGTAACAGATATACCATTAAACGTATTTGATTAAAATAAAATTAATTGAAAATGTTAAAATTAATTATATATTTAAATTTGCGTTTAATGTGTAATTTGATGATTTTCTATACTATTGTCACAATAAATATAAACATAAACAAAATAGAAAAGTATGCACGTCGGTGAAAACAAATTATTTCTTTTAATGTTGAATATCTCACGGTCAGTTAATTGAAATATTAATAAAATAAGGATAAAGCGTAAATATTTCAATAATAAGCCATTAGTTTAGAAGTTTTTAGATACTCTTTGATACCAAATTAAATAATCTTTCTAATCATATCAAAAACTTCCACAATAGTCTTACGGCACAGATGATATTTGAAAAAAACTATTTTCCCTTATTAAACGCTTCTGTTACGATTTTCAGTGTTCACTATGTATACAAATACAGGCTGTCCCAAATTAATTGGGCAATGTTTGTGCAGTTTTGAATGCTCATTCGGATTCTGTTTTGCGAGAAACTTTCTGTATGGAATTTGTACAAAATACATAAAACTGACGGAAGATAATGTGCTGGTCACATCAGATTTTTTTCATTAATTTTACGATTAATAATTTTATATTCAGATTATTATACAGTTCAGTAATTATATGATATAATGTTTGTGAAAGGTACATACTTCAAAGTAATGTCGATAGTAGATAGTGTATTCGTTTATTCCGCATTCTGAAGCCGAGGCAGATATAATTTATTTCATAAAAATTGTACTCTGTTCATATCTTGTTAATGATTCTATTATAATTACAATGAAATCGCTAAAATTTCTGTTCTGTATGGTTACTAACAATTATTCGCAGAAATTCTGCAAATAATCCTTTCTACTTTTAACACCACACCGGGAAAATGCATTGGTAAGAAAATTCTTTTCCAAATTATTCTTCTTAGAAAATAATACTCATTAATACTTTTGATCGATGGTTTTAATCAAATTTAGGATAATCCTTAAACAAATATCGCTTTATATGAATAGTTTTCATTACTATAGAAAAAGGTATATGCACTTTTCAGTATATTGTAACGTTCAACTGGTTGCGACTTGCTCACGCCGAGCAAGGGTTTCGAGTAAATTCACATCACCACATATTTATTTTCTATTTTTATAGTTGCATTTATTTATTACGTTTACTTGCAATGTTACAATTAAAATGTAGAGTAAAATTTTTGAAAGATGTCCGACCAAGGTCATCTACGAATTGTATGAATTCAGATTTTTGCTCCGCCCATTTTGGCAAATTCAGTAGTGTCGTTTGCTTAGTTTTTGTGAGGGTACATAAGATACTACTGTTATTTTATTATTATAAAATTATATGTTACAATAACAGCATTCAAAGATACAGACACAATGTCAGTGTCAGTGACACTGACAGAAAATAACGTTATTCGTACGGCTATGAATCAAGATAATGTATCTGAATTAATATATAAACTTACGTTACAGCGAAAGTATTACCAACATCGAGCATCGTTTTAAAATGAAATGTCCTAACTTAGTCGAAACAATATGAATTTTTGAAAGACAATCGTGTTATATCCATCCTTATCGCATACGCTTAAAGCCTTTGTAAAGGAGGAGGATAAATGTATGCCAATTTGTTAATTCGTTCATGATACAGATGACCTTGATCGGACATCTTTCAAAATTTTTACTGTAGGTAGTTTCTTTGCTTTTATTTATATACAATTTTCCTTATACTTATTAAACTTTCGTTGGTGCGTTCACTGCAAGGATTAGGTATCTTTTGCAAGAACCATTTATTGCCGTTTTCAGGCAACAGTATAGTGAAGGTAGATAAAAAATTCTGTAATACGTTTCGTTATTTTCTCTTTATTTATTTTATACTTTATTTCTTCAATAAAATTTGCATATCATCGAATTCGTAATTTTATCTAGATTGCAAATATATATATACACTCCGTTCTACTAAATATAACGAAGGAAATGCATTTTTTTGCACCATACTCCTGGATAGTGTAGGTATTTATCTTGGCAGCCAAAACTGTTGGTAGCCGATTTTAAATTTAACTTGTACTTTTAATTTGTAGTTACTTCTATTAATTCCTCTTGTAATTTTGCATCGCAACCGACTAGTTATCTGGACATATTATTATACGTAATAGTAACAGTTGGTACAAGCGTTTCTCATTTTATTAAAATGAAAAAAATAGTGTCTTTAACCTTGCACAATCTTTACGTTACAATATTTGAAAATTTCAAATCACCTTTTTTAAGGTTGCGGTGCAAGTGACATAAGGTTGCCAGCTGACCTTTTTCGAAAAGGACAGTCCTTTTACACATATTTTATCCTTGTCCTCTTTTAAACGTACAAAGGACGCGATTTTTCCTACTTGGATCACTCCGCTTCACGACGTGTTCCAAACTTCGTTCTCACAAAATAAAATGTAACTTTTAACACTTATATCATAAGTAACTATTCCATACTCTTTTTTATATACCTACTAATTGAGGTCATGAAAAAAACCATCTCGTATTTTTTGAAGGAACACAATTGAATTTGAAAATTAAAAATGCATATTCCTCGTTTTGAAAAAAAGTGGCATATGGTATTTTTGTATTCTTCATACATATATACATAAAGTATTTCATAAGAAATTTCCAAAAAAGCCCTTTTTTTGTAATTTTGTGAAGTTGGCCACCCTAAGGTGGCAACATGAATTTACATTCCTAATTTCCATTGATTTTTGATTAAGAAAATCTGTGAAAAGAAAATAATAAACAATTTCGGTACTTTTTGCAATAATTTTCAATGCAAATTTAAAGATTTTACCTGTCGAATAATTTACGGGCGTAAAAATTTCCAATGTAAATTTCTCCAGGGAACACTAGAAATAATGAGTTAAGTTAAACAAATTTAATTGTCTATAAATAGAATGAGCGAATATTAGTTGCTATACCAATTAGGTTATATCGCATTGAAAATTTATCCATAATACTTATTAGAAATTTAAATTATGTTAATGGAAATGGTCACGTCATATTTTAGGAAATGGTCACGTCATATTTTATTAAATGTTGTTACGTTCTAATTTGGTCCTTTGTTCCAATTTCCTTAATTTTATACCTGCCGTTCCTTCGTTTCCATTCATGACCTGAAAAACAATATTTTATGCCGTAATGATATTATTTATACTTCATAGTTCTATTAAATTCACTTACTTAATGTTTCTTTAAATTTGGTAGCTTCATTTGTCAAAATTAAATAGTCTATTTCGCAGTTTATTATTCTAGTTTCAGTTTTAGGTTAATTTTTGGTGACATTTCTTAATTAGATTTATCTTTGCGGTGATCGTATAAGCTGAGCGCTACGTTCACAACGTAGTGTAGCGGCGGTAAATTTTGAATTTGACTGGTAAATAAATAGACTTAAATTGGTTGGATTTATTTTTGTATTAATTTAGTTTATTTATTTAAAACATTAACATACAACTATTATCCCATCCTACTATCCTTAAATTACCCCTATCCTATACTAAAAATTATGAGCGTAACACGTTTTATTTAAGTAGATTTGTTGTGCGCAAGGCTATGGTTACCCTCTTTCTCTCTTTCCGGAATTTAAATTATTTTTCCCTGCCTTAAGTAAGATCCGGGGACTCATCGTAAGTAACTTCAAGCGGGCGAACGTGTGGAAGAAAATTTGAGTTGCGGGTCAGAATGACTTAAAGTAATTCCGGTCGAGTGTAAAATATTCGTAGGGAATATTACCCTTATTTGGGGATCAATCGCCGGATTACGTATTTCGTTAGGAGGTTTTTGGTGATTTGTGAATCAACCTCCCGCGGAGTTCCCACGTGGGGATCAATTTAAGTGTTAGTGGTTCGCGACCTTTTTTTTCTTTTGCTCGTAACATCTTCCAACATCTCGCCACGGGCTGAAGGCATCGTCGGGGGACAGTTAGCTCACGGGTGGACATCTCCAGCTGGTGTGACGCTGCCTGGCATCGTCCGCATTCCGCTGACTGACTGCAGTCATCCCCACCACCATTCCTGGCTACCTACCGCCACTAGAGATAAGTCGTACAGACATCTTTTATATTTTTTTAACAACTTTCATTTGAGGCACTGAAGACGTTGGAGAACTTGTTAACTTTAATTTTTGTTCATTTTTATTGTGCATTTAACTTTTGGAGTGCCTGAAAATTGGTTTAACCTTAGCTTCGTTCACTTTTATTTTGCACTCACTTTTGGAGTGCAATATTATTTTTGGATTTTTCATTTATATTATTATTAGTGTTATATTTATTATTGGATTGCTTTAATCCAGTGTGCAACTTTGTGTTGTTTTTGGTTTTTTTTATATTGTGCCTGGCACAGAATTCGGCACTGTTGTACTTTGTACTACGATACGTCGCGGACTATTCGTCCTCGTATATTCAACTGGCTGTACTTGCCCTGCGTTGTCGGTTGGCCAACATTCGACGTATAATTGTACTGTCGGGTCGGATATATCCGCGTCGTCATCTTTGTTCATAGTTATTTATTTGTTTATTTTTATATTTACATTTTCATATTTTAAAGTTAAATTTACATTCATTAAAGTATTATTATTCTTAGCTCTGGAGTATTCTTTTTATTTTGTACAAGCCTTTCTTCCGTTTTCAGGCAATATTTCATATTAACGGTAGGTAACGATCTATTTATTCGTTTTCGTAATTTTGCCGTTAAAAATTACGTGGCGCCCATTCAACCCCTTTCGGGGGTTGTTCACCGAACTTAACCCGCTCCCACCTCCACTGTGTAAAGGCTAGCGGCCGCACACCGAAACAACTAGGGTGCGTTATGTAATAAATCGCATTGCGCGAAGCACGTTACAATGTGAAGAAAAAATTAACATAATACTACACTTAACTTCAATTTATTATTATTGAGAAGATTAATTACGTAGTTTATTAATATTGTTCACATCTTTTTTGAAGCTATAATTATGTTTTTCATTAAATCTGAAAAGATAACAAATGTAATTTGATATGTATGTTCGCAAGTTATAAGTAGGTAATTTGAAAATATGAGCTTCGTAAACTCGTATTTTAAATTATTTAACTTGCATCATCTACAATTTTTAAAACAGAATTGTGAATTAAATATACGAATATTATTAGAATTCCATGTTTGTTATTAAATGAGACTTTGTCGTTTGTTTATATAACTCATTAGCAATAATAGTATCAGAAAGTCAGTTATTAAAATGGTCTAGATATAATTTATGTTGAGTCAACAAATATAAAAATCTACTTCTTAAAGAAGAGCGGAGCATAAGAAGTGCCACTGTGCTACAAAAATGTAACACAACCAATCTGCCATATGTGTTTACAGCGTACGATAAAGTATCGAGAAAACGATTTCTACGAGAAGAAATTGTAAACGCATTTGGCTGGTAATGGCTCTCGGAAATCATGAATTGTTGAATGGTGTTGCTCGGTGACAAATATCTGCTGACATTTATGGCAATATTTATAGGCTAGTGCGAGTGCGGTTTTCTAAGAAATTATTTGTTCCGGTTTCAAGTGCTCTTAATTAATTATCACATAGTTATTCATTTCATCTTAGATTATTTGTAGGGGAAATTTTAGTATATAAATTCTCATAAAATTAAAATAGAAATCAGTATGCTAATTTTTATTGGCACTGCAACAAAGAAAGCAATTTATACAAATCACATCACAAGTGGTTAGAAAATTATTTTCAGTTTTTATAGTTTCATTTTAGGTGCTTTTCTTTTGCATATACAAATGGGGTAAAATAAGCCAAACTAAATGGGAGTTCTTTGCTACCTATTCGAGTACACATTCGTATTTTTAAAACTTTTACAGTCGACTGATACAAATCAAAATCAAAAATAAAGGGTTCAAGAAAAGAACCAGTATTGTCACTTTATTTTCAAAATTTAATTTTTTTGTCATTTAATTTTATACTCGGTTACCCATCTTTTAGGACTTTAAAAGTGCGTACCTATCTTTCATCAAAGTTTTAGTATACAGGGAGAAAGCATGGTTGTTGGTGAAAAATATTTTTTTGATGAATTCTCTTTGATTCGTAATCAGTACATCATGTAGTATCTGTCTTTTAATTTTGATCCTGAAGTGGTGAAATATCCGGTATAAAATAAAATAGTGGTAAATGAAAACTTCTTGTTCTACAAAAAATGTATATTGATATAATTATAACCAAATAATTTCAGTACATATTTCTTCATTGTGTTCCACGCTCCAGCTGAAACCATTGAGCTTTGCATGGAGCAGGACAAGATATTATCCTTCTGAGTCCTTCTAAATAGAACACCATAATCTCTTTAATATAAAAATACTTGCGGCCTCTAAACTGACTCAAATATTCTCCTTCTTCTCTGAACCTTAATACCCTTTATAGGGTGTCGGATATGGTTTGCTACATCTCGTTCTTGACCCATTGTTTCCATGCTGTCCGGTCCTTTGGTAGTTTTTCATTTCCGCCATGTTTTGTCCTCTACTTTTACCCATTTCTTCTATTCTTCCCTGCCAGGTTTTTCTTAATCTTTCCCTTGTCCTTTTTCCAGTATTTTTTGAATGTATAATTTTTCGATTACTCGTATCTTGCTTCATTATTTTAATATGCCCGAAGCAATTCAGTTCTCTAGTTTTAATAATATTTGTGCTTTATCTGCTTATTGTCTAATTCTTTTATGTGTTTCCCTGTACCATTTTCTTTTCCCCATTATTTTTCTCAGGTATTTCATTTCTATTGCTATTATTTTTTATTCATGTTTTTTTTCTGTATTATCCAGGACTCACTTGCATAAGTTATTATTGGGATTAATAATACAGCGTTATATATCTTTAACTTTATATCTTTTCTGATTTCTTTCTTACCTAGTATTGTTTTGTTAATTGTGTAGTACACTTCTTTATTTCTCTTCTATATTCTATTTGCTATATTTGTATCTATTTTTTCATCCTATATTATTATACTTCCTAGATATTCGTAAGTTGAGACTCTCTTCTTTGTTTGTCTATATACGAGGGTCATTCAATAAGTAAAGAGACAAATTCTATAATTTTAAAACTATTCAATGAATGTGTACAATCTTTTCAGGGGTGTTAGTTGGCAACCTTGGGATGATCAGCTGATCCATCATTTTATGTCAACATAACCTCAAAATTTTCAGTTCACCATGGCAAGTCCACTAGAAGATTGCACCTTAGAAGAGCAGCGCTCAGTCATTAGATTTTTAGTCGCAGAAGGTGTAAAACCAAGTGAAATTTTTTCTAGAATGTTAATACAGTACGGTAAAAGTTGTATGAACCGTGCGAATTTTTACAAGTGGGTTGATCGGTTTAAAAGTGGCCGAACAAGTGTAGGTGATGAACCCCGAACTCACAGGGTCCAGTCTATTGCGATTTCCTTGAAGATCAGCGAACTATCAATAGCCAATACTACTCTGAGATGCTAGAACACAAAGTTAGACTAGCTATCAGGAGCAAACGCCGTGGACTCTTGTCAAAAGGAGTCATTCTTCAGTACGATAACGCCCGCACTCATACAGCCCAGCTGACCCGTGATAAGCTTCAAGAATTGGGTTGGGAGGTCTTACCTCATCCTGCCTACAGTCCCGACCTCGCCCCATCTGATTTTTACCTGTTTGGACCACTCAAAGACGCCCTAGGTGGAAAAAGATTTGGTAACAATGAGAAAGTTAAGGAAGCGGTGCAAAAGTGGCTTCGGGGTAAATCGAAAGAATTCTTCGCCAAGGGAATTAGGAAGATGTAAGAAAGATGGGACAAGTGCATAACTGTGGGGGGTGATTATGTTGAAAAATAGCCTTAATTTTGAAAGATTGAAATAAACCGTTTTTGAGCTATAGCCATTTGTCTCTTTACTTATTGAATGACCCTCGTAAACTATTCTTGTATTATCGCTCTGAGATTTGTTATTTATTATCATGGTTTTAATTTTCCATGTTGATTTTCATGCCCATCGTCTTTATTTGTTCTGTCCAGATTTGTATATGTTATCTAATTTTTGTATGATCTGCTTTAATATTGTCATTTGCATATAACAAGTTGCCTATCTTCACATCATTCTATTGTAACCTGTAATTTACTGGTCTTTTCTCTGGTGTTTTTCATTATTCTTTCCATTAAAATTATGAATAATAATGGGCTGAGGCTATCCCCTTGTTTGACCCTTTTTTCTATTTCGAAACTCTTTAATTTTTCACCATTTCATTGTACTATACCTCTTACTTTGTCATAAATGTTTCTTATTAGAGGTGGGCGCGTGAGTAATTTTTTGTTCACGTTCACGCACGCTCACGAAATTAAAAATGTAATCACGACCAATCACGCATGACATTTTATGTTTGATTCACGGTCACTCACGCTCACGAATTTATTTTGGCATTCACACCCGGTGGGTCACGTTCGTGTCACGTATGTAATTGTTTCTACATTTAAACTATGTATACAATTATGAGTACTAGAAAACTATTTTCAAGAAATAAATCACATATTTCGACACTAATAATAATAATAATAATAATTATTATTATTATTATTATTATTTGTGATTCATCCTAAATGTTTACATCGTAGAAATGGGATTAATCGATCAAGGGGAAACGAAGAAAGAAATTGTGAAAAATCTCGCTGGGATTTGAACCCAGGGCCTTCCTACATCAAGTAGGACGCTTTAATCAACTGAGCTACGACCTCCCATCGAAGTCAATGAACATTTCACATTTATATATACGTACATGCTCATTGTTTGCGCTGAGTATTCATCTCTTCATTTAGAAGAGTGTACTCGTTACGATTTATAAAAAGATTTGTGAAATGGTCATTGACTTCGATGGGACGCGTAGCTCAGTTGGTTAGAGTGTCCTACTAGATACCATGAATTTTTCACAATTTCTTTCTTCGTTTATTTAACATCCCCTTGATCGATTAAGCCCGTTTCTACGATTTAAATATTAATAATAATAACAATAATAATAATAATAATATAACGTAAAATAGAGATATTAAAACTACTTTTTTTAAGATAAAAAATATAACATATCATGTTGCTCACTCTCGATTAAATTGCAATAACGCCCGATCACTCACGATAAATCTTTAGGCCCTCACTCTTACGCCCAATCACGAAGCAGAATTTAAAATATATTCACGATCACGCGGGTCACGTCGTGACCCATCCGACAAAATTCACAACCCGCGCCCACATTTACTTCTTATGACTCTTTATATTTTATTAGGCGTTTCTATCTGTTGTAAATATTTCCAGATAAAACTCCTGTTTACTGAGTCGAAAACGGCGCTTAAGTCTGTAAATATTAGGTGTAATTCTTGTATATTTTCCTCGATATTTTCTCTTTCTTTCAACTATGTTTCCCGTCATCATTCGTTTGTTTATCTATTCTATACTAGCTATATGCCGACTGTTCTTCCTCTGATTTGTTTTCAAATAGTTGTCTAATGTCCACTTGCACCAAAAAGACAAATTTAAAGCTAGGATTAAACAAATCAAAATTTTAATGGCAATATTTATAATTTATTTGACATTTTATTTCGATGTAATATTGTAAGTTTAAACCAAGTTTAATATTTAAGTTACGTTGATGTAACCGACTATTAGTAAATTTCCTACTATTGCAGTATGTAATATTTAAAGCTTGTGAATGATAGGAATATTGCTCGGTAATGAACCTACTTCACATTTTTTAAAAAGTATTTTAAATGAAAGTGTATGCAATATTTTTCGCAGAAATAACAAAAATAATAATATTTAGTTGTCATTTTCGTAAATAATTAAATAAAAATTACATAGAACACGGCATTCATAGCCAATAGGAAAACAGTTTGTCCATCACCTACGTTATATATATATATATATATAAAGAAAAATAGGAGAATGTTTGTCTAATGTTAAGCTGTATGTACTTTAATGTTACTTTTTTAAAATATCACACATATTTCAAATTTGAGACTATTTAAAGAACTATATTTAAAAAAATATATATACTTAGAAGGTATATAAAAATGCTTAGAACAGCCCTCATTTTTATGTATTAGCAGGATTATATTTCTTTCCCTTTGTCTTGGTATTGTTTTTGTCGTCCATGTTCATGCTGTTTTACATATATCCAGTAACCATTTCTTGCCTTTTTCCCCTAAAAACTTGAACATTTTAGGTTCTATTATGTCTTCTCCACTTGCTTTCCCAATTTTTATTTTCTCAAGTTCCGCTTCTAGTTCATTGTCACTAATATCCTCTTCCACTTCCTCGTTCCTGGTTTATTATGTACTATATCGTTATGATTTGTAATTTTCCTTGAATTTATTTGTAAAATAATTTAACCACTCTTATATTATTTCCTCCGTTGTCGTTTTATGTTTACCTTCTTTATCCATTAGATCATTCATTTGTTTAGATTTTTGTCTCTCAGCGATCTGATCGTACTCCAAAAATATCTGTTGTTCGCTCCGTATCTTTTATTTATTTAGTTTCTAAAATCCTCCCAGCTTTTCCTTTTTCTTTATTTTACTATTTGATTCAAAACTTATTACTGATTATTATGTTTACAAATATGCAATCATTTGAAAGCTAATGGGTTCAAAATGTAACCAATACCTATTGATACATTTAATTCGAAATTCGGGGATTACCCCAAAACTTCATTTATAAAGTGATATGACGTCATTTAGTTATATGATAATTCATATATTTTATAATAATTTATAGCTAATTATAAATATTTCCAATGACGACTTTTGACATTTATATTGACGTTATTTTATTGGCTCTAGCAAACAGAAGTTGATGTTTAATAGTTATTGTATCAAGGTACTGAAGTTCTACTTTTTAATACGAATGTGGGAACTTAGTTGCGGAGGACGTAGGGCGGAGGAAAATAAATCATGTGAATGATAAAAAGGAACTTCAGTACCGAGATGCGTATTAAATTTTATTTGACATCGAAAACGAAAATTTGTGAAAATGTAAGGAATATTTATTTTTATAGGTTATTTTAACATCTGTCAGTTGCTGTTAGTCAAATAAACGTACTTATGTTCCTCCGGATATTGAAGTTGAAAATTATTTGTGTTATCTCAAACTTCTTCATCGGAATTATTTAATTCGTTATTCCACATATTTTTTGTCATTATACGTACATTTTACTGTACATAGTACATCTACCTATCTTATACGTACAACAATTATCATAAGGTTGGCAACAATGAATTGGCATGAAATCGTCGCATAAGGGATTATTTTAGTGCCGATTTCTGAATTTTTAATGACGTTTTTTTGTGCACTTTAGTGATGATTTTTGTTTATATTATCATTATATGGTTAGGTTATGTTGCTTTCTCAATGTGTTGTTGCAGAGCTGATAAAAAATATTAAAATTACGTACAAGAGGTAATATACCATTACAACGGCCCTCTGGAGGATTTACATTTGATTAATTCCGACACTGAGTAATGGCTAATAAATTCCAATATGTATTAAGTTGTGATTTTCTTTGCGTTGTTATTTTCTGTTCATACGATATATATTATAAATCATAATCAATTGAGGTCTATGCGGCCTGGATAGAATTATTAACCGGCCAGATTGGTCCCCGGGACGCAGTTTGTGCATCACTGACCTGGACTGTATTTTTTTATTGTCCGTAACTTCGAATTCGAGTATAATAATTTACTATAATATATTTAGTATATGTTATTAGTTAGAAAAGTATCTTGTAAACTAACTTAAATGTAAACTTTTAAATTTAGAAGTCTAGACAAAATACTTTGTTATAAAATGTATCCAGGAGTTCAGGATAATGTGACCAACACTGATCTCTAAAACTATTAGATACGAAGTCGGGTAAACTAGGCAAAAGATGCGGCATTAAGAAACCATTTTAATAATTTTTAATTTAAAAATAATTTTCTAAAGCAAAATTATAAAATACCTAGTTCGCAATAGTAATTTGGATTGTTTTTACCTTCCGTCACCTCTAGGTAAGGAAGGTATTGTCTTTGGTCAATAAATTCGGTGGTGAGTTTTCATTGAATAAGCACGTTTTAGGGTCTTTACAATACGATTTTACTATTTTTACGATGATGTCTGTATGTGTGTATGTGTGTTCGTGTGTGTGTGTGTGTGTGTGTGTGTGTGTGTGTGTGTGTGTGTGTGTGTGTGTGTGTGTATGTGACCGCGGTTTCGGCCACGATATCTCCAATATTAGAATTTCAAAAATTACAATCCTTGCGTATTCCTATTCCTTGCAACCATATGCAGACTTGATTAGATTTTGGTTATAATTGGTCAATCGGAAGTGTCCTCATTTGAAAATTTTAACAGTTTTTCTTGAAAATCTCAGTTAAATTTTATTATAACTTAAAGAATATATTATTCTCTATACGATTTGATTGCATTTTATATATCATATTCAACAGATATAGAGTTAAAAACTTAAAGATAATAAATTTCGTAAATCAGCCAGCTATGCTAACTTAACCATGGAAACTGCTAATATATTCAGGTAATTCAAAGTGACAAATGTCAGTAATAGTAAAAAGTAAATGAATGAAAGAATAAGGGAAATAACTCTAGTGTTGGGCGTTTCTAGAAAGATATAAGAGAGACGAATGTCATGAGGAGAGATGAGTATATTGGAAGATGAATAGCTTATAATAGAAGGTGGAAGAAACATAGGAAGACTAAATATAAGATTAAAAGAGAGAAAAGGAACTGAATGAGGACGACACACAAAACAAAAATTAGTGGAAGAAGAAAATAAAAATAACGACCCTTTAACGAATGAGAAAAACTAAAGAAGAAGAAGATGTTAGTGTCAAGTGCAATTCGCATGGTTTGTTTATGAAATAATTTAACTGGAAATATAGGATCTTTTGCAAAAAAAATATGTGTAGGGCGCGTGCAGTGACGTGACTTTAATGAATAAGCACGTTTTAGGGTCCCTAGAATACGAATTTACTATCTTTACGATATCTGTATGTGTGTGTGTGTGTGTGTGAGAGAGAGAGAGAGAGAGCGTGTATGTATGTATGTGTGTGTGTGTTTCGATCGCGATAACACCACTACCATGATTAAGAAAAACTAAAATAAATTCGTGTTCCTCATTTTTACATCTAAATAAAGACTTGGTTAGATTTTGGTTGCAATTGAACAACCGGAAGTACCTTAATTTGAATCTTTTAACTGTTTTTCGTAGAAAATCACTATTAAGTGTCATTTTTTTGACATTTAATGTTATTATAAATATTAAAGAATATTTTATTTTCTTTTCGATTTGATTGCATTATTTTCTACATAGTCAATGTATTTAGAGACAAGAATTGACAAACAAATTATTTTTCATAATCTTTGCTGCGTCACCATGGAAAGAGTTTCTATAATTCAATATTACTAATGGACAGACGCCAGTATCAGTACAATTTACACAATATGTAGGTGAAATAATTTTAATGAAAATATAAGAAACTTTATGTGTGTAATTTATATAAAATACGTAGAAATGGTAGGCATTGTACTAGCCACAACAGATTTTTATCAAACAGTATTTCCTTTGAAGCTAAATTTAAAAAAATAGGCTTCTATCTATGATGTAAGCTTTGATTAACATTATCAAAATGGAAAATAATAAAATATTCATGAAGCAGACTTATACATTTGTTACATTAGAAATATTTCTTCTCTCTTGAACAATTGTTGCACATGTAGAATTTCTTTAAAAAAATAGGTACGTTAAAATAATGCTTTTCAAGCATTCTTAGAAATTAAATTTGCATCCACATAAAAACTGTTGTAAACACCTAATTTAATTTTATATAACTTGAATTTTTATAAACTATACATGCACGAATGTATTTAAATAAAAATTTCGCTTTCATATATTTTAGGTTACACAAACCAAATTTATACATCGAATATCCTACATTAACCAAAGACGGACTTTCTCCGAACATGACAAAAACGAATCGTGACAGAAGAATTCAAGGTCATTGGTAGCGTGTGCCTCCGGCGGCAGCGGAATATTTCTCCAAACGAGCGCGACATGCAAAGTGCTTAGCGAAGAACTTTCTCCCGACTTCGCAAACAAATCGCGCCGTAGAAAATACTCTCTTGAGCATTACTTTCGTTAGCGGTCATTATCACATTCCTCATATGCCTACATAATTGCTATTTTTGGGCATGTGCAATATTAATTGCTGGAACATCAATATAATATTTATCTTATTTTATAAAGAGATTTCTCAATTTCGAAAAATTACTGCATGTAAAATCTATAATGTAACCACTTTCTGTAAATTATTTTAAAATAGGTAATATTCTTTAATTAAATTTTTTTCGTAAGTACTTTTTTTCAAAATTTTAATTCATAGTAGCGTTATTTATACATTATACAGCAAAAGTCTAGGCACAGTCATATATCTGAATAATTTTTAACATATCTACTATATATAAAAAGAAAAAAGTAAGCAAATACATATATATTAACTTAATTAGAATGTTAAAGTGTATATAGAATAAAAATAATATAATATAAATAATATTTACAAATTTATTATTTTTTAAAAACTTTAACAAGATATTTGAAGGTTGCAAAAGTCTAGGCACATTCAAAATTTTAACAGAAAATAATTAAATTAGTATTTAGTTGGGTATCCTTTTGAGTTAATTACTGCCTGCAGTCTTCTTGGCATGGATTCCACTAATTTTTTAGTTAATTTTGCTTCAATAGTGCACCATTCTTTAATTAATACGTCTTTAAGTTTATTTTTGTTAGTAATATCATGGGCTCTAATTTTTCTTTTCAATACTTCCCATAAATGTTCAATAGGGTTAAGATCCGGACTTTGTGGAGGTGTTACAAGCATATGTGGTGTATTAAATAATATCCATTGGCGTACAATATAAGCGGTGTGCTTCGGATCGTTGTCTTGCTGAAAATAGTACGACCCATCTACTCCAAGTTTTCTCGCACTGGGATCTAAATGCTTCTTTAATATATTTAAATAAACATTTTTGTCCATCTTTCCTTCTATAATTTCTAAATTCCCTACTCCTGAAGCTGCCATACGTCCCCACACCATTATACAGCCTCCTCCATGCTTAATAGTTTTAATTGTATTTGTTGGTTTTAATGATTCCCCTGATTTTCTCCATACTTTTTTTATACCATCTGAACCAAATAAATTGAATTTGCTTTCATCAATAAATATAACTTTTTTCCAGAATTCATAATCACGGTTTACGTTCGATTTAGTAAATTCTAATCTCTTACGTCTATTCGTTTCATTAACGTACGGTTTTCTCCTTGGAGTACAGGACTTGAACTCATGTCTTTTAATGGCCCTTCTTACTGTATCTGGATGAACATCTTTATTATATTGTTTTCGTATTTCTTCTGTTATTTTCGGTGCACTTATAAATGGATTTTTTTTAACAATTCGCATAATATCTCACTCTTCCCGGTCAGTTAGTTTTCGCGGACGTCCAGTTCTGCGGCTATTGTCAATTCTGTGTTCGTTTTTGAATCTACAAACTACATTTCTTATACTATATCTGCTTCTTCCTACAGTATTTCCTATTTCTGCGTATGATTTTCCTTCTTTATGCAACTTTATTATTAATTCTCTTACAGATATTGATATTTCTTTGCGACTCATTTTCATATACTACTTCGTGCTCTCTAATTGACAATATGATATGAACTACTATATTTAGAAGATTTGTTCTTATAAATCAAACACTTCAGACAAGAATATATCTGATATTTACTTGTTAGAAACTATACATTTATACAGTGTGCTTAAACTTTTGCGACATTAGAATATCTGGCTGAGATTAAAAAATATAATTAAGTTTTGTATATTATTTACATTATATTAGTTTATTACTTCAACTAGATGTGAAACATTCCGAATAAGTTCCTGTGTGGTAGTTTAATTTTTTTTTTCTTTTATACTTAGTTTACGTTGAAAATTATTTTAAATATATAACTGTGCCTAGAGTTTTGCTGGATACTGTATGTAGATCTGTGGTACAAACGCGGTATGATAACTAGGAATGCAAGCATCAGAATGAGGAAATTCTTGACTTATTAAGTCTGTTTAATACCTATGCATTTATTTCTAAGACCAAAATTTGTCTTTCGCGCAATCGACTCTTAATTTTGAAAGACCTCTAGAAAAAAAAATCAGTAATATTCTCATTAGTAACACAATTAATTTGATGTTTTATAATTTCACTTCATTAATTTTATTAAAATGGTTAAAATAATTATATTTTAAATAATGATATACAATCTACGAAAGACAAAAGAGCTGAGTTTACTTGTAAGAAGTGAGTTATGATTAAATTTCTTCGTCTACTTGTTCAGTTTAGAAGTAAAAAATACTCTTAATTTTTACCTCTTGCTAAGACAGGTATTGGATTAATGCTAAAAATCGCATATCCAGATTTTAATGATTAAGCACGTTTTAAGGTCCCTACAATTCGATTTTAATATTTTCACGATAGTGTATGTGTGTGTGTGCGTGCGTGCGTGTGCGTAACTGCAGAAATAAAATTTGAAAATTCCCGAAATTACAATTTAATAGTATTAGCCATGGATTTAGAAACAAGAGACGAACAAAAGCGTAACGTTATATTACGCCAGTGTCATAATTATGATTGTCAAAATAAATATTTTACGTAGTAAATATTAATTTTCTATATAGAAATTTAATAATAATAATAAAGCAAAAGGTTTAATTAGATTTAATGTTTAAGATTAATAAAATAAAATAAAGTAACACTAACAATTAATTATTGTAACAAATTAAATTCAATCTAAACAAGAACAAATTATAATAGATGTTCAAACAATCCTCTGTTTTGTGCTAAACAATAACCCAATCTATTGTAGAAACTTTGCCGAACATTAGGTACTTAATTGTCTATTATTTATTTTTTGGCATTCTTGTGTTATAGCATTTTTAAGGTCTACATTGTAATGTCTTTTTTTATAAATATTAGTTTTTAAATGACCCCACAAAATCGCACGGAGTTAAATCAGGCGACCGTGCTGGCCAGTTAATTAGTCCACTTCGTCCTATCCAGCTTTCAGAAAATGTTTGGTTCAGATAATCTACAATTGCACTTGTGTTATGTGCAGCGCAGTCATCATGCTGGAAACACATATTTTCTTTGTTTCGGCAATTTCTGGCTCAACAACATTCATTAATAAATTCAAATATGACTCCGAATTTAAATTTATTCTTTTAATTAAATATTTACAGTTTGTCGATATTGTGTCGGAGACTCTATAATATTGTGTGGATTATTTTAGGACCAATATCGGTAATTATGACCATTAGGTTCGCCATTTATGGTAAATGTGGATTCATCTGTGAATAAAATATTGCTTCTCTATCATAATTTGACTTCTCCGTCATTATTTCACAGAATGATGCACGTAGTTCAAAATCTCGTTCCAAAATGTTGATGATTTTGAAATTTGAAAGGAATGTATTTATGGTTTTTAAGAATTCTATGAACTGTCGTAAAATGAATATTCATTTTCCTGGAAATTTCTCTCACACTCATTGTTTACTCCAGTTCTATTAAAGCAAGAACATTTTCTTCATTTTCATTGTAGTTTTCGTTATTTTCTTCCTCTTTTTTGAAATTAAGTGGTACACTTCTCAAACTTGGCAATAAATCGTTAAATAGTAGACAACCTCGGAATATCATGATTTTGCCAAATAGCACTAATATAATCTCGAATTTGCCGTAAACTATGGCCAGAATAATACCATTTAATTATTTGTAACTTTGCTTCATTTGAATAATTACACATTTTTGAACAAAATTAACTCTAATATCGATTTATTATCACAATTTGTCAAAATAAATACTAATAATTTGACATATAAAACGTTACGCTTTTTTTCGACTCTTGTTTCTAATTCCATGGTTAATACTATTAAATTGTAATTCCGTAAATTTTCAAATTTTATTTCTGCAGTTATGAAGTAGCCAAAATGATTTTTTTTACTAATTCGGATGTAGAATTTTTTGCTTTACAACATCAATTTACATATATATATATATATATATATATATATATATATATATATATATATATATATATATATATATATATATATATATATATATATATACAGGGTGTAAACGGAACTAGGGAACGCGATTTTTCTCGGAAGTTATTAGAGATATAAAAAAATCTTTCAAATAAATTTTTTAGTGTTTCTAGCAAGCTAATTAAATTAATGTAAATCAGAAAAAAAAATTCGGAGATATACGTATTTTTGACTTTCTTTTAAATGGTACACCCTATACTTTTTTATACTATTTAGTAGGAAATAATTTTTGCTTTAAAAAAGTTTCTTAAGTTATACCTTCTAAACTTAATAGAATTCGAGATATTGAAGAAAATGTTAAAATACATGTTTCGCGTGGATTTATGTCGGTAGTTTGCCAATAATGCGTATTATGCCTATTAAATACACCATTATTGGAAAAGTGGCTTTCATCTATCATGTATTTAGAAAATGTGGATTTGTGATTCCTGAATGAAATAATTGCAAAAGTGAAGTCTTCTTGCAAAATCGCCAGGATGGAGATTATGGATTTTATGTATTTTGTAAGCTTTGAATTTATGCTTTTTTAATATCCTGTGTACTTGTGTATGTGATACGTTTAATTCTAGTGCAGCTTCTCTAACTGAATTTCTCGGATGCACATTAAAATATGCTAATACATCAGCTTCTAAATTTTCATTTATTTGACGAACTTCGCGATTTGCCATAGTCAGGGAACTAGTTCTACGTAGCTTTCTTTCTAATTTGAAAAAGTATGTTTGATTTGGATGAAAGCGATCAGGATATTGTTGTCGGTATAATCACAGGGCTTCTCTTGAATTATTGTTTAATAAATGGAAACATTTCAACATATCTACCTTCTCGTTAATTGAGTATTCTTCCATTTTTACAACAAATAATAATCTAAGTTATCAATTCAATAATTTTTTCACAGGGTTATAACAATAAACTAATACAAATGTCAAATTTTGTTTCCATAGCCAGCTTTAATTTCCAGTAAAATTATTTTAAATTTTCTTCAATATCTCGAATACTATTAAGTTTAGAAGGTATAGCTTATGAAACTTTTTTAAAGCAAAAATTATTTCGTACTAAATAGTATAAAAATATACAGGGCGTACCATTTAAAAAAAGTCAAAAATACGTATATCTCCGAAAATTAAAATTCTGATTTACATTAATTTATGTAGCTTACTAGAAACACTAATAATTTTATTTGAAAGTTTTTTTTGCATCTCTTATAACTTCCGAGAAAAATCGCGTTCCCTAGTTCCGTTTACACCCTGTATAATGTCATCTACGTACTAGTAGTAATTAAAAATTAAATTTATATTTCCTTATAAATTTTTATCTTAATCAAAAAATAAACGTTAATATAAAAATAATATTAGGTTTGAAACATAATTAGATGGGTACTTTGTTACTTTTATAAATTTGATCAAATTGTGTATGAGTTTGACATTAACAAATTGACGCCAGGTTTTAAACATTAAAAATTACTTATTTATAATTGTCTTTTTCTCACAGTCATTTATCTCTATCGCCAGATCATAATAGGATTACTATTTACTAGCAACTTTTTTCTTTTTTTCTTGTTGTTTTATGTTTATCAAATAAACACATCACTTTATATTCTGTCGTGTTGTTAGATAGCTTTAATCTTAAAAGTTTTCCCGTTCGAACATACAACCAGTTGCTTAAAGAAAGTATAATTTTCACGTTTCTGTGTTTTAATTATAATCTGTTCTGATTTTATCTTTGAAACGGAAATCGAAGAAGTTTCTTCTTCTGACAGATGAATTCCCGTGTTAGTTTTTTAAATGAATATTTGGTTATCGACTATCACTTTTATTCTACTGGACAGATGGTGACCAGAAAATTCGGTCATTTATATAGAAAGTTTGCTTGTATAGGTAATGAAAGTTATTTATCTTGAATAAAATATGGGATCAATATCAAGATATAAATAAAAATTATAATATATAAAATATTAAATGATTTTAAGTTGTGAATTAGAATTGCAAATTCCTGGTACACCGAATTACAAAATCGAGTTCGGTAAAATGTGCAAACAATTAAATATCATGCAAGATATGACGGTATTTAATTTTAAATATTTTAGATATCATTAAAATTAGTGGGATACTTACAGCAAACCTATATGTTCTGTAAACTTCTGAGTCACCCACTTTTCACAATACCACGGCGGGATCGCCAATTTGTGTGTGTACGCGCGTATGTGCGTATGGGCGTGCGAGCGTACGTGTGTGTGTGAGAGAGAATGGTACAATCGTATATGGCCGTAGTCGCCACATGTTATAATTACTTACTATAAAATTAAGCTTTTAACTAATTTTTATATCATTTGAAAAGCTAAATTATACTCCCTATGTTAAAATAAGACTTAACTCCACTGGTTACCATGACAACTTGACAAGCTATGATCTCAAACGTATTGGTCACGGCGTTCATTAAGTACGGACTGAAGTTAGCTTCACTAGTGCACACAATGCGGAAAGTATGTCATTGTGAATTTTTTTGATATTTTTACTAACATACCATATGATAATTTCACTTTGTATTTTACCATTTGATGTTAATATTCTATAATGTTTAAGGTTATTGATTAAGATGACTTGTAACTCAGTTTTAACAAGTGCATGCAAATGAGTCGAGAAGGGATACCTAACCTTCACACGTACTGTATTATTTTAAATTTAATGAAAGCGACTTGTCGTTCACGTACCTAAATTAATAAAATAGTAAGTCTATTATTTCTTTTAATATTGCACATGCTTCGAATAGTTCCGTACCAACAAACCTTAAGTATACAAAATTGTAAGTAATACTAACATGTTCATGATAATATTAAAGAACATATTTTACGGACGTGTATGTAAAGCTAAATTTTAACGACCTTCCATACTGAATCACAGTAAATCCGTAACTACGTAATCACATTGTTGCCGGTTGTATCGTAAAATTGAAATTATATTTACAAAGAAATAAGATTCTGTGTTCATATATCTAAATGTCTTCGTATAATTCTGTCGTGATAAATTTTAAAGTACCTTCCAAGCACCAGCACCAATTTAAAATACACAAATTTTTAGGGTTAATATATTACTTCAAATTAAATATAAATAAATATTAATAATAGTGACATTATTTTTAATTATTGTATAAAAAAGCGCGTAAAGGTTTTAACAGAAATACACATCCTATATCCAGAAATTTTACATTTACGTACATACAAATTAAGGCTCCAGAGGTAAGTAAAACTCCACTTTGCTAGAAGTTTCAATTGCCGGTAAAACATTGAAAGTATACCAAGATTTTTAAGGTAAAAGATACAGCAGGAAAGAACAATCAAGGTCAGTTTAAAAAATCAAGAGCAGTGTTCGTGGCATAATTTTATTGGAAATAAAAAGTATAGTACCACCAGAAACAATTTTTAATGGAATTATAAACAAATACTATCAAACTTTTTAGCAGAAGGAAAATTTCTTTTTACTCTACTGTAAAACTAGTCAATATGGACTTTTGCTGTTTTTCTCCTGTTTGACACTGTTATATTTGTAAGCAAATTTGGTAACAAATAAGAATAGAATTATTATAACACAAATGAAATGTGAAACTTATTTGACGCGATCATAATTTATTAAAAATTATAATCGGGTAAAACCAAGCGTCCTTACGTTTCATTTTTGGTTTCATAATTCTGTTTATAATTATTTTATGTGTTTTTTACTACTTTAATACCTTAAGGCCTACTTGCTTTTACTATTGGTAGGTACTCGCGAAATGTACAGGTAATAGAAACCAGTAATTTATCCGATAATTAGGTTTAGAAGTTTCTGTAATCCGATATCCTACAAACTGGTATTCTGTAATCCTGTTAAATCTGGAGCTTACCTCTTTTCAACAACGAATCCGATGGTAAAATCCCTACAGATCAACAAAATGTTTGCTATATACGCTTACGATCAATATTCTTGTATTCTTTAACATTTACACATAATTACTTAAATAATAGAAATTACTCAAATATGTATTATATGTATTCCATTTAATGGTGAAACCGGTTTATTCTACATTAATTAGAATTGAGTTAATATTTATTTTAATTTAATTAATATACGTACAGAGCGTTTCACGAAATACGCCCTATAGGTTTTTAACATGGGAAAAAAGATTTTCCTTGCGCGGTGCTTCTTAAATTATTTTAGAGAAAAAAAAAACTTCAAATAAAAGTTGTATAGTAGGAGTATAAAATTCTGTTTACAAATCAGCAAACAAATTTTTATTTTGTATCTGCGAACATAAGATATGTAATTTTTTGTTACAATTAGTGCTAGAGAAGGAATTGAAATAAAAAGACAAACAGTTTTTTTTATCTATCAAAAAAAAAAAAAAATTATTGACTATTTCATTCATAAATCTATAAACCAATCCAAATTGAGGATTCTACCTAGTTACCAAGTTTTATTTCGACCAAACACCGTCACAAAAAAATTCGCATCCTTCGAGCCAATATGATCCTGTATTTTTACAAGTTAGTTTGGACGTTTTAAGAGTACCTAAAAACATTGTTTATATACCTGTCAAAGTGCGTATATTTTCAGTCTTTTCAGTTTTTATTAAAAATAAGTCGATTCGGACAGGAATTTGTTCAGAACATTGAAAAAGCAATCTTAAATATAACACCTAGAAACACAATAAAAAATTAAAGATTTTTGTCAAAATACTAAATTATTACCTCATTTTTATTTTGGAAATAGTCATCCGAATACCATTCGTGCTTATAATTTATCCTGGCAAAATTTTCCGATTGCTTTACTCGAGCCAGTTGCTAATTTATCTCGTGACATTGATCAAAAATCACTCGCTTGACAGTTCGTGATTTTTTTGTCAATGCCACTCGATAAAATGCTAGGCATCTCGTAACAATCTAAAAAAAAAATCTGGAAAAATTTACCACTTATGATATTATATATGACAAAATGTCACAATATTTAATAGTTAAAACATCACCCATTTGTTTGTCTTTTTGTTTTAATTGTAATTTTCGAAATTTTCGTATATAATTTCTGCAGTTACGAAATATACGAAATGAATTATGGTTATAGATGTATATGTAGGATTTAATACTCTGCAACATTTATTTGAAGTATATTTTTTTTCTAAAATAATTTGGAAAGCAACGCGTAAGGAAAAACTATTTCCAATACCAAAAACACTTCTATATAAAAAAAAAACAGAATTGATTATACGTAGGTATGTCAGTAATTAAGCTACACCACTTTTCAATCAGAAAACAATAAATTATAAAAAAAGTATATTTAGGAACAACTTTCAGTTGCATGGAAATTCTGACACATAACACACTATTCTTTTAACCAAAGTTTGAAATCCTATTTCATATTTTCCTATTTTGTCAGTACATATAATATATTGTAACGTTTTTATTTATATGGGTGAAGTGTAAAACATAGACAAATATTATTAATAAAAGAATACGTTTATTAAACGATATATAATTAAGGATTAAATATTAAAAGATAATAAAAACTAACACTATGATTAAATAATTATAAACACTAAGAATATTATTAAATGCTTAAACACTACGATTATTTATCTAACTAACATTTATATCACTGCACTTATTTATATAACTACATTTATTTATGTTAACAAATGTTTATTTATATCACTGAGTTCATATCTGGTTGCTTGTATATATCGCCGTTCAAAAGACGTAAAGGCGTATCTCATTTTTTACAAGTTTACAGTAGAGCAGTTTAAAGAAAAGTGACGCTCTCATTTTCTCGATAAGTTAAACACGATTGATTATAATGTACTTCATTTACCACTTTTATAGTTAACGATAATTGATAATCACTACAAGTATGACAAATCGTTGTTGACTTCATTATTATTATTATTATTATTTGACATTTATATGAGATACGTCTTTACGTTTTGCTTATAACAAAAGTTGTACCCTGATTTACCGAGATACGTCTTCTCAAATTAAAAAGTAAATAGGTTTTAAAGTCAAAATTCGGTATAAAAATTTAGCACACAAAATGTAATTATTTTAATAATATATTTTGTAAGCAACAAAAGACAAAAATGATAACATTTTGTTGTCTAAAATGACATTTTTTTTACAAAATCTTAAAATAAAGTAAGGACAGGTAAACCAAACAAAAATAAAATAACATGAGATACAAAATTATTATTCACTTCTTAACTAAAAAAATGTACTTGGTAAAAAGAACTAAAAAATACCCTTGGTAAAAAAAACTGAACTACAAGCGTTGCGATCTAAAACACTTTATTCAGTCGCATGAGGCAAAGACTTATAAAATTGCACGTGTTCAGGTAACTTGATTACCGGGGTGTTACCTGAGCAAAGATCCATTAAATCATTGTACTTCAACAGTGATATTGGCCGAGGCCCCTTATTCAAATTATTAAGCTGTGTTGTCAGCACAGATGCATTTTGCCGCTTTAATGTCAGTGATCGATAATTTTCATCCAAATGGCTCGTTTTAAAAAATATTTTAGCCAAGTCATTTTTTTTACCTTGAATTCTACCATGTCTGTCCACTTAAAAGCATTTCCTTCTTCGTCGATTCGAATTGTACGCACTCTAAGATCTTCACTAAACTTTTTAAAGTCTAAGAAATCATTAAAGCCTAAGGAATACACTTCGTAGGGTTTTGCGTGTCTTGCAAGACGAAAAACTGGTAGAAGTTGAGATGGCACAAACAAGTCACCTGCCTTTTTAAGTGCGTACGAAATGGCACTATGTGCCGAATCGCCTTCACTTTGACCGTGATTAGTGGTAAAGAAACGAAGGCTAATTTCTTGGACGTGTTTTAGTTGCAATACACTATACAAGAGAGCTCCTGCTACGATGGAATTGCGATTTTGTCCTCCGCAACCATCTGCGAATAAATCGGCGGAATGAACTTCTTTTTCGTCGTACTTAAACAGTGCTGTTGTGCAGAAGCGCCTCGTCCACTGTCAGACTCGTTCCACGTAAAACAATAGCAGTCTCGAGAAGCTATATCATAAAAAGTTAAATTGTAGACAGCAAACCTTCTTTTATAAAAAATAGCACCATCGTTCGATATGGGTAAGTAAATTACCTGTTGAAGATCAAAACACATACAAAGCAAATTATGATCATTTTGGGCGGCAACCTTAGAAGAGTTTTTGATAGCACGTACAGCTTCTTTGGAATTTGTGTGCGCGTCAAAAATATCTTGCATTTTCAATTTCGTTTCTACAGATCCTTCGTGGTAAGTTTTACACAAACCGCACTGGTCTTTCTTTGGTCTGTGGAATGAGAGGTTCATACTTTTGAAAACCGTTCGGTATGTTGTGAAACACGGTTTTTGGGTGTTGTGTTCCAACTCATCTAAAAGCATAGTATACATTTTTTTTAATGTTAACTCACCGTGCAAGTATTCTCGGGTGCTATCTTTTCGACAATAATGTGACTCCACTCTTTGAAATCGACTAATGTGATCCTGAATCAGTTTCCTGTTAGCTTCATCCTTTAATGCAGCTGCATTACATCTACCACCACGTCGATCCTTTTGGATTACGCCAGTACTTTGAATTTTTTCAAGTGCTGTTCGAATGGTTTTTTCGCTGACACTTAACGTGTTCATGAATAATCTGCGACACACTTTGAGTGTGTTTCCTTCCAATGGAAGAAAAAAGATATTTGTATTTTGACGTCTAGATTCTTTTTTACCTGTCGTGCTTGATTTTTTGGGTACCTGTTTAACGTATCTCGCAATAAATTCCCGTTGTAGTTGGATGTCACTTAAGTTGTAAAAGTCTTGCCATATACCTTGCCTACATTATTCACTGAACTTACCACAAAGCCTACCACCCTTTTTACACCATTCAGTATTGCACATTGGACCTAGTGCCCGTCCCTTAACAGTTTTTTTTTTGTAGCCACTGAAACGTATTCAGCACCACTGCGACGTAAAGCCTGAGCCACTTTCTTCTTGTTGATTCTGGCGATTTTCTCAGGTTCATATTCCCTTGGAGCCCCCTCCACTTGAAAATCTTCGGGATTCCTTTTCTTATTATCTATAATTTTCTTCGTCTTACGCTGCCGTTTATTACGCGAATTTATGGTAGAGTCTTCACTTTCAATGTCACTGATGCGATGAGTGTCACACGTAGGTAATTCCTCAATGACAAAATGATCCCAGCACAAAAGGATTGAGCATCGAAAACAGGAACTAAAAACCTCTCTTTTGCAGCGACGAACTTCGCATGTCTGGACATAAGTGAGATCTTCTCGATCACTTAGTTCAATATTTGCAAACGGATCATCTTCATCTATATCATGACGATATAGTAAGTCAAAGTTTTGAATCTTAAACTCTGAAGATAACATTGCCGACTCAGCTGATGTCTCCCCGTGTTCAAAGTCTCTTAGAGACACTGCAATAGTATCATTATTCACACAATTTGTAGTTTCTTCTATTAATTTATTAAATGGTTTATCGTCATCATCAATGGTTTTTAAATAGCTTGTTGTTTTTTGAGCTGTTTTGCTTAAAGGTTCATTATCGTCACTGGAACTTGTCCCTGATAGATAATTTTCTTCTTCTGTCGTAATTATTGTCCCAAAATACCATTTGCATTTATACCGCATTTTTACACGGGTGCCAACTTCAAATTTAACATTGTTTTCAACTGTTTTTAATTCACTGGTGCATACACAGTTTACAGAACCATCGTTCCATTTCACCAAAACATCCATTTTCTAAGAAAATTATAAAAAAAATAATAAAGATTCATTAATTTAAAAGTTTTACTTACATTTGTTGTAATATTAAGTGCTGTCATTGTTTGGCAAATAATTTACTTAGGTACTAACACTCGACCGCTAGCAGCTTAGAACAACGAATGACCCGCCCTTCCTTCGCTAACATCGCTGATTGCAAGTAGATACCAGATTAACAACAAGAACAGACACGAAAAATTTGAGATAGGCCTAGCATGATTGTATTGATCGCACTTTTTTAAATTGTGAAAGAAAGTCGTAACTTGAGATACGTCTTATGTCCATTTAAAAATATATGATTTAGAGGCGTACCTCAAGATACGTTTATACGTTAAAATATGTTCATTAAATATTTGACATACGCCTGATACATAGAATTCCGTAAAATTTAAACGGAGTTAGATTGAGATACGCCTCTTATTCACAACACGGGGAACACGGGTATCTGTTTAAAGGCGTATCTAACTCATTTTAGCCAAATTTTGAGATACGCCTTTACGTTTTGTCAACGGCGATATGAGACTGTCCTCCCGTTGTTCTCCCGACGGTATTTATACAGCGCACACCTTTCTAGAAACTTTCGAAGCGACAATGACCCGTATACAAAGAAATGAGGTCGCGGCGCAATTTGCCTTTAGCCGCTGCGGCGCCAGGGATTGCGTCATTGTTCTGGAACGTTCTGTCAGTGGCGGCGTTGTATACTCCTCTCCCGGGGGCGCACGTCACAATATCTATGTACTTACAAGAAAGATATTGTAACCGCACCAAGTTTGAAAAGTAGAGATTTTTATCGATAAAAACGTTTTTAAGGCTCTAGAATATGATAAAACTTTTATATTTGAATGGGTCTCCCTATCAGTATATACCTTAAATTCTGCTGTACTATATTAAAACTTAAAAAACTTATTTACTTTAGCTTTAATAGATCATAGCTAAAATCTACTCGCGAATCTGGGAAACCGAGTTCGATCCCGACAAACGCTCAATATTTCGAACTTTAAATGGCACAAAATTGACTTCTGTGGTGCATTCTCCACGCCAGCAATGAGTTCCCGTGAGCTGACGCCTGGTAAACTCCCGCACGGTACAAATATGTTATAATCATTACCGAAATCTGTGTACCAAGCAGATTGGCACACCTAGCAATGGGTAATGGTAATACCGTGATGGTATATTTACTTGTTTAAGGAGTTTTTTTTTGTTTCGATAAGAGAAAATAAATAGAATAGTAGCTATTTATAATGTGTTAAAAGTGACACTTCATTTATGAAAAGAAAGTTTGGAACAAGACGCGAAGCGGAGTGGTCCAAAGCTTCGTGCAAAGTAAAATCACTTATAACACGTATATCATACACTATTTTCTCTACAAATACTATTTTCATTTAATTTTAATACTTTTTTGGCATATGTCAAAAATGTTAATTTTTCCATAGTCGTCATTACTAAGGTGTTAAAATTAACAATGATCTGTCACTTTTAACTGGTTTCATAACATGACATGTTTAATCCTAAAAACAAACATTAAAAAGTTTATTTATATGTAATAGATAGATTTGTAAACAAAAACATTTACTTAATCTTGGGTGGTATTAATAAAAATAAGTAAAATGCATATATTGACAGTTAAGTAAATACTTGCATCCATGTTAATAAAATTTCATTAAAAGCTGATACATTTTATAAGAAAATACTTATTTAGCAACAGTAATTACTTATACTTACAAACAAAATAAGTAATTACTTAAAACTGTATAAACAAATGTAGATTCTTATAGAATTAAGTATTTACTTATAAATTTGTAAGTATGATTCCTGACCACATAACAAGTTAGTTATGTTATCAGGGGTATGCTATTTATCATGCTTACTGAACTAAAACTTCAAAGATATTATAAATTTAAAAAACATGTTGTACGCAGCACGAATCCATAGAGATTATAAACTCGTAAGGAAAATCCCAGTAAACAAGATTTTGTCAAATTGCGAAGACAACACTTTTTTCATTAATATTTTCGTCCTAGTCACTGCTTTCAAAATTAAACATTTTTAAAATTTCAAAAATTTATATAGTACTGAATTTCAGATTAGTTCGTTAACTTTCAACAAATGTCAAAAATTTATATTTTTTTACACACGGCGTACTACTGTATTACATACGAAGTACATATTTATAAATGAAGTATTTACTTATAAGTATTAGCATCTGGTTATTAATATGAAAATACGTATTTACTTGGAATTCTTGCTGATTCTGATAAGTAAATGTTAAGCTTGTAAGTATTTACTTATTTTTATTCCACTTATAAAGATGTGTCCTTAAACTTTATAAACTTGATTTAACCCTTATCGTACCAACAAGAGTCCTTAATTTTCCCCAATGGTAGTTTTAATGTCGAAACTTTTATTTTTCTTTATTTGCAACCCTGTATTTGATATTATGTGTCACAAATATTTTATTTGAGGAAATGTTACTTAGAAAATACGCGTGATACAAGTATATTTTTTTAAATTAATTAATTAAAGCTCTGGGACCGAACAATATCATAAGCAAATAAATATTTACAATAATTTATTGTTTAAAACATTTTTCTTATTATATGTTTTTTGTTGCTATTTTGTGACCAAATTTGATTTGTTCTATAATGAAAATTAGGATAAAACTTAAATACCTTTGTTAATTTATTTGTTCCGTCGGTTTAACATTTCGGAAAAGTATAAAAAATTGTTAATAATACAATTATGGGGCAAATATAATTCATAGCAACTGTTGGACAGTGGACCCCTGTTGCTATTTTACGTTGGTATCCCAAGGATTAATGTCATTTAAAATTGCAACGATTTAAAAAATGTTTGTTTTTCATTTTCGATTTTATAAGCTGCTCATTGATATATTACATGTCTATTTTCTTTTGTTTGAAACAACCACAAACCATGAATGATTAATTTATTGGGGTAAAAAAAGAAAATGATTGTATTTTAATTTTATTTTGCACTTGTTTCGTAATCACTTTCACCTCAATACGTGATTTAAATCATATATTTTCCTGGTTTTAACGAATGAATACATATAGACATGTTATATTCAGTGTGATTCATTTTGATTGCAGCACTTTTCTATTATTAATATGGCAAAAAAATACTTTTTATAAATATTTTTGAATGTATTTGATTTTTGAAAGTACTAAAAATAAACAAATATTATTTCTGTAATATACAGGCTGGCCAAATTACTTATAGCCGATTGCATAAATCAAATTAATCTATGATTAAATTTTTAAATTTAATGAACAAATGCAAGTTTTGGAAGCAATGAATTTAATGTTATAATTTTAAGAATAAGAAAACTGATTCGAATATGTTAATAGGAAGGTAGGTAAATAATTTTACTTTGGAAGTAAATTTATCTGAATGTTTATGAAACCGGCACTTAGAGAATTTATTTAGAATTTAAATTAAATCTCAAATTAAAAAATTGCGCAGATTATCATTTGTTCATTTTTGGAAATTTATGTCCTATCTGTGTAAATATTTTAAATTTAAACGAAGATAATTTTATATTTGTCTATTTTTAATATTTACGTAATTAATTATGTAAAACAAGGAGAACAATATTTTTAATTTGAGCTTCAATTTAAATTATAAATAACTTTTCCAAATAACTTTTTTAAATTTATTTTCAAGATTAAAAGCATGTTATTTAATGAAAATAAAAACATCGAAATTCTGGTCATGCTATACAGGTGACACTGAAAAACGGGCCACTCAAAATAACTTATATATTTATAAGTAGTTTTAATTCTCTTTATATATTCGTAAACTAGACTTAGGGTCTCACAAATCGTGGTATTTGGCATGCTAGTAGCGCTTCCGGTTTGACCGGAAATGACATTAAATTTCATATTTCAAATGAGACACTATATATATTTTCATTTACTTGGATTCCACTTAAAATTACGAATTCAACAATATACTTGTAGTCAGTTTTTATTGAAGAAATAAATTACAAAAACATAAGAGAAAATGATGAATAATTAACCTAGTAAGCCATATTAGGCAGACAGTGATAACAAATTGATCTTTTTTTACCTCCCGCTTCCCTTGGTAAGGGAGGTATAGGGATCGTGCTAAAAATCGCATATCGAGATTTTGGTAAATTACGTTTTAAGGTCCCTACAATCCAATTATGTCTGTTTGTATGTGTGTGTGTGGATCCTCTTTACGCTCTAACTCAAATACTATCGTTTAGAAAATTTTGAAACCGTGTTTTCTACCTTACTCTTATATGGAAAGATGCCATTTGATTTTGGTGTAAATCACATGACCGGAAATGGCACTTTACTGGAAGCTCAAAATAGTTTTTCTTCGAAAAATACTTATAAATGTTATTTTTTTCGAGATTTGTTATTATAAAAATTAAAGTTTTTTAAATTTTCTACAGGTTTGCGTTAATACTTTTTGTATATATTTTATGAATAAATTTCTAAAATTATCTATAATTTTAATCCCGGAGCCTACGCTTTAAACACAACTCCATGGTGACACAGTTCAGATCTCAAATGTATGTAACTGACAGATATGTCACTGTCAACAAACTAATCATTTCAAATAATAATATTAGCATTTTAAAAAGAAAGTAGTAAATGGAACAATAATTATATGGAAAGGAACTTAATACACTTTCCAACGTAAGTAAATATGTAGGAATATAGGTAAGATAATAAAAATATATAATATATCATCATGGCATATTACCCATTGCTGGGTGAGCCAATCTGCTTTGTACACAGATTTTGGTAACGATGATGACATACCGTGCGGGTGTTTACCAGGTGTCACCTCACGAGCATTTATTGCTGGCGTGAAGAGTGCACCACAGGGGTAATTTTGTGCCATTTAAAATTCGAAATTTTTTCGCGTCAGTCGGGATCGAACTCGGTATTTAAATTTAATTTAATTTTAAGTATTTACATGAGTAAAAATTAAATTAAACGCTTTAAGCATATTGTTGAATTCGCAATTTTACGTTGATTCCAAATATATAAAAATATATAGGATGTCCCATTTGAAATATGAAAGTTAATGTCACTTCCGGTGAAACCGGAAGCGCTATCATCATGCCAAATACCATGATTTGTGAGCCCCTAAGCCTAGTTTACAAATATTTAAAGAGAATTAAAAAATAAATATAAACAAAAAAGTTATATTGAGTGGCCCGTTTTTCAGTGTCACCTATATACTCGTATCATAGAAATAATGTGTGTACATTTTTACTAGTTTTATGAATTATTTCTGATTATTAAAAACGTTTCAAGTGTACTTGAACCAAAATCAATCACACTGCACGCAGTATAATTGAAAAGCTTATACAATGGGGCATTCTATCATTGCAAAGAAGTACCAGTAGTAAACATTAAATTTAGAGGTTTAGTAAAGAAAATGATGAAATATTACTTCATAAAAATGCTTAATTAACGTAACGTCGGGGACGCCCTGAGCCTACTAATCGGTTATTATGAATTCGGGCAAACTAGACCTACTATTCCTTGTTTTTGTTTGAATTAAAATTAAGAACTACTTATAGCAACACTGTCATCCTAATGATATTGTCAAAATGTTTCATGAAATAGATTGAAATAATATTTATTTTAAATATTTTATTTATTTTGAACATTATTTTTATTTCTGTATTTATTACTAATAAATTTGACAATTGAAAGAAGATTTAATAAAAATAAATGAAAATATATGACATTCAAAAATTCATATCTCGCTTACTAGTTCCAATTTTAACATTGCGTTTATACCAATATTCCTAAATTTTTATATATTATTATTTTCAAAATAGGTAGGTGAACATAAAAAGTTCCACACACAAGTCTGCGACAGCATGCCTTCAAATATCTTTAGTATCTTTAATAGAGAGCCCACGATAAGCTTTTTTGTTACAGTTGCAGTAAAAAAACAAAACTAAATTTATGAACTATAAGTAATCCCTTAATCCTTATCAAAATAAAACTGTCTATTCAGCTCATATATTTAAAGTAAATAAATCATACTCTATACATTACCTGTATAATTTGCATAGTTTTGGTTTAATCGAGATATCGACTTTTTATTAAAAGCGCATGGATATTTTATGACACCTCGGTATCATACTAAATCTATTAAAATTTCATTAAATATTTAATTTTACAATTCCTTATCGAAAAACTAAATCTAATAGATATTTATACACCAAGGGAGTTAAGATAGTGTTTGTTCATGAAAAAAAGTTTAATCCATGAGCCCGTAGGGTATGCAAATATATCATTGAATTCAGAATAAAATTCTCTATTTAATAAGGAAATAAAAAGTATATGGCCCCACTTAAAATAACAAAGTTTGTCCCCACAGTTTCAAACCACTGGTTAAAATATTTAATTTTACGCTCATTAAAATGGTCTTGTAAAATAGAAATATATATCATATCTTTCACTGTAACACCGTTATTCTTTATACTGTTGTCTTAACTGATCAGTGGAGATCACAAAAAACATATATAATTTATACAAGGGCTGAATACGATGATCGACTGGTAGTAGAATGAAAATTGGGAAATAATTGGACACGCAGTCTGTGTAAAATTATTTATTTCCTGGCATACGTTTCGACTTTATTAAGTTACACGTTTTATAAAAAAAATTCTCCCTTTTTCTTTTTTGAAAGTTAATAATTAAAAAGTTGTTCAGTTTTTCCTTTTTTTTCCAACGTTCCAGCTAATATTGACCTGATATATACAGATATATTTAATTACTTGTTATACCCATGGGTCGTATGGGGGTTCCCCATGTTATTATCTACAATTGACAATTTCTAGCCCTGATGAAGACTTTAGTCAAAGTCGAAACGTAGGCCAGGAAATAAATTAATTTTACACAGACTGCGTGTCTAATTATTTCCCAATTTTCATAATTTATACACTTTTATTTACATATGTATATTCAGTAGTCAATAATTAATAATTTTCTCTGTCGCACTATTCGGGTCACAATCATAGCTAGAGTTGCGGGAAAATTTTAAACAATTGTGTACTTCCTTGAGATAAAATTGAATTATAAATTTCAGATTTGGCGTGTGGAATAAGGCGAAGAATTGATGTTTATCTCTCTGATTGCTAACTGCGTGATGCGACTGTGTACTTACTTTTTTAATCATTTAATTAATTTACGTCACTGTTTAGTTCCGCAAAGTAGTGAATAAATTTTTATATGGTTGTTAATTATTTAATTAAAGTGAAAGTAATTTAATTTAATTTGGAAACTCCGATTTTTGAGAAATTGATAATCATTTAATTTATGTGATTGAAATTTCATACTATGAAACTTGGAATATTGAAAGAGAAAAACCTTCAAATTTTAACGTTTATTTATTTGAGTGGTTGTAAAAATCGAATTTTACTGTAAATATTTGCAAAAAATGATTCAGTACTTATTATTAATTCTTGTTTTATTATGTTAAAAATATAGGTTTTCCATATTTGTTAAGTGTAATACAACTTCGGTGAACTGTTATTATCTAAAATAAATTGATACATTAATAATTCATATTAAGAATAAAATATCTTATCATCTTATATTGTGTTTACTATGTCATCTAGTTATCCGTCAAAGTTTTTCCCATGATTTGGTGTGTTTGATTAATCAGACATACACTAGACTTACTATACGCGTGATAAAAAATATTACAATACCTAAATTTTTCATCAACACACCTACAGACTGTGCATACAATTTCAATATCATATGAATTTCTTGACAATACTGCCAATATTAAACTTACAATTAAAATTCTAGATATTATTCCTAGACGACATAAAACCACAAATATTCTAAAATGTCATAAAATTAGCATAGTTTAAACTTTAAACGTAAGTAAATATAAGAAAAGTGTGCACATTTTAATTATACAGGTGTCCGGATTTCGAAGGCCACTATTGGGATCTCGAAAACGATACGACTTCGGTTATGGGAGATGTGGTGCACCCCTGGGGAGGGGGGTCTTATGTGCTTTATTTTTGCCAAAATTTCTCATAGGTTACTAGATAATGGTGGAAAACTGACTTTGAATTTGGTCGATTTTTTTCTTTTTGAAACTACATCGAGAAAAATGTTTCTGTTCGATATTTGAATCTCGCGACACTACGCTATTTAGTTACTAGGCAACGCTGCACAAGAGACACAGCTAACTACACCATCATCATTTGTTTTGTTGTCAATATAAAAAATATCAATATTGTGTCATCTATTTTTTGATCATTTATTAAACATATAATATCCTTTTCAAACTGGTAGAGTTTTATTAACTCGATACTCTGGCTCTCAATAGTTTCTAATAAAAAAGTTAGATATTTTTATTTTTATCTAGAAAAATAATTTTTCTATCCTTAAATTTTCGTGATATAACATAACACAAACTTACATTTTTGTCATATTTAATTTTTATTTTAAAAAATACTTATTTTCTTCTCTTTCGACTGGTAAAAAGGTTATTGTATTTTAAATTTGTTTTACCCTTCAAACCTAAGATTTTTCGATATTTAAGATATTTTTTATGAAATTTCTTTTTTTTGTCAAGACTCATTAGTTTTTTCAAAATGGTATTTTATTTTACTTAAGTAAAAATATTTATGAAACAAATGAATTGTATTTATTAAAAGTAAATAATATATTTAAATAAAATAACTAATATGACATGTAAATATTACAGATTCTTCCAAATAAATAATAATAATAATAAAAATTTCGAAAAATCCAAGGTTTCATACTTAAAATTCTTTTATCAATCGAAAGAGAAAAAAGGAAGTATTTTTTAAAGTAAAAATCAAATAGAAGTTGAATTTAAAAGAAAAGTAAATTTGTGTTATATTCCAAAAATTTTTGGATATTATTTAGTAATATATAAGAATTTTTGGCAAAACAAAAGCACATCGAAGATGCACAACATGTCCCATTTAACTAAAGTCGTATATTTTATAGTTTCCGAGATCCTAAAGTAAGCCTTCGAAATCCGGACACTCCGAATACTACAATTTTTGACATTTGTAGGATATTTTAGTCCAGTCAATGAAGATCAAAAAAGAACTTTGTCTTACAAGAGGTAGGGTAGAAACGATTTTAACATGTTGTTTAGGTCGAGACGGGGATGAAAAATTCAAGTTTTTGACTTTGGGGTAGGTCGGGATTTATGATTTTGTCTCGCAAAGTGTTGTGTTAAAAAATAGTTAACCAGAATAACAAGTCATGAAAGAAACACCGAGGCCGGGAAATTTTGCCTGGACACATTTCCCGGACTGTTTATATATGAAACGTCAAATTCAATATCTGAACAAATTTATTTTAAATAACACAATTTGAAACTTATGAACGATTAATATGGTACAATTAGAATTTTCACCAATTCTAAAATTTTGCTTTATTCTTTAATTATTAATGTATAGGTAAACTTATTTTAGATAATAACAGTTGTATTACACTTAACAAATATGGAAAACCTATATTTTTAACATAATAAAACAAGAAATAATAATAAGTACTGATTTATTTTTTGTAAACATTTACTGTAAAATTAGATTTTAACACTACATTCAAATAAATAAACGTTACAATTTGAAGGTTTTTCTCTTTCAATATACCAAGTTTCATAGTAAAAAAATTCAATCACGGAAATTAAATGATTATCAATTTCTCAAAAAAAAGTAGTGAATATACAAATACTCTACTAGTATTTTAGCAATTCCGAGGGCTTGCTATAAATCCGAAACGTCCAAACATTAACAAATTTGTACGTGGACTTTTGAAACCTTTTCTTTATACCCTACAATAAATCAACGTTTAGTCCTTCGATTCCTTCTACAAATGAAATAATTTTATAAATATTCCACATTTGTAGTGATAGCTATGGAATTGAAACAAAATTACAAATAAATGCATAATGTATGAACTGCCAGAATAATGCTGTTGTATTTACTATATTTAGATAAACCAGATGTTATATTTTATTAAGAAATATTTATTGACAGTTCTATTTTATTTATATTTTATTACTACTACATAAACTATATGTGACTACCTACGATATTTACAATTATTTTATTTATATTAAATCATGCCGCTCGTGCCTGGATGAGGTGACTTGACAACAAATACTATTAACTTACTTGCAACTTTTCTTCTTGATAAAAATGTTCTATCTATAAACCAAAACACAACAAATAGTAGTATAATTATTATTACGAAATCTTTTTATAGCACAATTGAAATAAATTAGTATCTAAACCTAGTAAACTATTTTTTCTGACAGTTTAGACATACATTTATTTGTAATTTTATTTCAATTTCTTGGCTATCATCTACTATAACTATTGTAAATAAATAAATAAATATATTATCACGGCATATTACCTATTGCTGGATGTGCCAATCTGCTTTATATACAGATTTGGGTAATAGCGTTACCGTACGGGCATTCATTGCTGGCGTGGAGAATGCACCACAGGTATCAAATTTTGTGTCATTTAAAATCCTAAATGTTTGGCGTCAGTCGGGATCGAACCCGGTTTCCCAGATTCGCGACCTGATACTCAGGCACGCTGCCACGAGACCCCAGTGTAAATATTTATAAAATTTCAAATTCGGTTTTACAGGTTACAAACGGTGCAAAATAAAGAATAGTAATTTAGGGTAGAATTGTATTATTTATAAACAACATGTATATGAAACCTTAACAGGTAAAGTAACTACAGGAAAAAAAATAACGTATTCCCTATAAAACAGATTTTAAATAGGCACTTGATATAAGAAAAAATCCAATTAGGAAGCACAGTTATTCACCGAACGCTCTTATTCACGCAACCTCTTAATATGATAAAAATTGACAATTTCTATATAAGTACGCATTTTACGTATTACTGATTGGGGGAGACAAATATGAAAATTTAGATGAATAGGAAATATCCCTAAGAAAGAAAAATATGTACAGTATCTTTTTTTAAAGATATACTGATCGTACATCATCAACGAATTAGCAAATTGGCATACATTTGCAAAGACTACAAGCGTGTGCGATAAGGATGGATAGCATGCTTGTCTTCAAAAATTCATATTCTTTCGACTAAGTTAGGACATTCCAACGATGCATATTGCCCATTACTGGATGTGCCAATCTGTTTTTATACACAGATATCGGTAATGATGACATATTTGTACCGTGCGGGCGTTTACCAGGCGTCACCTCACGGGCACTCATTGCTGGCGGGGAGAGTGCGCCACAGGGGTCAATTTTGTGCTATTCAATTCAGATATATTACCTTTATTCAAAGCCGTACGAATAACGTTGTTTTCTGTCAGTGTCACTGACACACCGACTATCCATTTCCAGACCGGACAGTATGTGATAAGTTTTGTTACCAGCTTAATGGCCATCTACTGGTGTTTTTCCCGAACTACACCCGTATTTGATTGACAGGTATAGTCTGTAGGTACACTCTAAACTATAACTTTAAATCTGAAAGTATGAATTAAAATTCAGAAGTTCATTTTTACAACTGAAAATATGAAATTAACATTCAATTATTTTTTTATTAATTCATTATATTTACAATATTATTTGCTGTTATAAAATTGAGTATCTTCTTACGTTAAAGTGTAACTGATGTCTGTCTATCATTTCTTTTAACACGAGTTAATGGCAAATATCTCCACTTGTCGCAGATGTGACACAATTAAGATAGACAAGAAGGCAGAGGTAGTTCATTCTTTTAAAAACCTTCATACTTTGGAAAACTGTTTCATATGGTCAACGACAGTGACATATATTTGTGTATCTAGAGTATATAAATAGTAATTAATTGGTGGTATTTATCTTATATACCAAAAATAAAGAACTTTTTGTATACTTACAGTATTCTTTTTATAGTAGTATATAATAAAATACTTCATACTGAAACATATATTTTTTATAATAATAAAGTAACAGTAGTATCTTATGCACCCTCATAAAAACTAAGTAAACGACACTACCTACTGAATTTGACAGAATGGGCGGAGCTAAAATCTGAATTCATACAATTCATAGATGACTTTTATCGGACATCTTTAAAAAAAAATACTGTACCGAATATACTCGTAAATAATAATTTTCGTAATTTTTGTAAGTTGAATAGAATGATTCTGAATATTAATTATTGTTTTTACTGATTAAGATATACAATATAGCATTCAGACACTACTAAACAATTAGTTTTTACAAACGAAATCCTTGAATACAAATATTCTTGTGAAAAAATATTTCATTGTATTCTGTAAATATATACACGATTCTTAAATAACATAATGTTTATTAAATAATCATATTTTATTACTATCAATTATTGTAATAACTAATATTTATATCTTTCATCAAAGGTTATAAATCGAATTGATGAAATTTGTACAAAAGTACCTATAAAAAATATGCTACCAAAATGTATTATTGTACATTTTTAAATGGTTTATCTTCAAATAAAGGTGACAGCAAAACATTTGCTAGAATGACAGTCATGTGATCAGCAAACTTTACAGTAGGAATATATTGGATGGATAACCGCTGAAAAACATTTAAAACATCACATTGCGGCTTTGTAGATACCCCTGGTATTCTACATCGAAAGTTATAAATGGTTTCCAGATTAGAGATTAGATTATCTTCAATTTACAATTTCAGGCATTGACATTTAAATGAATTTGTGTATAACTACCAATACAAATTGCTATTATAGTTCATATATCGTGTTGAAAATATATACAGGACATTTTTCTGTACTAAAATTTAATTAGTGTAGCTATATATATTAAATTAAATCTTAATTAAAGAAAAAACCCCGAAAAGTAAGCTGTGGGAACACTATTGTATGTAAGTATTTGAAATGAAAGACTAAATTTGTTGTATACGGAAACAGATTACTTATAATAATTAATGTTGTTTATAAAATGTATTAGTTTTGATTGTTATAATTCATTTATTTAATTCTCAAATATTATCAATTTCAAACCATAAAATTTGTTAGAAAAATAGAAAGTGATGACACATTTTCAAACTGCATACAGTAGGATCGACCGCATTTTTTTATGAGTTTTTAATGAAACTGCATCCAAATTGTAGGTAATCTGTAATTCTACAAAGTATTAATTGTTACTCATTAAACCTTAAGATTCTATGACGTAGTTATTAATCTCATTTTGTTCTCAAACAATGAAATTCGCTAATAATTGGAATCACATAAATTGATTTCAACACTTATAAACTTCTCGAAATGCGGTATCCGGTATACAATTTTCTTGTTTTAAACGGGAATCTATCTTTTTATTCGCTTGTTTCGTGAGTTTATTACCAGTATTTATTTAATAGTGTTCAATTTATAAAGTTAATTACAAGAAAAAATGGTGGAAAATTACGAGTACTCAATTAGCGAAAGAAATGAATTTATTAAGTTTTATTATAGTGGTAATAGTTTAAGACAAGTGCGAGATTTATTTGCGGGTTCGTATTTTCACAAGCCAATTCCTCCAATTCACACAATTCAAAGAGTTATTAATAATCAAATTAAATATGGGTCAGTATTCTATCCATGTCACAGTTGCATTAAAAAACAATTACATGTTGCAGCAGAAGAGGAAATTGAGGTTGATGATAACATTAATGAAATAAATGTTCTAGCTTCGGTATCGATTAATCGTAGTGTGAGTATAAGAGAAATTGCATCGGTATTAGGAATACCACGGACTTAAAAATATTAAAAAAACATAAATACAAGTCTTTTAAATTTTCTCGCCATTAAGAAATTTTTGAACATGATAGAATAAACCGCATAATATTTTGCGAAACTATAATGGAAATGTGCGAATGCGGACAGAAATTTTAAATTTTATCAAAAATATTTGCTTTTCAGATGAATCCATATGTTCAAAATTATCGTAGCTGGCACAAAGAAAATCAACATTTAGTTTTAAATAACCATTCTCAATATCGCGAAAGTGTGAATGTTTATATTGGAATGTTAGGTTCCAATATCATAGGACCATTTTTTATTGATCGCACAATAAATTCCCAGAAATATTTGGAGTTACTCCAGACCGCGATTGGCCTACTATGGATAATGTTGCAGGGGGAAATATGATTTGGTTTCAGCACGATGGCTGTCCTGCTCATTTTACAAATGAAATTAGAATATTTTTAAACCAATGTTTCCCAAATTGTTGGATAGGACGCGGTGGTCCAGTAACTAGCCAGCTCGATCCCCGGATTTGTTCCCAAATGACCTTTTTTATGGGGGCATTTAAAAAATAATATCTACTAAACTAGACATGCAAATGCAGACTCTTTAAAACGAAAAATTGTGGAAGGGTTTTGTTTGACAAACAATGGATATTTATTTGAGCACTTAATTTGACATAATTTTGATTTATTCTGTTTTAAATTTAAAATCTAAAAAAATTTAATGTTATTGATAATAACAAAAAACAACGGTCCTTTTCAGGACCATAAATAATTTTACAAAAATAATTTTTATAATCAATTATGCAATTTATCATAATAATTAATAATTGAAAAATAATTTAGAATTTTCATTTCCAAGGCTCATGAAACAAGAAAAATTATTCTTCTGACAGACACAATGTCAATCATTTGTTTACAATTTTATTTCATTTCCAAGGCTATCCCTATTTTTGAGCTAATTTTCCGTATTTTCATATTTAATTTCTGCCGTTATAGAGCATGTAAAATTAATTCTGTTTATTGATTCTGATGTAGAATTTTAATGTGCTACAACTTTTATCATTTTAACTTAAAATAATTAGGGAAGCAGGAAATTAAGGATTTTACATGCTAATGTCCTATGTTCCGGGATCGCGGTCACCAGCCTGTATAATATATACAGGGTGTATCACGGAAAGTGAAACATAGGCATTTAACATGGGAAATCAGTTTTTCCGTACGTATTGCTCCTCTAATTGTATTAGACAAAAAGTTTCAAATGGATGTTGTAAAGCAAAAATTTCTACATCCGAATCAATAAAAAAAAAACATTTTGGCTACTTCATAACTGCAGAAATAAAATTTGAAAATTCACGGAATTACAATGTAATAGTATTAGCCATGGAATTAGAAAGGGAACTAGAAAAAGATGAACAAAAGCATATTATTATTGTTAAATTCCTATTTAGAAAATTAATATTTACTACATAAAATATTTATTTTGACAATCATTATTCTGACATTGACGTAATAAAACGTTAATTATCACTTGAAGAATTATTAATTAATTAACTTTCGTTGTTTGATATTTCCTGCATTCATTTACTAGAAAATAGATTCTTGATTTCCATTTATTTAGTGAATAGTATATAGGAAATAAAGTAATCAAGAGGTAATATATTGTAAAATTTATTTATTTGAGTAAAATAAAAAGATAATAAAAATTAGGAGCACTGAATAAACAAATATAAACACTAATTAAAGCATAATGCCCGGTTGCAGAAACGTTCATCAACGCCTTTTTCAGTTAGCGGTTCATCAAAACGAACAAATGCAACGCGTTTTTTTGACAACAATGATTTAAATGTTATAAGAACAAGGATATTTTGAATTTGTTCATTTTGATGATCCACTACCTGAACAAGGCGTTGATGAACGTTTCTGCGGGTATAAGAATATTATTAAACACTTTACAGTAACATTATTTAATGAAACAATTAACACAGTGCACTACTTATTTACACGATATTTATTTCACTATGTTTATATCACAAACTATTTATTTCACTCTGCGTGTAGACTCGTAGACTAAACTGGACTGAACTGACTGGAACTGACTCGCACAGAGCCTATCCTTCTTTTATAGCTCTGCATTTATCTATAAACTTCTCCAACATTCGAGTACATGGAGAAGTAGACGTTCATGCTACTCACACTTCACATCGATTTAGAGAAGGTTTCGATTATGTTCCAAAAATAAGCAAAGTAGGTCTAATTCTGTTATAAGTCACGCGGTGCACGGGTTTTTTTACTCAGCTGCACGCGGGGTAATTAGTCCGCCGACATATCTAAACTCATCCGACCAGTTGCGTCGACCGCGTGCTCGCTCTAATATGGTATCCGTATTACAATCATATCTTGTGTCACTAAGCATAAAGTTACAGAGTGATAATGCACTTCCCTACATTTCACTTAGATATGTCTCGCGGTTAACCTTATAAACTAGTAGCACGCGATCGCCTTTTGTCGATTTCATGCGCTGCCGAATCACATCACCCTCTGCTAGGTCTCGATGTGCATACGTCGTATGCAAATTTCAAACACACTTGATAAACACACCAGCCGGCTCCATTTCCATGCAACTAGAGTATCTGTCATGATTTATTAGTGCAGTTAGCAGCCGCAATGTGGCGTTCATAGCGCTCAGGGGGCGTGAAGGAGATAGAGATAGTGATAAAGGAAGGTGAATGACGAAGATAGACATTGACCCACATATTTGCACTAATTAGAGCCTAGGGTAAGATGTGCATGTTACTTATTTACACGCGATTGTTTCGTGAATGTAAACATGTCTCCCACTTGTGAACTGATGAAAGTACACAAATTACTTATAAAAACGGGAAAGCAATCATTTCGCTAGCGTTAAATTATGAAAAAATATATTTTATACATTATGTATATCAAAATATATTTATAAAGAACACAATGTTATTGTTTTACCTTCCGTCACCTTTAGGTAAGGAAAGTATTGTCTTTGGTCAAAATATTCTATGAGTTTTTAGTAAATAAGCACGTTTTAGGGTCCATATAATACGATTTTACCATTTTTACGATGCTGTGTGTGCGTGCGTGTGTGTGTGTGTGTGTGTGTGTGTGTGTGTGTGTGTGTGCGTGTGTGTGTGTGTGTGTGTGTGTGTGTGTGTTTACATCCAGAAGAAGAGGTGATTAGATTTTGGTTATAAATGGTCAACCGGAAGTACCCTCATTTGAAGATTTTAACAATTTTTCTTGAAACACGCGTTTAAATATCAGTTATTATAACTTAAAGAATATATTATTCTCTATACGATTTGATTGCATTTTATACTTCATATTCAATAGATATAGAGTTAAAGAATTATTATAAATATATTAAATTTCATAAATTTGCCAGCTATGCTAACCATGGAAACTGTTAATATATTCAGATAATTTAAATTGACAGATGTCAGTATCAATGAGAAGTAAATGAATGTGGCAGAGATGAGGATATTGAGATAGATGTTGGGGAAGACACGGAAAGATACGGTAAGGAATGAAATAAAAAGGAAAATAACTCTAGTGTAAGAAGTTTCTAGAAAGATACAAGAGAGACGATTACTTTGGTTTGAATATGTCATGAGGAGAAATGAAGAATATATTGAAAGAAGAATGAATAGCTTAGTAATAGAAGATTGAAGAAACAGAGGAAGACCAAAGATAAGATGGAAGGACTTTATTGCGGAAGACTTGAGAGAAAAGGAACTGAATGAGAACGACACGCAAAGCAGATATGAGTGGAAGAAGAAAATAAAAAATAGCGACCCCTAACGAATGGGAAAAGCTAAAGAAGAAGATGTCAGTGTCAAGTGCAATTTGCATAGTTTGTTTATCATTAGTAGAATTTTATTTTAAGAATTATAGTAAAGTCATTAAGAATAAGATGATTTATTTCCATTTTTCAGAGGACAATGAGTTCTTAAAATATGAAATTAATGTGCATAAGATTTGAATATACCATACCTACATATTCATATTGTGTACCTATTTGCACTATGTTGTATATCTTTTATAACTAACATAAGCTTGTAAACAATATTTAAAATAGAAGAACATTAACTTGAAAACAATAATCTTAATGTTCTCGCACTTATTTGGCAGAGACTTCTTATTTTTTTATTACTAGTACGCTGAGAATAGCCTAATTAACAATATACTGTGTTAGGCTGGATATATTTTAATACGCGAGCGGGTTATATGCAATTTTAATTTTTAAAATGTCAATATTTATTATATCAACCTGACGTAGATTTTATATTTTAAATTTTGTTTCTAATTTACAATAAAGTACGATTATGTTTGATTTGTGTCGGTAATTAACCGGTACATTTCTGGGTGGATCAATCTGCTTCTATTTATTTATATTTATTTAATACAAGTGGGAGACTTTAGTAATGATGATGAGGGTATTTACAAGGCTCACCTGTTCTCTAAGCTGTCGTTTGTACTATTTGAAAACTGGAAATAATTATCAAATTTGACATCGGTCGGAATTGAATCTGGGCCATTCGAATTCGGATTCACAACCGGTCACCTAACACTTAAAATCACTCGATTCCATATATTAAAGAGATAAAACAAATTATTTAAAGGTGTCAATGAACTGTATAAAATTAAAGAAAATATACTGTGGATTAGTTACGTTTACTAAACTTAGCTAGAGAAAAAAGTCTACTTACCTATAAAGCTAATAACAGTCCAGAGAGTTTCGTTCATTTACGTTTTATGTTCATAAATAAAATTGGATTTTCTTCTTTATATTGTAAAAATAAATCCTTTTAAGAACATTTTTATTTTATTACCTGCCTATAGGTATGTCACAATGACGTATGTTCAAAATGTGCCTATTCAGTCGTACAAAATGCTTGGTGTACGTTTGTACATATAAGTTTCCGTTATATAAATATTGGCTATTGGGGTACAAAATTCCTCGAATCTGTTAATTCTAGGACCGCATATGCGTATAGGACATTATTATATTACCCGTATACGTATATATAAGAGTATTGTCTTTATTATAATTTTTGTATTCCCTGTTAGACTATCTCCATCGCCCAGCAACCACAAGACCAAGACAATGCGTATTTATAAAGTATATCTATTTCATTTATATAGACTTGTTTTGTAAATACACAATAGTATATTATGTGGAAAGTGTGTGAAGCTGAAATTTTTACATGATGGTGGAGATTGCGACACGAGCCGAAGGCGAGTACTGCAAACCACCCGAATGTAAAATAGGCTTCACACACCTGTTACATACTATACTTTTTCTACGACCTTGCAATAATTTTTTTTTATAAATTAATAACACATTTCTCATGAAGTTGTTATTTCTACGGACAATTTACCAACACATGATTTACGTGTATATAAAGATAATTATTCATTGTATGTGTTAAAACTGAACTATTTACTTCACGCACAGTGTACAAAAAATCAAGCTTCACACATAAAAATTGATACGTGAAGTACTCACTTCACGCATGGGAGTAGAAAAAATAAATAATTATCTTATACTAACAATTTTCTTTAGTAATTTCTCACATCAATGCATTTATCTCAATTACATGTTACATGAAACAAATAATAGATGAAAGTAAAACCAGCGAGAGTTTTATAATTTGTTTTAATCGTAAATAATCAATTTATATATTATCATACTCGTATATTAAGGAGTTTAAAATAGAAATTATAATAGTAGTTGAAGATTATAGTATGGATTACAATAAGTGGCCAGGATATAATTTATTTATTTTAGTACGCGTACAGTATTGGTGAAGAGAGAAAGTATATCTTTTTAGTTCATTTCACAAAGATATGTATTCATAGTGGGATATAAGAAAAGCCACAGACACGAAAGCGCCTCGCCACGTGAGAAAAATGCAAGTACTACGAATTCAATGACATGAAATTTAATTATTTGAAAGGTGAAAAGCACCTATACTACTCATGAGAGTCTGCTAGATTAAGTGTAATTTTAAAGATGCCATAAAGATAAGCCACCGGCCGATTAGCTAATGAAATTTTCAAATGAAGAAGCTGTTCCTCCACTCTATGAGATTTATAATCGTAGACAGCTCTGTAATTAGAAAGGATTTAAATAGTAAATGTTAAATAGTTTTTCAATATTTTAGATAGATAATAATTTTGCTATTCATTTATATGTGAAAGACTATTTAGAAATTTATTTGTCGTACGAAATAATAATATAACATATAATTATAATTATTTGTTGCAATAAAAGCGAAATTTAAAATGTATGAAAAGTAAAAGTATGCACACCATGGGTGCCGGCAGGAATTTTTGGAAGGTGGTGCATGTGCATGCGACTTATGCGAGGATATACATTTGCGATAAAAAAATGATCGTAAATGTTAATCTTTGACACATTCGATTGACGGTGTTTGTTGACGTTACTTAAAATAGTGGTACTTTAGTTTATGGGAAAATGAAATTGACGACCACGTTTTTTTATTATCACAAATGTACTACAGTAAAAATTTTGAAAGATGTCCGATCAAGGTTATCTACGAATTGTATGAATTCAGATTTTTGCTCCGCCCATTCTGACAAATTCAGTAGTGTCGTGTGTTTAGTTTTTGTGAGGGTACATAAGATATTACTGTTATTTTATTATTATAAAAATATATGTTACAATAAAAGCATTCAAAATTCAAAAATAATTCAACTGGTAAGTTTATTAGCAAATGTAAAACCAAATATGTGAAAAATAAGATACTGACACAATGTCAGTGTCAGTGAAACTGACAGAAAATAACGTTCTTCGTACGGCTATGAATCAAGGTAATGTATCTGAATTAATATATAAACTTACGTTACAGCGAAAGTATTATCAACAACGAGCATCGTTTTAAAGTGGATTGTCCTAACTTGGTCGAAACAATATGAATTTTTGAAAGACAAGCGTGTTACACCCATCCTTATCGCACACGCTTATATCCTTTGTAAAGGAAAGAGATAAATGTATGCCAATTTGTTAATTCGTTCATTATACAAATAACCTTGATCGGACATCTTTAAATAATTTTACTGTACACGCCTATTCAGTGGCAAAAAATAATTATTGTTAATTTTGATATTTTATTAAATTTTTCATTCAGACTACTTTTTTAAGCCTGTTTACATTTTTTGCAATATTTAGATTTATTAATAATGTAATAATAATACAGTTTTAAAATTCAAATGTTTAAATTAAACAATGATTATTTTTGTCTCTGAATAAGCGTGTAAGGGAGTGTTCTAATGTAGTAAAATTTAAAATAAAAAAACTTATAACATTGTAATGTGAAAAATCTAAATTTATTTTATTATGCTCCGATGTGTATACAGTTGGTACTTTACACACTGCAAACAATGTGTAAAGTAAACGATTTTCGTATTTTATTTATTTATATATTACAGAGCTACCACCATTAATAAAAGTGTGACATTTAAGTTGTCTTACCTACGATTATTTTTTCTATACATTCATATTGGTAATACTGACTGAGTACTGCCGTATTCAACATCAGATATATTATCTATCAAATTCCTAATTTGTTTCGGAAATATTACTTAAGGTCGTATAAAAACCTTGTATGCATCTTAAGTGTAAACAAGCTTTATGACATTCAGTCAATAATAAAATACTTGACCTCATGTCATAAAGCTTGTGTTTACACCCTTAATGCATAAATAGCTATTTTTGAATATGAATTTTCAGGTAATTTATTTTGGCGCTAAAAATGTATCACGTGGTTTCTAACGTACGAATTTCTGATCATGTGATCACATTTTTAACAAATTTTGTACCGTACCTAAGTATTCTGTTAACAAGAAGCAGTTTTTCTGTCAATGACGCATTGTCAACTGTCTTCTTCGTGTTAGTTTTATTACATTTTGAGTGTTTACAAGTTTTATATTTCTATATTATGTATTTATTGAATGTCATCAGCTCCTCCTTCGTCACATTCGGAAAATTTCAAATTTTCAGTTAATATTAAAAACGCATATCTCGCCCAATTTAAATTAAAAAGAACTGAAGATTTTAATTTATAATAGAAATATGTGAAATTTTAAGAAAATAAAATAAATAAAAATTATTAGAATGCCACATTAATATACAGTACAACTGTCTATCTGAACCGGTTGATACCTTGATTCTTAAGTATCCCTAAAAATATTAAAAAGCCTAATTTTAATAATTTAGAACCAGTATTATCTTTTGCTATGAGATATTTTCTATTTTTATCAATTACTCAAATTATTTGTTTTTATTTTTTTTATAATTCAATAAATTAGTGAAATATTAAAAATATTTTTTTATTTGAAATTGAAAGGTGGTACAACTGTACCACCTTGCATCGTACTGCCGGCGCCTATGATGCTCACCTACAAAACATATGAATTTCACACACTTGTAGCCACATTTTTGTTAAAAAATGTAATTCCGCGTACCGAAAATACTTGTTTCAATTTTATAAGTTATGAAATAGGAAGTAAATAAGTGTATAACTCATTAAATACGAGTATTTATAACCGCAGGAATGACCAGTTGCGTCACTTACACATAAAATTTAAACTTGGTCTTATTGATTTAGTCAATTCAATTTTACACTACAATTAAAAAATCTGATGTGGACACCACACGACTTCCTTGTACGATTATTAAATTATACATATTTTTTTAATAAATAAATTACAAAATATTAATTTTAACTTCAAAACAGTAAGATATATAGCGACCATAATTCTAACCCGGTTCTTTTTAAAGAGAGTTTTGACAACAAAGAAATATTTGATTACAACAATAAAAATATAATATTTGTTATTGTACGAATCATAAAATTGCACGTATTTAACATAATTTGACACCACACGACTTCCTTGTACGATTATTAAACTATACATATTTTTTTAATAACTAAATTACAAAATATTAATTTTAACTTCAAAACGGTAAGATACATATATAGCGACCATAAAAAAATACATGCCAATATTTTTAATTGAATTAATGATATTGACTAATGTCATGAGTGATGTGGACACCACACGTACACCAAACGACTTCTTTGTGCGCCTATTAACCTATACATATTTTTTAAATAATTAAATTACAAAATATTGACAGGCTTAAGCCAAGCCCGAGAAATATTTTGATATATATATATATATATATATATATATATATATATATATATATATATATATATATATATATATATACATATATATAATTCATTTACTATCATTCTTAAATTAACATTAATCTAACCCGGTTCTTTTTAAAGAGAGTTTTGATTACAACAAAGAAATATTTGATTACAACAATGAATATTTCACAATAAAAATATATTTGTTATTGTACGAATCATAAAATTGCACGTATTTAACGTAATTTGACATGAACATTTTTTTTGTCCTAATCCATAGCAAGCTTTTTTACAAAAACAAAAAAGTATATAATTTTTAAATTTACATATCTCGCTTATAAAAAGGGCTAATTTAATAATACTTGATGTGCTAGACGCAGAAATTAATACTCTAAAACTTTTATTTGAAGCATTTATTTCTAAAATCAAAATAAAATCATTTTATTCAAGAAAAACTGTTAACAACTTCAAGTAATGTACCACTTCCGGTTAGCCTATTTTAACCAAATTCTATTATGTTATTTCGATTGACATAAAAGTCTTGTATACCAAATTTGAAAAATTTTGGATTATATTTTAAAACAATTTTTCATTAAAATCTATTATAGGCTTCATGTAAAGTACCACTCCTGGAAATTGTGTAATAACCAGAGGGAGGTGCACAACTATAGATGTTATAGGAGTCTTAAATACAAAATTTCAACTTTCTACGGCTTACCGTTTTTGAGTTATGCGAGATACGTACGAACGTACGTACGTACGTACAGACGTCACGACGAAATTAGTCAAAATGGATTCAGGGATGATCAAAATGGATATTTCCGCTGAAATCTGAAAACCGAAATTTTTCGCGATTACAATACTTCCTTTACTTACGTACAAGGAAGTAAAAAATAACCCTTTAGAATTAACATTAATTTATTTGTCCAACAGAATAAAACCAAGTTTAAATATTAAATCTCGGTGGTGCCAACAGAGCTGTGACTGGTTTATATGCTCGTTTCCATAAGGAATAAAAATAAAACATAGTGATAATACGTAAGATTTTAATGATAAAGTAAGTTTATGCACATTTCATAAAACATAAGTTTCAATCAATTGCAAAAAAAATATATCCACCAACATATAAAATACTTCTTACTGCACTGCAAATGAATGTCTTATTGCCGGTTTCACCAACATCAGATAAATATCTAAATAGCTTATTCATTGAATAAGAGACAAATATCGCATCGAAACCATAACACGGTATTTATTCTATTCTAGCTATCATATTTTGATGCGAACCGGGCATTTTCATGATGTCTGTGTCTGTGTATGTGTATGTGTGTGTGTGTGTGTGTGTGTGTGTGTGTGTGTGTGTGTGTGCGTGTGCGTGTGCGTGTGCGTGTGTGTGTGTGTGTGTGTGTGTGTGTCTGTATGTGTGTGTGGAGCCTCTTTACGCTCTAACTCAAAAACAATCATTGTGAATATTTTGACACCGTGTATTATTACTGTAATTTAATATGGAAAGATCCCATTAGATTTTGGTGTAAACCAGATAATTGGATATATAATTTTTCTTCAAGCTCAAAACAGTTTTTCTTCGAAAAATGCATTTAAATTACATTTTTTTTATGTTACAAAAATTAAATATTATTAAATTTTCTACATAATATATGCATTAATACTTTCTCTATAGGTATATTTTATAAATAAATTTATAAAATAATTTATTTTATAAATCCCGGAATCTATGCTTTAAGGATAAACACAATCTCCTTGGTTAAGGTACGGTTTCCTAGACGCGAAAAACCCGTAGCGGCTGATCGCCGCGACTTTTCTCCGATCGCTAGTCGCAGAGCACTATTGTTTTCCTAGACGCGATAGCTGCAGTTGAAGCGAATTATTTTACAAAATAATTACATATTACAAATGTAAATTTCAATTTATAGCAGCATTAATTTTTTTTTTATTTTTACTTCCTTGTACGTAAGTAAAGGAAGTATTTCGGTTTTCAGATTTCAGTGGAAATATCCATTTTGATCATCCCTGAATCCATTTTGACTATTTTCGTCGTGACGTCTGTACGTACGTCCGTACGTATCTCGCATAACTCAAAAACGGTAAGCCGTAGAAAGTTGAAATTTTGTATTTAAGACTGCTATAACAACTAGTTGTGCACCTCCCTTTCTAGTTATTACACAATTTCCAGAAGTGGCACTTTACATGAAGCCTATAATAGATTTTAATGAAAAACTGTTTTAAAATATAATCCAAAAATTTTCAAATTTGGTATACAAGACTTTTATGTCAATCGAAATAACATAATAGATTTTGGTTAAAATAGGCTAACCGGAAGTGGTACATTACTTGAAGTTGTTAACAGTTTTTCTTGAATAAAATGATTTTATTTTGATTTTAGAAATAAATGCGTCAAATAAAAGTTTTAGAGTATTAATTTCTGCGTCTAGCACATCAAGTAGGTATTATTAAATTAGCCCTTTGTATAAGCGAGATATGTAAATTTAAAAATTATATACTTTTTTGTTTTTCTAATAAAGCTTGCTATGGATTAGGACAAAAAAAAATGTTCATGTCAAATTACGTTAAATACGTGCAATTTTATGATTCGTACAATAACAAATATTATATTTTTATTGTGAAATATTCATTGTTGTAATCAAATATTTCTTTGTTGTAATCAAAACTCTCTTTAAAAAGAACCGGGTTAGATTAATATTAATTTAAATAAAATATTTCTCGGGCTTGGCTTAAGCCTGTCAATATTTTGTAATTTAATTATTTAAAAAATATGTATAGGTTAATAGGCGCACAAAGAAGTCGTGTGGTGTACGTGTGGTGTCCACATCACTCAGACATTAGTCAATATCATTAATTCAATTAAAAATATTGGCATGTATTTTTTTATGGTCGCTATATATGTATCTTACCGTTTTGAAGTTAAAATTAATATTTTGTAATTTAGTTATTAAAAAAATATGTATAGTTTAATAATCGTACAAGGAAGTCGTGTGGTGTCCACATCAGATTTTTTCATTTAGATTTACCTGATTTTCCTATTTTCTCTGCAATTTCCTTCCACATTTCGTCTTTATATATTACATCTTTATACTTATCATTGCTACTATCATATAAAACATTATTTTCTCGAACTTCTTCAATTAATTTCACATCATCTGCGGCTGAAAATGCTGATTTCGCCATCCTACCGCCGGCGACTGTCGCGGAGTACTTCTCACTATACTAGTGCTGTGAGGATCCGACAAAACTTGGATCCGAGAACCCGGATTTTGAAATATCCGGATCCTCGGATATCCGACGTTCGGATATTGAACCGGATATCCGAAAATTTAATTCGAATTTGGATCCGGATCCAAATCAGGATCCGGATCTAAACTTGGATCCGTATCCGGATTCGATATTTTGTTTACGGATCCGGATCTGGACTTGGATACGAATTCGATGTTTTGTTCATGGATCGGGATCCAAATTAATATGACATGAATTTCATTAATTTATTATGTGCTTTTGATGAGACTCGATGCTAATATTTGAATGTAAGGTTCAATACTGAGAATATTCGAATCCAAGAACCGATCCGGATACTTACTGAAATTCCATATCTAAAATCTGATACGCATATTCGAATCTAAAATCGTATACTCAAATCCGTTTCCAAAATTCGATATTCGGATACGGATTCAAGATCCGATAGTCAGATTCGGATCCAAAATCCGATGCTCAGATCCGGATCCAAAATCCGATACTCAGTTACGGATCCAAAATCTAATACTGAGATTTGGATCCGAGATCCGGATAGTCCCACATTCAATTATCCGGATATTTTTTAATCCGAAACCGAAACTATCCGGATCCGGATCCCACCACTACAATATACCGGTCATTCGTGCGTTGCCGCGGCAGACCATATGCCGCCCAGACGCGGTTGCGCCGACGAAACCACTTCTTATAATTTGCAGAGGTGTCGCGCGACTAGTCGCCGGCGGCTTGTCGCGTGTAGGAAACCGTACTTTTACACAGTTCAAAACTCAAATTTATGTAACTGACAGTGACAGTTAAATGTCACTGTTAGTAAATTAATCATTTCAAATTAATAAGGGTACCTAGTATATTAAGAAGAAAATATTAAGATTATGAACTTATAAAATATCTAATCAATAAATTAATTTTCATATGTTTGTAATAAAATAATAAAAAAAATAACGTCACTATCACAAAATAAAATAACGGTTAGATTCTGAAGAAGAAAATACTGATAATACATTATAAATTGGAAGAATAATTATATAATAACCTAATACACCCAATTACAGAGTGGGTTCACATCACAAACATCCATGCCTTAGTGGGATTCGAACCCAGAACCCCGAGCGCACTCATGACTAAGGAGCGTTGCTCTAACCATTGAGCCACCGGAGCCGACAAATAAATATTTTACCGCTCAATTCATAAAATGTAATTACCCACAGAATATATTTTGAAATACGTACTTTGTAAGGAAGTAAGAGTACATATTTCAATCAATGATGGTTTTTGAACTTAATTAAACTGAAGTTGTGCCAATCTCAGATAATGGCCAGATGCATCGCTTAGTCTTAACTACAGGTCATCTGCAGGACTTCAGATTAACAAAAAAAGTGCGTATCGTAATTTTGACAGTAATAAATCAATAAGAACTCATACGACATTATGTTTCGATACGATGTTGTAAATTTAACCAACGGTTAATATTTCACTAAGCACTACAAATGTATTAAAAGAAATAAATGAATTAAATTATTTCATTTTGAAAAACTGTGTGAACCAGTTGCGGCTTGACAGGGTAGGCAGGTGAGGCAGTGCCTCACCAGAAAAGAAATAAAGCAGCATGTAAAGTAGTATATAAATTAAATTTTAACTTATTCCGTTAATGCTTGTCTTTATAAATATCAAAAGAATAATTTAAGCCACCTAATTTACACCCTATAAAGTGCTTTTCGAAATGAATAGTATAAATGCCTATGTTTTTGATACTAGCAATAATTCCGGTAAGAAATACGTTGCGCTAGACAAAGAGCTGTTTGAGGCATTGCTTCAATAATTGCTAAATGCAATGACTGCGTAAAGGATAAAAGATAGTCGCTTTATCTTCCACGCGGCCCTATAGAGGCCGTTACCATACATGAATACAATCAACGCCACGTACTGATAAATTTTGTAAGTAGGTTCACGACATTACTGCATATTTTTGCAAGCAAGATTAAATAATATTAGCTGCAAATTGCATTCGACAATAAACAAACATAACATAACCTGTCTTGTCTAGCATTGTTATTATAATAGGCTCTGGTTTGCGACTGATTCGTATTGCAGTAAATATTTAATTATTTTATTTTTTTCGTTGTTTTTATAGTTTACCCACGTAGTGTTTTTGTAATTTGAATTTTAGTTGAAAACAAAAAACAAATAATGGCTTCGACTTCAACTTTAAAAGAATTGAGTCACAATATAAGGAATTCTGAAGATATTGTTAATTTTTTAATTAACAAAAATCCATTTTATCAACTGTCTTATGAAGATAAACTATTTGTCAAAGAATTTCCTAAAATGTTCTGTGATCTGGCAATTTATTTTTGTACATGAGAGGAGAAAAATATGCATTTGCACATCCCTTGAAAAAATGTAACTGCGGCGCATTTTTTTCTGGATACTTTGCCTCACCAAAGTTTTAGTGCACGAGCCGTCACTGGTGTGAATCCAGTGAACAGTAAAATATAACTATGCAACATTAATTGTTACTTTATCACAAGATATTGAGAACAGATTTTAAGATTTTAACAAGCACAAACTGCATTTCAGTATATTTTTTACCCCATCATCATTTGACATCAACACGTTGCTTGTGTTCTTGCAAATAGAATATATAAAATTGAATCAAATGCGCCAACAAAAAGTAATTTGTACCTACCTAAAGAAAAATAATTGGCATTTCATGAACATGCCCTGTGTATGACATTTCTTTTCGGGAATACGTATATTTGCGAGCACTTTTTTCTAGTACGAATCAAACAAAGAGATGCCACTGGTATCACAGGCTGTGTTCACATTAAGAGAGGTATTGGATTCATGCTAAAAATCGCATATCCAGATTTTATTGAATAAGCACGTTTTAAGGTCCCTACAATCCGATTTTAACATTTTTACGATGATGTCTGTGTGTGTGTGTGTGTGTGTGTGTTTGTGTGTGTGTGTGTGTGTGTGTGTGTGTGTGTGTGTGGATGTGTGTGTGTGGGATGTTGGAAGGACGGTTACTCAAAAACTATAAGACTTAAAATTTGTTTAACAACGTATTTCCCAATCGGACATTCATGGGAAGATCTGAAAAGGTTTTGGTAACAATTGGACAACCGGAAGTAGAAGATTCTTGAAAAAAAATCTTCTAAATATTATTTTTTGAAAATTTTTCTTGATAATATTAAAGAAAAATAAATTCTCTTTCTGATACATTTAAATATTTTTATACATATTTTATATATTTAGAGATAAAAGGAATATAATATATAAAATAATGTTGTAATTAATTTTACAACCGAAAGGATGCCATGAAAAATAGTTGCAAATTTAAATTATTTGTAACTGACAGATAAATGTCAGTGTCAGAAATAATGAGTAATGAAAGAAAAATGTATTTGGAGAATCCCTTAATTCTTGATCTGTGACTATTATGGAGATGACAAGTCTAGGTTGAAGGACTTAAATTTGTTTCAAACATTATGGGACAATGTACACCAATACTGTAGACTAGAGTAACTTTGAATTGCGAAAAAGCTATCAAATTCTTCTCAAGTAAGTTGAAAATATTGACAAAATTACACATCGATATAAGAATAATCGGAGTGCAATCTATCCGTCACTTTATTAAAGGGAATTAAGGTTATTTAGATATAACAAGTATGAAAAAAAAAATATAAAAGAAGATATATAAGAATAGATGCACAATCCAGATATATACATTTTAGACCGCCCAAAATTAATGTTTTTACTAGAAGAATATGAAGAGAAAGTAAACAAAGTTGTTCGAATTGAAAATTGCTGTTACCAGCCTAATATTTATATATGGTAAACTCTACTTTGTAATTTATTGTAACATAATTTATGGTAAATATCTTTATGTTGAGACATGCTATTATTGAATAATAAAGAAGTTTATACGTCATAGATTTATATGAATATATTATTTGTATTTATAAAAATATTCTTTGCTTTATGCATACAGCCAGGTAAAATATACGGCGAGAGGTTATGTGCTGGCCACATCAGATTTTTTAAGTAAACTTTGAAGAATATTCTTATACACCATTTTTCTGAATAAAATTCTTTTCTATCCTTAAAATTAAAGGTTAAGAGAATTTCTATGAAGATTTTTTTTTTAATTGGAATAGTATTATAATAGTTATTTACATACCAAGTGCGGCAACCAAGTTCACGCGTACGGTTTGTACAATATTTTTAGTACGAAAGGTTTAAAACTAATAATTAGTAATTTTTGTACAAATAATTTTATTTATTAAAACATACATATACACTGGTTTGTAGCTAATTTCAGAGTGTCAAATTTAAATTCCAATTATTTTAATGTATATTTTTATGTAATATCTTGCTAATCATGATATGTAAATAATTATTTATTACTTATTAATTATTTCACTTGAAGTATATGGAAAATTTAAACTTAATTAACTTTGTTTTGTTACAATTTACATCGTTTATTGGTTATGTGTTACCGACATCACGACTACTCTGTCTTGCCGACTCCAGCCGAGCAGAAATTGTTGCCAATATTGTGAACCTAGTGCACTAAATTTATTGTTTTAAAATTATATTTCACTCATTATTCCACCATTTTCTCTTATTGTTATTAAGCGAAAGATTGTTTCAGAAACTATACTTTTTTATTATAAATATAGTTATTTAAGAAATGCTTTAAAAATAGGAATGTTTTCACAAAAAATTCCGATCGCTTATCTGGTGGAGACCTGGGAAATTGATGTTTCGGATGTTGCTTAGGCGACGCGAAACAACACATTTCAATACATGACTACAAAAAACTACTTTTCAATTACTGTGTAAAATTCAGTTGGACTATGGACACATAAAAACAACAACTATTTGAACATCAAGCATTATGACTGTTGCTTTCTAAAGCTTTTTTATTCTAACATTGAATTTTTTGTTACAGATGGGCAGTGTCAACGATTATGACTCGTTTGAATAACGTTCCAGCTGAGGATGGTGCTCACATGATAAACGCATTGATACCATTGTGGGACTTGTGTAACCACACCAACGGAAATGTAAGTTCCATGTTATACCTATATGAGTAAAGCTACATAGCTACAAAGATTTGTTTACATATTGCGTACCAACTATATACTTCATAAATATTTAATTTTAACGGAATGTTGCAACACTATCGTGACAAGTAGATTTGAATAAAATAGCTACAGATGTTTTTTGTATAAATTTTTCAGACTAATTTGACCAAGTCGCAATAACAATGAAACAATTGTTTTTGACAAAAGCGAGTTGTCAACTTTTTCAAATAAATTTGGACAAATAAATCGATTAGTAATAATTATAAAAGTAATAATCAGTAAAAATTACCGGCCTTACGGATAACGAATATACAGATATTGTGCTGACCTATGCTGAAGCTCAGGATACACCCTGTATATACAGGGTGTTAATACTAAGTCGTTACACCCGACAATGGTAGATAGAACTCATTAAAACAAACAACTTTTCTTAGCTCAAATTTTTGATTTGGAGCCCCAGTTCATAGTTATTGGCGTTCTCTTGTTTTTCGAAAAATCGTCATAACTCCCTTATTTTAAGGAATATTTAAAAAATACAAACACTTTCAGCATTTGCTTTCGGTTCTCTAAAACACTTGTATTTACAATTATTTTCTTTTTCATCAAATAACAAAATGGCGCCCAATCAAAAATTTCATAACAAGATATTTGGAAAACCACCCCATCGATTTTCGAAAATAAAACATTTTTAAAATCCTTAAACTTTCTATTACAATATTTGTCTGAAACATTTTTTTCTATCTGTCCAAAAAAAAAGTTTTTATTCACTTACTTGGCTTGCATAAATATTAACAAACTAAACAATGAAACAAAAAAGAGATTAGATTTGACAAGTACTCAAAAACAGGTGAGTGTTTGGCAAGTTCTGAATGAGCAGGGCCTTTACCCGTACTCTAGGCAAAAAGTTCAAGCTTTGGGACCTGACGACTTCCAGCCAAGACTGTTGTTCTGTCGTTGGCTCCTTCGACGTTGTAATCTAAGAAGGCATTTTGAAAAATTTGTTTTGTTTACCGACGAAGCTTGCTTCACAAGGGACGGGGTATTTAATTCTAAAAATAATCATTTGTGGGCTGACGAGAATCCCCACGCACCATTTATTCGCGCACATCAACAACGTTTTGCGGTAAATGTATGGGCTGGAATCATAGGGGTGTACGTTATTGGACCCTACATTCTCCCAAACCGATTGAATGGTGAAAATTATTTTATTTTCTTGGATACTGTGCTGCCGGAACTACTTGAAGACTTGCCACTAAACATAAGACTGAGACTTTGGTTTCAGCATGATGGGGCACCGGGTCACACAACGCGAGAAGTCACCGCATTGTTAAATATAAAATACCCGAATAAGTGGATTGGGAGGAGAGGTCCAGTTGCGTGGCCAGCCCGGAGCCCCGACCTAACTCCACTAGATTTCTTTTTTTTTTTGGGGTCAGATGAAGACCTCTGTTTACGAGACACCGGTGAACACAGAGTTAGAACTAGTGGCTAGAATCGTGGCTGCAGCAGAAGATATTATAAAAGAGAAGCAGGCAGTCCTTGCGAAGGTCTCCACCAACATCAAAGCACGCTGCCGGGCTTGCGTTGCTGCGAATGGTGGCCACTTTGAAAATCATATTTAGTCCCACCCTTGTTGTTTCATTGTTTATTGTTTTATTTTTCTTGTTTTTCTTGTTTAATGGCAGCAAGCCTACTTTGTTTTAAATGATTGTTGCAGTTTGTTAAAATTTATCTTGCAATTCAATTTGAATAAAAACTTTTTTTGGCCAGATAGAAAAAAATGTTTCAGACAAATATTGTAATAGAAAGTTTAAGGATTTTATAAATGTTTTATTTTCGAAAATCGATGGGATGGTTTTCATAATATCTTGTTTTGAAATTTTTGATTGGTCGCCATTTTGTTATTTGATGAAATAATTGTAAATACAAGTGTTTTAGAGAACCGAAAGCAAATGCTGAAAGTTTTTGTATTTTTTAAATATTCCTTAAAATAAGGGAGTTATGACGATTTTTCGAAAAACAAGAGAACGCCAATAACTATGAACTGGGGCTCCAAATAAAAAATTTGAGCTAAGAAAAGTTGTTTGTTTTAATGAGTTTTATCTACCATTTTCGGGTGTAACGACTTAGTATTAACACCCTGTATATATATTTCGCGATTTATGTTATAAAAATTAAAAATTATTAAAGTTTTCTACAGATATGCATTATAGCTATTTGTGTATTAAGAGCGCAAAATAGGACATTGTCGATTGAGAGGTTGTTGCCGCGCTCCTGCGTCGCGCGGCATTCTCTCGAAATCGACAATGTCCATTCGCGCTCGAAACTCACACAAGATTTTTTCTACAGTCGCTACCATAACAAAAAATAATAAAATGTACACTTTGTACTTACACTACTACTCAATTAATAAGGATTAATATAAATAAAAAACGGCTTTTATATTTAATTTTAATTTATCGTTATTTCCCATTCTTCTTGACCTATTGCTTCAATCTAATCTAAACATTTTATACTTTCGTTTTTGTAAATGAATGCCCAATTTTATTTTCACAATAGCGCGGAATTTTTTTTTTTTTGTTATGTAACATACCGACAGAGCAGTTATATGTCAGATTGATTTGTAAAGGTGGTAAATGTGTCACTACAGTGCCATTAGTTCCTGACTAAACGTTTCCATTAAGCATGTAGACAAATGTCATTTCTCAACATTGTATAGTTAGAAATTTGGACAGCGAGCGTTTTTTCTACTTTGTCGCGCTAGAGCGACTTTTTCTATACTTCCAATAAAAGTTGCGTACAATTATTTTTTTTATAACTGTTATTAGAAGTTTTTTTTCTCTAAAATAAACCGTAAACGATTGACAGAGTTAAAATACCGCTAGTCATGTCCCCCCTAGTCATCTCCTAATCACCATTCATTTTGATTTTTCTGACAAATTTTTGAACTATGACGTGATTGGTCAATTTTAAAGGTCTCCAGTTCATATAGAAACCATGTTAAACAAAAATTATTGCCAGATGTAACATCTGTGGGGTCAGTTCTACCATGGGTTAAGCGTTGTACACTTTTACTTACATATACAGGGTGTTTATTTTTAAGTGGCTACCATTGCGATCTCGAAAACTAGAAGAGATACGAAGTTGGTTAAATTAGCAAAGAATCTCTATTCACATAGGTATTTCAAAGATATACTGAAAAAAGAAATTCAACCAGTGGTTCTCAAAATATGGATACCAACTTTTTTTTTTAAATAGAAACATATATTTTTTATTTGTGCATTCAATAGAGCTCTTTATTCTGAATCCAACGATATAAAATTTTCATACTTTTACATAACAAAATTTTTGAATTTACTTTCTTTAACTATGAATTGATTTTGTTAGTATAACTTTTTAAACATTTATTCAACAACTACAAAATAAAGGATAAATTACTGCAATGTATTTAATTTTGTTTAAACTATACGTATTATTAAAATCATAGTTAATGAAATATTAATGTTCTTTATTTTATTTTAGATATCCACTGATTACAATCCAGAACAACAAACAAGTGAATGTTTAGCAGTGAAAGATTTCAAGAAAGGAGAGCAATTATTTATATTTTATGGAGCTCGTTCAAATGCTGAATTATTTATTCACAACGGGTTCGTATTTTGTTATATTTAATAATTGTATATTATATCATTTGTTTTTTTATAGATTTGTTTATGAAGAAAATGAACATGATGGTTACTGGCTTAAATTGGGATTAAGCAAATCAGATTCTTTGTACGAGAAAAGATCGTCGTTGTTAAATAAACTCAATGTTGCTCCTCACGGCGAATTTTGGATTCAGTCTGGCACTGAGCCCATCCCTGGACAATTATTAAGCTTCATAAGAGTTTTTAATATGAATGAAGGTTTGTTGAATATATACATTTAATTTTTTTGAAACGATTGATACAAATGAAGTATCAATCTTTGATTATTAGGCGGCAACAGTAATACTCTACCATCAAAATGTATTTTAGCTTTTCTTAGGCTCGAGCCCTTCGATGGCGTCGAGCCAAGTATCCTTAGTTCCGAACATGACATTTGTTATATCAAGCAGCTATCGGGTCGACCCGAGAAAGTAAAAAATCGTACTTATAAAAGTGATAAGGAAGATATACTTCATGTCCAAGTTATGCTTTCTAAACTTGTAATTATAATAATAAGATGACATTATTAATAGGATGATATTTTGGTTATAATTTTCATTTTAAAAAAATAACCAATGGGATATGTGACCAAATTTATATGATACTAGAAAAAAAAATACCCATATTATTTAAATTGATTAATTATTCGTAGTTTACAAGAAAATAATTATTAAAAATTTGGGGAATGGATATGTGACGTGAGCATGGTAGGATCGTGGAAGAAGACGGATAGACTGGGAATGAAAGAGATAGTTGATAGCCAGTTGTCGCCATACCATAACCTACTGCGACATAATCAGGACGCTGATCTATAACTATCTCTCTCCCTCCCAGTCTATCTGTCTTCTTCCACGGTCCTACCATGCTCACGTCATATATCCCTTCCCCAAAACATGAAATTGTTAACAACAATATTAATGCAAACTAATGTTTAGTTTTTATTATTATAATGAGAAGCTATAGTGGTAAGTTTTTATATTTTGTGACATTTATTGAATTTCGAATATAGTCACATAATCCATTGGTAATCTATAAAAAAGTGCCGTACGGAAATAATTTTTCTATCATTAAATTCTCGCGATATAACAAAAACTAATCTTTTTTAAATGGAACTCATATTTGCTTTTACTTTAAAAAATACTTATTTTTTCTCATTCCATTGGTATGAGGATTATTATGTATTACCTTTGAATATATAATACATATAAGAACGGCAACGCCGAGGGCAACGCATATGGCCTAGCAAGATACTATATCTGTCTCTTTTTATTCACAAAATTATTATAGATAGCTAGTGACTCCTACCACAAAACCGTGAACTACGATAAATCGTGCTGACAGCATTGCCAAATAGTATTTGTTAGAGGTATTCAATAATCAATAATTCAAAAATATTTCATAATAACCAGATAATATATTTTGAATCTTCAATGTACATGTATACTTGTTTTACAGTAGCAAACTTAAAAACCTTTTTAAAATCTTGTCTTGTTGTTCTAGCTACGTGGCAACACTGTGCAACATCCACCTATTATGTATTTTTTGAACTAACTCAGAAATAATTCGTATATGGAGGAATAGATGGCACCTTCTCTCGAAATATTTAATCTAAATACATTACGTTGCCGTTCTTGTATTGTATTATATATTCAAAGGTATTGCATTTGTTTTACTTTTAAAGTCTTACATTTTTCATTGTTTTTAATGGTATTTTTTTTATTTTTTGGATGTATCTGTATTTACATGCAATAATGATCTCCCAGAGGCACCCACTTTAGGGCGGAACAATTTTTTTTTATATAAAAAATATAGATAAAAATACTCGGTATATGTTTCAAATTACTTTATTATTTCTATACGTATTTCGGCTTGTTAGGCCATCATCAGGAAAATACAGAATGAATTTTAAATCTATTTAGTGAGTATTTAACGGTAATTTTTACAAGAAAATGTCATAAAGGGATTAAAGCGGGCTACCAATGGTGATCTGTACAAGTCTAGTTGGTCGTTCATAAGAATTTGTTCTTCATTGTAGCTTTTTGGATTTCCAAAGATTCTAGGAAAAACACTAGATGGTTAACAACTGCGAATATAATTTGATAAATCTTCAAATTTTAACCGAGTATGTTATTAAACTGTAGATACGCTCTTAATTTGTTTAAGATTAAATTAAAACCGTCCTCATCTCATGGGGATTATTAAAAAAAATCTCGATATTTGCCAAATAAGATAAGACAAATTATACAACCCTACACAGGGACGGATTTTTGATCATCCAGAAAATATACTAGTAGCAGATACAAGTCAATATGTGCGAGGGTTATTAGGGTATTATTCAGGCTAATATTAAAATGCCGGACCACAAAAAGTGACAAAACATCGCACACAATTTCTAATGAGGATTTAAGAAATCTGATAGCCAATGTTCCTAGTGAAATTCCTATATTGAGGTTTTCTTGTCATACACAGGCTGTCGAAAGATTTGTGTACTTCTACTGCATCTGAGACATGTAGGGAAAAATCATATGACAGGCTTATTAGATCAAGAATTGCATTCCGAATTGTTCTGTCAAAATTTGATACTGAATCTCAGTATTTGCCAGTTTTAAATAACAGTTCAATTTTTTCACATTAAAAGCCCAAAGTATTTTATTCATTATTTTATGTATTAATAATTTCATGAGTACCAACTGATTATAAATATGGCTACATATAGTAATCAAGGAAAATAAATTACAGTATTTTTGTATTTGTATCATATGTGATCAGCATTATTGTCTTGTAACTTATGCATAAAAATACTAAACCAATACGAAATAAATTTAACACCTTAATATCGCAAATTATTATTTTTTATATACAGACTCCCACGAAAGAATGTCAGTACTTCACTCCCACATATTCTTAAATAATTTTAAATAAAAAAAAATTGTAATGAACATGTCCTTGTCTCCTACAAGACTACCAACCTCTCGAAGATGACCATGCAGTAATAATTTTATTGACCATAAAACTTACTAACATAAACTAAAAATAAATTACAACAAATTATCGAAAATTAATTTATTGAGAAACTTATATTTATCAAAAAGCCATGATTTTGAGTTTTATTTAAACTATGACATTTTTTTAGTTTTTTTTTTCATTATATAACTATAGTTTATATTAATAACAAAACTTATTGTCAAAAGGAATAGATGTTCGAAAAATTTGATTTACTTGCATTATCTCGATACGGTACGTCTTCTCGAATATGAATAAGTGTGCCTTTTTTCTTAAGAATAGAGAAAATTTTCAAATTAAGTCAAAAAGAATAATATAATCCTAAGAATAAAAAGTTTCCACTGCTTTACTTCCACCATTCTTCAGTAACCAATCCAGAAGTATTGCGAAATATGTGATAAATTTACAAAATGATGTTCATATATGATGTAGCAAATATACCAAGTTTCATAGTTTTATCTATAATGCTTTTCAAATTAGAGATCAAAATTATACACCTTTATGGTTACTAATGTCGTCTTCAAGAGTTTGGTACACCTGATGAAGACGAGATTGGATTTTTTTAATCTTTTTGCTTAAAAATGTTTATATATATCTAGTTTCAGAACTAACATTCTTTCGAGGAACGCTGTATATACATGTACTCTCTTTATACGGTAAAATACGAGTACCAAAAAATCACAGTACAGAGTTTTAAAGCAAAGAAGTTTATTTCTTTATGTCATACCGGTTTCTAAAGCAACGTTTTTGAAACGATTTATAAAACAAAAAGTGAAACATTAAAGTCCTAGAACTTGAAAGTATCATTTTAAAGTTCTAGGACTTTAAAATTTTACCTTCATACTGAATCCTTTATTCATGCGGCAATAAATTGTTCTTCATCTCAGCAGTTTCATCGAAAGTATCTCGAGGAATGTATTTTTCAGCAATTATAGCGAAGAAGAATGTTTACGAAACCAGAAAAATTAAATTTCAATCTGTCAATGTATCAAAATTTCGCTAGGACTTTCGAATAATTGCGACTTAGCCTTCTTATACAAAACTCATATTGCTACAATTTGCTGCATATTTCTTTTAATAATTTAATAACTAGATACCAGTATGACAAAATTATATATGTACCTCAGACGAAAAGTGTCTTTAAGGTACTCATAAGTAATTACGGCCCGCCTTGGCCGTAAACAACTTGCTCATACATTAAAGATTCACTTTTCATCCTAGATACATAAAATACTATTACATTATTTGATTTGACATACATACCTTTTGATTACAAATTACTCTAGTGAACAATTTAAATTTAACTATTTAATAACATTGTTAAATTTCTTTTATTGTCATGTATAATATGTATTTTAATAATAATACCGTAGATTATATTTCTACAAAATATGAAAATAAACTGCAAGAACGGATGAAATTACATTTCAAGCCTCAGCCTGTAATTATATTTCCTTCTCAGTAAGTAATAAAATTATTCATTCTAATTTATTCTTGCAAAACAGCTGTTACACTTTAGTTTATACATTCAAGAAATTTATTAAATGTTCATTATTTAGATTTTAAATAGAAATACTAAATTCAATAAAACGATGCAATATTGAAAATTAACAATTAAAATTTAAATAATTATTTGTGCAACGAAGAGATATTTTTCTGTTACGTCAAAAAAAACGCCGTGGGCGGAAATAGTTATTTAATTTATCAAGTGTGTTAATGAGGGCGATTAATGATGGAGACATTTTAACTCATATGAGCGTAGAGAGCGCGTTAATTGTTCAGATTATTAATCGCCAATTAACACACAGTTAGTTACAATATTTTTCCGTTGACCGTATCTTACTGAATTGGAAATTTAATTGCATGACAAAAAAAATATGTTAGTAACGTTTGACAAATATATTTTAACAATTGTTTAGGAATGGTATGTGGTATCTATGGTTACCCACAAAAATCGTTTATTAACAAAAAGTCATACATTAATAGAGGTTATTTATGTATGATTTTCTATACATTAAACATAACCTATTAATAAACGATCTACGAAAAAATATAGTATTCCTACGTGTTACACACAAGATTTTTTCCACTATCATTTAGAATAAGAGTAAAAAAATTAATGTTAGAATAAACAGAACTATTTGTTACAACAAAAAACAGATATTTTATTTTACCGCAATAGGGTCCTTCACTGTTTTATTTTTAACTTTGTTTATGAAACTTCATCTAAACTGAAAGCAATTTGCAGTTTTCGAAAGTCTTTGTTGTTATTCATTAAGCCGCAATATTTTTTTTAATATTCTGTGACGTAGACGTAGAGGGGATTTTGTTCTCAAATAATGGACTTCGCGAATAATTGGAAATACATAAATTGATATTTTTCAACACTTCTAAAAACATATAAATATGTTAAAATAACTTTCGTGGTCAATAATTGAAAATATGCTTGAATCATAAACAATTTAATAAAATAATTAATAAAAAACTACGTATATTGTCAGTTGAAGGTTTGAGTACCGCCGACAGCCAATGGCATTTAACATATACACCAATACCTCACTTTGCGTTGGGGTTACGTTCCAAAAAAACACGACGCAAATTGAAACGACGCAAAGCGAATTAAGATTTTCTATAGCAAACCATGTAAAGATCGAAGATAGGTTCCAGGGTTACGAAAATACTACTTTTTAAAAAGAAAATTGAACAAAGTAAACATTAAAAAAACAAAAATAATATAAAATTTTATTATATACATACAAAAAAAAAACGTATTCAATTAAAACAAAATAAACTATTCAATTAATTTTTGAAAAACAAAATTAAAATTAATCACATTCTGATGAATCCATAATGGGTGTTGTCGTAAGTCGGCTTTCTTTCACAAAAAATTGGTCCAATGTTTGCTCAACAGCTTTTTTTTTTCAACGTAAAATAAATTTCCTTGTAGCAATTGATATTCGTAGCTACCGCCTGGGACACTTTAAAACTCCTTCCGTTGTCAGGATCGTTTTTTAAAAAATCTCCATAGCTTCGTCAATCAAACACATCGCTTTGGAAATTTTTTTTTGAGGTTAAATTTTGTTTTTCGGAGATTTCTATCCCAAAACAACGCAACCTCGAAAACCTTACGACGCACAGTGAAAATTAGTACTAATTAAGCAGCGACGCAACTTCGAAAAAACGCAAAACGAAACGACGCAAAGCGAGGTATTGGTGTATATTACTTTCATACCAATTCATGGAATATTGTGTGACATCTTAAATTTAAACAAGTGTATTTTGTTTACTTCCATTGTTATTTTCTGCAATTATGTACTTGAAAATGGATTCCGTATTTTAAAAAGCCAATAGCAGAAGGCATAAAAGTAGTGATAATTTGGAAGAGAGTAAATGTGTGACGTAGATATTGAGATGTGGAAATGGTATTAAAAACTTGATTATTTTAAAATGTAAAAACTTTTTTAAAACTTTGATAGTCCTTAGCATACAGTAATAAAATCTAGTTTTAATATAAATGACCCATGTTCTAATTTGTTATTACGGTGGAGAATCTTATTAAATACTTTTTCACACTGACTCCGAAAAAAAATGCTTTTCCTACTTCATAAGAATATAATAAAGCACTTTTGCCTCGGATCGGACGAAAAACTGCATCTTTTCTGTGTATTCTCCCACTCCAATTCCCGTATGTTATTATAGTCGTTGTTAGGTAACAAGAAATAATAGTGTCTGGTACTCATTTTTCATTTTTTTTCTGAAAGATTTAATAAAATGATTAATTTTAGCGTTTGTTGCGCTTTCCAGAGGTGTATGGTTTTTGAAATATTATTTTTCTACATTTTACCTAATTTTAAATTTGTATATGACGTCAGATCTTCAATTACATTTTTGTCAGCTGTCATCCATTCATGTGTTAGCATTTAAGTTATTACTGTCGGAAAGATTTTATTTACAGTGTTTTTTTTTTTAAATAATTTTTTGTACGAGAAGATTCAAATAATCTGACAAAAATCGATGTCGATGTGGTTAACTAGTGACAGCTGTTACTTTTAGAAAACAATAGTTGTACCTTTTTGTTATAAAGATTTTTAATGCCTATGGCACACTGATCGAAGAGCATCAGAGAGCATCGAAGGGCTCTTTGATGAAATAACATTACGCATCCGTCATCGACGAAAAATAATGGCGCCTCTATTTTCATCGACGAGCTCATTGATGAAACGAACGTATCTCATTTCACACGTATCTTTTGTATCTCATTTCACGATAACGTGGGTATCCAAACGAAAAATAGAAAATAAAGTGTCGGGTGTCAACTAAAGTGAAAAAATAGAGAGAACAGAGAAAAAATACACAGAAATAGACAAACATGTTAAAGACAACTAAAAATATATATTAGCATAATACAAAATGAATAGACAGACCATAGATTAAGGTAGCTGTTACTCGAGTGTACCTATTCAAAAACTTGTTCTATGTTAAAAAAAAATTAAGCTAATGCAGTTTATATTTGCAATAACTTATATTTTTTAACATTACATATATTATATATTCAGATTGCATCAAAATAGTTAAAAGCTAATATCCAACACTGTAACAGATGAATTTTCTTTATTTTACCGTAGAAAAGTTTTTTTTGAACTGTACCACTCGCACTAACAAATACACAAGTGTCGTATTTCAATATATTCACACCACATTCACACTAAAATATGAATGTTGAAGAATAACTGTGGCTACGTCGCACCTAGACATTTATTGGTACATTCGGGTATAAAAGTAATAAGATATTTTGAGATATAATACTAATTCTGAACTACAAATGGAAACTGCAAAACAAATTAATATATTTCTTTCTTAAAAATACAAAAGTAGTATTATACTGTTTAAAGTTTTCATGCTTTTCACGTAAAATATCAATTCAAAAAATATTTCCTTCGAATGTATGTCTGAAATTCCTTTAACCAAAGATCACCTCTTATTCACTAATACCAAAGCGGGAGTTGTTAACTGATACCATCTAGAACGCTTATACATGGTTTTCAAGTATAATTCTACCTATTAATCGTATCTTCACATTAGAATTTTCTAGAGGCAATAAAATTAAATCTGGATGTAAATAATTTTCAAATTTTTACATAAAATCCGTTAATTAGTTTTCTATAACATACTAGTTTTTTGATTAAATGTCGGTATGGATATAAAAGTTATAATTTAAAATGTTCAGTTTATTTTGCCATTTCCTATTATTCACGTGTTAAAAAGGCCAAATTTAGTTGCAAATATCTCAGGTACCGCGTGGTCGCGTGGTCAATTATTTTAAAACTTGGAGAGCAGGTAGATTATACTTCAGTTGAGATGTACTTAAAATTTCAATTAATTCTGGATAAAATGGTTTCACGATATAACTACCTTAATATTCGTACACTAGCGATTGAATTAAATTAGCGGTGCGATACACTACAAAATTTACATTTGTGTATTTCTTTTAAGTTTTGATATATTAAAGTTCTAAATAAATAATTAAAAATAAATATATTGTAAAAATATACTAAAAGTTATAAAATATAAACGCAAGCATTGTTTGCCTTGCTTACATGGAGAAAACGCCACTGCACTATCAAAAGTAACGCTATTTTCATCGTTAAAAGAACTATAGCTATTATCACATTGAAGGAACTAGATGTTAGTTTCTAAAACAGTGTTTTTCTATTGTCGCTTTTATGTGATTTCGGTGTAATTTTTTGTAATAAGTTCGTAAGGATACATTCATACGGGTGTACTTAAAAAACTAGTCGCTCTCCGTACTTTTCATTTTTTAAAAATATTTTTCGATAAAACCACATCTTTATGTATTTTTATTTATTTCGCGAATCCACCAGTGACGACTTCTACGCCGATATTCATTACTTTTAGAATAAATTATTTAATATCAAATTCATAAGTTATAGTCCATCTCGCAGATATAATTAATAAATATTTATTAATCACAAACCATACAATTCTCAAAATGACATTATATCTACTTCACAACAGTGAAATTAGCGCACAAAAATAAATATTCAATGTACTGTAAAAGTGACATTTTATTCCATTTCATGCAAACTATAAATGGTCTTAAAAATTTCTATTCTATTCCATTCCTTATTCTATTTTGTTTCATTCTATTATATGCAATCTATAAAGCAGGCTTTAATCAACATAGGCCCGATCGTCAATAGTTTCCGAGATATAAGAGAGTGAAAAATAAGCTTTTACGGGCTTTACCTCTGCTATCTCGAAAACTATGAGTTACGATCGCGATTAAATGAGACTTTTTGTTTACCTTTGAGAGGTTATCTTAATTGTGCTTTTTTATAATCAAATAATTGTACAAAGTTAAATGTGGCAACCTTGGCCAATATTTTATTTAATAACTTCGTAACTATTAGAAATTCTAATACAAAATTGGTTCTTTTTTCGAAACAGTTGATCATCAGAGCTACGTTGATTAAGCTTTTTACCTCCCGCTACCCTTGGTAAGGGAGGTATAGGGATCGTGCTAAAAATCGCATATCGAGATTTTGGTAAATGACCACGTTTTAAGGTCCCTAGAATCCATTTTTAACATTTTCACGATGATGTCTGTGTGTATGTATGTATGTGTGTGGATCCTGTTTACGCTCCTCAAATACCATCATTCAGAAAGTTTTGAAACCATGTATTTCTACCTTATTCTAATATGAAAATAACTGATTAGATTTTGGTGGCAATCGGATAACCGGATATGGCAGTTTACTTGAAGCTCGAGATAGTTTTTCTTCAAAAAATACCTTTAAATGTAATTTTCTCTCAATTTGTTATTATAAAAATTAAAGACTATTACATTTTCTACAAGTTTGCTTTAATACTTTTTCTATATATTGTATGGATAAATTTATAAAGTAATCAGTCGGAAAAATGAATTTCAATTTTCTATATTTACCATTGTTTATTCTTGTTTAAATTTGTTTTAGAACTATTAAAAAAATCTTTCAGAACTCATTACTCAATTAAAATGATACAACCTTTTTAGTTTTAGTTCTGTTTATTGTTATAAAAACCGACTTTTCGGCAGCATGAACTGCTGCCTTCTTCAGGGAACTTTAAATGTAACCTCTTGTCCTTATTGACTATATAATATGACAGCGATTCTTCTGCCGCTTCCGCCATTTTTGAATCTTAAGTGATATGATCTTTCTAATCCAAGTTTTTGTTGGAGTAGATGGCACTGATCTGGATCACTTGGTCTTGGGGTGGGGATACTGATCAGAATTCGAAAGAACATGCAATTTACTGATCCATATAACATGGATCTGATCCAACGCAGCGAAAGAATACGGCTGTAGATAGCAGCATGCTAGCCATGTACTGTTGTCGCGGATTATTTTGAATGACTTCACTGGCAGTAACAAGTTTTTATTGTGTTTCTGTCCTAAAAGTACAATTATAAAGTCATATCCACATGAAACAATGTTAATTATTATAATTTTTCGCAGTTGTATAACTCAAAATGATCTGCAGAAACAAATACTTGTTTAGTATTTGAACTTAAATTTGATTATTCTTTCCTTCTTTCATCTTTTGATAAACTATATAGATTACTTACACTTTTGCATATACCTACTACAAGAATGCATTTTTTAAAAAAGTAACAAACTATCTGTCATTTTAATACTAGATTCTCCAATTATGAGGACTTTGTGCTAGCGCGCGACTACTAAAGTGCACAAATTTTAAAACACAGTTCTAGAAAGTACATGGCTAGTGTGGCGCCATAGACCAGTGGTTCTTAAACTATGGGTCGCGACCCAAAAGTGGGTCGCGTGAGTTTTATTTTAGGTCGCGACGAATTCAACCGAAATTTAATATTTTCGTCAATTTGAAGAAAAAAAAATTATTGAGATTTTCAGTTTTAATCTAAATGATACTTTCAACTTTTGCTACCACTTTTATGTTCATTTTCAATTTGAGTTTATTAAATCGAAATATCGAATAGAATAATAAATGCAATGACACCAGCTACCATATTATAAATATTGAACCGAGAATAAATATTTTATGCATATACTCGTATAAGTTAAAATAACATTTTTGTTTTTGCTAAATTTGAGTTAAAGTATAAAAATATATGTTTGCATCCAAAAGTGTGTATTTATCTTGTAATTATTGAAATAGTACAGATTACGGGTTGTAAATATACAAAATTTGAAGTAACAAAATTTTGTTGGGTCGCCACAATTTATTGGGTTGCGAAGTGGGTCGCCATGGAAAAAGTTTAAGAACCACTGCCATAGACTATATCACCACCACCTGCTCTCATTATAAATTTATCAATTTTCTTTACTAAATAATTGTAACTACCGATAAATACTTCTTACTAAATATAATATTTAATTTTCTTTTTTGTTGCAGAACAATTGGACCACTGGATATCTAGTGAAAAATCAACAGATCTTCTTTATAAGGATTGTGCACTAGAAACAGATTTGGAAAACAAAACGTGGACATTTTTACTCAATAGATTAAAACTAATGTTATCCACATACAAAACTCCAATTGAAGAAGATGAAAGACTTATCAAAGATTCAACTACTTCCAATAATAGAAAGTTGGCAATACAAATGCGATTAACGGAAAAAAGAATTTTACAAGGAGCGAGTAGTTATGCCGAACAACGAATTAAAAATTAATTATTTAATTTTGTGAAACGGATAACGCATGGCTTTTTATGTAATTATGGAATATACAGATTAATATATTAACGCTATGTAATTTATTATAAAATCTATTTTTCTGTCACTGATTCTACTATTACGTTGTTCAAATTCTTTAATATTCGTATATTTTTATATTGCATGTACTTTAGTGTGTTTAAAAGTATTTATGTGTGTGAAAATATACTAATGAATTATCAACATACCTATCGTATTTTTAAATTTCCATATCCAGACTCTATTCTATTTTCAAATATTAAAGGAATAATAGGATTCAAATTTAATTTACCTTGGGTAAACACTTTATTTTTGTTGTTATGAACAGTGGCGTATTAATTCAGAAGCCTGAGAAACCCGGCCTTCTGGCGCAAAATTTACAAGAGGCGAAAAAAAATCAGAGACGCACGCAAGAATCTAGAGACGCACAATTAATTTAGGGCCGCGACGTATCCAAGAGGGCTTCTGGCGGCAAATGATGTTAATACGCCACTGGTTAGGGACGACAAGCATTCTGGGTGACTACTTTTTTTTTTATGGACATAAATGATAAAAATTTCATATGTTTGTAATTGCAGACCTTTTAATTTTGCTACAAAAGTGTAAATACAAAAAATGTTCACAATAAAAAAAAATCTGATGTGGCCAGCACAATACCTTCCGTCAATCCTATGTAATATGTATAAATTCCATACATAACTTTTCTTGCAAAAGATTCTAAATTTCCAGTAAAATTATTTCATAAACAAACTATGCAAATTGCACTTGACACTGACATCTTATTCTTCGTTAGCTTTTCCCATTCGTTACGGACAGTTTCCAACTTATCTTTGGTCTTCCTCTGTTTCTTCAACCTTCTATTTCTAAGCTATTCATTCTTTTTGCAATATATTCTCCATCTCTCCTCATGACATGTTCAAACCAATGTAATCGTCTCTCTTATATCTTTCTAGAAACTTCTAATGCTAGAGTTATTTACCTTATTCTTTCATTCCTTACCGTATCTTTCCGTGTCTTCCCCAACATCTATCTCAACATCCTCATTTTTGCCACATTCATTTACTTTTCATTAGGTGCGTTCACTACGTCCCAGGAAAACAAGCAATCGGAAGTAAAATTTGTTGAACGACTTTGCTAGCCCAGCATTTGCTTGATTTGCTCGCAAGCAATCCAAGCGCCAAATTTCTCGCTTGTCATGCTAACTTATGAAATATATTGGCGGGAAATGCAAATTATACATACATGAATTTAAGTTGTACTGTTTCTATCTCATTTTATAGTGTGTTTATATCAATTACATGTCAAAAAGGCTTTCAAAGTTTTGTGATGAATGTTCATAACATTATTAAATTTGAAATATTTTCTTAGACTTAAAAAAATTTTCAAAATTAATTCCATTATCTGCAAATAACTGTACCTACCTAATTAATTTTGTATAACTTTCCAGACCAATAAAAGGGATATGACAGATACACATGTTATATTTGACAACTGTATATCTCTCTCGATGACATTTGTGAATATCAGTTCGTCATATAGCTAGCAAATCTTTCAGTGTACTAAGCAACAAGTCTCGTTTGCTTACCTAGCATTTGCTTCAACTGCTTACTTCATTGAACGGACCTATTGATACTGACATCTGTCAATTTGTATTATCTGAATATATTAGCAGTTTCCATGGTTAGCATCTGGCTAATTTATGAAATTTAATATCTGTATAATTCTTTAACTCTATATCTATTGAATATGAAGTATAAAATGTTATAATAACGTTAAATGTCAATAAATGATACTTAACTGCGGTTTTTCAAGAAAAACTGTTAAAATCTTCAAATAAGGGTACTTCCGGTTGACCATTTATAACCAAAATCTAATCACTTGTTCGGCTGGATGTAAACTTGAGAAATATGAAAAAATTATAACTTTTGGAATCGTGGTATTTAAGATATGCGGTCCGAAACTTTTGTCACACAGACACACACACACACAAATACATACAGACATCATCGTAAAAAATGGTAAAATCGACCCTAAAACGTACTTATTCACTAAAAACTCATCATAAATTTTTTTGACCAAAGACAATACCTTCCTTACCTAAAGGTGACGGAAGGTAAAAAATCTGATGTGGCCAACACAATACCTCCCGTTTATTTTAATTTTTATTCAAGTAAATACTTAACATTAAATTAAATTTAAATATCGGGTTCGATCCCGACCGACGACAAATATTTCGAATTTTAAATGGCACAAAAATTGCCCCAGTGGTGCATTCTCCACGCCTGCAATAAGTGCTCGTGAGGTTGCACCTGGTAAACGCCCGCACGGTACAAATATGTCATCATCGTTACCGAAATCTGTGTACAAAGCAGATTGGCAGATCCAGCAATGGGTAATATGCCGTGATGATATATTTATTTTATTTATTTATATACTTAACTATATAAATTGCTGGCATGGAGAGTGCACCACAGGGGTAATATGCCGTGATGATATATAATTTTATTATTTTACCTATATTCCTACCTATATTCCTGAAACTGTATTAAGTTCCTTTCCATATAATTATTTTTCTATTTAATATTTTCTTTTTAAAACGTTACTGTTATTATTTGAAATGATTAGTTTGTTGAAAGTGACATATATCTGTCAGTTACATACATTTGAGATCTGAACTGTGTAACCATGGAGTTGTGTTTAAAGCATAAGGATTGAAATTATATATAATTTTAGAAATTTATCCATAAAATATATACAAAAACTATTACCTTGTGGAAGAGTGCTTTCTTTCCGCCTACTGGAGGTAAAGGTGAGACAAATTTGGATCATCAAAACATAAGTTTCTTTAAAAAAATTTTTTAGACGTTTCGGGAGTTGGCCAACTCCCATCTTCAGCATACAAGTGACAAGTTTATTTTTTAAACAAAATTGATTACGAAGTAAGTATTTACTCGTAATAAATTCTTAATTGTAATTTAAGGAATAAAAATATTTAAAATATACTTATAATATAATGAGGGAATAATTTAATATTTAAATTACACTCGGCAAAGTTCACAAAATTTCAGTCTCTGAATCAACCTCTCGGTCATTTATCAGAGACTGGCCCACTCAACCAGAACCACAGACGCGTTTCGCTGTTTTTGCAGCTCATCAGTGTGGTGTACTGACGCCTCTTTCGAGGCACTGAGACTAAAAGTATATGTATAAAGAAGTATATAAAATTTAATAAATTGTCACAAAATCCTATACGCTCTAATTTAGTTAAGATGTAATGTGATACTGAGTCAAACGCTTTTGCGAAGTCTGTATAGACGACATCAACCTGCTGTTTTCTTTCAAGGGTATTATGAGTAAAGGTAATAAATTCCATTAAGTTCGTAGTTGTTGATCGTTTTGGTATAAACCATGTTGTTCCAAATTTATAGTGTTAAGTGTTTGAATTTTTTTGAACACTATGTTTTCAAAAACTTTAGCTACTGAGTTTAGACAAGATATTGGCCTATAATTACAAATTAAATTTCTTTTCCCAGATTTAAATACTGGACAAACTTTAGCTTCCTTCCACTTGTCAGGAAATATGGTGGTATTTAATGACTAGTTGAACAAGTGGTTTAGTGGTAGAAGAAATAAATCTGAACAACCCCTAATAATGTATTAGGGAACGTTGTTCGGATCAGAAGATTTTGTATTTTTTTGTGATTTTATTGCAAGTGAAATATCGTCATCAGTAATTTCATTGATTTGAACAGAATTAGAGTGAACAACAGAGGTACATAGATTGTTAGTATTAAGGCAAGTTTTCAGATTTATAAACACTACTAAAATAATTAGCAAAAGCGTCAACAATGCTCGATTCATCATTGTATGCATTATTATTATGAAATAGAGTTGCAGGGATGTCATGACTATTCTTTGTATTTCTTAAGTAATTCCAAAAATTATTTGCTTTATTAACTGTATTACACTCAATGTTATTTATGTAAGTAATGTATAATTTTTTGGAAAGGTTTTTATTTGTACTTGTTCTTCAAATTTGTTTAAATGGTGCTCGTTTATTCATTTTGTACAAATTTCTGTAGTGTTCCTTTTCCTTTATTAAAGATATATATATACGTATATACAGGATGTTTCCTTTAAAACAACCAGCGCTTTTTTGGGCGAACTAATGACTTTAGAGAAAAATGTTATATACAAAAAATTACCAGGAAAAAGGGTTTAATTTATGAGGAATAATATATAATAAAAAATTCAACCAGTGGTTCTCAAACGGTAGAATAAAATTATATTTTTTTAAATGGCTACCTATATAATTTTTTTGTCCATTAGATAGAGATTTTTTTCTGTTTTCAACGATATAAATATGATATGGGGTTGTATAACAATTATTTCGAGAAAAATGATATTAAAAATCAGAAATAATTCTACAATATTGAAGTAGGCTATGCAATAAACAAATGCAAACAAATGATACAGGTGACAGATAGTTTTGTTACTTACGTTATTAAGTGTTTGTTTTCGTAATTGTTTAATTACTTATTAATAATATACTATCGTAACCTAGGCAATAGTCGTATTAATAGTTGTTTATTGCATAGCCTACTTCAATATTGTAAAATTATTTCTGATTTTTAATATCATTTTTCTCGAAATAATTTTTATACAACCCCATATCATATTTATATCGTTGAAATCAGAAAAAAAATCTCTATCTAATGGACAAAAAATTTATATAGGTTGCCATTTAAAAAAATATAATTTTATTCTACCGTTTGAGAACCACTGATTGATTTTTTTATTTATTATTCCTTTTTCCTGGTAATTTTTTGTATATAACATTTTTCTCTAAAGTCATTAGTTCGCCCAAAAAAGCGCTGGTTGTTTTAAAGGAAACACCTTGTATATATATATATTGTTGTGATTTCTCGAAGGACCATATAGTTTTTAAATAATACATATATTTGTATTTGTTTATTATGTTTATTCAAATGACAATGTTACACTCTGTTGGTAGTTTCCGCCTCGACGTTTATACAAGACTGCCCACCCTTACCATCATAAGGGTGGGGGTACAAAAGGAATAAGTAGAGGTGGTAAACTCCACCCATAGATCTAAGTTTAAACATAAACATATAGATATACATAAAAATAATCCTATAACTAAATTGTATATATATATATATATATAAGTGAAAGGTAATTGCGACTGTAATTAGTTAAGGAAACTGGATAGTGGGGTTGATAGTCAGAAAATTGTAGGCTTAAGTGGAGTACACTCTTTTTAATTTGTCAAGCTTTCGGTTATAATTTTAACCATCTTCAGGACACTGTAATACAATAAAGACTTACAATACGATCATAGTGTGGGTAATAAGTACTCACATTAGTTGAGATTTTTTGAAAATTTTACATTTACATTTCACTGTACCATGTGCGTGTGCACGTTTTAACATAAAATGTTTATAAATGTAAAATTTTCAAAAAATCTCAACTAATGTGAGTACTTATTACCCAAACTATGATCGTATTGTAAGTCTTTATTGTATTACAGTGTCCTGAAGATGGTTAAAATTATAACCGAAAGCATGACAAATTAAAAAGAGTGTACTCCACTTAAGCCTACAATTTTCTGACTGTCAAACCCACTATCCAGTTTCCTTATATTGTAACGTTTTTATTTACATGGGTGAAGTGTAAAACATAGACAAATATTATTAACTAAAAGAATACGTTTATTAAACTATAAATAATAAAGGATTAAATATTAAAAGATAATAAAAACAACTAACACTATGATTAAATAATTATAAACACTAAGAATATTATTAAATGCTTAAACACTACGATTATTTATCTAACTAACATTTATATCACTACACTTATTTATATAACTACATTTATTTATGTTAACAACTTGAAACTGTTTATTTATATCACCGAGTTCATATCTGCTTGCTTGTATATATCAGACTGTCTCCCGCTGTTCTCCCGACGGTATTTATACAGTATACAAAGGAATGAGGTCACGGCGCAATTAACCTGTCTCAGCGCGTCGGGGATTGTTTTATCGCTCTGGTACGTTCTTTCGAAGGGATTACGTCATTGTTCGCGAACATGCTATCAGTAGCGGCGCATGCATACTTTTCTCTCAGAGGCGCACGTCACAATATATATATATATATATATATATATATATATATATATATATATATATATATATATATATATATATATATACAGATATATCTTTAAATCTATAGAAGATATAATAAAAAAATTAAATATCTCTGATAGAGAATTTTGTTTTTTAATATTTGTAATAACATAAATACTCAAAAAATAATATTTAGAAGATTTTTGTTAAAATACTACTACTTCCGGTTGTCCAATTGTTACCAGAATCTATTCAACTCTTCTCATTATTTTTGGATTAAGGAACACACACACTCACACACACAAACGCGCACGCGCGCACAGACATCATCGTAAAATGTTATTATCGTATTCTAGGGACCTTAAAACGTGCTTATTCACTAAAATCTGGATATGCGATTTTTAGCATGATTACAATACCTCTCTTAGCGATAGGTAAAAATGTATAAATTTTGGTAAACGTTTTATATTGCAGTAAAAAATAAAAACATTATTTTATATTTTTAGATTTTCTTATTATAAATTTTCGTTTCATAGTGTATGGATGTAAACAAAAATGGCAAATTATTTAGATGTATAAGTACATATTTTTATGCCTGCGGCTACGGTAAGTGCAAAATAAAATTTATAAATGCATATTGTGTTATCTTAGCATTGTTTGCAAAAAATGATGGAAACTGCTTTAGATAACAATCGAGACGGTGATATGGATAAAAATTTGTGTGACGAATCTATCGTCGATATTTTCACCATCTCACCTCTTGAACTAGTTCAATTTCCGAAGTAGCGCTATATACTATTTCGATTTTTTAAATTTATTTTATTTTGTAAATATACAAAAATTGATTTTATTCGTTTTATACCTTTAATTTTTAAAATTAAAATTAGTATTTGACAGTGGAAGCAGTAGTAATTTTTCGGAAGTAGCACTACAAAACGGGCATGTGTCTTTATGATGTACCTACAGTCTCTAGATCATTGTAGTAAGGAGAAGAAATGTACCGCCATTATTAATATTACTATTATTATTAATTATTATCTATTATGAGCTTATGGCATTACATACATCGCATAACCTTTGGCGAACGGTTCGTGCAGAAATTTCAATTCCACGAGCATTATGCTACCTGGCAACAGACAACAGTTGATAGTGCGCCCCATTCTTAATGCACACTGTTCGTGATATTCGTCATCTGAAGTATTCGCCAGTTTGATAATAACGCCGAGTTACATTTTGGGCAGTAATTCTGGGAATAATCACTTCTATAGCGATGTATTGTGTACTTTCATCTGGAGTTTTTGCTGTTATATTTTTTGATTGAATTATAACAAATTTATTCACATTCAGTACTGTAAGTAGTGAGAGTACAATAAACTACACACACCAAGATTCATTATAATCAACGATAATTGAAGGAATTATTGTTATGATTGAATTTTTCAAAACAGACAGTTTTTCTTCTTTTTTCTTAATAAATAAAGGGTTTGCTATACTTTTTTGATTTTTTAATCTTAATTTATAGGTCAGTTGTTCATATTTTAACATAAAAATAACATATAAGCCCATTTTTCGTTTGTTACAAGTTACAAGTCGATTTTTTGGCCACGACTGCATTACCAGAGATACCTTCAATGACATTAAAAATGAGACACCTGACTTTTATAAGGTTTACGTTGGTTGGTAATTATATTAAATTTTTCGTACATACTTCTTAATTCGTTAACAAAATATTACTAGTTCTATATTCTCCACTAATGTTTACTGCCTGTAACAGATATAGTAGCCGAATATGTAGGGGCAAAGGGAGCGATGCCCTCTCCCCTCTTCTGACAAAATATAGAAGGGGCGAAACTATGTTTTGGCCCCTCTGTCCCTATATAATTTCTTTAGCGTTTTTGCTTCAATCTCATTAATTCAAAAATATTTCAATCATAGCATTTTCATCAATTGCATCACTGGTGAAGTTTCATTTGGAACTTATTCGATAGACGGCGACTAAATCCACAATTTTCATTTTAGTTTCACCTTCGATAATGACACACAAGACAAATTAAATCATGTCGGTATACTTAATTGTCATGCAAAAATTAAATATGAGCTCGACTCAAATACAATTTCAAATAACATAAAAAATAATTAGGCGTAACATGTTTAAAATAATATAAAAAAGGCATAAGACTAGTAGGTAGTTCAACTAAACTGTATTTTATTTATTTTTTCTGTATTTATGATTAATAAGATATAAATTTCATGAAATAAAAAAAAATACTGTAGCGCGCGCCAACCCGACGCGCCGAATGCTTGCGCCGCTACTGATAGCATGTTCGCGAACGATGACGTAATCCCTTCGCCGAAATTACCCTGATTACCCCCGGGGAAAACCCATACGCGTTCTGACTGGTCAATTACATCCAGTTGAGTGAATCTTTTGTGTTCGATGATGGTCACGTCAGAGAGTTTTAGAAGGATAATGGGCTGTATAAATACCGGCCGAAAGAAAGCGGAGGGATAGTCTGTGATATAGAAGCAACGAGCAATGAAGACGGTGATATAAATAAATAGTCTACGAGTGGTGAACATAAATAAATGTAGTTATATACATAGTGATATAAATATTGGTTAAATAAATAATCTTAGTGTTTAAGCATTTAATAATATTCATAGTCTTAAATTAGTGTTTATAATTATTTAATCTTAGTGTTAGTTACTTTTATCATCTTTTTAATATTTAATCTAAATTACTTATCGTTTAATAAACGTATTATTTTAACTAATAATATCTCTCTTATGTTTACACTTCACCTATATAAATAAAACGTTACAATACGAAACAATAATTAATTTTATTTTTATTAAAAAAAAATTTGGCACTTCCTTGGTTGTAAAAAAAATCGGCGCCTATGGTAACAGGTGTAAAACCTTATAAAGCCATGATACAGGGCCTACAGAGCGCTAGCAACGCCACTGGTCATTTATCTGTTGCTTGAAAACATCGATAGCTTCATTGGCCGAAGTAAGATGCATTCGTCGCAATTTATCTTAGACCTGTAAAAATAAAAAGATATAGTTGGGTGCCAAGTCTGGATTATATGGTGGATGACCCATCATTTCAATGTTTTGTTCGTTTAAATACGCTATATTTTCGAGCGGCATTCAGAATTGACCGCACTACTCGTATAATCATCCAAGGCTATGGTTGAAATTTACATCTTGTTAAATATTGAAAGAAGCTTTCAGAACTCATAATAATGAAATAATAACAATATTTGGGATTAGTTATGTTTATTTTATTTAACGACGACGTTTCAACAGCGTAGTGCTGTCTTCATCAGGTAAATAGTAAATAACAAATAACAAAGTACATGTAGTCAAGACAACAAGTTTACAGAAAGAGGGTAACATAGATCAAAAGTTACATAAAAAACATACAAAGTTAAAAGACAGAAAATTATGAATGAATAACAGGTAACCACGACTTATTAAGCTCATAACCTGTATTTAAATTAACGTTATTTGAGGATTTCTTGATTTTGATGGCTTCTCTCTAATTAGTCTTCTCATCCAGTTATTTTCTCTTGCTAAAATCTTCGTGTTTTTGAAATCAATTCCATGTAATTCTTGAATGGCATGTTCAGCAACAGCAGATTTATCCGGTTGATTTAATCTTATCGTTCGTGTTTTTTTAATCTTGTTGCTACAGTTCTACCCGTTTGACCAATGTATACTTTACCACACTGGCAAGGAATCTTATATATGCCAAAACAATGTAGGGGAACTATGTCTTTAACATTGCCAAGAAGATCACGGATTTTTAAACTTGATTTATATGACGTCTGTATGTCAAATTTGTTTAGAATCCTACCAATTTTATCTGTTACATTGGCAATGAAAGGTAAAGTTTCATATAATTTTCTTTTAGTAACAACTTGAGGAACAGGTAAAGATTTATTATTGGCTTTTAGTGCTCTTCTTATTTGCGCTTTGCTGTAACCATTTTTTAAGAAAACATCATTCAAAAAATTAATTTCTTCTTGAAGTTTACTGGGATATGGGATAACATAAAATAGAAGCTCTCTGATATAATGTTTTAATAGTATAAGCTTTTTGGGCTGGGTGGTGGTTCGAGGTCTCATGAAGATATTGATTAGTATGTGTTGGTTTCCTATTCTCTCAGGGGCGCACGTCACAATACTGAATAAATAAGTTTTCCATCATCTTGTTTTTCCAATAGAACATCAAGAAACGGGAGACGATTATTTTCTTCTATTTCAATAGTAAATTTAATGTTCTTGTGTTGCATATTTATATGATTTAAGAAATTGTTTAATTCATCTCTTCCGTATGGCCAAATGGCAAAAACATCATCAGCATAACGAAGCCAGACGGTAGGTTTCTTACTAGCTGTATCAAGAGCTTTTTCTTCAATTTTTTCCATATAATAATTAGCAATGGATGGAGAAATAGGAGAGCCCGTAGCAACACCATCTACTTGTTTATAATAGTTACCATTGAAGAGGAAAAAACAGGATGTCAAACAATGTTTAAATAACTTAATAATGTCAGTAGAAAAATGATCTTCTAATAATTTTAACGTATCATGAATAGGAACTTTCGTAAATAATAATGAAACGTCAAAATTGACAAGTAAATCATTATATGTCAAAATCATGTCACCAATTAATTCCACAAAATGTTTGGAATCTTTGACGTATGAAGAGGAATGTCCAATCAAAGGCTTCAATAATCCGTCTAAATATCTTGCTAACTCATAAGTTGTTGATCCAATTGAATTTACAATAGGCCTTAATGGGACGTCTTTCTTGTGTATTTTTGGTAGACCATAAAATCTTGAAATAACTGGATCCTGGGGAACAAGTTTACTCAAAACTTCTTTAGGTAGCGATGATTCTTTCAATAGTTTTGTCGTTTGACATTTTAAACAACCAAGTGGATTATTCTTGGCCTTAACATATGCTGGGTCATCTAACAAAGCGTTAGCTTTACTAATGTAATCTTCTTTGTTCATGATTACTGCTGCTTTGCCCTTGTCTGCCGGTAAGACGACAATGTTTCTATTGTTCTTTATTTCTTTTAAACTTAAAAAATCCTTTCTTGACAAGTTAGGTTTAACATATGTAGTCTTCTTCAGTATGCGCACAGTTTCATGACGAATCTCTTGTGACATTTCTGGAGGTAGCGTCTGGATGGCAGCTTCAACACACGTAATAATTTCTTCAGTTGATGAAGACAGCACTACGCTGTCGAAACGTCGTCGTTTAATAAAATAAACAGAACTAATCCCAAATATTGTTATTATTTCATTACATCTTGTTGTTACGACTTTTTTATAGACAACTTTTGTTGGAGCGGATTCATTTTGGCAGACCTAAACATCCGCCAACTTTCGTCTCCTATTACAACATTATAAATCAGTTGAGAGGATCCGCGAGCAAAAGCGTACGCGAGTGGCTTTCTGGCTTTGCACCGATTGACACGACTTCCTTTTTAGCTGGTATTAAATTATGAGAAATCCAGTGAACACATAATTTCCGTACATCGAAATGATTGTGTTCAGGGTTGCTTGAATCGAATGAACAGAACATGACGGACGGTCTTCCTCCCGATCATACCACGTTTAATTGCAATTTTTTAACAGCTGTTTTTGGGAGGACTTAACCTTTTAAAATTCACAAACAAAATGATATCCATTGCATCATCGTTTTATGGTAGCTAATAAACATGACTCACATCCAATCACTTTCTTGAAATTATTCTTGGCAGCTTAACACACATATAAACAAAGGTAAACATAGAATAATAAAAATTAATATCTGCCAAATAAAGTTTTGAGAAATATATGTATAACTCCGCAGCTATTATATTTTCTTCATTAATACATATTATTAACAATAAACCATTATTTCGAATTCCACCTCGTATAGCTGTAGATGCAATATCCTTAATTTCTAAAATATACATCAATACGTCATATCCTAATTAAATAGGTGATGGAAAGGTTCGCGTTTGTTTAGGTATCTGTTTTGGTATTCTATTAATAGACACATATGTATAATCAACAGTAATAAAAACCATTCATTGTGAAATAAGGATATAATTACGGTTGCACAATACTAATTTAAGAAAACAAAGATATAAATGCTTTACGCTTTGTTTTTCAAAAGTATCTTAATTAACAAATTTTAAAAATTAACTTTTATTTATAAAACTTTGACTTTTTGTATTTTCGAATATTTATTTTACTCAAAATAATCAGGAATAAGTTGCATTATTTTGTTACACTAGTCCTTATTCACTGTGTATATTAGTATGTTCTGTAATTTATACACATTGATAGATATAAATAAGGATAAAAATAACTGCGTAGTTGTAGCAGAATTACAAGAAAATTGAAAAATATACTCCTATATGAGAAAAATTATTAAAATATCCTGATACATCATTTTACGTTATTGTGGGATTCAGTCAATTTATAGTTTAGTTGCTATACTAAAGTACCTACTAAAATGTATAATATTCCATTTTATTATTAAATATATGTGTGCAAGTAATTATGTAAAACAATTGAAAATAATAATTAGTTCCAGACTGGTTCACAAATATTTTAAAAATATTTGATATAAATACCGCCTGGCAGCAACGGAAGGCATCAGTCTTCAGTGATCACCAACTCCATTCACATCATGAGGAACACCACGGTAAGCATTTCAGGAACTGAAGTATAGCTCAGTGAGTTTAATATATGTATTTTCTTGCAGCTTTTTGTCGTTCTGCTAGCTCTGTCCGCTACTTTAGCGGCTGAGGAGGCCAAGAAAGGGCAGAAGCGCGGTATCTTTGATGAAGGTTTCAGCCATGGATTCAACTCCGACTTGAGCCTGGACAGCGGTTTCGGCTCTGGCTCTGACTTTTCCCATCACGGCCCCATTGACTTAGGATCTTCCGTGCACAAACACATCACCATCACCAAGAAAATCGGCGTTCCTGTCCCTAAGCCGTACCCGGTGCACGTGGAGAAGAAAGTTCCAGTGCCGTACCCCGTGGAGGTGAAAGTGCCTGTTGACAAGCCATACCCCGTGCCAGTGCCCAAGCCCTACCCCGTCCACGTGAACAAGCCTGTGCCGTACACCGTTGTGAAGCACGTGTCCGTGCCGGTGAAAGTGCCAGTGAAGGTGCCGTACCCCGTCAAAGTGCCAGTACATGTGCCCAAGCCATACCCGGTGCCCGTCTACAAGAAGGTGCCCGTGCACATCCCAGAGCCAGTCATTGTCAAGAAGCCCGTGCCTGTATTCATCAAGGGGCATGACCATGGCAGCGAAGACTTGTCTTCCTTCTCTGCTGGACTCTCTGGACTTGGTGGCCATGACTCAAGCTACGGTGGATTCGACGGCGGATTTGGAGGACATGACAGTGGATTCGCAGGCCTTAATTCTGAATTAGGTGGCCACAGTTGGCATTAAATGGAAGTTTAATTTAAACTTCTTATTTTTATCATTGACTGACTGATTTTAGTTTCATTTTTTTTTTAATAAAAATATCTTGTTTTCTTTTTTATTATTCTGCAATTATTTTCTTCAGTTTTTATAATAAATATTATTTTAAATATTTCAATTTTATAACTAATTTTATTATTAAAATACATCAACAATTCCATGGTAATTTTAAAAGTGTATACGAGGGACATGGTTATAGTATAGTGAGTATATGCGTGCATACATTTCAGTTTTTTATAATTTTTACCTTCCGTCACCTAGTAAGGAAGGTATTGTCTTTGGCCAAAAAATGCGGTGGTGAGTATTTAGTGAATAAGCACATTTTGGGACCTATAACACTATTTACCATTTTTACGATGAAGTCTGTGTGTTTGTGTGTGTTATACCTCATATTCAATGGATATAGAGTTAAAGAATTATAATTGAATTAAATTTCATAAATCTGCCAGCTATACTATAACCATGGAAACAGCTACTATATTAAAAATCCAAACTTCATAATTCCGGAGTTCATTGAGATATCGATTTTAAATTTGTATATCTTGTAGACAAAGGTTGGAAAAATATTAAGTATTCACAGAAAAGTGAATAGCGATTTTTTAAATTTGTCATTCAAATAAACTATTACACAAAAAAAATTAGCGTGGCGAAAAAATGCGGAAGAATATCTAGGGAAGAGATGGCCACTTTTTAGCATAAATAGTGCTATTAGGCGACTGATAAAAATTGGATCAATTTTTCAGAAATCCTGGGCCCTTCCACTCCCAGGTCAGACTTACTTAAGTGACGTGTTATTATAAGAAGAAATCTCAAGATAATTGGACAAAACTTAAAGCAAATTTATGACAATGTTACAACTAACTCGGAATGTCACTGATAGTTACATTTGTTTCAATACTACCTACTTCGTTTTAAACGTGTAATAGTATATTTGAATGGCAAATTTAAAAAGTCGCTATTCACTTGTTTATCTATATAGTTCTTTGAAATTTGCCAGGAATACTTTTCAAGCATATCAAGATATAAAAATTTAAAGTCGATATCTCAATGTACTATGGAGTTATGGAGTTTTAAAGAGAATTCGTTTTTTAATATCCACCCGGTATTATTTGGTTTACTTTAGTCATTTAATTATTTTCTGCATTCATTTACTTGAAATTGGAAAGTAATGGACTGTTCTAGAATTAATATGAATATTAAGTTTTCTTCCATGACACTCTTTGTATAGGCATATTTAAATAAAATTATACCTTTTTTAATTTTGCATTTTTCTGATTTTTTTTTCCTAATATTATATATTATTAGGGTATTACATATGAATATTATTGAATTCAGAAAAAAATACTGAATCGAATAAGCAAATAAAAAAAATAGGTTACCATTTAAAATAAGAAAGTTGCACCCCGTATTTTGAGAACCACTGGTCCAAAAAAATCCGTGTTTCGATAGTTTTATAATATAGAAATTGGTTGCTAATTTAACCGACTTCGTAGCTCTTACACTTCATATAGACCTGGAGATAGCAATAATGTACCACTTAAAATGAATATCCTGTATATATCTTATATATATATATATATATATATATATATATATATATATATATATATATATATATATATATATATATATATATAATATCTCTGATCCCCACGTCATTTCTGATGTAAGAATTACTAAACTTTTATCTAGCATCTTTGTCATACACACATGGCATTCGGTGTCTCAGATGAGTATGCGTTATCTCCGTCCGGCCGACGGAAAATAATGAAAAAGAAACTGTATTGTAACCGCGGTAACAAATCTCTTTTCCAAATATTTGACTTGTTTGAATATTCATGTCATTCTGTCTCAATCATGTGATAAAATTGATTTTTTTTCTACAGTCTACATAGAAAGTAGCCATTTGCGCTCTCTTTTGTCAACGCAAAATGTCACTTTGTCGCTCTAGCGCGACAAAGTAGAAAAAACGCTCGCTGTCCAAATTTCTAACTTTACAATGTTGAGAAATGTCACTTGTCTACATTCTTTAATCAGGAACTAATGGCACTGTAGTGACACATTTACCACCTTTATACAAATAAATCTGACATAACTGATCTGTCGGTATATTACATAACAAAAAAAAAAAATGCCGCACTATTGTGAAAATAAAATAGGGCATTCATTTACAAAAACGAAAGTATAAAATGTTTAGATTAGATTGAAGCAATAGGAAATAACGATAAATTAAAATTAAATATAAATATATTAATCCTTATTAAATAAGTAGTAGTGTAAGTAAAAAGTGTACATTTTATTATTATTTTTATGGTGGAGGACCCTACCACAGATAAACCTAGGTAGGTTTATCTGTGACCCTACTGTGGCGACTGTAGAAAAAATCTTGTATGTGTTTCGAGCGCAAATGGACATTGTCGATTTCGAGAGACAAATAGCTATAGCGTCGATGTGTGTTGAGTGTTGGTAGTTTTGTTAATACTTGGTATTATATTATGTATTTTGCTACGATTGCCAACAATTATTGCAACAATTTTGGACATTAAAAAGAGCTAAATAACTATTTATACTTCAAATTTCGATAAATAATAAAACTGACACAATATAATTATGTTATATTTATTATAATACTGTCAGTAAATTATTCGTTTGATTTATTATTGCGAAATAAATGTCTTACTTCGAATTATGGTGAATAATAATATTCACACGGTATAATTTATACTACATACTGTCAGTTCTCATTATTTCAGACGAATTCGCCCGATAACATGATGCCAAAGACAACCTTATAGACGACGAAGGAGGACATCAGATTAGAGAAGAAAATATTTTTTTAAACCACTGGTTCTCAACACAAAGTTATATTTTCTTAAATGGGTTGGTATATATATTTTTAGATCCATTCGATAAACTATTTTTTTCTGTATTCAACCATATAATCATTTTATATTGTTACATAAAAAAAATATTGAAAAAATCAGTTGAAATTTAAATAAATTTTATTTTTATAGCTATTTTTTAGTAGGCCATACATGGAAAAATTGAGCTTAAATTAAAACGAAACATAAGCATTTGTTAATAATTAGGTGTTAGCAAATTCAGTCAAATAGCAATTATTCTTACTATACCAACGTTTCGGTGCACCCTTGCACCTTCCTCAGGGTCTGCAATTATACAACAAAAATGTAATACATACAAAGTAACATGCACATTATCACACTTACAGTAAGATGTTACAAATTGTTACAATTCATGTACACAAAATACATTCGTACAAAACATTCAGTTAATTTATTAAACATCGTACAAAAAATTCAAAGAGCATATACACATCCATTTGCTCTAAAAAACGACATCCGAATAATACGAAAAATAGTCGGAAATATCCTGTGTAAGGATTCTGGTGACAACATTGATAGCGATGTTTGCTCATCCGGATCTTCGAATAACGTTTGGTCGTTCCAACATAATGTGGCTTTACAATGGATCAATAAACTTTATAAACCCCATTTGATTTGTCGTTCTTGTCCACTGGGTCCTTGAGTTTACTGTAGCATGCCGACTCTCGAAATGGGCTTACAGGCAGTAGCAACGTTCAGTTTGTTTCCTAACATTTTATTTAAATTAGGCGCTAATAATTCTATGTTGAGCAATGCGTTAAACTTTTTCCGGTCACATGGTCCACTGTCATTTCCTGGTGAGTTTATGTTATCCGGCGCCCTCGTTTCATGGGAATTGTTAGTAGCCTTATTTATGGCTGCCCTAGGGTAACCAATTTTCCGAAGCAGGTAACGAACCTTTTTATTAGCTTCCTCCCTGAAACATGCAGATGATAGTTTTACTGCTCGCTGTTTCAAATTCCTAGCAACACTCAACAGTAGAAAACGTGGATTTGATGACTGATAGTTGATACAGGGTGTATCACGGAAAGTGAAACATAGGCGTTTAACATGAGAAATCAGTATTTCCGTGCGCATTGCTCCCCTGTATCCAGGTGGATACGATGGTTGGAACGTAACCGTCACAAGTAATATCACGCAAAGTATCACAGATGTTCACAAAATATTCATTAAATAAGTTTGAAATATCTTTGGAGGTACTAGCAACCTTATCACCATTAGTTATATAATGTACATTTTTAGTGTTGATTTTTGTTTCAGAAAGGTTATTATTTATTATAGTCCATATTTTTCTAGTATTGTTTACGTTTTCGCTAATCTGAGAAACATTATATTGTTTTTTTGTTTCTAAAATAAAAAATTTATATCGTCTTTTACAATTATTATAATATTCTTTTGTAATAAAACCAGAACTAAGCAGGTGAAACATATCTTTAAAAACCTTGGAATATTTTTCTATACTTTCTGTGATTCAACTGTGTTTATGACGTTTTACGTTTCTTTTTGGAAAAGACAATTCAAAATAATATAAAAAAAATCTGTTGTGGCCAGCACAATACCTCTCGCCATTTTCATTTTATCTTGCATAGGGCGCGAGCAGTTATGTGACTTTGTTGGTCTTAGCAATCAGATATGGGGGTCCGTGTCAGAATGACAGCTAGTAATATACATAGGTGTCAAGTATCATAAGTTTTCATTCGAAACATTATGATTTTCCAAATCCATGTGGATTATTTTCCTCGACAAGTATATTCCATACTAATGGATGACAAATAAACAGAATATTATGAAGTTTTGAATGAAAAATTATGACATACGACAATTGTGACATCTATGTAAATAACTACTAGCCGTCATTCTGACACGGATCCTCATATCCGCTTGCCAAAGCCAACAAAGTCACATAGCTGCTCGCGCCCTATAAGTAACGAATTTAACATTTCTTGTACACACAAATAATTTAAATTGTTTCTCTTCTTTCGTTCTATGAGAAATTTTATCCTACTATTCTAATATGTTCAAAATACTTCAAATTCATTGACGGTACTAGCGGTAATTTTTAAGGATATTAACATACCTGCAATTTAAATAAATATTTAATTAATAATACAATAATATATATTAAATGTACTCATACCTCCCAGAAAAATCTGACATTGACATTTTGCATTTATTTGTCAATTACAAAAATTTAATTATCGCAACTGTTTTTCGGGCAACGAGATTTATTACAACAGATTATTCTATATTATTATATACTATATCTCCAAACCTATACGAGATATAATAAAAAAATTAAATGTGTCAGATTGAGAATTTAATTATCTTTAATATTTGTAGTAACAAATTTTCAAAAAATAATATTTAGAATTTTTGTTTTTAGAAACTACCACTTCCGGTTGTCCAATTGTTACCAGAACCTATTCATCTCTTCCCATTACTGTTAGATTGAGGAATCCGTAGTCAAACAGGTCTTTAGTCTTATAGAATTTGAGAAATCGTGTCTCCAACAACCTCACACACACACACACATCCACACACACACACACACACACACACACACACACACACACACACACACACACACACACACACACACAGACATCATTGTAAAAATGTTAAAATCGGATTCTATGGACCTTAAATCGTGCTTATTCAATAAAATCTGGATATGCGATTTTTAGCATGAATCCAATACCTCTCTTGGCGAGAGGTAAAAAGTAGTAAAAAACTCATTGAATTTTTTATTTGCACAATTGGCCTTATACACTTTTTCCCAACGTTCTTTAGTTAAATAGGTTCGGAACATATTTAAATTATTCTTGCTAAAATTCTAGTATTGTAAATTACATTAGAATTATTAGTACAGGTTTCCTCGTTAAATTTAATATTTATGTACTGTGCAGAATGATCTGATATTTTGTTGTGTATTACCCCAGATGTATGATTGTTAAAGTTTACATTAGTAAAAATGTTGTCTACACAAGTTTGATTAGTGTTACTTACCATCGTTGGTTCATTAATAATATTATATAGATTATATGAGTTCATGACATCGATTAATAATTTTTTGTGTGTATTGTCAGATAAAAGGTCTATATTGAAGTCACCTAGGACAAAAAGATTTATTTTATTGTGACAATTATAAAATTAGGACAAGCATGCGTTTAAGGGGGCGTTTGAGTCGTGCAAATTGCATAAGCAAAAAAATATTTTTGGGACCGATTTTTTAGTTTTCTATTTGAAGAATAAGCAATAAAACTAAGAATTATTCAATTATATTGTTGTCTTTACTTCTTGAATGATTTTGGTTGAAGAAATGCAACGCACATAGGAGAAAATATTTGAAATGTGACTTAAGAGTTGATATTATGAAACAAAAACACATTCAAATTATTATAAAATCTTTCAGAACTCATATTTCAATAGAATAATACAACCTTTTTTAGTTAAATTCTGTTTATATTTATTTAAATTACGACGTTTCGGCAATATAAACTATTGCCTTCTTCTGGTAAAAACATGAACTACAAACCAACAAATACAAATAATAAATAACAAAACAAAGCAACAGGTAACTAAGGTGACAATTACAACATATTTAAAATAGGAAGCCATGCACGACTAAGATCTAGGCCGTCATAATGATTGAGATTATTACTCTTCGTTTTGTAAATCTCAATGGCTTCTCTAATTAACCTGTTGTTTAGGTGTGTTGGTCTCGCCAGTATTTTTGTATCTTCAAATTTAATACGGTGGAATTCTTCCAGGGCATGCTCTGCAACTGAAGATTTTTCTGGCTGGTTCAACCTGATCGAACGCTGGTGTTCATTCAATCTTGTAGAAATGGTTCTACCAGTCTGGCCAATGTAAACTTTCCCGCAGACACATGGAATCTGGTAAATCCCTGATGACTGAAGAGGGATGACGTCTTTAACTTGTCTCAACATATGTCGGATTTTAATATATGGAGAAAACGAAATCTTCATGTTCTTCTTACGAAGAATTCTACCAATCTTGTCCGTGACATTTTGGACATAAGGAAGTGAAGCAAACAATACGTCTCTTTCATTAGCATTGTTCATTGGTCTTTTCGGTTTCAGGCATTTTTCGATTGAAGATTAAGAAAAACCATTCTTCATAAAAATATTTTTAATTTCTTTCATTTCTTCTTCCAGTTTTTCTGAATGACAAATATCTGTAGCTCTTCTCATTAGGCATTTAATTGTACCGTATTTCTGAGAAGGATGGTGATGTGAATTGGCATTAATATATTGATTGGTGTGCGTAGGCTTCCTGTAGACTGAATGTAGTAAAGAACCATTTTCTTTTCTCTCTAGTAACACGTCTAGGAAGGGAATAATGCCATTTTCTTCAACTTGTACGGTGAACTTAATATTTGTTATTTATTATTTGTATTTGTTGATTTGTAGTTCATGTTTTTACAAGAAGAAGGCAATAGTTTATATTGCCGAAACGTCGTAATTTAAATAAATATAAACAGAATTTAACTAAAAAAGGTTGTATTATTCTACATTCATGTAATAGCAAACAAAAAAATATAGAGTAATATGCGATTTTCATAGTAGATATTTTTGTATATTAGCTAAAAAGGTGTACCAAAAATAAAACCAAATCCGGCGGTTTTAATGGCGGAATCTTAAGAAATAGTTCAACGTTCGTTTCATAGATGTCAACAGCGTAGTAGTGTCGGCAAAGTAGTTTAAATATTTGAAAATTGACCTTCAAGGTTTTGCCTTTCTACCTGGCATCCCCTATTTATATTTCCAATGTATGTAAATTCATAAACCCAAATAAAATTTTGACCTATTTCTTAATTTAGAAGAATTAAATTTTTCACTCAGTTGGCACTTGAAACATAATTTTCATACGCATCATCATTGTGAATATGTGAAAGGAAAATAATTTGTCCAAAAGTAATTATTATTGGGCAATAAAAATAATTTATGTTTTATTTCGCTCTCTTAATCGTTTTGCTTCAGTAATGTAATCGGGATCTTTACATTTTTGATTTTTAAATCTGTTACCCATTACAATTTCTGGCAAAACACATTTTAAATAAAATAATTTTAATTTCGGGAGCATACAGTTTTCCCATAATTCTGTATCCCGATATATTTCCTCAGTGAAAATCGGTTTGTCTGGAGTAGTAAATATTATAAAATAACATTTATCTTTACGACATATATTGAGCTGACGCTGAATATTTTTTTATAATTAATAAAATAAACATTTTCATTAAGAAATTTGTAAATTACCTGATAATAATAATTATGGGTTCTCTTCAGTCGTATACTTTCATCTGGTAAATTTTCCAAACAAATTTTATTTCTCAACTTCTTTTGTGCTCTTACCGAAAAAATGTCGTACCCTTTCATTGCTAATGAATATAGGCATTTAACTTCAATAAGGCAGTCTGTATTTGTTATTCCTAAAAATATAATAAAGTATTAAAATTGAGAAATTCAAGCAGAGTAGGTAGTAATAATATATACCATCTGGTGAGATAACCGAGATAACAATTTATTGTTATACAAACCGCAGTTGTCGACACGGATATTTTCCTCCCTTTTTATTTCTTGGAACATGTTGATGGCAGTTTTTTCATGTCGTTTTCCGTACTCTGTTGCGCGACATCGAGTAAAACAATCATGTTTCAAAATTTGTTTGACTAAAGCATTACATGATGTGTAATTTCTTCTTTTAATAACTTGGCCAAAAACTGAAGCCGTTAATCTATTTCTTTTAAAAAATAAATAGTCGGGATTTTCAAACTGCCCCACTGTTATCTGACGAATAAATATGATTCATCGATTAGTCAAAGTTTCGTTTCACCAACCAAAATCGTTGAAAAGATAGTTATTCCTAGAATATTATTTTTCTGTCCATGCGTTGAGACATGCATCATTATGAAAACGTTGAACTTCTTGACATGCTTCTGGTTTTTGGTGAGGCAAGGCGTAATGCATCGCATTGTTAAATAGAAAATACCCGAATAAGTGGGTTGGGAGGAGAGGTCCAGTTGCGTGGCCAGCCCGGAGCCCCGACCTAACTCCACTAGATTTCTTTTTTGGGGTCAGATGAAGACCTCTGTTTACGAGACACCGGTGAACACAGAGTTAGAACTAGTGGCTAGAATCGTGGCTGCAGCAGAAGATATAAAAGAGAAGCAGGCAGTCCTTGCGAAGGTCTCCACCAACATCAAAGCACGCTGCCGGGCTTGCGTTGCTGCGAATGGTGGCCACTTTGAAAATCATATTTAGTCCCACCCTTGTTGTTTCATTGTTTATTGTTTTATTTTTCTTGTTTGTTTCTTGTTTTTCTTGTTTAATGGCAGCAAGCCTACTTTGTTTTAAATGATTGTTGCAGTTTGTTAAAATTTATCTTGCAATTCAATTTGAATAAAAACTTTTTTTGGCCAGATAGAAAAAAATGTTTCAGACAAATATTGTAGTAGGAAAGTTTATGGATTTTATAAATGTTTTATTTTCGAAAATCGATGGGGTGGTTTTCATAATATTTTGTTTTGAATTTTTGATTGGTCGCCATTTTGTTATTTGATGAAATAGAAAATAATTGTAAATGTAAGTGTTTTAGAGAACCGAAAGCAAATGCTGAAAGTTTTTGTATTTTTTAAATATTCCTTAAAATAAGGGAGTTATGACGATTTTTTGAAAAACAAGAGAACGCCAATAACTATGAACTGGGGCTCCAAATCAAAAATATGAGCTAAGAAAAGTTGTTTGTTTTAATGAGTTCTATCTACCATTTTCGGGTGTAACGACTTAGTATTAACACCCTGTATATATATATATATATATATATATATATATATATATATATATATATATATATATATATATATATATATATCATTATTATAAATTTCAATACAAAAACATTTAATTTTTGAACAAATATATAAAAATATCGCAAAGCTATAAAATATGAAAAGGTAAATTGTGCGAAAGCCCTAATAGGATTATTGTGACTGTAATTAATCCAATCATAACCCACCTATAGTGCAGGAGAAACCGATGCTTGTGGATTATATAAAATGTAATTATCAAAAATTTCGCTAATTTTTAGGTTTATCTTCTTGTGTTACCGAAATACTACAATAACAATACACGACAGATGCATTGCCTACAGAAATACCACATTATAAAATAATGCCGCTAGATTATAGAAAAAATACTAAAATATTAATTATAATCCTTGGTTGGTCAGTCTTTCTTCAGAGATGTCTATATTTGAATTTACATAAATAAAAAATTCTAGCTGTTATAAATTAAAATTAAAATATAATAATAATGATATTTATTTTCTATATAATTATCAGAATTTTTTAAAAGAAAAAAATACTCTTATTTATATATGAATAAAAAAATCTGATGTGGACACCACACGACTTCCTTGTACAATTATTAAACTATACATATTTTTTTAATAACTAAATTACAAAATATTAATTTTAACATCAAAACGGTAAGATATATAGCGACCATAATCTAACCCGGTTCTTTTTAAAGAGAGTTTTGATTCCAACAAAGAAATATTTGATTACAACAATGAATATGACTAATTTCACAATAAAAATATAATATTTGTTATTGTACGAATCATAAATTGCACGTATTTAACGTAATTTGACATGAACATTTTTTTTTATTTTTTTGTCCTAATCCATAGCAAGCTTTGTTACAAAAACAAAAAAGTATATAATTTTTAAATTTACATATCTCGCTTATACAAAGGGCTAATTTAATAATACTTGATGTGCTAGACGCAGAAAGACCAAATATAAGATGATAGAAGAGAAAAGGAACTGAATGAGGACGACACGCAAAACAAAAATTAGTAGAAAAAGAAAATAAAAAATAGCGATCCCCTAACGAATGGGAAAAACTAAAGAAGAAGAAGACGTTAGTGTCAAGTGCAATTCGCATAGTTTTATTAAATAATTTAACTGGAAATATAGGATCTTTTATGTGTAGGGCGCGTGCAGTGACGTGACTTTACTGACTTTGGCAAGCATATACCAATGTGGACTCGTGTCAAAATGACAGCTAATAATTACGTCCATAACTGACAAATGTCATAATTTTTCATTAAAAATTTCATGATTTTCTTATTTCATGTGGTTTATTTATTATCAAGGGTGTGAAATTCAGTTGCCAAAAAATGAAATTTTGAATGAAAAATTTTGACATGAGGATGACCCGTAAAACAAATGAATGGAAGAAAAAATAAAACTTAGCGACCCGTAACGAATGGGAAAAGCTAAAGAAGAAGAAAATGTCAGTGTCAAGTGTCATTTGCATGAAATAATATTACTGGAAATTTAGAATCTTTTGCAAGAAAATTTATGTAAGGAATTTGTACATAATACACAGGATTGACGGAAGGTATTGTGCTGGCCACATCAGATTTTTTTACTATGTATTTATATATGTTTTGTATCCTATTATTGACAAGCCAAATGAATTTTTGGAATTATCATGGCAAATAAAGATTATGATTATGATTTAGTAGGACGCTCTAACTAACTGACCAACTGAGCTCTCGTCATGACCTGTTCAAACCAATGTAATCGTCTCTCTTGTATCTTTCTCTAGAAACTTCTATCACTCGAGCCATTTCCCTTATCTTCTCATTCCGTATCCTACCTTTCCATGTCTTCCCCAACATCCATCTCAACATTATTCATCTCTATGCCACATTCATTTTATTTTCATTGACACTGACATCTGTCAATTAAAATTTTCTTAATATAGTAGCTGTTTCCTTGGTTATAGCAGACCTGGCTAATTTATGAAATTTAATTCCTTTATAATTCTTTAACTCTATATCCGTTGAATATGAAGTATAAAACGCAATTAAATCGTGTAGATAATAGTATATTCTTTAATATTTATAATAACATTGTGTCAAAAAATGATACTTAACAGAGTATTTTCAGAAAAAGCCATTCAAATGTTTAAATGACAGTACTTCTGGTTGATCAATTATAACCAAAATCTAATCACCTCTTCTTTAGCATGTAAACTTGAGAAATACGAAAAAAATATAATTTTTGGAATCGTGGTATTGGAGTTATGTGACCCGAAAGGATCGTCACACACACACAGATGCACACACATACATACACACGTACATACATACATACATACATACATACAGACAGACAGACATCATCGAAAAAATGGTAAAATCGTATTATAGAGACCCTAAAACGTGCTTATTCACTAAAAACTTACCACCGAATTTTTTGATCAAAGAAATACCTTCCTTTCTAGGTGACGGAAGATAAAAAATATAAAAATCAGAGATGTATGCACGCATACACTCACTATACTATAACAATGTTCCTCATAAACACTTTTAAAATTACCATGGAATTGTTGATGTATTCTAGGGATTTTTTAAATTAAAATTAGTCATAAAACTGAAATATTTAAAATAATATTTATTATAAAAACTGAAGAAAATAATTGCAGAATAATAAAAAAGTAAACAAGATATTTTTATCAGTCAATGATAAAAATAAGAAGTTTAAATTAAACTTCCATTTAATGCCAACTGTGGCCACCTAATCCAGAATTAAGGCCTGCGAATCCACTGTCATGTCCTCCAAATCCGCCGTCGAATCCACCGAAGCCAGAGTCATGGCCACCAAGTCCAGAGAGTCCAGCAGAGAAGGAAGACAAGTCTTCGCTGCCATGGTCATGCCCCTTGATGAATACAGGCACGGGCTTCTTGACAATGACTGGCTCTGGGATGTGCACGGGCACCTTCTTGTAGACGGGCACCGGGTATGGCTTGGGCACATGTACTGGCACTTTGACGGGGTACGGCACCTTCACTGGCACTTTCACCGGCACGGACACGTGCTTCACAACGGTGTACGGCACAGGCTTGTCCACGTGGACGGGGTAGGGCTTGGGCACTGGCACGGGGTATGGCTTGTCAACAGGCACTTTCACCTCCACGGGGTACGGCACTGGAACTTTCTTCTCCACGTGCACCGGGTACGGCTTAGGGACAGGAACGCCGATTTTCTTGGTGATGGTGATGTGTTTGTGCACGGAAGATCCTAAGTCAATGGGGCCGTGATGGGAAAAGTCAGAGCCAGAGCCGAAACCGCTGTCCAGGCTCAAGTCGGAGTTGAATCCATGGCTGAAACCTTCATCAAAGATACCGCGCTTCTGCCCTTTCTTGGCCTCCTCAGCCGCTAAAGTAGCGGACAGAGCTAGCAGAACGACAAAAAGCTGCAAGAAAATTCATATATTAAACTCACTGAGCTATACTTCAGTTCCTGAAATGCTTACCGTGGTGTTCCTCATGATGTGAATGGAGTTGGTGATCACTGAAGACTGATGCCTTCCGTTGGTATCCAGGCGGTATTTATATCAAATATTTTTAAAATATTTGTGAACCAGTCCGGAACTAATTATTATTTTGAATTGTTTTACATAATCACTTGCACATATGTATCCTTAGTAAATGAAATGGAATATACATTTTACTAATATTTTCAGAAAACGTATGTTACACATTAATTGAATATCGGAGAAATAAATAAATAAAATAAATATATCATCACGATCACGGCATATTACCTTTGCTGGGTGTATCAATATGCTTTGTACACAGATATCGGCAATTACCAGGCGTCACCTCACGCAATTCTGGCGAGGAGAGTGCACCACAGGGGTCAATTTAGTGCCATTAGAATTCGAAATAATGTCATATAATAAAATAAAATGATGTAACAAATTTTCTAAAATAGAATTACTAGTACATCATTATATGTTAAATTACTATAAAAATATTCTACATTAATCAGTAAAAATCTAATGTGGCCAGCACAATACCTTCCGTCAAACTTGTGTATTTTGTACAAATTCCATACATGTTCTTGCAAAAGATTCTAAATTTCCAGTAATATTATTTCATGCAAATGGCACTTGACACTGACATCTTCTTTTTCCTTAGCTTTTCCCATTCGTTAGGGGTCGCTATTTTTTATTTTTTTCTTCCATTCATTTCTGTTTTGCGGGTCATCCTCATGGCAAAATTTTTCATTCAAAATTTATTTTTTTGGTATTTTATGATTCCTTTTGTCATATACATGAATAATATTGATATTATAATTTCACATATATATGCTATCTCTCGCATTACCTGAGAAAACAATGTATTGTTAATTTGTAAATGAAAATTTCAAGCACATATAAATAAAATAAAGAATATTATATTGAGTACCGCTTTATTTTTATTATTATAAAAACATATAATAATACATGGCGCAGCCGAAAAGTATATAATTGACATTTTAAAAGTGAAAAAGAAAATTATAAAAAAATGTAACTAAGCGGTTTAAAACCCTCCAGACGCATTGATAATGGAAGGTAATATAGCAGAAAATTTCAAGAAATGGGAACAAAGGTTCAATTTGTTTATGAAGGCATCAGGAGCAAATAAGAAAGACAATGAAACACAAGTTGCCATTTTGTTACATACGATAGGAGAAGAGGCTTTAGAAAAATATAACACATTTGAGTTTACAGTGGACAAACAAAAACATCTAACAGATGTAATAAATGCTTTAAAAACATATTGCATCCCAAAAAGCAACGAAACAATGGATAGATATCACTTTTTCACAAGAAATCAGAAAGAAAATGAAAAATTTAGCGATTTTGTAACTGATTTAAAGAAACTTAGCAATGCATGCAATTTTGGAACATTGAAAGATAGTCTAATAAAAGATAGAATAGTTTGTGGTATAAGAAATAACAAACTTAAAGATCGGTTACTGCAAGAAATTGATTTAGATTTGGATAAATGTATTAGACTGTGTACAACTGCAGAGTTAGCAGAAGAACAAATACGCACCCTGAATAAAGATACGGAAGTAAACGCCGTTAGTAAACAGAAGAAAACAAATCCAAAGAAAGAGACGAAAGTAGAAATGACAAAAGATACGAAGATCTTTAAGTGTAGAAGATGTGGAAATAGCCATCAACCCAGAAAATGTCCAGCTTATGGAAGAGAATGCCTGATATGTAAGAAGATGAACCACTTTACAAAAATGTGCCGACAGAAGAAGAAAATTCAAGTAATCCGACAGCCAAATGATACATCGGAAGATGAAGAAATGATATTAGGAAATATAACCTATTGCAGAACAAATACAGTTACAAGCCATAATAAAAAAGTAAAAGGTTGGTATGAAAATGTAACAGTTGATAATAAAGAGAAACTTGTAGTTAAATTAGATACTCTGAATGCGATGTAATGCCACTAAAGATCTATAATTTGTTAAAATTAAAGAAAAAACTAAATGTTAGTGATCGTAAATTAATAAATTATAATGGATCTGGCATCGAAGTAATAGGGTCATCAGAATTTTTAATTACAACAAATAAAAATGTTGCAAAGAAAGTTAAATTTCAAATAGTAAAATGTAAAGATAATGCTCCAACTTTACTAGGTTTGCAATCTTTATTAAAGTTAAATTTAGTCCAAAAAGTGGAAAATATTCAAAAGAGTAATACCAGTAAATAATTTACTTAAAAAAATTGAAAATTGTTTTCGAGGTATAGGAAAAATAAAAAATTTAAAATATGATATAAAATTAAAGGAAAGTAGCGTCGGGAAAATTGAATCATGTCGTAAAGTTCCATTTAAACTAATGGGTAAATTAAAAGAAGAGTTAAATAATTTAGTAAAATTAGATATAATACAGCAGGTGAACGGTTCGACTGAATATGTTAATCCTTTAGTAATAGTTAAAAAACCAAATAATAAAATTCGCATTTGCTTAGATCCGCAACATCTAAATAATAATACTTTACGGGAACATTATAGTTTACCGACGTTTGAAGAAATCGTGTCGAAAATGACAGGCGCGACAGTTTTTAGTACTCTAGATGCGGATAAAGGCTTTTAGCAGGTTGAACTAACTGAGGAGAGTTCAAAATTGACAACATTTATAACTCCGTTCGGTAGGTATCGCTTTAAAAGACTACCGTTTGGTCTAAGTGTTTCACCAGAAGTATTTAGTAAAAACTTTAAGCAAAATATTCGATGATATTGAAAAAGTCGAAATATTTATCGATGATATCATAATTCACGGTCGATCACAAGAACATGATCGGATTTTAGAAAAAGTTTTACTAAGAGCGCAAGAAATGAATATTAAATTTAATACAAGTAAATGTAAATTTTCCCTTGAAGAAGTCAATTACCTTGGACATAAATTTTCTAAAAACGGTTTAGAATTGACATATGAAAAAATACAAGCTATTGTTAATATAAAAAACCCTCTAATGTAAAAGAATTAGAACGTTTCTTGGGTATGATTTCCTACGTATCGAAATTCATACCAAATGTATCCAATGTAAATAGTCCTCTCCGTGAGCTAATTAAAAAAAATACTGTTTGGGAATGGAAACAGGAACACGAGAGAGCCTTTGAGACTTTAAAAAATATTCTAACTAAAAAACCAGTTTTACAGTTCTATGACGTATCGAAACCAGTAACATTATCAGTAAATGCTTCACAATGTGGAATAGGCGCGGTTTTAATTCAAAATAAACTATTAAGGTAGTTGTCACTCGAGTGTACCTATTCAAAAACTTATTCTATGTTCAAAATAAAAATTAAGCTAATGCAGTTTATATTTGCAATAACTTATATTTTTTAACATTATATTATATAAACAGATTGCATCAAAATAGTTAAAAGCTAATATCAATGACTGTAACATATGAATTTTCTTTATTTTTCCATAGAAAAGTTTTTTTTTGAACTGTACCACTCGCACTAACACATACACAAGTGTCGTATTTCAATGTTGAAGAATAACTGTGGCATCGTCGTATCTAGACATTTATTGATACATTCGGGTATAGAAGTAGTAAGATATTTTCAGATATAATACTAATTCTAAACTACAAATGGAAACTGCAAAACAAATTAATATATTTCTTTCTTAAAATTACAAAAGTAGTATTATACTGTTTAAAGTTTTCATGCTTTTCCGGTAAAATACCAATTTCAAAAATATTTCTTTCGAATGTACGTCTGAAATTCCTTTAGCCTAAGATCACCTCTTATTCGCTAATACCAAGCGAGTGTTAACTTAACTGATACTTCATCTGAAACGCTTGTACATGGTTGTCAAGTATAATTCTACCTATTTATCATATCTTCAGATTAAAATTTTCTAGAGACAATAAAATTAAATCTGGGTGGTAAATAATTTTCTAACTTTTTACATAAAATCCGTTAATTAGTTTACTATAACATACTAGTTTTTCGATTAAATGTCATAGTGGATATAAAAGTTATAATTTAAAATGTTGTGTTTATTTTGCCATTTCCTATTCTTCACGTGTTAAAAAGGCCAAATTTAATTGCAAATATCTCAGGTACCGCGTGGTCAATTGTTTTAAAACTTGGAGAGCAGATATATTATACTTCAATTGAGATGTACTTAAAATTTCAATTAATTCTGATATAATGGTTTCACGATATAACTACCTTAGGTAAGTTTAAAATATATGCTATATGAAAGATTCCACCAGTATATCTATTGGGAAAAATGTAATGGTGGAAAGCGATCACAAACCCTTAGAAACAATTTTCAAAAAGCCTTTAAACAAATGTCCACTTAGATTACAAAGAATGCGAATTAGACTACAACCATACAGTTTAAAAATAATATACAAACCTGGTAAGGAATTGGTTCCTGCTGATACGTTATCACGAGCCTATATTGAACAAAATGATATAGATATAGAAAATTCATACCACAGCCCCCAAACAAAAAACACAGCTTTCAACTTCCTCTTTCACAGACTACTAACCACACCATTATCCAAAACAAATTTTCAAAAAGAATTTAACACAATTACAACAATAGACATTAACAATAATTATACAACAGAACACATAACAAAAATATTTCATAATATCAACCACAAACAATTACTACAAACTAAAATATACAACCATATAACACACCAAAACCACTACATTTCACTTCCATACCACAAAAACCTTCACAAATCTTTAAAAAAACCTTTCAATAATTTTAATCTCACGTTAACGTCAAAATCACAACCTAATCTGTTTAAAATTTTGAAAAATAACACACCCAAGACACACACTCTGGAAAAAAGCGGTATATACAAAATTACTTGCACCATCTGTAATAATTCATACATAGGCATGACAACTCGAAATTTAAAGACTAGATTCCAAGAACATTTAAAAAAACACAACCCACCATCAGCTATCAACACACATATTCTCAACACAAACCATAACATCACCATTAATAATATAGAACTTATACACTCTGAATCAGATTACCATAAACTAATTCTTCTTGAACAATACGAAATTTTAAAACATTTAAAAGAAAATAAACCACTATTGAATAAAATTACGGACTTCCCAGAGCAGCATATTTTTAAAAATTTCGCGCCATTTAAATAATCATCTAATTTCTCATATCAAAACTTTTCCTCATAAATCTTGTTTCTCTGACTGGGGAAACACGTGTTTCTCAATTTCTTTAAATTTTTTATATTTAATTTAAATTCACAATTTCAATTCATCTCAATTTTCAACATTATTGACGGAGAGTATTTTCTTCCCTTAATTATTTCATTATAACTCTTTTTATAATTAATGTTTATGATATTTGCATTCACTTAACCAACAAATATACTTTATATCTGTTATACTTTATAACTATAAAGAAAATTCTTGTCATTTCAATTTAATAATTTATCTTTATATACTTTAAAATATGTATTTCACATTGTTTAAATATTATAAAAATTCCTAATGTATTTAAAGCTGTGACCTGAAGATGACGTATGTTACATTAACTTTCAATAAAATTCTTGTTTCCTTTCTAATTATATTTTTTATTTTTCATAAATTGTAATAGTTTCACTTATTATATTTAAAATGTATTTACAGCTGTGGCCTGAAGATGTCGTAAGACGAAATAGATCGCCAATAATATAATAAAATTTATGAAAATATAACTATTTCATAAAACTATTCAGAGTTAATTTCATTAATTTCCTGTTATAAATCAAATTCTGAAAAAATGGAGTCCTTCATCCAAAATATTTAAATAATAGGGTATTCTCTCATGATTACAAATATTAAAAAGTTATTTAAAATACTAAAGTGGATTGGTAAACGAGAGAGAAAAAGCAAAAAAAAACATGTTATAAATTGATTGTTGCAAAAGATATAAAGCATTAAAATTTTGATGATGTACTTGTTGTACTACCAATGGGAGACCAGTTGATATCCCTACTACATGCTCGAATATGAATATTCGTAGTACAGCTGTAGGGATGGTCTGTATTTTTTTGGTGTTATTCGCTGTCATTTGACGTCCATTATCGAATCGTTGCTTTGTGTTTTATTTTCATTTTTCATCATAACTTTAATTATTGTTTAAATATGAAAACTGCAAGTGAAAGAATTAAGAAATGTTTCGGGTGCCTTACAGGATTTTTCCGACATATAAATCATAATCATTTGCATATCAACTTTGGACAAATTGCTTGAATCTGCTTGAATGAATTCTGCCTCCATTGCGTATCTACTAGAAAATATTTATTAGTAAAGTATTTGTTGTACGATTGTGAAAGATGAATAAAGGTATGAGTTGTAGTATTTATAATATAAGAATTACTGTGACAAAATTATTTAGAAAAATCTAACCATTAATAAAGTGCAATACAATTTAATCAGAATTTGATAAATGTTTGGAATGTGTACTTACCACAAAGAATTAAGCAGCACAGGAGTATTTCAGTAAGAAATAATAACAATAGAACTCCACGAACAGAAGAAATAAAGCAACAAACATAAGAAATAAACTCGAACTAATTCAAAATTTCTGAGTTAACTTTTACGATACAAGCGCCACCTAGTGGCCACCAATATAGTTTGAGAATGTGAAAATGTTTTTGTAGTACAAGAAAATAAATGTAATCATTTACTTAAAATGGTTTTCTTATAATTATCTTTACTTTTTTTTAGTAATAATATGTATGATTACAATTAAATATATTTGATTTCCTACCTTTTGCAATACTTACTGAATACCATCTCGAAAACTCATGAACCACTGATTGTACACCGCTGGTACGTACAACTAGTACGTCACGTATCACGTGACCCACCAAAATTAAATTTTAATAATTAATATCTCGCTTATTAAAATGAATTTTTAACTCCTGTTTTCACATGTACTCTTAGAAATACCTGTTCTTTAAGAAAAACAAAAAAAAATATGCGAGAATACCCTATTATTGTTATAGTTAAATTTCGCGCTTTTTATGCGATTATCGTATGTACGTTTAAAATTCTTGTATTTTATTAGTATTTCAGGATTTTGTGTTGTTTCAATGTCTCAGCCATCCTCAGTATTTCTGGGGTAATCCAATTTGACTTAGAGGTTTTGTTATACATTTTTGGTAAAGCTGTATTAAAATAGTGATAAAATGTTTGTAAAAATAAATTAAATTTATCAGAGAAGTTATTTGAATTATTAACTCCAAGCCACGTCTGAGACTGTAGTAAATGTTTGAGATAAATTTTATTTTCATTACTGAAAATACGTTTGTCTATTGTTAAATAGCTAGTGATATTAAATATCATTTCTAAACTCCAAAGTTGGGCAGAATGATCCGACAAACAAGGATTCAGTATTTTGAAGGTTGTATTATTTAAATTAATATTAGTAAAAAGATTATCTATACATCGTCCAGAGGTACTCTGTAATAAAGGAAAACCGGGATGAGGCGCAATGGCGCAATTAAACCATACGACAAAAAAATATTACAAACTTCACTGGATTCCATATGACACCTGAAATTTATATTAAAATCACCACACACAAAAATAGGATGTCTATAATCCGAAAGATTATGAAGTATATTCCTTAATTCACGGCTAAAATAATTAATATCTCTACTTGGTGATCTATATATAGTTAAAATTAAGCATTTTCTATTGTTTGAAAATTAAATTTCATTACAGGCGTACTCAAGATTTTTATCACATGATACTGAATTATCAAAAGTCAAGGTAGTAAAATTCAAATAATTTAAAACATAAATAGCGACACCGCCGCATTCATGAGATACACGACAAAATTTGGACGCAAGTTTGTATTTATCAAGTTGAATGAGCTCAATAATCTCAGGAGATAAATAGTGTTCCGTTAAACATAGAATTTCCGGAAAATTTATATTCTGAAGAAAAATATTGAATTTATGAAATTTACTATATAAACTACGAATATTAAAATGGAGTATGCGTAGGGAATATTTATCTTCATTGATTATCAATTTTGTACATTCGGTGAGATCGGACGTTTCCGAAAATTTATAATTTTTTTGACAGAGACGTTAACAGGCCAAAATTTAGCATTCAATAGTTTATCTAATATAGCAGGCGATGTTGTGACTTTGAAGGAATTATACTCTCCCGATTTAACAAATTATTTAAAAGATAAGAGTTTAAATCCTCCGAAGTCACAGACACATGAACTGCGACGTAGCGCGGAATTGCACTAATTTTGCAGTCAGGGTTGCACTTCTTTGTACCAAGAACAGGAATAAATTTCGGTTTATGGGCTGGTTTGCTGCGTGAGTTTGGCTTGTCAGGAATCCGTACGATGACCTTCAGCTCCCTCGCTTGCTCAGCATATATGATTTGCTACCAGTAGCAACCGGACTATTAGACGATGTTTTAGAACCAGTACCGACTTCTGGAGATTTATCATTTAAATTTTGAATGTTTTTAGAGCCGGTAATGTCAATAGCAGTCGTTGCAGGTAGAACACTTTTTATTGACGGATGGTAAAACCAATGGAGGTGGCGTTATGTCCAAAACAGGTGATAGTGTTTGCAAATCAGCTGATGGTGACAATTTATTAAAAATACAGCCAGACTTGGCGTCACACCGTTCAGTATTCGCCATTTTTAAACGGCGAACTATATATAGGAAGGCCCTGGGTTCAAATTCCAGCAAGGTCCATGATTTTTTTACAATTTCTTTCTTCGTTTATTTAATTTCTCCCCGATCCATAAAGGCCATTTCTACGATTTATGTAAAACATTTAGGATAGATCACAAATAGTTATAATCTGAAAATTATAAAATGTATTTTATAAATAAATTAAAAACTTACATATTAATACTTTTTTTTTTAAACGGAAAGTACCATTTTGTCATGAATAAAATTACATGACATTAACTGTCTGTTATAATATTCATTCTAGTTACCTGAGAATTGATTGTGCAGTGTTATTATTTATATGTCAAATTTATGTTTAATAAAGCCTTTAAATCTGGCGTATTATTTATTACAATTTATTAAACATAAAATAGCTCAGTATGGAAAAGTATTTGAAACCAGAATGTTTTGAAGCAGACCCATCAACTGGCAGTGACAATGGTGCTGCTTGGATTCATTGGAAAATGAAAAGGATTCCATAAGAGATGCTTTCATTGCTGGTCTCTCATCAGCTGGCATTCGCCAAAGATTATTAGAAAATACAACAAAATACAAGTCTTGACGATGCGTACAATCAAGCCAGAGCACTAGAGCTTGCTCAGATACATTATGAAAGCTATACAACATCCTTGACTGCACCTTACTTTTCAACAACGTCAGCTGCTATTAACAATAATCGCACAAATAATTCCTGTTATTTTTGTGGAAATAATCCTCATCCACAAAAGAATTGCTCTGCATACAAAACGACTTGTCTCAATTGTGGAAAGCGTGGCCATTTTGCTAGAGTTTGTAGAAGTAAATCAGCCAAAGAAAATTAAGCTTCAGCTTCTACAGAATCGCCTATATCAGAAGAAGCATTATCATGTGTAATATCTGCTGCCTCAGCGTTGGATAGAAGTACAATACCTATCCATGTGAATGGACGACTTGTCAAGGCGCTTATTGATACGGGTAGTACGGTAAGTTTTATCAGTCATCGTGTAGTCCAGCGATACGGATTCCCCATAGAGTCTTGTCAGCAAAATGTGTCCATGGCCTCTTCGTCACTAGTATCCAATATCAATTATGCTTGTTCCGTCAACGTAGAGATCCAAGGTTATAAATGGAATGACTCACGACTACTTGTTATGAAGGATCTCTGTACAGACGTTGTCATTGGCCATGACATCTTAAGAAATCATTCTTCTTTAGAAATATCATTTGGTGGATCTAACCTACCGTTAAAAATATGTATGCTAGTTGAAGCAAAAATTGAACCTGTAATTCTATTTTCAAACTTGACTCCAGAGTGTAAATCTATAGCCATTAAATCAAGAAAATTTTCTCTTGAAGACAAAGCTTTCATTGAAAAGGAAATTCACAAGCTGCTCGATGATGACATTATCGAAGGAAGTAAGTCTCCTTGGCGTGCACAAGTACTCGTAACATCAAGTGAACATCATAGAAAACGCTTGGTCATCGTCTATTCACAGACTATTAATCGCTTTACGCAGCTGGACGCCTACCCACTACCAAATATTGAAGATATTGTTGCCAAAGTTTCACAGTTAATTTTTTTTAGCAAAATAGATTTGAAATCAGTTTACCATCAAATCCCTATACAACCTCACGAGAAACCATATACTGCTTTTGTAGCTTGCGGAAATCTATACCAGTTTTGTCGCATTCCCTTTGGTGTAACAAATGGTGTTGCTTGTTACCAGAGAACAGTTGACACCATAATTCGGAAAAGAGGTTTACAAGGAGTATTCCCATATCTCGACGATATAACAGTTTGTGGTGTTAATCGTATAGATCACGATGAGAAACTACAAAAGTTCCTCCAAGTAGTTGGAGAATATAATTTAACATTAAACAAAGAAAAGAGCTCCTTCAACCTTACCGAAATTAATATTCTGGGCTATAACATAAGTAATGGTGTAGTAGGTATTATATTATCTGTGGGTGTAGTGAAGCCAGACCCGGATCGACTTCGTGCTTTGCTGGACATGCCTGTACCAAAAGATTCTGCATCGCTGAAGAGGGTTATTGGTCTTTCTTCACACTTCTCCAAATGGATTCCAAAATTTTCTACTAAAATTAGATCAATAGCTGCTACAGAAAAATTTCCTCTGAGCTCGTCGTAAATCAAATCTTTCGAAGAAATAAAACAAGACATTTCTAAATCCAGCCTCTGTGCATAGACTCTACTATACCATTTACCGTCGAAACGGATGCTTCCGAATACGCTATAGCGGCATCCCTCACTCAAGCAGGAAGACCTGTTGCCTTCTTTTCCAGGATGCTTTCTGGGTCTGAAAGAAAATATCCAGCGATTGAAAAGGAAGCTTGTGCAATCATTGAATCCTTACGCAAATGGCGACAGTTTCTTATAGGTAAGCAATTTCGACTTATTACCGATCAAAAATCAGTCTCATTCATTATTCTAAAATAAAGAATGAGAAGATTCAACGTGGGCGCTTAGAATTGTCAAGCTACAACTTTGACATGACTTATAGACCAAGTAAAGAGAATGTAGTCGCAGACTCACTGTCCCGAGAAACCTGTGTTGCAGTTACTAACAATACTCTTATGAAACTTCACGAATCCTTGTGTCACCCAGAAGATGTTACTACTCAACCAGTTCCAGTAGTAATGATGTCTAATGACCAAATCGCTCAACTTTTAAGTGGAATTCAAATACAAATGATGAATCTTCAGCGTGCATCAAATACAAGTGATGTAAGTTATTCAAATAAAGGTAGCTTTGCGAAGTGCACTGCTCGTTTTGGAGGACAAGACGAAGACGTTGATGCTTTTGTTGATTCAATCGAAACGTATAAAGATTGCATGGGAATATCAGACGAAAATGCTTTGCGATGTTTAACAATGCTTTTAGTAAATCATGCAGCAACATGGTGGCAAGGGATAAAGGCTGATGTAAATGACTGGAATGAAGCCATAAAACTAATCAAGAATGCGTACGGACCAAGGAAACCGAATTATATGATTTACCGAGAACTTTTTGAGAAAGAACAAGACGATAACACTATCACTGAGTTTTTCGTAAGTAATGCAAGAGCTCTTATCTCAAAATTGACAGAAGTTCCATCCGAGTATATCCAAATAGATATGGTTTACGGTTTATTGCATCGAAAGATTAGGAAGCGACTTCCTCAAGAAGATATCTCAACCTTTCAAGAGCTAATTACCAGAGCTAGAATTGTTGAACAAACCATGTTTGAGGCTAACCGAAGCAAGAAGTCTAAAGAGCAGATTAAGAATAATAATGAAGCAAAGAATAAACGGCCGAAGTGTAAATATTGCCAACGGTTTGGACACATTGAAGAAGAATGTAGGAAGAAAACGGCAGAGATACAAGGATCTCCAAATAAAACTGAAGTAACGAATAAACAGACAGACAAAACTAGTCCTTTGGCATGTTATGGATGCGGAACGATATAGGAGTCATTAGATCCAAATGTAGCAAATGTAATCCACCGAAAGATGTTCCAAAACAAGAAAAGGTGGCATTCTGTACTGCCAATATTGCCGATAAAACTACATTCAGGCCTATTCTACCCATTAAAATAAATGGAATGTTTGGAACCGTTTTAGCTGATTCAGGAGCTCAAGCAAACATAGCAAGTAGTTCATTATATAAAGTATTGGTACAGACAGGACAAGAATTCAGTGAAGATGAAGTAACTATTGCGTATGCAGATTCCATACCGCAGCGTAAAGTCGTTTTAAAGACAACAGTTCCTGTAAAGATCAAGGAGAAAGAAGTGTTAACCACATTTCTAGTCTTACCGGACAACAGTGAAAATACCACCTTACTAGGAGTGGATTTCCTGGAAAAAGCTGGTGTTGCAATTTGTCTACCTCAGAGAACATGGTAGTTTATTGAAGATCCGACTACTCAGTATGACTATGAAAAGGATTCGAACCATGCGGGTAAGCCTACTAGTTTAGCAAATATCTCAATTTGGAATTTACGTGTAGATGAGGGGAGTGCCTTACAACCAGATGAACGAGAAGCACTGCAACAGATCCTGCAAGATCATCAGAAAACTTTCGACCCGATTGAAGAAGCTACACCGTTCGCTGAACATTGCATAAGTACAGGCAATAATCCACCAATCTCATTATCCCCATACAAGATATCAGCTGCGAAGAAAGAATTTTTGAAGAACGAATTAGATCGACTTCTAGAGAGTGACGTAAGTGTGAATCACCATGGGGTGCTCCGGTAGTCCTAGTCCCAAAACAAAGTGGAGATCTACGTCTTTGTGTGGACTATCGTCGGCTCAACGCAGTCACCGAAGGAGACACATATCCGATGCCGAATATAGAAGACTTGCTGCAGACTTCGAAGAAAACGAACTTCATGTCGACAATAGACCTCCAGTCGGGGTACTGGCAGGTAAACATTCGTGAAAGTGACCGGAATAAGACTTGTTTTGTGACGTGTTTCGGAACGTACCGTTTGAAACGAATGGCGATGGGACTCAAAAATGCACCAGCCACGTTCCAGAGATTCATTGACAAATTCCGTGTCGGTTTAAGTGATTTAAGTGTATTCACATATCTGGATGACATTTTAATCGTCTCTGATACTTTTCCAGAACATTTGTCGGACTTAAAACGTGTCTTTGAACGATTACGCAAATTTAAATTAAAGGCAAGACGTGATAAGTGCGTATTTGTTAGGAATGAAATAAAATTCCTTGGACATGTTATTACAAAAGAAGGAATTAAAGTGAATTTGGACAAAGTGAGCGCGATCCGCGACATGCCGCGACCGCGTAATTTGAAACATTTGCGTACATTCTTACAAACGTGTAGTTGGTATCGAAAGTTTGTGCCGAACTTCTCAAGAATTGCAGAACATTTAACCAAGTTGACACGTAAAGATGTATCATGGAAGTGGGATGATGAACAAGAAATCGCCGTCACACAGCTGAAAGAATTGCTAACCACAGCGCCAATTCTTCGACAGGCCGATCCGAAACTTCCGTACGTAATACCGTAATACGTACTGATTCAAGTGATTATGCACTTGGAGCTGCATTAATGCAGGGGGAGGGTCATGATGAGCGACCAATAGAATATGCGAGCCGTCTTTTGACTTCTGCCGAGCGAAACTATACTGCTACGGAACGTGAAGCACTTGCCGTTGTGTACGCCGTCAAGAAGTTTCGTGACTATATAGAAGGGAAAGAAGTCCGTATCTGTACTGATCACCAACCTTTACGGTGGTTATTCTCTATTAAAACCCCAACAGGACGTCTAGCACGGTGGGCGTTAACTCTTCAAGCCTATGACATCAAAATTGAGTATACTCCAGATAAAAACAATGTAGTGGCAGACACGTTGTCCCGCCCAAATTGTCGTGAACCTGATACTTGTTCCATTTGCACTATCTCAGTTGAAGTGCCCACACATACTGCTGAAGAAATTCGAGGTGAGTAAATGAAAGATCCTGAAATTAAGAAAATTATTGTTTCCTTAGAAGATAGCAACTGTGATGATGCTGTTCGTTGGACAGAAAGAGGATACATCATGTCACGTGGAATACTGTACCGCTATTTTGATGAAGAAAATGAAGAACCGCAACTAGTTGTACCAGAGCATGAACGTACCATTATCTTACAGAAATACCGCGATGCCCCAGAAGCAGGTCACTATGGTGTTGAGAAAACACACAAGCGTATTTCTACAAAATACTACTTCACTGGTATGAGGAAATACATTGAAGACTATATCCGTAAATGTCCAGCCTGTCAACGCTACAAAATTTCAAATATGAAGCCTTCCGGGTTACTTCAAACCCCAGTACCTGCACAGCGATTTGAAGTCCTGTCTGTAGACCTTTTCGGACCGTTACCGGTAACTCATGACGGTTATCGTTGGATCCTAATTGTAGAAGATATCGCAAGTAAGTGGATAGAGCTATTCCCATTGAAAATCGCATCTGCTGAAGCATGCACAACTACCTTGGTAGAAGAAGTATTTTTGCGCTATGGAATGCCACGGAAAATCCGAAATGATAATGGGGTCCAATTTGTTAGTGCAGTGATGCAGAAGGTCATGTACTGTTTTGGCATTAAACAGTCTTACACTCCAGTATATCATCCTGCAGGAAACCCTGTAGAGCGCAAAAATAGGGATATGAAAACCCAATTATCAATTTTAGTGGAGGAAGACCATCGTAACTGGTCTGAGAAGCTCTCACTGATACGATTTGCTATGAATACTGCTATTTCAGAAACTACAGGCCGAAGTCCATGTTATATAACATTTGTAAGAGAAATGCGATCCGTGGCGGACGTTACAAGCAACCTAAGAGCTATTATAGAAGCGGAAAATTACGTGCCACAAATTACCCCATATCTGCAAAGATTTGCAAGTTCAATGAGTGAGATTAAAGAGCGAGTCGAACGAGTTCAAGACCAGAGGAAGGACCACGCTGATAAACATCGTCGACCTGCTCCGCAATATGCCATTGGTGACTTGGTGCTCGTCACTACTCATTTACTGAGCCAAGCAGACAAGAATATTACATCTAAGTTTGCAACGTAGAGGGACGGCCCCTATGAGATCCTGGAGAAAATTTCTCCCACTGCATATGAACTAGCAACCTACCCAAAAAATCTGATGTGGCCAGCACATAACCTCTCGCCGTATATTTTACCTGGCTGTATGCATAAAGCAAAGAATATTTTTATAAATACAAATAATATATTCATATAAATCTATGACGTATAAACTTCTTTATTATTCAATAATAGCATGTCTCAACATAAAGATATTTACCATAAATTATGTTACAATAAATTACAAAGTAGAGTTTACCATATATAAATATTAGGCTGGTAACAGCAATTTTCAATTCGAACAACTTTGTTTACTTTCTCTTCATATTCTTCTAGTAAAAACATTAATTTTGGGCGGTCTAAAATGTATATATCTGGATTGTGCATCTATTCTTACATATCTTCTTTTACATTTTATTTTTTCATACTTGTTATATCTAAATAACACTAATTCCTTTTAATAAAGTGACGGATAGATTGCACTCCGATTATTCTTATATCGATGTGTAATTTTGTCAATATTTACAACTTACTTGAGAAGAATTTGATAGCTTTTTCGCAATTCAAAGTTACTCTAGTCTACAGTACTGGTGTACATTGTCCCATAATGTTTGAAACAAATTTAAGTCCTTCAACCTAGACTTGTCATCTCCATAATAGTCACAGATCAAGAACTAAGGGATTCTCCAAGTACATTTTTAATTCATTACTCATTATTTCTGACACTGACATTTATCTGTCAGTTACAAATAATTTAAATTATCAACTATTTTTCATGGCATCCTTTCGGTTGTAAAATTAATTACAACATTATTTTATATATTATATTCCTTTTATCTCTAAATCTATAAAATATGTATAAAAATATTTAAATGTATCAGAAAGAGAATTTATTTTTCTTTAATATTATCAAAAAAAATTTTCAAAAAATAATATTTAGAAGATTTTTTTTCAAGAATCTTCTACTTCCGGTTGTCCAATTGTTACCAAAACCTTATGTATCAGAAAGAGAATTTATTTTTCTTTAATATTATCAAGAAAAATTTTCAAAAAATAATATTTAGAAGATTTTTTTTCAAGAATCTTCTACTTCCGGTTGTCCAATTGTTACCAAAACCTTTTCAGATCTTCCCGGGAATGTCCGATTGGGAAATACGTTGTTAAACAAATTTTAAGTCTTATAGTTTTTGAGTAACCGTCCTTCCAACATCCCACACACACACACACACACACACACACACATCCACACACACACACACACACACACACAGACATCATCGTAAAAATGTTAAAATCGGATTGTAAGGACCTTAAAACGTGCTTATTCAATAAAATCTGGATATGCGATTTTTAGCATGAATGCAATACCTCTCTTAGCGAGAGGTAAAAAGGAGCCAATTGGTAAGTACCATGTTACAGACCTAACTCCTTATGTTGAGAAGGAAAAGGGTGACACCACGACGCCAGTCCAACCTATTAGAAAACGTGGACGATCCAGGAAGGAGGTTCCCGAGAACACTCCTACTGCTCCACGACCTAGAGGACGCACACGAAAATGACCTGAAATTATTCCCGGGACGGCCAAATAATTTCAAGGGGAGACTGTAGCGCCAAAAATTCAAAAAACTGTTGTTACCCCTAGTCCCGATAGGTGGCAGCACCTGCTGCCACGCTAAGTATTATTCCCGCGCAATGTGTGCATATAACTTAATAAATAATACACATGCTGATGTTGAAATGTACAAGTCTTTTGTGTTTCATTAAAAGTTGTTTGTAAAATAGACATTCACTCTTGCTTTTAATAAATAACCAGTGTTGTAAGATACAAAAACCTCCGGATAAATAAATAACCCGTAACAAAAACAATTATTCACTATATTGTCATTATTAATATAGTTATACTTCAATACATATAATTTTCTAATGTGCAAGCAGTGTTATAATATACGTTTAAAATTGTACATACAAAATATTATTAATTATTAATAAAAATTATCTTCGTCATCCAAACTTCCTGAGAAAGTAGATAATGTTTCAAAAACTGTAGAATGTCAAAATCAAATATTACCTATAGTATTACATTTCATTAACATTATACTAAAATCAATATTTATCTCATCACTTTGTCCTTAATAAACAAGATCAGAATATGAATACAAAATTACACAAACAATTCAATGAATTCTAAATATTATATTCTTTACGTGAACATCTCAAAAAAACCAAGAAAATGCACATTGTGAAAATATATTTTTAAAAATGTTTAAACAACATTATTTATCAGTAGATACGTTTACGTGGACCTAGACAAGTATTGTGCTCCGTACAATGTCCAGTTGGATGTTGAATGGACTTTTCAACACTGCAGACCTGCACCATTAAAAATGCAAGTAAAAATCAATGTCAATAAAAAATTATTCCAGTCCCGTGCTCCACATAGCAGATAACGAACCAGCAACTATATTTAATTGTCTTCATCGGAACTGTCTGATGAACTAATTTCACTACTCTCATCGCCAAGTGAAATAATAAAAGGTTCAATTAAATTATTTATTATTCCATCTAATTTACACATTTTTTCTTCTTCTTTAATGACGTGGGCAATACAGTTTTGCCAATCAGCACTTGTTACATTTTGAACTGCCCGTAAAAAAAATTGTTTCACATCCTGCAACTTGAAAGTAGTGTTCTTTGTTGCCACTTCATTTTTCAGCTTTGCCCAAATCATTTCAATTGGATTTAATTCGCAATGATATGGTGGCAATCTGAAAACATTTTTTTCTCTTTCTTTGCCATTTCATCCGTTATATGTAAGTTAAATTTATCTTTATGAAGCTGAATTAAATGAAGTAACTCCGCTCGAACCATGTCATCATCAAAATTTATATTTTTTGAAAGTAACCATTCCTGCATCTCAGTTTTCCTTGACGACGACGTAGGAATTTTTTCTACTTTTCTGCTGTGGTACGACGCATTATCCATTACAATTACAGCATTTTGTGGTAATTTATTTAAAAGTTTAGCGAACCATTCTTCGAACACTGCACTGTTCATCTCTTTATGATAGTTTCCAGTTTTTTTACTTTCAAATAATAATAAGCCTTCATCAACAAACCAAAATCAGAACCAACATGAAAAACAATGAGTCTTTTTTCCTTTTCCTGAAGGATATTTTTTAAACCAGTTGAAAGACCTTCATTGAATGCTTTTCTTCGGCTTCGGACGTTGGTATCAATCCACACTTTTTCTTTTGTATGCCCTTCATTGACCCACGTTTCATCAAGGTAATATATATTCCTACCTTCATTTCGAAATTGCTTCATACTTCTCAAATATTTTCGTCTCCACTGAATAATATCATCACGCTCTGTCAGGATACTTTTTCAGTTTCGTTTCAAGTACCTATAAAATCATGAAAATATTATTGTTTCTGTTTCATTTTTATGAATTTACTTGAAATTAAGTTGCTTCAACAATTTATACAATGATGAACGGCTCAAAGATGGCAAATCTGGATGTTTATTTGTTTATTTATTTATTTATTTATTTATATATAACCAAGACCAACAGGATACTAAGATCCCAATTACAGGTCGGTTTTACCCAATATTAACAAAAAAGAAATTGTCACAAGCAATAATAAACACATAATATATACATAAAAATAATACAAAAATAAAAGAAGTATATGTTGTTACAGATCACAATTAGTAATTACTTAATGAAACAATACTCAAACAAAAGACACCACTCATTGCTTTACTGAAAATTGTTGAATTAAGCCACTCTTAAACTTAGCTATGCTGTCACCAAAAATGTCAAGAGTATTGGAAACGGAATTGAAAGTAGAACACATAGTTTTTATAGGAGATTTTGGCTCATAATTTGTACGTGATGTACTGAAATAAAATGTACGGGTGTTTCTAGAAGTTATTCTGGGTACAGATATACAAATTGAAGCAAGAGTATCTGGATCATATATGATGTTGTGTATTAGTTTGTATAGATATAGATGTTGTTGTATTTCATTTAAAATTTTATTTAAAGTTGGTATTTCATTTTTGAAAAAGAAACTATGTACTATTCGCCGCACAGCATTTTTATTAGATTCACTGTACGTGGAAACTGTTGAAGGTCTTCCACCATGTCGCTGGGATACCGTAATATTGCCAGTTTTTCTGTATTCTCTTATAATACGGTAAACTGAAGACTCTGAAATACCTGAAAAAATATGATTTTAACATACCATATTATTTGAAAAAAAAATTGCTTCTTACCTGCTGTATTACAAATTTCACGTACAATAGCTGTGATTTTCATGTCAGGCGAATCTGTCACTAACTTCTTATACATATTTAAAACGCACTGCTTCTCAGCTACAGAAAAGTGTCCCAAATCTAGACGCCGACGTTTCTTCGGTGGTGAAATATAAAGCATTGCACTTGAGCTTGGACAACTCATCTTCTCAAATGTAAAAGCACGCGGAATCAAAAATACTGAACTTGTAAAATCACTGAGATTTTGACGTTTAAATTACGTTTGAAGGTTAACTTGAAATTTCGTCTGGTTAAATGCGGCTTCACGAAATAGCGCAGCAGCCAATCACAGGCTTTGATTTTCTCACTAGAATTTCTAGTTACTGTCTATAGTTTAAAAACAGAGTACTTATAGAAACTTCTATCACTCGAGCCATTTCCCTTATCTTCTCATTCCGTATCGTACCTTTCCATGTCTTCCCCAACATCCATCTCAACATTATTCATCTCTATACCACATTCATTTTATTTTCATTGACACTGACATCTGTCAATTAAAATTTTCTTAATATAGTAGCCGTTTCCTTGTTTATAGCAGACCTGGCTAATTTATGAAATTTAATTCCTTTATAATTCTTTAACTCTATATCCATTGAATATGAAGCATAAAATGCAATTAAATCGTGTAGATAATAGTATATTCTTTAATATTTATAATAACATTGTGTCAAAAAATGATACTTAACAGAGTTTTTTCAGGAAAAGATATTCAAATGTTTAAATGACGGTACTTCTGGTTGATCAATTATAACCAAAATCTAATCACCTCTTCTTTAGCATGTAAACTTGACAAATACGAAAAAAATATAATTTTTGGAATCGTGGTATTGGAGTTATGTGACCCGAAAGGATCGTCACACAGACGCACACACATACATACACACATACATACAGACAGACATCATCGAAAAAATGGTAAAATCGTATTATAGAGACGCTAAAACGTGCTTATTCACTAAAAACTCACCACCGAATTTTTTGACCAAAGAAATACCTTCCTTACTAGGTGACGGAAGATAAAAATTATAAAAATCTGAGATGTATGCACGCATACACTCACTACCTATACTATAACAATGTTCCTCATAAACACTTTTAAAATTACCATGGAATTGTTGATGTATTCTAGGGATTTTTAAATTAAAATTAGTCATAAAACTGAAATATTTAAAATAATATTTATTATAAAAACTGAAGAAAATAATTGCAGAATAATAAAAAAGAAAACAAGATATTTTTATTAAATAGAAAATGAAACTAAAATCAGTCAGTCAATGATAAAAATAAGAAGTTTAAATTAAACTTCCATTTAATGCCAACTGTGGCCACCTAATCCAGAATTAAGGCCTGCGAATCCACTGTCATGTCCTCCAAATCCGCCGTCGAATCCACCGAAGCCAGAGTCATGGCTACCAAGTCCAGAGAGTCCAGCAGAGAAGGAAGACAAGTCTTCGCTGCCATGGTCATGCCCCTTGATGAATACAGGCACGGGCTTCTTGACAATGACTGGCTCTGGGATGTGCACTGGCACCTTCTTGTAGACGGGCACCGGGTATGGCTTGGGCACATGTACTGGCACTTTGACGGGGTACGGCACCTTCACTGGCACTTTCACCGGCACGGACACGTGCTTCACAACGGTGTACGGCACAGGCTTGTCCACGTGGACGGGGTAGGGCTTGGGCACTGGCACGGGGTATGGCTTGTCAACAGGCACTTTCACCTCCACGGGGTACGGCACTGGAACTTTCTTCTCCACGTGCACCGGGTACGGCTTAGGGACAGGAACGCCGATTTTCTTGGTGATGGTGATGTGTTTGTGCACGGAAGATCCTAAGTCAATGGGGCCGTGATGGGAAAAGTCAGAGCCAGAGCCGAAACCGCTGTCCAGGCTCAAGTCGGAGTTGAATCCATGGCTGAAACCTTCATCAAAGATACCGCGCTTCTGCCCTTTCTTGGCCTCCTCAGCCGCTAAAGTAGCGGACAGAGCTAGCAGAACTACAAAAAGCTGCAAGAAAATTCATATATTAAACTCACTGACCTATACTGCAGCTCCTGAAATGCTTACCGTGGTGTTCCTCATGATGTGAATGGAGTTGGTGATCACTGAAGACTGATGCCTTCCGTTGCTGCCAGGCGGTATTTATATCAAATATTTTAAAAATATTTGTGAACCAGTCCGGAACTAATTATTATTTTGAATTGTTTTACATAATCACTTGCACATATGTATCCTTAGTAAATGAAATGGAATATACATTTTACTAATATTTTCAGAAAACCTATGTTACACATTAATTGAATATCGGAGAAATAAATAAATAAAATAAATATATCATCACGGCATATTACCCATTGCTGGGTGTGTCAATCTGCTTTGTAGACAGATATCGGCAATTACCAGGCGTCACCGCACGCAATGCTGGCGAGGAGACTGCACCACAAACCACAAGGGGTCAATTTGGTGCCATTAAAATTCGAAATAATGTCATATAATAAAATAAAATGATGTAACAAATTTTCTAAAATAGAATTACTAGCACATCGGATATTTGGTAAATTATATGCTAAATTATTATAAAGATATTCTAAATTAATCAGTAAAAAATCTGTTGTGGCCAGCACAATACCTACCGTCAATCCTGTGTATAATGTATAAATTTCATAAATAATTTTTCTTGCAAAAGATTCTAAATTTTCAGTAAAATTATTTCATAAAAAAACTATTCAAATTGCACTTGACACTGACATCTTCTTCTTCTTTAACTTTTCCCATTCGTTAGGGTCGCTATTTTTGCGTGTCGTTATCATTCAGTTCCTTTTCTCTCAAGTCTTCCATCTTATCTTTGGTCTTCCTCTGTTTCTTCAACATCCTATTACTAAACTATTCATTCTTGTTCCAATATAATTCTTCATTTCTCCTCATGACATTTTCAAACCAATGTAATCATATTTCTTGTATCTTTCTAGAAACTTTATTTTCTTACCGTATCTTTCCGTGTTTTCCCCAACATCTACTTCAACATCCTCATCTCTGCCACATTAATTTATTATTTATTGATACTGACATCTGTCAATTTGAATTATATGAATATATTAATAGTTTCCATGTTTAGCATAGCTGGCTGAATTACAAAATTTAATTTCTTTAAAATTGTGTAACTCTGTATCTATTGAATATGAAGTATAAAATGTAATCAAATTGTATAGAGAATAATATATTCTTTAAGTTATAATAACGTTAAATGTCAATAAATCAAATTTAACTGTTTAATCTTCAAATGAGGGTACTTTCGGTTCACCAATTATAACCAAAATCTAATCACTTGTTCTTCTGGATGCAAACTTGAGGAATACGAAAAAAATATAATTTTTGGAATCGTGGTATTGAAGTTATGGGATCCGGAACTTTTGTCACACACACACAGACACACATACATACAGACATCATCGTAAAAATGGTAAAATCGTATTATAGGGACCCTAAAACATGCTTATACACTAAAAACTCATCATTGAATTTTTTGACCAAAGACAATACCTTCCTTACCTAAAGGTGACGGAAGGTAAAAACGATGAAGAAAAAGGTGTAAAGGAAAAAGCCATAGAAATAGAAAAACAGAAATTGTCGACAAACAATTAGACTAAATAACAAATTAGGCAAGACAGAAGACTCCGAATTGATAAGATATAAAGGTACTGGAACAAAGGCAACCATTTACAGAGGTGTCAATTGTTATTACAAAATACATATCTTTCTTATACAAGTATGAGTGCGTATAGTAAACATTTAACTTATTAAAAAATTAAGAGGAATGTCATCCCATTAAAATGTAAAACGATCTTGAATATAAAAAAATCTGATGTGGCCAGTACATTACCCTCCGGCAGTCCTATGTTTTTGTACAAATTCCATACAGAGAGTTTCTTGCGAAAGATTCTATATTTTCAGTAAAATTATAACGCAATTATAACATACTACGAGCCCAAACTTATATTAGTTCGGCCGGTTAACATTTTCAACAAACAAATTATAAAACGAATATATTACACATGTTAGTCTGTATGTATGTGTATAATATGAAAAATTACTTTTATAACACTATGTTTTCCCACAGTTTGTCCTGACGAAGTTTGAACACGAAGCGAAACGTCGGCTTTTGACTAAATAAATTTTATATATTGACCACATTCCTGCTTATTTCTTTTATCCATTATTATAAAGATTTTGACTAAATTTGTCACTATTTAAAAAAAAAAACTCCTTGTTTGTGGAAAGAAGTAAATATCTTTTTTCGTGACATTTGCAAAGTTTGAATATTGTAAATAATAAAAATTAATTATATTTCGTGTTCACTCTGTTTGCAACTAAAAGCTGAATCTAAAACCTGTGTAGTGTAGAGGAAGCAACCGGTTTAGACACATATACACACGTATTTGGCCTGTGTAGGTAGTGATGCCGCGAGACGAGAAACGGCGAGAAACAGTTCACTTTCGTCTCGTCTCGTCATATTTTTCCTCTATTCTCGATCTCGACTCGAGAGTCACGAAATTCTCGAATTTATAATTAGCTGTATGGATGTTCCATAAGTTGGCATATCAGAGCGTGTTTGTATGGTTGAAGGTAGCAAGCAGTGACGCTCTAATTATTTGTATATGAATACATATAAAATAAATTCATAAAATATTACCCTTACATATTATAAATTTTCTACACTTACATCTATCAGGAAAATAAATTAGCATCAACTTGGACGTAATAAAGGAGTAAGTAGATAATACTGATTAAAACTTTATTTTTACTAAGTCTGGCATTTAACAGGTAAGTAAAAAAATACTGAACAAATATTACTCGCAGCAAGGGCATTTAATACTAGCGTGAAGAGTACATCACAGGGAACATTCTTGTTCCTATTCTTTATACTAAAACCCTATAAATTTAAAATGAATAAATAAATAAATAATCAACAGGCAATGAAAATATTTGTACTGATAATTATTTTTCTTATTGTATATCTTTAATTATATATACATATTAAAAAAAAATACGTGCAATCGAGATCTCGAATACCTACTCTCGTCTCGAGCAAATCTCGAGGGCATTCCTCTCGTCTCGTGTCGATTTTTCGAGACGAGATTTATGATAGTCTCGTCTCGAAATTTCTCAATTTTCGAGACGAGATCTCGAACACGCGAGATCCCACGGCATCACTATGTCTAGGCAAGCCGGAGTAAAAACCGAAGCATGTGTAGGGGTCTTAATAATATTCTCTTTATACTGGGTTATGGTAATTAACACCTTTTTTATATGCATGATAAATTTCGATAAATTTAATCACAAAATCATGATTTTTGACATTTTTACTTTTGTTTCTAATTGAATTGCACAATGAAAATCAAATCTGAATGAACACCTCTGTTTACATATGATTTTAAATTATAAAATGGGTAATTCATCGAGCCACATTTCCGTATTTTTCAGATAGTTTGCTTTATTTTTTCTTTTTACACGCAAATTTACTTAATCTGAAACTAAACGGACAACTGAACTGACCGTCTAAAAGGCCCTTAACAGATATTTGGGGATTGTTTAGTTTTTTGCAGTCATATTGCTAATACTGCTCGTTTTATGGCTTAACATCAATAACTAATAACTATATGAAAGATTGTGTCAATATCAGTATAGTTCATTTTATAATTATGTAATAAAATGTATAAAAAAAACAGAAGTAGCCCAGAATGGAGATATCCAATAATTGTTAATTTACTGTTTCTTGGTAGCACATTAAAGACATTACGGAACAATTCAGGGGTCCAATGTAAGAACCAGTATAGTCCGTTAGCACCAATTTTTCAGAAGAGCCAAAAATTATTTATTTAAAAACTAAGCGTAGTACCACGTTTTGCGTTAAAACATATATTTCTGGGACCTACAGATATAATGTACTTAGGTTGGTGATAATATAATTCAAACCGTAAGTAAAAAAATAAAAAATAAAACTGCACGACCTGACCTGTTATTACACAGTATTTTCGAAATTTAAATTTTAATAATTTTTTTTTAAATTTTCGAACTCAAAATATTTATTTCTTATGAAAATTCAACAATGCTTATACATATTTCAATTTAGGTATAATATTAATACTTTTATAACGAAAAGGTTAAATCTAAAAAATGTTTATTTAAATTTATTCCAAATATAAATAATTACTACGGAAGAATTTTTATTATCTATTTGAAAACTTTTATGGTACTCTTCAATATTGTTCAGAATCCGCATCAAACATTTTGAAAAATCTTCGCTTTAAAACAAATTCACACTACAGACCACTAACCGCACATACAACGTTAGAATTTATAACAGAAACTGTGCAAAAACCGGTCAAGTCCTACACATGTCTTTTTATTTCTCAGTTTTAATTAGCAGGCGACAACCAAATCAGTTCTGCAATGCGTTTAGTATATAATATGAAGCCGGTTCTTTCACAGAATGATAGAGAATTCCAAACTGGAAATAATCGCATCGATAACTCTATACGCCCCAAACATGGACTTGACTAGTTATTGCATTGAACCCTCATATTTTACAAGGAAATAATAAATAACATTAACAAAAAAAAAAATCTGATGTGGCCAGCACATAACCTCTCGCCGTATATTTTACCTGGCTGTATGCATAAAGCAAAGATTATTTTTATAAATACAAATAATATATTCATATAAATCTATGACGTATAAACTTCTTTATTATTCAATAATAGCATGTCTCAACATAAAGATATTTTACCATAAATTATGTTACAATAAATTACAAAGTAGAGTTTACCATATATAAATATTAGGCTGGTAACAGCAATTTTCAATTTGAACAACTTTGTTTACTTTCTCTTCATATTCTTCTAGTAAAAACATTAATTTTGAGCGGTCTAAAATGTATATAGCTGGATTGTGCATCTATTCTTATATATCTTCTTTTACATTTTATTTTTTCATACTTGTTATATCTAAATAACCTTAATTCCCTTTAATAAAGTGACGGATAGATTGCACTCCGATTTTGTCAATATTTACAACTTACTTGAGAAGAATTTGATAGCTTTTTCGCAATTCAAAGTTACTCTAGTCTACAGTACTGGTGTACATTGTCCCATAATGTTTGAAACAAATTTAAGTCCTTCAACATAGACTTGTCATCTCCATAATAGTCACAGATCAAGAACTAAGGGATTCTCCAAGTACATTTTTAATTCATTACTCATTATTTCTGACACTGACATTTATCTGTCAGTTACAAATAATTTAAATTATCAACTATTTTTCATGGCATTCTTTCGGCTGTCAAATTTATTACAACAGATTATTTTATATATTATACTTCTTTTATCTCTAAATCTATGGAATATATAATAAAATATTTAAATGTATCAGATAGAGAATTTAATTTTCTTTAATATTACCACGAAAAATTTTCAAAAAATAATATTTAGAAGATTTTTTTTCAAGAATCTTCTACTTCCGGTTGTCCAATTATTACCAAAACCTTTTCAGATCTTCCCATGAATGTCCGATTGGGAAATACGTTGTTAAACAAATTTTAAGTCTTATAGTTTTTGAGTAACCGTCCTTCCAACATCCCACACACACACATACACACACACACACACACACACATCCACACACACACACACACAGACATCATCGTAAAAATGTTAAAATCGGATTGTAGGGACCTTAAAACGTGCTTATTCAATAAAATCTGGATATGCGATTTTTAGCATGAATGCAATACCTCTCTTAGCGAGAGGTAAAAAAACAAAGAAACAATTTCTAGTTACAATAATTTTCTAGAATTTATTGAAGAACATTTCAATGATTGAAATTTTCAGAGATAATACTATTTAAATAATAAATAAACGGACATAGCCGATTCTATTCCGAGGGTATACGAGTACTTATGTGTTTATGCGCGCGAATCAGTCGAGCACATGGACTGTACTACTCAAAACATTGAACTTGTAAATCTCTTTGTGAATAGTTTGTTGTTATTTTTTGTAACAGTGTATGAACATCATGAATTCAAAATTAGTGAAATCGAAAGAGATTAAAAATACTTTCAAATTTGCACCGAATGAAATACTGTTTAAAATTTTAGTGTTAGGTGATTTCGGAGTAGGTAAGTTTTATAAAATTCTGTATTAGATGCAATTTTTCATTTTGTTATTTGTTTTTATAGGTAAAACATCAATTGTAAAGAGATATGCTGAAGGTAAATATCACTTGAAGTTTCTTTAATAATTTCAACCTTGAAAGAATTTTTATATATTGATTCATAATATTAAAGTTAAATAATAAAACAGTAAGTGAAAAGAAATTAGATTATTTACATTGTTACTGCTCACTATTTCAAGTTGCGTGCTGTAAAATAGTAGTCCACTGCTAAAGCTGTTATCACATTCTTCAAATTCCATCAAAATCGATATGTAACCATCAACATTAAACCACATTCTTAGAATATTTTCAGGATCAATATTCTTTGTCAGAAGTGGACGATTCCTTAGATTGTAATTATAACATGTGACGTGATTCGAATACTTGTAAAGTTTTTCAGAAAATATTTATTTGCCCTTCAAATTCATTTTAGCAATATACATACAAATTTATCTCTTTGAGATAACGCATAGTACTTAAGTATCGACAGTTTTGTTATCTGCTGGTAGTGTCATTGAATAAATAAGTATAATAATTTCTAATTTCTATTTTAAGCAATATCTTGAGATAATGGTGAAATTTCGTATAATTTTTATTGCGCGTTTATATGTAATATTTAATAACGTACGTTTAGAGAGATAATTAGGAATATAATCATTTTTTTCATATTACAAGCAACCAATTTTTTTCATGGTCAGTACTATCTATATAAAAAAGTCACTTATAACAACATACCTAGTTACAGTTTACAGATGTAAAGATTAGGGAAATAATGCAAAAAATATGAACGGAAATATAATTTTAATTCCTGTATTTCAAACATCTATTGTAAATATGTACTTTGTTCACACTTGTAATATTAGGGGTGTATTATGTATCTTGATCTTGTCATATTAATTTTAACATATTGTTTAAAATTTTCACCAATAACAGTAATAACATGGAATAAAAAATTAAAATTACAGGAAAAAATTGTTTTTATTGATCACAAATTTTATCAGGCTGTTAAAGTTCATATGATATGATACAAAATACAACTCAATGTCGTAGAAATCTTTTCTGCGACATATAGGGGTGTATTTAGTATCCAATGAGATGTATTCTTTATCTTGTCATTATATAAAAATATTAATGACATAATAAATTTGTTTCTATTAATAAAAATTGTAACAAGCTGTTAAAATCAAATTAAGTTGAAAGGATACAGAATACACCATTACACCCCGTTATTGTAAACAGATATAGAAAACATTAAAACTTGAAAGTTTAATTCCCAGTACATTTATATTTAAAAACATCGATCGTATTCATAAACCGATTACAATTGCATACATATTACAAAATTTATTGGGGTTTTTGTTTCCTTGTCAGATTGATTATCTTTACAGTTACACTTATTATGATATTTCCAACTGCTTTATTGAACAGATAACAGGAACCTGTCACGTTTGCTTTATTACTTATGAAACTGATCTTTATACTCAATATAAATAACAAAACTGAGTTTTCTAAGGCAGGTTTTATTAAAAATTTGTAAAATATAAACAGTCAAAGGTTTATTCCCAATTTATATGCCATAAATCACGTGTCTCAACTTTTTCTGGGCTTATTGTACACATGCATGTGTTTAGTTGCTTGCCTATAATAAGACGGAATTAATTTAAATTTGCTTAAATCTGAAAAAATCGGTTGTCTATACTTACTATACTTGTAGAAAATATATTTTGTTTAAGAACCTCTTCAAAAACAAATCTAGGGTTACGAATTTATATACTATTATTAAATATTTTTTAGGTACATTTACTTCAAGTTATAAGATTACCATAGGAGCTGATTTCGCAATTAAAAGAATCAACTGGGATCAAAATACCAAAGTGAACCTTCAACTATGGGATATTGCAGGTCATGAAAGATTTGGTTATTTGACTCGAGTTTATTATAAATATTCGTAAGTATAATAAATGTTACACTAGAATTACATTTTAATTTATATGATGTTGTGTTTAACGAACAAAAACAAATATATACATAGGATGATAATGAACTTCTTATTTCTGACTAAAAGTTTTAATAAGATATATTTTCAATATTTTTCAATCTTTCTTTTATTAATATTGCATTTTTTTACCAATTTAATAAATAAATTTAAACATTGTACATTTTATATTGTAATTTTATGTAATGTATTCAAGTTTTAAAGATTTAGTCGAATTAATATATTTTGGATAATAAATCATGGTTTTATTTATTTTTTAAGTATTTATGAGTCATTTAATTAAATTGTGGATCATACTGCTTTGCGAGTTTAATCGAAATAAATTATAAATACAATAAATTCATTTAAATATATTACGTGTTTATCTACCTACACATATACACTTTCACTTTATTTATATATGTACTAGCAAAGATATTATTTTATTTCTGTGTAAATACATATTAAAAGAAATTAATGAGTTCGTCCAAGTACATAGTAATTAATTTGTTTGTACATACTTTTATTATTGCGATAGATTATGTTACATGGCTGTATCCGTTTATTACAACATATGCATAAAAATCGGTTGTGGCCATCACAATACCTCTCGCCCTTTCCATTGTGGTATATAGAAGTATTGTATTTAACATAATCTTGTACACACAAAAAAATCTAATTACACCTAATCTTTATATTTCCGTATTTCCTATAATTTTAAATTCATTCTATGAGCAAGTTTTCTACTACTCTTCTAAATGTTCGAGGTTCTTCCAATTCATTGACGGGATTGGCGGTATTTCTGAAGGGTTCATGTAATATACTTATAATTTTAAATATATAATTAATAATACAATAAGAAATATTAAGTATCGTTCCCAGAAACAGCCTTCGATCAGTACTATCTCTGAATTGTTGACACTGACATTAGTGACATTTATCTGTCAATTACAGACATTTTAATTTTTTAACTGATTACCATGCAGATGTTTGGGCTGGAGATTTAATACAACAGATTGTTTTATAGATTATATTTCTATATCTTTAAATTATATAAGATATAATAAAAATTGTAAATGTGTGGGATACAGAATTTTATGTTTTTACCTGTCGCTAAGAGAGATATTGGATTCATATCCAGATTTAAATGAATAAGCACGTTTTAAGGTCCCTAGAATCCGATTATAACATCTTTACGATGATGTCTGTCTGTCTGTGTGTGTGTGTGTGTGTGTGTGTGTGTGTGTGTATGTGTGTATGTGTGTATGTGTGTATGTGTGTGTGTGTGTGTGTGTGTGTGTATGTATGTGTGGATGTGTGTTAGATTGTGAAAGGTACGATTTCTCAAATTCTATAAGACTAAAGACGTGTGTAACTACGGATTCCTCAATTTAACAATAATGGGAAGAGTTGAATAGGTTCTGGTAACAATTAGATAACCGGAAGTGGTAGTTTCTAAAAAAAATTCTAAATATTATTTTTGAAAATTTGTTACTACAAATAATAAAGATAATTAAATTCTCAATCTGACCCATTTAATTTTTTTTATTATATCTCGTATAGGTTTGGAGATTAGTATACAGGGTGTTATATTTGAATGGATCCAGCAAATATCTCGCTTATTTATTAAGTTAGTAATTTCTTTCATATTACATGATTTATACAGCAACATGTAAGCTACTTGATGACGGATGTACATTCATGATACTACTTTTGGTTTATTAGTAATTAATATCAACTTTGACATTTCAAATGGAACATACTATATTTTTTTACAAATTTGAAAAGTACATCAAATTTGCTTTACAATCATGTAAAATAATCCATATGTTACATTATTAAAAAGTAAAATGGCAGGCACTTTTTTATACACCTAGTCGAAAAGAGAATAGTGAGCCATGACTATGGCTTGAAATAAAACAATGAACTAAAACAATTGTAACACGGTAAATGTCAACCTGTAAATACTGTAACAATACATACATGTATTTAAATTGTAGATATGTTATTAATATTACATATATCCTTAAGAAATACCGATAATACCGTCAATGAATTTGAAGAATTTTGAACATATTAGAATAGTAGGACAAAATTTCTCATAGAACGAAAGAAGAGAAACAATTTCAATTATTTGTGTATACAAGAAATGTTAAATTCGTTACTTATAGGGCGTGAGCAGTCATGTGACTTTGTTGGTCTTGGCAAGCAGATAGAGGATCCGTTTCAGAATGACAGCTAGTAGTTATTTACATATATGTCACAATTGTCATATGTCATAATTTTCATTCAAAATTTCAAAATATTCTGATGTTTATTTGCATCAATAGTATGGAATATACTTGACAAGGAAAATAATCTACATGGATTTGGAAAATCATGATGTTTTCAATGAAAAATTATGATATTTGATACCTATGTACATTATTAATAGCTGTCATTCTAACACGGGCCCCTATATCTGCTTGCCTAGGCCAACAAAGTCACATAACTGTTCGCGCCCTATGCAACATAAAATGACAATGGCGGGAGGTATTGTGCTGGCCACAACATTTTTTTTAATATTTGTAATAGCAAATTTTCAAAAAATATTTAGAAGATTTTTTGTTAAAATACTATAACTTCCGGTTGTCCAATTGTTACCAGAATCTATGCAACTCTACCCATTACTGTTAGATTTAGGAATCCGAAGTTACACAAGTTTTTAGTCTTATAGAATTTGAAAATCGTACCTCCAACATCCACACACATACATTCACAAAAACAGACACACATACACCCACACACACACAAAGACATCATCGTAAAAATGTTACAATCGGATTCTAGGGACCTTAAAACGTGCTTATTCACTAAAATCTGGTTATGCGGTTTTTATCATGATGCCAAACCTCTCTTAGCGAAAGGTAAAAATTATTGGGTACAATTTTTTTCTTTCGAGTATACAAATTACATTTTGTAGTATGTATGTACCGGTTAGAGATTTAAAAACAAATGAATTATTATTAGAATAAAAATATAATTTTCATATTTTGCGTTCAATGAAATCATTACCCTCATTTCGATACGCATTTTTTTTGCTATTTATTTCACCATGCGTGTAGACTCGTTGTCGACTCGACTGACTAGACTGGACCGCCCTCGCGTAGATTCGCTTCCCTTTATACAAAGTGAAAATGGGTGATAAGCTTCAGTAGGACAATTCTTTGATTAATTCTGAGTCGATAATCCTAATGCAAAAAATATGTCCGGCCTTTCGTAAAGCGCACATGTTTGCTTACTCAGCTTGCGCGCACAACAATTAGGTCACAGTCTTGCGCCTGCCACAATAATTTGAAATATCCTCAATCAACGAATGTCTAAGATAAATTTATAAATTCATATTTTTTTACCTCTCGCTAAGAGAGGTATTGCATTCATGCTAAAAATCGCATATCCAGATTTTATTGAATAAGCACGTTTTAAGGTCCCTACAATCCGATTTTAACATTTTTACGATGATGTCTGTGTGTGTGTGTGTGTGTGTGTGTGTGTGTGTGTGTGTGTGTGTGTGTGTGTGTGTGTGTGTGGATGTGTGTGTGTGTGTGTGGGATGTTGGAAGGACGGTTACTCAAAAACTATAAGACTTAAAATTTGTTTAACAACGTATTTCCCAATCGGACATTCATGGGAAGATCTGAAAAGGTTTTGGTAACAATTGGACAACCGGAAGTAGAAGATTCTTGAAAAAAAATCTTCTAAATATTATTTTTTGAAAATTTTTCTTGATAATATTAAAGAAAAATAAATTCTCTTTCTGATACATTTAAATATTTTTATACATATTTTATAGATTAAGAGATAAAAGGAATATAATATATAAAATAATGTAATTAATTTTACAACCGAAAGGATGCCATGAAAAATAGTTGCAAATTTAAATTATTTGTAACTGACAGATAAATGTCAGTGTCAGAAATAATGAGTAATGAAAGAAAAATGTATTTGGAGAATCCCTTAACTCTTGATCTGTGACTATTATGGAGATGACAAGTCTATGTTGAAGGACTTAAATTTGTTTCAAACATTATGGGACAATGTACACCAGTACTGTAGACTAGAGTAACTTTGAATTGCGAAAAAGCTATCAAATTCTTCTCAAGTAAGTTGTAAATATTGACAAAATTACACATCGATATAAGAATAATCGGAGTGCAATCTATCCGTTACTTTATTAAAGGGAATTAGTGTTATTTAGATATAACAAGTATGAAAAAATAAAATGTAAAAGAAGATATGTAAGAATAGATGCACAATCCATATATACATTTTAGACCGCCCAAAATTAATGTTTTTACTAGAAGAATATGAAGAGAAAGTAAACAAGGTTGTTCGAATTGAAAATTGCTGTTACCAGCCTAATATTTATATATGGTAAACTCTACTTTGTAATTTATTGTAACATAATTTATGGTAAAATATCTTTATGTTGAGACATGCTATTATTGAATAATAAAGAAGTTTATACGTCATAGATTTATATGAATATATTATTTGTATTTATAAAAATATTCTTTGCTTTATGCATACAGCCAGGTAAAATATACGGCGAGAGGTTATGTGCTGGCCACATCAGATTTTTTGATAAATCATCCTAGAAAAAAAATTAAGGAACTATTTTATTTTCAGTGTTGCTGCTGCAATTGTTTTTGACCTATCAAGATTAGAAACTTTTGAATCCGTGGAGAAGGTAGGAGATTAACAAAAATTTGTGTAATATTTATAAATATATTTTTTATTTCACAAATTTCAGTGGGTCTCTGATTTAAGATCAAAAGTGACCCTTGAAAATGGAGTTCCAATTCCAGTTATTCTTCTCGCTAATAAATCCGATGTAGCTATATCAACTATCCCGACAGCAAATATTCAAGAAATGTGTGCCAAATACAATATTTTGGCATGGTACATAACATCAGCTAAGGAAAATACAAATATAGGTAAATATTAGATTTCTTCGTATAAAGTATAATATTAGTGCAAATGTTCTGAATGCAAATTTGGAATTTACGAGTGTATTAGTTGATTATATCGTATTTTTTCTGTTCACCAAAAATGTTGAAAATGACTTATGTGACTAAAATTTTTCTCATTACCTATTTTTATCACGTTTTTAAATTAAATTAAAGATTTACTTTTAACTATTTTGGAAAATGAATAAGAAAGATTGTGTCTGATTTAACACACATTGGTATACTGAATCACAATGCAAAATGGGATCTTACAGGGAGTTACAATACAAAATTTTGAACATTTTGCTTTGAAATACTATATACCTATACCAAGCACTCCATAAAGTTTCACAAGATAGATAATATTTTAATAGTTAATTGTTCAAAATAAACAAAGAATAATTAAAGAAAAAAAAAACAAAATGGGGCTTCTAGTGTAATACTTATTAATCTGTTTCAAAGAAAATTTGACGTACATGTGTTCGTAGCACAATGGTAACGTCCAATTTTTATTCGAAGGATCGTGTATTCAAACCTAGTATTAATTTATTTATTTATTTTTTGTAATTTTAAATTGCATATTAATTTATTGTTACTAATTTTATCTAATTATATTAAATAATATAACCCACGAGCCTTCGAAGCAAAAACAAATACGCTACCATTGTAAGAACGCCATGTCAAGTTTTATTTTAAGCGGAATAATAAGTATTACATTAAAATTACTTTTCCTTTAATTGTTTTTATTGATTTTGAACAATTAATTATTAAAATGATACAAATATGTATATCTACAAAGTTTTACTACAATAAGTTTTAATGGAAAGCAAATATTCTAATTTCACATGGATTTCGAGCGTCACTCGGTATGTATATGAATACATTCAGATGAATTTGGTCGTATACGCTACGCCCTATTAAATTTGTTATTCATACCTATTAAATATTAAATGCTGCAGAAAATTATTGTATTAAATTTTATGTAGCAAGTGGTTTGAATTGTTTTTTATTAAGTGTTAACAAATACTTGAAATCTGTCATCCGATATTTATTCTTACAAAACCGACGTTTCGATATAAACTTATACCTTCTTGAAGGTAAGATCTTACTGATTTTTAAATAGAATCGTGTACACACAAATACAGTCATTTAAACACTCAGTGCAACGACTACCCCGTAGTACTGAATCCTAGATACGCCAGGCCTACCCAGCCAGATTTTATTTGGACGCACACAACCGGCCCTGCTCAGGTCACGACGCGGACTAGAGAAGAGCACACTATAGTCAACGAACACAAACATAAACAATTGTTTAACTTCCAGTAGACTCCCCAACTTTCTAAATGGAAATCTATGTTGGGTGACTCTTTTAACGTGGGATTCTACCATATGCATGTATTTGAATTCTATGAAGATTTTGTCATTACTCTTCCATAGCATTCCAAATATTGTCCTTAAAAATGTTCGTGAATTTAAAAGATATCTAATTGAATTTCATATCCCGGACGACTTTCTTAATTTTATAGTTGTCCTTTGACATGTATATGAAGTATGGTTTCCAGTTTTATTTCAGAATATGCTTTGCATTATTGCTGATTTCTTTCCGTATTGTTGATAGTAAACCTGAAAAGAAAATATCCGAAAACGAAAAGGTCCTTAAAAGGACTGTAGATAAAATATACCTGCAATATTCAATTTAATTTTGTCTTTAATTATTGTGTAGTCGAATTTAATGTCGATCATTTCAATCATCTTATAAACATTCAGTACATTGTACAAAAATTCGCAAGAAGCACATACACATCTCCTGCTCCTCGCTCTCATAACATATGTAATATAAGTTTTCGGAAAAATTTAGAATGTACGATACTGTGGTTTAAGGACAGTATGTTGAATCTGCTTATTACTACAATAATTAACATAGCTTAAGCCTTATTCATATTTAATAAAGTGTTAGTGGCCCGTGTACTTATCTACGACGAAGTCTAGTTCTGCCTTGCCCCATGAGTCTTTGGCGCGTTTTTATAGTTATTTACATACGGGAACTATTGGTTCCCGATTGCGAGCGCTGCCATAACACGATTCCGGGAACCAAGTTCACGCACGCGGTTTGTACAATATTTCTTGTACGAATAGTATAAAACTTAATAAATAGTAATTTTGGTATAATAATTTTATTTATTAAAACTTTATCACATATACACTGCTTTGTAGCTAATTTCAGAGTGACCTGTCAAATTTAAATTCCAACTATTTTAATGTTTATTTTTATGTAATACAAGTATGTAAATAACAATTTATTACTTACCAAGTATTTCACTTGTTAAATTTCTTATTGTTTTGTTGCAATTTACATTAAGTTTGTTGGTTATGTGTTACCGTCTTCCCGAGTAATCTGTCTTGCCGACTTCCGTCGAGCAGAAATTGTTGCCAACATAGTGAACCAAATGCACTAAATTCTTTATTTTAAAATTACATTTCATTCAATATTTCACCATTTTCTCTTATTATTATTAAGTGAAAGATTATTTGAGAAACTATACTTTATTATTATAAATTTAGTTCTTTAAGAAATGCTTTAGAAATAGGAGAGTGTTTTTTGCAAAATTTCCCGGTCACTTATCTGGTGGAAACCTGGGAAATTGACGTTTCGGACGATGCTAGGCGACGCGAAACAACAAATTTCAATGCATGAGTACAAAAAAAATATTTTGCGTACTTTTTAATAAATCCTGTGCCTTAATTGTTTTCATTTTGGAGCCCCTCTACATTGTGTACACCTTTCTTGTATGTAACGTCTAAAAAATTTCAATAGGTCTCGCTACAAGTACGTTAGGAGGATTGTTTTCGCGGGGTAAATTAAATATTTTTGTCTCCTAGCATTGCGTTGTTGTTCGGGCATAGTGGCGTGAAGCTGGGTCAGTCCGAAACTTAATATCTTCGTTTAAATGCTGTAAATTGAGGAAATCAAGTAACTTGGGCTGGTCAGGGGCAAGTCAGAATTAAACTTCGTTGTCTAGAAGAAAACGGGCCACTAGCTCTATATTAAACATGAACGTTAAAGCTTAAGCTATGTTAATTATTGTATTAATAAGCAGATTCAATATACTTTCTTTAAACCACAGTATCGTCCATTCAATTTTTTTTTTTTTTGAAAACTTATGTTACATAAATGTTAGATTGTCACAGACTAAAACCTCCCACATGATATTTCCGGCGGGTTTCGACTTATTCTCTTGTTAACTGAGATTTCGAGTAACTGTTAACATCTTAACATCTAATTTACACCACAGTCGAAAAATTTGTCCATGTTTTTTTTTATTAATTTTAAATTATTTAATTACTGCTAAAACTAATATTTTTTTAGATGAAGCCATGTTATTTCTGCTACATAAAGCAATGGAGAACAAGTACAATGAAAATAATGACACCAATGATAATATTGTCTTGAATGATAGATTCATCGAGAAGAAACAGAATTCTACTTGTTGTAGATGACTAACCGATTTTGTTGGCAAATTATTACATTGGAAATAATTACAATTAATGAAGCCAACATTGTTCTTAATAAAACGAAATGGATACTTCATTTATTAAATCTTATCAAGGAAGATTTAAGAAAGAATTTAAGGTCCTCAGAAGGTCTTATGACATAGGTAATTGATGGATATGCAGTTTCTTGTTGTAATTCTTGCAAATATAAAGGCATTTGATACGAATGTAATAATTAATATTCACTACTACAGACGAGTAAAAACTTCATTCACTTTTCATTTATCATTTATCTGGGCTTCATGGGATCAAGCCTGGCCCCGATGATCGAAAGTATGGGTATTTCGAAAAATTGTTTGTATTTTCCTAAATGATAATGAAACATACACTTATATTTTAAGCACACCAAATAATTTATATATGCAGAATAGACTGAGTTTTGAAGTCATGGTAAGGGGAAGGGAACTTCGAGAAAGTAAAAAAAGAGTGGCCGTTTTCCCCGAAATACATTGTTGTTACACTCATGAGAAATACTTTTAAAATAGTTTTTTAATTGGTTAATATAATTAAAATTATGCACGAAATTTAATGACAAAACAAGAAATAAAATTTTATTTGTGTAAAAAAAATACAAATTAATAATTTAATAGTATATGTATTAAATATTTAGATATTATTATAATACTTATTTCATAGGTACCTAGTTGAAATAAAATTTGTAGGTTGAAAATATATCAGTAAAACTTGTAAATACACAAATATGTGATAGTTAAAAATTACAAAGTATATTATTTCTTCTTAGAAATGTCCTGTGTCCTGTTCCTCTAATCTAGAATATTCCAAATTAATTTCTCGGTAATTCAGTAGAGATCTGAATTTCTTGTATCATTTATTATTTATTTACAAGGAAGGTAATAATGAATCTAGCAATATTATTTCTCAAAAATGACGTATATTCACATTTTATACAAAATTTAATATTCGTAAAATCGGTAGCACACTGCGGTGAGAAATATATCATCGCTAACAAATTGATTTTAAATATTTATATTTTACATCTAGGGGATTGTAACAAGTCATTCTATTGTTCACAAGAAAGAGGACAATTTTGGAGTCGAACCAATAGAATGACTCGTTTCTGTACAAAAATTATTTCCACATTCTCTCGTCTCAGAAAATGGAATATATATTTTTTTAAACTTGAAAAATACACAAAAATTGATTTAAAATAACATATAGTACGTTGTATTATTAAAAAATAAAATTGCGGATGTTTGAAACCAGGGACTAAAAACGAAAAATATTTCATTCAGTTCTTATCCGAACGAAACCGAAAAATTTCGTTTCCGTTCTTAATGTTCCCACCTAAATATTTTCGTTTTCGTTCACAGTAGTTAAATACCGGTTATAACTATTAATGAGTAAAATTGATGAAAATATAGAAATATAATAAGTTTTTTTTTTTAGTAAACATGAAAATAAAACATACATATAAAGGAAAGATAATACATATATAAAAATAAGAAGGAAAGCTTATGCTATGGCCTGAATTTTTTACGATAAAGAATAAAACATTAATTACATTTTATTTCACCTAACTAATAGTATGTTTTCAAGCAAATCTTCCTTTATGTTAGTTCTCTTATATAAGTACTTAACATAACCAATAAAACGAATACCGACAGTGTGTGCAAATGAAAATTATCGCAGTCAGTGTTCAATAGATGAAACTACGAGTATACCGTTTAACCTAACACGTAACAGGGTTAGCTACTGGAGAGCTACTTTGAAAATCTGCTTGTTTGCAAATCAAATATCTGAAAAATTAATAATATTTGCCTGTAAAATATTTGCTGTAAATAAAATAAAATATTAAATAAAATAACGGTTAAAACCGTTAACCGATATAAATTATTTCGTTTTCATTCATGAACGAAAAAAATATATTGCGTTTTCGTTTCCGTTTTCGTTCTTATAAAATTTTTGGTTTATTTCGTTATTTCGTTTTCGCTCTCATTTCGTTCTTAGTCCCTGTTTGAAATACCTTATACTTAAAATAGTTCAAGAAAGTGTGAAATTTTGTTTTATTGGTTCTCTTGCGCTATATAATCTATATAATATAAAAAATAAGACTTTTCTTTATAGCCTTAGTTATGGACTTCTACCGGGCGATTTTGATAATTTTTTTTAAAGGAAAACTGTGACTCACTTTGTAGATGTGACAAAATTCTAAAATGTTGCGAGTTTCCATTCCGTCTATGTTTCATTTTACCTTAACATTTTCAATAAAGTACCGCGCGTCAATGGAGGGATGGCAGCACAGATCACTATCATGAAGATGAAGACGCAGTGTTACAAATTTAGCGATTTTCCCGCTAAATCTAGCTGTTTTTATATATCGTTAGTGGGATCTTTTTGCTTTTATCGGTTTAGCGGGTTTTATGTCTTTAGTTTATTAGCCTTACACCGAAAGGTAGAAAGGCTTAAGGATTAAGTAAGTTTTGTTATTTAGGATAGATTACGTTTAAAATTTTCATATATTTGTTGTTTCGCTTTGATACTAAAGCCGTTTGTTATCTTTTGAACATTTAAATTTTACTTCCACTTCACTCACTATTCCGCTTCTCGTAGCTGCGACTTGTGCGTTACGCATAGATATTCATTTACGTTTATTTTGTTACTCTATAAATCTGTACATTGTATTTTCCCTTCTCTAATAAATATATTATCTCTTTTATTTAGCGCTTCAAAATTTGCTTTCAAACAGTTAGTCAAATATAAAAATATACAATCATAGCTACTTGGGTACATATTTAGAGGTTTCTGGCGGTTTTTAAGGTCCGAAGTAGTGAGAAACAGTTGAGAACTGTTGTCAACATTCATGAAGATAGAAGAGAATAGAGAAGAGAGTAGAATAAATACAAGTTGTTAAAAATGCTACAATAATAATATTTTTTGTTATTTAGTGCCGGTTTATCAATGCAAGAGTAAATAATTTAGTTGGTAGATAACTTTTTAATTACCAGTTAAATTAAATCTTAAGAAGGATTTTTTGCCCGCAATACACGATGTGCACATTTCGTCCTATCATTCGCATTCATTGCAAATATTTAATAAAATAGAAATTACCAAAACGAACCAAAGTCGTCATCATGTTTGTCCGCTGTTTTTCACAAATTCTTTTTTCCTTAATTTAAAAAAAATACTCGATCATGAAGGCCTATATCTACGATTTAAACATATAGGTATGATCACTAATAGTTCTTATCAACGTTTCAGTGAAGGCAAAAATTTCACAAAAATAATTATAGCGCATTGTTTTGGCTGAGTATTCATCTACCATCTACCCCGATTAGGGGAGTGTACTCACTTAAGAAAATTATAAAAAGATTTGTGAAAGTTTCATTGACTTCAATGGGATAGTATCTTGTGGCTCAATTGGTTAGAGTGTCTCACTAGATATGCGAAAGTCCAGGGTTAATACCCTGCGAGGTCCATGAATTTTTCACAAATTCTTTTTTCGTCAATTTAAAAAAATTACTCGATCATTAAGGCCTATTTTTACGATTTAATAATAAGGAAAACATTAAATACAAAGAATAGTATATTCGTAGCTATATTCCGCTCTTAAACACTAGATTAAACATATTGGTAAACGAAAAACGAATAAAGAAAAATAAAAATACATTGCTCACTTATAAATTACAATAATGAATAAAATTTATGTGTACACTAAAACATTCATTACCACAAAAATTAATCTTGATAATAAAAATGAAACATTATTACAATAATAATATTTATTATTTTTTGGTGACAATATATCATATTTGATACTGAACGACGTTGAATATACGGACTTACAAATATGAGAGATAATATATTAGACGTTGCGCCTTTCTCTTCTATTATATTATAAATCCAGTACAAAAATCTTCCGACGAAATATTAACCCTTAAACGACAACATGAGGTTATACAGAGTGGTGACCGGCACAGACGAACATAGGACTTCCCTAATTATTTTTGGCAAAAAAGCGTCAAATAAAAATTGTAGGGCATAAAATTCTGCATCTGAATCAATAAACAAAATGAAAATGTCGAAAATCACCCCTAAAGTAGCTATAGCCATGGAATTGAAACAAAAAATTAACAAATGTTAACGATTTATCTATCAAGCTAGGTTAATTAATTTTTGTTATTATTTTTAATGTCTGTTCAAGTGAACAAATATCAATTTAAATTAACAGATAATTAAGAATAATACAACCTTTTTTTAGTTTAGATTCTGTTATATTTATTTAATTAACGACGTTTCGGCAATATACACTATTGCCTTCTTCAGGAATGATCATGAACAACAAATCAACAAATACAAATATTTGTATTAATTAAATAAATATAACAGAATCTAAACTAAAAAAAGGTTGTATTATTCTTATTAAAATATGAGTTCTGAAAGATTTTTTAATAATTTAACAGATAATTGTTAACTGAAACAAAAATTAGAAATAATACCTAATAAAAATAAATTACCAAAACATGGCAGATAAACCGTTAGATATTGTTTTATTGTGTGATTTTCGACATTTTCATACCTAATTTCTGCATTTACAAAGCATACAAAATTAATCTTGCTTATTGGTTCGGATGCAGAATTTTATTCAGATTTTATGCTCTACAACTTTATTTGAAGCTTATTTACCTAAAATAATTACGGAAGCAGGAAATTAGGAAAGTCTGATTTTACATGTTAAAGTCCTATGTTCGGTTGTGCTGGTCACCACCCTCTATATGACCCCTTCAGCCTTCACATGTATTATTTGTTTTCAAACTACAATACAATGTTTTTTGCCAGGTAAGATAACCCCAATAGTCATCATCGCCGGCCCTTTCACCCCACGGTGTTCATTTAATATGAATTTATTATGTTTACAACAATTTTCTTGACGATAAAATTCTGCGATATTATTTTAGCGATAAATTTTCCAAGCGACCAATTTTCTGAAGATCAATTTTCCCCGCGATAAATTTACCAGCGATCAAATTTTCCCGCGATTATTTCTCCCCCGCGATCAATTTACCGGCGATTAATTTTCCCCGCGACGAATTTTCCGCGATAAATTTACCGCGATCAATTTTCCGGGAACCGGCGCATGGTGAAAAGTTGAATCCTATGAAAGCGGCTTCATACTATCAATTTATAAACAAGGCCTTATTATTCAGATCAGAGTCTCAAGCAAAAAGGATTTAAAATTAATATATAAAAATATTAAATACGAATTAGCCACTTTTTCACTTCTTCTGCGTCTGACCAATTTACACGGAACTGAAAAGTATTTAGTGCAAAATTATTTAATACAAATTAAAAATGATGCTGATTTATTGTAGCTATTTGAAAACTTAAATATTAACAATTTATTTTATTATACTATTAATGCTTTCAAACTGCAACGTTTTTGTAATAATGATTATTTATTTATTTATTTATTTAGTTACAATACCCAACAGGCTCACGCCCAATTCTAGGGTAGGGAAAACAAAACCTAGTAATAGGTTGTCTAGTATGCTTATTACATATTAAGTGGACGAAGTAGTCGTAGTATTTTTTTTTATGTAATTTATATTATGATGGAATAGATCAACATGATCTTCGAAATACTTGTAGCATGATATAAGCTGATGTAATGGAGACTTCTGAAGGGTGGTAGTTCGTGCAATATTAAGATGGAATGTGCACTTACTTCTTGCTGATAATCGAGGGACATGAAAGCAGAGTTTGTGTAAAATATATGGACAATCAACCGAAGAATTCACTATTTTGTGAAGAAATATTGTTGCATGAAGACTTCTTCTCGCATCCAAAAAATCCATATTAAAAGAGGTTAATAAATTTTCTTGAGGTGTTCCTCTGGCGGGATAAGATCCCTCAATAATGTATGTAGCCCATTTTAGGAACTTGCGTTGAACATTTTCGATGGAGTCAGATTGGTAAGCAAAGTTCGGATTCCAGATAACCGAAGCATATTCTATATGTGGACGTACTAGGGATACAAACAGAAGATGAAGAATAGACATATCTTTGAAAACGTGAGCGTTTCTAATTAAGAATCCAAGACATCTGTATGCAACTGCTACTATTTCGTCGATGTGATGGTTTAACCTTAGTTTCGGATCAAAAACAACACCTAAGTCTTTAATAAAAGATGGTCTTTCTAACGTGGAATTATTTAATACATAATTAAAATGAATTGGTTCACGTTTTTTGTGAAGGTCATTACGTTACATTTTTGAATATTTAAGTGAAGATTGTTCTCCAAACACCAGAGGTACACTTTATCTAAGTTCCATTGAAGATATTCACAGTCTTCTATGCTCGAAATTTTTGAATATAATTTTAAATCATCAGCATACATTAAAAATTCAACATCTATTACATTTGATATATCATTTATAAAGATATTGAACAGCAGGGGTCCCAAAACTGAACCCTGGGGAACTCCTGATTTTTGTAAATACTTTTCAGAGGAATATCCAGAGTAGCTGACAAATTGGTATCTATTTGTTAAATATGAACTTAAAAGCATAACTAGAGAGTCAGATAAACCATATTTATAGAGCTTGGAAATAAGAATAGAATGTTCAATTTTATCAAAGGCTTTTGATAGATCCATGTATATAACGTCAACTTGACTTTGCTGATCGAGGGCTTCGGAAATGAACTGAGTTTTACAGAGAAGATTAGTTACCGTGGATCTACCTTTGAAGAAGCCATGCTGGTTAAGCGACAGTTGATTAAAAACGTGAAAATAAATTGTGTCATGAAGAACAATTTCAAAATTTTTACTAAAATTTGACAAAATAGCAATTGGTCTATAGTTTGTTATATCATTTCTGTTCCCTTTCTTGTAGATTGGATTAATTCTTGATATTTTCCATGAATCGGGGAAAGTACTTGTTTTTAAAATTAAGTTAAAAATGACTAATAACGGTGTAACAAATACTGAGGAACAATCTTTTATTAAAAATGAAGGAACTGAATCATGACCCATAGTCATTTTACATTTTAATTTACAAATTGCTTTCATTACATCTTCGGTAGTTACCGACTTCAAAAGTAGGAGAGAGCTATTAGCGCTGATTTCTGTGGGACTTAATGAGGCAGGATTGAAATTGTTTGTGAAAGAGTCGGAAAAATATTCAGCGAAACTGTTTACTATAGTTTGAGGATCTTCAATAGTGTTACCCTTGTAACTTAGTACTGGCGGTATGGATGACGCATTTCTTTTATTGTTAACAAACGTCCAAAAACGTTTAGGTTCCGTAATAATATCATTTTGTATTTTGTCGCAGTGAGTTTTATATGCCAGATTAACATCACTTTTAATTTCGCGGCGCAATAAGTAAAACTGATCTTTGTCATGGATATTACCAGATTTTTTGAAGTATTTCCATGCTTTGTGTTTCAGTTTAATTTTTTTGATTATTTCCTTCGTATACCAGACTGGATAGTTCTTAGAGCATTTTGATTTGAGGGGAATATGTTTAACAAAAACCTCGTTTAAAGAAAAATAGAATGCTTCAACAACTTGATTAACATCACTGTAATTATTAAGGAAATCACAATTAATATTATCTAGTTCTGCGTACAAATTTGGAAAATTCGCTTTTCTGAAATTAAAATTTTGTCTACTTATACTTCTAAATTTATTACATGTAATATATGTTTCCACAATTATTGCAGGATGGAATTTATCCTCTTGAACTAAAACGTCGAATGCATGTGAAACTGAACAGTTTGTGTCACTAAGAATTAAGTCTAGAATTCTGTTATGACTATTGAGGATTGTATTATATTGATCTAGATTTACAAAGTTAATATAATTGAAAAAAGAGTTGTAGAATTCACAAATGGATGAACCATTGGAACAATTTATGTATTCGGGAATATTAAAGTCTCCAAATATAAGGGTTTTTTGATTGTATAAAAATTCTATGGAAGAAAGACACTCAAATAAAGTATAATAGTCATTAACATTACAAGATGGAGGTATGTAGATACATAGTACATAGAGACAATGATGGTGAAGAGTTACTTTTATTAAAAGAATATCGATCATGGGAATATCATATAATTTATCGCAGATGGAATAGAGATCAATTTTGGTGGCTTTAAAGATGTTAGAGAGAGCGATTAGTACTCCACCTCCTCTTCTTGTATTAGTACGAACAAAATCTCTGTCTTTTCTGAATAGTATATAATTATTACAATCAAAAAGATTAGCATGTAAAGTATTTTTTTTAAAGATGTCCGATCAGGGTTATCTTCGAATTGTATGAATTCAGGATTTAGTTCCGCCATTCTTTCAAATTCAGTAGTGTCGTTTACTTAGTTTTTATGATGTTACATAATATACTACTGTTATTTTATTATTATAAAAATATATGTTACAGTGAAAGCATAAAAAATTCAAAACTAAGTTAACTGGTAATTTTATTGGCAAATGTGAAACCAAATATATGAAAAATAAGATACTGACACGGTGTTAGTGTCAGTGACACTGACAGAAAATAACGTTGTTTGTACGTCTATGAATCAAGGTAATATACAGGGTGTATGACGGAAAGTGAAACATAGGCGTTTAACATGGAAAATCAGTTTTTTCGGATGTAGAATCCGAATCAATAAAAAAAAAAACATTTTGGCTAGTTCATAACAGCAGAAATAAAATTGAAAATTCACGGAATTACATTTTAATAGTATTAACCATGAAATTAGAAACAAGATCGAACAAAAGCGTAACGTTTTATTTCGTCAATGTCAGAATAATGATTGTCAAAATAAATACTAATAATTTGACGTATAAAACGTTACGCTCTTGTTCGTCTCTTGTTTCTAATTCCATGGCTAATAGTATGAAATTGTTATTCCGTGAATTTTCAAATTTTATTTCTGCAGTTATGAAATAGCCTAAATGATTTTTTATTGATTCGGATGTAGAAATTTTTATTTTACAACATCCATTTGAAACTTTTTGTCTAAAATAATTAGGGGAGCAATGCACACGGAAAAACTGATTTCCCATGTTAAACGCCTATGTTTCACTTGTCGTGATACACTCTGTATCTGAATTAATAAATATACTTACGTTACAGCGATAGTATTGTCAACAACGAGTATCGTTTTAAAATGTAATTTCCTAACTTAAAACAATATTGTAACGTTTATTTATTTGGGTGAAGTGTAAAAATCAGAGAAATATTATTAATTAAAATAAAAGTTTATTAAACGATAAATAATTAAGATAGAAATAATAAAAATAACTTAATTTGACATTGACGACTATGTAAATCTAGTGAATTTTTCTTATAAATTTTCGATCTTCTTGTCACACTTATCTTCTAAATTCTTCAGGTCTTCTTTAGTTTTTCTAGAATTCTCTTCTAATATTTCTATACTTCTAGAATTTACTTCTAATTTTTGTTCTAAACTCCTAGAATGTTCCATTAATTCTTCTTTTAATGTTCTGGAACTTTCTTCTGTTTTTCTAGAATTTTCTGCCATTCCCTTTTTTAATTATTTTTTGGAATTTTCTTCTAATTTAGTTTCTAATGTTCTAAGTATTGTGGAATTTTCTGCTATAAATTTGTCGCACGGAATTTCACCAGCATCGATTAATGCTTACCGCAGACGAGATTGCAGAGCGGTTTTCAGTCCTGTCGTTTCTAAATCTCGTTCTTCCACTTCTTTCTCGAGATCACTTACTTTTAATTCACTTAATTTTACTTGTTTCGTCGCCATTTTATTTATTTTTATTTACACTTTACAGTTTATTAACAACCCCACGCCTGACACCAATTGTAACGTTTATTTACTCGTATTTGGGTGAAGGGTAAAAATCAGAGAAATATTTTAATTAAAACAAAAGTTAATTAAACGATAAATGATTAAGATAGAGATAATAAAAATAACTAACACTATGATTAAACAATTATAAACACTAATTTAAGACTAAGAATATTATATTAAATACTTAAACACTAATATTGTTAATTTAAACAATATTTATTTCACTATATTTATTTATATAACTATATTTATGTTCATAACTCGTAGACTATTTGTTTATATTACCAAAAGTTTATTTCACGATGCTTATGTATATCAGAATTTCCTGCTGGCTTCCCTGACCGTGTTTATATAGTCGGCGTCGTTTCTGGAACATTTGACGCGATAATGACATCGACTACTACCCTAAATAATTAAATAGATCGAGACGTGTTTGTTTACTACGTGACGTTGCTCGCGAAGATTGCGTCATTACCGTTCCAGAAACGTTCGACCAGCGGCGGCGGTCGCGTACCTCTAGAGTCAGTGGCGTCGGGTCCACCCGCGCTACAATATGAATTTTTGAAAGACAATCGTGATATATCCATCTTTATCGCACACTCTTATAGTCTTTGCAAATGAGTGGCATATATGTACGCCAATATATTAATTAGTTCATGATACAGATGACCCTGATCGGACATCTTTAAAAAAATTACTGTATATGTTGTATAAAGCAATCTTTCTTTCTTAAATTTTGTTGCAAATCTAATTAAATGACTTTAATATTTATCATTTGATATGCCAATCCAAAATTGTATGGGATGTATTTTTTTTCTTTCTGAAGCAATAAATACTATTATCATTATCATTTCTTTCACAGATACAGGTAAGTACGTATAAAATAAATATAATACATACAACATATAGGTGTCCCGCAATGGAATGCACATAGCTAAAGTACGTAACCTGAAATTAATTGTTACAAAGTTATTCTCATTTGAATGTATCCATTTACAGGGTGGAAGAAATTCGAATTTCTTATATGAAAAACTTTCTTACTATGCACGCTACAAAGAATTGATATAGGTCTTTATGGGCCAACTTTTTGAGACAATTTTAATAGGCACCACAGGAATTGTCGATTGTCTTTTATTTTTGAGCTACAGGCCAAAACTTGATTTTCGCTTATTTTGAAAATATCTCATACCTCGCTTATTATGTTACATAGAATACCGTGGTGTAATTGAATTTTTTTCAAAACTTAATAATTCTCGAGATATAACACAAACATAATATTTTTTAAATGGGAACACACATACATCCATAATCCAGATCCTTTTATACCCTAGGGTGTCGAGGCTTCTTATTCTTTCCTTGTATACAAAGTTTCTCTATTTCTTCCTGTCCTTTGCTTTTTCTTTTTCCATGTTCCAGCTTTCTCCTGCATTGGTTAATACGTTCGTAATTGAACTATTCCAAGTGGATCTTGGTATTTCTTGTCTGATAATTAAGTAAATAACTTTTACACTCGGTTATGTTTCAAAATATTTTATTAACAAATTAATGTACATTTCGGCTGTTACACCATCATCAGAATGACAATACAAGTGTGTTTCTCCTTATTATATACCTACATAACTGTTGTAGAAGATTAAGGGATTAAAATATAGTCAGAAGTGGTGATGAGTATAATTCAAGTTGTTCGTTCATAAGATTTTCACCGTTTATTACGGCCTTTTGAATTTCTACCGCCTCTAATAAATCTAATTTTAAACCCTTATTCTCCTTATGGATTATTTGGAAATTGTCTATTGAGCATCTGTGTTTGTTTTGTATTAGGTGTTTCGCTACATTTGAGGATTCTAATTTATTCCATTTCCAACTGGACAGATGTTCTTTGAAACGAGTATTAAAATTCCTTATGGTTTTTCCAATATAAGAGTAGTCGCAATCGTTACAATTTATTTTATAGACTCCACTATTTTTCATTTTGTCTGATTCTTTAAATTTATTGTTAACTAAATTTGCTCGTAAATTGTTTTTATTGTAAAAAGCTGGATTAATGTTATGCGATTTTAACCGATTACCAATTTTTATGCTAGTATTACTTATGAAGGGTAGCTTTCTGTAAGCTTTATCATCTGTTTTTGGATTTGTTGCTGTATAGATTTTGTTTAAATATTTCCTTTTAAGTTTTCTATTTACAATATTGTTGATAATGTTTTTGTCGTACCCATTATTCCTTGCAATTTGATGAATTGTGTTAAGCTCAACGTTAAAATCGTTTTTTGACAGCGGTATGTTAATCATTCTATGGATCATACTATGAAAAGCTGCGGCTTTAGTACTCGGGTGATGGTTTGAACAAGATGGAATAACGGTATCTGTATATGTATCTTTTCTATATATGTTAAAATTGAATTTATTATTTACACGTGTTATTGTTAAATCTAGAAAGTTTAATTTTGAACTGTTTTCTTTTTCTATTGTGAATTGAATGTTTTTATTAATGTTATTTAGATATAATAGAAATTTATCTAGTTGCCTGTCCGTGCCAGTCCAAAAACAAATGATATCATCTACGTAGCGATACCAAAATTTGATATTATTTATCAGGGGGTGGTTTTTATTAAGTAAGTCGGATTCGAATTTATCCATAAATATCTCAGCAAGAAGCGGAGAAAGGGGACCTGATAAATAATATCAAATTTTGGTATCGCTACGTAGATGATATCATTTGTTTTTGGACTGGCACGGACAGGCAACTAGATAAATTTCTATTATATCTAAATAACATTAATAAAAACATTCAATTCACAATAGAAAAAGAAAACAGTTCAAAATTAAACTTTCTAGATTTAACAATAACACGTGTAAATAATAAATTCAATTTTAACATATATAGAAAAGATACATATACAGATACCGTTATTCCATCTTGTTCAAACCATCACCCGAGTACTAAAGCCGCAGCTTTTCATAGTATGATCCATAGAATGATTAACATACCGCTGTCAAAAAACGATTTTAACGTTGAGCTTAACACAATTCATCAAATTGCAAGGAATAATGGGTACGACAAAAACATTATCAACAATATTGTAAATAGAAAACTTAAAAGGAAATATTTAAACAAAATCTATACAGCAACAAATCCAAAAACAGATGATAAAGCTTACAGAAAGCTACCCTTCATAAGTAATACTAGCATAAAAATTGGTAATCGGTTAAAATCGCATAACATTAATCCAGCTTTTTACAATAAAAACAATTTACGAGCAAATTTAGTTAACAATAAATTTAAAGAATCAGACAAAATGAAAAATAGTGGAGTCTATAAAATAAATTGTAACGATTGCGACTACTCTTATATTGGAAAAACCATAAGGAATTTTAATACTCGTTTCAAAGAACATCTGTCCAGTTGGAAATGGAATAAATTAGAATCCTCAAATGTAGCGAAACACCTAATACAAAACAAACACAGATGCTCAATAGACAATTTCCAAATAATCCATAAGGAGAATAAGGGTTTAAAATTAGATTTATTAGAGGCGGTAGAAATTCAAAAGGCCGTAATAAACGGTGAAAATCTTATGAACGAACAACTTGAATTATACTCATCACCACTTCTGACTATATTTTAATCCCTTAATCTTCTACAACAGTTATGTAGGTATATAATAAGGAGAAACACACTTGTATTGTCATTCTGATGATGGTGTAACAGCCGAAATGTACATTAATTTGTTAATAAAATATTTTGAAACATAACCGAGTGTAAAAGTTATTTACTTAATTATCTGACATGTTTCAACGAGTGCCAACACACGCTTCTATCCAATTTATTTCTTGTCTATTTTTACCTCTCGCTAAGAGAGGTATTGGATTCGTGCTAAAAATCGCATATCCAGATTTTATTGAATAAGCACGTTTTAAGGTCCCTATAATCCGATTTTAACATTTTTACGATGATGTCTGTGTGTGTGTGGATGTGTGTGTGTGTGTGTGTGTGTGTGTGTGTGTGTATGTGTGTATGTGGGATGTTGGAAGGACGATTACTCAAAAACTATAAGACTTTATATTATTTGTTTAACTACGTATTTCCCAATCGGACATTCATGGGAAGATCTGAAAAGGCTTTGGTAACAATTGGACAACCGGAAGTAAAAGATTCTTGAAAAAAAAACTTCTAAATATTATTTTTTGAAATTTTTTTTTTGTAATATTAAAAAAAAATTCTCTATCTGATACATTTAAATATTTTATTATATATTCTATAGATTTAGAGATAAAAGAAATAATATATAAAATAATCTGTTGTAATAAATTTTACAGCCGAAAGAATGCCATGGAATTTTAAAATGTTTCTAACTGACAGATAAATGTTAGTGTCAGAAATCCGGAGACATTACTGAATATTTTTTCTGGGAAGTACCATACATTATATTATTTCTATTATTAATAATTAAATATTTAAAATTATAGGTATATTACACATACTTTTCAGAAATACTGTTAATGCTAACAATGAATTGGAATCATCTCGAAAAATTAGAAGAGTAGGAAAAAATTTCTTTATAGAATGAATTTATATATAAAAAATCGAAATGTAAAGAATAGATATGAGCGAGAATACAGCTCGAAGGAAGACTATATTTAAATGTTATAAACACAAGGTGAAAGTGAAGATCGTCTCCACTCTGCAACGTAAAATACAGAAAAATTGTATCTCATCGAAATATGAGTAATGAAAGAAAAATGTACTTGGAGAATCTCTTAATTCTTGATCTGTGACTATTATGGAAGTGACAAGTCTAGATTGAAGGACTTAAATTTGTTTCAAACATTATGGGACAATGTACACCAGCACTGTAGACTAGAGTAACATTGAACTGTGAAAAAGCTATCAAATTCTTCTCAAGTAAGTTGTAAATATTGACAAAATTACACATCGGTATAAGAATGATCGTAGTGCAATCTATCCATGACTTTATTAAAGGGAATTAATGTGTTATTTAGATACATGTATAAAAAAATAAAATGTAAAAGAAGATATGTAAGAATAGATGCACAATCCAGATATATACATTTTAGACCGCTTAAAATTAATAGTTTTACTAGAAGAATATGAAGTTTTACTAGAAGAATATGAAGAGAAAGTAAATAAGAACGTTGTTCGAATTGAAAATAACTGTTACCAGTCTAAAATTTATATATGGTAAACTCTACTTTGTAATTTATTGTACATAATTTATGGTAAAATAACCTATAGATTTTGTAAATATATGTGAAAATTGTTTTATGTTGAGACATGCTCTTATTGAATAATAAAGAAGTTTATACCTTTATAAGAATATATTATTTGTATTTCTAAAAATTTTCTTTGCTTTATACATACAGCCAGGTAAAATATACGGCGAGAGGTTATGTGTTGGCCACATCAGCTATAGGTTTAGACTCCCATACTCTTTTTATCTGTCTTGTTTCTTCCATTCTGGTCAGATGACCGAACAAACTCAATTTCTTTTCTTCTAAAAGTTGTTTAATTGATTTGATATCGGCTTGTTTTCTAAGACCGTCTTTCTACGTTTTTCCATTCTTCTAATTCCTAGTACTCTTCTTATGTATTTCATTTCTACTGTTTGTATTCTTTTTTGTTACTTATCTGTGATTACCCAGTTCTCGCTGTTGTATAATAATACCGGTAGGTCTACCGATTTATATATGGAGAATTTGGTTTTTGTTGTTATGTCTTTGTGATTAAGAATTTTTTGTTGTACTGTTCCTTTATTATTTATTGTACTTCCTAGGTATTTAAATGTGTTTACTTGTTTGATGATTTCATTATTTAGTTTGATCTCGACTTTTAAATTTCTATTACTGATCACCATGCGCTTAGTTTTTTTCAATATTAAGTTGTAAATTGAGCGATGAGAGAATTTATTACCATCTATTTAACTTCTTTTCCAAATTCTCTTTTGAGTTGGTAAACAATATTATATCATTGGCAAACGCGCACGTTTCTAGGAACATTGGCTGTAGGTTTTTATATCCTATTACAAATTTCTTTCTTTTACTTTGACATTCTTTAATTGCATCATCTAGTGTACATATGAATAGCAAGGGGCTCAACACACATCTCTGTCTAACTCCTTCCACATTACTAAATGTCTTAAATAATTTATTGGCAGTGCAAATTTTGTTGGTGGTGGTATCGTATATGCTTTTGATGGCATCTATTATATCTTCTTTTAGTTCTTTATATCTTAAGGTGGCTTTAGATGATCAAATAAATTGAACTTTTATTGGATAAATATTTGCAACATAATTTTTCATCAAATGGTTACGTTTTACACGTTCAAATTATATGAAGATTATCTGCTTATAAGTAGATATACCATAGTAAGAGATTGAAAATGTAGATTTGGCAGCAATAATATTTTTAAATATACATATTTACATTTTATTTTAGTTTTACATTTCATCTGAGCGTTTGACGTTTGATTTGCCTCCAGTGTTTTAATATTGCGTTCATATTTTCTTTACTAATTATACCATGAAATTTACCCAAACCAAAAACAAATATGATATTTGTCAAAAAAAATCTAGGATGACATAATTCCTAGAAGTAACTAAAATTTGAAGTAAATGACCTTGATATTTAGAATATGCGCTAAGTTGGAATATTTTGATCACATGATTTGAACGTGTAAAATTCCAGAATCTTATAGTACTGTAACGTGCGACCGTGACTTAAGAGTATATGAGCGCCATCACTGGTAGAATATCCCCGAGCGATGACGTAGTCCCCCCGGCAGGGGAAAACCCATACGCGTTCAGACTGGTTAATTACATCCGGCGATGTAATCCTTTGTATTCGATGATGGTCACGTCTGAAAGTTCCAGAAGGACACTGGGCTGTATAAATACCGTCCGAAGGACAGCGGAGAGATAATCGGTTATATAGTAGCACCGATCAATGAACAGTGGGTGATATAAATAAACATTCTACGAGTTGTTAACATAAATAAATGTATAAAAAGTAAACACAGTTTAGATAAAATTATACATATTTTAATTTACAATTGAATTTTGCATTTTAGAAAGAATTATTTAAAACTGGAGGAGGCACTTACGTTCCTCAATTAACAGAGGTTGTAGCACAAGTTCTACCTATAATAGGAGAACAAATCGAACCCCTTAATAATCAGTTCGATGATTATTTTATATTTGATTGTAAGTACATCTTACATTCATATAATTTGAATTAGTATAAGATCTATTGTAGCGAGCGTACGACGATATATTATCGTATAATGTGAAAGCAAATTGCAAATCGCATTCGATAAATTGCATTGTTATCGAGTAGTATAAAAACGGCCTTATACTTAGGATAAAAATTCTTTAATTTTCTTTAAGATGAGAAACACTTCAGCTGTACCCGAAATTCCATCGTCCTTAGAACCAGTGCCCTCTAAAGAAGTTTCATCCCCACCAGAAGCCTTATTCTCCCCAGAAGCTTTACCCTCGTCTGAACCCTCCCACTTATCAGAGCCTGTACAGCCTACCCCAAGAGTACCGACAGAATATAAAAGAAACAAAAATAATAAAAAAAAAATAAAAAAATATAAGAAAGTACCCATAAAAGAAATAAAACGAAGATATTTTATAAATAAACTGACGTGTAGTCGCCTAGAAATGCTTTACCGGCGAAAGCAAATTAAATATTTAAATGCAAAAGCAAAAAATAAAAATATTAAATTATAAGTTGGTAAATAATTTTTAATGTTTTTTGTTTGTAATTAAGATTGTTATATAAATTAAATTATCAATTTATAGAAATTTTGTATTTTTACGAAGGTATATAAATATGATGCCTAATTAATGTCCACGATGTACTGCAAATCTTGTACGTAACAAAGCAGACGCTTGTGTTTTCATTTTCGTGTTGCCTAACTGGAAGATCTACTTCGGCTTCCGGAATGTCCAGAGCATCTTCAGGCGGCATATTGATTGCAATATTGTGTAACACCGCACATGCGATTATAATTACTAAAGTGTTGTCAATTCTGGTTTTTAATTCTGCATGAAGACATGGGAAACGTCTCTTTAAAAGCCCAAAACATCGTTCAACTGTATTTCTCGTTCCTATGTGCGCAATATTATACGCCTCTTCGGCAGCGCCGTTGGGTCGAAGGATTGGGGTAAGCAAGTACTTCTTACAGGGATAACCATTATCCCCCAAAAGGTATCCATTTCCATAAACCCCATTTTCTAAATCTACTCGTAAGGGACTGTCATTAAAAATTGAGCTATCATGCACAGATCCAGGCCATCGAGCAATAATATTTCGTATACGCAAGTGAGCGTCACACACTGCTTGTATATTTAGTGAAAAGTAGCCTTTTCTATTCCTGTATACTTGTGCATATGGACCCCCTGGTGACTGAATTCGTATGTGTGTACAATCAATAGCACCTATTACATTGGGGAATTGTCTTATGGTATAAAAGTCGCTTTTAGTGGCAAAAATCTCATCTCCTATAGGCATTATAATGTGTTGAGGTTTTTGTGCTGCTATCTTTAAAGAAACTCTATGTAACACTCGACAGACTGTTGGTTTAGCGACGTTATTGTGGTCATCCAATAGTTGTTGAAAGGCTCCAGTAGCATAAAAGCGTAGAGTAATTAACAATTGATTCATTGCAGATAAAGGTTTATTTTTGTTAGTAGGTGCCTCCAATTCGTGGCCAAACGTGTGGAGGAGTTCCATTACTGTACTTTTTGCAAATCTGAACCGCTGTTTAAACTCGGCGTCGTTACACATTTCAAAATGATTCTGCCGGTCCCTGTATATTTTTTTTGGAATGTGTTCCGCATCTTCCTCACTAGTACTCAATTCCGATAATGAAGAAATATCTGACATTTTTCACAATAAACAAGTAAATGTATTTATTATAATTCGATTATTTTTTTTGAGAGTTCAACATCAAAAATTAAACTAATTGCGGAGAATCTATCAATTACTTTAACAGTATGTTTAATTGTATGTTAATGTTTAACAGAGGTTGGTGGAATGCAAAACAAACGTTAGCAGCAAATTAGAACCCGTGATTCTAATCACGCCATTAAATTGATTTTGGTTAAATAAATCAAGGTTGGTGGAACGCAAATTATGTTTTAACAATTGTTAAGCCATTAGTCTTAAATTAGTGTTTTTTAATCATAGTGTTAGTTATTTTTATTATCTTTTTAATATTTAATCCTAATTATTTATCGTTTAATAAATATATTATTTTAATTAATAATATTTCTCTGGTCGCGAATCTAGGGGACCCGGGTTCGATCCCGACCGACGCCAAAAATTACATCGCATGTTAATGGCACAAAATTGACCCCTGTGGCGCACTCTCCATGCCAGCAATGAGTGCCCGTGAGGTGACGCCTGGTAAGCGCCCGCACGGTACAAATATTCCATCATTACCGACATCTGTGTATGAAGCAGATTGGCACACCCAGCAATGGGTAATATGCCGTGATGAAATATTTATTTATTTATTTATATTTCTCTGATTTTTACACTTCACCCATATAATAAAACGTTACAGTACTATGATAAGTTGTAAAAATTAATGTAATTCTTTGATCGTTTAAAGTCACATTTAGGCTTTCCCATATTTTATTTCTCTTTAAGAGTATCAAACGCATTTTCATATCCAAAAAGCATACGTATATTTCTTCATTCTTTGACAACATTTTCACTATGACTTGAGTAAGTGTAAATGTGTGATCTTGTACGCTGTGTCCTGGCCTAAATCCGCTTTGTATATCCATGAGTTGTGATTCAATTGTTATCCTTAGCTTCATTTCAAGGATACTTTCGGGCTAGGTATGAAACGTTATATTGTTATACATCGCCCTGTTCATTTTTTGTTTCGTTCAGTATCCTAACGTTCAAATCTTGACCATTAAGTTAGCGGAGATGAACTTCGCGTACTGACTATTTAAAAAAGTACAATCCGCAGTACAAATTTTAAATAAAAAACACTAACAATAACTCCACCTATCCCGATTCAATAAATAATTTTCATGTACATTTTGTACGCGCAAAGTTCGTCTGCGCCAACTTCATGATCAAGATTTGAACGTTAGGAAACTGAACGAAACAGGAAATTCATTTCTTCATAAAAAAAAAATCTGTTGTGGCCAGCACAATACCTCTCGCCACTTTTTTGGTTACATAAGTATAGGGCGCGAACAGTCATGTTACATCGTTGGCCTTGACAAGCAGATGTGGGGGCCCGTTTCAGAATGATAATTAGTCATTATGTTTCATTCAGAATTTCAAGATTTTCTAAATACACGTAGTTAATTTGTCACCAGCAGTGTGGAATTTACTTGTCGAAGAAAATAAACCATATGGAATTGGAAAATCACTAAATTTAGAATGAGAAATTATGATACTTACATCTATATACATAATTACTAGCTATTATTCTGACATGAGCCCCCATATCTGCTTGTCAAGGCATTTAACATTTCTTGTACACCTACATTCTACACCAAAAATTCTACTTACATATATCTATTCCTTATATTTAGATTGTTTAATTTTAAATTCATTTTATGAAGAAATTTTGTCCTCTTCTAATTTTTCGAAATGTTTCCAATTCATTGTCAGGATTGACAGTATTTTTGAAGGATATATGTAATATACCTATAATTTTAAATATTTAACTATTAATACATTAAGAAATAATATAATGTATGTACTTCCCAGAAAAACTCTTTAGTAATATCTACGAATTTCTGACACTGACATTTATCTGTCAGTTACAAACAATTTAAATCAACTATTTTCCATGGCATCCTTTCGGCTGTAAAATTTATTATAACATTATTTTATATATTATATTTCTTTTATCTCTAAATCTATAGAATATATAATAAAATATTTAAATGTATCAGATAGAGAATTTAATTTTCTTTAATATTACCAAGAAAAAATTTCAAAAAATATTATTTAAAAGATTTTTTTTCAAGAATCTTCTACTTCCGGTTGTCCAATTGTTACCAAAACCTTTTCAGATCTTCCCATGAATGTCCGATTGGAAAATACGTAGTTAAACAAATTTAAAGTCTTATAGTTTTTGAGTAATCGTCCTTCCAACATCCTACATACATACACACACACACACACACATACATCCACACACACACACACACACACACACACAGACATCATCGTAAAAATGTTAAAATCGGATTGTAGGGACCTTAAAACGTGCTTATTCAATAAAATCTGGATATGCGATTTTTAGCATGAATGCAATACCTCTCTTAGCGAGAGGTAAAAACAACATTAAAAACTGTGACAACTACAGAGATATTACCATACTATGCATTGCCCTAAAAATATACGAAAGTATTGGAACATATACATCATAATGTCCCAATACTTTCGTATATTTTTAGGGCAATGCATAGAATGGTAATATCTCTGTGGTTGTCACAGTTTTTAATGTTGCTTTTTTTATGAATGTGCAATGTAATATACAATACCAGTATTCCATTCAGTTGGTATAGCTTTGTGTTTCCAACATATATTTAGTATTTTCAGTAGTTCTTCTTTTCCTAGTTCTCCCATGTATTTTTACCTCTCGCTAAGAGAGGTATTGCATTCATGCTAAAAATCGCATATCCAGATTTTATTGAATAAGCACGTTTTAAGGTCTCTACAATCCGATTTTAACATTTTTACGATGATGTCTGTGTGTGTGTGTGTGTGTGGATGTGTGTGTGTGTGTGTGTGTGTGTGTGTGTGTGTATGTGTGTGTGTGGGATGTTGGAAGGACGGTTACTCAAAAACTATAAGACTTAAAATTTGTTTAACAACGTATTTCCCAATCGGACATTCATGGGAAGATCTGAAAAGGTTTTGGTAATAATTGGACAACCGGAAGTAGAAGATTCTTGAAAAAAAATCTTCTAAATATTATTTTTTGAAAATTTTTCGTGGTAATATTAAAGAAAATTAAATTCTCTATCTGATACATTTAAATATTTTATTATATATTCCATAGATTTAGAGATAAAAGAAGTATAATATATAAAATAATCTGTTGTAATAAATTTGACAGCCGAAAGAATGCCATGAAAAATAGTTGATAATTTAAATTATTTGTAACTGACAGATAAATGTCAGTGTCAGAAATAATGAGTAATGAATTAAAAATGTACTTGGAGAATCCCTTAGTTCTTGATCTGTGACTATTATGGAGATGACAAGTCTATGTTGAAGGACTTAAATTTGTTTCAAACATTATGGGACAATGTACACCAGTACTGTAGACTAGAGTAACTTTGAATTGCGAAAAAGCTATCAAATTCTTCTCAAGTAAGTTGTAAATATTGACAAAATCGGAGTGCAATCTATCCGTCACTTTATTAAAGGGAATTAAGGTTATTTAGATATAACAAGTATGAAAAAATAAAATGTAAAAGAAGATATATAAGAATAGATGCACAATCCAGCTATATACATTTTAGACCGCTCAAAATTAATGTTTTTACTAGAAGAATATGAAGAGAAAGTAAACAAAGTTGTTCAAATTGAAAATTGCTGTTACCAGCCTAATATTTATATATGGTAAACTCTACTTTGTAATTTATTGTAACATAATTTATGGTAAAATATCTTTATGTTGAGACATGCTATTATTGAATAATAAAGAAGTTTATACGTCATAGATTTATATGAATATATTATTTGTATTTATAAAAATAATCTTTGCTTTATGCATACAGCCAGGTAAAATATACGGCGAGAGGTTATGTGCTGGCCACATCAGATTTTTAGCATTATGCTTATGTCATTACAGCCTGGAGATTTGCCTATTTTGATTTTCTGTATTGCAGCTGTCAAATCCAGCATACTGGTAGGATCATCATTAGATATTATATTTACTATGAATTCTTCCGCTGGTACTTCTGTCTGTTTATCTTTTATATGGTTATTGTCTATATTGTCTGGATTCAGGAGTTCTTGAAAGTATTTTCGCCATCTGTTAAGTATTGCTGTCTAATATTAATATAGTTCCGTCATTATCTTGAAATTTCTGCCATGTAATTTGGGACTTTTCTTTAGTGCTTTCAGAACTTTATAAAAGAGCTTTTGATTTTCACGGCTATTAACTTCCATCCGTTTTCCAAATTCTTCCCAGGATGATTGTTTGATTTCCAGAGCTCCCGCACGATTCTCTCGCTGCGTTTTTTAAATTATTTCTAAACCGAATCCACCTCATCTATGTTTGTAATACATATCTTCTTTATTTATTTTTTTGTAGTTGTAATTCTTCCTTTAGAATATTCTGGAATTTTAATCTGTATTTTTCATGTAAAAGTAAGTAGGTCTTTGTTTTTCTTTTGTATATTTAGTTCATAATCACCGTGTTGTTACTCATTTTTATACTATCTCTGACAATATCATGTACAAGGAGTGATCACTTCCGATTTCGTAGCCGCCTTTGACTCTAACGTCTTTTATTTCGTTTCTGCTTTTTTCGTTCTATTATCATGTAGTCTATAATTGAACTTTCGTTTATGGTTTCCATTTTTATACTTTACGCTACCTTTGATTATACGAATCATGTTCTTGCTTCATTCCGTTCGTTATCCATTTTGTCCATTACAAGTTGTATATTGTATAGTTTTTTGAATTGTCTTCGTCCATAATTCGCGGGTTCATAAGTTCCATATTCTGACTATTCCCTTTTCATTCAATATTATTTATGAATAATTTATTTTAGCCAATTTTAGTTCTATTCCTTTTGCTTCTTTCTTCTTTTTCTCTCTTTCTAATATGATCTTGTATTTCCATTTCTTTCGTTGTCATATCACAGTTAATGTATACTTTTTCGTTTTTTATATATCTTAATTTATTTTTATTCTTGAGAATTTTGATTTTCTAAGCTTTTTACCATGTTTAATAAGTCTACATTCTTTTGTTTTAAACATGAATAAAAGATGAATTATTGAGATATTGTGGTGAAAAAATTAAAAATTATTGAGAAACAAACGAAAAAATTAGTATTAGATCATCATTTGTTCATTTTGATTCTATATTTATCAATTAAATTCTCAAAATTATTTTTAGCCAATTATTTTCGGATTAATTTATTTTTTATCGACGTTATAGCTGGCTTTGACATTTGACACAATTCGACAAATAATGTGATTCAATATGTTTTTTGTAAAATATAAATAAGGAAAATGAGTATAAATAAAGAAAATAACATTAAAAATAAACAATTGATGATCTGTAATTGATTTTTTCATTTGTTTTTTAACAGTTTTCACTTTTTCATCCCAATAAATTAATAATTCATCTTTTATTCATGTTTAAAACAAAAGAATTTAGGATCGTTGAAAAGCTTATAAAGTAAGTAAAAAGTTGAAATTATTTTCCATATATGTGTCCAATTAAAAAATATTGTGTTTGTTATATCTCGTGAATTATTAAGTTTTGAAAAAATCTAATTCCACCGTGATATTCTACGTAAAAAAATCTGATGTGACCAATACAAAACCTCCCGCCATTTAATTTTTATTAATTGAAATACATATACTCATGGGGTCTCATGGCCGCATGCCTGAGTGTCTAGTCGCGAATCTGGTGACCCGGATGCAATTCCTACTGTAACGTTTTATTTATATGGGTGAAGTGTAAAAATAAGAGAGATATTATTAATTAAAATAATACGTTTATTAAACTATAAATAATTAAGATTAAATATTAAGAAGATGATAAAAGTAACTAACACTATGATTAAATAATTATTTTCACCAGCACCGATTAATACTTGCCGCAGACGAGATTGTAGAACGCTTTTCAGTCCTATCGTATCTAATTCTCGTTCTTCCAGTTCTTTGTTGAGATCACTTACTTTTAATTCACTTAATTTTATTTGTTTAGTCGTCATTTTATTTTCTTTTTATTTACACTTCACAGTTTATTAACAACCCCACACCTGACACCAATTGTAACGTTTTATTTATATGGGTGAAGTGTAAAGATAAGAAAGATATTATTAATTAAAATAATACGTTTATTAAACTGTAAATAATTAAGATTAAATATTAGGAAGATGATAAAAGTAACTAACACCATGATTAAATATTTATAAACACTAATTTAAGACTAAGAATATTATTAAATGTCACGGCGTAATTAACATGTTTCAACGTGCAAGTGTTATTCCGTCGTCGGAATCATCGCTCTGGTACATTCTTTCAGTGGCGGCGCACGTATACTCTTCTCATGGGCGCACATCACACTGCCCCCTCCTTTAGACTGTTTCGTCCCGGAACAGTTCTTGATGACGAAATCTACATGTATTATTCTTGGTACATTTGGAAGTCTTGAAGAAGTGACAGTCGATGGTCCGCTGGAGTTTTTCTTTTTGACCGTTAGGGTAAAAGCTGCAGACGAGAATTTCAATACCGGTATAGCGGAAGAGGATCTCTAACATGTTCCTAACAACCCTCCAATCCAAACCATCTAGTCCACTGCCTAACTTTGGTACTGCTAGCTTCAAAATGTCATTCTCTAGCAGATGATCCTTCAAGTCACACAGAGAGTTCCATAGATTGCGATACGACGGCTTCTGGTGCGAGCGTGGTTTTGTGACCAAGTAGTAGATATACCGCTGATGTTCTGTATTGTTGTTCCTCAGTCGTAGCGCTTTCCCGACGGATGGACTTTGGTTGGCCAGTTCTTGTAGTCGTCCAAATTTTGTTTAAAGACTGACCCTATGCCGCGTGACATCTTTAAGTCTTCTGATACGCAGTGGCCGAGGGAATAATCTGAAGCCACGGTGAACAGGTCTCGATGTTCTTCTGTCGTCACACCATACCGCGCCTAGTGACCAAAGGAATAATGGTCCATGAAGTCTTCAAAAGTCGGTTCCTGAGCTATGGTCCGATGAACCGTCACTCCATGATGGTCTTCATTGTTGTCACCGGCGTACGGGGCTAGCCGATTAAAGTGTACTATTCTCGGTTTCCCGGTAGGTGCTTTCCTAATTCTGTACATCACGGCATTTATTCTCATCATCAGGAACAGATAAAGATGTCGGTCCCAGTTGGAGACTATATTCGACAAATATCGGTTGATTGTTCTGTTCATTCGTTCAACCATGCCATCGGACTGCGGATGTAATGCAGTTGTTCTGGTTTTATTAATTCCTAATATCTTGCAGATATTTTGGAAAACGGCAGACTCAAAATTTCTTCTTTGGTCGGAGTGAAGTTCACGTGGAACCCCGAATCGGCATATACATTCTTTAACTAAGGTTTCGGCGACCGTGGTGGCTTCCTGGTTGGGTAATGGATAGGCTTCAACCCATTTAGTGAAGTAGTCCATCATAACCACGATATATTTATTTACGTCGTCGCTTTCTGGGAATGGTCCGGCCACATTAATCGCAATGCGCTCAAATAAACTGCCAACGTTGTATTGACGCATTGGAGTTATTCGTCGTCTATACGGACCGTTGCTTCCAGCGCAAACCACACATTTCTTGCACCAGTCTTTAACGTATTTCTTGCAGTTCACCCAGTAAAATCGCTGGCGCAATCTTTATATGTTTTGTTGACTCCCAAATGGCCACCACCAGATCCGTCATGGATCTCTTTCAACACGTCTGGTATTCTACTCTTAGGAATGACCAACTGAGTTTTTTTCTCCGTTCCATCAACATTCTCTACCACACGCTTTAACAGGCCATCCTTAATCACCATGGATTCCCATTGCGCCCAGTACGATTTTACACTCTGTTAGTGTGGTGCAACGTCTTCCCATCTTGGTTTTCTCTCTTCTGCTTTCCATTCCAGTAATATTTTCAAAGTCGGGTCATTTTCTTGGTCTTCGCGTAGTCCATCGGGCTGCCAATTATCATCGACTACTGTTGTCCTGGCGACGGTAAAATGTTTCTCTTCCAGTCGACTACAATGCTTGCACTCATCTTGGTATGGCCTTCTGGACAATGCGTCGGCATTACGATGGCTGGTACCCGTCCTGTGATCGATTTTGAAATCGTATTCCTATAGTCTTTCAATCCATCTAGTCACCTGACCTTCAGGATTCTTGAATTGTAACAGCCATTTTAAAGCAGCATGGTCAGTTCTAATAAAAAATCTTCCGTACAAATATTTGTAGAAATTTTCCACGGATTTCACGACCGCCAAGAGTTCTTTTCTGGTCACACAGTAATTCCTTTCTGGTTTTGACAAGGTCTTACTAAAGTAGGCAATAATCTTCTCATGCCTGTCTTGTATCTGGAGAAGAACGCCACCAATTCCGATGTTGCTGGCATCTGTGTCTAGTATGAACTCTCCTTCAGGTAAAGGATAACTCAAGACGGGTGTGCTTGTCAAAGCATGTTTTAGTTCTTTAAATGCAACTTTACAGTCCAATTCCCAGATAAATCTTCTTCCTTCTTCAGTAAGCCTTGTCAGTGGCTTGGCTATGTTGGCAAATCCAGGTACATATCGTCGATAATAGGTACACAAACCAAGGAAACTTCTGAGTTCGTGTTAGGCCCTAAGTGCTGTCCAGTCTCTCACAGCTTTTATCTTCTCCTGGTCGACTGCAATACCCTTACCGGAAACCACGTGTCGAAGGTAATGAACTTCTCTTTGAAACAGGTGACACTTTTTCGGGCTAAGTTTCAGGTTAGCCGTCCTCAATCTCTGGAAAACCTCTTCCAAATTCTTCATGTGGTCCTCGAATGTCTTACCTACCACAATAATATCGTCGAGGTACACTGAAAAGGTTTTCCAAGATAGCCCAGCCAATACTGTTTCCATGAGTCGTTCAAACGTTGCGGGAGCATTGCAGAGCCTAACGGCATTACGGTGAATTGCCAGAGTCCTGTACCAATGGCGAAGGCTGTCTTCTCCTTGTCTTATGGATCCAAATCTACTTGCCAGTAACCGCTCTTTAGATCCAAAGTGGAGAAAATCTTTGAGCCAGCCAAAGTATCTAATGTGTCGTCTATTCGAGGTAGCGGGTAGCTATCCTTCTTCGTCACGTTGTCGAGTTGACGATAATCGACGCAAAATCGTGTAGAACCATCCTTCTTCTTCACTAACACCACTGGTGAAGCTCAGGGACTGCTTGAAGGTTCGATTACACCTTCCATCTTCATGTCCTCGATTATTCTTTCCGCTTCCTCACTCTTCGCCAATGGCAGTCTTCTTGATGGTTGGCGGATGGGTCTTGCGTCTCCGGTGTCTTTTTTATGGTGAATTACATTAGTTCTTCCGTTGGCTTTCTTGTCATATTGGAACACATCTTGAAACCTTCCAATTAAATCCTTCGCCTTGGTTCTCTTGTCGGCGGTCAATTCTTCAAACCATGTTGTCAATTGATTGATTGACGTGTCCGGAACTAGGAATTCGAGATCAAAGGTTATCAGAAAGATTGCAATTGGATGGGAAACTAACATTACAGCAAGCGATTGATAAGATTATGCAAGCAGAGTCTATTAGAGAACAAAATAAAGAAATACGAGAATTAGAAAAAGAAATAAATGCAGTCAAAACAAAAACAAAGTATAAATCAAGAAATATATGTAAAGATAAAGAGAAAATATGTATAAGATGTGGAATGAAACCAAGACATCCATATCTAGAATGCAAAGCAAAAGATGTGAAGTGTAACAAATGTTAACTTAAAGGACATTACGCAAAAATGTGTCTTACAAAAAAGAAAAGAATTTAAAGAAGATTCAAGCGAATCTACAAGCGACCTAAATATGGCTGAAATGAAAAGAATAGAGAGCTGTGATAAGAATAATTTCCCATGGTACGTAAAATTGAAAATAGATAATTTAAAAGTTAGATTTAAAATAGACACAGGCGCTGACGAAAATATAATTTCATGGAAGGTTTATAAAATACTTTCGAAAAGATTTAAAACAAAATTAGTGGTCAAAGGAAAAACCAAAGTGCCAGTCGAATGGAAAGGAAAGAAAATTGAAATAAAGGCGTACGTCATAGAAACAAACAGCAACCTATTGGAAAGGCCTGACTTGGAGAATTTAGTTATAGTGAAAATAAAAAATAGCATGGCCACAAATTTTAAATTAAAAATTAACAACGTGTTCGCTCCGCATAAGATCTTTTATTATTTTCTGTTGAAATTGTAAAGTTTCCATTTGTGCAGATGTTCTCATCCCATTTGTGTCTAAGTAAATCTTTATTACTTTATTAGGGATTAAGGCCTTTGATCCCAACTTAGGTAATTTACCTTTCCTGGGAATCTTTACACCGGCCGACGCATTGTCGCCGAATAATATTTGTTTGTTGTCTCTGCCGACATTTTGGCATCAATTGTTAGTTTCATATTTCACCAATCAGATCAAGGGTTTGCAACCCCCACCTTTGGAATAAGTTTTAGTTTCGGTAGTAATTTTAAGTTAAGCCAGTCTGTAACAGTTTGTTGGCTGATTAAGATCAATTTTGTCATCAGCAACTTTATGTTTATTTTTGTATTCATATTTATTGTGTGAACTTCGTGTATGATTGAGTTTTTATTATATATTTGTTTTGTTCCACGAACTTTACAGTGTTTTGCATTTTTCAAACTCTTTAACCACTCCAATCCTTGTCAGAAATTTCTTTCTTCATCTTCTTTTTGTCGAGTTCGTGTATTAAATATACAATTTATTTAACGCGGCTCTAACATATAATTTGGTCCTTTGAGCCGGATTGGAGTGTGTTTAAATAAAGAGTTAATCGTGTGTGGAAGTTCGTGGAGTTGGATCATCATCCAAGATCATCGCGAGGTTCGGCACCATCATCATTGCAGACCATCATCATTGCAGGGTCATCGTGAGCATCAGCAGCAGCACTTCTTCGACGTTGTTTCGAGAGTTACCGATATCATTTTCAAACTATCATTTACCGAGTAAGTACCTTTTTCCATTTTTCCCTACGAGAATTTTCAGTTATTCAGCATGAGTCAAGCAGAGTTACTTAACAAGCGTAGAGCCATTGAAGCTCAATTGTCAATCTTTAAAGAACATGTAAAACAGTTTTCTAATGAACATGTATTTACCCGCGAGGAAGTAGAAGATATTTTATATCGTTTACAACGTATCACATTAAAGCATGACGAATTTGATAATATACAAACACTTTTAGAAGACCTCGCGGTAGATGAAGCTCTTTTATTAGAGGAATTAAACACACGGAAAGAATTCGAAACAGAAATTTGTACAGTAGTTAAAACAGCGCGTTTTTTCTTAAGTAAATACAAAGAAATTCCACCCAATAATACGAGTAATAGTGAAACTTCTAGTTCTGATAGCAAATCAGTAAAACTCCCAACGATAGATTTACCAAAATTCAACGGCGATTTGACGCAGTGGACATCGTTTGAAGATGCATTTACCGCATTGATAGATAACGACGAATCGCTTTCGAACGTACAAAAATTATGTTATTTACGGTCATCACTTGAAGGTGATGCGTGTAATGTTATTCAATCGCTAAGCACGACAGACTCTAATTACGACATTGCACTAAAATTAATTCGTGATAGATTCAAACATCACCGAAAAATAGTATATAGTCACACGAGCGCCATTCGCAATATAAAATTCACAGATTTAAGATCATTTGTCAATACTCTTGAACAGCATTATCACAGTTTGAAATCATTAAACATACCAGTAGCAGAATGGAATGCATTTTTTATTCCACAAATGGCTGATAAATTAGATATCAAATTAGCCCGTGATTGGGAATCTCGCATCGCGTCACTTCCAAAGGATTCATTGCCTGATTATAAATCATTTATAGCATTTTTGATAGAAAAGTTGGAAACCGTTGATAAACCTAAACCGGTATCGCAACCATGTTTGATCAAACCAAAGCTTCATAAAAACACATTCATATCCGTTGCACAGAACAGTTTCCCAATTTGCAAACAGTCGCATCAGATTTACAGTTGTAAAACCTTTTTAGACATGCCAGTCAATAAAAGACTAGATGCGTTAAAATCAATAAAACATTGCTTCAATTGTCTTCGTAAAGGACACATGTTAAACGATTGTACTTCCGCTAAATGCAAAATTTGTAACAACAAACATAATTCGTTACTTCATTTGTACAAAACAAAACCTCAAATTAACAATGATCATCAAAATTGTAACACAATCGTAGTTAATACCTCAGATTCACAGCCTGAAACACAGGCCACGGTAGCAAATTGTTCTACAAATATTCATTTATATAGTCAATCATTATTATCAACTGCCGAGGTATTAGTAGAAGATATACATAAAAATCAAATTCGCGCACGTGCACTGTTAGACTCAGCCTCACAGTCGAATTTTATCACTGAAGAATTTTGTAACAAATTAGGCATACCAAAACATGCATCGAGTGTTTCTGTCTCGGGTATAAATCAATCAAAGAGGGATATTCACAATTGCACGCATATAAAATTGAGATCAAAATTTAGCGACTTTAATGTCTAATTATCATGCTTAATAATTCCCAAAATTACCGAATATTTACCGCAAATGTCTTTTGAGCGAAATAGGTTAAACATTCCAAACAACATAAAACTTGCGGATGAAACCTTCAATCAATCACAACACATTGATATTTTGATTGGCTCAACTACATTTTGGCAACTAATTTCAAACAGCAAACTAACTTTGTGCGACTCTTTGCATTTGCAGGAGACAAAATTAGGGTTTGTAATTGCAGGAAACATTCCTAATAATAAAAATTCACCATCGCGATCTCTAACATTTACGTCACAAACTTTAAACAAACAAGTGGAAAAATTCTGGCAATTAGAAGAATTTTCTGTTCATAATAAACATTTAACACCCGATGAATTAAAATCGGAAGAGATATTCAATACCACAACGTCACGATTAGCTGATGGTAGATGCATGGTAAACATACCGTTGAAAAACGATCCCGCGATATTAGGGTCATCAAAGGATACCGCATTAAAAAAGATTTTTCTCACTAGAGCGCAAACTATCTAAAAATTTTGAAGTAAAGCAAAAATATATTTCATTTATGAGGGCACATGTCGACACATGTCGAAAATCTCATTAAAATCTTCAGAAGTTACGTATTATCTACCCCATCATTGCGCCATAAAGGAGTCAAGTCTTACCACGAAACTACGTGTTGTTTTCGATGGTTCGGCAAAAACAAGTAACAATTTGTCACTTAATGATATTCAATTAGTAGGCCCAACAGTGCAATCTGAATTAATAGATATTTTATTACGTTTTAGAACTCATACCTATGTAGTAACAGCCGACATTGAGAAAATGTATCGACAAATTCTTATTAACAAAGACCAAAGAAATTTGCAACAAATATTTTGGCGTAATGATCCCTCAGAGGAATTACAATCATTTCAATTAAACACTGTTACGTACGGCACAGCGGCCGCACCATTTTTAGCAATACGTTGTCTCATAGAATTATCAAACATAAATAACAATGCATTTCCGCGAGAATGTGAAATAATTCGGACGGATTTTTATATAGATGACCTCATTACTGGCGCGAACGATGCTACCGAGCTAAATCAGTACTGTTGCAATATCAGTTCAATCTTATCATCTGCTGGTTTGAATTTGCGAAAATGGTGTAGCAATATACCGTTAATAGTAAACAACAATTCAAGTTCAGATTGTGCAATCATTAACATACATGATGAGGAAATAAAAACATTGGGAATAGTTTGGAATCCTACATCAGATACTATTCATTTATCTCTAGATAATATTTCAACAAAAGGAAAATTAACAAAGCGTAAACTACTTAGCAATACCGCTAAGATTTTTGATCCATTAGGCTTATTAACTCCAATCACCATTATACCAAAATTAATCATACATTCATTGTGGAAGCTTCATATTGACTGGGATCACATTGTACCAGAGAACATAGAAGTTGTGTGGCGAAGGTTCGAATCAAATTTAATTGATATTAATAATATTAACATAAATAGAAATGTCTGTAGCAAAAACGCGCGTGAATTTCATTTACACGGTTTTTCAGATGCCTCAGAAAAGGCATACGGTGCGTGCATCTATATCAAAACAATTGATCAAGATGGTTCAATTCAAGTTTCCCTTTTAACAGCTAAGTCGCGAGTAGCTCCAGTTAAGCAGACAACATTGCCACGGTTGTAACTTTGTGGAGCAGTTTTACTAGCCCAGTTAACTGAGCGTGTATGCAGTGCTTTAAACATTAAATTCGATAAAACATTCTTTTGGACCGATTCACAAATTTGTTTAGCCTGGATCAAATCACCATCAGCCAGATGGAAAACATTTGTGGCAAACAGAGTTTCCGAAATTCAACGCGTAACAGATCCAGCACAATGGTTTCATATAAAATCAAATGAAAATCCCGCAGATCTTATCTCGCGCGGTACTTTACCAATCTTACTAAAAAGTAATAATCTCTGGTGGTACGGGCCACCATTTTTAAAACAAAACAAATCATTGGATAATTCCATTAGCAGCATTCACAATATACCGGAAGAAAAACAAGTCGTAAATGTATCAGTAGCTAAGACAGATAATAGCATTTTTAATCAGTATTCAAATTTAAATAAAGTAATTAATGCAGTCGCGTATATTTACAAATTCATTAATAATTGCAGAGGCAATAAAATTACCACAAATCATTTGCTACCTGCAGAAAGAAGGCTGGCCCTCATATCTCTAATTAAATTGACACAACGCGATCATTTTATGATAACATCAAATATTTAGAAAAACATAACAAAGTTAGTTCGAAATCTAAACTTTTACCACTATCTCCATTCTTAGACAGTCAAGGTTTATTATGTGTGGGGGGCAGGTTATCAAATTCCGATTTTGCATATGATAAGAAATATCAGATTCTTCTACCACAACATTCCAAATTAACTGAAATGATTCTTATCAACAAACATCAAAACTATTTAAATTGCGGTGCTCAACATTTATTATATGTTGCACGTGAAAGATACTGGCCAATCGGTGGCAGAAATTTAAGCCGAAAAAATTTTCATAATTGCGTGGTTTGCTTCAAAGCAAACCCACGGCCATTATCACATATAATGGGCGATTTACCGAAATATCGGTTAGAGCCATTATTACCATTTCACCATTGGGGAATTGACTATGCAGGTCCATTCAATTCTAGAGACAGACGTTCACGAGGTTATAAGACATTTAAGGTTTATATCTGTTTGTTCATTTGTATGAATACGAAAGTGATTCAACTCGAATTAGTCACAAATCTATCAACAGAGCCTTCTTAGCAGCATTTCGACGGTTTACTGCTAGACGAGGTAAACCTCAATTTTTATATTCCGACAATGCGACAAATTTTACTGGAGTTAGCAAAGAGCTAAAGGAGTTATACAGAATGTCTCAATCCAACAGTAGTACAATCACGAAAGCTTTATCTAATACGGGGCATGAAGTCGAATGGCATTTCATTCCTCCACGTACACCGCATTTCGGAGGGCTCTGGGAGTCTAATATCAAACTTGTCAAAACTAATTTAAAGAAAATCGTTGGAGAAAGAATTCTCACATTCGAGGAGTTTTATACACTCTTGACTCAGGTTGAATCAATTGTTAATTCACGTCCTTTATCACTAATTAGCTCTGATCCCAATGACATGACACCATTATCTCCTGCCCACTTCCTCATTAGCAACAACACAGCAAATGTGCTCGATGATGACTACACTTCAATCAACGAAAACCGTCTGTCAGCCTACCAGAAGACCCAGCAGATGGTTCAACATTTCTGGAAACGCTGGAAGCGCGAATACGTTTCCCAACTTCAATTGAAGTCCAAATGGCGAACATCCAACAATAATCATATTGCAATCGGAACACTATTGATAGTGCGCGAGGACAATGAACCAGTGTGCAGGTGAAAACTTGGCCGCATCACAAAACTTTGGCCAGGAAAAGATAACATAGTTCGCGTAGTGTCAGTGAAAACTCAGTTTAGTGAAAAGAAACGACCCTTAAACCACATGTGTCCACGACCAATAAACATTTAGTTTTAGTTGAAGACCTATGGCTCTTCAAGGGGGGCGGCATGTTCGCTCCGCATAAGATCTTTTATTATTTTCTGTTGAAATTGTAAAATTTCCATTTGTGCAGATGTTCTCATTCCATTTGTGTCTAAGTAAAGCTTTATTACTTTATTAGGGATTAAGGCCTTTGATCCCAGCTTGGGTAATTTACCTTTCCTGGGATTCTTTAGACCGCCCGACGCATTGTCGCCGAATATTATTTGTTTGTTGTCTCTGCCGACATTTTGGCACCAATTGTTAGTTTCATATTTCACCAATCAGACCAGGGGTTTGCAACCCCCACCTTTGGAATAAGTTTTAGTTTTGGTAGTAATTTTAAGTTGGCTGATTAAGATCAATTTTGTCATCAGCAAATTTATCTTTATTTTTGTATTCATATTTATTGTGTGAACTTCGTGTATGATTGAGTTTTTATTATATATTTGTTTTGTTCCAAGAACTTTACAGTGTTTTGCATTTTCAAACTCTTTAATCACTCCAATCCTTGTCAGCAATTTCATCTATCTTTTTGTCGAGTTCGTGTATTAAATATACAATTTATTTAACGCGGCTCTAACACAACGTAAATATCAATGAAGCTCAAAAATACATTAGAACAAAAAGTAATGTCAGAATATCCAGAACTATTTCAGGGTTTGGGTAAAATGAAAAATAAAGAATATCAAATCAGAATAATGCAAGACAAAACACCTGCGGGTATAACAACTCCGCGAAGAGTACCAATAGCTTTATTAGAAGATACGAAAAAGGAAATCGAAAGAATGGTAAAAGAAGATGTGATAGAAGAAATAACAGAATCCACGGAATATTGTGCATCCATGGTATTAGTGGTGAGAGGAAAAAATGAAAACAGAAAACTAAGGATACACGGCTTTTACAGGATTAAACAAGAAAATAATAAGAGAAAGGCTACAACTACCTAGTGTAGAAGAGACACTTACTGAAATGAATGGAGCTAAAATTTTCACGAAGCTAGATCTGAAGAATAGATTTTGGCAATTACCCATCAGTAAAGATTCTCAACACTACACATGCTTCATCACACCTTTTGGAAAGTATAAATATAAAAGACTACCGCAAGGACTATCTTTTTCCCCGGAAGTGTATCAAAGAATTATGCAAGAAATATTAAGAAACATACAAGGAGTAAAAGTACATATCGACGACTTAATAATCTTCGCGAAAAACGAAGATGAACATGAGAGTAAATTACGAAAAACATTAGAAACATTAGAAGAAAATGGAATTACATTAAACAAAGCTAAATGTAAATTCGGATTTAAAAAGCTGAAATTTTTAGGGCACATCATTCAAGAAGATGGAAAAATAATGCCTGATCCAGAACGAATAACAGCAATATTAGAATACCCAGAGCCTAAAAATATCAAAGAATTACAACGGTTTTCGGGAATGTATAATTATATTACCAAATTTATCAGTGATTCTTCAACAAAGTCATATGGCTTAAGATCATTATTAAAGAAGAATGAAACATGGCTCTGGAGTGATCAACATAAACAATGTTTTGAAACAATGAAACGAGCACGTACTAATTTGCCTGTTTCAGAATCATATGAAGTAAATAAGGAAACAAGAATATCAGCAGACGCTTCAGCATATGGTATTGGTGGTTGTTTAGAACAGTTACAAGAAGACAAACTTTGGAAACCAGTCATTTATTGTTCTAAATCTTTAAGTGAGACTGAGAAATTATAGCACAAATCGAGAAAGAGTGTTTAGCGATAGTGTGGGTATGCGAACGTTTAAAACAATATTTAATAGGAAAACAATTTGAAATCAGAACAGATCACCAACCATTAATAAAAATATTACAAAACAAGCCAGTGGATCAACTTAGTGCCAGATTACAAAGGTTCAGAATGAGAATGATGTGTTTCGAATATGAAATGAAATATATCCTGGGTAAAGAATTCCATGTACCGGATGCATTGAGCAGAGCGCCAATAAAGATTGGACTGCACGATGAAGACGTTTTAAACAAACAGATAGAAATAAACGAAATGTACAAAAGTGAACAACAAGACTCCGATGAATATTAAAAAAATACACACAACAGGAATGGCCAAAGAAAAAGTATTGCTCACAATTAGCACTTCCATACTATAAATACAAAGATGACATTGGTATTATAGATGGAATTGTTTGTTATAAAAATCAAATAATTATACCACAAAACAACAGACGAAATTTTTTAGAAAAAATACATGTCGGACATCAGGGTATCACAAAATGTAGGCTACGCATAACAGAAACTGTGTGGTGGCCACTAATAAATAACCATATAGAAGAAAGAATAAAAAATTGCGAGATATGTATAAAAAATTCTCCCAAGTCAAATTTCGAATTACCCATAGGAAATAGTAGGAGTAGATTTATTCGAATATAAATCTAAAATGTACCTGTTAATTACAGATTATTATTCAACTTACCCTGACATATATAAATTAAAAAACATCAAAAGTCGAGAAATCATACACAAATTAAAAGAGACATTTGCAAGATTCGGAATTCCGGAACAAATGAGAAGCGACAATGGGCGACAATTTGATTGTGAGGAATTCAGAAAATTTTGTAAAGATTATAACATAAATTTAACAACGAGCAGTCTACATTATCCCCAATCAAATGGGACAATTGAAAGGTGCGTGGAAACCATAAAAAAATATTTAAAAAGAACCAAGGAGATTTTTACTTAAGATTACTAATATTTAGAAACACCCCATTGATAACCGGCGAATAACCAGCCAGAAGATTAATGAATAGAAATTTGAGAGATAATTTACCGATCACAAAATCCTATTTAGAAGCTAAATTACCCGATCATGAACAAATTAAAAAGAATATAGAAGCAGAACAGTTAAAACAAAAAGCGAATTTCGACAGAAGACATAAAGTAAAACCTTTAATCAAATTAGGAAAAAGAGAGAAGGTATGGATAACAGATAAGATGGAAGAAGGCATAATCAAAAAGGAATCTGAAGAACCAAGATCGTATATAGTACAGAAACAAAAACAAGATCTTAGAAGAAACCGAAGATTCTTGAAAACGTTGCCAAGATTCGAAGAGAGTTGCAAATAGGGAAATAGAGGTTGGTAGAAAGGCTGGCTATGGAAAGAGAGTTGAAATGTAATGACAGTTATTGTTGTGATGACAGATATTTTATGAAAATATTTATAAAAGCTGATAATATATTTGTATTGCATTATTTATTATCGTTGATCATCTTACAGTAACTTAAAATTTTGACTTTTTTTTTGTTACCTTAGTTGAGGTATTCTATTCTATCTCTTATACTTCCCGATTTGTGTATGGTTTCACCATTTGGTGTATCGGTCAATCTATTCGCCAGTTTTTAACCTTTTTTGTGTTGACAAATTAATCACCCTTTCATTGTATTCTGTCGCAGTCACGACTGTAATTACTCGTAAACGCATGCGCAGTATTCTGCGCATGCGTCCATTTTGAATTCAACCATAGGCGGGTAATAAAATATGTAATAAAATTTTGAAGAATTTTAACTCAATATCTAGAGGGTTTACAAGAAAAAGTTATTAAGAAATATTGTTGCACTCGACGAGTTCTATCACTGGTTAAATTTAATGTACTTATTTCTGTTACATCCTGTATAAATAAAAATAAATATATCATCACGGCATATTACCATTGCTGGGTGTGCCAATCTGCTTTGTACATAGATATCGGTAATGATGAAATATTTGTACCGTGCGGGCGCTTACCAGGCGTCACCTCACGGGCACTCAATTCTGGGGTGGAGAGTGCACCACGGGTCAGTTTTGTGTCATTAAAATTCGAAGTATTTTTTGGCGTCGGTCGGGATCGAACCCGGGTCTCCAAATTCGCGACACACGGCCTCGAGACTGGGCGCAAAATCTTCCTCGAATGGTAAATGGTACCTACATCTCTTATAGCATAAATAAATATTTTCTTGACGACGAAACTTAATAATTTCACTTACCTACATGCTTGGGAAAATATCACAGACTACTTAGATATTTTTAATATTTTCTCAAACTGTAAACAATTGTCTACCTTCTTAGCAACGAGTCCGGTAGGTATATTTTACGGTTTAGACCTGTAGTACATAGCAACGCCCTTGACGACGTCCGGTAGGTATTTCAAAATTGACTGTTACATAATTTGTTAATTTTAGATAAAAAAAATCTGTTGTGGCCATCACAATACCTCTCGCCACTTCCTTTTTTGGTTACATAAGTATAGGGCCCGACCAGTCATGTTACATTGTTGGCCTTGACAATCAGATGTGGGGTTCCCGTTTTAGAATGATAATTATGTACATAAATGTCAGAATTTTTCATTAAATATTCCAAGATTTTCTATATTCACGTAGTTAATTTGTCACCAGGAGTGTGGAATTTACTTGTCGAGGAAAATAAACCACATGGAATTGGAAAATCACTAAATTTAGAATGAGAAATTGATACTTGACATCTATATACATAATTACTAGCTATCATTCTGACTTAAGCCCCTATATATCCTTGTCAAAACACCCTATTGTATTTAACGTTTCTTGTATACCTACACTCTACACCAAAAATTCTACTTACATATATGTTTCTATTCCTTATATTTAGATTGTTTAATTTTAAATTCATTTTATGAAGAAATTTTGTCCTCTTCTAATTTTTTGAAATGTTTCCAATTCATTGTCAGGATTGACAGTATTTTTGAAGGATATATGTAATATACCTATAATTTTAACTATTAATACATTAAGAAATAATATAATATATGTACTTCCCAGAAAAAGTCTTTAGTAATATCTCCGGCTCCGGATTTCTGACACTGACGTTTATCTGTCAGTTACAAACAAAATTTTCAACTATTTTCCATGGCATCCTTTCGGCTGTAAAATTTATTATAACAGATTATTTTATATATTATATTTCTTTTATCTCTAAATCTATAAAATATATAAGAAAATATTTAAATGTATCAGATAGAGAATTTAATTTTCTTTAATATTACCGAAAAAAGTTTTCAAAAAATATTATTTAGAAGATTTTTTTTCAAGAATCTTCTACTTCCGGTTGTCCAATTGTTACCAAAACCTTTTCAGATCTTCCCATGAATGTCCGATTGGGAAATACGTAGTTAAACAAATTTAAAGTCTTATAGTTTTTGAGTTATCGTCCTTCCAACATCCTACATACATACACACACACACACACATACATCCACACACACACACACACAGACATCATCATAAAAATGTTAAAATCGGATTGTAGGGACCTTAAAACGTGCTTATTCAATAAAATCTGGATATGCGATTTTTAGCATGAATGCAATACCTCTCTTAGCGAGAGGTAAAAATGGGTTTAATAAATTTTACGAATTTTATACAAATTAAATGTACAGTTAGTTACATTTTCAAAAAATGTCCCAGGTGGGAGCATTTTAGTATTTTTCTTTATTTGTGATGTATGACAATCGATATTTTCTATTGATAAAGAAGTGCATGATATTGCTTCTGCTGCAGAATTCTCATTTACATTAACTGATTTCAATATTTTCTTTGCTGTCTGACTTCACCCTTGTAGAATCCTCTACGTACCCTCGTGCAACCGTTGTGGATTTCCACCCTCGATGATTCATTAAAATTCCCAAATCTCTACCTTCCACTAAAAGAGTCGCGGAAGAACGTCGGAAACAATGCCCCGTGTATGAGTTAGCATCAAGGAGTCCTAAATATTCGGCAATTTATCTATGCGCATTGCCGACTATATGCACACCAATAACCTGTGTAACACATTTTTACCTCTCGCTAAGAGAGGTATTGGATTCATGCTAAAAATCGCATATCCAGATTTTATTGAATAAGCACGTTTTAAGGTCCCTACAATCCGATTTTAACATTTTTACGATGATGTCTGTCTCTGTGTGTGTGTGTGTGTGTGTGTGTGTGTGTGTGGATGTGTGTGTGTGGGATGTTGGAAGGACGGTTACTCAAAAACTATAAGACTTAAAATTTGTTTAACAACGTATTTCCCAATCGGACATTCATGGGAAGATCTGAAAAGGTTTTGGTAATAATTGGACAACCGGAAGTAGAAGATTCTTGAAAAAAAATCTTCTAAATATTATTTTTTGAAAATTTTTCGTGGTAATATTAAAGAAAATTAAATTCTCTAAATGGTACATTTAAATATTTTATTATATATTCCATAGATTTAGAGATAAAAGAAGTATAATATATAAAATAATCTGTTGTAATAAATTTGACAGCCGAAAGAATGCCATGAAAAATAGTTGATAATTTAAATTATTTGTAACTGACAGATAAATGTCAGTGTCAGAAATAATGAGCAATGAAAGAAAAATGTACTTGGAGAATCCCTTAATGCTTGATCTGTGACTATTATGGAGATGACAAGTCTAGGTTGAAGGACTTAAATTTGTTTCAAACATTATGGGACAATGTACACCAGTACTATAGACTAGAGTAACTTTGAATTGCGAAAAAGCTATCAAATTCTTCTCAAGTAAGTTGTAAATATTGACAAAATTACACATCGATATAAGAATAATCGGAGTGCAATCTATCCGTCACTTTATTAAAGGGAATTAGTGTTATTTAGATATAACATGTATGAAAAAATAAAATGTAAAAGAAGATATGTAAGAATAGATGCACAATCCATATATACATTTTACTAGAAGAATATGAAGAGAAAGTAAACAACGTTGTTCGAATTGAAAATTGCTGTTACCAGCCTAATATTTATATATGGTTTATACGTCATAGATTTATATGAATATATTATTTGTATTTATAAAAATATTCTTTGCTTTATGCATACAGCCAGGTAAAATATACGGCGAGAGGTTATGTGCTGGCCACATCAGATTTTTTATTCCTGTATCCTAACAAAAATCGCTTATTGCTAGTATCGGCTGGTCTTAGAGACATGCATTTCCTTATTATCATACAGGGTTTGCAACTTTCATCATTAGGTGTTATAAACGAGCGATTGAGCCCAGTTTTCGTTTTAGGGATGCATACCCTAATGAAAGTACCGCTATCCGTCATATTATCAGTGGTTATATTTATTAATTCTTCCCATCGGCATCCTCCGAAAATACCAAGAATAAGAATCTAAAGTAAAAAAATTGGCATTTACCTTCAAAAGCAGGTAATTGTCATCATCAGCTTCTTTCATAAATTTTATTACATCATCGTGATACACTCTTGATTCACAACCAGCAGTTTTTCGCTTCAGGTACTGATACAATTTCCTGTATGTAGATCAATAATAGGTCATTTCTTATAAGATTAATAACGATAAAAATATACAAACCTTTAAATGTTAACGTCTTCGTGAATTAATAAACAGCTTCGTATCATCGCATAATACGACCACAAATATGTAAGTTTGAAATTATGATACTGATCATCGAAATAGGCTAACATGACTCTTTCGTTTGTACCGACTATGATTTAATTCCGTCCAATTGCAAAATAATTTGCATGCTTTTAAATATCACTTTTTTGCAATTTTTCTGATATTAAAACAGATATATTTTCTAGTAATTCCATTTTTAAGAGCTTCAAGCGCTTCAAACACTGACACTAAATTAAAAAAAATGAATTGTTGAATAGTAGTTTTTTGTCTCCTTAACAATGCATCACAGCAAACTTGTTCAAAACAAACACGACGCTTTTGATTTAATAATTAATTAATTAAATTATTCTAAATTATTTGCTTCCAAAACAGTTGTTGAGTACACAGAAAAATTGTATACGACACACGGCCGGTAGATGCATTAGTCTCGCTAGTTCGCGAGTCTCGCCCTACCGCGCTCGACCTGTGATGTACTAGCTCGCCCGTAAATGCTTAGCTATCGGCCTAATGACAAAAATAAGTATTATTTTTGAGGAAATAAAATTTTCACATTACATAAATATTTATTTTTTATTAATATTAAAGATTACAGTACCTACTGTTTGTAAATGTACATTTTTTAATAATTAAATTCTCATTTTCTAATAAATTTGTTTGTTCTATTGTAATAGGTAGATTACTATTTTGTGAATTTTGTTGTGGTGACGTTGAAGGTGAATTAATTTGAGGACCCAAAGATGTTTCTTTAGATGTATAAGCGGTATTGGTGGTTTTATCATACAATATTTTATTGGAAATATCAATTTGGTTTTAAATGATTCTGCTACGTAATTTTCGGCAACGGTACTGGATTTCTATCCGCCGTGTCTTTTTAAACTTAAAATATCTGCTCCAGTATTGGCGAGTAAAGTGGCTGAAGAGCGTCTAAAGCAATGCCTAGTATAAAGATGTGGATCTTGACAATTTAATTTTTTTGCTATTACTGAAGGCATTTTTGCAAAAGTATGTTTTTTCAACTGGTTGATTTCTTCTGTTTATAATAATTATTATTGTTATTATTAATTATTATTATTATTAACTATTATTATTACTTATATTTTTGTTTATGAAACAGAACTTATTGACAAATACTAGTTTTGTTTTGCTTGTATATTTTTAAAGTTAATATACTTTCATGCTGTTTACTCATTTATAATAAATGTTACTAAAGTTTCCTGAAAGATATGTATATTGTATAGGTCAATAAATATAAAAATATTGTAGCGCACGCCCACGCGATGCACCCGAATGCAAGCGTCGCCACTTGTAGAATGTTCTCGAGCGATGACGTAATCCCCAGCAGGATAAACCCATACGTCTAGGCTGGTTTAATTATATCCGGTGGGCTGATTCTTTGTATTCGATATTATTGTAGCGTTGGAAAGTTCCAAAAGGACATCGCGCTATATAAACCTGTCGCCAAAACCAACTAACACATTCTGTTATATGTATAGAAGCAATGAGCAATGAACAGTTGGTGATATAAATAAACGAGTTATGAACATAAATAAATGTAGTGGTATAAATATTGTTTAAATAAATAATGTTAGTGTTTAAGTATTCAATAAATATTATTGAATACTTAAACTTAAATTAGTGGTTATAATTATTTAATCATAGTGTTAATTACTATCTTTATCTTAATTATTATTTTAATTAATAATATTTCTTTGTTTTTTACACTTCACCCAAATAAATAAACGTTACAATATTATTTTAACATGATTTTTATACGGGTACCTATCTAAGTATAAGTCATGGTGATGGTATTGTCATGAATGAATAAATAACTGGAATTATATAGTATCACGTTTTCCTCGAATTACTACATAAATTCCCATTTATTTTTAAAACTTTCCGCTTCCACTTTTATATCTTAGTGCAACAAGATATATTTATACATTAAAATGATACAACCTTTTCGTTTATGTTCTGTATTTTAATTTGAAACCCAACGTTTTCTGGAAAAAACATATTTATGTTTTTGTCACTGACAAAAGCAACAGTTTATACTGCCGAAACGTTGAGTTTTTAATTAAAATACAGAACATAATCTAAAAGGTTGTATCGTTTTAATTGTATTATGAGTTTTGAAAGATTTTTTAATATATTTATTTAATAAATGTAAAAGAGGATTTGATTTATAATCAATTTTTGAAACCCTGAGAATAGAATAATTTTAAGAGCATTGGGTACACTTTGCTCTAGTACTGCGCTCATCGGTGAGGTACGAGAGGGGTAGACCGCGTGGACATAATAGGCGTAGCCTATTATTGAAATCAGACAAACAGCACAGTCAAATATTCCATATGGTTCAGAGCGTGGAGCGTTCCGTTCACAGACCAAAAGTACCCGTTTAGAAACAGAGTGAAGCGCTCGGAAGTCGTCGAAATATCCTCTCGAGTTTGGAGAAATAACACTAAAGGCTACAAAGTAGCATAATAAATTGAAAAATTTCTGCTACATCGAAATATGAAGAAAAATATTTAATCAAGAAATGAAAAGTACAGTAAAAATAAAAATACAATATTCATCACCCTTTTCTTTTCGGTGGAAAAGTTAAACATTTTTATTGTGTATCCAGTGATGTAAGATTTTTTAGAGTTCATAAAAACAAATAAAGAAGAACTTATAAAAAATATGCAGGTGTCCTATCTTAAAAGAACCAATTAATTTCTCGCTTATTTATCCATTTATTTACATAACTTGATTTATACAAAAACAGATATTAAATAATAGTGGTTGCTATTTTATGATATCAATGACGGTTGTAGGGTAATTAATAGCAACTTTGTAATTTCAAAAAATCTGTTGTGGCCAGCACAATACCTCTCGCCACTTCCTTTGGTTACATAAGTATAGGGCGCGAACAGTCATGTTACATTGTTAGCCTTGACAAGCAGATGTCGGGGCCCGTTTCAGAATGAAAATTAGTAATTATGTACATAGATGTCAAATGTCAGAATTTTTCATTAAAAATTTCAAGATTTTCTAAATTCACGTCGTTATTTTGTCACCAGGAGTGTGGAATTTACTTGTCAAGGAAAATAAATCACATGTAATTGGAAAATCACTAAATTTAGAATGGGAAATTATGATTTTTGACATCTATATACATAATTACTAGCTATCATTCTGACATGGGCCCCCATATCTGCTTGTCAAGGCCAACAAAGCCATTTGACTGCTCGCGCCCTGTTATATTTAACATTTCTTGTATACCTACACTCTACACGAAAAATTCGACTTATATCTATTCCATATATTTAGATTTTTTAAATTTAAATTCATTCTATGAAGAAATTTTGTTCTACTCTTCTAATTATTCGAGATGTTTCCAATTCATCGAAAGTAAAAGTATTTCTGAAAGAAATTTAAACTATTAATACATTAAGAAATAATATAATTTATGTACTTCCCAGAAAAGGTCTTCAGTAATGTCTACGAATTTCTGACACTGACATTTATCTGTCAGTTACAAATAATTTAAATTTTCAACTATTTTCCATGGCATTCTTTCGGCTGTAAAATTTATTACAACAAATTATTTTATATATTACATTTCTTTTATCTCTAAATCTATAGAATATATAATAAAATATTTAAATGTATCAGATAGAGAATTTAATTTTCTTTAATATTACCAAGAAAAAATTTCAAAAAATAATATTTAGAAGATTTTTTTTCAAGAATCTTCTACTTTCGGTTGTCCAATTGTTACCAAAACCTTTTCAGATCTTCCCATGAATGTCCGATTGCGAAATACGTAGTTAAACAAATTTAAAGTCTTATAGTTTTTGAGTAATCGTCCTTCCACATACACACACATACACACACACATACACACACACACAGACATCATCGTAAAAATGTTAAAATTGGATTGTAGGGACCTTAAAACGTGCTTATTCAATAAAATCTGGATATGCGATTTTAGCATGAATCCAATACCTCTCTTAGCGAGAGGTAAAAATGTAACGTAGGTACTATTTTTTCATAAATTTGAAAAATAAGCAAAATTTACATTCCAATGATGTTACTAAACAAAAAACAATCCATATTTAAATAATAAAAAAATGGCAGGCATTTGACATAATGGTTCGAAGAACGCTAAAATGGTAGGTCATGTAAAAAAAATAATTAATATTAGTTAAGCTACTGTTATTATGCTCTTATTACAATTTTAAGAAAAGTTAAAACTGTCATTTCTAATTTAACGAAAGTCATTCTGAGGAAAGTTTAATATAAAAATAAAACAAGATTTTTTTTTTATTTATTTGTATGTGATTTTACTATTTTGTTATTGCAAGGCCTCCTATTTCAGCCTATCTTAAGACATATTTCAAATACCCGTCATGAGTCAAACTAAAAAAACAAATCTTTTAAAAACAATAAGGAAACAGTTACATAAAACATAATTTGCGCAATTTTTGGAATTTTTTTTCTCGATGGTATCTAATATGTATTTCGGTTCACGTACAGACAAAGATCTTGTATGTCTTGGGTAAACTAATTCGGGAAGTAAACAATTCATATAAAAAAAAATCTAGTTTTGGAACTATTTCATTCCAGAAATCATCTTCGTTTTTATGTTTGTTAGCGAACAACCAAATTGTGGAGCATGATTTGATATTTCATAAAGTTTTTATAACATATATGTAGCTTAAATTTACAATTTTTCTACCATCTTCTTCTTTCTTTCATCTCTAATTTAAAATCACTATTTGATGTTTGTATATTCATTTCGGCTACATTTTCCTGCAAAATTAAGTATGTATGTACGTATGTACATACTGCCGAATATATGGCAGAAGAAATTAATAAAAACAAAAAACAAATATGTACCTACTAGTTCATTATCTACATATGTTTTGCAGCCTTCGCCTTCATTGTAATTTCAAATACTCAAAAGTATTGCATTCTGCAGTATTTCCCTAAACCATGCCTTCGCCTTCATTGTAATTTCGAATACTCAAACTATTGCATTCTGCTGTACTTTCCTCAACCATGCCCTCAACTGTTTCACTTCGTGTAAAAAGAATATTTTAGCTTTTGGTGTCAAAAAAATATAGAGAAACAAAAAAAATGTAACAATAAAAAATTTCCGCCCGAAATTAAATTTAACTTGTTTTTGCTCTAATCTTATGTAATTTTAGTTGCCGAATTATTCGTAATAGCTAGTTTTTAAATGAATGCATTACTTATATAAAGTTTATTTATATTCAAATATCAATTTACCTTATATTCGTATCCTGAAATGAAATTTCTTGAGGAATATTTGAAGATATAATATTCCAAGAGCTTTTTTAACCATATGTGGTAAATTCAGTTTTCTACATCTAAGAAAAAAAAGATTATACATTATAAAATTAACTTTAATAAATACCTAGACACATGTAAATTACCGAAAATCGGTCATTTTAATATGTTGAGAGTGAAGATTCGTTGTATGATGTAGATGTTGTTATTATTTTCGGGTTTTTGCTAACTAAGTGGGACATGCGTGATTTTATGTATGTATTTTCTAAATTTTTTGATTTTTTGCGTTTTGCACTTAATTGCATACGCTTTTTAGTTCCGAAACTTTTACCCATTATTGCGACTGCGAGAAGCTAACACTGTCGCACAACACAGCATATTTGATACACATCAATTTATTCGATCCACTATAAATCTCAAGGACAGCTCAATGTTTCTCAAACACTCCGATAGGAGCAGTAGTGCTCGAGACAAAAATCTTTCCAATTTACGCCATGTAGGACATTCGTTGTACCATTAAATTTTTGAAACTGAAAGCATTAATCAATTTTTCAAATACATGTACATGTTGACGAAGGTTCATTTTATGTTGATGTTATGTTATTTTTCTAAAAAATCTGATGTGGCCAGCACATAACCTCTCGCCGTATATTTTACCTGGCTGTATGCATAAAGCAAAGAATATTTTTATAAATACAAATAATATATTCATATAAATCTATGACGTATAAACTTCTTTGTTATTCAATAATAGCATGTCTCAACATGAAGATATTTTACCATAAATTATGTTACAATAAATTACAAAGTAGAGTACTATATATAAATATTAGGCTGGTAACAGCAATTTTCAATTCGAACAACGTTGTTTACTTTCTCTTCATATTCTTCTAGTAAAAACATTAATTTTGGGCGGTCTAAAATGTATATATGGATTGTGCATATATTCTTACATATCTTCTTTTACATTTTATTTTTTCATACATGTTATATCTAAATAACACTAATTCCCTTTAATAAAGTGACGGATTGCACTCCGATTATTCTTATATAGATGTGTAATTTTGTCAATATTTACAACTTACTTGAGAAGAATTTGATAGCTTTTTCGCAATTCAAAGTTACTCTAGTCTATAGTACTGGTGTACATTGTCCCATAATGTTTGAAACAAATTTAAGTCCTTCAACCTAGACTTGTCATCTCCATAATAGTCACAGATCAAGAATTAAGGGATTCTCCAAGTACATTTTTCTTTCATTACTCATTATTTCTGACACTGACATTTATCTGTCAGTTACAAATAATTTAAATTATCAACTATTTTTCATGGCATTCTTTCGGCTGTCAAATTTATTACAACAGATTATTTTATATATTATACTTCTTTTATCTCTAAATCTATGGAATATATAATAAAATATTTAAATGTATCAGATAGAGAATTTAATTTTCTTTAATATTATCACGAAAAATTTTCAAAAAATAATATTTAGAAGATTTTTTTTCAAGAATCTTCTACTTCCGGTTGTCCAATTATTACCAAAACATTTTCAGATCTTCCCATGAATGTCCGATTGGGAAATACGTTGTTAAACAAATTTTAAGTCTTATAGTTTTTGAGTAACCGTCCTTCCAACATCCCACACACACACATCCACACACACACACACACACACACACACACACACACACAGACATCATCGTAAAAATGTTAAAATCGGATTGTAGGGACCTTAAAACGTGCTTATTCAATAAAATCTGGATATGCGATTTTTAGCATGAATCCAATACCTCTCTTAGCGAGAGGTAAAAAGTTCACAAATTGTGCAGAAATGCACATTAAATATGCACAAATTGAATTTTGATTTAAAGCGAATTTATTTTGAACTTGCATTATCTTTATTTTATAACACACACTTATATAAAATAAAGATAATGCAAGTTCAAAATAAATTAGTTTTAAATCAAAGTGAAACATTATCTTATAAATTTAAAAAAAAAAACAAATTGAATTGATTATAATATTGCAAAAATTTAATAATTCAAAATTATATTATTGAACTAACATAGAGCCAACCTTTATCTTTTAATTACGCTTTGGTTTATTATTTTACTTATTATAGTTTTTGTGTAAAATGGGTTCGCGTACACCATGTTCTCAACGTTCACGGCAGATGTACACAATGCTCATAATATAGGTAGGTATTGTATTAATATATATATATATATATATATATATATATATATATATATATATATATATATATATATATATATATATATATATATATTGACAGAATTTATGTCATATTTAATAATTAAAAAAGGAAAAAAGCAATGAGAGCATATTGATGTTTATGTTTCTATTTACCTCTATACACTAAACTTGGTTTGACATAATCCTGAGGAAATAAATGTGCTTTATAGTAAGTTACTTTTGTAGTTTTTACCTCTCGCTAAGAGAGGTATTGCATTCATGCTAAAAATCGCTTATCCAGATTTTATTGAATAAGCACGTTTTAAGGTCTCTACAATCCGATTTTAACATTTTTACGATGATGTCTGTGTGTGTGTGTGTGTGTGTGTGTGTGTGTGTGTGTGTGTGTGTGTGTGTGGATGTGTGTGTGTGTGTATGTGTGTATGTGTGTGGGATGTTGGAAGGACGGTTACTCAAAAACTATAAGACTTAAAATTTGTTTAACAACGTATTTCCCAATCGGACATTCATGGGAAGATCTGAAAAGGTTTTGGTAATAATTGGACAACCGGAAGTAGAAGATTCTTGAAAAAAAAATCTTCTAAATATTATTTTTTGAAAATTTTTCGTGGTAATATTAAAGAAAATTAAAATCTCTATCTGATACATTTAAATATTTTATTATATATTCCATAGATTTAGAGATAAAAGAAGTATAATATATAAAATAATCTGTTGTAATAAATTTGACAGCCGAAAGAATGCCATGAAAAATAGTTGATAATTTAAATTATTTGTAACTGACAGATAAATGTCAGTGTCAGAAATAATGAGTAATGAATTAAAAATGTACTTGGAGAATCCCTTAGTTCTTGATCTGTGACTATTATGGAGATGACAAGTCTAGGTTGAAGGACTTAAATTTGTTTCAAACATTATGGGACAATGTACACCAGTACTGTAGACTAGAGTAACTTTGAATTGCGAAAAAGCTATCAAATTCTTCTCAAGTAAGTTGTAAATATTGACAAAATCGGAGTGCAATCTATCCGTCACTTTATTAAAGGGAATTAAGGTTATTTAGATATAACAAGTATGAAAAAATAAAATGTAAAAGAAGATATATAAGAATAGATGCACAATCCAGATATATACATTTTAGACCGCCCAAAATTAATGTTTTTACTAGAAGAATATGAAGAGAAAGTAAACAAAGTTGTTCGAATTGAAAATTGCTGTTACCAGCCTAATATTTATATATGGTAAACTCTACTTTGTAATTTATTGTAACATAATTTATGGTAAAATATCTTCATGTTGAGACATGCTATTATTGAATAATAAAGAAGTTTATACGTCATAGATTTATATGAATATATTATTTGTATTTATAAAAATAATCTTTGCTTTATGCATACAGTCAGGTAAAATATACGGCGAGAGGTTATGTGCTGGCCACATCAGATTTTTTTTGTAGAGATATACGGAATTAGCGATATTTATTTGCCGATAAACTTATAAGTTTCGAAATCCGCGCTTTCAACAAGTCACGCAGATCATTGTTAACCGAAATATTTATGATTTGTGTTAAAAGTGACCCCTCGTGGCCGTGTGCCTGAGTGTCTGGTTGCGAATCTGGGGACCCGGGTTCGATCCCGACCGACGCCAAAAATTACATCGAATTTTAATAGCACATAATTAACCCTTTGGTGCACTCTCACGCCATCTATGAGTGACCGTGAGGTGACGCCTGGTAAGCGCCCTCACGGTACAAATAATTACCGATATCTGTATAAAAAAAACAGATTGGCACACCCAGCAATGGGTATTATGCCGTGATGAAATATTTATTTATTTATTTAAAAGTGACATTTTATTTTAAATTCGTGAAATCAAACTTTGTCAATAATAAATACAGGCGATGGGAAATTAGAGTACCTTTATACTCCAGGTATGGCCATGACGTGGCTCGCGTTTCGTCCGCCATTAGAGGGCCACTGTCATATTCGTTGTTATTGCGCAAATTATTATGTATTTTCGTGGCTACTTGTTTTATTTTAATGCAAAACACATTTAAATATACTTCTAATATTTATTTAATTGTAAGTAATACTTTTATTTTATTTATACATATGTATATTTTCTTGAGATACTGACTACGATGACTGGCAATATTGAAAACACATAAAAATTACCAATTTTAAGCACAAACATTTAAATTTTTAAAAGGTAAGTTTAAAATATATACTTATTATGTAAATAATAACTACAGTTATTAAATTTGATGTGATAATAACAACCTATATCCTATGCGCTACATAACCTCTAAATCTATGTCATAATAATAATTGTGTATCTCTTAAATAAATGATTTTTATTACCTTTTTAGATTCATAGTGTGATTATTTAATATTCCTGTATAATATAATATCACATTTCTTACAAATAAATAGGGAAATGAATTATCAATATGTTTGACATTGGCTCGCTTATGGCGGCGATCTTGCCCCATGGCCATACCCTGTATATAAGGTACCCTATGGGAAATAAGATCGTAGCGCCAAAGCTTTTAAAGGAACTAATGTTAACAGGATAATTTGACATTTACTAATTGTATTTATGCATTAAGTGTATAATAGATAACACTTGTGTTTATATAATCAAGGAAATGTCACGTGTATAACTTATCCCATTAACTTTAGTTCCGCAAAGTATCACCAGATGCCATATTGTTTATTTCATTATTTCCCATCGCCTATTTTCTTCTGCAGTAATGTATTAGACCTGAATATTAAAAATTACAACAAAACAAGGTTAAACATCACTTAATTCTGTAGATTTTATTTGATAACTAACTGATAGGCGAGCTGGGACCAGTACTCAAAAAAAATATTTGAGTACTAAATACTTCCAAGAAAAGTATTTGAAATACTTATTACCCAGTTTCATAAACGAATGTCAAATCTGATGTTAACTAATAGATTTGTTAATTTAACAGCTTGCCAAATTTTAGAATTATTTCATAAATATAGTCATTGATTTTAACTCTCATGCTAAAAACAAAGTGGTGTATTTTCGTATAAGTTGGTAGTGGAACTATATTCACAACAGTTATAAACAAAACAGCTGTCATCCTGTCATTTTTACCTCTTTTTACCGCTCTAAAGTTGTAGTAGCCAAAAGTGACATCTGCTTATAAAAGAAAATACTTTTTCAAGTTGGAGTACATATATTTTTACCTCTCGCCAAGAGAGGTATTAGATTCATGCTAAAAATCGCCTACCCAGATTTTAGTGAATAAGCAAGTTTTAAGGTCCCTAGAATCCGATTATAACATTTTTACGATGTTTGTGTGTGTGTGTGTGTGTGTGTGTGTGTGTATCAGGGCCGTTCTTAGGGGACATGCCGCCGGTGTGCGGGAATAATTTTGCCCCCCCCCCCAATAATTGACTGAAAAACTGAAAAAATCCCCTAAATAAAACAAACAGTAAATGTAAAAAATATACTTTTAATTTTATTTCATATCACAAATTAACAATAATTATTATTCTTAGCACATAAAAATTAATAACAAAAAATAAACAAAAATACATACCTATACTATAATAAATAATATAAAGTATATTTGTTATGAGAAAAATTTAAATGAATTTTGCTTTCCTTGCTTTCTTTAAAGCAAACTCTGATATAATATCAGATACGTTTAAATCTTCAGAAATTTATTTTTCTATACTAATGATGGATAAGTTTGAAAGCCTTTATTGTCTCATTGTTGATCTGAGGTAATTTTTTATAATCTTAAGTTTCGAAAAGCTACTCTCGCCGCTAGTAACTGTGGCCGGTAAAGTTAAAAAAAATCTTATAGCAATTGCTAAATTTGGAAACAGATAGATGAGATTATTAGTAAATATGTATTGGATAACTTGTGTAACGATGGTCCCTGCTCGGGCGCCATTTGTAACGGTGGCACTTGGAGCGGTGGCTGGGCCATCGTTGTATCGTCCTTTCAGCCGTCGGTCGGATTGCTCGGGCGCCTTCGGTGGTGGTGGCTGAAAAGGGACAATACGGTGCCGGGATAGCTCGTGGAGGGAGGCCAAGGTTTAGCTGAAGAAGCACGCTTTTTACCCGTAATAAAATAATCTTTATTCTATTCTAACCCAAAAAAAAAATACAAGTAAGTAGGAAAATAATATACAGTACACGACAAAACTATGTCGGGCCACAAACTGTTACGGTACAACCCCAAAAGAACGGTGACTGTGCCCCCGCGATACGGCAATGGCACAGTCTCTGATAACGGTAAGTATAAATGAAATATGTTTCAAAGAAACAAACAAACGGTAAGTTAAAATTACAACTTGCGCCAGCAGCAATTTCTGTGATAGCACAAATTTGACGGCGGAGTCTCTATCACCCACAAGAGACACGGATGGTGATTCTACACTCACCAAAGACGGTGGCAGTTCCACGGAAGACTTCTCTGACTCTTGCGTTCGCAGCTCAGCCGATGATCTCCAGAAGACCATCAAGGCGAACTCTTGAACTGATTTCTCCAAGTGAGTCTGCGTCTTTTATACCCAAAATCTGGTAATCCGGCAGAATCTCGCAAAATACTTGGAGGGGAAAGTTTTAAACTTAGTTTGTATAAAAAGGCGCTGCTGGCGTTTGCACAACAAAAATAAAATAAATTAAAATAACTAGAAGTCATTAAACAACCCGATTGTACCAGTTTGCGACTCACAACAATCAAAATTCAACAATAAACATTATAAAATAAATAATGACAACTACAATATTATTGTTGTAACGGTAGACATCTGGCAGAGCGTTGTTGCTAATTTACGTGCTGTCAATCAATGACAGCCGCTACAATTTACGGTAAAACATGTAAAATAAAACCTGCACAAAGTAAATACACAAATAATACAACAATACAATATACAAGGTATGATTTACATAGCAATATCATCAATCATTGTTCAGGTAAACATGTGTTTTATTTGTACAACATTTTTAGGGTTATATTTACAAAGAGTGCGTGACCCAAATACGATTTACATTGCGTGTGGCTCTCTATAGGCCCAGGTAAATGGCCACGGATCTCAAAACAACGCTCAACATCATATATTTTATAAGTTTAATCCGGTTTGTGAGCGGCAACATGTTCTGAATACAAACACATGTGATTGGGATTTATGAACTTCATCAGCGAATTATAATGAATTTACAAATTACTGGAGATGGACACTGTGACCAGGTACGTATCGTCACACTTGTAATGCATCCATTTCTTTTTGATACTTACCTTTATTAAATTTTTAGTTATCACAACAATGATCACACAGTCGAACACGAAAATTAAGAATAAAAGTATTATTTATTTTGTTACATGTCTACCAGTACAGTTTTGATAATAGTTAGTTATTTATAACTTTTGGCTTCTTCAAAAACGAATTATTAAATTTTACATAACGGGGCGGCGCGCCGCCCCTTTGACTTATTTGTAACTTCTGGCTTTTTCAAAAACGACTTAGTCAATTATAGATAACGGGGTGGCTACCGCCGCCCCTTTGACTTGGCGCCCGTGTGCTTCGCACGCCTTGCACCCCCGGGTTGGAACGCCCCTGGTGTGTATAGATGTATGTATGTGTGTGTGTGTATGTGTGTGTGTGTGGGGGGGGGGTTGTTGGAGGTACAATTTTTAAAATTCTATAAGACTAAAGATCTATGTAACTACGGATTCCTCAATCTAACAGTAATTGGTTCTAGTAGCAATTGGATAACAGGAAATAGTAGTATTTTAACAAAAATCTTCTAAATATTATTTTTTAAAAATTTATGTTAATATAAATATTAAAAAATCTGATGTGGCCAGCACAATACCTTCCGTCAATCCTGTGTATTATGTACCAATTCCATACATAAATTTTCTTGCAAAAGATTCTAAATTTTTGGTATTTTATGATTCCCTTTCTCGGCAACGGAATTCCATACTTCTGATAACAAACAAATCACATGAAATAAGAAAATCATGAAATTTTGAATGAAAAATTATGACACTTGTCAGTTATGGACATAATTAATTGCTGTCATTTTGATACGGGTCCCCATATCTGCTTGCCAAAGGCAGCAAAGTCATGTCACTGCACGCGCCCTATACATATTTTTTTGCAAAAGATCCTATATTTCCAGTAAAGTTATTTCATAAACAAACTATGCAAATTGCACTTGACACTGACATCTTCTTCTTCTTTAGTTTTCCCATTTGTTAGGGGGTCGCTATTTTTTATTTTCTTCTTGCACTAATGTTTGTTTTGCGTGTCGTCCTCATTCAGTTCCTTTTCTCTCAAGTCTTCTGCAATATAGTCTTTTCATCTTATATTTGGTCTTCCTATGTTTCTTCCACCTTCTATTAATTTATTCATCTCTCCTCATGACATCTTCAAACCAATGTAATCGTCTCTATTATATCTAAAAACTTCTAACACTAGAATTACTTACCTTATTTTTTCATTCAATTACTTGCTTTTTATTGATACTGACATCTGTCAATATGAATTACCTGAATATATTAGCAGTTTCCATGGTTATGTTAGCACAGCTGGCTGAATTATGAAATTTATATGAATTTTTTATCTTTATTATTCTTTCTCTATATCTGTTGAATATGAAATATAAAATGCAATCAAATCGTATAGAGAATAATATATTCTTTAAGTTATAATAACATTTAACTGAGTTTTTCAAGAAAAACTGTTAAAATCTTCAAATGAGGATACTTCCGGTTGACCAATTATAACCAAAATCTAAACATGTCTGCATATGGTTGTGAGGAAGAGGAATACGCAAGAATTGTAATTTTTGGAATTCTAGTATTGGAGATATCGTGCATGAAAAAGCGGTCACATACACACACACACACACACACACACACACATACACACACACACATACGAACACACACACACACATACAGACATCATCGTAAAAATAGTAAAATCGTATTGTAAAGACCCTAAAACGTGCTTATTCAATGAAAACTCACCACCGATTTTTTTGACCAAAGACAGTACCTTCCTTACCTATAGGTGACGGAAGGTAAAAACATAATTCTCTCTCCGACACATTTAAATTTTATATTATACCTTCTATAAATTTAACATTAAGAAGACATGGAGTAAACTTGCTCATGGAATGAATTTAAAATTATATAAAATACGTAAATATAAAGATTAGGTGTAATAAGAATTTTTTGTGTGTACAAGAAATGTTAAATGCAATACTTATTTATACCACAATGGAAAGGGCGAGAGATATTGTGATGGCTACAATAGATTTTTAATATCACTGATCAGAATTATAGGTCTAAATATTTAAATATAGGTAAGTAACATAATTTCATGCTTTCACTAGTGCAAATAAAACTAAATGGGTACTTCATGTTAGTTACAAAACTTCACCAAATAACCTAACATTTTTCAAACCCACAAGTTGATGCTTGTAAACAAAATACGGTAACTGATTCAAATGAAAAGGATTTTCACTTTCAAATTAAAAAAATGTTAATTGAATTAATGAGAGCCCTCTTTGCTGCACCTTGAATGCCACCATTATATGGATCAACAGGAACTGCGTCATATGCATCGTCAAGAAGTATTATATCTGCGTCAACGGGTGGATCATCATTTACTATTCGGGCAATATTGTGCAATACGAAACAAGCTACACTTACTGCTAATGTGGTTTCACTTTTTATCCTTAATCCGATAGATAAACAGGGAAATCTTTTTAACAATGCAAAAAATCTTTCAATCGTATTTCTGGTCAAAATGTGTCGCGTGTTATATTCATGTTCTCTTGCACTATTTGGGTTAAGTAGCGGAGTAAGTAAATATTTCTTACATGCATAAGCATTATTTCCTAATAAATAGCAGTTATGGTAAACACCAGTCTCTAGTTCATGTTTTAAAGGCGAGTCGTTAAATATAGTGATCTCATTCACTGATCCTGGTCATCTTGCTATCACATTAAGGAATTTCAAATCTGAATCGCATATCCCCAAGACGTTTAATGAAAAATAACCTTTCCTGTTCCTGTACAGCTCGCCGTCTGGCCCATCAGTTTTCACCAATATGTCCCAGTAATAATAAGATGCAGTGTCTAGAACAACGGAAACGAAGTTTAAATTCGTAATCGTTGTATATATATCAAATGGGTTGATTCTCCCTCTGAAAACTCTTTGCCTCGAAATCATTTCAATAGCATTATCCATAAATTCATCTTCTGAATCGTTTGAGGCAGAAAACATTATATACTAAAGTAATAAATGATTATTTTTCAATAATTTGTAAACTTTACTATATAAACAGTAAAAAATAAACAATAGTTCAACAGTTGTCAAATTTAACACTCGATTAAATAATTTAGCACAACGAAATTGACGAATTAAAACAGCAAGAAATTTAGCAAGCTGCTAAAATTAACACTGATTTATGAAACATAAATTTACGTTTAGCAGTGAGTTAAAGGTTTAACAGCTTGTTCAAAATTTAGCATTCATTTATGTAACCGGGCATAAGTAAAATAATACTTCAAGTATTTTTTTCACGTAGGTACTTAAGCACAAGTACTAAATATTTTTTTTATTAAATCAATTACAATATGAAAAAATCTGATGTGGCCAGCACATTACTTTCCGTCAATCCTGTGTATTGTGTACAAATTCCATACATAAATTTTCTTACAAAAGATCCTATATTTCCAATAAAATTATGTCATAAACAAACTATGCAAATTGCACTTGACACTGACATTTTTTCTTCTTAAGCTTTTCCCATTCGTTAGTGGTCGGTATTTTTTTATTTTCTTCTTCCCCTCAGTTCTGTTTTGCGTGTCGTTCTCATTCAGTTCCTTTTCTCTCAAGTCTTCCGCAATACAGTCCTTCCATCTTATTTTTGGTCTTCCTCTGTTTCTTCAACCTTCTATTACTAAGCTATTCATTCTTCTTCTATTATATTATTCATCTCTCTTCATGATATATTCAAACCAATGTAATCGTTTCTCTTGTATCTTTCTAGAAACTACTATCACTCAAGCACATTTCCCTTATTCTTTAATTCCTTACCCTATATTTCTGTGTTTTTCTCAATATCCTCATCTTTGCCCCATTCATTTTCGTTTCATTGATACTGACATCAGTCAATTTGAATTATCTGAATATATTAGCAGTTTCCATGATTAGCGTAGCAGGCTGATTTATGAAATTTAATATGTTGGTAAAAATTTAATTTTATATGTATTGAATATGAAGTGCAAAATGCAATCCAATTGTATAAAAAATAATATATTCTTTAAAATTTATAATATTAAATATATATAATATATTTAACTGTGTTTTTTCAAGAAAATGTTAAACTCTTCAAATGAGGGTACTTCCGGGGGACCAAATATAATATAGTAAATGTTGGAAACTCAGGTTAAAAATAACGTAAAGGCATGACTAAGTTTTGGCCACACATAGGTTTTATTGAACACGAAAAAGTTGTCAGTAAACGATAAAAATTAGCCATATTGTTTTTACAACAGATTTCAACGCACGGACAAAATAATAAGAAGAATACATCATCTCCCTCTTTGCATACTGGCGCGTAATTTCAAAAAGGGGGCGGAGCGTATTTTCGGCAGACGCTTTGGCTCGTACACAGGTCGCCATTTAGTTGTGTGGCGCAACGTCAAGTCTAGCGCGCCAAACTACGAATGTGACTAAGCACCTTCTCCAACACCCCTTCTCGCTGTGGCATATGCGAGTTACTACACTCCTAGGCGTTTGGAAAAGACTCGAATCGATCCTTCGCCAATTGTTTCGTCATGGAGTCGGCCAACATCTCTTCAGTCAGACGGACAGTACCGTACTTCCAGGATCTGACATCTATGTGGTTCGTTCTCGCTCCACATTTGTTATTTTCGATCAGTTTGATACAGCCTTGATTATCTTCGAACATAGTCATCGGTTTCTTCATAGGCACGTTCAAATCTGTCAGTAGTTGTCTCAACCACAATAATTCTTTACTTACAAACGCTGCCGCATAGTATTCTGCATCTGTGGATGATATGACGACTGCTGGCTGTTTTCTGCTCGACCGCTTCCGCTAGTGGACTTTCTATCCACTTTATCACCTGCCCAATATGCGTCAACGAAGCATATGAGCACCATGTTTCCTTTCGCTAACAATTTCAGTTTCTTATCTTATCCTTTTAGCATCCTTCCAATCGTAGGTTGTTGGCTTTTCAACACCACGACAGAGCAGACCTACTGCTACTGCTGTCTGGTCTTGTCAAGGTGGCGATGTACAGCAGCGTTCCCATGGCCTGTCTATAGACTGTATTGCTTTCAAGCTCGGTTTCTTCATTTTGTGATCCTATTAGGAAACCTGGCTCCATCGGAGTGGAGGCTAGTCTTGGTTCCCATAATCTGTAACTTTCTAATAACTTCATTATTTTTTCCTATTGATTTAACAAGAAAGACCCATCTGATTCGCGCTCTATCTGAATTCCCAAGTAATGGTTAACTTCCCATAGGTTTGTCATTTTAAAGCATCGTTGCAGTTCTTGACCCACTTGTTGGGTCATTTTAGCGGATTCTCCTCTACCAGCAAGTCGTCCACGTATAGTAAGATATACGTTGTGTTTCCGTTGTCTTCGTTTCTTGAATAAAGACACGGGTCGTCGTTTCCGGGTTTGAATCCCATCTGAGATAGTTCTTGGGTTGCAGTTTGGTTCCATACCCTCGCAGCCTGTTTTAAGCCATATGCCCCTTTCTTCAATCGCAGTACCTTGTCTTCGTTTTCCGGTTTCTCAAAGCCTTGTGGCTGTTCCATGTAAATCTCTTCTCTAAATTCTCCGTTCAGGTATGCGCTCTGTTCACGTAGAGGTGGGGAACATGTAACACCTTCTGCGCCGCTAGTGTGAGCAGCACTCGGACAGTCTCGTGCTTGACTACGGGCGCGAATGTTTCGTTGTAGTCCTCCTCATAGCGTTGGGAAAACCCTTTTCATACTAACCGCGCTTTATACGTGTATACTTTGCCTTCACCATCGCCTTTACCTTTGAGGATCCATTTGCAGGATATTGTCCGCTTTCCCGGCGGCAGGTCCACCAGTTCTCAAACTTGGTGTTCATTAAGCCACTGCATCTCTCTTTCCGCAGCAGCTAACCACAGCTTCCTGGCATTTTGATCACCTCGCTCCAGGTTCTTCGATGTAGTTTGTAACCTTGTAACCATATCGAACCGGAGGCACACTTTTGTTCGGACGCATTGACACACGTTGTTGTGATGGTTGTATCGGAGTTTCGTGTTCCTTTTCCGCACTACCTCCGGCACTTTCTTCATAGTTTTCTTCAGGTTCTATATCTTCTCGAATTTTGAGCTCATCTACATCTTTGTCATGACCTGGTTATCATACGGTGGTGATTTCGTACTCAACATTGCGTCCCCTTCTTGTTTTCTCAGTGGGCACTCTTCTATTATTCTCAACGATCTGCTGATTCGCACCTTGTCGGTTTTCGGGTCTAAAATCCAATATCCCTCGCCATTATACCCCACCAGGATACCTTCTTTAGCTATATCGTCCTATTTATGTCGGTTTTGTCTTGGGATTAACGAAAAAACTTTTGAGCCAAATATTCGTATGAGATTCAGTTCTGGTTTTTGTCCTGTAAACAATTCAAATGGTGTTTTATCAAGTAAGTACCTATTCTTACGTCTCGCTATTCCGTTTTGTTTCAGTGTGCATACAACAGTGTATTGGTGCTGAATCCCGTTTTTTCCGCAGATAATTTTCGAAGTCCCGAGAGATGTATTCCCTGCCATTGTCTGTTTGTAACGGCACAGGATGTCTACCAAAACGCGTGAACAGTGCTGCAAAATAATCTTTTATTACATCTAACAACTTTGTCCTTTGATTTTACTAGCCTCACTACTGTAAATTTAGAGTAGTCGTCAATTAGACTGAGAAAGTACAAATTTTCGCTGGAGGTCGACGTCTGCATCGCTCCGCAGAGGTCTAAAATGTATGAGTTTCATTGATTCTTGCTCTCTCCGCTGGCTTTCTGAGAACTTTGTTTCTGGTAGTTTTCCTTTTATACAGCATTCACACGTCATGTCGTAAAAGCACAGTAAAACTCCTATACCCGTGGGTAATTATTTCTTGATGAGATTCTTGATTGCCGATATTTTTATTTATGTTGCTGGCTCACAAAGCCTTCTCAGTGATTTGAATATTTATGTTTCTCTATAATATAATAAGAATTAATCATATTTACTTTATTGCCCCCCATAGTAGCGGGCATGGGTGTTGTGTTGTTAGTGTTGTCGCTTTGTGGCCCAAGCCTCCTTGTGTATTCTATTGGGACTAATCGGTAATCAGTGCAGTACAGTTGTGCACAAGAACATAAATTATAAATACTAAATACATACTCGTATATATTTGATTGTTTTCCTTACATGTGGACTTAATTATAAAGCACTTATAGTGTTTATTATTTCTTTCCTTGTTGTCAATTATTAGTTATTGTTGTTATATCAAAGGCAAGTTTTTTTATTCATGGATTTATAATGCGCATTAAGTAATGCTAATTTCAGCAACCTTTTTTTTATTCACCGTTTAAAAATAGATGAAGTCACTACTGTTTAGATTCAGTTGTGTAGACTTTTAATACGACAGAGGATTTTATGTGAAAAATTCATAGACCACCGGGATTTGAATCCAGGACCTTCCAATGTCTAGTAGGATGTTATAATAATAATAATAATAATAATAATAATAATAATAATAATAATAATAATAATAATAATAATAATAATAATAATAATAATAATAATAATAATAATAATAATAATAATAATAATAATAATAATAATAATAATAATAATAAGCTTTATTATTCAACAGAACAGAACAGAGTTCCAATTACAGAATAATATCAAAAATATTAACATTTTACATGAGAACATACAAATCCTACGAAAAAAAAAACATATATTTTAATTAATATAAAGAGAAAAAAAATTAAGTACACATATTGAAAATGGAATTAATAATTGCTCTAAATTTTACTATGCTGAGAGAAAAGTCCAGTCTGGTACGATAAGTATTATGTAATCTACACATGTTGCTTACAGGGTTGTTATACATACAGTTCGTTTTATGTTGATTTATTACAAAAGTGTTGTAACAACGAGTGTTGCAATTATTCACATAGAAATTAAGTTTTGATAGGAGATACTCATCGTAAATGACATAATTTATAATTTTATATAAAACATCAGCATATGTATTTTACGGCGGCATTCAAGGGAAGTTAAATTATAATTAGCCGATATGATATGATAATTGTCATCGTGATTATGATTTTGTAATTTATAGCTGACATATTTGAAAAACTTTTTTTGAATTCTTTCAATATCATTAATCAGATACAATTCAAAATTGTACAGCAATAATCCAGTTTAAGGCTTTAAATAAGACTACAAAACAACATATATTAGTGAAACCAATTGTGGAGCGGAATATAAAACCAAGGGTTTTAAAGCATTTATTAATTAGTTCTTCAATGTGAATAGTCATATTCAACTTTGGATCAAATAATATGCCTAGATCTTTGATTATATCAGCACGATTTAAAATGATATTATTCATTCTGTAATTATAATTAATAATATTCTGCTTTCTGGTGAAAGTTATGGCTCGACATTTTTGAACGTTAAAATGCAATTGATTTTTAATTGACCATTCATAGATTGAGTTTATGTCTTTTTGCAAAAATTCACAATCTTCAATCTGACGAATTTCACGAAACAGTTTAAAATCATCTGCGTACATTAAACAATAAGAGTACTTAATAGTTGATGCAATATCGTTTACAAAGAGAATAAAAAGAAGGGGTCCAAGTACAGAGCCTTGTGGTACGCCAGATGATACAAAGAAATTTGTGGAAGTGAAGCCGTGGCAGTAAACAAATTGATTTCTGTTACACAAAAAAGACTCAAGTAAGGAAATTAGATTATTTGAGAAACCAATATACTGCAATTTATATAAAAGTATTTTATGGTTTACAGAGTCAAACGCTTTTGCGAAATCAGTATATATTGTGTCCATTTGATTTTTATTTTCAAAAGATTCATATATATGTTGTGTAAAATTCATCAAATTTGTTACAGTGGATCGCTTCTCAACGAAGCCATGTTGACATTTACTAATATAATTTTTACATTGAGGTTGGATTTGTTTAGAAATGATATACTCAAAGATCTTTGCAATAGAATTTAGGCATGATATGGGACGGTAATTAATAATGTTATTTTTATCGCCGGACTTGAAAAGTGATCAAATTTTAGCTGATTTCCATTTGTCAGGAAATGTATTTGATTTAATACGTAAGTTAAATATTTTTAATAGTGGATTGATTAGAATTTCACAGCAGCCTTTAAAAATATAAATTGGAATGTTGTCGGGTCCAACAGAGGTGGTGTTTTTCTGTGCTCTAATGGCATTTGAGACATCTATTTCTGAAATTTCAGTTAATCTAACAGTATCATAAGTACAGCTATTTGCATTAAAATTGAGATCATTCGTATTAACAGGTGCATTATTAAATACGCTTTAAAAAAAAACTGAGAATGCGTTTACTATTTCTGGGCCGGAATTTAGTTCAGTGTCATTTAAATACATTTTCAATGGTAATTTCGAGGATTCTTTTCTATTATTTACATATTTCCAAAAGCAGTTGGGATTATCAACAATGTTATTTTGAATATCACTTAAAAAGGACTTATATGCTAGTTTAATAGATGATTTCAATTTAGATCTAAGAGTTTTATACATATTTAGGTGGAATAAATCACCAGTATACCTGTACAGTTTTCTATGATGTTCCTTTAACTTTACATCGCAAATTATGTCTTTATTAAACCAGATTGGATAGTTTGAACTTCGAATTACTTTTCTAGGTACACAAACATCTAGAACACTATACAGTACACTGTAAAATTTATTTACTGCATCATTAGAATTGCTACAATAATCCAGAAAATGCCAATCAGTGCTGCTTAATAAACTGTACAAAAGTTCAAAATTTCCTTTTTTAAAATTATATTGGTTACTATGTTTTGTTTTCAGTTTATGTTGATCATTAATTGCAAAATTACATGTAATAAGTAGTGCAGGGTGATGGGCGTCTTCGGGTAATATACTATCAATAGTTTTTTCGACATCGCAGTCTAAATTGGAGATTACAATATCCAGAATTTTATTGGTTGAATTATGAATTCGATTGAACTGAGTCATGTTTAAAAGGTTTAGGAAAGTAGTAAAACATCGCACATAATTATCTGAAATATTTTGAGTATAAAACTTTCTTAAATTCGCGATATTAAAATCTCCAACTTGAATTACATTTGAAGTAAAAATGAACGGCAGGGAGCTTATGAAATCGAAGAGGGATTGATAATCTGTTATATTGCAATCAGGGGGGACGTACGCTGCGATAATGTAGAGAGTAGTGGTTGACTGATGAGGAGAAACCTTGACTCATATTAACTCGATGTTTACATTCGGACAGGTGAAGTCTACTGGTTGATTTTGGCAAGTGTCGTTGACTGCTATCAAAACACCTCCACCTGGAGTCTTACCCGTTTTTATACGATCACGATCACAGCGATAAATACAATATCGTTCATCCAAGAGTTCATTGTCCCCAACATCAGAGTTTAGCCATGTTTCCGAAAGAATGAGTACGTCATAGTTTATGGGTAACACATTTAAATAAAGTTCAGACATTTTAGTGTTTATTCCCCGCACATTGTGGTAATATAAAGATAAGTTTCTGTTCCGTGAATTATTTAGTTTTTTAACGTGATTATACGCATACATACATACATACATAAAATCACGCGTGTCCCACTTAGTGGGTTCGCACAAACCCGATAACAATAAGAACAACATCAACATCATACAACAAATCCTTACTCTTAATATATTAAAGTGACCGATTTTCAGTAGCGAAATACCGCATCCGGATCACAATAATAGTTAGGAAACAATCATCCTTCGCCACACATTCTTATCTAAGCAGACTTCTTTCGCCTCGGCCACACTCATAATCGCATTCATACATGCTCTTCTTCTCTTCACACTTGGAAACTCTCTCTCTTTAAGCACCCTACCAATCACATCCATCCACTTACACACTGGTCGGCCACGCAATCGAAAACCCTCAACTTCACCAAGATTTATACGCTTAACAAGCCGTTCACTCGCCATTCTCTCCACATGCCCAAACCATCTCAACTGACTCACACCAACTCTCTTAATCACATTGTTCCTAACCATACATTTTTCATACACCAAATTATTCCTCACGCGATCCCGTCTGACATACCCACATACACCACGTAAATACCTCATTTCCACGGCAGTCACTCTCTTTTTATGCTTCCCCGTCCATGCCCAGCATTCACTTCCATACATCAAAGCAGGCACTTGCACTCCATTATATACACTCAACCGAGCATCCCTTGATACGTTAACATTTCGTGCAAACGTACCCAGAGCACCCATTACCTTACATCCCGCACTCACTCTCCTTTCTATCTCTCGATCAATTCGACCATCTCTCGACATCATGCTACCCAAATATACAAACTCATTTACCTGCTCCAGTTTCACTCCATCCACCAACACATTGCACTCAGTCACCAATTTACTTCTTTCAAATACTAACACTTTGGATTTATCAACATTCAACATCAGATTCATACTTCTTCCAACTTCATGTATTCTCTCTATCATTCTCCTGAGTTGCTCTTCATTTTCTCCTAAAACAACTACATCATCAGCATACGCTAACGCAGGCACTACACTTTCACCAATATGTACACCGTCCATTTCATTCAAAGCTCTCCGCAATAACACATCCATATACAAGTTGAACAACCACGGAGACATACCACAGCCCTGTTTCACACCAACATTTATACGAAACCAATCACTCAACCTACCATCTATTCTCACAGCAGCCTCACTACTCTCATACAACGCTCGAATCGCTCCCAACCAGTTTCCATTCACACCGTACTCTCTGAGTACATCCCACAAAGTATCTCGAAGAACGCTATCATACGCCTTCTTTAAATCGAGAAAGCCACAGAACACCTTCTTGTTCTTGTCAAGTGACTTCTGAACAATCATACGAAGAGCAAACAATTGATCGACACATCCCCTCTCAGGCAAAAAACCACCCTGTACGTTACTAATTTTTGTAATAGTTAAGGTTCGCACCTTATAAATTAAAACCTTACCAAAAAGTTTCCCTACTACACTCAACAAACTTATCGTGCGAAAATTCGTACATTCACTCGAACTGCCTTTGCCTTTGAATAATGGGAATTCCAAAAAGGGCCGACAAAACCAGAGCTGACAGGGAAATCGTCTACCTTGTTTCGCAGCACACTTTTTTTTTCTTTATACGCGGCACACCTTTAATAAATTTAATTGTTAAATTATCTTCCCCGCTATCAGTGCGCTTTTTTAATTCACCCCTAAGCTCGTTTAAGTATTGCCGTTGCCTTGGAGTACTATCACCACTAATGTTAACAGTTTTAAATTTAGAAGTGGCTAGTTTTTTAGAATTTTTCAATACAAGTTTAGCTTCGGATGTGTTATTAAATATTATTTTTAATGGAGAATGGAAACAGGTAAAAAACTGTGTAGTCGAACTGGCAGTCAATGATGAAATTTATTCAGGCCGACGTTTCGACTATTACTATAGTCTTCGTCAGGGCGAGAATTGTCGGTTTAAAAAAACATTTACACATGTGGATACAAAACATACATAACAGGCGGACATTTAAAATAATAAATAAATAAATAGTTAAAACTGTAGATCACAGAGTGAAATTCGTCAAAGTATAAAAACAATTGATGGATGTGTATGCATTATATGGATTTAACAAAGAAAAGACCCTTAATTAAACAAAAATAAACAAAATTAGTCCTTATCAGTTAAGTTTAGCAAATGTGTTAGAGTTACATTGTTCAAATATATTTTTTTCTTTGTGCTTCTTCGAAGGTAAGTAAAATACGTAATCCAACGTTCATCAATGTATAACTATTTTTTTTTTATTTTTCAGCAAACAGCTCTTAGGATGAGTGAAAACTTTCACATAGATTTATTCCAAAAAACCATTTAAGGACAACTTTGAATTTAGTTCCAATCAAATACACCTACACAAATAAATATAAATGAGTATGGAGATTCCCAATTTGATATTATAAATAATATTATGTAGACTGATGAAAGAATTATTTACTTCTACAAAATAATAACCAAGTTTGTAGGCACCGATAAACATGTACAATTATATTTATAAATTAATTTATTAACTATTAATAATATAACTCATCTGCAGATAATATATAATATTCATGTATAAGGAATTAATATATTAACTATTGAATTCTGTGTTTATTTAAAAATATATTATTTTATTTAAAATAGTAAAAATTTTAACTGTAAAATAGTCATTAGCTTACCAATATTATTTGAAAATTAACAATTAACGTCATACTTTATCAATTAAAATATAAATATTAATAGATAACTAATAATATTTTACTGAATATCTTTATTCAATGTTAGAAAAATTATATACGAGTACTTTAACTATTAAATATTTATTGTTCGATTTAAATCATTATAAATTTTCTTAAAATGTTGCATACTCGTATATTTTAAACTTATAATATGTTACTTGCAAAGCTTAATTCGTTCCGCCATATTCAAAGTAATCATACATTAATTGTTAATGATACTGTTTACTTCCAAATATTCCTTTTTCTCAGTGCACGGACATCAGAAAGAAAAGATTTTTTATCGAAATAAAATATTAGATGCCAATAAAGCAGGACTTTCTCGAGTAAATGACATTCATAGAGCGCGACTTTTTTTTGTACGAGTTAAATCTTTGCGAGGAATTGAAAGATGTGTACTGTGTGTATCAAATATAAGATCAATGCATCCGATCAGTTACCGTACGATGTTATTACTTGGGAATAATATTGTTGAGATCGGAGATGTTACCGTAATTATAGACCAAGGCCAGCGCCCGCACCAGCGTTTACGTCGCCCCGGACAAAAAGACAAATTGCCGCCCCTTAAACATATACATTTTAAATATATATTTATATATATATATATATATATATATATATATATATATATATATATATATATATATATATATATACACTGAGAGAAATATTTAACATATACGAGGTTTGGTTATAGTTTCTTTGTATTTAAAATGATAAATTAAATACTATTCTCATATCTTAATTAAAACGGTAGTATTTTAAACACTAAAATTTCAATACATTACTATATAATAAATCATTTGTTTACAGCTTATATTGTTGTATGTATTCTATAAATTTAACAAGCAAATAATGACAAATTTATATTTTATTTAATATATGAAACATCTTATTATACATATCGTAAATTACTATATATCCTCATCTGTTTTTTAGGTAAAGTAGTAATTTAACAGTTAACGAATTCTTTTTACCTATCAAATATGATATGATAATTATTATTATGTGTATTGTATAATTATAACTTATTTAATTTCTCCTTAATTGTTTAATTTAAAAAATACAATTATTAATTTTATTACTAGCAAAGCATATAAAATATAGAAGCAACTTGTTGGCACTGGTCAGTAAGACATACATATTTGGAGCGTCAACGTATTGACTATTTGATTCAATGTGTTTTATTAAATTCTATTGAATCAAAATAGAAAAATGAGTGATATACCTAATTTATTAAACAAATAGAGATTTTCTTACTATGTGTACTTTTTCGAAGGTAAGTAAAATATGTAAAGCGACGTTCATCATTGTATAAGTATTATCTTTTTATATTTCAGCAAACAGCTCATAGGATCAATTAAAACCTTCACATAGATTTATTCCAGAAAAACGATTTAAGGACAACTTTGAATTTGGTTCTAACAAAATACATCTATAGAAATAAATAGAAATGAGTATGGAAATTCCCAATTTGATATTATAAATATTATTATGTATACTGATGAAAGAATGTATTACTTATACAAATAAAATAACCAAGTTTATAGGCATCGATAAACATTTTCAATTATACATTGTTAGTAGGTTAGTAATATCATGTAAGGTGTGTGTAACCATACTATGTTACTGTACTTGAGGTGTTTAGTTAAGTTTTTAGAATTTTGTAATTATACATATATACTGTACATATTTTGTGTTAAAATAAACGTATTTACCAAATGTTTATGAATTTCATTAAAGTAGATCCAAATCCTAATTTCCCAACAAAATATTTATGAATTAATTTATTAACTATTAATAATAAAATTCAACTGCAGATAATATATAATATTCATATATAAGGAATTCATATATTAACTATTAAATTGTGTGTTTATTTAAAATAGTAATTTTTTTAACAGTAAAATAATCATTAGCTTACCAATATCCTCTGAAAATTTGCTATTAATGTCATACTCTAACATTAAAATGTAAACATTAATAGTTAAATAATAATATTTTACTAAATACCGTTGTTCAATGTTAGAAAAAACATATTCTTCAACTATTAAAGTATTTATTGTTTGATTTAAATTATTATAAATTTCCTAAAAAAAATTGTATACTCGTATATTTTAAACATATAATACGTTACTTGCAAAGCTTCATTTGTTCCGCCATATTCAAAGTGGTTATACATTAATTGTTAATGATACTGTTTTCTTGCAAATATTCCTTTTTCTCAGCGTATACGAGGTGCCCACTATATATGGAATATAGTATATATCTCGTTTATTTATTAAGTTAGTAATTTCTTTTATATAATATGATTTATACAGCAACATGTAAGCTACTTGATGACTAATGTACATTCATGATACCACTTCCGGTTTATTAGTAATTAATATCAACTTTGAAATTTCAAATGGAACATACTATATTTTTTTTTACAAATTTGAAAAGTACATCAAATTTGCTTTACAATCATGTAAAATAATCCATATGTTACATTATTAAAAAGTAAAATGGCGGGCACTTTTTTATACACCTAGTCGAAAAGAAAATAGTGAGCCATGACTATGGCTTGAAATAAAACAATTAACTAAAACAATTGTAACACGGTAAATGTCAACCTGTAAATACTCAGTAATAATTTACCGTGTTACAATTGTTTTAGTTAATTGTTTTATTCTCTTTTTGACTAAGTGTATAGAAAAGTGCCCACCATTTTACTTTTTAATAATGTAACATATGGATTATTTTACATGATTGTAAAGCAAATTTGATGTACTTTTCAAATTTGTTAAGAAGCTAGAGACAGTGCGTACTATATTCTTCTTTATTGAACCAAATTAATGGAAAATTCATTCTTTTATAAATAAATATTTTTCTTAGGGCCATTGCCGCTCCGTGGGTACAAGGCGCCTTTGTGCAAAGTTATATTTCAGCGGCCCCCATAGATTATATTCATTCTTGTAATCAAAATTGTTTGTTGCATTCAACAATTTTACAGTTATAACAATATCAGAAAATTATCCGTTTAGCAGGATTTTCATTTTTGTTCTACTAAATTCATTGTTAGACTCATTCTTGTAATCAATATTAATGAGCTATAACCAAAATATTCATTGTTGTAATCAACAGCTTCACAATTATTATTTGAATATAACAATACTAGAAAAATATCCGTTTGGTAGGATATTACTTAAACTTAATTAGAGCTCAAATGTAAACAAATTAATAAAAAATATTGTTTACTTCTATCACCTTACTATGTAAGTTGCATGTGCAATTTCTTCTATACGAATAAGAGTAGTATACAAAAAAATACTATTATTTACTGTCATGAAATGGCGCTCGTCATGGTCAGGCGGGGTACAACCTGCCCACCCGCACTGAGCGGCCCTGTTTAGGGCGCCAAATTGAATATTATGAGCTCCAGGCGCAAAAATGCCACCGCACGGCGCTGTTCCCAGCCAAAATGCCGCCCTTTAGATTTGCCGCCCCGGACAAATGTCCGGGTTATCCGCCCCTAGAGCGGGCCCTGCCAAGACAGTACCTACTAGTTTGTCTCGAAATAGTGTGTCAGGATGGGCGAACGTTTTGCTCAAAATACAATTATCCCAAGAGCGGGATACAGATCAATGGACGGCCACCTTTTATGAAAATTAATATAGTTGTGCTCAAATAGTAATTAATAATATCGTGATTTTGGTAAATAAGCACGTTTTAAGGTCCCTAGAATCCGATTTTAACATTTTTACGATGTCTGTGGGTATGTGTGTGTGTGTGTGTGTGTGTGTGTGTGTGTGTGTGTGTGTGTGTGTGTGTGTGTGTGTTTAGAAAATGTTGAAATCATGTATTCTTGTTCCTTCTAATATGGAAATAGCCCATTAGACTTTGCTACAAATCGGATAACCGGAGGTGGCACTTTCCTTGAAATACATTTAAAAGTATTTTTTTCACGATTTATGTTATTACAAAAATTTAAAAAAAATAAGTTTTCTATAGGTATGCAATGATACCTTTTCTATACATTTTATAAATAAATTTTTAAAACTATTTATTTTAATAAATCCGCAACCTATAAGTTAAAAATATACTACATATATGTAAACACTCATCTCCTTGGTTACATAGTTGAGATATTCAAATATATGTAATTGGCAGATGTCACTTAAAAACTAATCATTTCAAATTACAAGACATAAACGTCAGTAGCACAAAATAGATTTGAATTAGTATAATGGTAAGATTTCTAAGTAGAAAATATGAACAATAGCTATATTATTATTACAAAGAAACTTAATACATTTGCGTTATTAAAATAAAAATTGCATGGCGGGAGATAATGTGCTGGCCACATCCGATTTTTTTTGTCGATATTTCGTGTTGTTTCTAACATATTTTTATCATGTAAATAACCTGTAATTAGAATGTAGTTATACATATGAAAAAATTATTATTTGTAAGTCTAGTTTTTAATATTTTTCGTCGTACGGCTTTTAATACTTGGAGAGTTTGTTCTTGAGCATTCTTCTTATTCTATCTTCTGTTGTTCCAATTTATCGTTTTTAAGGTTTTCAAATTCACATTTAAGTTATCGACCTATGTATTTCATGGTCTGCTTTTTGGTATTTTTGCTGCTGATATCTAAAAATATTTTTAGCGTTTCTTTCTTTCTGCATTTTTGTTGCGCGAATATATCTCAACCATACAATTCTTTTATCTTATTATGTCTACTCCAGACCCCTTTTATTAGTTTACTTCTTCTTTTATTCAAAAACCATTCTTAATGTTTTTCTTTCAAATATGCTAGTTGATATAATATTCTGATTTATAGGTACCGGATGTAATACAAAAAGCGACCATAGACGTTTAATATGGGAAACAGTTTTTCCTTGCGCAAAAGTGGTCTATTCATTGTAAACAATAATGTTTTAATTAAATGTTATAGAGAATTCAATTCTGCATCTAATTTAGTAAACACATTTTATTTTGCGCGTTTCGTAACCGAGTAAATTTTGTAAAACTTACTTCTTTATAGTGTTAGCCATAGTATCGAAATAAAATCACAAGCAAATGTAAAGACATTTGTCAAAAACGTATGTGTCACATTGTGACATATATTACCTGTCAGAAACGCTGTGTTTGAATCGTCATTATTGAAAATGAAAAATTATTCACACGAAGGAAATTATTAAGTAGTATTATTTTGATACAAATTATAAATTATATTTAATAATGTCTGACTGGTAAAATGTCATTGCATTAATTTGTCATCTTATTTCAATATCATGGCTAACACTATAGAGAAGTTACTTTTACAAAATTTTAAATTCAATTTAGTCGGTTACGAAACGTGCAAAATAAAATATGTTTATTGAATTAGATTAATACTAAAATTGACACTGCATTATTTATTTAAACATCTCATAATTTTAAATTGAAAATACTATTCTAAATTAAATTCCTACAATCATTATTTTACAAAGTTTCTTTAAATAAAACCTAATTCACAATAAATAATTCAACATTATAAAGTAACCTATATACAGAAAATTGTTTTTATTACAAGCCGGAACTGTAATACACCACAGATAAAAATATGTCATAATATAAATTTACATCCGACATAAATAACGTGATATTTATATGTTTTATCAGTTATTTATCTTTTAGTTCAATATAAAAGGTGGTCCAAGATTAAACAATCAAACTTAAAATTTAAAAAATCTGATGTGGCTAGCATAATACTTTCCGTCAACCTGTGTATTATGTACAAATTTCATACATAAATTTTCTTACAAAAGATTCTAAATTTTTGGTATTTTATGATTCCCTTTCTCGGCAACTGGATTCCATACTCCTGATAACAAACAAACCACATGAAATAAAAAAAATCATGAAATTTTGAATGAAAAATTATGACACTTGTCAGTTATGGACATAATTAATTTCTGTCATTTTGATACGGGTCCCCATATCTGCTTGACAAAGGCAGCAAAGTCATATCACTGCACGCGCCCTATACATAAGTTTTTTGCATAAGATCCTATATTTCCAGTAAAATTATTTCATAAACAAACTATGCAAATTGCACTTGACACTGACATCTTCTTCTTCTTCTTTAGTTTCTCCCATTCGTTAGGGGGTCGCTATTTTTTATTTTCTTCTTCCACTCATTTTTGTTTTGCGTGTCGTCCTCATTCAGTTCCTTTTCTCTCAAGTCTTCTGCAATACAGTCTTTTCATCTTATATTTGGTCTTCCTATGTTTCTTCCACCTTCTATTAATATATTCATCTCTCCTCATGACATGTTCAAACCAATGTAATCGTCTCTATTATATCTAAAAACTTCTAACACTAGAGTTACTTCCCTTATTCTTTCATTCAATTACTTGCTTTTTATTGATACTGACATCTGTCAATTTGAATTACCTGAATATATTAGCAGTTTCCATGGTTAAGTTAGCATAGCTGGCTGAATTATGAAATTTATATGATTTTTTTATCTTTATTATTCTTTAACTCTATATCTGTTGAATATGAAATATAAAATGCAATCAAATCGTATAGAGAATAATATATTCTTTAAGTTATAATAACATTTAACTGAGTTTTTCAAGAAAAACTGTTAAAATCTTCAAATGAGGGTACTTCCGGTTGACCATTTATTACCAAAATCTAATCAAGTCTGCATATGGTTGTAAGGAAGAGGAATACGCAAGAACTGTAATTTTTGGAATTCTAGTATTGGAGATATCGTTGACGAAACCGCGGTCACATACACACACACACATACACACACACGCACACACACCCGCACATACAAACACACACACACACATATATACAGACATCATCGTAAAAATAGTAAAATCGTATTGTAAAGACCGTAAAACGTGCTTAATCAATGAAAACTCACCACCGATTTTTTTGACCAAAGACCTTCCTTACCTATAGGTGACGGAAGGTAAAAAGAACGTAAAACAAAACTAGGATAAGTTTATATAAACAAAATTTCACAAATGCTTCGTTTCAGAAATATTCGCTTCAAAAGACGTATAGCTAGCGCGGAGCAAATAGTTTTCATTATATTAAACAATGAGATTTGAATTAATTTTAAAATTTAATTGTACTAAATTCGATATTATAATATTGTCTTACACAGTTTACTCAATATAATTTCCTTGAACCTGTAGACAAAGCATAGCACCTTACATCTCTACATCACAGATGCAGAGACAGTACACCAAAACTTTTCCGCTATTATTACTTCTGAAGCCTGCATTATTTTTTTCTTTGTGGTAAAATATTAATTGACTTTGCGTAAACTATTTGTTTCGTTAATCTCATGCAAAAAATATAGAGGTGAGAAATCTGATTCAAGGACTTAATTTTGAATAATATTGTAAAATTTAATTTTATATGAAATTTTTTTTAAATTAAGCATTTGTGAGATTTTGCTTATTTGAACTTGTCCGCTTATTTTTAGGTCAATAATTTAAATTTTTAACTTAGTTTTTTAATTTTGGAATACCCCGTATGTAATTACATTCATGGTTATATTACGTAGATATGTGATAAAAAAATCATATCAAAAAATATAATACAAACGCAGGATACCCACACATCCTTTCAAACATATCTATGCTATTGACGCAGTTTTTATTTTTTGCCTATCATAGATAAAAAGCATAGTAGTATTTTTGGCTCACGCCAGTTTAAAGTCTAAAAATTAATTTTACTTTTATCATGATATTATTTCATATACTTAACTGTTTAAGGCCCGGTTTCATAAAATAATTTAACCTATGATTTTACTTTCAAAGTAAATTTAATTGTATGAACAAATTCAAATCAGTTAATATTTTCTTATGACATTAAATTCATTGCTGTCAAAAAATCGAGTTGCGTTTGTTATTTTTTTTTAAATTTACTTTGAAAGTAAATTTTAAATAAATATATCATCATGGCATATTACCCATTGCTGGATGTGCCAATCTGCTTTTTTGTATACAGATATCGGTAATGATGAAATATTTGTACCATGCGGGCGTTTACCAGGCGTCACCTCACGAGCACCTATAGCTGGCGTGGAGAGTGCACCACAGGTCAATTTAGTGCCATTAATATTCGAAGATAATAATTATCAATCGCTATTGTCTACTAACGTAATCACGCCGCTTTCTCAAGTCTGTGCAATTCGCGATTAACTTGCGTCTTCAACGCGAAGGCTACTGGTCTCGGTTTAATAAATATTAGTTGAACTTCTGGTTTAGCTTTCAAGCTTACTTTCTCATTTTGGTAACAGACTAATTTATATTCAAACAACTCCGGATAACTATCTAATAATACGCAAAGTTCATCAGTTTCTTGAGAAACACTAGGTACATCCGAATTCACACTCGATATGTTAGAGGAAAAGCGTCCATAAGATCACGTCGATATAGTGATCAAACGACTTTGAATATTTATACCACGGTATTCAATTGGAACTCTAATTTGACCATATGATATAATATTACCGTCGTAAGTTCGCAATCTTACTCAAGTTAATTATAATTTACAATCCTTAAATTGTTCCGAAATTACAGATACTCCCACACCTGAATCAATTTCCATTCGTACTTTTACGTTATTAATTTTAATATCGATCATAATAATAAATTTAACATGTCTGCATAATTTAAACTTTCTAAAGCATGTTCGTTTTGTACCTCGTTTTGTAAAAAATGAGTTTTTTTGTCCCTATATGTACAAATTCATCATTTTTCAATGTCATAGATATTCTAAGCAGGGATGGAAAACGTAACGTAACGATACCCGATAACGTTATAATAACGTAACATTTTTTTTTTAATAACGTTATAATTACAAAATATTCGTAATGTTATGTAACCGTAACATAACAAATAACGTTTCACTATAATATTATCCAAGTTTACAAATTTTACAAGATTATTGCCGTTTGAAAGTATAATTTCATGATAATTTATTTCGTATTTTAATAAATAGACGTCACTAGTGGCTAAATTCAAATTTTGTACACTTTATTTCATTTCTAGAAAAATAAGTTTGTAAGTTTTTTTAATACATTGTTTTTAATTTTAATTTTTAATGAATTTTTATTACAAACTTGAGAAAAATACGGTTATTGTATCGTTAAAATTATTGTAACTTCTGTGTTTTCTACTAAGCGAGTTTTTACTGTAATATTATTTAATTTTATATGTTCAAATAAGATATCCGTGTTTTATTTTAAACCTAGTTATAATTATTTCAATGAAATAAGTTGTTACAAATATATTTTGAAATAAAAAATTTACGATGCACATTATTCAAAAAAATATAATTTAATATTAAATTTGCTTAAATATATTTTAATATCAAAATACATTCATAATAAATAACAAAACTAACATATTTTGAATAAAAATCAAAAGCGGATTGCCTAATTTACATTTTGGTTCTATTTCAACCACCATATGCAATGTTCAATTTAAGTACACATCATTTTCAGGTCTAAAGAGTATATTGTCTATGGTCTACTGTTAGAAAAATAAATAAAAGGTCTTGGACAAATGAAAAGCATTTTGTCCACTGCGAACTAACAAACGTATATCGTTTTGTCTCATGCAGTGCGCATAATTCATTGCAATCGGAACTAAAAAACTTATTGTTTTGTTTACGTTAATCCTATACTTATTTTTTAATTTATAATTTAAAGTGGTCTTAGCAATGGAGATTGATAAAGATGAATATGTAGTGGATGAAACAGATCATAGCACTACCACGGTGGTAGCTAGTGATTCCGACGAAATTTACCTGTGTGACGAGTTATATGACAATATTTCTTAATTCTAATGTTTTTATTAAAACAAAAGCTATTTTTCTCGTAATTCGGCATTCAAATTATATTTTGCCTTAATAATTATTGTTAATATTTTTATTAGTTTTTGTAGTATAAGAATTTGACATCTAATTAAGTATATTTTGTACTTATTTTGAAAAAGAAAATATTTTAAATTACTCAATTATTACATGAACAATTTAATTTATTCAAATATATAAATTTGGACATACAACTTAAAGGAAATCTGCTCCTCATTTATTACTTTTTTTTTCTCCCCCTGTCTTCGGTGCGGTGCCGATTGGCCAATGACTTTGGTTAATGTCTGACTGAATTGTGATAATGAATGATAGACAAAGGACACAAGAAGGATGAAAGGTTGGCCAGTGAGGTCCGTAACGGCTTTTGAATTAAAACGAGGCAAGGAGTAGGACGTTGGAAAAATAACAATAGAGTTGAAAGAATTATTATATGTTTATTCTGGTGGCTTTTTGGTACTTAAGCAATGCTGCGAAGATTCGGGTTTTGTTTTGTGCTAGCAAGCTAGGTATTGATACTGGTAGTATAAGATTTGGTTCTACTAAAACTTTAAATAGTTGTTTTTGTTGTGATTCTTATAACGAACATTGTTAAATTAAATAATTGAAGGCAGCTATTATTGTTTCTGTAGGGGTAGAGCAGACGCAGTATGGAGAGTCCATAATTTTTGTTTTGAATAGATTGGCAGGTTTGAGGTTGTGATTAAATTTTTCTGTAGATTTAAATGGTTTCTTTTTTACTGAACGCTGTATGTGAAAACCAGGGTTTTCTGAGATTTCCAATCACGTGTTTTATATTTATTTAAAGAAATGGTTAAAAATTACACGGTTTTTAGTTTCACTTATACGTTTTATATTTTGTTGACTATAGTTTCGCTATACAATAGTATCTTCAGAACTAAAGTAACGTAAAACTAAAATATATTGTATCTATATAAAAGAATATATATATATATATATATATATATATATATATATATATATATATATATATATATATATATATATATATATTACATTTATAAATTTATGTTAGCACTAAGTGCCGCTACATGTTCTTTTATATAGATGATGTTGGTTTTCCTTTTGGAAAGTGCAATTGGATTACAGATTTGTAATGATGGTGCAGTGATTGAAATTTATATGGAAGATGTATTCTAAACTTTTCAGGATAACCGATAATTAGGCAGTGTAGATTGAAAATGTATAAGGGAGTTTATAATTTTTGCAAGTCTGTGTTTGTGAGTCGTAAAAAGAGCAACCAACCCCTAATTCGGTTTTAGAGCCATCCATGTATGTTTTGTATGCGTTCGGATTTTTTTATTAAGATTATGGTTAAATATATTCTTTATTTTATAATTAGCTATGGATAGAATACCGGTTAGAATCATCTGAATATTGTATTCGCAGTATTTATTTGGTAATGAGAGAAATTGGTCATATTGGTAACAAGGAGAGATGATGTTTGATTCAATTACGCGGTTTAGGTTGCTGATATTTATGAACGGCTCGCCAAAAACGGTGAGTTAGATTGTATTGAGCTAGTTTACTTAATGCTGGGTGTATGGGATGATTGCGAAGTGTGACGCGGTCCATATAATAAATCGGTGAGTTGGATTGTATTGATCTTGTTTACTTAATGCTGAGTGTATGGTGTGAAAGTGTGTAAGTGTGACGCGGTCTATATAATGTCTGTCTGCAAAGATTTTTGCTCTGATATAGAGGGGCATGATGGCTGTTTTTACTTGTAAACTGTGGATTGGGGTTGATTGTAGTGTTTTGATGCAGATTCTTAAGCATTTATTTTATATTATGTTTAGAGTTCTAAGGACACTCTCACTGGCTGATCCATATAAAATACTACCATAGTCTAATCTTGGTCTGATTAGAGATTTGTAAAAATTAAGAGCTGTGGACGGTTCTGCCCCTCCATTTGTACTTGCAAGTAGTTCTTAGATTATTAATTGCTATTTCAGTTTTTATGCTGATATAGTTGGCATGAAGGTGGCATTTTAATTTGGAATCTAGTAACATACTAACGAATTTGATATCTATTTTATGTGTATATGTATATGATTCCATAGTTATTTGATTTGGAATCATGATAAATGGTGTCTAGTAAGGATAGTGACAGTAGTTTTTCTGGGCTTAGTTCTAAACCGTTTGTGAATAGCCATGATTCAAATTCATATATCGCTGTGTGTAATTCCAATTGGTTGTTAGTATGTATGTTGGAACTAGTATATAAAGAGTAGGGGGCTTAAAATTGAACCTTGAAGGAGGACTGTGTAAGTAAGCCTTGGTCCAATGAAAGTATTATTGTACCATATAAATACTTTTCTTTCTTTATTCATTTCGTAGATAATTTTTATTATACTTTGAGGGAGCTTCAGTTCATATAGCATTTCCGTTACTATGTTTATATTAACATTGTCGAAGGCTCCTTTTATGTCGATAAACATTGCGGTTAGAGAGTGGTTGTCGGCAAATGAGTTCTCTATGTCTGTAATTAGCATTGATAGATTGTCCATGGTTGATCAGCCCTTTCTGAAACCATTTTGATAGAAACAATTCCTTACCTTTCAGTCCACTATTCTAAGCGGTCATTCTTTTAAATGTTTTACGAACGCAGCTTAAAAGTGCTATTGGTATACATGAAATTGGTAATCGTGTGTCCATATGTATTGGTGGGTTTTGATACAAACATAATATATTCTTTACCTATTTCATTTTAATTGCAGGTATTTGTTATTTGTGTGGGTTAGGAATGTTTATATGCATTTTCTGGAACGGGATGTACATATTTCTAATCAATATTGCACTTCCACCATATCTGTTATCTCTAATTACATTATATCCGTAAATCGTAAAAGTTTCCGTATCTTTTACTCACGTTTCTGAAAAGCATGCAATTGATATTTTTTCGACTGACAAGAATCTCTCTAAATAGGGTTTCTTCGATTTTATTGAACTGCTGTTCTATTGCAGAACGCGTATTTTATTCTCCATTAGTATATATATGTAAGTCGAGTTGTGCCTTATTCACATGTTCGTGGACTAATTCTTTGAGTTCATTCATATCATTCACATTTTCTTTCGATAATGTGGTAAGTATTATTATAATTATTGTGTCAATTAAGGACTCTAAATTATGGTGTGGTAATGGAGTGGGTACGGATTATTAGTTATGGAGAAAGGATTGCTCGGTTGATTACGGACTTCAGGAAATAAGTTTCTGGGTGTTTTAGGTTTCTTTTGTGATTGTGTGTTCTTGGTGAATCTATATTAAGTGGTTTTATTAATTTCTGGAGTCTTGTTTTTTACATTATAACTTTGTTTATGGTGCGTTACCATGAGTGGTTGTGAAAGTAGATTGTCGTTCAGTGTGTTCTTCAGAGAGAGAATATCATGTTGTGTACTCGGTTGGGTGTCAAAGCGTTTTTCATTGCGAATCGCTTCGGCGTAAGTATTGTTATTGGTTATATGAATAGCTTCTTTGTAGGTGATGTTTTTGTTAGCTATGATATGTTTAATTTCTGTTTGTAACATATATTCTGGGCAATTACGAATATAATCGGTAGGTTTGTGATTTCCGCCACAATGTACACAAAGTGGTTTGTTTGTGAGTAGTGTTGTTGCTGACAGCAATTGCATCTGGGGTTACTAGGGTTGAGAGTGACCATATCTTAGACATTTATAACACTGGAACACGCGGTAGATGTAGGGTTGTACTTTAAATCGTAAAGTAAATATACTGTGGCAATTTTTGATCTACGAAAATCAACATAACAGACTAAGTTGGTATTTATATATTATATATATCGGATCGCGTTATTCTGTTTGTTTGTACGAGTATGATAGGTGTGTTACTGTTACTGTCGCCTTTAATTTCCTCCATGGTTATGGAGTGCTCCATATGATTAATTACTCCTTTACTCAATGTGTACATGTATAAAGCACCATTTCATTGTTTTCAAAATAATCATTTCATATTAGTTTATTTGCATAAATTGGTTCCGAGATTTGAATTTTTACTGTTTTTACCTCTCGCTAAGAGAGGTATTGAATTCATGCTAAAAATCGCATATCCAGATTTTAATGATTAAGCACGTTTTAAGGTCCCTACAATCCGATTTTAATATTTTTACGATGATGTCTGTGTGTGTGTGTGGATGTATGTGTGTGTATGTATATGAATTGGTTGGAAGGACGATTTCTCAAAAACTATAATATTTAATATCTGTTTAACTACGTATTTCTCAATCGGACATTACTGGAGAGAGCTGAAAAGGTTTTGCTAATAATTAGACAACCACAAGTAGCAAATTCTTAAAAAAAAAACTTCTAAATATTATTTTTTGATGAATTTGACCAATTGAAAAATGAAAAAGTTTGTAACTGACAGATAAATGTAAGTGTCAAAAATCCAGAAACATTACTGAAGATTTTTTGTAGGAAGTACATACATTATATTATTTCTTATTGTATTAATAGTTAAATATTTAAAATTATAGGTACAGTACATATGCCTTTCAAAAATATTGTTAAACCAGACAATGAATTGGAAACATTTCGAAAAGTAGGACAAAATTTCTCCATAGAATGAATTTAAGATAAAAAATCTAAACATAAAGACTAGATGTAAGTAGAGTTTTTGATGTAGAGTGTACGTATACAAGAAATGTTAAATACAATAAGGCGCGGGCAATCATGTGACGTTGTTGGCCTTGACCAGCAAATATGGGGGACCGTGACAGATTGATATTTAATAATTATTAACATAAATGTCAAATATCATAAATTTTCATTCTAAATTTCGTGATTTTACAATTCCATGTGGTTTATTTTCCTCGACAAGTAAATTTCACACTCCTCTTGACAAATTAGCTATACTTGAATTTAGAAAATCTTGAATTTTTTAATAAAAAATTGTGACATTTGACATCTATGTACATAATTACTAATTGTCATTCTGACACGGGCCTCCATATTTGCTTGTCATGGCCAACAATATCACATGACTGCTCGCGTCTTATAGTTATGTAACCAAAAATGGAATTGGCAAGAAGTATTGTGCTGGCCACAACAGATTTGAAATATGCATAATTTAATTTTTGCTATTAGGAATTGATGTTAGAATTTTTTGCCGAATGACATAAGGTGTAATGTGCCCAGATGTTTATCCGTTGATTCAATATAAATGTCGTACGGGCTTGTGTTGCCTGTTCAAAACGACTTTTCACTTTCGTGAGAAATTGATTGTTTGGTAATGAATTTCTTATCTAATAGGAATTATTATACATAAGAAAATATCAGATGGGCTATCGAAAAATGAAATAAGTAATAGATTTTTTTTATCAAGGCAAAACAGTGACGAAGAATTTGAAGAATCACAAGAATATCTGCCAAACAAAGGTAAAATAGACAAATATCAAAAACATATTATGACGATTGAGAATTATTCTCAAAAATTAAAACTTCAGGCTAAGTTAATAAATCAACTTGAAAAAAGATCAAAAAGGATAAAGAATTCATTATTAAAATGTTAAAAGAAGAAACAGAAACAATAACATATCAACAAAATATTGTTGGTAGTACATGTTTAAATTTTAAAAAGAATGAAAACCATGCGGTTCTCGAATAACAGGACCAACATGAAAAAGAACAAAATTCCGAACACAGTGCGGATAAAAGTGACAAATAAAATTTACTGACACAAACATAAAAACCAATAGTAACGGTTTGAGAGCCGCTGAGAAAAGGGCATGGTTATTTGTTGGATATTTGTGGATATAGAGATAGTAAGCATCGCAACAGAACGAGAAATAATAATGTGCATTTACAGATCTCCAGGTCTGGAAATATTTACAAGTAAATTAAAACAGGAAAATTAAATCAAGGAGCATATGTCAGATCACAGAAGACAAATATACAGGGTATATCACGGAAAGTGAAACATATAGGCGTTTAACATGGGAAATCAGTTTTTCCGTGCGCATTGTTCCCGTAATTATTTTAGACAAAAAGTTCTAAATGGATGTTCTAAGGCAAAAAATTGTACATCCGACTCAATAAAAAAAATCATTTTGGCTACTTCATAACTATAGAAATTAAATTTGAAAATTCACGGAATTACAATTTAATAGTATTACCCATGGAATTAGAAACAAAAGCGTAACGTTTTATTATGTCAGTGTCAGTATAATGATTGTCAAAATAAATATTTTACGTAGTAAATATTAATTTTCTAAATAGAAATTTAATAATAATAATCATAATGATAATAATAATAAAGCAAAAAGTTTAATTAGATTCATTGCTTCAGATTAATAAAATAAAATAAAATAAAGTAACACAAACAATTAATTAATGTAACAAATTAAATTCAATATAAACAACATTAAACTAAAAATATTCTTAAATTATAATAGATGTCCAAACAATCCTCCGTTTTGTGCTACACAATAACCTAATCTATTGTAGAAACTTTGCCGAACATTACATAATTGTCTATTATATATTTTTTGACATTCTTGTGTTAGAGTATTTTTAAGTTCTTCTAAATTTTAGTGAATTTTTTTATAAACAGTTTTAAAATGATCCCATAAAAAAAGTGCACGGAGTTAAATCAGGCGACCGTGCTGGCCTTTATTTGTTTCAGCAATTTCTGGCCCAACAACATTCATTAATAAATTCAAATATGACTCCGAATTTATTCTTTTAATGAAGAACGGTCCAATTATTTTATCTCCCAAAATGCCTACCCATACATTTACAGTTTGTCGATATTGTGTCCGAGACTCTATAATATTATGTGGATTATTTTGGGACCAAAATCGGTAATTATGACCGTTGGGTTCGCCATTCATGGTAAATGTGCATTCAACTGTGAATAAAATATTGCTTAAAAAGTCTCTATCATAATTTGACTTCTCCATCATTATTTCACAGAATGATGCACGCACTTTGTAAAATGAATATTCAGTTCCCTGGAAATTTCTCACACTCATTGTTTGCTCCAGTTCAATTAAAGCAAGAACATTTTCCTCATTCTCATTATAGTTTTCGTTATTTTCTTCCTCTTTTTTGAAATTAAGTGTACCTGTCTTCTCAAACTTGGCAATAAATCGTTGAATAGTAGACAACCCCGGAATATCATGATTTTTCCAAATAGCACTAATATAATCTCGAATTTGCCGTAAATTATGGCCAGAATAATGCCATTTATTTTTTTGTAACTTTTCTTCATTTGAATAATTATTCATTTTTGAAAATAATTAACTCTAATATCGATTTAGTATCACAATTTGTCAAAATAAATACTAATAATTTGATGTATAAAACGTTAAACTTTTGTTCGTCTCTTGTTTCTAATTCCATGGCTAATACTATTAAATTGTAATTCCGTGAATTTTAAAATTTTATTTCTGCAGTTTTGAAGTAGCCAATTTTTTTTTTTATTATTGATTCGGATATTTGCTTTACAACATCCATTTGAAACTTTTTGTCTAAAATAATTAGGGGAGCAATGCGCACGGAAAAACTGATTTCCCATGTTAAACGCCTATGTTTCACTTACCGTGATACATCCTGTATACAAGTACAACAACAAAAATGAAATAACTATTTCCTACTATAGAGAAGGAATGATACCAATATTAACGAATTTAAAACCAAATTATCAGAAATTAACTGGAGCACAGTAATTAGTGAACAAAATTCAACCGTCGCATACTCGAACTTCCATAACATCTTGATACAAGCCTTTAATGAAAGTTTTCCAGTGAAAATGAAATAGTACAGGAAAATATACCAAGATTTCCTGGTTTAAGGAAGATCGTGAAATGCAAAAGAAGTTAAATGCATTTGGTACAATATATATGCGGTAAGAAGATATAGTATTTCCCTTAGAGCTTATAATACCTTCAAGAAAATATACAAAACTAGTGGAAGTGAAAAAGTTATATAATAGTAATACGATAACTGAAGCTAGTAATAAAAGTAGAGCAATATGGTCTATAATAAATAAAGAAACCAAAAATAGAAAAATAAAAGGAGATGGCGGCAAACTCAATGCCAATTCTTTTGTCAAATTCTTCTCAGAATCAGGCACAATTATCATGGATAGTATTGACAACCAGGATCAGAAGTCAGTGGAAGAATATATTAAACAATTAAATTTAGACAATACAAAGTATACATGTTACCTGTTGAGACAAAAAATGTTGAGGGTATTATCGCGAATATGAAAAGTAAAAACAAACAAGACATTTTGTATTATCAACAAAAGTTATCACACAAGTCAATATTCAAATAGATGAACCACTTATCCATGCAATAAATAGATGTCTTGAAGAAGGGGTGTTGCCCGATGAATTAAAAGAAGGAAAAATTATTCCGATATATAAATCTAAAGGAGATATCAAAAATCCATATAATTACAGCCAATCTGTCCTTTCAGTGTTATCAAAAGTTTTTGAAACTATAATAAAAATATATTTCATGGATTTCTTTGAAATAGGACAACTTTTCAATAAAAATCAACACGATTACCTACAAGATGCCTATAACGACAGCGTTACTAAAAATAGTTCAGGTTATCTACAAAGTTTGGTAACCAGGACAACATAGAACTAATGGGAAGTAATCTTAGTAAAGCGTGTGATACGGTCGGCCATAAAAAATAATTAGGAAGTTAGAATACTATGGTATTCGAGGAATATCTAAGAACCTACTATCACCGTATTTACAGAACAAGGCAAAAATAGTGCAAAAGAAAAATAGTAGATAAGAGAAATTACCGCTATCCAGTTCCGTGCCGCAGGGGAGTGTGCTAGGGCCAATTCTATTCATTATTTACAATAATGACCTACAAGTCAATGTTCAGTATGACAGTTGTTGCCTCTACGCCGACGATAATAATAATAATAATAATAATATCAGTTTATTCAACGACATGTTATGTACATGTATAGAATACGTCACACAATATTAACTAAATATTAATAGCACATACATAGGTATAAAGTAGATAAAAGGAAATGTTTTCAGCATTGTGCCAGATCAGTATTATCTATAAAAAATTCATTTAATGTGTAATAGCTTTTTCCTATAAGATAATTTTTAAGAAGTTTTTTAAATTTAATTTTATTGCATTCCTCCTTTATTATGGTGGGCAGTTTATTGAAAACCTTTAGCCCTTGTATATCGGGTAGAGAATTTAGAGAGTTGTGTTTTACATTCGGAATATAGAATCGCTGTTTTTATCTAGTATTGAAAGTGTGAATACTGGAATTGAGTTTAAAATTATTTTTATTGATAAAAATGTATAAACAAACTTCAAATATATAAAGAGAGACTAATGTAAGAATTTTAATTTTTTAAAAAAGAAGTCTGCAAGAGTCAGTGCGGAAGACACCTGCTATGGTTCTAATAATTCGTTTTTGGATGATGAACACGCTATATGCTGACGATGAAGCTCCGCAAAAGCAGATAGCGTAACGCAATCTTGATTCTACTTGGGCATAGTACAGTGTAATGAGTTGTTGTTTTGTAAGAACAGTACCTAAATGCCAAAACTGATAACATATTGGTCCAAGTTTTGAGACAACTTTATTAGTATGATTTTTACCATTTAGATTTTCATTGAAAGTATAACCGAGAAAGTTACCATTATTAGATCTTTCAATTTGATTTTCATTAATTTCGATATTCATATTTAAGTTTTCCCTACATTGAGGAAAACGAAATCGTAGGTAATGAGTTTTTGATAAATTCAAATAAAGATCATTATCACAAAACCATCTTGATAAAGCGTTCATACAGTTCTCACACTTTTGTTGCAACAATACATTATCTGCATCAGAAACAATTATGGAAGTATCGTCCGCATATAGAGTTATATGACATTCATCTCCAAAAACTGACGTTATGTCATTGATGTATAAAATAAATAGAATAGGTGACAGGACACATCCCTGAGGGACACCTATGTTATTTACTATGACAGTAGAGTTAATATTTTTAATAGTGTTATTTTTATAGCTATTAATGGAAACATACCTCATTTCTAACATCTGGAAGTACAGTAGATGAGGTTAAACCTAAGTTATCCAAAACATGTGAAAAGGCTAATAATTGGTCGAGAATAATAAACTCTTACTAAACTAAAGTAAAACACAAAAACTAAGTTTTAGGACCAAGTACGATGAAAACAGTCAACCTATCAAATATTTAGGACTAACGTTCACAAAGAATTTAAACTGTGCAACACACATTGACGAAATATGTAAAAAACTGTATTCTGTAATCTACACTATAAGAATGCTTAAGGTAGTTGTCACTCGAGTGTACCTATTCAAAAACTTGTGCTATGTTCAAAATAAAAATTAAGCTAATGCAGTTTATATTTGCAATAACTTATATTTTCGAACATTATATTATATACACAGATTGCATCAAAATAGTTAAAAGCTAATATCAAACACTGTAACACATGAATTATCTTTATTTTTCCGTAGTTTTTTTTTTTTTGAACTGTACCACTCGCACTAACACATAGACAAGTGTCGTATTTCAATGTTGAAGAATAACTGTCGCATCGTCGCACCTAGACATTTATTGGTACATTTGGGTATAAAAGTAATAAAATATTTTAAGATATAATACTAATTCTAAACTACAAATGGAAACTGCAAAACAAATTAATCTATTTCTTTCTTAAAATTACAAAAGTAGTATTATACTGTTTAAAGTTTTCATGCTTTTCACGTAAAATACCAATTTAAAAAATATTTCTTTCGAATGTACGTCTGAAATTCCTTTAACCAAAGATCATCTTTCTTATTCGCTAATACCAAGCGGGTGTTAACTTACGAGCATTGTGTACTCCTATACTAAAATATGAAGCGAAAATTCAAATAAATTGTTTCTGCACCAGAACTATTAACATTAAAAAAAAACAATATTAGACAAACATACTTCTGATATGAACCTGCTTTCAAAAAAAAGATTTATTAAAATCTATTAGTATTTGACTTTGATTTTAATGGGAACACAAGAAATTTTTCCCATTAAAATCAAAGTCCAGTATTAATAGATTTCGATATTTTTTTTAAATGCAGGTTCATATCAGAATTATGTTTGTCTAATGTTGATTTTTTTAAAATATTAGTAGTTCTAGAACAGGAACAATTTATTTGAATTTTCGCTTCATATTTTAGTACAGGAGTACACAATGCTCTTAACTGATACTCCATCTGAAACGCTTGTACATGGTTGTCAAGTATAATTCTACCTATTTATCATATCTTCAGATTATAATTTTCTAGAGGCAATAAAATTAAATCTGGGTGGTAAATAATTTTCTAATTTTTACATAAAATCCGATAATTAGTTTACTATAACATACTAATTTTTCGATTAAATGTTATTATGGATATTATGATATTATATTATTATGATAATTATAATTTAAAATGTTGTGTTTATTTTGCCATTTCCTACTTCACGTGTCAAAAAGGTCAAATTTAATTGCAAATATCTCAGGTACCGCGTGGTCAATTGTTTTAAAACTTGGAGAGCAGGTAGATAATACTTCAATTGAGATGTACTTAAAATTTCAATTCATTCTGGACATAATGGTTTCACCATATAACTACCTTTAAAGACAGTGATCCACACTGCAACAAAAGTAGCTTACCTTGAATATTTCTATAGCATAGCATACTATGGAATTCTCATATGGGAACGTCGACAGAAACGGACTGAATTTTCATCCTACAGAAGATAGCACTACGTGCTGTTTGTTCGTTACCAAGTAGAGAAAGTTGTAGAGAATAATTTAAAAGAAAACAAATCCAAAAAATCTTTTCTGTGTACATTTTTACAGCTGTAAAATATATTCATTTCAACAAAGCAAAATTCGTTACCAATTCACATTTTCATTCCTACAACACCCGTAATAAATAACTTCTCTGTTTCCAGCTCATAAAACGATCCAAACTCAACAAAAAATCAAAAAAGTCATAAATTTATAAAATATTTAAAGACTTTACTCTTAGAAAATGTTTCTACAGCATTTACAAATTTATGAACCATAAGTTTTAGAATTATAATCTTTGTAACTTAATTTGTTCATCTGTTTGCACTATTCTTTTAATTAATATATTTTTATGTGTTTATTGTACTTGTGACGACTTAAAATATGTGTAATAATAATAATAATAATAAATAAATAAACTTTATTTGGGCTTATTCTGGTGGCTATTGAATATTGAATAGAAAACAATTATTGTTTATAAAACAAGAAACCACCAATGCCGTTATTCTCGTGGCACTTGCTTAGTAACCAATATTGTTTAATAAAGAAGTATGTATTGGTTTCATAAACAAGAAAGCATGAAAATGCTATTCTGGTGACCATCTCTGACGTAAGAAAAATTGCAAAATTTTCAATATTGTTTACGCGACCTCATAGCTCGCGCAAACAATATTGCATGTCATCTAGCAGAGTGACAAACAGCACAAATAATCTATAAATTAGTAAATAAATTTAAAAAAAATGAATAAAAACACATTTGTGTTGTTAATACGAGTAACTGCAATAAGAAAGAACGAAGAAAGGTAAGTATTAAATATTATATTCAAATACTAAATTAAATATTTTCGGCGTAACTTAAATGTACATAAATATACGACAATTAAAAGATTTCAATGATCCTTTATCTCTCGTTTAAGATAACATATCATCTTTTTAGAAAAGTTGCTCATCTCATAACATATTATTAGGAGGAGCAAACTCCTCTTATGCCAGAAATGCAGAGAAAATTGCTATTCCTAAAAAACTCTAAGGTTAGAAATGCATTAATATTAAAATGACTTTCTAAATTATTATTTTGTTCATATTTTTGCAGCCCTTCACTTTGATTCATAAGGAAGAAGAGTGTTACCAAAAATGTGTAGGGTATGAACATTTTGCTATGCTGTCTCAATTTCCTGTAAGCAGATGTACCTATAAAAGAACTTACTGGTATTGTACTCCGTCTCCGTATCATGAATAATTTTATACGTTTTCCGTTTACAAATGAAGAAGAAATGAGAGAAAAAACAATTGTATGAAAAAATATTTCTGAATTAGTTGTGTTACATCGTGGTTTTCTAAATATATGATACAAAGTTTAAACTGGGTTTTAGTGATTCTTAAATCTTAAGTATGATTCTAAACAATTTCTGTTCTGCGTATTTTGGAAACATAACCTCTTTTCAAATTCTTCGTGTCTCTTGTAGGACAACATATCTTTTTCGACAAGTTTCATATCTTATAAAATAATATTACAGCTTGCTCCTCTTATGCCAGAAATGGAGAGAAAATTGCTATTCCTAAAAAATCCTAAGGTTAGAAATGTATTAATATTAAAATGAGTTTCTTAATATATTTTTTCCATATTTTTACAGCCCTTCACTTTTATTCATAAGGGAGAAGGGAGTTACTAAAAATGTGTAGGGTATGAACATTTTTGCTATGCTGTCTCATTTTTTGTAAGAAGATGTACCGTGGATGTACCTATAAAAGAACTTACTGGTACTGTACTACGTCACCATCCATGTAATGAATAATTTTATACATTTTCCGTTTACAAATGAAGAAAGAATGAGAGAAAAACAATTGTATGAAAACATATTTCTGGATTAATTGTGATACATCGTGGGTTTCTAAATAAATGATATAAAGTTTAACTGATTCTAAACAATTTATGTTCTGTGTATTTTGGAAACATAACCTCTTTTCAAATTTGACGTTTACTTGCACTGTGCATGCGTGTTATCAATGTGGTCACGAGAATACCAGCCATATATGGGGTCTCGTGGCCGTGTGCCTGAGTGTCTGGTCGCGAATCTGGGGACCCGGGTTCGATCCCGACCGACGCCATATATTAATTTGAATTTTAATAGCACTAAGTTGACCCCTGTGGTGCACTCTCCACGCCAGCATTGAGTAACCGTGAGGTGACGCCTGGTAAGCGCCCACACGGTACAAATATTTCATCATTACCGATATCTGTGTATAAAGCAGATTGGCACACCCAGTAATGGGTAATATGCCGTGATGATACATTTATTTATTTATTTACTTTTATTTGTTAACTCGCTTGTTTAGCACCTTGTTTCCAATTTAAGATTGGATACTAATCAAGAACCACCAGAATAACCCCCCCCCCCACTTCAGTCAATAGCGGTGTTTAGCCAAAGGCTGTTCTTCGACTCAACTAATACATATATGAAGCAAACAATAAATTTACACATATAGTATGCCACAAAATGTTGAAGAAAAATAATTATCGTATTTTATAATTTTCCATCATAAATATTTTTTAATACATTTATAAATCATAAAGATTTTATAATATTAATATCATTTTTTATATAATTTCTAAAAGAACTCAAAGGCAACGGCTTTACTTCATTTGGTAAATTATGATAAAGCGTAGGTGCTAAGTATGAAAAACAATTTTTAAATTTTCATGTTTTAAAAGCTGGTATAGCATGCATATCTTTGTTCCGTAGCCTGTAATTATAAGTTTTATGTATTAACTTGTTAAATAAATATGATGTATTTCCGGATATTTTAATTTTATGTATTACAATTAGAAGAAATTTATAGTACATTACATAACGAGCGTGGAAAGTGGTAAATAGCGTGCGAGTGTAGAGATTGAAGAACAAGGCGCGTAGCGCCGAGTGATTTAATACTCGAGCATGCTAGACACTTTCGAGCGAGTTATGTACACTATTTTTCAGACGACTACAAAATATTTTAAATAAAGTGTTTACACTAATACAGTTCTTACTGTTATAAGCAAATTTTTATTTTATTTTTATTATTTATTATTTACAAATGTAATGTTAATAGTGTTGTTACTACAATTATAAAAGTTAACCGGGCTTTTATCTTGGAATGTTTTGTGTTGATAAATTTTCATTTAGCAAAACCGCTGCCAACTAACGTTTGAGGTTAGGTTCAACTACCGGCGCTCGGCGCAACTCAATCCGTTACACGCGCGTAATCTAAAACTACATTACATAAATAATACTAAATGATACAAAAATATTAGCAAATATAATAATTATTAATGTTCAACTTGACGGTTATTGTAAATTATCATATATTTTATTTAACTTTTTGCCGAAATGCCATCTGATGTCGATTAATGGAACTAAAAACTCATAACAGCACTAGTGTGTTAGATTCATAACATCACTAGCGTGTTATGTTGCACTTTCTGTTGTTATTTAGCGTGTTGTTATAGCTACTTTCGTAGGTGGTCGTCTGAAAAAAATTCTTCAGTCTATGTCATCCATTCCAGCAAGAGATCGGTAAAATCATATCTATCTGTTAAAATTTTGTTTTTCCCTTCTTATAGCTGCAGTAGTTAAATTTCCTAACTGCTTATAATAATTAAGCTTCGCCTGCGTTTTATTTTTATAATCTAGAAGAGCTTTATTTCTTTTATTTTGCATTATTTTAATAACTGGTGTTATCCAGGGAGTGTACTGCTCATTTGATTAATATGTTCTAATAGGTGCATGTTTATTAAATAATGCAGTTAAATTTTGATTAATATATTAACAGGCCCATACTGTCACTCAGTGGTTAATTTTTAATAACTGATTAAAAAATTATCCAATAGCTATTGATTTGACAACTAAAAATTCATTTTTTACCTTCCGTCACCTTTAGGTAAGGAAGGTATTGTCTCTTTGTGTGTGTGTGTGTATGTGTGTGTGTGTATGTGTGTGTGTGTATGTGTGTGTGTAGGTGTGTGTGGGTGTGTGTCTGTGTGTCTATGTGTGTGTGTGTGTGTATGTGTTTGTGTGTGTGTGTGTGTGCAAAGTTTCGGATCGCATAACTTCAATACCACGATTCCAAAAATTATATTTTTTTTTCGTATTCCCAAGTTTACATCCAGAAGAACAACTGACTAGATTTTGGTTATAATTGTTGAACCGGAAGTAGCCTCATTTGAAGATTTAACAGTTAAATTTGATTTATTGACATTTAACGTTATTATAACTTAAAGAATATATTATTCTCTATACGATTTGATTGTATTTTGTACTTCATATTCAATAGATGTAGAGTTAAAGAATTTTAAAGAAATTAAATTTTATAAATCAGCCAGCTATTGCTAAACATGGAAACTGTGACATGATGTCATCTTTGATCAGTAGTTTTAATAATAACTTGTATTCTAATGTTGTTATTGTTATCGTTACCATGTATACAATACAGAACATTAATAATAAATATATGTCGAAGTAACATGTCAAACTTTTCCTCCGTGTCTAGCACTGTTTAGTTGTAACCGTCAAACAATAATATCAGCTGATTCGCCATCTTATGGACTTGGTGCAGTTCTTGCCCAAGTTCAAGAAAATGGAATTTCAATACCTGTTGCTTATGCTTCTAGATGTTTATCAGATTCAGAAAAGAAATGGGCTCAGATTGAAAAAGAAGCGCTTGCTGTAGCATGGGCTTGTGAAAAGTTTTCTGATTCCATCACCGGGTTGCATATTACTATTGAAACGGATCATAGACCTCTTGTTGCTATACTAGGAGGAAAGAAAGATCTAGACACCATTACTCCCAGACTTCAAAGAATCAGATTGCGTCTTCTTCGATATTCATATGATATTATTCATATTCCTGGCAAAAAGATGACTGTAGCAGATGCCCTTTCTCAAAGTCCACAGCCTTTAACAGAACCACATTCTGAATTATCCGAAGAGATAACTGCCTATATTCAACAAGTCGTTGAAAATCTTCTAGCTTCCGATGCAAATCTTTCTGAAATAGCTCTCAAAATTCAAAAAGATCCAACTTGTTCAAAAATTATAAGCGTTTGTCAAGAAGGTTGGCCAAAAAAGTCTGACATACCTACAATGTGTCTACCACATTAGCAATATAGAAATGATATTTCGTATCAGCACGGAATTCTTATAAAGGTCGTCGAATTATTATACCAGAAAATATGAGAAAAGAAATTATTACAAAACTCCATGAAGGTCATCAAGGTATATCCAAATGCCGAGAACTAGCTAAAAATACAGTTCGTTGGCCTGGACTATCCTTGCAGTTGAAAAATTTAATTGAAAACTGTTCAAAATGTGCATTGTTTAGACCTAAGTTATATGAACCTCTTCTTCCTACGAAGTTTCCAGATCGTCCATGGAAGGCTGTTGCTGCAGATTTTTTAAAATCAAAGGGACATTGGTATCTTCTGGTTGCTGATTTCTATTCAAGATATTTAGAAGTTGCTAAGCTCGATCAAATGACAGTGAATTCTACTATTATTCCTCTAAATTCTATATTTGCCCGCCATGGTATACCAGAAACTTTGAAGACTGACAATGGCGCTCAATTTATAAGTGGAAAATTCGGAATATTCGCAAAAGAATATAACTTCAAACATGATACCTCAACTCCTATGTATCCACAAGCTAATTGCTTTATTGAATCCGAAGTAAAGAATTTTAAATATCATTTAGAGAAAAGTAGTGATCCATACAAAATGTTATTAACTCTTCGAGCAACACCGTTACAATGCGGATTCTCTCCTGCGGAGCTACTTATGGGTCGTCGTCTTCGTGCTTTAATCCCAGTTTCTCCTGAAAAACTTGTACCTTATTTAATCGACAGTAAACGACTTTACTGGAAAGAGAAAAGGAGAATAAGTAAACAAAAAATAAGTTTTGATAAACGACATGGAACAAAATCATTACCAGAATTACTTCCGGGCACTAAAGTTGTAATAAAAGATAGACAAGAAGAAGGTAAAGTCATAAAACATGTTAATCCTAGATCTTACATCATGGAAACACCAAGTACTACGTTTAGGCGAAATAGATCAACTCTCCATCCTATTATCGAACATAAAGAGATAGTAAAAGATTCTACGTCATCGTCAGAACAACCATTAGCTCAAATCCTTCCAGAAAAATCAAATGACACAAATAATCAAAAATGCTCCGAATTAAAAAATCAAGATTGCTCTACATGAAGAAGAAGTCAAAGATCTAGAAAGCCGATACAACGTCTAGGATTTTGAAGGGGAGATGTGACATGATGTCATCTTTGATCAGTAGCTTTAACGATAACTTGTATTCTTATGTTGTTATTGTTATCGTTACACTGTATACAATACAGAACATTAATAATAAATATATGTCGAAGTAACATGTCAAACTAAACTGTCTAATATTATTACAGAAACTACTAATATATTCATATAATTCAAATTGACAGATGTCAGTATAAATAAAAAATAAATTAATGTGGCAGAGATGAGGATGTTGAAGTAGATGTTGGGGAAGACGTGGAAAGATAGGTAAGGAAATAACTCTAGTGTTACAAGTTTCTAGAAAGATACAAGCGAGATGATTACATTGGTTTGAAAATGTCATGAAGAGAAATGATGAATATATTGGATGAACAATGAATATCTTAGTAATAGAAGGTTCAAGAAACAAAGGAAGACCAAAAATAAGATGGAAGGAGTGTATTGCGGGAGACTTGAGAAAAAAGGAATTGAATGAGAACGACACGTAAAACAGAAATGAGTGGAAGGAGAAAATAAAAAATAGCGACCCCTAGCGAATGGGGAAAGCTAAAGAAGAAGAAGATGTTAAAGTCAAGTACAATTTGCATAGTTTGTTTATGAAATAATTTTATTGGAAATTTAGAATCTTTTTCAAGAAAATGTATGTATGGAATTTATATATAATACACAAGATTAACGGAAGGTATTGTGCTGGCCACAGCAGATTTTTACCTCTCGCTAAGAGAGGTATTGGATTCATGCTAAAAAGCGCATATCCAGATTTTATTGAATAAGCAGGATTTAAGGTCCATAGAACCCGATTTTAACATTTTTACAATGATGTCTGTGTGTGTGTGTGTGTGTGTGTGTGTGTGTGTGTGTGTGTGTGTGTGTGGATGTGTGGATGTGTGTGTGTGTGGACACGATTTCTCAAATTCTATAAGACTAAAGACCTGTTTGACTAAGGATTCCTCAATCTAACATTTATGGGGAGAATTGAATAGATTTTGGTACCAATTGGAAAACCGGAAGTAGTAGTATCTAAAAAAAAATTTTTAATATTTTTTTTTGAATTTTTTCATTATTAGTATTAAAGAACGTAAAAGTCTTTATTCGATACATTTTAAAATTTTATTATATCTTCTATATATTGAGATAAAAAAGTAATATATAAAATAATCTGTTGTAATAAATTTCAGAGTCTAAACAACTCCATAGTAACCATCAAATATTTGTCAATGACAGAAAAATGTCAGTGTCCGAAACCAACAGTAGTTCATAAACCGATTTGGGCGGTATTGGCAGCTCAATTCTAAAACTTGACCTTAAGTCTATTTTAACTAAACACATAAGAGTGGATAAGAACCGATTCAAAATTTGTCATAGCTGAATCTAAATCTTAGAATTTTTTTTGCAATAGTAGTAAAACGTCAAATTACGCGTTTACGTTAAATGAAGAAGTTTAACTGACATTACTGAATAATTTTTCTGTGATATTGGTAAGTTTATTATTTCCTGTTGTAGAACAATAATAAAAATCTGTTGTGGCCAGCACAATACCTCTCGCCACTTCCTTTTTTGGTTACATAAGTATAGGGCGCGAACAGTCATGTTACATTGTTGGCCTTGACAAGCAGATGTGGGGGCCCGTTTCAGAATGATAATTAGTCAGTATGTTTCATTCAGAATTTCAAGATTTTCTAAATACACATAGTTAATTTGTCACCAGGAGTGTGGAATTTACTTGTCAAGGAAAATAAACCATATGGAATTGGAAAATCACTAAATTTAGAATGATAAATTATGATACATCTATATACATAATTACTAGCTATCATTCTGACATGAGTCCCCATATCTGCTTGTCAAGGCGCCCTATTGTATTTAACATTTCTTGTATACCTACATTCTACACCAAAAATTGTACTTACACATATCTATTCCTTATATTTAGATTGTTTAATTTTAAATTCATTATATGAAGAAATTTTGTCCTCTTCTAATTTTTCGAAATGTTTCCAATTCATTGTCAGGATTGACTGTATTTTTGAAGGATATATGTAATAGACCTATAATCTTAAATATTTAACTACTAATACATTAAGAAATAATATAATGTATATGTACTTCCCAGAAAAACTCTTTAGTAATATCTATGAATTTCTGACACTGACATTTATCTGTCAGTTACAAACAGTTCAACTGGTCAACTATTTTCCATGGCATCCTTTCGGCTGTAAAATTTATTATAACGTTATTTTATTTATTATATTTCTTTTATCTCTAAATCCATAGAATATATAATAAAATATTTAAATGTATCAGATAGAGAATTTAATTTTCTTTAATATTACCAAGAAAAATTTTCAAAAAATATTATTTAGAAGATTTTTTTTCAAGAATCTTCTACTTCCGGTTGTCCAATTGTTACCAAAACCTTTTCAGATCTTCCCATGAATGTCCGATTGGAAAATACGTAATTAAATAATTTTTAAGTCTTATAGTTTTTGAGTAATCGTCCTTCCAACATCCTACATACATACACACATACATCCACACACACACACACACACACACACACACACACACACACACACACACACACAGACATCATCGTAAAAATGTTAAAATCGGATTGTAGGGACCTTAAAACGTGCTTATTCAATAAAATATGGATATGTGATTTTTAGCATGAATGCAATACCTCTCTTAGCGAGAGGTAAAAATTAAATATTTAAAATTATAGCTATATACCCATCAAAAATCCCGTCAAGAAATTGGAAGAAATTCGAATATTTAGAAGTGTAGGAGAAAACATCCTCAAAAAATAAATTTAAAATTATAAAAATAATCTAAACATAAAGAAAAGACATGAGAAATTTATAAGGCGCGAGCAGTCCTGTGACTTTGTTGGATTTGACAAGCAGATATGGGAACCCGAGTTAGAAAGACAGCTAGTAATTATGTATATAGATGTGAAATGTCAATTTTCCATCCCAAATTTCATGATTGATCGGACATCTTCAAAAAAAATTACTGTACGTGAATTTTGAAAATTTTGAAATTTTTAATGAAAAATTCTGACATTTGACATCTATGTACATAATTACTAATTGTCATTCGAACTCGGGTCCCCATATCTGCTTGTGAAGACCAACAATGTCACATGACTGCTCGCGCCTTATACTTATTTAGCCAAAAACGGAAGTGGCGAGAGATATTGTGCTGGCCACAACAGATTTTTTGTTATATATATCAACGTTGTTAAATTTTTTAACCTTTGCATCAATATCTTTTAAATAAATATGATTCCAGTTTATTGCTTCACGATCTGGTGTACAATTATCCAAACTGAAGTTCTTGTAATCTCTAAATATCTACGTTCTTTTAGGAATAACAGTTTTTGGTAAATTTAGCACATAATAGACGCAATCATGATATATGTTAATAAATGACAATACATCTTTGAAAAATTAAGATTGAAAATTATCTTCTAATAAATTAATATTTACTTTATCACCGGAACAAATGAGGTAGTCGGATTGTGTGACAAATTCATTAGTTATTGTTTAATAATTGAAAGGTCCCCATACATTTCTGAATGTGGATTGTATACTCAGTATTTCTCGTCCAGTATACTATACTGTATAATGAATGAGGTATTTAAAGTTATATAATTTATGTTTTGCGAATGTAAAATGCAACCCCTCCACCATGTTTGTGCGTTCTTTCAACACTTATCAAACTATAGTTGTCAATGTTATATAAATATACAGAAGAACTTTCCCGTATCCAAGTAGCAAGTAGATCAAAATTGTGTTCATTTATAAATTCAATGAGTTCCTTAAAAGAAGAAATAAGAGACTGAATATTTATTTGGCCGACTGTAAATTTCATATTGTCGAAATCAATCACCTCTACATTGTAAACAACTGATTCTGACATTAGCGATACTGAACACAAAATATAACAAAAAAAAATTGCAAGGACAAACTAAACTAACAAAGTTCATTGACTTCATGCAACTTCTAACTTAAGACCTACCTAGCTAAACAACTGCAAAAAGACTGATTTTGTATGCATATATGGACAAATGAAAAAAGATATATAGTAAATTATAAATTATTCAAATCTTTCATGCTATTGATATATATTGAGATCTACCTCTTTTTTAAATGTGAATAATAACTCGTCAGTCAACATCCATACATTTCCGGTGGAGAACTTTTCAATAGCTGCTTTAAGAAGATCTAGTCGAGATTTTGTAAGGCCTTCTCTGTTGGTGATACCGGATTTGTCAAGTCTTTTCGCACTGAAAACTATTTGACGGCAACGATAACTAACAAACATTACTATTACAGGACGTTTGGTATTGTTCGGCGAAGGTTTACCCAATCTGTGACATCGGTCGATATCATTCACAGATATATTAACATTTAATTTGTTGTAAATACTGACAAGGAATAAATTATTATTATTTGTTTATTATCATTTGATTGTGAATTTGTTTAGTGTGTCTGAGTTTTGAGCAGTGAGAGTTAGCGATTGTGTGTGCGCATTTGTTTAGGTGAATAAATCTTTAATTAAAGGCTCCATAAACGGGTTTATTGGGATTTTCTACACCTCGTTAGGGTTTAGTTCCGGCGCAATAGGTTGTATTGCAGTGTTAGTTCTAGGTTTTAGAACATTACATGGTAATTTTAAATTAGTTAAGAGTAAGTTTTGACTTACTTTTTGTAGCAATATTGTGTGCCACTCTATCTTTTAAGTCCATATGTCCATGTGATTTCTGGATAAATCAAGTAACGTGTTTAAAGCTGCTAATATTAATGTGCCTATTTCAGGGAGTGGACCCCCATCCTCCCATATGGTCCAGTTGCCATAAGTTTGTCACTGATTTATTAAGAACGCACTATCACTTATGGATTGCGATTTTAAAAGATATTCAAATAAGTAAGAAATTTGTGAGAGTTGTCTTGTCTCGTTTTCCGATGTGTCTCCTTCGGTAGTTAGAGCTGCTAGACTGCATTTATTACTTATTTAAAAAAAAATGTAGTTATATGGGGTCGCGAATTTGAGGAACCGGGTTTGATCCCGACCGACGCGAAACATTTCGAATTTTAAATAGTACAAAAATGAACCCTGTGGTATACTTTCCACGCCCGCAATGAATACCCGTGAGGTGACGGCTGGTAAACGCCCACACGGTACAAATATGTCATCATCGTTATCGAAATCTATATACAAAGCAGATTGGCACACCCAGGAATCGGTAATATACCGTGATGATATATTTATTTGTAAATGTTAACCTGAATAGAAATTACAAGTATTTGAAGTTTTTTTTTTACTGAATAATTAGGGAAGCAGTAAATTACTGAAGTATGTATGATTTAACATGCTATAGTCCTATGTTCGAGAGAGTCGGTCAACATATTATTTTTCTATTTTCTGACTACAAACATTGAGATTCAAATTATGATTACTTAACTATGCATGTATATTTTTTTAATAATGCAAAATGTGCCTATTATTTTTTTTTCTTGTTTTTGTGTGGTTTTTATTTTATATATCATTTTCCTTGTTATAAAATAATTTTTCCTTATTGAAATGTTTTTTTCCAATAAATTTCAAACGGGTCATCTAACCATAACACATAATTAATTATATAAATGTCATAACCTAGTTGTGGTTATTTTACATTGTACGCCATTTCAGTAGCAAATAAGTAGTGGACTGTTAAACTTCGTGTTTTTAAATACGACGCTGTTAAATTTCGGAACAACTGAGAACATCATGGAGAAGCCGCCACCAGGCCCTCGGAGTACTTCTTGTACTTTTGCTCTAAAATGTACAGGAGAGCCAATTTCCTTACATTTTTAAAATCCCATGTTATATTTTATTTAAACTCAACTAATAGGTTGTATTATTTTTGTATTATGAATTTTGAAAGAATTTTTAATTATTCTAACGAGTGTACTCATGCAGCAATCGATCAATCTGTCATCTTTCGCCACATATTTCTAAACACCCTTCTTTCTGCACGTCCACATACATAATCGCTTTCATACAAGTTAAAATTATGGTTCTCTTGACAAAGCATGATTATTATTATAGTTTTCTCCTCGGTTTTCTTAATGAATTATATTTTTCTATATTATTTATATATCTCATGCGTATGCGTAGTTTAATATGTTATGTTATACAGGGTGTTTTTAAACATAGGGCAAAAATTGAAGGGATTATTCCCTGGACCATTCTAAGATGATTTTGTCCTTTGATGATTTTTGAAGCCGCTTTGTTTCGAAGATACAGGGCGAAAAAATTTTCGACAATAACAACATTTAATACCAAAAAATACATGTAAAGTTTCTTAATCTACAAGTACTGTTGAAAATGACTACCTCCAGCTACGATGCAAGAATCCGCCTAGCTTGTAATGAATTGCCATCAGCAAGTCCATAAATGAAATGCATGTCAGTCATCTCGGCGTTCGTATAGCTTTTCATGATAAGAGGACTTCACTAACAAAAGTTTAAGTATTATAGACAGAAAATACACGTCAAACAGCCAAACGTCTCAACAAATTTGACACATAACTTGCCTGCTGTTACTAGATTAATAATTTGAAAAATATCAAAAATTTTTTTCGTCCTATATCTTTGAAACAAAGCGGCTTTTCAAAAATCATCAAAGGACAAAATCATCAAATGGTCCAGAGAATAATCCCTTTAATTTTTGCCCTATGTTTAATAAACACCCTGTGTATTCAATAGCAACTAAATTAGTATGGTCTTAAAAAATAACGTATTAAGAAAAAATAGTAATATGACTACATAATTTGTTTAAATTCAATTATATTGAAAACGATGCATTTTATCGAATGTCAATATGTCAATGTCAAAATTAAGAGAACTTCCAAAAGAAGTAAAAAATAACATTAAACTCGAAGAATAAAATTTCTTCATTATTTTTACCCCATCAATCTTCAGGAAACAATCAAGGATGTAGCAAATACGAGTATAACAATTTTCAGAATTCTATCTACAACCGTACCGTATTCAAATTAAAGACAAAAAGATACACTACTATATGGTCATAATCGAGAAATTTATATACTTGTAGGAGACGAGATCTGACATGTATTTATTATTTATTAGACTTACAATTGACTATGTATTTTAAGTATTGACATTTTTTTATGGGATGGGACATTCTATGTATAGAGATAGAGGTATTTTTAACAAGCATTGCCCGCATTCCATGACATACCACCGAAAGTGAAATTAGGTATGCACACTCAGAGAAGGGAAACATATGCGCAATAGTAAAATATGTACTACCAAACCTATATAAATATTGACTTTAAAATTATGCATACTAACCACATCTACCTTTTGGCATAACATAACACCCCTACTTTCATAACTTGTACTCCACTGGACGAGTTTTGGTTTCTGCGCTTCTCTCTTCTCTAATTGTATAGACTCTATATTAGTGGTGGGATCCGGATAGTTTCGGTTTCGGATCCAAAATTATCCGGATAATTGAATATTGAACTATCCGGATCTCGGCTCCAAATCTCAGTATCGGATTTTGGATCCGGATCTGAGTATCGGATTTTGGATCTGGATCTGAGTATCGGATTTTGGATCCGGATCTGAGTATGGGATTTTGGATCCGGATCTGAGTATCGGATTTTGGATCCGGATCTCAGTATCGGATTTTGGATCCAAATCTGAGTATTGGAGTTTGGTTCCGAATCTGAGTATCGGATCTTGAATCCGGATCCGAATATCGAATCTTGGAAACGGATTTGAGTATCGGATCTTATATTCGAATATGAGTATGAGATATGGAATTCCAGTATCCGGATCGGCTCTCGGATTCGAATATTCTCAGTATTGACATTCAATATTAGCATCGGGTCTCATCAAAACCAAAACCAAATAAATCTGATGATAGTCCACAATACATTTTTGTTTGATGTAGTTAATTAATAGTTGGCAGATATAAATTTCTGTTGGACAACTTTTAGCATCCGCTAAGAAAGAACTTGTTCGATTCCACAGAACTATAAGTAACAAAAACAACCCCCTTTATGTGAAACACGTGCACGATAGGTATTTCGCTACCTGCAACGAACCTATGGCCATTGTTTCTCAAATTTCTTTTTTCTTTACATTTGCACATACTACCTAATTATTTTAGAGGGGTATTATAAAATGTATTACTGTTTATGTACTGGTGTTTACAGATCGCTGTAAAGATAAACAGGCCCACTTTAACGGTTTGAATTTGAACACAATTCCAGATGTTAGACTTCACATTCAAAATGAAGAATCGGATCCAGAATTAAAATTTGGATCCGGATCCGCAGACAAAACATCAAATTCGGATCCGGATCCGTAAACAAAATTTTGAATCAGGATTCGGATCCATATCAGGATCCGGATCTAAATCAGGATCCGGATCCGAATCAGGATCCGGATCCAAATTCGAATTAAATTTTCGGATATCCGCTTCAATATCCAAACGTCGGGTATCCGAGGATCCGGATATTTTGAAATCCGGGTTCTCGGATCCAAGTTTTGTCGGATCCTCACAGCACTACTCTATATACTTATCTGGAAGCTGGAAGTCGCGTGTATAATTCTGCTATGTAAACGACAGTGAAACAATTTGAAGGAGATTGTTGGTCTACTCGAGTACTTTCGTGTGTTGCCGAAGTTAATCGAATAGATCTTAACATACCACATATGTGTACAGTTTTCTTGTATGTAGTATGGCATGGCATCATGTATGGTTTGAATTTGTGACTATGGGTATCAGGCTTGTTGAGCTTTGTGATATTTAATTTAAAAATTTTGTGTTTAATTTCGATACCGCGTTAAGATGCTGAAATATTGTTCTTATAACCATTATATGAACAGTACGAATGACAACGCAAATAGTATCGATAAGTCAGGCGATAAAATTTAAGTCTAAAAATATTATTTTCATATTGCTATATTTTACAATAATCTATAGGTTTCTAATCGTGCGACAACGATGAATATTCAATACTGGCATGAACAAAAATTCTCTACAAATAAATTGTAGATTATGTTATGTACGTTTTTAGCAAAACTATGATATTCAAAAACCGTGTAATTTAATATTATTACATGTTTGTTTAAATTTTGTATCTACTTATGGTATGTGTACCTACATATGTTTAGATATGTCTATTCAAATTGTATTTTTGTATATCGTTGAGTGTTTCAGACCACCCGCCCCAGGCTTTTTTTTTAAGTACGACGTCCTAGAGGTTCAAGAAAAAAATTAGCATAACATAATCCTATCTGAAGAATTTAATGGTAGTAGTTTCGACTTTACCGGAAGTAGGCGTAACTACACTCAAGTTCAAAATTTCAAATGGGTACCTAGATCATTTGTAGTATTGTTGGATGTGTATTATGAAAATAAACAACTTTTGTTGGAAACATTTTTTTTATATTAGGTATTATTTACGAAATAAATACAAAAAATTGTTTTTGCACGATCGGGTTTTTAATGTTTACGAAAAGGTTTCAAGGAAATAAGTTTTCTTTACAAATTACTGATCGGTAAGTGATGTGTCACTTACCGATCAGAAAGCAGAGGCGTTAAGTAAAACACGACGAACAAAGGTTACTTTAAAAATAAATAAAAAATATATATCATCACGACATATTACCCATTTCTGGGTGTGCCAATCTGCTTTGTACACGGGATCGAACCCGATTCTCCAGATTCGCGACCAGAAACTCAGGCACACGGCCACGACAACTAATTTTTTTTAATATGTCAAAATAATTTTCAAATACTTTTTTAATTTTGTGCGTCGATCGTGCAAAAAGTGTAATAAACATTACGGTCAGTAAGTGCTCTGCTACCGGTATCGGATGTATTGGAAACATCCGCTACCGGCGGAAAGCACTTATTGAACTTCGAAATACTTTCTACCTAGATCGGTGTTTTCGTAGCCGATGTCGGACATTGTTGACCGCGCTTAGCATTTCATTTTCACTCAGCGAGCGCCAGACGCCTCGAATCCTGTCCTTTAAATGTCAAATTAAATAGCTGAAAAACAGGAATACGCTGGCTATGCACCGATCAAGGTGGAAAGAACATTATATATTTTTTTGTATTAATTTCGTAAATAATACCTCATATAAAAAAATCTGATGTGGCCAGCACAGTACCTTCCGTCAATCCGGTGTATTATGTACAAATTCTATACATAAATTTTCTTGCAAAAGATTATAAATTTTTCGTATTATGTGATTCCCTTTCTCGGCAACTGAATTCCATACTCCTGATAACAACAAACCACATGAAATAAGAAAATTATGAAATTTTGATTGAAAAATTATAACACTTGTCAGTTATGGACATAATTAATTGCTGTCATTTTGACACGGGTCAAACATGTTACTGCACGCGCCCCATACATAAATTTTCTTGCAAAAGATCCTATATTTCTAGTAAAGTTATTTCATTAACAAACTATGCAAATTGCACTTGACACTGACATCTTCTTCTTCTTCTTTAGTTTTTCCCATTCGTTAGGGGGTCGCTATTTTTTATTTTTTCTTCCACTCATTTTTGTTTTGCGTGTCGTCCTCATTCAGTTCCTTTTCTCTCAAGTCTTCTACAATACAGTCTTTTCATCTTATATTTGGTCTTCCTATGTTTGTTCCACCTTCTATTAATTTATTCATCTCTCCTCATGACATGTTCAAACCAATATGTAATCGTCTCTCTTATATCTAGAAACTTCTAACACTAGAGTTACTTCCCTTATTCTTTCATTGATTTCATTTTATTGATACTGACATCTGTCAATTTGAATTACCTGAATATATTTGCAGTTTCCATGGTTAAGTTAGCATAGCTTGCTGAATTATGAAATTTATATAAAATTTATTATCGTTATTCACACTATATCTGTTGAATATCAAATATAAAATGCAATCAAATCGTATAGACAATAATATATTCTTTAAGTTATAATAACATTTAACTGATTTTTTCAAGAAAAACTGTTAAAATCTTCAAATGAGGGTACTTTCGGTTGACCAATTATAACCAAAATCTAAACAGGTCAGCATATGGTTGTAAGGAAGAGGATTACGCAAGAATTGTAATTTTTGGAATTCTAGTATTGGAGATATCGTGCACGAAACGGCGTCCACACACACACACATATACATACACACACACACACACACACACACACACACGCACACACGAACACACACACACACACACATACAGACATCATCGTCAAAATAGTAAAATCGTATTGTAAAGACCCTAAAACGTGCTTATTCAATGAAAACTCACCACCGAATTTTTTGACCAAAGACAATACCATCCTTACCTAGAGGTGACGGAAGGTAAAAATGTTTCCAAAAAAAGTTATTTGTTTTTAGAATACACATCCAACGATACGATATTACACATGACCTAGGTTCCCATTTGAAATTTTGAACTTGAATGTAGTTACGCCTACTTCCGGTAAATTACGAAAGTCTAGACTACTACCATTAAATTCTTTAGATAGGATTATGTTATGCTAATTTTTTTCCTGAACCTCTAGGACCCCGTAGTTCAAGAAAATGCCTACGACGGGTGGTCCGAAACAGGGACCTGAAACTGAACCCGAACCTGAACCGAAAACCCGAAATTTTGTTGAACCTGAACCGAACCTTTCTTTACCAAGGTCTATAAACCTGAACCGAATTTAAACCGTTTTAAATTCAGATTCGATTCAGAGTTCAGTTAAATATATAAATTTTTAGTGTGATTTTAAAATTAATTAATATAATGATGTTCTTGTTTGTAATCATTTATTGCTCTGAACCGAAATTCGAACCCGAACCCAAAACCAATGAACCGTTATAATTTTTAATTTCTTGAACAGAAACTGTACCTAAATCGACATTTATTTCCTGAACCTGAACTGAACCTGAACCATAAATATATTTCGGTTCAGGTCCCTGGTCTGAAACATTCGGTATATACAGGTGACACTGGAAAACGGGCCACTCAAAATAACTTTTTATTTATAATTATTTTTTAATTCTCTTTACATATTTGTAAACTTGACTTAGGGCCTCACAAATCATGGTATATAGCATGACGGTAGCGCTTCCGGTTTAATCGGAAATGACATTAACTTTCATATTTCAAATAGGACATCATATATATTTTTACATATTTGGAATCTGCATAAAATTACGAATTAAACGATATGCGATTAGAGTGAATTTTGATTGAAGAAATAAATTACAAAAACGTAAGGGAAAATGATGCATAATTAACCTGCTAAGCCATGATATCGGGCAAACTGTGTAAACAATATGCGATGGGAAATAATTGAAATAAGCAATATAACATCTGGTGATATTTTATGGAACTATAGTTAATGGGATAAATTATACACGTGACATTTTCTTGATTGTATAAAAACAAATGTAATTTATTATTTTTATAATATATACGTTTATATATGTGAGAGCTATTAGAGAAAAAGGATGCAACTACCACTCAACCAGAAAACCGACATACTGGCCTGTAGACCCAAACAAGATACCAGATCTACTTGATTTTTTCATGACAAGAAAAGTATCTGCCAATTTCATTGACGTGGAGGAAAACTTTGATCTAGACTCAGATCACTCAGCAGTAGTACTTACACTGAGTGAAAGGATCATAAGGAAGAAAGCTAGGCCAAATTTAACAAATGTAACAACAGACTGGGTGAGCTTCAAAATGGAAGTAGAAAATAAAGTCAACTTAAATACGCAAATTAAAACTAAACAACAGCTTGAAATAGAAACAGAAAAATTCATCAGTATTCTACAAAACGCTGCATGGAATAATACAAAAGAAATTACTCATAGGACAATAGGTAACAACTATCCAATAGAAGTAAGAGAGTTAGTTATGGAAAAACGAAAGACTCGAAGAAAATGGCAGCAATCAAGAAACCTTGCTAACAAAACTATCTTAAACAACAAAACTCAACAACTCAAAAGAGAAATAAAAAAGTTAAAAAACGAATCAATCCAAAATTACCTGGAAAACCTGACAGCAGACGCAAAAACTGAATATTCCTTATGGAAAGCAACAAGAAGAATAAAAAAGAACCAACCACATACATCCCTCCCATAAAAAAAGAGGATGATAGCTGGGCTAGAAGCAACAAATAAAAAGTCAGATACCTTCGCTAAATACCTGAAAGAAACATTTAAACCGAACGAGATTCAATCTGATATCATAATAGAAGAATTACTGAACCAAGAAAATGAAAAAAATCCAATAGTCACTCCTAGAGAAGTTGCGAATGAAATAAACATAAACCTGAATCCAAAGAAGTCTCCTGGTTACGATCTTATTACAGGAGAAATACTAAGACAATTACCAAGAAAAGGAATAGTCATGCTTACTTATTTAATAAATGGATCATTTAGACTAAAGCACGTACCCAGCGCCTGGAAAGTAGCTGAAGTCATAATGCTACCAAAGCCAGGTAAACAACCTAATGACGTCAAATCATACAGATCCACATCATTGCTGCCTATAATATCAAAACTATTTGAGAAACTGTTCCTCAAGAGGCTGAAACCAATAATAGAAAGAAAAGAACTAATACCTAACTACCAATTTGGCTTCAGAAAGAAGCACTCTACTATAGACCAAGTCCACCGCATAACTGATATAATAGAAAAAGCATTAGAAGACAAAGAAACAGGCTCGACCATCTTTCTTGACGTGACACAGGCCTTTGATCCGTACCATATATCACCTAAAGACGTCAGACTACTTTACTCCACCCTAACATTAATCCTAGCTACGCCATGTGGATTAGTCTCTAAACTATATCGAGTAAAACACACGTTTAATAATCACTTTCTAACTGAAGGGGTCTGCCGTTTAAATTTTCTCTTAGGGGACCAATAACCAAACAGATGAAAAATGAATACGCTAAATAGGACTATACAAGGGAATATGAAAATGTTTTCTATACCCAGCCCAATACTTGCAATTTTTTTATTAGTTTATTCTTCTGACAACAGACCACGTCTATTTTTAATAATGATTGTGGCATTTGAACCTCCTAATTCAACGTTGTTGTGTACAAATTTGGACTCTTCTTAACCATTCATATCATTCTTAAACCTACATGCTATTTATATCGTTAGTTCTTTTCATTGTGCTGTTAATTTTCACACAATTTCAGTTATCAGTATCATTTTAGGAATTTGGGATCAATTTTGAAGTTTGAATTAAATATAGAAGGCCGTATGTTCTAATAAATTTATGATCATAGTTATGCCATTTTATTTTACACAATTGGACGTTTCGGACAACATTTGTCCATCCTTAGCAATGGATAATAATTCTTGACAAAATTTTGGGCTTGAACTATTTTTATAACATGTAGTTCAACAAAATATAACTGTAAGCACTTTTAACATAATCTTATGATTGTAAAAAAATATTATCCATTGCTGAGGATGGACAAATGTCCGAAATGTTCAATTGGGTAAAATAAAGTGACATAACTATGATCATAAATTTATTGGAACCTACGGCCTTTTACATTTAATTCAGTTATCAGTATCAGTAACTGCAAAAACTTTTATAACAAATGTAAAAGATAATTCCTACCTACATCATGCAACTTTTGAAAATCGATGTTTTGATCAACAAAATTAATCGTTTTAGGATTTCTTTTGAAGAAATATTAAATAGCATGTCTCAAATAAGATAAAAAATATGGTGTGAGTGACAACGACGCCACTTATATCAGTATTTATATTTTCGCTTATTTAATTTAAAATTTTATTGAGTAAGTACTTACTGAATCTATATCGTAATTTATGATTTCAAAATTCCTAGAACATATTGTATCACTAAAGCATGTCATAGCTGGCGGAAATGCAGCTATAAACACATTTTGAAATTATGATAAGATTGTTAGCTTACCCGAAAAAGTTTATGTGTTTCGAGCAAAAACGCAAACTTTTGGCTGTAACTTTTTTTTGAGATTTTGCAGTGTTCTAAATATTTTTTGTAAATAAGAAAGATTTAATGAGATGAAAAAACAAATTTTTGTAATAAGTATTCGCGTTACACTGACATTTTTGTAAACGGAACGTATTAAAAATATAACGCCACTAGATAGATAGATAGACTTATTATAGCTTTTTCGATTAAGTATAATTTTTTTTTTTTATTTATTGAATAATTTGTTTCCGGGAAATCCCCATACAAATAGATTAACAATACCAACGATATAGAATTTTTTTTTTAACATACATGAAAGTTATATATATACAAGTATACATAAGATAAAAGAAAATTATTAATAATTGATTCCTTTATTTGTACTATAAATTACCTGAAAATTTATCACCAGTTTCCAAATACAGTATGAATATACGATAATATAACAGCGCAACCATGAAAAGAGAACATGTTTACAAAATTAAAGAAAAAAAAAGGAAAATCGTAAATAGTATCCACAAAATTACTCAAACATACAAAAACTTCGCAATTTGAGAGCTGAAATGATGTAATAGAAAACACTATTAATTTTTTCTACAGTGAGATTAGAGAAAATGAGGTATATATTGTCGTTATTTAATTTTTCTATATTATATTTAATTAAATATGTCTTTCTCAGGGGGGCATATAGCGGGCATTCCGCAAAGAAATGGTAAATGTCTTCCAAGTTTCTCTTATTACAGACTGTACATAATTGACAAGCATCTAATTGATATTTTATGCCCTTAAAGTATATTTTAAGACCCTTTTTACTAGCTAAGCGGATCTGCGAAATAATTTGTATTTTTTTAATAGGAATTTTATAATATAGATGTTGAGCAGGAGAACCATTAGGATTTAAAAGACTATAATAATTGTTATATCTTGAGGTATTAAGCTGCTCTACGTCTTTTTGAACCAAAAAAATACTGAATTCACTTAGGATTTGTTCTATTTCATTTTTACTGATTGACTGGTTATTCCAGATATATTCTTTGCCTAAACTGAATAGGAATAATTTGACCTTAGTTGCCCAGTTGAATTCAGCTTTATTCACTGTAGATTTATCTAGTTGCACTAGCCTGTTGTAAAGAAGTTTTGGGAGTCGGTCTTCTGGTAATAATAGGATTTTTTTCCAGTAATTCAGGGTGCGTTTCCAGATTAGGGCCGACATGTGTACATTCCCTGTTTCGAGACGAACGTAACAATTAGGAGTATGAAACGGCACTAATAAAATGTTTTTTAGAAATGGAATTTGGCATTTGTCAAGGGCGTCTATTTGAAAAGCTCCCCAAACCTCAGTGCCATAAAGTGCGGTTGCCTTTGTAATTGAATGAAATAGTTTTTGTTTTTCTTCCCATCCCACAGATTTAGCCGTACAAAGAATTGATTTAACCTTATGGTTAGCAACTGTTGCTTTCTTAATATTTTCTTGAGCTGCTATTTTAAATTTTCCGGAAGAGGAAAATGTTGTACCGAGATAACAAAAAGTATTTACCTTCTCTATTGCTTCATTATTATACAAGAATGCCGATTTTTGACTTCTAGCACGACCCTTATGGAATTCTAAAATTTTTGTTTTACTAGTATTGATATCTAAGGAGTTCATTTGACAGTACTCGTTTAATAATCTCAACTTATTACGCACATCTGACTGGGAGTGAGCGAAAAGTACCAAATCGTCTGCATAGGCGAGGAGAAGCAGCTCGTTTTGGCCGTCAATATTAGCTCCCCTGACACCAGACTTCTGGAAAAAGGACCAGATATCATTTAAGAAAATAGAAAAAAGTAGTGGGGAGAGAATTTCTCCTTGCAGTACGCCCTCTAAAATTTTAATGGGATTGGATAAATCATTATTTATTTTGATTTGCTGGAAAGCATTACTATACAAGTTTTGTAGTAATCTAATTACTTTTGTCGAAATACCCGTATTATATAATTTATGCCAAAGAAGTTCATGCTTAATGGAGTCAAACGCTTTCCGGAAGTCTATAAAAATTGCATATAAATTTTGTTTAGCTAAGCGAAGTTGTAAATGTGATATTGCGGTTAAAGAAAAAATGTTATCTGTAGTACTTCTGCCACGCCTAAAGCCTGACTGGTATTCGCTTAAAATGTTGTTTAATTCACACCATTGTTCTATTCTATTTTGAATCATCTGGGTAAAAATTTTACAGGTAGCGTTAATTAGTGCTATACCGCGATAATTTTCTGGATCCTTTTTATCCCCTTTTTTGTAAATTAAAAAAGTTTGTATAGCTGCCCAGTTACTGGGGACTACACCCTGAGAAAAATTTTTGTTAAAAAGGTTCAAAAGGTAATGAAGCCATTTTGGAGGTAAATTTTTGTAAAAATCTGAATTTATCCCATCTTCCCCCGGTGCTTTATTGGATTTAATTTTCTCTAAACTACCTGTCAATTCCTCTAAACTAAATTCATTATCAAAAAATGGGTGAGAACAATCATAGAATTGTATTGGTGTGCTGAGTATGGTATTTGATGTACGTTGATTATAGAAAGCTTCCCACTCCGCTAAACTTAAAGAGTTGTCTGCTGTTTGTTTTTTTCTAAAGGATCTGACTGTTTGCCAAAATTCTGAGTTGTTCTTTACGTTATTTAATTTGTTTTGTATTTCGGTAAAATAATTTTTTTTACACAATTTTAATATATTCAGGTATAGTTTTTTATTGTGAATATATTCTGACAGATATAGTTCTCCACCATGTTTATGGTAACGTTTTAGACTATATTTTCGATTAAGTATAAAGTTCCATTCAAATTAATTTCTGAATTTGTACAAAGGCATACAGTGAAAGTGAAATGTTGTAATGTATTAATTATTGTTTGTACATGTTTTCATCATACTTTGTATTTAATATGAAATTTATTCTGTATTTATATTCTCATGTTTTCTGAGAAAAGAAAACTCACTGATAAAAATTATAAATAATTTCACAATATATGTAACTAAAGTGAATCACATTATGAGTGTAGTAATCATTATTTATATACCAAGGGCGTAAAATGGCATATATGTCAGAGATATGAACATTATAGCACGGAACGTAAACCGCGGGCGTTAACAAGCTGAAGATTAAAAACTCTTTTGCGTTTGATTTTTATATTATTAATTTATTTAAATCGTAGAAATATACCTTAATTATCAAGGATTTTTTTAAAATTAACGAAGAAAGAATTTGTGAAATATTCATGGACCCCGTAGAGATTTGAACCCTGGACCTTCTCATATCTAGTGAAATGCACTAGATATGAGAAGGTCCAGGGTTCAAACCCCTGTGGGGTCCATGAATTTTTCACAATTTCTTTCTTCTTTAATTTAAAAATTTCGTCATTAAGGCCTATTTCTACGACTTAAACATATAGGTATGATCACTAATAATTCTTATCAATATTATTAATTTATATGTCCAATTAGATTTTTGCAAATAAGAAATTTAATTTAATACGTAATTATATGTAGCATGATGAGATTTATTGTAGTAATATATTGCTTCTAGTCCAGAGATTGATTTTAAGTTTTATATTTTCTGATACAGATAATAATTTTTAAAATTACAAATAAACTGATAAAACTATACAAACAAGGAAAATAAAAATAATATGAAAAAAACCCCTATAAGGAAATTGTGTTAAAATTAATTCTGACTTTAGAATGGAATAAATATATACGGTCTAGTTTCCCATGTAAAAATTTCTCATATTCCCAAATTTGATTTACTTTATCTATAAATTGCTTCATAACATAAATACATAAACATAATCTTTAATACTTAGAATATGAGAATAATAATAATAATAATAATAATAGTGATAAAAAATTGTGATTAGAATTACAATTATCAAATATAAAACTTTATAAATTAGATACACATCTCGATACATACATATAAAAATAAATAAGCCAAAGACAAGTATAAATTAATATGTATTTGTCACAGGCATATTGTAAAATTTAGTATCTTGTCAAAACCTGTTATGTTGTTAAACTGTTGAGTCCGGAAAATATACAGTAAGTATGTAGTATGTAGGTACATATAATTATTACAGTATATTTTAGTCAATATTGAAAACGTGAATGTTCTTTGAGAAATTAATTATTTCCAATTGACTATGTGCACATGCTTACAACATTTTAGGTTAGATAGAATAGATTTTTTTGCATTACGCGAGATTGTAATATATAGAGATATATGTAAAGATATGTCGTAGACAGATTGTAAAATCCGTTTTTTTTTAATAAAACAGTCATTTTATAAAACGTGGCCAGATTGTCAAATCTTGGGTGACTTAGCATTATTTTACAAACTTGCTAGTTGTTTTATAAAACCGCTGGGCGTTTTATGAAATAAGTAACCAGGTATTTGTGGCCACATTGTAAAATGAATATTTCGACATTTTCGTTTGCAATTTTTCTAAGCACACCTCATCTCCACATAGCCTATAACGCAGAAAACTCACGTCTGTAAAACTCGGGCCAAATTTTGTGCATTAGATTTAGATATGTTAACCTATACCTATAATAGGTAAATATATGTACAAGCTAATTAAATTCAAAACTCCATAGTGTACAAATCGCTTAGTCTTTTTTAAAACTAGCTAGGCATTTTATTTTTGTAATTTGGCCTCATAACGAAACTAAAGTTAGGCGTTTAGAAAATGACTGAAATGCTTTAGCCAGAACGTAAAACGAGCGGCTTAATAAATTTGGTAATGTCGCCATAAGCTGTTCACGGTTTTATAAATCGACTACCCAGATTATTAAGTAAATATTTGTGATGCTTTTTATGCTATTTATCAACAATATTGATTTTGAAACAATGATATCAAATAATTGTAATTAAAAACTGATTATCAAGCAGTTAGCACTGAAAATGTATCTTTAATTTGCACTAACAAAAATCTAAAATTATTCTACTAGATTTCAAATCTTTTCCATTTAAGCGCAGAAGATTTTATAGAATATTTAATAATGTTAATACTAATTTTAGAATTTCAATTTATTTACCTATTTACATAAATAAGGAAAAAATTACATATATAAAAGAATTTGTGACAATAATTTTTTATATTAATGAATAGGTATTACAAATTTGTAATTCTATTTTTACTTTTATTCAAGTTCATTTAGTTGTTCATTAATCATTCTATTTTTACCTTATTAGTAAAATAAATGTTCAAGTGTTCATACTCTCAATTTAATCTATAAACAACGATGCAGATTAGATATTGTAAATAGTGAGGAAATTTCTCTGTTTTCCTTGTTATATTGAAGGTCACATATTGCGTATGTCAGGAGTAGGGAACCAACCACACAACGGTTCACAGGAAAAACCGAGTATTTTACCTGATATATGAGCCACAAAATAGAGGGGGAATATTATGAGGCATACTTTCCTCATCGTTTTGGAAACACTGCCACATATAACGCAGTTATAAATAAAATTCAATATTCCTTTGCGACACGTAGTAACAGTAACAGTATTATTTTTCTTTTTTTTTAAAAAAAAAAATGAGGGAAAATTACACCGACCCTATTTGTTATTCTAATCCTAGTATACAGTACAACATAGTAAGTCTGTTGTTTAAATTTTTTAAAAGAATCGCGTAACATTAGTGGGAACATATTTGGATTTATATTATTTTTCCAATATAAATTAAATATTTGCAAAATAAAGTTTAACAACAAAAAAAAATTGTAAACAAATATTTAATCTATCTAGAAGTTACTTTGAGTTCAATATTAAAAAATATTAGAAAGAGGAAAATTTGACAAAATAATAATTTTATATCTTTATAGGATTCATATAAATATGAGCCTGAGCAACCATGGGATTCTGGATTTTCAGCTTCATATCCATGGGATACCAGAGAGACCTTGGATTATTGTCATCAATGTAAGTATTGTGTTGACGGGGACTTCCATTTTTTACTACATTTGTTAAACAAATCTGAGTAACGTCTATAAACCGGTTTGCGCTTTGTAATATATTCATTCGATTAAGGATAGGTGATTCCCATTTATTCGCAATAATTACTAAGAAATTAAATACTCATAATCATTTCCAATGCTATTACGTATAAAATATGTAAAAAAAATCTATTATGGTTAGTGTTATATCCGCTAATTCCATTTTACATAAGAACTATTAGGAGTAACTTTTTTTCAGAAAGATACATATTTTCATTAATTATAAAAACTTGAATATTTCAACCGGTTTTTGTTTCATAAAGTCTTATTCGATAATGTAATACTTATATAGTAAAAGGAGAATTGAATTATATATAATGAAATATAATTTAAGTAATGATAAAATTTGCGAAAATAGTATACTCGTATTGTAGAACAAGAGACATTTTTACACAAGCGGGGAAGTAGTGATTCGAGCCGTAGGCAAGTGGTGCACCCCACACGAGTGTAAAAAGATTTTAGGCATGTTTTGTGCACTATACTTTTTCTACTATCGAACAAAAGTATTCATAATTCAAAAATATCTTGCCTGAGCTGTCAAAAGTAAATTTAAAAAAATAATCATGACTGTCTGTTAATATTTTTGAATGTCCGTTAAAAAAGTGCACTTTTTTCATTAAAATGGATTCATAAAGTATGCATTTGAAACACAATATAATCGTGAAAAATGTACATTTTATAAACGCAACCGGTGAAAAAATGAAACGGTATGTCACTTTTTTCACGTCACTTTTTTTTTATTGTAGACGTAAAAAAAATTGTATGCAACTAGAGTAAAAGTGTCTTATTGTACTAATAGGATTTTACGCACTCGCCTATGGATAGTGCGATCACACTTTCCTATCCATGGAACAAGACTATACTTTTTACTCATGTAGCATAAATAACTATATCCGTTCCGAAAATTATAAGAGCTCTTTTGGGCGTAACGTGTAAAATAAACGCCATAAAAATGCATTGCATATAGGCATATTACTCATCGGCATTAAAAGTCAGACTTCACATGCTACTATTCATGAGATATGTAAAGAAATCCTTAGGCGCTTGTATACACACAAATGCTCGCGCGCAGTTTCTCACATATACACACATGCATACAGACACCGTAAAAAGTCAAAATCTTATTCCAAGATTCGAGGTCTCTAAAATTTGTTTATTCATAAAAAATAATTATAAATTATTTTAACCAAATACTTCCCTTACTTATTGGTACGCGGGAGATAAAAAATAAATTTATTTTGTGAAACTTATATTTCTGTTTTCCGGTTAAAGATCAAACATTAGAACAAACATATCCAGGATTACATGAAGATGAAGCCACAAATGACTTAATACATTACAGCAAAATCCGACCAAATGCAGTAGAAGAATGGAAATCTCATCACATCATGGGATGGATAATAGAACTATATGAAAATGAAGGATTTAGTTATGAATCAGTGAATATGCACTTACTTCGCAACTTCAATGGATCTGATTTGTTGAAATTGCCGGAATACAAGTTTTATGAAATTCATGAAAGTAAAGGAAGATGGTTATATCAGAAAGTTAGAGACTTGGCGTACAAAACAGGTAAAATTGAAATTAATTTAATATTACATTATCTAAAATAATATTATATTTACATTTTGACAAGTTATTTAAATTTTAAAATACTTACGCATTGGCTGACTCTATTTACTGTGAAATTTGTTTACGCTTTTGCTAAGAACAGACACAATGATTCACTGAAAATTATTTTCACATTATGTGTTTTAACCTTCCACGAAATAATTTTAATGAGGAAATATGAAATATTATCTACTGCAAATGCTATTATTTACAAATTTGAATGAAATAATTTGAAAATATAATGTAAACAAAAAATAATTAATTATTTATTGTTTTTATTGCAGATCCTATGAAATGTAATTTCACTGAAACACCATTCAGAGTATTTGGAAGTACAGAAGGCACTTTTAGCTCCGGGTCAGGTAAGTTATTTATATTCAAATTTCATAAATTGAATAATATATAAAGTTTTGTATTTTTCAGATTGTGAAGCTGAGCCTATAAAGCAAAAGAAACGTGGTCGACCGAGGTCGCTGAATAAAATACGAAGGAAATCAGGTAATTCAATTGGACAATATTTAAATAACCTCTCAATCACAGTAACATAACATATATGTTATTAGGAAGAAATTTATTTATATAATTTATTTATTTAATGCATGTAATACTTAAACCCTTTCTTTTTTACGAGATATACACATAAAACTTTTCTGCGTTATAGAAAACTGATTATTTATGTTAATATTGAAATTAGATTTCTTGATAGAAGAAATGTAATTTCTCGTATTAGACAAATCTTGTCTAGAGATCTGTAGATAATAATAAAGTAACGCTTATGATTTATAAGACTGATAACTTCGTATTCCTATTTTTATTATATATTTATTAACAACACATGGTAACTAATAAGACACTAAGAAAAAAGGAATTAGTGCGTCTGAATCTGTTTATCTATGTACCAAATGGAACTTCAGCAGCTGCGTTGAAATTTTGCAACTAATAAAATTACAACTTGTGTTTATTTATTTATTTATTTTGAAAGGGTTTTTGTAAAGTGTATATAATATTTTTGTTAAATAAATTCAGAATTTTAATTAATTCAGTGGTTATTTATTGAAATATTTAAATTTCAGAACATAAAACGGGAAAATTATGGGAATTTTTACGAGATTTGTTACTGAATCCTGAATTTTGTCCAAGTTTGATTTGTTGGGAAAATCACGAGCAAGGAGTTTTTCGATTTGTTTGCAGTGATAAAGTCGCTAAAATTTGGGGTTCGAAACGCGGTAACAATGAAATGAATTATGAGAAACTCAGCAGAGCAATGCGGTATATATTCATTCCTATATTTTTCATGATTTGTTTGATATAATTTCAATATATTTACATATTATTTATTATTTTAGTTATTACTATAAAAACAAAGTTCTCTTGCCAGTATTGGGAAAACGACTTGTATATAAATTCGGTCCGAACGCAGTTGGATGGCAAACAAATAATCCGAATTTTGAAAATTAATTTGTGTATGTATAAATGATCTGTGATTTTCTAAGTATTTATATATTTTTATATGTTTATAAAACCAAAATCAAGTGCCAAAATAATGTTTTATATTTGTAATAAAAAAATAATATACGTACGTTGTTCTCTATCTTTTTTTATTTTTAAACAATTTTCCTCTTAATATTTGAAAAATAATTAAAAATATATGTTTTAATGGGTCCAATTGATTTGCACATTAAAAAGGAGTACATTGAAAATAAAATACAACTAAATAACAATAAAAAAATATTATGCGCAATTGTAAAATAATTGCTCGCTAAAATAATAATTTGAACAATGAAACAACAATTTTGCCGTTGCACTGCACATTAAAATACGATAGTTGCGTGCTAGGAAATATTTGTTCTAATAACAAGATATGTAAGAGAATGACAAAGCATTAGTATTTTATTCACTTTTTCTAAACAAACTATATAACGTAGCCCACAAAACTTGCGCCTGTGTAACTCGGGCGTTAATATAGAGTAGGTTAAATTTAAAGTATGTAAACATGTTTGACGTGCAAGAATCCTATTTTAAAGAGCCCCTCGTAATTTTTGTTCATTTGCCTAGCGTGGAAGTAGCCTATTATAATGTGCAATTATTTATTCCCCCTTTTTAATAATGTTAATGATTAGTTACTAGCCGACCAAAGTAGCGCAGATGGTAAGAATACCAATTCGTCAACCGAAGATCCTGGGTTCGGATTCTGCCGTGGCATGATGTATTTTATTAGCTCATCATCGTCCGTATTAACAATTTTCAGTAATCAATACATAAAGTATTTATATACTCGTATAGTATAATTTTGTTATTTCCTAAAATTTAAATTATTTAATTGATTCAGTTATACATTAATATTATTAAAAAAAATCGAATGCGGCCAGCACATTACCTTTCGTCTATCCTGTGTATTATGTACAAATTCCATACATAAATTTTCTTGCAAAAGATCCTATATTTCCAGTAAAATTATTTCATAAACAAACTATGCAAATTTCACTTGACACTGACATCTTCTTTAGTTTTTCTCATTCGTTAGTGGTCGCTGTTTTTTTTTTCTTCCTTTTATCTCAAGTCTTCCGCAGTACAGTCCTTCCATCTTATCTTTGGTCTTTCTCAGTTTCTTCTACCTTCTATTACTAAGCTATTCATTCTTCTTCCAATATATTCTTCATATTTCCTCATGACATGTTCAAACTAATGTAATCGTCTCTCTTTTTCTTCTCTAGAAACTTTATCACTCGAGCCATTTCCCTTACGTTTCATTCCTTACCCTATCATTCCATATCTTCCGCAACATCTATCTTAATATCCTAGTCTCTGCCACATTCATTTTCTTTTCATTGATACTGACATCTGTCCATTTGAATTATCTGAATATATTAGCAGTTTCCATGGTTAGTAAAGCTGGCTTATTTATGAAATTCAATATCTTTATAATTCTTTAACTCTATAACTATTGAATATGAAGTATAAAATGCAATCAAATCGTATAGAGAATAATATATTCTTTAAAATTTATATTTATTCAGTGTCAATAAATGATATATAAGTGCGTTTTTTCAAGAAAAACTGTTAAAAGTTGCAATTGAGGGTACTTCAAATGGACCAATTACAACTAATATCTAATCACATCTGCATATGGATACATACTCGAGTACGAAAAAATTATAATTGTTGGTGTCGTGGTATTGGAGTTATGCGATCCGAAAATCGTCGAATCGCACACACACACACACACACGCACACACACACACACACATACATACATAGACATCATCGTAAAATTAATAAAAATCGTATTCTAGGGACCCTAAAACGTGCTTATTCATTAGAAACTTACTATCGAATTTTTGACCAAAGACAATACCTTCCTTACCTAAAGGTGACAAGGTAAAAACATAATTATCATTTTTATAAATTCTACCTTTGGATATGACTCAGTGAAAATGCTGCCTCCATACAATATGTTTTGCACCCTTCGTAATTCGCTTCCCTTCACCTGTATTTTCCTTATAATTTTAATATAATCCCTCCTCCCCCTTCATATATGACCAATGAAGTTAGCTTTCCTCTTTCTTGTTTCTCTCAAAATTCTTCTCTCATCTTCACCAATCTTTTTCAACAACTCTTCATTCCTGATTGTCTCTCTCAATCTCAGAAATTTACGGAAAAGGATATGTATTTTTATTGGTATTAAAAATTAAACAAATCGACAATGCATTTACAGTCGATGACAAGAAAGAAAGCTGATGCGATAATGGAGAGTTCCACGTAATCATGTTGTTATCTAACAAACCATGAGCGTCGCTTCAGTGCAAACTACTACTGTTGGTTGGAGAGGTTTATGTATTACATATAACAATTCATAGTAAAATATCTCTAATTCTAGTACCGCTTTACAGGCATCCTACTAGCATTTAACATTTCCCAGACCGGTTTTTTTTCATATCGCCGACTCCCGACTGAAGTAACATTGTAACGCGGGCCGCACAAAATGACGCGGGCCGTAGTTTGTGCACCCCTAATATAAAACATTTTCTAAACCTGACTTTCCGTGTGCAATTCTGCTTCTAATTTCTTCCTAAGGCCAGACGCGCACTAGCAATTTGAAAGTTGTGTGATTAAAAAATCATGTACCCTAAAAGTTGCCTACATTATAAATGCTGGCGCGCACTAGTTACTAAACAATTCCACATTTTTATTCATTTTCAATATGGATTCAATAGAGACCGCATGTGTTGATGCACTTTTACTACATATAAGAAAAAGGGTTATAAAAAAGATTTTTGGTAGATCTACTTATCTCGACACCTTTATTAAACGGTCAGTTTTATAAATTATATAATAATTCACCCTATCCATCTATAAATATTTCACATAACTCCGCCCATCTTTTATTTTTTAAATTCTTGTCAGAATATGTTTCCAAATTTTTGTTATACAATTCCGGCCTTTTTTAAACTTCATTTATATATTTTTTTGTGTCAAAAGCCATATTTGATGATGAGATATGGGTATTTATTATAATAAATGTGAAGAACTTATAAAAGATCCAGCAGTTTTCGTATATGCGAGCAAATGCTATCGTATATTAGACGTGCTCAACCGAGTAAATAAATAGTTGCCTGTGCGCTCGCGATCATTTGAATCTATGAGATGCATTTTTGCAACCAAATAATTGCTCAACAAAAATCGCCAGTGTGCACCAAATCACAGTGCCATTCAAATTTATTGCTTCCTAGATATTTGAAGAAACTTACTTGTTTTATTCTCTCTCCATTTAACTATGTATTGTGTACCAGACCCTCTTCCTACATTGTTTTACTTATTTTCATTCCATACTCGTCTGAAATTCACTTTCTGCAATTACAGCCTGAAATTTTTGTTTCGTAATTTATTATCTGTTTCTGTTTCCCACATTTCTATCAGCATATGACATTATTTTGTAACCCATTTACGTAGATTAGTGGTTCTGAGGTTTGTTATCAACAACAATGGAATTACACGAGGTCCGGATTTCGAAATGATATTTATTTTAAAATACGAGTAGTGTACTGCGTCATATTAAAATTATAAACAGATAATATTAAAATTGACTTTGATCTCATATATTATATTTTTTTTTTGTAATAACAGGCGTTTAGGAACTAAATGTCAAAAAAATCTACATATTAGCAAAAAAAACTATATATTTATTTTAATCTTTAATTTTTATATTCTTTGTAATACGGGAATAAAAGTATAATAAATTAGATTAGACCATTTTCATTTTTGAAAACATTTTAAATTATAAAAATATTTGAAGATTTTTATGAGTTTAACAAGTACTGTACGCCTTGCAATAGGCAACCATACGAGTATTTGTTTGAAGAAATGTATCTGCCTTATGTATCTTACTGCAAACGAAATGTTATTTCCATTGATTGATTATTAATAGTATCAGTAATTCATTCATTTAATTATCCACATTAATGAGTGATTTTGGATCTCTGTTAATAAACTATTTCAGCGTAATTAATCACAGATAAGTACCATTCATAAATATAATGTGTTGATTGTGTAAATGACGAGGTTATGCACAATTTTTCATTTTTAACATCGTTGTAGTAATAAAAAATAATAGACCCGTATTTTTTATTTTTCCTCAAATCGATCTTTAATAAAGGTAAAATTGCAATTAAAAATGATAACTTGATATTTTCGGTGGAACGTTTTTTTGTGCCATCGTGCCAAAATACTAGCGAAAATATATTCAATTCAATACCTCGTGTGTATCAGTGGCATATTAACCCTTTCGAACCTAACAATGAACATGTACGTTCAATGATTAGTGTAGTTGAGAACCGAGTGTCGTACTTTTGCACAAATTATTGCATTTTCGACTATCGTAGTTGTTCTGATGATATTCTGCCTTTACAGACTGTGGAACGATACATTTCATTGTTATATGTTGCGATGGATCGTACTCATTGTACTGGAGCGATGTAGGCGTAGTCATGCATATCAACTCTCGTACACATACGATTGTGTTTAGTAATTCGGTAACATTTTTGCCCTTTGTGTTACTGGTACATCGCGAGCCTTTTTTTACCTTCCATCACCTTTAGGTAAGGAAGGTATTGTCTTTTGTCGAAAAATTCAATAATGAGTTCTTAGTGAATAAGCATGTTTTAGGGTCCCTATAATACGATTTTACCATTTTTACGATGATTTCTGTATGTATGTGTGTGTGTGTGTGTGTATGTGTGTGTGTGTGTGTTCGCGTGCGTGCGTGCGTGCGTGCTGATTAGATTAGATTTTGGTTATAATTGGTGAACCGGAAGTAGCCTCATTTGAAGATTTAATAGTTAAATTTGATTTATTGACTTTTAACGTTATTATAACTCAAAGAATATATTATTCTCTATATGATTTGATTGCATTTTATACTTCATATTCAATAGATATAGAGTTAAAGAATTTTAAAGAAATTAAATTTTATAAATCAGCCAGCTATGCTAAACATGGAAACTACTAATATATTCATAAAATTCAAATTGACAGATGTCAGTATAAATAAAAAGTAAATTATTGTGGCAGTGATAAGGATGTTGAAGTAGACGTTGGGGAAGACACGGAAAGATAGATAAGGAAATAACTCTAGTGTTACAAGTTTCTAGAAAAATACAATCGAGATGATTACATTGGTTTGAAAATGTCATGGGGAGAAATGAAGAATATATTGGATGAATGCTATTACTTAGAAGGTTGAAGAAACAGATGAAAACCAAAGATAAGATGGAAGAACTGTATTGCGGAAGACTTGAGAAAAAAATAACGGAACGAGAACGACACGTGAAACAGAAATGAGTGGAAGAAGAATTTAAAAAATAGCGACCTCTAACGAATGGGGAAAGCTAAAGAAGAAGAAGATATTAGTGTAATTTTACTGGAAATTTAGAATCTTTTGCAAGAAAATTTATGTATGGAATTTATACATAATACACAGGAATGACGGAAGGTACTGTGCTGGCCACAACAGATTTTTTTAGTTAGAAAATATTATGTACATTAAAACATATGATAAACATGAAATATATGATATATATCCAATTTAACAATATCATATAAAAATAAAACAAAATTGAACGATCAAATGAACTTACCTAGTGAAATTTGATCGCAATTATGTTAGCTGCCTCGATCGATCACATGTTGTAACGCTTAGTTGTTTGATCCAATCACATAATTTTATATAATAATTTATTTCAAATTTACGCCCCGTTACGCGCGCCGCCCCTATGCGCTTGGGTCTCCAGCAACTCCCGCGCATTCTCGCAATCTCGTCATTAGATTTTAAAGCACGGAAAAAACAATCCACCACTAAAGTTTTTTGGGTTAAGAGGTGGGAGGGTGTGATCTATTCGATCGTTCAATATATTTCGCTGCCTCGTTCTCGAGATCATATGTAGATGTTTAAAGTTAAAAGGTGGATTGTTTTTACTTCCCGGTACCCTTGGTATGGGAAGTATAGGGATCGTGCTAAAAATCGCATATCGAGATTTTGGTAAATGACCACGTTTTAAGGTCCCTAGAATCCATTTTTAACATTTTCACGATGATGTCTGTGTGTATGTATATATGTGTGTGTGTGTGTATCCTCTTTATGCTCTAACTCAAATACTATCATACAGAAAGTTTTAAAACCATATATTTCTACCTTATTCAACTATGGAAAGAACCCATTAGATTTTGGTGGCAATCGGATAACCGGAAATGGCAGTTTACTTGAAGCTCAAGACAGTTTTTCTTCATTTTTTTCGCAATTTGTTATTATAAAAATGAAAGATTATTCCATTTTCTACAGGTTTGCTTTAATACTTTTTCTTTATAATTTATGGATAAATTTATAAAGTAATATAAAAATTATATCTCGGAGCTTATGCTTTTTAAACACATCTCTGTGGTTCTGGTTACATAGTTCAGCTCAAATGTACGTAACTGACAGATAAATGTCACTGTCAAAAAAATAATCATTTCAAATTAATAATAAAAACGTTTTAAAAGGAAAATTGTAAATAGAACAATAGTTTTACGGAAAGGAACTTAAAGTACATAATTTCTAGCATTAGGAAATATGCAGGTATGTATCTAAATAAATCAACAAATAAATATATTATCACGGCATATTATCCATTGCTGGGTGTGCTAATCTGATTTGTATACACATTTCGGTAATGATAATGACATATTTGTATTGTGCGGGCGTTTACTGCAAGGATTAATTTTATGTCATTTAAAATTCGAATTATTTGGCGTTGATCGGGATCGAATCGGATTCCCCAGATTCGCGACCAGACATCAGGCACGCGGCAACGAGACCCCATAGATAAATGGCGGGAGGTATTGTGTTGGTCACATCAGATTTTTTATCTTTAGTGTTAGGTTTTTATTTGTTTGAAAATAATATACATTCTTGTTTGATTACAAAAATAAAACAACTTCGCACATATTTCTAAACATAGTTTTAAGATTTTTAATTTTTACCTTTTATGATAAAGGAAGCAAAATTATGTTTTTATTTATGTTTTAATTCGGACGTCTATCAGTACCTGAATGGCATCTTCTGAGACCCAAATGTTTTGTTTTAATTTTTGACAGGATTTGGACACGTGCTGTGGTCAGTGCCAACAACGTAACAAGCTTTTTAATTAGCTTTTCTAGCAATAGAACCTAATTCGGGAACCACTGCGACAAAAGATTTAATATAGGTTGAGGGTCCGAAATTATGTCGTATTTAGGCTGTTGAGACTTGCCACTAAACCTTTGAAAAACCTTTTTAAAACTTGTTCTGTCTACTGGTCATTAATAAGAATCATCGACAGAGCTGCTCTGCAAGTATTTAAAGTACTATATGACTTCGCAAAATTATTAACCTCAGTCAAGAACTGAAGAATATCCGTGACGTATGGTTTTCGTCGCAGAATTTCCATCAGGTTTAATGTATGTTTCATACTGTGTAGTTGTTCCCTCCGTAATGGATGACATCATTAGAGGGATCGATGTTTCTGGAATTCCTTTTGATGCAAAGGCTTGTTTAATAATTTGCCTGCCATCAGGACGTGTCCTTTTACAATGAATGTTCTAGCCTGGACGGACAAGATAATAACTTGTTTTTAGGGCCCAGATAAATGAACTGGAACATAAGATATTTTTGGAACAATGGAAACCACAATTGGGTTGACCAAAAGGTACTACCATCACTCCCTCCGCTTTATCCGTAATTAGTTTTTGTAAGAAAGGTGAAAAAGCATAGAAAAATTCTTCCAACCAAATATTGCAAATGCGTCAACATTTTCAGAGTTCGGGACGTGTTTCCATGAAATAAACCTTGAATATTTTACATTCGCACTCGAAACAAAGAAATCAATGGTGAAATTTCCAAATTCATTATTTTTAAGAATACACAATTCCCATTCTGTTTCTTGTGGTAACAATCGCGATTGCTTATCAGCTTGAACATTATTCTCTGATTTTATGTAAGAAGCAAATATCCAAATATTTCTCTCCTCGCACCACTGCCAAATGTTTTTACAAACTTTCGTTAGCTCTGGATATTTAATACTTCCCATCTTGTTGCAATTGCAGTTTTATTGTCAATGCGCAATAAAATTTCGGATGTAAGATATTTTGCAAAAGATCTAAGCCCATTAAAAGCTGTTTTCAATTCCCATAAATTTATGTGTTTCTTTTGATCTTTTGTATTCCACCAACCATTAGTCGTTTCTCCATTACAATACGCTCCCCATCCTGATAGCGACGCATCCGTTAAATTTTCTAGTTTGTAATTATGAAGCCTAATTGATTTAGTTATTTTATTAATATTGTTTTTATACAACTCAAGCTCTCTTTTTATTTTATTAGAAATAAACATTTTTGCTTCAATATTTTCCTTTTCTCTAGAATATGCTAAAAACTTTTCTCTTTCTTAGAGTTTTGTATAAAGTTAACCGTATTTTACAACTGGACAAGCTGCTATTCTGTACTTCCCTTGCTAAATTTTGATCTTTTCTCTTTTATGAGTTCAACAATAAATTCAATACTGTTTAAGATGAACCCTAAAATGGCTTGGTTTCAAATGACATTTGTCATAATTAATAATAAATCCTAGGGATTCTAGAAAGTTTCTAGTTAATGAAACCTTTTTGAAATATTGTTCTGTCGTCTTCCGATCATCAAAATGTTACCCAAATAAAATAGAAACGTCATCCTTGTGATCTCAAGACATATGTTACTGGTTTTAATCATTTTGTCAAAAAATGTGGGGCGGTACACAAACCGAATGGTAAACAACTAAACTGATAAAGTTTATCCTGTGTTAGTCTATTACCTGTAATGTCAAATATTATTAAATAAATATATCCTGGCTCGAAAGACGAAAATTAAAACCAAGAAAATTCAATTCATTGGGTTGTCAATAATTTTTATTTTTCAATTATTACATTCATCTATTTTTTTTTGTATTAACTATGATGACAAAGGTTAAATTAATTACAAAATCTAGTTACTATTTGTCACCATAACACCCTGGAAAGAAAAAGGTATATATTTTTTATGGTCCTTATGAATAGGTATTAAGAAGTAAGAGTCCTGCCATATAACTGTTTTTAGACAACAACCTTAAGGCTGTTCTTAAGTCTTCCATTTTAAAATGCTCGGCAAATAAAATTTGTTTAATTTCTTTAAATTTAAATGAACCTTTTATCCCCGTTCGGTTTTCCAAAAATATTCTGATAAATATTGTCCTTTGCCAGGTTTACAAAGTGACACTGCTTCTTTTTCTATAAGCTTTTCAATAGCTGTTAGATAATACTTTAATTCTTTATTGGAAAAAGTAAGTTGTTTAGGGACACTTTTTTGTGATACCTTTTAAATTTTAAATCTCTGGAAAACAATTTCTTTGTTTAATATTGTATGTTTTACTTCGAGATTAATTTTCTAAAATTTTGTGCTGCTTTAGCCGTCTTCAATCGCTCTGAAAAATCTTCACCAAACAAAAGGAATCAACAATACTGTTGCACGCAATAGATTTTACTATCGGATCCAGGGCTGGTATTATGAAGAAGCGTCTTGATAATGAGAGATGATGGTGTAAGTCGGTTAAAACTTGTCAGCTAAAAAACCGAGAACATTTTTCATTTTTGCCCTGTTTCTCTAGAAGTTCTGTAATAGCTGTACCAAGAGCATTCAGTCCCACACCGTAATGATTTTGAGTGAAAACCCTGTAGTTATACTTCTTAATTGCTAAATGTCCCAAAGCGGCCATGATATTAGGGTTTAGGCGGGGCTTTTGTTAAACAGTTCTCTCCAGCGCTGCATCTTTCGGTACCCCTTTTGACAAATTTTTAGACCATATATTGGCTAAATTTGCATGCAGCGCTAGTCCCTTACTCTCAGTTTTCTAAATTATCGCCAAGTAATTTAAGGGTCTCTTTGCCTAATGTAGCGTCCTGAGTCTTCCAGGTTGATTCACCATTACTAGATTCAGAATCACTGAAGGTATATTCTGTCTCACTTGAGTAAGAAGAACTTGAATACCGGTGTTTTTTTCTTTTGTGAGTTTCGGTTTTAATTTACGGTAAGCAACCCTTTGATGATAATGGTTTTTCTTAGACTCGACCTCTTTACGTTGTGTCTCTCGACGTTTTTTGGAAAATGACGCTAGATCGTGTTGTCGAAAACGCTCATCGTCCAAAAACTCGTCAGAACTTGTATGTGACGCACTTGTTGGGCTACACTCGCCATTCGTACTTCTTTTTCGTTTGTGTGACGCACATCTTGGGCTACGCTCGCCGCTTTGTCTTTTAGAATTATTTTTCTTACGTTTTCTGTCGTAAGAACTGCAAGACTCTGATGTCAATAAACTCGAATCCGATTCTGTCGAATTTGATGAAGTGTTTTTTTTTACTTACCTTGGGCAGTTGGGGACGCTTTCCTCTTCATAACCTCAGTTTTTCTTTTCCTGCAAACTTCGAAATTTAATCTTTCTGCATTCTTACCTTTACTCTCCTCCAGCAAAAGAAAGTCAAGAATACCTGTATATTTTTCCATTAAACTATTTATAAACGTAAAAAATAAAACACAATTTTGCTGTGTGATGTGTTTCTGATTGCACAGAAAAAACGTAATGATGAGATGAGATGGTGGGACTGCGTGCTGCGCGGGAGCTGTTGGAGACCGAAGCGCATGGGCGTGGCGCTCGTAACGGCGGGCAAATTTAAAATAAATTATTCTTTAAAATTATGTGATTGGATAAAGCAACTAAGCGTTACCAAATGTGATCTAGAGGCTACGAAATATAATGTAATGTAAGGAAAATATTTAATTCAACGGAGAAGGAATTTGCGAAAACCGTGGACCTTCTCATATCTAGTGTGATGCTTTAACCAACTGAGCTACAATATCCCTTCTCTTTGAAGTCAATGAATCTTTCACAAATCTTTTTATAAATTTCGTAGGCGAGTACGAAGTATATAAATACTTAGAGCGAACAATGCACTTATATAATTGTTTTGAACCTTGACTTCACTTTTTGTTAGCTCCTCGCTACCCTAGAATAATTGTGCATCCTAGGCTTATAGGATTTTTACGCTTGAAGCCCAGGCGTTCTACGTCATTGCTTAATATTTATTTACTAACGTAAAATTGTACACACAGATGGCGTGCATATATAACAATAACAATTAATGTGAAACATTTTAAATACCAATGCCAAATATATAAAAGTTAAGGTGGGAATTTTTAAGATGGAATAAAATTATTTGTTTTATTAATAAGTTGCAAACAACATACTTTGTATGTAAACTTCTAAATAAAATTAACACACCATTCGGAATGCAATTACCAGTAGATTATGGTGGGAAAGTGTTCGCCAGTATTCCATTTCTATTGTGTTGTAATCGTTCGTAGTTTTTTTTTTTGTTCAAAATTTATGTCCATTGTCTAAGAGAGTAGCAGCATTTATATTCATTTGCATGAAAAAGAGTCTGATATGGCCAGCACATTATCTTCCGTTAGTTCTATGTTTTTACAAATTCCACACAGAAAGTATTGTTGCAAAAGATTATTTCCAGTACCATTCCCTTCAGTCAGTTCTATGTATTTTGTACAAATTTCAGAAAGTTTCTAGCAAAGGATTCCCCAGTAAAATTATTACACAAACATACTATGTCAATTGCACTTGACACTGGCATCTTTTTAATTAGAATTTTCTCTATATAGTAGCTGTTCCCATGGTTATAGCATAGCTGGCTGCTTTATAAAATTTATTTTTTTTATATTTTTTATTAAATTTTGTTGACATCTTAAACTGTCATTATTAAAACCATAGTGAATTAAAAAAATATTAAATCACTCTCACAGAATTTTACGACACTCTGCAACAAATAATGCATTTAAAATAACATCAGGTACGAAAATAACACTTTCGCCACAGTCGTTTTCAGACAGATAAGCCATTTTCTTTATTTTTCACGACACAAATGACAGAAAATAAAGCTTGTTTTTATTGCCACAGTTGTTATCTTAACTCACTTGGTGTATAAATATCTATTAACTCTACATCCATAGAATATGAAGTTAATGAATTCGTGTAGAGAATAATATTCTTTAATATTTATAATAACATTAAATGTGAAATTATATTTAACAGCGCTTTTTCAAGAAAACTGTTAAAGCTTTTACATGAAAATACTTCCGGTTGATCAATTCTAACCAGAATCTAATCAAGTCTGCATATGGGTGTAAGAAAGAGGAATACGTATAATTATAATTATTGGAATGGTTGTATTGGAGTTATCGCGGCCGCATTTGTAGACACGCACACACACAGACACACACACACACACACACACACACACACATTTCACCGCAACAATAGTGAAATCGTATTGTATGGATCGTGAAACGTGCTTATTCATTGAAAACTCACCACCGATTTTTTTGACTAAAGATAATATCTTCCTTACCTAAAGGTGACGGAAGGTAATAAAAAGATACTGTTTTAGTCTTCCATCGATATTTCATTTGTAGTGAACTACAATGTATCTTCTGTTACATTTATATCTCCAATTTAAAATTCTTTGATCTGACGATGACCACATCCGCCGAAATCGATTATTATAAATAATTTTAAATAAATTTTATAAAACGGTGCGTTTCAAGTAGTATCCTGTCTACACTTATATCTTCTGCTATTTGGCTCCAAGAGTCTTATCCTATATCTCAATGATTTATTAAAGTAATCCTTATGCAGTGAATTCCAAATAATTACTAAAAGGTCCCTTATATAAATCTATAATTTTTTAATGATATCCTTCCACCAGTCCAAGAAATATTAATTTTTTATTAACATATTAGAGAGGAAAAAAATATTCGTTGTAGGTATCTGTTACCTGCAACATCTTGGACGTACGGACTTTTTGGTGGCCATTCCATAAATAATATATCACCATGATTAAGATACTATGGTACTATTTATTTATTTGTTTATTTATTTAAAAAAATCTGATGTGGACACCACACGATTTCCTTGTACGATTATTAAACCATACATATTTTTTTAATAATTAAATTACAAAATATTGACAGGCTTAAGCCAAGCCCGAGAAATATTTTTATATAGAACAAAAAATAATTCATTTACTACTATCATTCTTAAATTAACATTAATCTAACCCGGTTCTTTTTAAAGAGAGAAAAATTTCATTGGCCCGGTTCAAAGTGAAATAAAAAAATCTGAAGTGGACACCACACGACTTCTTTGTACGATTATTAAACTATACATATTTTTTTAATAACTACATTACAAAATATTAATTTTAACTTCAAAACGATAAGATATATAGCGACCATAATCTAACCCGGTTCTTTTTAAAGAGAGTTTGGATTACAACAAAGAAATATTTGATTACAACAATGAATATGACTAATTTCACAATAAAAATATATTTGTTATTGTACGAATCATAAAATTGCACGTATTTAACGTAATTTGACAAGAACTTTTTTTTGTCCTAATCCACAGAAAACTTTATTACAAAAACAAAAAAGTATATAATTTTTTAATTTACATATCTCGCTTATACAAAGGGCTAATTTAATAATACTTGATGTGCTAGACGCAGAAATTAATTCTCTAAAACTTTTATTTGAAGCATTTATTTCTAAAATCAAAATAAAATCATTTTATTCAAGAAAAACTGTTAATAACTTCAAGTAATGTACCACTTCCGGTTAGCCTATTTTAACCAAAATCTATTATGTTATTTCGATTGACATAATAGTCTTGTATACTAAATTTGAAAAGTTTTGGATTATATTTTAAAAGTTTTTCATTAAAATCTATTATAGGCTTCATGTGAAGTGCCATTTCTGGAAATTGTGTAATAACCAGAAAGGGAGGTGTACAACTAGATGTTATAGTAGTCCTACATACAAAATTTCAACTTTCTACTAGTGGTGGGATCCGGATCCGGATAGTTTCGGATCCAAAATTATCCGGATAATTGAATATTGAACTATCCGGATCTCGGCTCCAAATCTCAGTATCGGATTTTGGATCCGGATCTGAGTATCGGATTTTGGATCCGGATCTGAGTATCGGGTTTTGGATCCGGGTCTGAGTATGGGATTTTGGATCCGGATCTGAGTATCGGATTTTGGATCCGGATCTCAGTATAGGATTTTGGATCCGAATCTGAGTATTGGAGTTTGGATCCGAATCTGAGTATCGGATCTTGAATCCGGATCCGAATATCGAATCTTGGAAACGGATTTGAGTATCGGATCTTATATTAGAATATGAGTATGAGATATGGAATTCCAGTATCCGGATCGGCTCTCGGATTCGAATATTCTCAGTATTGACATTTCAATATTAGCATCGGGTCTCATCAAAACCAAAACCAAATAAATCTGATGATAGTCCACAATACATTTTTGTTTGATGTAGTTAATTAATAGTTGGCAGATATAAATTTCTGTTGGATAACTTTTAGCATCCGCTAAGAAGGAAATTATTCGATTCCACAAAACTATAAGTAACAAAAACAATTCCTTTTATGTGAAACACGTGCACGATAGGTATTTCGCTACCTGCAACGAACTTATGGCCATTGTTTCTCAAATTTATTTTTTCTTTACATTAGCACATACTACCTGGTTATTTTAGAGGGGTATTATAAAATGTATTACTGTTTGTGTACTGGTGTTTACAGACCGCTGTAAAGATAAACAGGCCCACTTTAACGGTTTGAATTTGAACACAATTCCAGATGTTAGACTTCACATTCAAAATGAAGAATCGAATTCAGAAATAAAATTTGGATCCGGATCCGCAAACAAAACATCGAATTTGGATCCGGATCCGTAAACAAAATTTCGAATCCATATCAAGATCCGGATCCATATCAGGATCCGGATCCATTTCAGGATCCGGATCCGAATTAGGATCCGGATCCAAATTCGAATTAAATTTTCGGATATCCGCTTCAATATCCGAATGTCGAATATCCGAGGATCCGGATATTTTGAAATCCGGGTTCTCGGATCCAAGTTTTGTCGGTTCCTCACAGCACTACTTTCTACGGCTTACCGTTTTTGAGTTATGCGAGATACGTACGTACAGACGTCACGACGAAATTAGTCAAAATGGATTCAGGGATGATCAAAATGGATATTTCCGTTGAAATCTGAAAACCGAAATTTTTCGCGATTACAATACTTCCTTTACTTACGTACAAGGAAGTAAAAAGACTATCCAATAGAATAAACCCAATGACAACACAACATAGGTATACATTACAAAAGATATAAACTTTTAATCGAAGTTGACAAAATCTGATGTGACCAATACAATACCTCCCGCCATTTAATTTTTATTACTTTAAATACATACCTATGGGGTCTCGTTGCCGCGTGCCTGAAGTCTACTTGCGAATCCGGGGAACCCGATTCCATCCCGATTAACGCAAAATATTTCGAATTTTAAATGGTACATAGTTGTCCCCTGTGTTGCACTCTCCACGCCAGCATTGAGGGTGACGCCCGCACGATATAAATGTGTCATCATTATTACCGAAATCTGTGTACAAAGCAGATTAGCACACCTAGCAATGGGTAATATGCCGTGATTATTATTTTTATTTAAATATATACCTGCATATTTACTAATGCTAGAAATTATATGTATATTAAATTCCTTTCCATATAACTATTGTTCTCTTTACTATTTTCGTTTTAAAAAATTATTATTAGTTTGAAATTATGTAGGTATATTAAGTTTCTTTCCATATAACTATTGTTCTATTTACAATTTTCTTTTTAAAACTTTCCTGTTATTAATTTGAAATCATTATTTTTTCGACAGTGACATTTATCTGTCAGTTACAAACATTTGAGCTGAAATATGTAACTATGGAGTTGTGTTTATAGCATAAGTTCCGAGATATAATTTTTATATTATTTTATAATTTTTTCCTTAAAATATATAGAAAAAGTATTAATGCAGACCTGTAGAAAATGGAATAATCTTTTGTTTCTATAATAACAAATTGCAAAAAATAACATTTAAAGGTATTTTTTGAAGAAAAACTGCCATTTCCGGTTATCCAATTGACACCAAAATCTAATGGTTTCTTTCCATATTAGAATAAGGTAGAAATACATGGTTTCAAAAGTTTCTGAATGATAGTATTTGAGTTAGAATGCCCAGAAGATCCACACACACACACACACAGACGCACACACACACACACATATACACATACACACCAACAGACATCATTGTGAAAATGTTAAAATTGGATTATAGGGACCTTTAAACGTGGGCATTTACCAAAATCTCGATATGCGATTTTAGCACGATCTCTATACCTCCCTTACCAAGGGTAGCGGGAAGTAAAAAAGGAAGCGGGAAAGCTAGAAGAATACACATACACACACATACACACCAACAGACATCATTGTGAAAATGTTAAAATTGGATTATAGGGACCTTTAAACGTGGGCATTTACCAAAATCTCGATATGCGATTTTATCACGATCTCTATACCTCCCTTACCAAGGGTAGCGGGAAGTAAAAAAGGAAGCGGGAAAGCTAGAAGCTACAAAAAAATAATAATAACATAAATAAGGTAAGTACGCCAGTGCCACAACGATTATATTTTCATATTTTAATATAATCTAAGAAAAAAATAAAAGGATTATTATTTCAATCGTTTTATTGCTTATTAACCCTCTTGATCAATAATAATTATTTCTGTTAATATGAAATTTTACCTGGCAATCAAAATAATTTTAAGAAATTTTCTTTGAATGCTTAGATTTTTTCGTTTCTCACAATTTAAATCATCTGCCTCTCTTCAACTCTTGTTCATCTAAAGTTTGACGTATTATTTAGGCTCAAATTGGTCAACTGGTGGACCGTTTCAAGATATAAACATCAGACTTGAAGTCGTTTTTAAAGCTAACTTGCTTCTTAAACTAGACAATGATCTTTCACACTCGATATTGGTTATTATTAATGTATTTACTGCCTGTAAGCCTTTATTTGTATATTTATTTATTAAGATAACCAAAATGTAAGGACTAATAATAGGATCCTACGAAAAAATTAATAAACATAAGTAACAGACAGTTAAACATACATAAATAACAACAATAAAAATAAATAGTGTTTAGCAAGGGAAAAACTGATAACTAATATTATTCAAGAGAGTTACTTAATAATATTAGTTTGAACTTATTAAATAAGAGATGGAACTTGTCCACATGCAAATTTTTTCAGTTATATAACTTATAATTTTGTTTACCGGCGAATTCTTGTTATTTGTGTTACTAAGCGAAACAAAAAATAAATAATTAGATCTAGTTTGTTTATTACATACATAAAAGTTAAAACAATATACTAAATTAATTGTATATAGAAGATTATTGAAAATTTTATATAAAAATAACATATCTTCAACAATCCTATTTTCAAGACATAACATGTGAAAATGTCCCAGCTTGTTAAGATAATTTTCAATGTTAACATGAAATTTGAAACACAGATATCTAACAATTTTTTTCTGATCACTTTCTAATACATAACATGTTTCTATTGTAACAAGGGTTCCAAACTTCAGAGGCACATTCAAGTTTAAATCGAACAAGACAATTAAAAAGACAAATATTGGAATCAGGTCTGCTGAAACATTTACAACATCCCATAATAAATCCTAAAATTTTAAATGACTCCCTGACAGTTGTGTCAAAATGAAAAATAACAATTTACAGTTATATCACTCCTATCTTTAATTGTACATTTATTCTGTAGCACATAATTATTGATAATATAATTAAAAGAGATAGTTTCACGGTTCCTAGTTTAAATTAAAACGAAGCATTTTGAAACAATAAACGACAACAAAATATCTTTACAATAAATTTCTAATCGAAATAAATCTGCTTGTAAATAAATATTCACAATCAGTGTTTTTTTGAAAAGCTCTAAAAAATTTCAAGCCATCAGCATATAAACAAAAGTTCGAGTAATGAAAACAATGTGATATTTCGTTAATAGACAGATTAAATAAAATAGGTCCCATATGGAAGCTCTGGGGAACCCCAGACTCTTCAGATATCAAATTTGATATGAAGCCATTACAAAAAATCTGATGTGGACACCACACGACTTCCTTGTACGATTATTAAACTATACATATTTTTTTAATAAATAAATTACAAAATATTAATTTTAACTTCAAAACAGTAAGATATATAGCGACCATAATCTAACCCGGTTCTTTTTAAAGAAAGTTTTGATTACAACAAAGAAATATTTGATTACAACAATGAATATGACTAATTTCACAATAAAAATATAATATTCGTTATTGTACGAATTATAAAATTGCACGTATTTAACGTAATTTGACATGAACATTTTTTTTATGTTTTTGTCCTAATCCATAGCAAGCTTTATTACAAAAACAAAAAAGTATATAATTTTTAAATTTACATATCTCGCTTATACAAAGGGCTAATTTAATAATACTTGATGTGCTAGATGCAGAAATTAATTCTCTATAACTTTTATTTGAAGCATTTATTTCTAAAATCTCTTTATTTCACAAACTACTAATACATATATTACATTATAAAATGAAAATACAAATTATTGTTGATCCCGATATTCTGGATAAATATGTATTCCGCAGTTCGGAAGAACCACTCCATCCGGCAGCTTACCAAGCGGCTTAGGTATGGATGTCTACGTTAGCACCTTTCTAATGATATGTGCTGTTCCAATTATTGCCGTTGTCTGAATTTCGGTAGGGTCATGTTTACCAGGCATTTTTTCGATGTTCTTTTGAAACTCATCGCCAACGAAACCCGTAGCTCCTATTATTATGGGCAAGACAATAGTTTTTGTTTGCCACATTCATTTAATTTCGATTTCTAAATTTTTATATTTGAGAAGTATCTCGGCAGTCTTTGTAATAATGTTTTCATCCGCTGGTACAGATACGTCTATAATATAAGTAATTTTCTTTGTTTTTATTACAATATCTGGTCTATTAGCTCGTATTTCTCGGTCTGTTTGGATGCCCATATCATATAATACTGTAACTTGATTATCAGTGCTTATAGTTACTTTTTGTGGTTCGTGTTTATACCAGTATTTTTCTAAATTTGGACAAACATAAAATTTACAAATGTTATAATGAATTAAACTACATACTTTGTTATGCCTATCTATGTATTCCTTTTTTGCCAATGAACCACAAGCCGATATTATATGATGTATGGTTTCATCTTCTTTTTTACAAATCCTACATTTTTTATCTGTCACTTTTATAAATTTTTTGCGCAATGTACCGCGTTTTTATTGCTTGATCTTGTGTAGCTGTTAACAAGCTTTCAGTTTCTCCTTTCAAAGTTCCAATTGTTAGCCACTTAAAAGATTGGACTTTGTCATACTTGATCTTGTCCATATCTGTAAGTTTTTGACCATGTAATTTCTTGTTCTTCCAAATTTCAAAAAGTCTTTGCTGGCTCTTTTCTTTAACTGTATTTGGAGATCTGTTATCTTGTTGAACTAGCTGTTGTGTTGTGTACCTAGCTCCTTCTTCTTGAGTTTCTTCTATTTCTGCCCCATAACTCCTATACACTTCTTCTGGTTCTCCTATAGGTTTATAAAGTTTCTCCTGAATTTTCTTTGATTTTTTGAGAATAGATTTTGATTGTGGTAGGCTCATTTCAAATTTTGTTATGTTTTCAATTATAGTGTCCCGGTGAATATTTTTCTTCATATAGTAACTTAGGCTATAAATTGTGTTATAATAACTTGCCTCTATTTGATGTAAACCTCTACCACCTAATTTTCTTTTGACGTATAATCATTCTACATCTTGTTTGGGATGAACTAATCCATTAATTGTTAGGAATTTCCTTGTCTTTCGGTCTAATTTTTGTATTTCTTGCATGGTCCAATCAATTATCCCAAAACTATATCTAATGACAGGTAATGCCAGAGCACCGATGGCCTGGAATTTATTTCTGCAGTTTAGGTGAGTATATAGGATTTTTTTAAGTCTAATAAAGTATTCTCTACTGATCAATTCTTTCATTTTAGGGTGATTAATGCCATCCCCTTCCTCGATACCTAAATACTTGTATGTTTCTTCTGGTTCTAAAGCTTTAATTTGTTCATCTGGGTTAAGTTTTAGATTTTCAGTATGCCTTAGTTTTCCACGATGAAATGCAGCAATAGCACATTTATCTATTCCAAACTTCATCTGTATATCTGTAGAGAATTCATGTACTGTTTTAATAGTTCTGTGAAGTTCTTCTTTACTCTTACAAATCAATTTCAGATCGTCCATATACAGTTGGTGGGTTATATTGTGAGGCGCATCTTTTATTTTATATCCTTGTGCTGTTTGATTAATTAGTGTAGATAACGGACTCATCGCTATACAAAACCAGATTGGCGACAAAGAGTCTCCTTGGTATATACCTCTCTTAATATTTATTGTCTTAGTTACTACTTGGCCTGTTGCAGAATTAACGTACATATTAGTTTTCCATGTCGACATTAAATGTTTGAACATCTCAATTACTTTAAAAGTAACACCATAGATCTTCAGAGACTCTATCAGCCAACTGTGGGGCACACTGTCATAAGCCTTTTGATAGTCTATCCAAGCGAGGTTTAAATTCTTTTTATTCTTTTCACAGTCTCTGAGAAATGCTTTTGCATGTAACAAATGATCTTTGCATCCATATGAACCTTTCGCGCAACCTTTTTGTTCAGATGGCATTATTTTCTTTTGAGCTACATATTTTGAAATTCTGCTAGCTAGTACGCTTGTAAAGATCTTATAAATTACATTTAAACAAGTAATAGGCCGATAATTTTTAGGATTTTTACTGTCTCCTTTTTTGAATATTAAAAATGTCTTCCCACTGGCTAGCCAATCCGGAATTAGTTGCGGGTTACAGATATATAGGTTATATTCTTTGGCTAGATATTTATGGGCCGCTATTAAGTTTTTAATCCAATAATTTGGAATCATATCCATGCCTGTGGATTTCCAGTTTTGTGTTCTCTTTGTAAGTTCTGTAACCTCCTCACTTGAATTCTCTTCCCAAGTCATTGTTCTGTTATTCTGCTTAGCTCTAATCCTTTCTATCCACTCAGCGTTCTTATTATGCTCAGCAGTATGTTCATATATACCTTGCCAGTAGTTTTCAATCTCACAAATTTCCGGTGGTTCTGGTGTTACAGTGTTTTCTCTTAATTGTCTATAAAAAGCTTTCGTATTCAGAATAAAAAGCCTATTATCCTTGTATTGTTGAGTTCTACCTTTATATCTTCTAAGTCTTTGAGATATTGCTAACATTATTATTATTATTATTATTATTATTATTATTATTATTATTATTATTATTATTATTTAGTTTATTCACCTAAGTCTAGTACATCTAAGAGCTACAAGGTAAATAATTAAATACAATACATTAGCAAAATTGTACTTTTCATTTTCAGGGCTCTAAGATTGCTCGTAATGATGGCCTAAACTTCGGGTTGGCAGGATGGAGATCTCTTCTGCTGACTAGGATGTGGTCTTTAGGTGTCCTAGTCGGTTTCAACCATATTCCAGCTATAAACCATACAGCTGAGGATATATGGGATTTTAGGAAAGTACTTTTCTTATAATGTGGGCTGTTCCATATATTGCCTGTTTTTGAATTTCATATGGGTCGTGATTTCCAGGGATGCGTTTGACATTTTTAATAAATTCCTTATTTACATAACCTGTCGCTCCAATTATTACTGGAATTATTTCGCATTTTGTTTTCCACATACGTTTAATTTCAATACACAAGTCTTTGTATTTTAGCTGTTTTTCGGCATCCTTTGTTATTATTTTCTCATCGGCTGGTACGGAGACGTCAATTAAGTATGTAGTACAAGGAGTTCTAATAATAATATCAGGCCTATTAGCATTGATGGTTCGGTCAGTTCGCACTCCCATATCATACTTATTATTATTATTATTATTATTATTATTATTATTTAGTTTATTCACCTAAGTCTAGTACATCTAAGAGCTACAAGGTAAATAATTAAATACAATACATTAGCAAAATTGTACTTTTCATTTTCAGGGCTCTAAGATTGCTCGTATTATTATTATTATTATTATTATTATTATTGTTATTATTATTATTATTATTATTATTATTATTATTATTATTATTATTATTATTATTATTATTATTATTATTATTATTATTATTATTATTATTATTATTATTATTATTATTATTATTATTATTATTATTATTATTATTATTATTATTATTATTATTATTATTATTATTATTATTATTATTATTATTATTATTATTATTATTATTATTATTATTATTATTATTATTATTATTAAGCCGTTGGTTGCGCCAGTTTTATTGCCGAATGATCTTACCAGAAGGGATCAAGTCAAGATCCATCGTCTGAGAATGGGTCATACAAGTCTGACACATGGGTACCGTTTAAATCGGGATAATGCCCCTATGTGCACCAGATGTGATACTGCTCTGACAGTTGAACACATTCTTGTTGCATGTCCACAGTATGATCTACTCAGGCGACTATATCATTTAGATCAAGACCTTTCCTTTATTCTAACAGACTCTGATAAGATCCGTAATGTTCTGAAGTTTTTGCGTGCGGTAAATATATATGAAAAGTTATAGACTTGTCTATTTTTTCATCTCATTAAAATTTTCTTTATGTAATTCTTGTATTCTTTTCTATTTTTCTCATTATACGTATACATAAGTATGCGTAAATACTTATATTTATATATTGTATTTTATGCATGTGGGTTTTGTTGATCTCGTATACATATGTATATTTATTTTATATATTTATTTACATGTTACTTTTTTTTCAAAATTATTATTATACATCTATTTGTAATACTTATATAGTAGTATATGTCCCGTATATTTATTTATATTATACTTTTTGATTAGTATATGGGCTAATAACCCCAGCAGTTGATGCCCTCATCTAGTTAAAAAAAAAAAAAAAATTATTATTATTATTATTATTTTATTTATCTCAAAAAGATACATTTCATTCATATAATAAATTTATAATTTGTGATTTGTAGTTGTTCCGTCTCCTCACATTTCCAGATGGACAGGAACTCTTCGAATGAAGTATCTTCTTTTCACAGTCAAGGTCTAAATACCTCTCTTCTGGTTTTACTCCTTATACCAGCCATATACCATACAGCTGAGGCTATAAGGGCTTTCATCCAAGCACTTTTCTGATTATGTGTGCTGTACCAAATAACGCTTGTCTTTGTATTTCGAATGGGTCGTGTTGTCCAGGAAGTCTTTAAACGTTGTTTTTAAATTCAGAATTTACATATCCAGTCGCACCAATAATGATTGGAATAATTTCAGTCTTAGTGTTCCACATTCTTGATATTTCAATACTAAGATCTTTGTACTTCAGTTGTTTTTTAGCGTCTTGTGTAATAATATTTTCGTCCGCAGGAACAAATACATCTACTAGATAAGTTTTACCAGGAGTTTTTATAACTAAATCCGGTCTATTAGCGTGGATTGTTCGATCAGTTCTGATGCTCATATCATACATTAAAGTTGTTCCATTGTTAGTTACTACTTTTGCAGGTGTATGGTTGTACCTTCGGTTAGTATCTGTAGGGCAGTTATAATACTTACTTAAATTGTAATGGATCAGGTTGCATATTTTATTATGACGCTCAAGATATTCTTTTCTTGCTAATTCTTCACAATGGGATATTATATGGTGTATGGTTTCATTTTCTTTCTTGCATATTCTGCATTTTATATTAGTACTTGTTTTATGAATTTTGTTTTTAATATAGCGGGTGTTTATTGCTTGATCCTGAGCAGATGTTATAAGGCTTTCTGTTTCTCCTTTCATTTTGCCTTGTATTAGCCATTTAAACGAATCCTTCTTGTCATACGCAATCTTTTCCATGTTTCTAAGTTTTTGCCCATGTAATGGTTTATTTCTCCATTTTTGATAAAAACGATGATAACATTGCTCCTTAAATTGTTTTGGTGTGTACTGAGAATGAGCAAGCCTTTCTTCCTCAGGTGTTTCATTTACATCAATAACACGTTCTATGTCCGTAATTTCAGTATCTTCTCCATATCTTTCCTGTACAATAACCTCATCAATTACTTCAGTTTCGTTGTCCATATCTAGAAGTCTTATTTCGTTTATGTCTTCGTACAGTTGTATGGGTTTGTTGATTTTGGTCTTTAGTTTTGATGCTTTCTTAAGGATGGAGAAATTCTGTGGCAGGCTCATGTCATATAAAACAATGTTGGATATAATGGGGTCTGTATGATTGTTTTGTTTTAAGTAATAACTAAGGCTGTATATTGATTGATTTATTATTATTATTATTATTATTATTATTATTATTATTATTATTATTTATTATTATTATTATTATTATTATTATTATTATTATTATTATTATTATTATTATTATTATTATTATTATTATTATTATTATTATTATTATTATTATTATTATTATTATTATTATTATTATTATTATTTACTTTATTCACCTAAGTCTAGTACATCTAAGAGCCACAAGGTAAATAATTAAATACAATACATTAGCAAAATTGTACTTTTCATTTTCAGGGCTCTAGGTTACTCGTAATGATGGCCTAAACTTCGGGTTGGCAGGATGGAGATCTCTTCTGCTGACTAGGATGTGATCTTTAGGTGTCCTAGTCGGTTTCAACCATATTCCAGCTATAAACCATACAGATGAGGATATATGGGATTTTAGGAAAGTACTTTTCTTATAATGTGGGCTGTTCCATATATTGCCTGTTTTTGAATTTCATATGGGTCGTGATTTCCAGGGATGCGTTTGACATTTTTAATAAATTCCTTATTTACAAAACCCGTCGCTCCAATTATTACTGGAATTATTTCGCATTTTGTTTTCCACATCCGTTTAATTTCAATACACAAGTCTTTGTATTTTAATTGTTTTTCGGCATCCTTTGTTATTATTTTCTCATCGGCTGGTACGGAAACGTCAATTAAATATGTAGTACAAGGAGTTCTTATAATAATATCAGGCCTATTAGCGTTGATGGTACGGTCAGTTCGCACTCCCATATCATACAATATTGTTACATTTCCTTTTGTATCATTCACTACTTTCTCTGGCAGATATTTGTACCATAGTTGTTCATTTGTTTGTCCTATATAATGATTGAAGAGATTGTAGTGAATAAGATTGCAGATTTTATTATGCCGTATGACATATTCAGTTTTGGCCAATTCTGAGCAGGATGACATTATGTGATGTATGGTTTCATCTGCAGCTTTACAAATTCTGCATGACTTGTTTTCGGATGATTTATGGATTTTCTTTCCTATATATCTTGTTGTTATGGCTTGTTCTTGAGCCGCTGTTATTAAACTCTCCGTTTCCCCTTTAATTCTTCCTCTTCTTAGCCACATGAATGATTCTATTTTGTCATACTCTATTTTTTCCATGTCGCGTAATTTTTGTCCATGAAGCGGTTTGTTTCTCCACATTTCATATAAACGTTTCCTACATTGTTTTTTTATTTCTACTGGGCTTATATTAGTTCTTTCTTCTTGTGCATTGTTTTCTACGTCTTCCATATCTGCATTTTCTACTAGTTCTTCATCTAAACCTTCTTCATGCCTAATATGGTTCCTTCTGTTCTCATATTTTTCAATGGGCTTATAGATTTTTTGTTTTATTCGCAAACATCTTTTTGATAAGGATGTATAATGTGAGAGAGTTTCATCGTATATTACTATATTCCTAATAATGGGATCGCTTGATGCTCTGTTTGTTATATAATAGTATAGGCTGTACATAGAATCATAATATACACTTTCTATTTGTTGGAGACCCCTTCCTCCAAACTATCTTTGGACATATAATCGGTCCACATCTTGTCGTGGGTGAAACTGGTCGTTAAGTGTTAACAACTTTCTTGTTTTCCTATCTATTTTTTCTATTTCAGTTATGGTCCAGTCTATTATTCCGAAGCTGTATCTGAGGACTGGCACAGCGAAAGCTCCTATAGCCTGAAATTTATTTTTGCAGATAAGTTGTGATCTTAATATTTGTCTTATTCTTGTGAAGTACTCATTTCTTAATCTTTCTTTCATTCCCTTATGGTCAATTTCCTCACCTTCTTCTACACCTAAGTATTTGTATGTTTTACCAGGTTCCAGTGCTTGTATGCTCTCTTCATCATTTAATCTCATGTTCTCAGACCAACTTAATTTTCCCCTCTTAAATATAGCCACAGCGCATTTCTCCAAACCAAATGTCATACGTATGTCATCAGAGAATTTTTTAACGACATCTAATGACTTTTTTAATTCGTTCTCACTGTTACAGGTTAATTTCAAATCGTCCATATATAATTGGTGGGTTATTGATATCGGGGATCCTGTTAGTTTATAACCTGTCGCAATTTTGTTAATTAGTTTGGAGAGAGGCGCCAAAGATATACAAAAAAGAAGTGGGGATAATGAGTCTCCTTGGTATATTCCCTTTCTTATATGTATATAGCTGGTCTCTATGTTACCTTCATTTGTTTGTAGATGAAGTTTCGTTTTCCACATTCCCATGAGATGTTTTCTTTTTTATTATTATTATTATTATTATTATTATTATTATTATTATTATTATTATTATTATTATTAATATTATTATTATTATTATTATTATTATTATTATTATTATTATTATTATTATTATTATTATTATTATTATTATTATTATTATTATTATTATTATTATTATTATTATTATTATTATTAACAAAGAATGATGGAAAAGGGACTAAATTAATGAGAACAGAATTTTCAGAGCAAAGACCATCTTGATTCATAATTATTACACTTTCTTTTTCTATCTGCTCCACTTCAAGTGCTTCGAATATTTCACCAAAAGTAGCCAATATGCAAATTGGCCTATAGTTGGTAATATCATGTATATCACCTGATTTATATACAGGCTGGTGACCGGCACAGCCGAACATACGACTTTAACATGTAAAATCAGACTTTCCTAATTTCCTGCTTCCCTAATTGTTTAAGGTAAGAAAGCTGCAAATAAAAGTTGTAGAGGATAAAATTCTGCATTAGAATCAGTAAACCATTTATGAAAAAAAAATTACCTCAAAAATAGCAATAGCCATGGAATTGAGACAAAATAAATAACAAATGTCTAACGTTTTATTTGTCATGTTAAGGTAATTTATTTTTATTAGGTATTATTTCTAATTTTTGTTCCAGTTAACAATTACCTGTTAATGTAAATTGATATTTGTTCAGTTCAACAGAAATTACAAATAATAAAAATAATAATAAAAAAAAGACAAATTAACCTAGCTTGACAGGCAAATCGTTAACATTTGTTAATTTTTTGTTTCAATTCCATGGCTATAGCTATTTTTAGGGTGATTTTCGACAATTTCATACCTAATTTCTAGCTTTACAAAGCACACAAAATTAATTTGATGATTCTGATGCACAATTTTATGCCTTACAACTTTTATTTGAAGTTTCATTTACCTAAAATAATTAGGGAAGCAGGAAATTACAAAAGTGTGATTTTACATGTTAAAGTGCTATGTTCGGCTATGCCGGTCACCACCCGGTATAGGTGTTATATGGGACATTTTCCAAATAACAGGAAAGACACCAGAACAAAGGGATTGAATAAATATTATGAATAAAGGTTTGACCAGATAGAACGCACAAATTCTTATAAATTTAACAGGAATTTGATCTAGCTTAAACCCCTGGTTAACGTTTAAACTTACCAAATAATCAAGAATTCGTCCCCGATTTAATTGAATTGTGCCTAAATTTAAAGAATTAGTGCTGACATTTTGATCCGTGTGTGACATTGCATTAAAGCATGACTCAATGGCGTGATATATTCAAATATAGGCTTGAGGGGTCAGACGGCTAAATTTTGCAAGTTAGCAAAAATGCCCAGCTAAGACTCTGACCAGACGCTGAAAGGCAGTTAGCAGGCAGCACTTTCCGAGATCACTTCGCTTTAACCTTGTCATATTCGCCCACGTAATTGTATAAGTGTTTATTTTTTGTTTAAATTCATATCTTGTAACTGTTCTTAACTTCAATATATAATTTAATTAAATCTAACTGGCGTTAGAATTATTAAATTAAATCCTGAACACCCGGTAAAGTGTTGTGAAGCGGAATCCACGAGGTTCCAGCCAATCAGCCCAGCAGTTCCGTGACGTACGTCTGGTACGGGGTAAGTACCCTTACTCCACATTTCACCTGCTCCCATTTCGGTCCAATCTGTCCGCAAACGCAATAGGTGGTTTCTCAACCTTTCGCTAACCACCGGAACAGGTTGTAATAATCCTCCCCTTCCCTTAGGCTACTTGGAGAAGTCGGGCCTAATTTGTAATCTGTTACATTGGCTAATAGATAGTAGGATTAATTTACTACTTGTTACATTGGCGCAGAGTCGGCGGTCGGATTTATTACGCCCAGTTACATTTGGCGGCAGTCGGTAGGATTATTAACACCCTGTTACACGTGGTTATTATCACGATTTTCACTTAAATAAAAATTTCTGAAGCCGTGCACTGACGTTTTTTCACAAACGTTAAATGTTTTGGCCAAATTCAAAATACGTGTTTTCCTAATCCCCAAGAAAATAAAAAGTTCCGGGATACTAATCATTTCTAAAGGAAATAGTGGGATGGTGTCACGTTGAAAAAAAAGTAGCGGGATGCCATTTCGCCCCATCTCGCCTCACTTCGACTAGTGCTATTAATAATTAATGAGATTTTTACCTCCCACCTAAGGGTGGTATAGGGATCGTGCTAAAAATCGCATATCGAGATTATAGTAAATGACCACGTTTTAAGGTTCCTCTATTTTAACATTTTCACGATGATGTCTGTGTGTGTGTGTGTTTGTGTGTGTGTGTGTGTTTGTGTGTGTGTGTGTGTGTGTTTGTGTGTGTGTGTGTGTTTGTGTGTGTGTGTGTGTGTGTGTGTGTGTGTGTGTGTGTGGATCTTCTTTACTCTCTAACTCAAATACTATCGTTCAGAAATTTTTTAAACCTTGAATTTCTACCTTACTAATATGTGTAAAGAAGCCATTAGATTTTGGTGTAAATCAAATAACCGGAAATGGCAGTTTACTGGATGCTTAAAATAGTTTTTCTTCAAAAAATAACTTTAAATGTTATTTTTTCGAGATTTTAAAGTTTTTAAAAAATATTCTATGGATAAATTTACAAAATTATCTATGATTTTTATCCCGGAGCCTACGCTTTAAACACAACTTCATAGTTAAACGTTTCAGATCTCAAATCTACGTAACTGACAGATATATGTCACTGTCAACAAACTAATCATTTCAATTAATAATAGTAACGTTTTAAAAAGAAAATAGTAACTGGAACAATAATTATATGGAAAGAAACTTAATACAGTTTCCAGCATAAATAAATATGTAGGAATATAGGTAAGATAATAAAAATATATAATATATCATCACGGCATATTACCCATTTCTGTGTGAGCCAATCTGCTTTGTACACAAATGTCGGTAATAATGATGACATATTTGAGATCTAAACTGTGTAACCATGGAGTTGCGGTTAAAACGTAGGCTCCGGGATTAAAATTATAGATAGTTTTATAAATTTATCCATAAAATATATAGAAAAAGAATTAATGCTAACCTTTAGAAAATTTAATAATTTTTATATAACATAAATCTCGAAAAAATAATATTTAGTGGTATTTTTCGAAAAAAAAAACAATTTTGAGCTTCCAGTATAATGCCATTTTTGGTTATCCGATTTACATCAAAATCTAATGACGTCTGTCCATATAAGAGTAAGGTAGAAATACTAGGTTTCAAAATTGTCTCAAAATCTAATTTAGCTATTTTAAACCAGATAATACGTACACATCATTAGAATGAAAGTTATTAAAAATTCGATTGTTTAACGTATAACATGGAATTATAAAGGTACTGGAATGTATTAATTGGCAGTTTTTAGTTACAAGAAAAGGTACTGAATTGTATTCATTAGCAGTTTTTAGTTGCAAATTACAAAATTGATATCCAATCAGTTTTAAAATGTAATAGTATATTGAACATATGTAATTAAAAATGACGTATGTAGAACATAGGGTAGATATTTAAATTCACAGAACACAGATTTTTCATCATTGTTACATGTCGATTTATCGGACCAAGGTAATAATTTTTATAAAGAAGATTAATTCATACTTGGGACTTTTTTGAAAAACGAAAAATTGCATAATTTAAATTTCTACATAATATATCTAGTAAAAAATAAAATAATTTATTAAAATGGCCTAGAAATGTGGCAACTCTTCTCTAATTTAACCGACTTTGTATTTCTCACTTTAGAACTTATAGGGTGTTGTTACAGGACGATCTTACTCTATCTTTATTTTAAAAACTTAAAAAAATAATAAAATTTTAGTTATTTATACAACGAACTAAGGAAGGTCATTTCATAACGAATGAGAATGTTGATGCGCGAAAAGTAGTCGGACTGAGCTTTCACACGATTGAATGAAAACCTCTTTCTAGCGTGTTTTGTACACAATTTTTCTCACGACCACGAAAAACGGCACAATTTAATATATTTTTAAACTCAAATTAATTGTCACCTGCATGATTTCTGGTGCTGTACAGTCCATAGACGAATAGCTGTCACTGCAATCCATTTTTGTGATAATCTCATTCATATTGTCTCTACAAATAAGTTTTTTGTTTTGTATACGTTCGAATGATTTTATTTAACCTCAAATTAAATGTCAAATAACGCAAAGTTAAACAGAATAACAGAAATGAACTATCTAATGCGGCAGTATTACCAACTGTTCTGTTTATAACAGAGATGTTTATGTATAACCTAGATACCCAACTTCGTATGTCTCAAACCACGTAAAAATGAAGCCTCAAGGTCAAGAGCCGGCCATTTGTTAAAAAGGCAAAATATTAATGTACGATATGGTAAATATGAAATAAAACTTAGAATATAATTGATATATGAAGGTTATCACAAATAAATTGTTATTAACTTGGTGAAATAAAACGCAATACTTGTTCTTAAACACTATTTATTGAATAGAAAATAATATTAGTTTATTTAATTTGTCTTTTGCTAACAATTTGATTCTGATTGGACCACTTTGCAATACTGTGCAATCTAATTTTTATATACTGCTTGCAAATATATCATATTAGATCAATTTTGTGATTATTATCCAAATAAATTTCACAATGTAAATGAGAAAAAATATTTTTTTCACTGGCAAAAAGATTAATTATAAAATTTATTATTTTTTTTTTTCAATATTATTTGTATTTGAAAATGTTTTGAAATTATTAGTAAAAATATTAATTTCTGTTTCAGTAGCTTTAATTATTTTAAAAACGCTTTCTGATGGGGAAATTAATCCTCCATTATTTTTAAAATCAGTTAAAACTGAAAATTTATATTTGTGAACGTAATTATGGTCCAATGTTAAACAGTTTTCAGCGCAATAATTACATTATTTTTTATTTAAAACCCTTCTGCTATTTTCTTTTTGTTTTAAATAGCTAGAAAAAGCGGAAAATATCGTAGGGACTGCATCTGGTTTCAATTTTCGAATGTAAGTTCCCGTCCTAACTAAATAATCATTTTCTTTAAAATAATCGCTGCAAAGTTTGTTAGCTTTAGTTGGGGTAAAAGCTTTTCTCCTTACATTTTTAATCCAAGATTTTAATATATGTTTATTTTTCAAAGGAAATCTAAAAGATATAAAATAATGTATTTACATAAATTATATTACTCACATTCTACATACAAATATTTTAACTTTATTTTCCATTTAATTGTTATATGGTTTGATTGAAAAACCCAAAAAAATGCACCTTTCCCCCAGTTTTCAATCTATTCGATGGTAAATAACTAAAAAAACAGTTCTTTACAATACAAATAATGTATTGACAAAATCTTCGTTCCTGTTCTCGTTCTCGTCCCCGGGCTATTGTGTAGTGTATGCCGTAAGTAGATCACTTTATAATCGTAAATTGTCTTTCAAAACATTATTTATATATTACAGTACAGTACATACTTTTAAATTGCCACAAATCTGAATAGACGTAAAATACTTAGATCTTACATGCCTTTTTAACAAATGGCCGCCACACGAAATTGCTGGCTTCACTTTTGCGCATCTAGCTTATACAACACGTAAACATCTCTGGTTTATAAGTATCTTATTATAAATGTGAAATAGTCGTCTCAATGGGGTATGTGACCATATTCAAATTTCAATATAAAAGTCATAAAATATAAAATCTAATCACTATAGCTTATTATAATAATAGAAAGTAAATATTAGTTTGTATTAATATTGTTATTAGCAATTTAATGTTTTGAAGAACGGATATATGACGTGAGTATGGTAGAATCGTGGAAGAAGACGGATAGACTGGGAGGGAAAAAGATAGGTAGTTATAGATCAGCCGATCAGCGTCGCGATTATGTTGTGGTAGGTGTGGCATGACGACAGCTGCCTATAACTATCTCTTTCCCTCTCACTCTATTCGTCTTTTTCCACGATTCTACCATGCTCAAGTCACGTATCCCTTCCCCAAATTTTTAATAATTATTTTCTCGTAAAGTAGGAATAATTAATCGATTTAAAAAGATATGGGTATTTTATTTTTTTGTCTAGTATCATATTATGTAAAAATAAAAATTTAGTCACATTCCCCATTATAATTATTATAAAGAAAAAGGGTTAAATTTGCATAGTCATATTATTTATTTTACTACTTTGATGTTTAACGATTTCTCGTAAATAATTTATTTCGTATGTGGTCGTGAGAATAAATATTATCACTTCCAATTAAGCTGAATGTAATTCTTAAATTCCTTATTTTAAAAATTATTAACTATACTCCACAAATAGGAAAAGATTATTTAAGAGTTATGGAATATAATTTTCTTAACGTCAATTTGCCAATAAAGATAAGTTTTGGAAGACCCTTTAAAAAAATATTTTCATATAATATTAAATCCCAAATATTGTTATGCTGTAATCATGATTTCATTTATGGTGGAATGTACATTCTGAATATGCTTTAGTATATTTATTGTAAATTTATAAAATATTTGTTACAGTTTATGACACAGATACCTATAATTATTTTCATTATATTTTAGTGAATAAATTTTAATATATTGCGTTAATTAAATTACAAATTCGTTCATTAATTTTACATGAATGGCCACACGCACTTTTATATTCTAAAAATATTTTTTACAAATTCATGGAGTGGAAACAATGTAAAAGAAGAAAGCCTAGTCAGTCTACCAAATCAGCGTATAAAAGAACTGTATGTCTTCAAGTTCACCATCAGTCGTCTTTCCTTCTTTCTGGTATAAACTTCAAAACAACTGACAATGAAATTCCAGGTAAGTACATTGCTCATCGCATACATAACATAAATATATTTACAAACACAAATTGGTGAAAAGTCAAACGAATAGTCGTAGTCTGTGAATGAATGATATTGTTTGTTTGAAATTATATTTAGTAATGCACAAATATGTTTTAACACAATAACATTGCTGATTACTATATATTATTGAACATAAATGACTAAAGCCCAATTGACTTCAGTAAATTTAAATACACATTTTGATCGTCACTTTTTATGATCAATTATTTTGTACATTTTTTATAAAGTATTATACTACAACGATTCACATCTAACAGTTAAAATTAATACTAAATCCTGATTTATATTTACTTACGTATAATTTGTTGTTATGAATAAATATACCTAAAAACAAAAACAAAAAAAATATATCACCTATTAATTATAGAAACAAATATTTACAAAAAAAAAAAACAGAAGTTCTACATTTTAACTCTTCCGCTGTGAGTATACATTTGAAAAATTGGCTATCCAAAAGAAAAAATATATAAATATGTTTGTTGACGACTGCCGTGTTTCACAAATCTTTCGTTTCATTGTGTATTGACGATAGCCCTGTTTTAACAGACTTTTATTTTATCGCCTAATGACGACAGTCGTGTTTTACAAAATTCGGGCTTCGTTGTCTAATGACGTTTGCCGTTTTTACAAAAAAAAATTCGTCGTCTGTTGATAAAGTGCGTGTTAAAGGGTTAATTGATATTAAAAAATATATTATGTACTGATACGTTCTTTATGATACGTCAGCTTAATATTGGCAATTTTTCGTAATTATAGTATCTTTTTAGGTCAGAGATGTGATTGGAGTCATAAAACCATTCCGTTCCATTATATTATCTCAGATCAGGAATGGGTTTATTTTTCCAAAATTTTGAATAAAATATAAATTCTGTGGTTGGGGGGATAAGTGGTTAAATTCGAAAACGCAATTTTTCAGGGTTTTTTAAAATTTTGCAGTACTTCTGTAAATTATGTTTTTGAAATAAATAAATATCATTTACATTGTTATATATCAAATAGGTACCTTCGAAATTTAATGCATTGAACAAAATTAAATTAGGGAAAACTCTTCTAAGATGTTGACTTAATCTTATAAACATTATTTTACGAGATACCTAAAAACGCACATCTGATAAATAGAAAAGTGCCTATTGCGTTTTTCAGTTACTCACTTCTTCACTCTGCGGGTAAGTCTTGATGATGTTGGCAGAGTGACTGAACCCATTTTGACCATATTTATCAATACCTCAATATCCAAGGCCTTAGTTATTTACTTCAATTTTTAAAATCTATTCATTTAATTTTTTTCCAAATTCTTCCAGACACCCATGAAATTTTTTATTATCTATTGGGACCCGCAGAATTCATTAGCGGCGCTGTACGCGCACCTGTCAAAGAGACACTAAAATTAGAGTCTGGACACGATGCGGCAAGTTGTGATTGGCTGGAAGATTGGTCGGGCATGTTTATGAGCGTCCCGCTATTATTTGAATTTGAATATTTGATAAATTATAAGAAATGAAATATAACGTCTATTAAAGCACTTCAATCAATCATCAGCTTTATTTAATATACAAAAAATAAATTCAATGGTGCAAAAATACAATAAAATATACCATATGTATTAATTAAATAGAACATTTATGCTTCTGAAGTATGTTGGCACACCATGGGCACACCTGAAATTTGACGTTTGACATAATATGAACTATTCATTTTTCTTTTAAAATGTTTACAAAAAAAAGAAATATAGCTGCAAATTACAAATATTAATAATAAGTATAATTTTCAAATATAAAAGTATAATAAAATCAAAAACTTGTTATTCTGTTTTGCCACATGAACGGGTAAATATTTCAAATCATTAGAATATGTAAAATATATTGTTTCAAAATACTCGTATACATATTTCATTTTCTCAAGATATCCTTTTCTGGTGGAATTGTTACAAAATTTTACTGTAACCGACTATGATTTAAGGTGGGAAAACAGTTTTTCTCAAATATTACCTGTCCCGTAAAACTTTATATAATGCTTTATACATAACATATATACGAGTAATAATTCAGAGCATACTTGTAAAATTCTGAATTTCTAGATGTCAAACTCTTCATATTTACGCTTTTAATGGAATACCCGAACAAACTTAAAGCCTTAGTAAAAACAGATTTAGTATGCGTTTCATGACGTTCAATTTTGAAATATGCCACTAAATTTATTTATACTACGTCTTTAAATTAAGTTTATTCGAATACCAAAAGACTAAATTTAAAAAAATTTGCCCCAAAAAATTCAGAATTTTATTCTCTAAATTTATAAAACAGTACCTACTTAATGTTTACGGGAGAAGTAATATTTGAGAAAAACTGTTTTCCCATATTAAACACCTGTCACGGTCTCTCGTGTTCATCCTGTATAAATAAAAAATATATATTTTTAAACAATAATAAATTATGAATGATATGAACATTTGAGCGTTAGGATTTTTTTCCGTTAGAGGTCACCATTCTGGTCTGGTATTTTAATTTTAATTTCGAGACCCTCTGATGTAGATGTACATATTTAGGTTTGAATTAAATTTTATCTTATTTATTTACAGGTTGGAGCTATATTGTTTCTGGTTGGGCTAGTCTTTGTCGCTGCCGGAGAGAAGGAAAAACGAGGTCTGGACTTGGGCCTTGTACAAGGAGGCAACTACGACGGACATGACTATGACTACCACCACCACATACCGCAACACACCAACATCAACATTCACAACGTGCAGGTAGAGCACGTTCCCATCCCCAAGCCATACGCCGTACACATAGAGAAGAGAGTCCCCGTGCCGTACCCCGTGGAGGTAAAAGTCCCAGTGGAGCACCCCCGCCCCGTCCCGGTCATCAAACCGTACCCCGTACAGGTGGAGAAGCTCGTGCCCTATCCAGTGGAAAAGAATATCGCCGTACCTGTGAGGGTACCCGTGCACGTGCCCTATCCCGTCAAGGTTTCCGTGCCTGTGTCCCAGCCTTACCCCGTGCACGTCATCAAGAATGTGCCTTACATCGTCAGACAGCCCGTGTTGGTTGAGAAGCGGGTGCCCGTGTACGTACATGAACCCCAACAACATGAAGGAGGATATTCTGCTGCCAATGTTGGATACGGGTCTAACTACGGACAAAGTTCTCACTACTCTCAACATTAATTTCAAATATACATTATTCATGAAATAGAATTATGTGTTTTGTACATTGCCTGTAAATAAAATATGAAGTCTGTTATGCAATATTAATTTTCATTCTTGTAGAAACAACATATGATATGTCTCCACTCAAATGGGCTAATTTAAATCTTCCTATGCAGGATGAACACAGGCAAGAAGCCGTGATAGGCGTTTAACATGAATAAACAGTTTTTATTTGGAATAATATCTGTCCGGTATAACGTTATGCAGTACTTTATACATAGAAATTTAAATAATAACACATTAAAATACAAGTTTCATAAGACATGATTTTAGCATACGTGTTTGCTAAGGGACAAGTGCGCTAAAATATCTTATGAAATCTGAATTTTATACTATTTTTTATATTTTAGTTCTTTTGTCAAAAAATATTTAAATGTAATCGTTATTTCATTTTCTAATTTATTAACATTAATTAGGAATATTTTATTTTTTATTTGATTGTTGGTATAACAGTGATTGACATTCGTAACCTTGACGTATTATATTCTTAATGTATTTAATGAATTTAAAGTACTTTGTGAAATTTGTACTTTTTGAAATTATATAAAACTATAGATACACTTTTCATACATACATACATACATACATATATAAAATCACGCGTGTCCCACTTATTGTGCTCGCACAAACCCGAAAAAATAAGAACAACATCATATAACAAATCCGTGACCGATTTTCGGTAGCGAAATACCGCATCCGGATCACAATAATAGTTAGGAAACAATCATCCTTCGCCACACATTCCTATCTAAGCAGACTTCTTTCGCCTATGCCATACTCATAATCGCATTTATACATGCTCTTCTTCTCTTCTCACTTGGAAACTTTCTCTCTTTAAGCACCCTACCAACCACATCCATCCACTTACACACTGGTCATTTTCTTTTTATGCTTTACCGTCCATGCTCAGCATTCGCTTCCATACATCAAAGCAGGCACTAGCACTCCATTATATACACTTAACCGAGCATCCCTTGACACGTTAATGTTTCGTGAAAACGTGCCCAGAGCACCCATTACCTTACATCCCGCACTCACTTTCCTTTCTATCTCTCGATCAATTCGACCATCCCTGCTACCCAAATATACAAACTCATTTACCTGCTCCAGTTTCACTCCATCCACCAACACATTGCACTCAGTCACCAATTTACTCCTTTCAAATACTAACACTTTGGATTTATCAACATTCAACAACAAATTCATACTTCTTCCAACTACATGTATTCTCTCTATCATTCTCCTGAGTTGCTCTTCATTTTCTCCTAAAACAACTACATCATCAGCATACGCTAACGCAGGCACTATACTTTCACCAATATGTACACCATCCATTTCACTCATAGCTCTCCGCAATAACACATCCATATACAAATTAAACAACCACAGCCCTGTTTCACACCAACATTTATACGAAACCAATCACTACCTCATACTACCCTCATACAACGCTCGAATCGCTCCCAACCACCCTGAACGTCACTAATTTTTCAAATTGTTAAGGTTCGCATCTTATGAATTAAAACCTTACCAAAAAGTTTCCCTACTACACTCAACAAACTTATCGCGCGAAAATTCGTATATTCACTCGAACTGCCTTTGCCTTTGAATAATGGGCAAATAACAGCTTTCTTCCAATCTTCAGGAACCACACAACGTTTTAAACAAAATCTAAATAAATAAATTAACCATTCAAAAACTTTCTCTCCTTCATATTTTAACATCTCATTTGTAATCCTATCCAAACCTGCAGCCTTACCATTCTTTACACCCGCCAATGCATCACATACATCACTTTCATCTATATCATAATCATCTTCATTATCATTTTCACTGCCAGTTTTGTTACCATCATCCCTCTCAATCTCACCTCCATACAAACCTTTAAAATACTCGCACCATCTGTTCCTCACATCTGATTCATTCCATAATAACTCTCCATTCGCACTTTTCACAGCTTTCACAACTCGACCACTTCCACCCTGCAGTCTCTTCACACTCTACCAAAACAGTCGTTTATTCGTACTAAAATCATTTGTTAACCTTTCACTCAACAAGTCATCAAATCGCTTTTTACTTTCTCACACTACTTGCTTCACCCATTTATTCTTCCTTTTATACTCTAACATTCTCCACGCAAACGCCCAGGCGAATCCTTAACATTTAAAAACTTCAAATATGCCCTCTTTTTCTCAGCAATCGCTTCTTTCACCTGATCATTCTACCATGCATTTTTCGGACAAGAGCCTAATCTGCTTTCACCACAAACTTCTTTTGCACATTTGAGGAGGGAATCTTTAAATTTCATCCAAACTTCATTTATATTACAATCAAAATTAGACTCACATTCGGGCAAGGATTCATTCAACCTTTCAACATATTGCATTCTTACATCTTCATTCAAAAGAGCAAAGGATTTTATGCGAAACATTTTCCCGGAACTTTTCACCTTCATTCTCCAAAATTTATTCAATCGCATTCGCGATAAAACCAAATAATGATCATTCGTACCCAATTCAGCGCCTCGTTTCACATGCGTATCTACTACCATACTCCTCAATTGCTCATCATATATAACGAAGTCAATCACACTACGTTTATTCTGAACCACATTCTCCCAGGTGTATATGTGAGCTAACTTATGTTTAAAAATGGAATTCGAAATGAAGAGATTCCTCTCCAAACAAAATGAAACAATTCTCTCACCATTGCCACACACTCGACAATCACCAAAACGTCCCAATACATTCTCAGATATACTTCGTTTAACACTCACCCATGTAATAATCACCACACACTATCACTTTCTCACCCAGATCACACAAATCAATTACGCTATTTACCGTACTCCAAAACTGATCTTTTTCAAGGTCACTTTCAGACCATAAGCGGACACAACGAAGATTCGTATATAGCCTACCTTGAATCTCATCCAAGAAGTATACCTACACCATGTTTTGCATGTACATTCTCTCGTACGCCCGACCACAAACAAAATATGCCATCTACTTCTTCCTCACTACGTCCTTTCCTCATTGTCTCACTTACACACAAAATATCTACACTGTACATTCGCATTGCATTCATCAACTCATTCTCTTTCCCATTCATACCTCTAACATTCCACGTCCCCAACTTACATTCAACATACATTCTCCATTTATACTTCATTTATATAAAAAGAAATGTTAGAAAAGAAAGAAAAACGTTTTTTTTTTGTAATAGAAGAAGTCAAAGCAGCTTACCAGGCTCGTCCTTGACTTAAGAAAAATAGAAAAGAAAGAGTTTACGTAAGCCTTATAATTTTACACTTTTCTAATATTAAATAATCGTACTTACCTTGAAACTGATTTCGAAGTTCCATTCCAACTCTCATCTGCTAAATGATTATGTTTATAACAAAGTATAAACCATTTTTTATTTAAAATAGAATACTATTATGTTACAATATAACAGAATAATGTTTAAACATAATTATGTACCAATATTATTACTTCATTTTAATAGTAGATCTTCTAGAAATAATATTTACTTTAAAATGATAATTATCTAAGAAGTATTTTATGACATCCAAATGAGTTTCATAAAGTACATCTTAGGCAACCATAATAGAAAAAATTCTGAAAAATTGGGCGCCAAATTTTTTAAATTTACGCATTTGGTGAATGATTAACTTCTTACTTAAGTCAGTCAACCACGTGCAATACTTTTTGTTAAAAAATTCTTTATTTTATATCTTTAACTACAAAAAGTTTTTACATACATTCATAATTATTATTTTACAATCATTGACTGTTACGTTTTAAATGTTATTTATTTATTTATGTTTTTATCATTTGACGATCAACTCTGTGAATATTTTATTACTACTGTTCCTCATGGGTGGTTGCCATACACACCATTGTTTTTAAACCATTTCTTGCCCTGAAGAAGACTAATGTAGTAGTCGAAACGTTGGCTTCGAAATAAAAAAATTTACATCAGTGACTGCTAGTCCGATCATTTTTACCTCTCGCTAAGAGAGGTATTGCATTCATGCTAAAAATCGCATATCCAGATTTTATTGAATAAGCACGTTTTAAGGTCCCTACAATCCGATTTTAACATGTTTACGATGATGTCTGTGTGTGTGTGTGTGTGTGTGTGTGTGGATGTGTGTGTGTGTGTGTGTGTGTGTGGGATGTTGGAAGGACGGTTACTCAAAAACTATAAGACTTAAAATTTGTTTAACAACGTATTTCCCAATCGGACATTCATGGGAAGATCTGAAAAGGTTTTGGTAATAATTGGACAACCGGAAGTAGAAGATTCTTGAAAAAAAATCTTCTAAATATTATTTTTTGAAAATTTTTCGTGGTAATATTAAAGAAAATTAAATTCTCTATCTGATACATTTAAATATTTTATTATATATTCCATAGATTTAGAGATAAAAGAAGTATAATATATAAAATAATCTGTTGTAATAAATTTGACAGCCGAAAGAATGCCATGAAAAATAGTTGATAATTTAAATTATTTGTAACTGACAGATAAATGTCAGTGTCAGAAATAATGAGTAATGAAAGAAAAATGTACTTGGAGAATCCCTTAGTTCTAGATCTGTGACTATTATGGAGATGACAAGTCTAGGTTGAAGGACTTAAATTTGTTTCAAACATTATGGGACAATGTACACCAGTACTATAGACTAGAGTAACTTTGAATTGCGAAAAAGCTATCAAATTCTTCTCAAGTAAGTTGTAAATATTGACAAAATTACACATCGATATAAGAATAATCGGAGTGCAATCTATCCGTCACTTTATTAAAGGGAATTAATGTTATTTAGATATAACATGTATGAAAAAATAAAATGTAAAAGAAGATATGTAAGAATAGATGCACAATCCATATATACATTTTAGACCGCCCAAAATTAATGTTTTTACTAGAAGAATATGAAGAGAAAGTAAACAACGTTGTTCGAATTGAAAATTGCAGTTACCAGCCTAATATTTATATATGGTAAACTCTACTTTGTAATTTATTGTAACATAATTTATGGTAAAATATCTTCATGTTGAGACATGCTATTATTGAATAATAAAGAAGTTTATACGTCATAGATTTATATGAATATATTATTTGTATTTATAAAAATATTCTTTGCTTTATGCATACAGCCAGGTAAAATATACGGCGAGAGGTTATGTGCTGGCCACATCAGATTTTTTCCCTTGGGACCCTCATCCATTCCTTCAGTCGACTATCAATCAAGTTCATTAAACTTAAAGATGTAGTAAAATATCTATGTATTTACATAAATAATTAAAGAGTCTGCGAAGGCATACTTTTTAAAAATATACAATGATTTATTTACAGGTTTGTTCCAAAATACAATCAAATCAGTACGGAACTGTCCGACGCTTGCGAAGTTTTAAAATAGGGACGCTATTTTAATACTGTGCAAGCGTCAGACACTTCCGTACTGATTTGATTGTACGTTGGAACAAACCTTATGCAGAATGTAACAACAATAATGTTTATACATCACCCTGTTCATTCTTGTTTCGTTCAGTTTCCTAACGTTCGAATCTTGACCATGAAGTTAGCGCAGATGGACTTCGCGCGCTCACAATTTAAAAAAGTACACTCCGCAGTATAAATTGTCTTGTTAAAGAATCGAACCCAAATCTATAAAATTTAACATTCCAAAGGCAGCTACGCTAACCTTTGTGCCACGGAAGACATGAAAACCTTAATCATTAATCATTAAATATTGGAACCAGGGAATACCGGGAACCGCCACTCAATGCTATAACTAACAAACCGTGTAAACGTCCTTGGTAGTTAGTGTTGACCAAGTCCGCTAGGCTGGCGCTAGTACCATTTTTTATATTCTGCGCGCTTGTAAAAATATTTGAAATAAATACACAAAAGTTTTTATTGATATATGTTTATATTAACAAAAATTGTACAAAGTTGTAATATAAAAATACAAAGAATATACATGTATAAATGAAATTATTATGTGAATTTCACAAAAATACATTAATAATAAACTTATTTCTCACATTGAAAAATTCCAGTTACTGTTATTAGTTTGTTACAGTAATATTTCCTTAATTTAACATATTCAACAATTTCTATACAATTGTACAGAATTGTGATAAAAAAAGTACAAAGAATATACATGTATAAATAAAAATATATGTGAATTTTACAGAAATACATGAATAATGCACTTATTTATCACATTGAAAATTTTCAGTTACTGTTATTAGTTTATTAAATTAATATTTCCTTAATTTACCATATTTAACAATTTCTATACAATTGTACAAAGTTGTGATACAAAAATACAAAGAATATACATATATAAATATAATTATATGTGAGTTTTACAAAAATACATTAATAATGCACTTACTTATCACATTGAAAATTTTCAGTTACTGTTATTAGTTTATTAAATTAATATTTCCTTAATTTACCATATTTAACAATTTCTATACTTATTCATTTTATTACAATTGGGTTATTAATATGTATACATTAATTTACTGTGAATGAATAATGAGAATTTGTTTTTCCACATGTAATATGGAAATAAATACATTTTCAAGGAATATTAATTTAGTTGAAAATGTTCAGAAAAAAATTATTAATTTATTATGCTTTAAGTTTAGAGTAGACTATCCGAGTTATGTAAACAAATTAGAAAGGTTTAATATGAGTAGTTTAGAGAGTAGACGAACATATTTCGATATGCTGTTCCTATTTAAAATATTCAACAATCTGCTTTATTCCGGTAATATTATTCCTCTATTCTCTATATATGTTCCAGCTAAATATATGAGATCTTGTAATTTATTCAAGTTGCCACATAGTAATACTAATAACTATAAACTCTCTTGCATAAATCGAATAATGTCAATCTACAACAATCAATTTATTCATTTGGATTTATTTAATTTATCTCTTCATAGTTTCAAGAAATGTGTTAAAGATTCTTTAAGTTAAGTTCTGTTTGCTATACTATTCGTAAGTTGTAATACCTAATAAGTGAGAACCTTTATTTGGTCTCTATTGAGCTGTTGGTTCTCCCATTTGTATTAAATAAATAAATAAATAAATAAATAAATAAATAAATAAATATCATACCCTTCACCACTTTCCTTATTTATGTATAACATATGCATATATAATTTTCATATAAAAAACAGATTTCCAAATATTATTTAATAAATGATACCAAATGAGCAATTCATATTTTCAATGTAGTGATTAATATAGTATTGTATAGGTCAGTCGTTAAGTCAGTAATTTCGTTTATTATTAACTACTATTTACTGCAATTTATACAAAACAGAATATTTTTAACAATATAGTAAAAGTAAATAATTCGCATATTACATCTGTTTCTTTGCATTGTAATATTTTTCTATAAATTTTGTATATTGTTACAAGATAAATAAATGTGTGACTTACAATATACAATAATATAAAAGTTCAAGTGAAACAATTAAGTTTAATTTTGGCAGTGACGAAGAGTTTTGAATTCTTCGTAACTATTTTGTTCCTGATGTGATACACCTTATTGTTTTATCATAAATATTTTAGGATATTTCACCATATTGAATGTATAAAAACAAAAATATTACAAACAATAGTACATCATTATTGATATGTTGTATAAATGCTGCAATTCACAGCATTGGGGGTTCAATAAATAAGTATTTGTACGGTACAATGATTAAGATTAAGAAAGAAACTTACTCGGAAGAGAACTCTGGTTGCACCAATATAAATTGGTCGTGATAACACACAAACAGATGATGAATTCAAGAATAAGTGTAAAGTACACGAACAAGGATGAATTGTTCGGGTTACTGCCCCGTGTGATGAATTCTGTAGTCGGTATGGAGAAAACGTAACTAAGTTGGTCGCAGGAATAGCAGAAGTGATGAATTTTGGAGCCAATATAATGTAGATGTCCTACAATATTTACAAATATTTATGTTTTGTAACACATCATATTGAAAATACTTACGTACTGTTTACATGCGTTGTGTATACTTCCAACGACTTTCTGTAGCGATCAGCAACTAATTGTTGTATGGGATACAAAGAAGCATGAGTACGTCTGTCTTGTCCTTTCTGGGTCTCGTTTCGTCCAAGCCAAAGTTTCTGAATGCCAACGTCAAACTCAAATATTCCAAATTCAAATAGAAGACGAAAATGAGAAGCGAAGTCAAATATTCCAATAAACACTATATAAATGCACACAAACTCACGAAAAACAGAATCAGAAATGAAACAATATTATTTTATCACAATATTTCATGTTTTATTCAGCTCTTTACAATTTCTTGGCATTTCTCGTTTCAAACTAATTTAATTAATTAGGTAATACACAACGCAAATTACCTTGAAAAAATATAATTTTTAAATTTGGGACTCGTGTGCCATCTAGCAGGCATAAAAACATTTATAGTAGTGATGACCAAGTCCGATAGTTGTCGCTAGGTGAGTACCAAAACCGTACATCTAAGTGAAACTTCCCGGTATTCCCTGATTGGAACAATTATTTATTTATACTTGAAAGGCTTCAGGCCTTTCAATACCTTCTTGGAGTAGGAGACAAAGTTTTGTTATTGCCTTACGGGTAGAACTATTTCTTGTCTTCACCGTTGCGACTCTGACAAAACCATCTTTTCCAGGATTTACAGCAATCACTCGACCTAACGGCCAATGGAAGGATGATTTCAGATCATCGATGATGATAACTAGGTCCCCTTCTTTGATGTTTCTTGTAGGTGTCTTCCATTTGTTACGTTTTTGAGGTTCTGACACATACTCTTGTGACCAGCGCTTCCAAATATCTTGTTTCATTTTCATTATGTGTTGCCATTTGGATGACTTGTTCACTGGAGTATTGGTGGCATCGAGTTCTGGTAAACCTGTAAATGAGCTTCCCAAAAGAAAATGAAACGGAGTTAAAGCGTTAAATCGTCAGGATTTGATGTTAGAGGAATAAGAGGTCCACTGTTTAAACATGACTCAATTTGTGTTAGGCTTGTGTAATATTCTTCAAATGTTAACGACTTATTACCAATAACTCGATTAATATGATACTTTAGAAATTTGATGGCTGCCTTCCACATGCCCCCTATGTGTGGTGATCTAGATGGAATGAATTTCCATGTGGTGTTCATTGATGTTGTTGAATTTTGTATAGTATCTTTGACAGCCTTTTCAGCTAACATTTTATACAATTCTTTCAGCTCTCTGTTTGCGCCAATAAAATTTGTATCATTTTCGCTGAATATTTGAGAGTATCCTCCTCGACGTGCTATAAATCTTTTCAGTGCATTTATGAACGCTTCTGTTGTTAATTTGCTTACTAATTCTATATGAATCGTTTTTGTGGCGAAACATACAAAGATAGCTATGTAACATTTAATTATTTGTATTCATCCTCTCCCGTGGTATTATTTGATGAACATGAGTCCTCCATAGTCTACTCTTGTGTGATAACATGGACACACGAATTGGGTTCTCTCTTTGGGAAAATCACCCATAATTTAATTTAATGATTTTGGGTTGGCCTTAAAACAATTTATACAGTTTCTAATGACTTTTTGTACATAGATTTTGCCTAATATGATCCAAAATCTGTCTCTTATCGAAGCTAACACTGACTGTGACCCGGCATGCAGTTTTTTCTTGTAGTACTCAACTAATAGTTTTGTGAAACGGTGATTCTTGCCTAGAATTGCTGGATGCTTTTGTTCAACATTTAGATTAGAATTTCCAAGTCTTCCTCCAACTCTTAGGATTTTATTCTTGTCCAAGAATGAATTGAAAGTTAATAGTGAACTTTTTGAATCAATTACTTGATAAATTTTTCATTTCAATATGAAACATTTCTTGCTGCACAATTCTTACTATTGTCCATTAGAACGTTGGTGATGTGATGATTGACTGTATTATTCTTGAATCGTAAAATGTAAGCAACTACTCTGCAATTTTGATAAACTTGAATACTATAAAATGAGTTCGTTTTTTTTCGATTAGAGATGTGTGTACTTGAATTGATTTCCTTTTCCCTAAATTGAAGTCTGATTGTGTTTGATGCAATTTGGTTGCCCATAATTCTTTTCTTTCTTGAAGCCATGGCGGACCTTCCCACCAGTCTTGATCGTTAATAATGTTAGAAGGTAATTTACCTCGGGACAAACCATCGACTGGGTTTGATTTTCCTGCAACGTGATGAATTTCAGCCACACGATTTGATACAAATGTATTCCATGTGTTGGCGGGTGCCTGTAGCCAAGATAAAACTATAGTGGAGTCTGTCCAAAAATATATTTCTTTAAAATATATTAACATGTATGATTTTACCTTTTTCATAAGTCTAGCAGCTAATAGAGCACCACAGAGCTGAAGAAGTAGCAAAGCTATAGTCTTAAGAGGTGCAATTCTGGATTTTGAACACACAAGATTATTTGTTACTTTTTTGTCTTCATATTCGCTGCGTATGTATGTATCCATCGAATTATGTATACTGGCTGGTATTGTATCATCCCATTCTATATGTTGTTGCCACAGTTGTTGCATGATGAGTTTGGCAATGGTGATAACAGGACCTATCAGACCAAGTGGATCAAAGATTTGAGCTATCGTGGACAGTATTTTTCATTTGCTAAAACTTTTAACTGAAATAGAATCACATGTTAAGTAAATAAAAAATAATAATGTATCACTCTTTGAATTCCATAATTCTTGTCTCCGTCTAGCGTTAACACTGTATCTTGCGGATTAGCATTTTGAGTTTTTACCTCTCGCTAAGAGAGGTATTGGATTCATGCTAAAAATCCCGTATCCAAATTTTAATGATTAAGCACGTTTTAAGGTCCTACAATACGATTTTAATATTTTTACGATGATGTCTGTGTGTGTGTGTGTGTGTGTGTGTGTGTGCGTGTGTGTGGATGTATGTGTGTGTGTGTATATATATGTGTGTATGGATGTGTGTATGTAGGTCGGTTGGAAGGACGATATCTCAAAAACTATAATACTTAATATCTGTTTAACTACGTATTTCTCAATCGGACATTACTGGAAAGAGCTGAAAAGGTTTTGGTAATAATTGGACAACCGGAAGTTGCTTATTAAAGAAGAGTAAATTCTCTATCTGATACATATAAATATTTTATTATATCTTTTATAGATTTAGAAATAAAGAAATATAAAGTATATAATAATCTGTTGTCATGAATCTCACAGCCCAAATAATGTCATGGAAACCAATTGAAAAATAAAAAAATGTAACTAAAAGATAAATGTCAGTGTCAAAAATCCAGAGACATTACTGAAGATTTTTTCTGGGAAGTACATAATTATATTATTTATTATTGTATTAATAGTTAAATGTTTATAATTTTAAGTATATTACACATACCCTTCAGAAATACTGTTAATCCCGACAATGAATTGGAAACATCTCGAAAAATTAGAAGAGTAGAACAAAATTTCTTCATAGAATGAATTTAAATTTAAAAAATCTATATATAAAGAATATAAGCGAGAATACAGCCCGAAAGAAGACGATATTTAAATGTTATAAACACAAGATGAAAGTGAAGATGGTCTCCACTTTACAACGTAAAATAAAGAAAAATTGTATCTTATTGAAATAATGAGTAGTGAAAGAAAAATGTATTTGGAGAATCTCTTAATTCTTGATCTGTGACTTATGGAGGTGACAAGTCTACGTTGAAGGACTTAAATTTGTTTCAAACATTATGGTACAATGAACAGTTATTTGTATTAATTAATTTTATTTATTAATATTAACGAATACGATTTGGACAACAAAACATACGATGTCACAATTATTAAATAGACAAATAAATAAATTCTAAACACAGAACAACATGGAATAGGTTAACACAGACATTTATGCTAAATCTTAGCTGAAAACGGGACTGAACAATCGCATGTGGATTTTCAATGCTTTATAAATGGTAATTATGGAAATTGTTTACTCCATCTCTCGTGAATTGGGCTTCATCAGACCATAACACTCTGGAAATAAAGTCAGGATCATTTAAATTTTGACGGAGAAACCAGCGACAAAATTCTAAACGAGGACCATAGTCTCCGGGTTGCAGTGCTTGAACTCGCTGAAAGTGATAGGGATGTAATTCCTCACGGTTTAATATCCGCCAAACAGTGCTGTGAGACATGTGTAATTGAGCAACGATGCATCTTGTGCTGATTTCAGGATTATCGAGAACAGCATCAATTACATCTCTTCATCTTCAACGTTATTATTAACTCCAATGCCATCATTTTGAACACCTCCTCGTACAGTTGTTGATCCAGTTTCACGTAGACACTGAAAAATGCGCGCAAATAGGCGATGGGAAGATTGGCGTCTATTTGTATATCTGTCTTGGTATTCTCTGGATGCATAACGGGCATTACCATTACATAATCCATAAATAAAAATCATATCTGCATATTCAGCAGTACTATAAACATCCATTATGACACAAAAATACAATCAAAAGTACAACAATTTTTAATTAAGACAATTAATTAATTAATACAAATAAGGTATGACTTTTCAATAATAACTTTTGTTTTCCGAAAGTACCTTGATTACAAGAATTAGAAAATTTCGTGTTATTTATAGAATTTCAACCTCTTGTATTTTGGTAACTAGAAGGAATAGGACCTATGTTCATATGGCATTTTTGGCTCAAAATGACCTCAGGAATAAGCTGTTAAACTTTGTTACACTAGTCCTGAAACACCCTGTATAGCGCGATGTCCTTCTCGAACTTTCTGACGTCACAATGACATTGAATACAAAGTATTCAGGTCACCGGTGTAATTAACATACGTAGACATATGGGTTTTTTCCACCGGCGGGGATTACATCATCGCTCGGGAATATTCTACCAGTAGCGGCGCCCGTATACTCTTAAGTTAGGAGCGCTCGTTACACTGCCCCCCTCCTTAAACTGTTTCGTTCCGGAACAGTTCTTGATGACGAAATGTACATGTATTACCCTTGGTACATTTAGAAGTCTTGAATAAGTGACAGTCGATGGTCCGCTGGAGTTCTTCTTTCTGTCCGTTAAGGTTAAAACTGCAGACAATAATTTCAATATCGATATAGCGGAAGAGGATCTCTAACATGTTCCTACCAATGCTAAATAGCCTAACTTCGATACTGCTAGCTTCAAAATATCATTCTCTAGCATATTATATTAGATATGATTGGTTTTACACGTGCTTTATTTGCTTGAGTATATTTGTGTTTTTTATGTGGTCTATTCTAACTTATAAAAGTGCAATTGTGGAACACACTGTAGTTCAAAATGTAATGGATGCGAACATTTTATTATTACCTGAGATTCTACTTATTTTTAAATTTATAAGATAATGTTTCACTTTGATTTAAAACGAATTTATTTTGAACTTGCATTATCTTTATTTTATAACACACACTTATATAAAAACTTATAAAAATTCACAACGTTTCGACAGCGAAAAATCTGCTGTCGTCATCAGGTGATCTGATACTACTGACAATTCCTTAACATTGTCAGTAGTATCAGATCACCTGATGACGACAGCAGATTTTTCGCTGTCGAAACGTTGTGAATTTTTATAAGTTTTTATATAAGTGTGTGTTATAAAATAAAGATAATGCAAGTTCAAAATAAATTCGTTTTAAATCAAACCTGAGATTCTCTTTATACTTTGCGACATATTTGGCTTTTCTTAATATATAGTTGTGATACTTAAGTCAAAATTACTTAAATTCTAATTAAACAAGTCTCTGCATATCTACGTCACTGCATTACTGCAACAAGTTCTTTAGAAACATGCATTATAATTTTGGCAGTCCATTCTACATATCTGTCTCGCTTATTGTGTATTAAACATGGCAGGAAAGGACGAAGTAATTAATCATGATATTATGGCATAATTGCAAACAGAATTCAAGAAGATAAATGACAAATTTACTGGTATAGATACTGCATTACATAATTTCACTGTAAACACTACAATACAATTAAAAAATCTTAAAGATGAAAATAAAATACTTAAATCTAAATTAAACACTTTGGAAAAAGAAGTAAAGGTAACAACATTATAATTACTGGTCTGTCGGAGCAAGAAAATGAAGATTTAAATATTTTAACCACCAACCTCACATTAGCAATAAACTCTAATGATATTAGTCATATAAGGAGACTTGGCAGTAAAATTCTCCTACCAAATAAAACAAGACCAGTAATAGTAAAATTCATAAAATATGACAGAAAAACTAAAATTATGAAAAACTTATTTAAATTAAAAGGAGCGAATATATTCATTAACAATGACCTCACCACTCAGGAGCAAGAAATTAATAAAAACTTACATGAATACAAGAAAGAAGCAAAAAAAATAGGATACAATGTGAGACAACAAAATCTCAAACTACGAATTAATGGAAAACTGTACTCATATGGCACTCTACCAATTTTAAATTCTACCGAATCCCTGAGTGATACTGACTACGATGCTGTACTTAATACCACTGCCATTGGTAAGGATATCGCATCAGCTAACTCCTCCTTGTTAAAAATGGCTACGTTAGTAAACAGCCTAACTCCGGATAGAAAATCTCCGCAAACAGCAAAGACCAATAATACCGGAAAACCTTATAACTTTCGTGGCCAATCGAAATCTCACTCTTAAATTATTTTATCTGAATATTCAAGGAATGGAAAATAAAATGCTAGAACTCGAAGCCTATTTTGACACTTACAGTTATCATCCAGACATTATATTGCTCAGCGAACACTGGCTAAACTCTGAAGAAATAAATGCTTTTAGAATTCCAAACTATATAACTGCATCTGTCTACTGCAGGAAGGAGCATATACGTGGAGACACTTGTATTCTTATTAAACAAAATCTGGAGTTTGTAGAAATATTGGCCGCTAGTATGAACAAGTGATTAAGGGTGATTAGCGAGCATTTGACTAACATCGTTTTATCTCTGTCAATCGTTTATATATTATTTTAGAGAAAAATACTTCAAATAATAGTTATAGAAAAATTAATTTCACGCATCTTTTATTTGAAGCATTTTTCTCTAAAATAATCTGTAAACGATTAACAGAGATAAAACAATGCTAATCAAATGCTTGTTAATCACCCTTAATCACTGTTCATACTAGCGGCCATTGTCCTTCAATACACTTATCCAAGAGAAAGACTTTGAATTCTCACTCATAAAAATTAAATGTCTAACAGCATCTTTATTTGTTCTGGTGCTTTACAGATCGCCAAGTGGAAATTTCCAGAACTTTTTGCAACTATTTGAACATATTTTAAATGCAATTTATCATCCTAATATTCACTTGTTTGTTTGTGGTGATTTCAACACAGATTTTCTAAGTCCATCAACTGGAAAACAAAAATTACTATCATTGTTATCATCGTTCGACTTAAACGTAAATATCAACCAACTTACATGTATCACGCCTACATCATCTACATGCATTGAAAACATAGTAACATCTCCAAACATCCATGGCATATATAACGTAGTTACTATTTCCTTCTCAAATCATGAGGGTATAGTCTGTAATATTAATATTGAAAAAGTAACAAAATCTACTGAACCTCAAATCTGCAGACGTATATACTCACAAAAAAAATTGTCGAAATTTAATAAAGAACTTGAATGTACATCATGGAATGACGTGAATCAAGAATTAGAAATAAATCTTTCCACCGAATTGTTTTTGCGTAAATTCACATTCGCATATGAAGAATCGTTTCCTCTTACTTACATAAAATCTAATCAATGCACTGTCCAATGGATAAGGAAAGGCATACGTATATCATGGCCTACCAAAGCCAAACTTCGTCTCCGTCTCCGGCAAGATAATTCACCCGTCCTTCGTTTACACTTCAAAAAGTACTGTGCGATATTAACATCTGTAATTAAGTTAGCTAAGAAAAAGTATCTCACAAAATACATTGTTACTTCTAATAACATCGCACAGTCTACATGGAAAGTTGTAAAAGATGTAACCAACCGCAATACCGAGGCCCATAGCTTCCCTGTTATAACTATCGCTGGTGTGAATAATTATAACAACTTTCTCCTGCAGCTAAAGGATTCCTCAGGGAACAGTGATCAATATAACCCAATCACTGAACGGACACAGCACTCAATTTTTCTTACCCCAGTAACAGAAGAAGAAGTCATGTTGTTCATTAACTCTATGAAGAACAAGTACTCCTGCAGATATGATCACATACCTAGCAATGTGATTAAAGCTTATGGTTATATCATAGCCAAGCCACTTACCCACATTCTTAATCTATCATTATCAGCGGGCGAATTTCCGAGTGCATTTAAACACGCCATCGTCACTCCTGTTTTCAAGAAAGGGGATGCAAATTTACTTGAAAATTTCAGACCTATATCTTTACTCACTAATTTTTCAAAAATGCTGAAAAATTTAATGCACAAAAGATTAATGGCGTTTCTAATAAAAAACAATACCATCTCTAACTCACAACATGGATTCCTTGAGGATGTCAACTATAACTGCAATGACATGTATCGTAAACAACATAATCAATAACCTGGACAAAAACCATACTGTATTCGGTATATCGAGCGATCTGTCGAAAGCATTCGATACTGTCTGCCATGATATATTATTACTAAAACTAGAGTGCATGGGTGTACGGGGCATTGCATTATCATGGTTCAGATCCTATCTATCTGGAAGAACTCAGAGTGTCAAACTGTAGAATTATACTATTTCAATACTTTATTGAATGTCATATATACATGTCAATCATCAAACATAATCATCATAACAACTGCTCTCCTAAGCTAACTATATATTTCCCTACATCCCTCTTTCTATTTCAAGCCATAGATCTTTGGATCCTCTTCAGCTTGACAGGGTAATTTTTTCAGGAATCTTCTGTTTCTTCTAATTACTTGTTTATCAGTTTCTATAAGATACGACCGAGGTTCTTCTGTTTTATTTATTATTGTTCTTTCCTTTTTTTATCAACAATCCAAACTCTGTCTCCTTCTATTAATTCAAATAAATTTTTGGTTCTATGCCTGACATCATAATTTCTTTTTTGTTTATTTAGATCTTCTTGAATATTTTGGCGTATTTTGTCGTGATTAGGTAATTTTGGCTTCAAGTAAGTTCTTGTTGAAGGTAAAATATCCCTTAAATTTCTTCCCATTAACCTTTTGGCTGGGGAATCACCTGTTCTTAAAGGTGTATTTCTGTAAATTAATAAAGCTGCATAAAAATTTTGCCTATTCTTCTTTAATAAGTTTTTCATTACAGCCACATTGTTTTCGATCTTTCCATTTGATTGTGAATGAAACGGACTACTAGTTGTCAACATTATGTCATTACTTTTACAAAAAAAATTAAATTCTGCGCAGTTGTACTGTGGTCCACTGTCACATCTGATTTGTTCTGGTATTCCATGTCGGGCAAATGTTTCTTTCATTTTAAATATAATGTCGCTACTTCTTTTTCTACTAATTTTAAATATTTCTGGGTAGCTGGAATAGTAATCAGTAATTAATAAGTATGTTTCTCCTTCAAATTCAAAAATATATGTAGCAACTATTTCCCATGGTCGAGATGGTATAGGACTCGCTAACAAAGGCTCAACATTCATTTTCGAATTTTTTATACAAGTTTCACAGTTTTTTATCATTTCTTCGATATGTAAATTTATATTAGGCCACCAAACACATTCATTTGCTCTAACTCTAGATTTTGTAATGCCTTGATGACCAGTATGTATCTTTTGTAAAACAGTTCTTCTGTCATGATGAGGTATAATAATTTTGTCTTTATAACAGATTATTCCATCTATTTCACTTATATAGTCTTTATATTTAAAATAAGGATAAACTATCTCCGAACATTTTTGCTTTTCTGGCCAGCCAAATTTTATATATTGTCTTAGGATTTGAATTGTATCATCTTTATCTTCATAAATTGATTTGTATATTTCACTTACATTAACTTGCTGATACAAGACATCCTCATCATTAATTCCAATATTTATTGGCGCTCTGCTTAATGCGTCTGCTACATAAAATTCTTTTCCCGGCACATGTATAATTTCATAATCAAAACATAGCATACGCATGCGAAATCTTTGTAACCTGGCGCTGAGTTCTTCAATTGGTTTATTCTGAAGGATTTTGATTAATGGCATATGATCTGTTCGAATTTGAAATTTTTTACCAATTAAATATTGCCTTAATCTTTCACATACCCATACGATTGCTAAAGTTTCTTTTTCGATTTGAGCATACATCTTTTCTGTATTACTGAGAGATTTTGAACAGTAAAGAACTGGTCTCCAAATTCTATCCTCTTGGAGTTGTTCTAAATATCCACCAATACCGAAAGACGATGCATCTGCTGAAATTCTTAGTTATTTTTTCACATCATATGAAACTAATACTGGGATACTCGTCAATGTTTTCTTCACTGAATAAAACATTTCTGATGCTGTTCATTCCAATCCCAATCTTGATTCTTTTTTAAAAGTTCTCTTAAACCGTGTGATAATGTAGATGAGTGTGGAATGAATTTAGTTAAATAATTAAACATGCCCAAAAATCTTTGTACGTCTTTAATATTTTTTGGTTCGGGATATTCCATTAATGCTTTTATTCTTTCTGGATCAGCTACTATATTACCACTTTCTTCAATAATGTGGCCTAAAAATTTTAATTTTCTAAACCCAAATTCGCATTTCTGTTTATTTAGAGTTATCCCATTTTCTTTTAAAACATCTAAAACTTTCATCAATCTTGCTCCATTTTCTTCTTCATTCTTTCCATAAATGACTATGTCATCGATATATACCTTAACTCCTTCTATGTTTTTCAATATTTTCTGCATGGTTCGTTGGTATACTTCTGGTGATGACGATAATCCTTGAGGTAATCTTTTGTAAACGAATCTTCCAAATGGCGTAATAAAACAAGTATATTTTCTAGATTCCAAACTTATAGGTAACTGCCAATATCCATGTTTCAAATCTAATTTAGAGAATATCTTCGCTCCTCTCATATCTGTTAAAGTTTCTTCTACACTTGGTAAGTGAAATCTTTCTCGAATTACTTGTTTGTTTAATTCTGTAAAATCTGAACAAATTCTTATTTTCTTTTTATCTCCTTCGCCTTTTACAGCTAAAACCATTGGTGCACAATATTCAGTTGCCTCTATTATTTCTTCTATAACTCCTTCCTTTATCATGCCTTCAATTTCTTTCTTTGCTGGCTCAATTAATGCAAAGGGTATTCTTCTAGGAGTTGTTATACTTGCTGGCCTTTCTTCCTGTACCTTTATATTATATTCTTCATTTTTAATCTTACCGAGACCTTCGAATAATTTTGAATATTGCCTTAAAATTTTGTTTTTTAATGTTTCATTTTTAACTTCATCTACTGATGAGTAATCATTGCTAAATTTAAGTATTCCCAATTTTATTATATCTGGTCTTCCTAATAAATTTTCTTTTGTTTTCAAAACGTATGCTGTCATTGTTATTTTCTTACTATTCCATTCTACAGGTAACTTTACTTTTCCTTGTACATCTAATTTATTTTGTCCAGGTCCTACTAAAATTTCTCTTGTTTTTTCCATGTTAAATAAATGACTTAATTTTTTATACACTCCCCAAGAGATAATACTTTCATCAGCTCCAGTATCCACTTTAAATCTAATTCTGAATGGTCCGATCTGAAACTTTACATACCATGGAGTATTTTCTTTATTAATATTATCTATGTTTTTGATCTCACCCAATTCTATATCACTTCTTCTAGAATCTGATTCTTGATCTTGACTTCCTTTTTCTATTTCATTTACATCCCTTGTTCTGCACATTCTTCCATAATGACCCTTTAAGAAACATCGGTAACATTTTACATTTCTGGCATTACAATTTTGATAATCATGTTTTGGTTTGATTCCACATCTTGTACACACATTTTTGTCTATTTCTTGACTTTTATTCCAATTATTACAGTTTTTCTTATTTACATAAGGCTTTTTATTGTATCTTATATTATCAATTTCTTTCTGATTAACTTGTCTTATTTCTTTATTTTGACTTTTTATTAATTCTGACTGTAAAATTTTGTCAATAGTAACTTGTAAAGTGAGTTTATCGTTTAATTGTAATGATTCCGATAATTTTGTGTCTTTTATGCCAACTATTAATCTGTCTCTTATTAATTCATCTTCTAATGAAACGTAATTACATTTCTTCCCTAATTCTATTATTGATGCGATATATTCTTCAGCAGTTTCCGTTTCAAATTGATTTCTTCTGTTGAATATTGCCCTTTGATATATTATATTATATTTTTTTATATAATAGTCTTCAAATAATTTTACTGTTTCCTCATATGTCTTTAAGTCATCTTCTTTTTTCTGTAAAGTGGCCAAAATTTTATTCACCTTACTGCCCATATGCAGTAAAAGATTATTACTTTGTATGTTCTCTTCCTGCTTCTCTAACTTCACAGCTTTCCTATATCTTTCATATCCTATTATCCAGTCTCTCCAATCTTCTCTTTCAAAAGAAAATTTCTCAGGAACTGGGGCCGAAACTGTCTGTGAGTGGGAAGAAGGTAGTGAAGACCCTATATGACCCTGCACTTGCATATTCACTACAAGCGTTTGCAAATTATGCACCAATTGTTCTAATTCTTCCACTCTACTTTCTGCCATTATATCAATTTCTAACACCTGACACCATGTAGAATTATACTATTTCAATACTTTATTGAATGTCATATATACATGTCAATCATCAAACATAATCATCATAACAACTGCTCTCCTAAGCTAACTATATATTTCCCTACAAAACTGAAGACAAAAAACACTTGTATCCCTATACTGTCAGATAAGGGCTCCATTCACCTCGGTGTACCACAGGGGTCAGTGCTCGGACCTCTACTCTTCCTAGTATATATAAATGATCTTCCATGCTCAGTGAAAAACACATCTTATGTATTATATGCAGACGATGCCTACTTTTTAGTATCTTGCAAAAAAACTGAATTTTCAAGTGAACTCATAAATAGTGCTGTGAGTCTGTGAGTGACATCATTCGGTGGTGCGATAATAATGTTATCCCCTGTGCAAATAACCTTTTTTTTAATTAACAAAATTAACACTCTACTAATCACAAGAGTGAAGCTAGTCTGTTCTGTATAATTGTTCATTTCCTTGTTTTTAAAATATTATTCGTGCTGTGTTTTTTTTATCGTTCTGACAATAGTTTACTTTTTATATTTTTATTATAATAAATGTACTGTACAGGTGGACTATTTGTTATTGTCATAGTTTTCTCAAAATAACATCTCATTTATTGTACTGCTAATTTCAGGATTTGTTCGAAAATCAGCTGCTGTAGCTGAAACAAATTCCTTTTGTACACTTTATGTGCAATAAACATTATTATTATTATCATTATCATTATCATTATCATTATCATTATCATTATCATTATCATTATCATTATCATTATCATTATCATTATCATTATCATTATCATTATCATTATCATTATCATTATCATTATCATTATCATTATCATTATCATTATCATTATCATTATCATTATCATTATCATTATCATTATCATTATCATTATCATTATCATTATCATTATCATTATCATTATCATTATCATTATCATTATCATTATCATTATCATTATCATTATCATTATCATTATCATTATCATTATCATTATCATTATCATTATCATTATCATTATCATTATCATTATCATTATCATTATCATTATCATTATCATTATCATTATCATTATCATTATCATTATCATTATCATTATCATTATCATTATCATTATCATTATCATTATCATTATCATTATCATTATCATTATCATTATCATTATCATTATCATTATCATTATCATTATCATTATCATTATCATTATCATTATCATTATCATTATCATTATCATTATCATTATCATTATCATTATCATTATCATTATCATTATCATTATCATTATCATTATCATTATCATTATCATTATCATTATCATTATCATTATCATTATCATTATCATTATCATTATCATTATCATTGTCATTGTCATTGTCATTGTCATTGTCATTGTCATTGTCATTGTCATTGTCATTGTCATTGTCATTGTCATTGTCATTGTCATTGTCATTGTCATTGTCATTGTCATTGTCATTGTCATTGTCATTGTCATTGTCATTGTCATTGTCATTGTCATTGTCATTGTCATTGTCATTGTCATTGTCATTGTCATTGTCATTGTCATTGTCATTGTCATTGTCATTGTCATTGTCATTGTCATTGTCATTGTCATTGTCATTGTCATTGTCATTGTCATTGTCATTGTCATTGTCATTGTCATTGTCATTGTCATTGTCATTGTCATTGTCATTGTCATTGTCATTGTCATTGTCATTGTCATTGTCATTGTCATTGTCATTGTCATTGTCATTGTCATTGTCATTGTCATTGTCATTATCATTATCATTATCATTATCATTATCATTATCATTATCATTCTCATTGTCATTGTCATTGTCATTGTCATTGTCATTGTCATTGTCATTGTCATTGTCATTGTCATTGTCATTATTATTATTATTATTATTATTATTATTATTATTATTATATGATCCGACGAACCATTGCTCCATGATGGCGAAAGGGACTAGCCGATTAAAGTGTACTACTCTCGGCTTCCCGGCAGATGCTTTCCTAATTCGATATATTACGTGGTTTATCCTTTTAACGACCTCATAAGGACCTTCGCAATATCTTTGCAGCTTTGGTGATAAACTGTGACGCCTTTGTGGATTGTAAAGCCACACTAAATCTCCATGTTGGTATCCACCTTTTTCAGCCTTGATGTCATATTGGTTCTTCATTCGGCCGCTGGCAGTTTGAATGTCCGTGCGGACTTGTTCATGAATGTCGTCTATTCTTCTCCGTAAGTTCGTAACGTAATCTTTCCCGGTCAGATCTTCTCCAGATTTACTGCCGAACACCAAGTCACATGGTAGGCGTAACTCACGCCCGAATAAGATGTTCGTAGGAGTTTGCCCTGTTGTTTCATGCACAGATGTATGACAAGCCGTCAGGAACAGATGAAGATGTCGGTCCCAGTCTCCTTGGTATTGGGAGACTATCTTCGACAAGTATCGGTTGATCGTTCTGTTCATTCGTTCAACCATGCCATCGGACTGCGGATGTAATGTAGTTGTCCTTGTTTTATTAATTCCTAGTATCTTACAGCTATTTTGGAAAACGGGGGACTCGAAATTTCTTCCCTGGTCGGAGTGAAGTTCACGTGGTACACAAAACCGGCGTGCACACTCTTTGACTAAGGTTTCAGAGACCGTGATGGTTTCCTGGTTGGGTAATGGATAGGCTTCAACCCACTTAGTGAAGTAGTCCATGATAATTACTATGTATTTATTTCCGTCTTCGCTTTCTGGAAATGGTCCGGCCACATCAATCGCAATGCGCTCAAATGGAGTGCCAACGTTGTATTGACGCATACGAGCTCTTCGCCGTTTATCTTCGTCCTTGCAGTTAACCCAATAAAATCGCTGGCGTAATCTTTCCAAAGTTTTGTTGACTCCAAAATGGCCTCCTCCAGGTCATGGATCTCTTTCAATACGTCTGGTACTCTAGTATTAAGAATAACCAAATCAGTTCTCTTTTCAGTTCCATCGGTATTTTCCACCACGCGCTTTAACAGGCCATCTTCAATCACCATGGACTTCCATTGCGCCCAATACGATTTAACACTCTGTGCGTGTGGTGCAACATCTTTCCATATTGATTTGTTATCTTCTGCTTTCCATTCCAATAAAAATTTTAAAGTCGGGTCATTTTCTTGGTCCTTGCGTAGTCCAATGGGCTGCCAACTATCGTCAACTACTGTTATTCTGGCGACGGTAGAAAGCTTCTCTTCCACTCGACTACAATGCTTGCATTCCTATTGGCATGGCCTTCTGGACAATTCGTCGGCATTACGATGGGTGGCACCTGTTCTGTACTCGATTTTGATATCGTATTCTTGTAGTCTCTCAATCCATCTAGCCACCTGACCCTCTGGATTCTTGAACTATAGCAGTCATTTTAAACCGGCATGGTGAGTTCTTATCAAAAATCTTCGTCCGTATAAGAATTTGTAGAAATGCTCCACGGATTTCACGACTGCCAAAAGTTCTTTTCTGGTGACATAATAATTCCTCTTCGGTCTTACTAAAGTAGGCAATGACCTTCTCATGTCCGTTTTGTTTCTGGGAAAGAACGCCACCAATTCCAATATTACTAGCCTATGAGTCAAGTATGAACTCTCCTTCAGGTAAGGACAGGTGCACTGGTCAAGGAATGTTTCAGTTCCTTAAATGCAACTTTACAGTCCATTTCCCAGATAAATCGCCTTCATTCTTCAGTAAGCCTAGTCAGTGGCTTAGCTATGTTGACAAATCCAGGTACATATCGTCGATAATAACTACACAAACCAAGGAAACTTCTAAATTTATGTTTGTCTCTAGGTACTGGCCAGTCACTCGCAGCCCTTATTTTCTCCGGGCCAACTGCAATACCCTTACCGAACACCACGTGTCCCAAGTAATGAACTTCTTTTTGGAACAGATGACAATTCTTTGGACTGATCTACAAGTTAGTCTATCTCAATGTTTGGAAAAGCTCTTCCAAATTCTTCATGTGGTCCTCGAACGTGTTTCCTACCACAATAATATCGTCGAGATAAAACAAATAGGTTTTCCAAAATAGCCCAGCCAATACGGTTTGAATGAGTCGTTCAAACGTTGCAGGGCCATGGCAGAGCTCAAATGGCATTACGGTAAATTACCAGAGTCCGTTATCCATGGTGAAGGCTGTTCATTATTCGAACTGGTATTACTTGGCTGGCTTTGACCAGTGATTTTCCGACTACTCCAATTCCAGTTTTGGCATCATCATTTCTGGGCTCAAGCATAACAATACTTCCCTCACAGAAACTACCACTTCCAGGAGAGTTTCACTTCGTTCTGAGAGGGTAACGTCTTCGGCTATTAGTACGTGCACAGCCTTGTCGTCTCGTAGGTTTAATACGAGTTCTTCGTCATTGACCATCATCACTCCCTTGTTCAGGTCAAGTTTAAAAGCGTGCCTTGTCATTACTTCTATACCGAGTATTAATTTATCTTCAACTTCAGCTACTAGCGCACGATGTTTAAAGGAGGTGTTTCCAATAGTGATGGTAACATCCAATTCTCCTAATGCGGTAGCTTGTTCCCCCGTCGCTGTGCGTAATCGCCACTTAGTCGGTTGAAGATGCGTCTTGCCAGTTTTCTTTGCCAAGTCGGGTCTAATTATAGTCTTTGTCGCACACGTATTCGGTAGCATTTTCAGTGGCCTTCCTTTAATAGAGCCATCCACGTAGATGCTGTTGGCTTGATGATGAATAACGACAGAACTGATGGATTGTGGGGCTACCACATTACGGGTCGACTGTTGCCCCTTCGCACCAACCTGATTTAGTTTACCGACTCCTTTCCTTCCTTTGTCGTTTCCGTCTTATATTGCAGTTTTCTGCAAAGTCTCTGTGGATAGCCCAGTTCACCACAGTTCCAACAGTGGAGTTTCTTTCTTCCAGCAAACATTTCAGTTTCAATTCGTCGTAACCTGTCACCTAAATCTTTCGTGCTTTCATTTCTCTCCGTATCAATATGTCGCACTCGCGATTAGTTACGTGAAGCTTGTTTAGCAGCTTCATGTTCTAATGCATATGAGAGTGTATCAATTAAAGTTTTTGGACGGGCCAGTCGCAGTGCTTGCTGAGTTTCGCTGTCTCGAACTCCGTAGATGAATGGTTTAGTGGCCAGGCACTCTAAAATGTTATCAGGAGCTGTAGGATATGCGAGATGAACCAAACGGGCTACGTCGGCTTCAAATTCTAGAATGCTTTTTTAACTCTGATACCGGTTCCTCAGTTGCGTCTGGTACACCTGTTTCAGATGCGAATTTCCATACCGCATATCCAACCGCTTGACTAGTTGGTCGTAGTCCTCTTGTTCTTCTTCCTTCAGCGTTTGTAGGATGTCTAGCTATGTGCTTTCGCAGCAGCTTCAAATTGTTTTAAATAGTTCGGCCACGAAGATTCTGCATCAAATTCCGATATTTTCATGTGCATTGTTGTGCTAGTATTAGGTTTTACTATCTTCCTTCCAATAAATTTGCATTAGCTACTTCGGAATTTGATATATTTATTCATTTAGTGTTCTGCAATTTTCTTCTAATTTATTTTCTAATGTTCTAGAACATTCTTCTGCCTTTCTAGAACTTTCTATTAATTTTTGTTCTAGTTTATCAATGTCGGATGGGTCAAATAAGTAATCGTCCGGATTTTCACCAGAATCGATTAATGCTTGCCGCAGTCTGTCTTCAAGCACTGACTTCGTACCTGTTGTTTCCTAATCTCGTTCTTCTAGTTCTTTCTTAATGTCACTTACTTTTAATTCACTTAATTTTATTTGTCTAGTCGGCATTTTATTTATTTTTATTTACACTCACGGATTATTAACAACCCCACACCTGACATCAATTGTAATGTTTATTAATTTGGGTGAAGTGTAAGAATCAGAGATTATTATTAATTAAATTATTAATTAAAATAAAAGTTTATAAGACGATAAATAATTAAGATAAAGATAATAAAATGAACTAAGACTATCGTTATATAATTATAAACACTAATTTAAGACTAAGATTATTTATTTAATATTTATTTCACTATATTTATTTATATAACTATATTTATTTGTTCACAACTCGTAGAATATTTATTTATATCACCAACTGTTCATTGCACGACTTGTGTCTCACCTGGCTTCCTGGAGGTGTTTATATAGACCGTCGTACTTTTTCTAGAGCATTCGACGCGATAATAACACCGAATACAAAGCATCACTCCCCCTAAGTAATTAAACAGGTCGCGATGTGTATACTACGCCGAAATCTCGCCTGAATACGTCGTCGCCCAACGCAGCAGCCGTTCTAGCACGTTCGACCAGCGGCGGCGGTCTCGTACTCCTAGAGTCAGTGGCATCACACGTTACAATTTTATATATTTCCCTTTGTTTTTAAACATTTGCTTTTGTATTAACAACTTGTCTTACGAAGTTTTTTTTAAGCACTACTATAATAATAGTAAATATGTAAACACGTAATATGTTTAAATAAATAAAATATAAATGTCACCAAGGCTTACCCATTTCTGACTGTGCCAATCTGTTTCTATTCGTAGATTTTGGTAATGATGACATACAGAGTGTTTTATTACTCGTATCAGGCTTTTTTTCTGAACTACGACGTGCTAGAGCTTCAGGAAAAAATTAGCATAACATAATCCTACCTACTATTTCTTAAGCTGGATGGGAATAAAGGTCTTAGTAAATTCACTATGTTGAAACCAAGTTTATTTAACTATATCAAGTACACTAATACAATGCGGCCTTGTTCTGGCCAAGCGCCATTACGTGTGTCTCTATCTAGTTATTCTCGACAGTGGTGACATCTTTTTTAATAAAAACTAGATTAGTCTAGCATCGTGACAAGGGTGACGTGCCGGTTGCATATACGTATAACACATTAATGGTAGTATTCTTGACTTCCGGAATTTACCGGAAGTAGGTGTAACTACACTCATGTTCAAAATTTCAAATGGGAACCTAGGTCATATTTTATAAATTATAAGTTGCCAAATTAAATAAATTTAATATTTAAATATGACTTTTTAATAATATTAATATTATTAAAAACTTTGGTTTTAATTAAAAGTAATGTAAAAACAATCGCCGTAATGACGTTAAACTAGACACTTGAAAAAAGTTTAAATAGATTTAATTTATGACCACATAAAGTTGTCACATGGACGTCATAGCGACCACAAATCTAAAGTTGCGTGAACTTGGCAGCAACATATTTAAAAATAATAATACATGCGACGGTATTTCGCTCGGACGTGAAATTGTAGCGTGTGGTACGACGTCCTTCTGTTGTCCCTGTGCTGTAGAACGGATTGCTCGGGCGCCAATCGGTCGGTCGGAAACACAGCACTAGGAGAGATGGGACAACGCCAAAAGGATTTTGATAGCTCAATGGAGATAGGATTCAGTTTTATTTTCCACAAAAAGAAATCATAATAATTTTGAACATTTTTATTAAAATATAAGAATGAAACGTATTTACAGATGGTGATAATGATAACAAAACATAGAAATAAAGAAATGAATTGCATCCTACCATGGAACAGGCAATATTTGCAAGCTGGTTTCGCTCTGACAAATGGTCGACAATAAACGGGCCACGATGGTAAAAAGAATAATAAGATGAGGCAACGCGGTCCGACCGGGCGACAATGGCACACACCAACGTCGCGGGGCAACGGTACGGACGGGCAACAAAGTTGCGGGAACACGAACAGGTAACGATGGCACACACCAAAGTTACGGGAACACGGTACGGACGGTCAACAATGGCACACACCAAAGTTGATAACGGAACGGAAACGGTAACGGTCAACAATCGCGATTTCGGAACGGAACGGGATCGTGTTGGCACACACCAACACTCATTGACAATCACGATTACGGTACACAGTGGCAGACCCCACTGTACGGAAGCAACCGGTTACGGATACCGGTACGGAACACCTTCTACACTCTCTCACGAGCTGCCGTCACACACCAACAGCGCTGAGTCAGAGGCAGCCAAGGTCATAAACAACTTGCTTACCCGGCACTCACCAGGTACGCAGTAGACGGCACACACCGTCCATACTCTACGGAGAGCTAACGCTCACTTGAGAGAGCAAACACTCTCTCACGGCAGAGAGCACACACTCTCTCACGGCAGAGAGCACACACTCTCTCTCGGCAGAGAGCACACACTCTCTGAATAAACTATCGTTTGGGCCCGTATTTATACCCCGAAAAACCGTTAAAAACTTCAAAATATGTTTAAATATGATTTTAACTATCTTGCAAATACCTGCCATGTTCGAAACATGCTATAAAAAAAAATAAAAAATCGTACTTCATGAGGAATCGAACCAGCGATCCTCAGCGCGCTGGTCAAGCACTCTAGCCGCTCAACCATGCCGCACCTGACATGTACAGACATCAATGATAAATATTAACAGTGAAACAATATATATTTATTAATACAACAAAAATATATATAAATACAACAAAAAAATATTTATTTACAACAATGGAAACATAGTTCAAAATATTCAATATATGGTTTGTGTATTTTATCTATTTACTGAACAAATAAAAAAAATAAAAAATATTTTGATAGTGAGACTCGAACCCCAGCAGTGGTAGCACGCACTTTAGAATTCTACCATAGAAAACATGCGTATGCGATTTTATTTTTTCGAATCTTGGTAGCATGCACTTTAGAATTCTATATTAGCTTTTCGTTTCGGGATTTTTCAGATTTTATACTATTAACATAGAAAATATTATGACAATTGGGTATAATAAATTTATAAATTATATATAAATTATCATTGAATTGCATTGGGACGTTAGTTTAATACTTTCGCCTCGAGTCGTACGCTTGCAGGCGAATATTTTGAGACACGCATGCTACCAAATTTTCGCTTCGCGACGAAAAGCGAAAACAAATGCATCATTTGATAGAATTCTAAAGTGCGTGCTGTCACTACTGAACCCCACACTCAGAAGCCAACGCGCTAGCCATTAGGCTACCACGCTCAGTGACCATCGTCACATACAAGTGCATTTAATCGATTGTATTTCGTTTATATTTCATTGTATATTGCTAAATATTATTTGTATTGCGCAATTAATGCCAAATTTACGCTGTTAAATTACGTATTTTTTGTTAAATTCACAATTTGTTTTTTGTTTGTATTCGATTGAATTTCTAGCGAAATTTATGCAAATAATATTATACAGACCCAACCAACACACATATACAGGTGTTCGGATTTCGAAGTTGTCTTTGAGGGATCATCTCAGATGTGCTTTTGTTTTGCCAAAAATTCTCATGGAAGTGAAGTTCGCGACGCGTCGCTCAGCGACGCGGCAGTGTATATCTACCGTTCTGTAAAACCGTCCGTCATTATAAAAATACGTATAATCATCAATATAAAAGATTATGTACCGAAATTTGTGATGTATGGGGTCAAATTAGATAGCTGCATAATTTTAATAAATTATTAAATAGTTTAATAATATCTCCTCCATATACTTATAAATATAATAGAAAAATACAACAACCCTACGGGTTGGACAGTGATTTTATTGTACTGGGGTAGTTGACAGGACCCTATCTTACTTATATTTTGAAGTGTTACAATAAATAATTTTTAATAATAAATTATTTCGTCCGCGAAGAATATAATTCTGACGATTAAGAGTTACTGACTACACCCCTACGGGTTAACCAGCAATTCTTTGTGCTGGGATGGTTAACAGAACTCTAGCTTCCTTATTAAATATATTTTGAAGTGTTACAAAAAACAATTTTTAATAATAAATTATTTCATCTGCTAGGATTATACTTCTGACGACTAAGAGTAACTGACAACACCCCTACGGATTAGCCAGCAATTATATTGTGCTGGGGAGGTTAACAGGACCCCTAGATTCCTTACTAAATATTTTTTGAAGGGATACAAATAAACAATTTTTAATAATAAATTATTTCATCCGCGAAGAATATAATTCTGACGATTAAGGGTAATTGACAAATCCCCTACGGGTTAGCCAGCCATTATATTGTGATGGGGTGGTTAACGAAACCCCTAGCTTCCTTATTAAATATATTTCCAAGTGTTACAAATAAAAAAAAATTAATCATAAATTATTTCATCTGCAAAGATTGTACTAACCCAGGGATCGTGAAAATGAAACATCTGGCTCGAAAATATTGTTTTTGGATGAAAATTGATCACGACATAGATGAACTTACCCGGCAGTGTGAAAGTTATTCCCTCATAAAGAAGAGTCTGAATAAAGCACCAATACATCATTGCGAAGTGCCTGAACAAAATTTTGAACAATGAAAAATTTACAATGACGCAGAAAATTCGAGAAATTTTATTTCGCTATATAGTTACACCGCATGGGAGATTCGGTACAAGTTATAGATGCTATGAAAATAATAAACACGTTTGGAAATTTGCGAAGACATATAAATCAACTCTTATTCACAGAAATTAGAAGAAATATAAACAGCAGCGTCTCAGAAGATACCGCAGAGAACACTGCCTTTTATGGAAATCATGAAACTGACATCCAAATTCATACTCCCAGATAAAAAACTTTTCCTCGGAGGCGGATTAACCAGCAAGCAAAAGAAGCTAGCGCTTTGGGCGCCAAAATTTGTTGGGCGCAAAATTTCCTGCATTTTTTTTTCTTTTCATTTACAGTAGAGACCTTTTACTCCGACTTCACGTTAATCCGAACACTCAGTAATTCGAACATTGAGTAGAAATGAGGTAATCTTTTTAGTCCTAACTACGGAATAAAATTTCTCCGAACGCAAGAATAAGCACGTGGATTCTTGGAAAAACCTATCAAATGTTGTTTTAGTTTCCACCCCTGGAAGTGGAAAAACAAAATAACTTTGACAATGCTGCGGAAAACTAAAAAATGTCTGTATGTGTATATATGTGAATAAAATACAATTCAAAATATATGAAAATATATAGGGTGTTCCATTTAAAGAAAGACAAATAATTCTCTCCGTGCCTTAAAGTAAGCCTGTATGTGTAAAAATAATTTTACGTTATACCCCCCTACATTCTGTGAATAAATTTATGCTGTATTTTTAACGATAAGGGGGATATCGAAAAGGTGATTTCAAAGACTCACCTGTATATTATTTGATATCACTATATTTTGTGTTTTTATTGTGCGACGTTGGATTTTAGCGTTCTGGTTCGTGAAGTTTCCCATTTCGAACCCTGATTAAAAGCTTGTCATAATTTCGACTGTGACCTTTGACAATACAATGAATTTAAGAAATTAGTTGCCCTTGCGATTCCCACTTTGACAACACAGGCTTTTGTTAGAAACAAAATTGATTTTTTTAAAATTCCATTTTAAGGTCTACGTACTTTTTACCTCTCGCTAAGAGAGGTATTGGATTTATGCTAAAAATCGCATATCCAGATTTTATTTAGTGAATAAGCACGTTTTAAGGTCCCTAGAATCCGATTATAACATTTATGATGATGTCTGTGTGTGTGTGTTTGGATGTGTGTGTGTGTGTGTGTGAGTGTGGGGGGGGGGGGGTTGTTGTAGATACGATTTCTCAAATTCTATGAGACTAAAGACCTATGTAACTACGGATTCCTCAATCTAACAGTAATGGGAAAAGTTGAATAGGTTCTGGTAACAATTGGATAACCGGAAGTAGTAGTATTTTAACAAAAATCTTCTAAATATTATTTTTTGAAAATTTATGTTATTTACAAATATTAAAAAACAAAATTCTCTATCCGACACATTTAATTTTTTTATATCTTCTATAGATTTAAAGATATAGATACCTACCTATATAATCTATTAAATAATCTATTGTAGTAAATCTCACAGACTGCTCACAGCAACTACTTGAGAAATTAAAATGTCTGTAATTGACAGATAAATGTCATTAATGTCAGTATCAAAAATTCAGAGATAGTACTGAAGGCTTTTTCTGGGAACGGTATTTAATATTTCTTATTATATTATTAATTATATGTTTAAAATTATAGGTATATTACATGAACCCTTCAGAAATACCGTCAATCCCGTTAATGAATTGAAAAAAACCTCGAACATTTAGAAGAAATGGAGAAAACTTGCTCATAGAATGAATTTAAAATTATAGAAAATACGGAAATATAAAGATTAGGTTATTTAATAATATTACTTATTAAATGATTAGGTGTAATTAGAATTTTTTTGTGTGTACAAGAAATGTTAAATACAATACTGTTATATACCAGAATGGAAAGAGTGCGAGAGGTATTGTGATGGATACAACAGATTTTTTTTCCTAAAATGGAAACCCAGAATACTGCGAAGAACACTCAGGTGTTCTAAATAAACATATTATCAACGAAATCTAGAAAGTTGTACCATACAACTAATACCCTTACGTAACTGGCCTACTAAATAATATAAACTCCCTAGGGTTTATTTTTGACATATTTTCTCTAGAGGCAAAATGTTTACTTCTCTCATGATTCTGAAAGATATCGATTTCTATTCTAAGTGTTGCAGAATACTAAATATTTACAAACTGAATTATAAAATTTCATGTTGATCTACTAAATGAAAATATTGGTATTTTGCAACTATATTATTCTATAAATTTACAAGTGTAAAGCTTCTCATTTCATTTAATTAATTTTATATGGCAGTGGATGTAACATTTGCAGAATAAAATGTAATAATGAATGTAATTTTGTTGTCTAGAATAAATAAATATGACAAATATGTAATATGTCAAAATATGCGAAATAAATTTGCCTTCTTTTAACATAAATATCAACAAAATTTGATTTTTGTTCAAATATATAGATAGCGATTTTCGGAGTGTCTCGCAAAATTAAAATATCCCTAAAATAGCTTACTATCGTAACAAATCTAAAATTTATTTCTGGTTTGAATTAATATTCAATTTTACCAGTCGTCAAAGTCATATGTCTACATTTAAGATTAGTATTTCTTTGTTAGTAAACAAACACATCCTGACATTTTCCTTAAGCATACAAGATATTATACAGGATGTTATGTAAGTAAATGTACAATGGTAGAACTGACGCCATAGATAGTAAATCTAGCAATAAGTTTTGTTTAATATGCTTTGTATAAGAACTGGAGGCCTTTAAACTGACCAATCACGTCATAGTTCAAAATTTTGTGAAAAAGTAAAAATTAATGTGTTCTTTGGAAAAACTGTTGATTGTCAAAACTGACGTTAAACGTTTTTACCTCTCGCTAAGAGAGGTATTGGATTCATGCTAAAAATCGCATATCCAGATTTTATTGAATAAGCACGTTTTAAGGTCCCTACAATTCGATTTTAACATTTTTACGATGATGTCTGTGTGTGTGTGTGTGTGTGTGTGTGTGGATGTGTGTGTGTGTGTGTGTGTGTATGTATGTGTGTGTGTGTGTGTTTGTGTGTATGTGGGATGTTGGAAGGACGATTACTCAAAAACTATAAGACTTTAAATTTGTTTAACTACGTATTTCCCAATCGGACATTCATGGGAAGATCTGAAAAGGTTTTGGTAACAATTGGACAACCGGAAGTAGAAGATTCTTGAAAAAAATTCTTCTAAATATTATTTTTTGAAAATTTTTCATGGTAATATTAAAGAAAATTAAATTCTCTATCTGATACATTTAAATATTTTATTATATATTTTATAGATTTAGAGATAAAAGAAATATAATATATAAAATAATCTGTTGTAATAAATCAGCCGAAAGAATGCCATGGAAAATAGTTGAAAATTTAAATTGTCAAAAAATGTCAGTGTCAGAAATCCGGAGACATTACTGAAGATTTTTTCTGTGAAGTACATACATTATATTATTTCTTATTGCATTAATAGTTTAATATTTAATATTAATTAATTATTAATAATAATAGGTATATTACACATACCCTTCATATATGCTGTTACTTTCGGCAATGTATTGGAAACATGTCGAAAAATTAGAAGAGTAGGACAAAATTTCTTCATAGAATGAATTTAAATTAAAAAAATCTAAATATATGGAATAGATATAAGTAGAATTTTTGTTGTAGAGTGTAAGTATACAAGAAATGTTAAATACATTAAGGTGCGAGCAGTCATGTGTCAGAATTATAGCTAGTAATTATGTATATAGATGTCATATATCATAATTTCTCATTCTAAATTTAGTGATTTTCCAATTCCATATGATTTATTTTCCTCGACAAGTCAATTCCACACTCCTGGTGACAAATTAACTACATGAATTTAGAAAATCTTGAAATTTTTAATGAAAAATTCTGACATTTATGTACATAATTACTAATTATCATTCTGAAACGGGCCTCCACATTTGCTTATCAAAACCAACAATGTAACATGACTGTTCGCGCCCTATACTTAACCGAAAAAAGGAAGTGGCGAGAGGTATTGTGCTGGCCACAACAGATTTTTTGCATAGGCGTACAATTTATATTCCGTTTTTTTTTTATATATTCTAAAAATGATATTTACCATCACTAATCAAGAGTATGCAGACATGCATATGCTTTTGGCGAGACATTACAAAATAGTCGTGCTACGGTATTATACAAAGAGTTAATTCCAAATAGACGTAAACCGCATAACTCTATTTTTCTTGTAACTCAGCAACATCTACGCGAATTTGGAACTTTCCAGTAAAACACTTGGGATCTTGGCAGGAATCCTGACGCCAACACTGTTGATTGTGATGAAGTAATTTTGGAATAATTGATTAATGAAAATCCCAATATTTTATTATTATCGGGTGTCTGCTAACCCACAAAGTTTAATTTATTTTATTTTTATGTATGCATATATGTTTTCTAGACATTTTAACAATAAAAATTATTTTGAATTATTTTGTTCTCATTTATTTTATTAGGCTAATTATTTATAATCAGTGTTAATAAACATGTAGTTTTTTTATTATGAAAATCTGAAATATGCTGCGACGCCAATGATCTTTACAAAATTTTGAACTATGCCGAGATTGATCAGTTTTAAAGACCTCCAGTTCTTGTAGAAAGCATGATAAACAAAAATTATTTCCAGATGGTGTCAGTTCTATCATGGGTTAAGCGTTATACACTTACTTATATAACACTATGTATATATAGATAAATGTCGCGTATTTTTATTTTATTTTGTTGAACCTAGCAGGCATTCAATTTAAAATTCTTGCTAATATAACTTGTTCACTTTAATTATTTGCACTGTGGTTAATTTTGGGATAATTAATAGTAAAATGAAATATTTTACTTAAATACTCGTATGTATATAATATTCATTGATTTTACAAATTTAGTGTGAAAATATTTATACCCATGCTAAAATTTTAGTTTAATTAAATAAATTCTGACATTGAAAATGCAATATTTATAAATTATTATGAAAGAAAGAGAAATATTTTTGTTACACAATATCACATCAGATAATGTTAAAGGTCAGTTTGATGAATCAACTGGTGTCTTTTCTTTTCAACCAATCAGAATTTAGCAGTTATTTTCCTTATGATTATTATTTATCCTTGAAACTATGTACGTCTTGTACGTGCATATATTTAATGTTATTTGTTTATATCGTTTCGTTGTACATAAAATATGAAATGTTTATTAAATTTATACACAAAAATATTAGTTCATTTTGATTTATTTTAATTACTCGTAATATAAGTTTCGAAGTGTTTATGTACATATGACTATAATTAATTAAAATTTAAAGAAAATGTATTTCTATATGGTGACGATATCGGGTGTCTGCTTTTTTCGGAACATAGGAAATTCAATGTTAAAATTTTGATTTGGCGATATCTGTGTACCTATTAATTTAAAAAAATGTGTAATGAAGTAAAATTTTCAGAATTAAAAACTGTATCGATTGAGTGCCAAGTTTGTTGCTCAATAATTGTTTCTTATTTATGTACGAGTTAGAAGCAAAATAAAATACACAATTTTAGGCAATTATAAGAATGCCTGGAAAAATAAAACAATAATTTCTGTTTGTTGTTGTCTTCCTATTATTCTAATAATAATAAAACCAAAACATATGCCAGATATGTCAAAAACAACAAACATAAATTATTGTTTTATTTTACATGGCACTCTGATAATTGCCTTAAATCATGTAATTTCTTTTGCTTCTAACCGGTACATAAGAAACAATTGAACAACAAACTTCATACCTACTCAATCGATGCAACTTTTTATTCTGAACATTTTTCTTTATTACATTTCTTTTCTGAAATGAATCACCAAATTATAATTTTAACATTGAATTGAATGTTAGGAATATATTACCGAAAAATGGTTTTACCTATACAGGATATTAAAAAAATATCGTTTAAATATTTTTCCGATTACTGTTTATCAATAGGTAATGTTAATGTATAGAAAATCATTCATTAATGAAACCTATTACTGTATGATCTTTATTACTAAATAATTTTAGTGGAGAACCATAGTTACTACATATCATTGCTGAACAATTGTCAAATTTTATGTGTCAAACGTGTAAAACCTGAATTTTTTATCATAGATTAACACGAGTGATTAATACTAGATAGTTAAATAACTATAATGGGTATATCATATAATATATAAATTTTCAGTATATTACTATACCTATAATGAATCATTTGTTTACAGCTTATTTTGTTCTAGGTATTCTAGAAATTTAACAAGAAAATAATGACATTTATATTTTATTTAATATATCAAACATCTTATTACACAAATCGTAAATTACTATATATTTTCATCTGTTTTTTAGATAAACTCGATTATGGTCATGCATTATAGTTCTATAATGGTTTAACACTTTAAAATTTAAGAGCTAAAGTTGAAAACAATTATGGACAAAACTTTAAATATTTATGCTTTAACTCTTTAGAATTTAAGAATTAAGGTTTCAAAACAATTATGGTCGTGGCTTTAAATGTTTAGTTACTAAATATTTCTATAAATTTTACAGTGACAGAAACCTCGCTATAAAATTTAATATGACATATTATAATTTTTTGTAATCAAAACCTAACCAGAACATGGACAATACTCCAATTTTTGTGGTTTTATTGTTAAATGAAGATATTGAAAGATAAAAAATACATATTTTTATAATAGTGCTAAAAATCGCATATCCAGATTTTATTGTATAAGCACGTTTTAAGGTCCCTACAATCCGATTTTAACATTTTTACGATGATGTCTGTGTGCGTGGATGTGTGTGTATGTGTGCGTATGTGTATGTGTGTATGTAGGATGTTGGAAGGACGATTACTCAAAAACTATAAGACTTTATATTTGTTTAACTACGTATTTCCCAATCGGACATTCATGGGAAGATCTGAAAAGGTTTTGGTAACAATTGAACAACCGAAAGTAGAAGATTCTTGAAAAAAAAAATTCTAAATGTTATTTTTTGAAATTTTTTCTTGGTAATATTAAAGAAAATTAAATTCTCTATCTAATACATTTAAATATTTTATTATATATTCTATAGATTTAGAGATAAAAGAAATATAATATAATAAAATAATCTGTGGTAATATATTTTACAGCCGAAAGAATGCCATGGAAAATAGTCGAAATTTTAAATTGTTTGTGACTGACAGATAAATATCAGTGTCAGAAATCCAAAGACATTACTGAAGACTCTTTCTGGGAAGTACATACATTATATTATTTCTTATATTAAATAGTTAAATATTTAATATTATAGTTACGAGTATATTACACATACTCTTCAGAAATACTGTTACTCCCGACAATGAATTGAAAACATCTCGAAAAATTAGAAGAGTAGGACAAAATTTCTTCATAAAATGCATTTAAATTTAAAAAATCTAAATATAAGGAATAGATATAAGTAGAATTTTTGGTGTAGAGTCTCATTCTAAATTTAGTGATTTTCCAATTCCATGTGGTTTATTATCCTCGACAAGTAAATTCCACACTCCTGGTGACAAATTAACTACGTGAATTTAGAAAATCTTTAAATTTTTAATGAAAAATTCTGACGTTTGACGTAACATGACTGTTCGCACCCTATACTTATGTAACCAAAAAAAGGAACTGGCGAGAGGTATTGTGCTGGCCACAACCGATTTTTTCTTATGTAGGAATGAAATGAAAATTGATAGAACAATATTAAGGGATACTATGAATCCTTTTGAATTTCCAGAAAATAAATTTATTAAAAACTTTCTTTAAACAAAGTTATTATTATGACATATGACAATTGTGACATCTATAAATAACTACTAGCTGTCATTCTGATATGGGCCCCCATATCTGCTTGCTAAAGCGAACTAAGTCACATGACTACTCGCGCCATATAAGTCTTATAATACTCTTCATATTGTTCAGTATATGTATTGCCATGCCGTATACGTTTTTTATTATTTCTGCTAAAACATTCAAAATAATTTAATCTAATTTTATATTATCTATATGTAAATAGGAAGTATTTTAACGTGATTATTTTACTTACCATAAACTATGGTAAAAAAATTCCATATTTTGTATGTGATAAATATATTAGAATATTTTTTTATTTCTAACCTACGAGTATATGGCAAAATAACATAAATGAAGTTATCTGCTCTATAAAATGACATTTCGTATTAAAGAAATTAAATTGAAGTGACCATAATCAGAATTCGTTAAATTATTTAAGAATCTCTTTAAGACAAGTCCTTAAGCTTAAATTCCAAAATTTATAAAGCGAAGACCATAATCGGGGCATAATAGGTAAAGTAGTAATTTAACATTTAACGAATTCTTTTTTACGTATCAAATATGGAAAATTATTATGTGTATTGTAATTATAACTTATTTAATTTCTCTTTAACTGTTTAATTTAAAAAATAGAATGATTCATTTTATTACTTGCAAAACATATAAAATATAGAAGCACCTTTTGGCACTGGTCAACAAAACATACATACTTGCAGCGTCAACGCGTGTACCATTGATTCAATGTGTTTTATAAAATTCTATTGAATCTAAATAGAAAAATGAGTAATATACAGTAAAAAAAATTAAAGATGTCCGATCAAGGTCATCTGTAATATGAACGAATTAACAAATTGACATACATTTATCCCTCTCATTTGCAAAGGCTTTAGCGTGTGGGATAAGGATGGATATAACACGCTTGTCTTTCAAAAATTCCTATTTTTTCGACTAAGTTAGGACATTCCACTTTAAAACGTTGTTGATAATACTTTCGCTGTAACGTAAGTTTATTTATTAATTCAGATACATTATCTTGATTCATAGCCGTACGAATAACGTTATTTTCTGAAGTATCACTGACACTGACATTTTGTCAGTATCTTATTTTTCACATATTTGGTTTTACATTTGCTAATAAACTTACCAGTAGACTTATTTTTGAATGCTTTTATTGTTAATAATAAAATAATAGTAGTATCTTATGTACCTTCACAAAAACTAAGCAAACGACACTACTGAATTTGTCAGAATGGGCGGAAAAAATTCTGAATTCATACATTTCGAGATTTTCTTCCTATGTGTACTCCTTTGAAGGTAAGTAAAATACGTAAATCGACGTTGATCAATGTATAAGTATTATTTTTTTTATATTTCTGCAAACAGCTCTTACGACCAGTTAAAACTCTCACATAGATTTATTTGAAAAAAAATCTGATGTGGCCAACACAATACCTCCCGTTTAATTTAATTTTTATTCATGTAAATGCTGGAAATTAAATTAAATTTAAATACCAGGTTCGATTCCGACCGACGCTAAATATTTCGAATTAAATGGCATAAAAATAACCCACGTGTTGCACTCTTCACGCCAGCAATGAGTGCCCGTGAGGTGATGCCTAGTAAACGATCGCATGGTACAAATATATCGTTACGAAATCTGTGTACAAAGCAGATTGACACACCCAGCAATGGGTAATATGCCGTGACGATATATTTATTTTATTTATTCATATACTTACCTATATTCCTACATATTTACTGGTAACTATATTAAGTTCCTTTCCATATAATTATTGTTATAGTTACTATTTTCTTTTTAAAACGTTACTATTATTATTTGAAGTGCTTAATTTGTTGACAGTGACATATGTCAGATACATGCATTTGAGATCTAAACTGTGTAACCATGAAGTTGCGGTTAAAGCGTAGGCTCCGGGATTAAAATTTTAGATAGTTTTATAAATTTATCCATAAAATATATAGAAAAAGTGTTAATGCAAGTCTGTAGAAAATTTAATAGTCTTTAATTTTTATATAAGATAAAACTCGAAAAAGTAACAATTAAAGGAATTTTTCGAAGAAAAACTATTTTGAGCTTCAAGTAAACTGCCATTTATCCGATTGACACCAAAATCTAATGGCTTCTTTCCATATTATAGTAAGGTAAACGTAAAATACAGGGTTTCAAAATTTTCTGAATGATAGTATTTGAGTTAGAGCGTAAAGAAGATCCACACACAGACAGACACACACACACACACACACACACACACACACACACACACACACACACACACACAAACACATACACACAGACATCATCACGAAAATATTAAAATTGGATTGTAGGGACCTTAAAACGTGGTCATTAACCCAAATTTCGATATGCGATTTTAGCACGATCCCTATACCTCCCTTACCAAGGGTAGCGTGAGGTAAACACGATTTAAGGACAACTTTGAATTTGGTTCTAACCAAAAACATCTATACAAATAAATAGAAATGTGTATGGAAATTCCCTGTATGATATAAATAATATTATGTATATACTGATCAAAAAATTATTTACTTATACAAATAAAATAACCAAGTTTGTAGGCATCGTTAAACATTTTCAATTATGCATTGTTAGTATGTTAGTAATATGATGTAAAATGTGTGTAGTCATCTCAAATCAATACTGTGTTACTGTACTTTAGGTTTTTAGTTAATTTTTTTATAATTTTGTACATACATAATACACATATTTTGTGATAAAATAAATTCATTTACCAAATGTTTATGAATTTCATTAAACTAGATCCAAATCCTAATTTCCCAATAAAATATTTATAAATTAATTTATTAACTTTGAATAATGTAATTCAACTGCAGCTAATATATAATATTCATGTATAAAGAATTCATATATTAACTATTAAATTATGTGTTTATTTAAAAATGTATTGTTTTATTTAAAATAGTTATTTCTTTACAGTAAAATAATCAATAGCTTACCAATACCTTTTCGGTCGTCTTACAGTCAAATATTTATTAAAGAAAAATTACTAACTTTAACTTCCCTATATATCTATTATACTGTTTTACATACACACACACACACACACACACACACACACACGCACACACGCACACACGAACACACACACACACACACACAATGACTACGTTTATCTCGCACTAGTTTATCCACTTAAATGCTAACCCGCTTGAGTTAAGCGGGTTAAACGTGCGAGATAAACACGATAGTTTAGTGCTAAGTGAAGTAACTTAAATAATGGGTTGAGTTAACTAACCTACTTGAAATTTTGCGAGATAAATGGTTAAGGCTATGGATTAACCTCAATTTTTTTTAAAAACTTGTTAATAATTATTAAAAATATATATTACTGCACTCAAAACTTCTAAAAACTATTTGTTTCGCGGTCTGCTTCAAGATCGTGAGCGTTTTGTTATTACTAGTATAGTAGATCATCAGCAAATTTTTCTATCTGTCCTTGTTTAACAGCAGTGGATAAATGCTAATAATTCTGTAGTCACTTTAAAACGTGATATAAACGAGCTGGAGTTAAGAGTTAGTTTTAAGTCATTAAATTTTTAAGCAGGTTATGTCACTGCGAGATAAACGTAGTCACATACAGACATCATCGTAAAAATAGTAAAATCGTAAAGACCCTAAAACGTGCTTATTCAATGAAAACTCACCACCGAATTTTTTGACCAAAGACAATACCTTAGGTGAAATAGGTGACGGAAGGTAAAAATAACTTTTAAAATAATGAACGTATTATTCAAAATCGTAATAAATTGATTCGTAATAGGTAAATCTATATCATTGATAGTAATACTGTAATGTAAAATATTAAAGATCTAAAAAGTTTCCGAGATCTATATTCATATAGGTACTATCAGTTTCATAATAGAGATTCACCTTGTACCTAAGGTGAATTTAAATAAATCAAAATATAATCCTTTCATTATGGGTTCAAAATTTTATAACCATCTACCGCTATATCTGAAGGATATTAATGATAACAAAAAATTTAAAAATCATTTCAAACAATATTTAATAAATAAAGGTTTCTATACCATCGACGAATTTCTTAATAACATAGGATAAAAATGACTCTGTTAAATTTCTGTTGTATTCTTTGTAATTTTTTATTGTAACTTTGACTATTCCGATACTATTGTATTTGTAGTCCCCGGAAAATAAATTATCAAATATATATATATATATATATATATATATATATATATATATATATATATATATATATATATATATATATATATATCTTCTGAAAAATTGCAATTAATGTCATACTTTATCAATTAAAATGTAAACATTAATAGTAAACTGATAATATTTTATTGAATACCTTTATTCAATGTTAGAAAAAGAATGTACTTTAACTATTAAAGTATTTATTGTTTGATTTAAGTTATTGCAATTTTCCTAAAAATATTGTATACTGGTATATTTTAATACGTTAATGATCCTGTTTTCTTGCAAATATTCGTTTTTCTCAGTGCAGTAGGCAAATGTGGTGATCCTACTTCAAGCCTTATAAAATAATTAGGGGTGTTCTTAGCTAACCTCAAAATATATTTAATGAATTGTAATTGACACTTTTCAATAGTATCGGAATTCCATGGGCCCCATATCTTTGCACCGTACAAAGCTATAGCGAATCCAATAGTTTAATTTTTTAGTTCCATCCTTCAGACTTACCCTTACACAAAAATTTACCTGACGAGGAAAACCAAGTTCCTAAATAATTGAATTTTGGAACAATTTCAATGGGCGAACCATTAAAAAAGAAAGAGTTTGAAAAGTCCTTACTACGCCCTTTATAAAAAATAACAATTTTAGTTTTATTAATGTTTACTTCTAATTTATTTTTTTATTGATTTAATATATTTAATTTTTCTCTTCTCTCGTCTTTAAAAAAATTCCAAATATCATTAAGAATAATGTGAATAAGAGCGGTGAGAGAATTTCTCCCTGCGACACACCTTGGGAAATATTGATTGTTGATGATAAAGCGTTGCCGATTTTTATTTGAAATTGGGCATTATTTTAGAAATTATACAACATTCTGATTATTTTAGAGGATAAACTCTTTTGAAATAATTTGTGCCATAAGATATCGAGGTTAACCGTGTCAAACGCACGACGAAAATCAATGAAAATGGCAAAACAATATTTTTCTTAAGCCTTAGTTGTAGATGAGTCATTGCTGTTAAAGGAAAAGTGTTATCACACGTGACTATTTTTACGAAAACCAGACTGATTTTCATTAAAAATGTTAAAATTATTACATCATTCTGAATTCTGGAGTAAATAATTTGGGTAAAAATTTTGCTTATGGAGTTTGTTAAAGCAATACCACAATAAGTTCAGGGGATTATTCTTATCACCTTTCTTATAAATTAAAAATTTATAATTTTTTGACAACGATATAGGCATAATTTCTTCATTTAACATGTTGTTAAACAAATTTTGTAAATAATGTTGCCAGTTTGGTGTTAGATTTTTATAAAATTCATTGGATAGTTCGTCACTACCTGGCGCTTTACATTTATGAAGGCTTAGTTGCAACTCCTCAAAAGTAATTGTAATATCAAAATAAGGGTGTAGATTAACAAAAAAGTTTAATAAATTAGAAGAAATTTGGGGGTAAATCGATATTTTTTTCCCCATTCTACTAAATTCATGTTTGCGTAATTGTTGTCCTTACGTTTTCTGATAGTACACCAAAACTCTGAGCGTTCCTCACATATCCTAAATAATCCTTAATTACCGCATAATAAGATGCCTTGGATTTCTTGATGGATTTTAAATATTCTTTTTTGAGCTCTAAATAACTAAGTAAATTTTGATCAGAAAAAGATGATTGATAACAATTCAGGGCCTGCTTACATTTTTTTACGAGTAATACAGCCGTGGTTCAGGCTTATGAACGGCATTTGTAGTTTTATTTTTGTATTTATTTTTTACCTTTAACATACCAGACACACACCACACACGCTGCGTTTTTAATAGAATATTCTAAGTTATTAGCTAAATCATCATTATTATTACTGGCGTGGCAAAATATATGGAGTTTGATTGTCCAAGTTTAAAAAAACACTGTTTCGATAATTTTTTTATGGTTTTTAATGTAGAATAACGTGGTGTAATTTGATTTATTAAAATTTAATAATTCTCGAGATATAACACAAACATAATATTGTTTTTAAATGAGAACATGTTGAAAATAATCTCATATTCTTCCTTATTTTACACGCATTTCAATGTTGTATAAGAAATCCATATTCTTTCGTTTTACACATGAATAAAACATGAATTGTTAATGTATTGGGGTGAAAAAGTTTAAAATTATTAAGGAACAAATGTAAGAATTATTTATAGATCATTAATTATTTATTTCTATTATTTTCTTTATTTATACGTATTTTTCTAATTCATACACTTCAGAAAGCATATCAAACCACATTTTTCAAATAGTAAAAAATAATTTAACTTATTCAGAAATAATCTACTAAAAATAATTTAGAGAACTTAATTAATAGATATGAAATCAAAATAAGTAAATAGTGATTTGTATAGATTTTCTTATTTGTTTCTTAAAAATTTTCAATTTTGTCACACCAATAAATGTATAATTCATCTCTTATTCATGTTGGAAACGAAAGAATGTAAACTTGTTTACATCATTAAAAAGCTTATCACGCTACGAACTCTCACAGTGAACAGACGTACACTACAAGCGTTCCGTAGTTATTACACAATTCACTTCACAAAGATAATTAATTACATTAAAATATTATATTAAAAGTATTCAATTTAAAATTACACAATCGAACGGCTGGATTTCGTTCGCCGAGGACGAATTCCAGCCAATTTGTGCTAAAAATGAGCGTCACTCCAAATAACTACATACAACCAAACTCATACGCCACCATCACCGCACAAAGCAACAACAACAAAACAACAATTGCACAATGCAATAGACAAACTAACCCCAAGAAAGAACAAGCCATCATCATCAACTCAACAAGCGAAATACCAATAAAAGATTACATCATGACTATAGGAGAAATCACCGGACCAGAGAATATTACCCACGTATCTAGACTGTCCAACCAACGAATCTGTGTCTATTTTAAAGACACAACAACTGTCAACAATCTTCTGAAACATCACAATAAAATATCAGTACAAAACACAATCACGGAAATTAGACGGTCCATAACACCAGCTACGCGAGTTACTATAACGAATGTATGCCCATCCATACCAAATGAAATTATAAATGAAGTATTTAAAAATCTCAACATTAAAACATTATCACAAATAAATAGCTTAAAAGCAGGTTTCGAAGACCCAAAGTATGCCCATATTCTTAGTTTCAGAAGGCAGGTTTATATCCAAGAAAACGATAAACAAAAGGTACCTGAATCCATAGTTGTATCGTTTGAAAACACGGATCACAGAATATATTTCTCAACCGACATTCCAACATGTAAAATATGCAACAATATAGGACACACAGAAAACAAATGTAAAAGCAACAATATTCCAGAAACAAATAACAAAAATATATCTGATACCCAAATTAACTTAGAAAACTACAATTCAACCTCTGAGACAACACAAACTACCCAAGGTAATAATGACATAACAAATACAAATATGGACACCATACAACTTATCCCATCATTAACTACCCAACCAAATATCCAAAGCCAAGCGCAACTTAACACACACACGCCACAATCTACAGCAACTTTACCACATAAAGAAATAAACAACCAAAACACACAAAATAACACGCCAGCTGCCTCTACATCCACATACCCAAATATAAAGATACCTCAGAAAAGACTTCCTCCTGCTAGTTCAGAAAACGAAGACGACAATGGACAATCAAATCAAGAATTCATAACACCAAAGAAAAAGAAACAAAACGAAGATGAATATACAGCATCACTACGAACTGTAGAAAAAATAATGAAAGAAGAACCAACAAAATATGTACTAAATTGGGAACAATTGACAGACATTTTAATCAATTCACACGGGACAAATGCAATACAAACAAAAAACATTATCCAAGAACACACTCAAGAAACATCAAAAGTAATCGAAATGCTCAGAGATATACATGGTAAAATACAAGGACGTAAGATGAAATACAGACTATCCAAAATAATAAAAAAACTTGGAAAACAAGAATCCAAACCCAAGTTCAGAGATTCATTAGATAATCATTCTCAAATATCATCTCTTTCAGAATCATCCTTTCTAGACGAAGACCAGGACTCAGTATGTCAATAATACAGTGGAACTGCAATGGGCTTTACTCGCACCTCCCCGAAATTCAGAAACTAATCTCAGACAATAACCCAACATATCTCTGCATACAAGAAACAAGACTACATCCGCACCAACCCTTTAAGCTTAAGAATTTTACAACTATAAGAAAAGACCGAATAAATGAAAGAAATGCAATCGGAGGAGTTGTTATACTTATCAGCAACACGCAAATAGCACAAGAAATTAATATCCAAACCGAATTGGAAGTCGTAGCTATTAGTACATACTTTCCAAGCAAACTAACAATCTGTAATATGTACATCGCTCCAGATCAAACAATAACCAAAGCAAACATGGACCACATAATACAACAACTACCAACACCGTTCATAATAACCGGAGACTTCAATAGCCACAACCCTATCTGGGGAACTGAATACACAAACCAACGTGGAAGAATCTTAGAAGAATTACTGGAAGACGACATAACGCTACTCAATGATGGGTCTCCAACTCATTTATCTCTTAGATCAGGAACATTTACTAGTATAGACCTCACCTTCTGTCACCCAAGACTAACTCCCACATTATCCTGGCAAGTCATTATACCACCACACACCACTGGACACTTCCCGATTAAAATATCAAAACCACCACCACATAACAATGAGTCACAAGAAACGCACCCCATATACAACAAATGGAATGAAGAAAAAAGCAGATTGGAAATCATTTGCACAATCTCTTGAAAATACTCAGTTTACATTAAACAAACGACATTAACATCACAGTAACAAATTTTACACAAATGATAACAAGTACAGCGGAAAACACAATAGGACAAGTCAAAGCAAAACCAAAAAGAGAACGGTTCCATGGTGGGACGAAGAATGTCAAACAGCAGTCCAAAATAACAAAAGAGCACTATATAAATATAAAAAATCTGTTGTGGCCAGCACAATACCTCTCGCCACTTCCTTTTTTTGGTTACATAAGTATAGGGCGCGAACGGTAATGTTACATTTTTGGGCTTGACAAGCAAATGTGTGGGCCCGTTTCAGAATGATAATTAGTAATTATGTACATAGATGTCAAATGTTAGAATTTTTCATTAAAAATTTCAAGATTTTCTAAATTTACGTAGTTAATTTATCACCAGGAGTTTAAAGTTTACTTGTATGCCTTAGATATTTAACATTTAATTCTGCTCCACATGGAATTGGAAAATCACTAAATTTAGAATGAGAAATTATGATATTTGACATCTATATAATAATTACTAGCTATCATTCTGACATGGGCCCCCATATCTGCTTGTCAACGCCAACAAAATCATATGACTGCTCGCTCCCTATTGTATTTAACATTTCTTGTATACCTACACTCTACACCAAAAATTCTACTTACGCATATATCTATTCCATATATATTTAGATTGTTTAATTTTAAATTCATTTTTGATGAAGAAATTTTGTCCTCTTCTAATTTTTCGAAATGTTTCCAATTCTATTAATACATTAAGAAATAATATAATGTATGTACTTCCCAGAAAAAGTCTTCAGTAATGTCTTCGGATTTCTGACACTGACATTATCTGTCAGTTGCAAACAAATTAAATTTTCAACTATTTTCCATGGCCATTCTTTCGGCTGTAAAATTTATTATAACAGATTATTTTACATACTATATTTCTTCTATCTCTAAATCTATAGAATATATTGTAAAATATTTAAATGTATCAGAAAGAGAATTTATTTTTCTTTAATATTATCAAGAAAAAATTTCAAAAAATATTATTTAAAAGATTTTTTTTCAAGAATCTTCTACTTCCGGTTGTCCAATTGTTACCAAAACCTTTTCAGATCTTCCCATGAATGTCCGATTGGGAAATACGTAGTTAAAAAAATTTAAAGTCTTATAGTTTTTGAGTCACCGTCCTTCCAACATCCCACACACACACACACATACACACACACATCCACACACACACACACACACACACACACACACACACACACACACACACACACACAGACATCATCGTAAAAATGATAAAATCGGATTGTAGGGACCTTAAAACGTGCTTATTCAATAAAATCTGGATATGCGATTTTTAGCATGAATGCAATACCTCTCTTAGCGAGAGGTAAAAATACAGAACTACAGAAAATTTTATAAACCTAAAGAAATCTAGAGCAGTAGCAAGAAGAACTATTATAAAAGCCAAAAAACAATCATGGCAAAATTATATTTCTACAATTAACGAAGCAACGAACCCGAAAGAAATTTGGGACAAAATTTAAAAAATTAGAGGAACTCGGAGCTATCAACAAACACCAAACTTAAAAGTAAATGAAATTATATACACAGAACCAAAAGAAATAGCAAACATACTCGCAGAAACATATGAATACAACTCTAGTAACAAAATATACACTAGAGAATTTTTAAAACATAAAGAAGAGGAAGAACATACCCCTATAACCACAAATAATGAAGACGAACTAGACATCAACAAACCAATAAACAAAATGGAATTAGTAAAAGCTATAGAAAATTTAAAAAACAGCAGTAGCCCAGGACCTGACAGTATTACATACAACATAATAAAATACTTTCCCCCAAATACAGTCAACCAATTACTACAAATTTACAACAAAATATGGAACGAAAACTGTTATCCGGACTCGTGGAGAGAAGTAATCACCGTCCCGATCCCGAAACCCAATAAAGATACTTCGAATCCAAACAATTATAGACCAATATCTCTCTCTAATACATTAAGTAAAATCCTACAAAAAATTATAAATAAAAGACTTATATGGTACCTAGAATCAAAAAACATCCTGCATAAAGACCAATGTGGATTTAGACAAAATAGATCAACTCAAGATCAAATAACAACCTTAACTTCAGAAATACAGTACGCATTCACCAATAAACAACATCTTATAGCCGTATTTATAGATATTGAAAAAGCTTATGATAGCACATGGAAGCACTATATTTTAAAAAACATGCAAGAGTACGGACTTACAGGAAATATATTACAATATACTATGAACTTCTTGAAAGAGCGAAAGTTTTACGTAAAAACAAATGGCCAACTATCTGAACCGAAAATACAAGAAAATGGAATTCCACAGGGAGAAATCCTAAGTGTGACGCTCTTTTTAATAGCAATCAATAATATCTCACACATATTACTTCCACAAACTAAAATGTCACTATTTGCAGACGACTTAGTACTGCACAGCAAAAACAAGTGTATAAATACCCTTCGAAACAAATTACACGATACACTAAACAAATTAGAAATATGGAGCAAACAAACAGGATTCAATTTTTCAAATACGAAAACAAAATGTATACATTTCAGCAAAACCAGAAAACCACAACCCAATCCCAAATTAAAAATTCACAGTACAGATATAGAATACGTCGATACCATCAAATTTTTAGGAGTCACATTTGACAAAAAATTAATCTGGCATAAACACATACAAAACCTAAAACAAGAATGCAATTCGCGAATAAACTTATTAAAATGCTTACAACATTACAAATGGGGTGCCCAGAAAGAAACGATCATAAAACTATACCGTTCGATAATAAGATCTAAACTAGATTACGGAGCCATAGCGTATGTAAATGCCAGCAAAACCCAACTACAAAAAATAGACAGAATAATACACCAAGCAATAAGAATTGCAACAGGAGCTTTTCGAACCAGCCCAACCCAATCGTTGTTAATAGAAGCGGGCGAAATACTACATCACTACAGAAGAAAACAAATCATCTTAACATATATAACAAAATTATCTAATAATCCTACCAATCCAGCATTCCCTCAAATATTTACCATTTCTAACAACCAAACCCGCCTTAAAAATATTATCCCACTTCATCAATTTATAAAAAGTGCCCTTGATGAAACAAACTTTTCCCTCCCAAAAATCATAAAATTAAGACATAGCCAGATACCACTATGGAACATAAATCAACCTACCTACAATTTGTCACTCCTCGGGCATCCAAAAAATGAAACCCTACCCTCAATATACCACAATAATTTCAAACTCCTAAAAAGTAGACTCGCACAATTTAAATTCCTATTCACAGATGGGTCGAAAGTAGAAAACAATACAGGAGGAGCAGTAATTGTAGAAAATAACACCATAAAATTTAAACTACCCGACAAAACAAGCAGCTACACAGCAGAACTTATTGCCATACTTGAAGCACGTAAATACATCAATAGCGCCTTACAACAAAATTCAAAAACTGCAATTTGCACAGACTCAATAAGTAGCCTCCATAAAATTAGGGAAATATTTCCACAAGATCCTATCACACAGAAAATCCAAGAAAAACTATACGAAGGAGAAAAAAACAACAAGAAAATTATATTCATATGGATACCGTCGCATGTAGGCATACAGGGAAACGAATTAGCCGACGATGCAGCAAAACAAGCAGCCCAAGCCCAAGATAGCTTACAAATAATAGATGAAATACCTATATGGGACGCTATAAGTGAAATCAAAAGAAAATTTAAAGAAAAATGGAAATCAGACTGGGCAAACACCGTAAACAATAAACTGAGAGAAATCAAGGACGACACGACGAACTGGAACACCATCACAACCAGAAGAGAACAAATTATTCTAACCAGACTCCGAATAGGCCACACATTAGCGACCCATAAGCACATACTAGAAAGAACCCCACAGCCCAGATGTTGCAATGAACCCTTAATCGTTAAACACATAATAATAGAATGTATAAACCACGTCGAAGCGAGACAACACCACCAAATACCCGCGAACCTGAAGGACGCATTATCCAACACCACTCAAGCAACTAACACCATCAATTACCTCAAACATATCAATTTCTTCAACAAACTATAAATTATATTATATTATAACTATGAATTACCCTAAATATAAACTAATTGTCAACTAAATTTGTAACAACCAGTGTCTTAAGAATATATTTTAACCTACTAATGTACAGGTTCTAATAGCCATAGTCGCTGACGGACCTTAATATTAATAAAAAAAATCTGTTGTGGCCATCACAATACCTCTCGCCACTTCCTTTTTTGGTTACATAAGTATAGGGCCCGACCAGTCATGTTACATTGTTGGCCTTGACAAGCAGATGTGGGGTTCCCGTTTTAGAATGATAATTATGTACATAAATGTCAGAATTTTTCATTAAATATTCCAAGATTTTCTATATTCACGTAGTTAATTTGTCACCAGGAGTATGGAATTTACTTGTCGAGGAAAATAAACCACATGGAATTGAAAAATCACTAAATTTAGAATGAGAAATTGATACTTGACATCTATATACATAATTACTAGCTATCATTCTGACTTAAGCCCCTATATCTCCTTGTCAAAACACCCTATTGTATTTAACATTTCTTGTATACCTACACTCTACACCAAAACTTCTACTTACATATATGTATCTATTCCTTATATTTAGATTGTTTAATTTTAAATTAATTTTATGAAGAAATTTTGTCCTCTTCTAATTTTTCGAAATGTTTCCAATTCATTGTCAGGATTGACAGTATTTTTGAAGGATATATGTTATATACCTATAATTTTAAATATTTAACTATTAATACATTAAGAAATAATATAATATATGTACTTCCCAGAAAAAGTCTTTAGTAATATCTCCGGCTCCGGATTTCTGACACTGACGTTTATCTGTCAGTTTCAAACAAAATTTTCAACTATTTTCCATGCCATCCTTTCGGCTGTAAAATTTATTATAACAGATTATTTTATATATTATATTTCTTTTATTTCTAAATCTATAAAATATATAAGAAAATATTTAAATGTATCAGATAGAGAATTTAATTTTCTTTAATATTACCGAGAAAAGTTTTCAAAAAATATTATTTAGAATTTTTTTTTTCAAGAATCTTCTACTTCCGGTTGTCCAATTGTTACCAAATCAGATTCAGATCTTCCCATGAATGTCCGATTGGGAAATACGTAGTTAAACAAATTTAAAGTCTTATAGTTTTTGAGTTATCGTCCTTCCAACATCCTACATACATACACACACACACACACACACACATACATCCACACACACACACACACACACACACACAGACATCATCGTAAAAATGTTAAAATCGGATTGTAGGGACCTTAAAACGTGCTTATTCAATAAAATCTGGATATGCGATTTTTAGCATGAATGCAATACCTCTCTTAGCGAGAGGTAAAAAAGCTTATAAAATAAGGAGAAAAGATGAGATTATTTTCAACAACATTCCAATTTAAAAAATATTTGTGTTATATCCCAAGAATGATTGTTTTGAATAAATATAATTACACCACGTTATTCTACGTAAGAAAAAACAATTGTCGTGGCAAAAAAATTGCTGAAGAATTTGGTGGAAAGTGATAGTCTCTTTCTAGCATAAATCGTACTATATTTTGGCGACTGATAGACACTGGGCCAATTTTCAGAAATCCTAGAACAGACCACGTACCAAATCTGAATTTTCGGCATTTCCACTCTCAGGTCAGTTTTCTCAAAATTGATACAGTTTCTATCAGTCAATAGTACAATTTGTGCTAGAAAGTAGACATCTCTTCCCTGGTAATTCTTCCGATTTTTTTTCCATGTTTATTTCTTTATAGCAACTTGAAATAATCTATAAGTCAGATTTACATAAGTTACGTGCCATTATTAGAAGAAATCACGGGATAATTATTTGGCTAAAACTTATGTTACAACTAACTCGAAACGCCACTGATAGTTATATTGTTTTAATAATATCCTACTTCGTATTAAGCTGATTGTAAAATTATCTATGTGTGTAATAGCAGATTTGAATAGCAAAGTTGTTTTTCTAAATAAATGATTGAAATTTGCTAGGAATACTTTTCAACTCTTTATCTGCAAGACATAATTTTTTTAAATCGATATCTCAATATACTTCGGAGTTATGGAGTTTCAAACAGTATTATTTTTACCTACCGCAACCATTGATAAGGGAGCTATAGGGATCGTGCTAAAAATCGCATATCGAGATTTTGGTAAATGACCACTTTTAAGGTCCCTACAATCCAATTTTTACACTTTCATGATGATGTCTGTGTGTATGTGTGAGGATACTCTTTACGCTCTAAATCAAATGCTATAGTTCAGAAAATTTTGAAACCTTGTATTTCTACCTTACTCTTATATAGAAAGATGCCATTAGATTTTAGAGTAAATCAGATAACCGAAAATGGCACTTTACTGGAAGCTCAAAATAGTTTTTCTTCGAAAAAAACTTTTAAATGTTATTTTTTCGATATTTATGTTATATTAAAATTAAAGATTATTAAATTTTCTACAGGTTTGCGTTAATACTTTTTCTATATATTTTATGGATAAATTTATAAAACTATTTATAATTTTAATCCCGGAGCCTACGCTTTAAACACAACTCATACACATGGTTACACAATTCAGATCTCAAATATTTGTAACTACAGATATATGTCACTGTCAACAAACTAATCATTTCAAATAATAATATTAACGTTTTAAAAAGAAAGTAGTAAATGGAACAATAATTATATGGAAAGGAACTTTATACAGTTTCCAGCATAAGAAAATATGTAAAAATATAGATACGATAATAAAAACATATATCATCACGGCATATTACCCATTGATGGGTGAGCCAATCTGCTTTGTACGTAGATATCGGTAATAATGATGACATATTTGTTCCGTGCAGGCGTTTACCTGGCGTCACTTGGGAACGGGTTTGATGCCGACCGACGTCAAATAGTTCAAATTATAAATGGCACAAAATTGACCCCTGTGGTGCATTCTCCACGCCAGCAGTAAATATAGGTAAGTATATAAATAAATAAAATAAATATATCATCACGGCATGTTACCCATTGCTGGGACTGCCAATCTGCTTTGTACTCAGATTTCGGTAACGATGATGACATATTTGTACCGTGCGGGCGTTTACCAGGTATCACCTCAAGAGCACTTATTGCTGGCGTGGAGAGTGCACCACAGGAGTCATTTTTGTGCCATTTATAATTCGAAATATTCGGCGTCGGTCGGCATCAAACCCGGTATTTAAATTTAATTTAATTTTAAGTATTTACATGAATAAAAATTAAATTAAACGGGAGGTTTTGTGTTCAGGTATATTAGTAAAAATGTAAATATTTAATTTTTATTCTACATCCCGTATAAAAAATATGCGAATAAACGATGACATTGAAACGAATTTAAAAAAAAAAATGTGCGTTCCTGATAATAGTTATTTTTACCTCCCGCTACTCTTGGTAAGGGAGGTATAGGGATCGTGCTAAAAATCGCATATCGAGATTTTGGTAATGTTATTTTTTCGCAATTTGTTATTATAAAAATTAAAGATTATTCAATTTTCCACAGGTTTGCATTCATACTGTTTCCATATATTTTATGGATAAATTTATAAAGAAAGTACTATAAAAATTATATTTCGGAACTTATGCTATACATACAACTCCATGGTTACACATTTCAGCTCAAATGTTTGTAACTGACAGATAAATGTCATTGTCGAAAAAATAATGATTTCAAATTAATAACAGTACCGTTTTAAAAAGAAAATTGTAAATAGAACAATAGTTATATGGAAAGGAACAATATACATAATGTCAAATTAATAACGAAAATTGTAAAGAGAACAATAGTTATATGGAAAGGAACTTAATATACATACTTTCTAGCATTAGTAAATAAGCAGATATGAATTTAAATAAAAAAATAAATAAATATATTATTACAGCATATTACCCATTGCTGGGTGTGCTACTCAGCTTTGTACACAGATTTCGGTAATGATAGTGACATATTTATATCGTGCGCATGTTTACCAAGCGTCGCCTCATTGCTGGCGTGGAGAGTGCAACACAGGGGATAATTTTGTGCTATTTAAAAAACGAAATATTTAGCGTTGATCGGGATCGAATCGGGTTCCCCAGATCACCAGACATCAGGCACGCGACAACGAGACCCCATAGGTATGTATTTAAATGAATAAAAATTAAATGGCGGGAGGTATTGTGCTGGTCACATCAGATTTTTTTCTTTACATGATGTTTAAATTTCTATTTTTTGTCAAATAATTTCTAAATCTAAAATTATACTAAAATAAATTTAAATACAATAAATAAACAACGTTGCATATTACTAATATTAATTACACCGATCTAGAATTGATCCATAAGACAAATAGTAGAGATGAGAGTCAAAATGTCAATGTCAATTTTATATTTTTATATGAATGTAATCACATGCAAGATGTGATTCTCGGAAGTATTGTTTGCTTAACGATTTTTCTTTTTTCTATCAAGCATATACTTTACATATAAATTCATAATATATATAATAATTGCACCACTACAAGAATAGTCACGTGATCGTGATATAAATAGTGGATAAGTAGTGTAAAATATAATCAACTTTAATCATTCGTTTCAGCAACGTGTAGCGCACGCAGTGATTTGTTTTGCGTAGGCAAGTGTTGTAAGCACATGTGCATTGCCTCATTTATCATTGAGTTGTAAACAGTGTATCTCGGCTAGTTCTGTACGTTGCAGAACATTTAATATTATAAGTTGTAATTGTAGTGTGTATCATTATAAGTAGCGTATTATTTATTTCAAAATGTCGATTGACGTGCTCCCGCCATCTACGGACTACCTAAATACCGAGCTAAATACGTTTCAATCTCTTTTTGGAGAACTCATCTTATGGGTATGTAAAATTATTACCATATTTTTATGATTTGGAGCCTTTAATAGTTTTTTAAATGTAAAATTAATTACAAAAATTCAAGGTTTGCAGGATATACAGTGTGTCCCATTTAGAACTGCCAGCATTGGGATCTCGAGAACTGTAAGAGATACGATGTCGGTTAAATGGAACTTTTTGTGCACCTCTGGCGGGCTGTGTTTTTATTTATCCAAAAATCCGCATAGGGCACTAGATAATTACGAAATTAATTTTTTTTTTGATTTTTTCTTTTTCAAAAAACTTCTAAACTATTAGTAACCAAGAAAAATGTTCCAAATAAAGATGTTATTTTTTTATTACCTAAACAGTGGCGTGCGAAATAAAGTTTTGACATATAACATAAACATATTTTTTTAAATGGAATCCATACCTTATTTTCGACTCGAAAATATCTTTATTCTTTTCCCTTTTCAGTGATATAAGGGTTATTGTGTTTCGTATTTGTTTTACCCTTAAAATTTAATTTTTCGCGTTATATTTGCCGAATTTTGTAATTATTTCACAAAAAACTTTATTAATTATTATTTTTTTTATTGATATAATTCATTTTATGACTATCTTACTCACATTTACAAATTACACTATAATATGTTAAGGGCGACTTGATATAAAATATTTCAAATTTGATTGATTTTTGGGCAAAAGTTTCTAACGAAATAAATTATTTAAAGAAAAGGAATATTTCTAAATAGAAATATTACCAATATTTTCAAAATAACACTAAATGTAATATGAAATACGAAAAAAAATTTAAGTAATTCAAATACAAAACTGAATAACATATACATTATTGAAAAGAGAAAAAAATAACTATTTTTTTGAGACTAAAACAGATATGGCTTCCATTTAATTATACAATTTTAAAAAAAACTGAATATTATTAAATTTATTATTTTCAATAAAATTGGTACCTGTTTAATATTACTGTTCAATATTCATACCTTCATGTAGAGCTACACGAAAATAGCATTATTTCAACTATGAAAAGTAAACTTTACTCAGAAAAAGTGGGATATTTCTAGACTATGGTTTAGATTAGTTGTTAAAAATTACTCAGTATATTTAAAAAATTAAAATATATTAAATTATAAATGTATGAATACTTAAAAATTAAAATAAAACATATTACCGTTATTCGGTTATAACCTTGGCTCAGAGGGGAAGAATACGGGCCTTAATATCGAAGAAATAATTATAGTCTCTCTATAACTTACTTTAAAAAAATCTGATGTGACCAACATAATACATCCCGCTATTTAATTTTTATTAATTTAAATACATACCGACGGGGTCTCGTTGCCGCGTGCCTGATGTCTGGTTGTGAATCTGGGGAACCCGATTCGATCCCGATCAACGCCAAATATTTCGAATTTTCAACGGCAAAAACTTGTCCCCTGGCCTCCACGCCAGCAATGAGGTGACGCTTGGTAAACGCCCGCACGATATAAATATGTCATCATCATTACCGAAATCTGTGTACAAAGCAGATTAGTACACCCAGCAATGGGTGCCGTGATAATATATTTTTTTTTTATTATTTAAATACATACCTGCATATTTACTAATACTAGAAATTATATATATTAAGTGGTCGTGTGCCTGAGTGTCTCTTCGCGAATCTGGGACCCGGGTTCGATCCCGACCGACGCTAAAATTTACATCGAATTTTAATGGCATAAAATTGATCCCTGTGGCGCACTCTTCACGCCAACAATGAGTGCCCGTGAGGTGACGCCTGGTAAGCGCCCGCACGGTACAAATATTCCATCATTACCGATATCTGTACGAAGCAGATTGGCACACCTAGCAATGGGTAATATACCGTGACGAAATATTTATTTAAATAAATATTTATTTATTTATTTTATAAGTTCCTTTTCATATAACTAGTATTCTCTTTACAATTTTCATTTTAAAACGTTGCTATTATTAATTTGAAATTATGTATATTAAGTTCCTTTCCATATAACTGTTGTTCTATTTACAATTTTCTTTTTAAAACGTTATTGTTATTAATTTGAAATCATTATTTTTTTGACAGTGACATTTATCTGTCAGTTACATACATTTGAGCTGAACTGTGTAACCATGGAGTTGTGTTTAAAGCATAAGTTCCGAGATATAATTTTTATATGTATTACTTTATAAATTTATCCATAAAATACGAGTACCTATATAGAAAAAGTATTAACGCAAACCTATAGAAATGGAATAATCTTTAATTTTTATAATAACAAATTGCGAAAAAATAACATTTAAAGGTATTTTTTGAAGAAAAACTATTTTGAGCTTCAAGTAAACTGCTATTTCCGGTAATCCGATTGACACCAAAATCTAATGGCTTCTTTCCATATTAGAATAAGGTAGAAATACAGGGTTTCTGAATGGTTGTATTTGAGCTAGAGCGCCCAGAATATCCACACACATACATACACACATATACACACACATACACACCCACAGACATCATCGTGACATAAAATTTATTAAACGAAAAATTCATGGACCTCGCAGAGATTTGAACCCTGGAACTTCCTTTCTTCGTTTATTTTCTCGACCCTACGGCCTATTTCTATGATTAAAAATGTTACTGTTGGTCACAAATAATTCTTATCAATGTTTAAGTGAAGGCAAGATTCACAATTATCTATAGTGCGTAGTTAGCGCTGAGTATTCATCTATTTACTTAGGATAATTAGTGAACTCGCCTATGAAATTTGTAAAAAGACTTGTGAAAGATTCAATGATTCAATGGGAAGGGATCTTGTGGCTCAGTTGGTTAGAGCGTCTCACTAGATATGAGAAGGTCCAGGGTTCAAATCCCTGAGAGGTTCATGAAGTTTCACCGAATTTTTTCTTCGTTTAATTAAATATTTACTCGACCCTACTTTTATGAAGTATTTTTGTCTAAAATAATTTGGGAAATTTTGCGCAAAAAAAAAACTGAATTCCCATGTTAAACGCCTATGGCCACTTTTTTAATTAACACCCTGTATATGTAACTGTAAATGTAACAATGTTGAAGTTAAATTAATATCAACAAAGTATACATCTATTTGTTACTTATTTATTATTACTTACTTATTATTTAAAATAATCTTTGGGAACCTCCTTTGAATTTAACGTTTTTATTTTGTTACATTGATGTAACAAAATAAAAACCTGGCACATTAAGACCTACATTTCATTTCAACGTTACTTATTATTTATTTATTTATTTATTTATTTATTTATTTATTTTCATGTAGCCACCTAGAATATTTGAATAAAAATTATTTCTCAAGTATCTCAATTATCTCATTTTCCTCGATTTTTTTCAAATGCATTGATAATAACTAATACATCGTTGAAAAGACAAAAAAATAACGGTTTATATTGTAGTAAAACAATTATAGGTTGCTATATAAAAAATAAAAGTTTATAGTTGTATCTTATAAACCTGACTTTATAAAAAATTACATCTGCCATCAAATAGTATATTTAAGATAATAAAACTTTTATATTACCCATTTTTTACATTATACAGTATTCAATTATTGTTATCTTTATCTTTCGCACAAAAAAGAAATAAATTTTTCTTTTATTACAGGATGATACCGACCAGATCAATGTAATTCAACCCATTGATGCACCTGAAAATGATATTCCCAATGAATTGGACTCTGGGGAATGTAAGTATCGTTTGAGAAATAAATATGAAATAAGTGGCCTTCAAAGTTTAAACAAAATTATCTTTATAACCGGAAAAAGTAAAATTATATATTTATCTAATCTTACATACGCGGATATTGTGGATGTGGTTTATTTGAAATTTGAAGGGGAAATATGTTTATCATAACAAATTATCGTAAGTAAATACTGTCGACTCTGGTTAACTGGGATATATCGAGACATTGTACGTGGAACATCTGCAATGTACTTGACAATGAATTTAAAAAAGAAATGAGATATAGATTAACATAATTTGCCGGTTGTATGGTTAAAAACCATACTTCGATAAATTTAACTATTCATGACATACAGAAATACAACCATAATTCCGAAAATTAAGTGTCTCTAAAATGATTTAAATAGTATTGAAATATAAAAGAAAACTAAATAATTAAATTTTATTGTGATACCAATTTATTTTAATTTGATTATCCACGATACATAATACATATTTGCACATTCATACACGTAGTTTACTTATTGTTGCTATTAATTTACTTATTTAATTTGCACTGTACTTGTGCATTGTCTAAACTATTCCGTTTAAAACTCCCTAGGTACTAGAAACTGGAATATTGAAAATCGGTACTTTGTTTCTTTGACACCCTTTAATTTAAGCACTAGCCATACTGCTAGACGGTTCTCCTAATTCCTTCTAAACTCGAATGACTCCTAGTTTCATGCCAGCCGATATTTCTAGATTATGCGATTCATCCTCGAAGTAAGTTAGTATATTATCACGTATGAGCAACACTTACTATACGACATATTACCTGCTCTCTGGCATTCTATGGTTTTTCCAGAAACGCCTTCGTCGCAGTATTCATTATAACTCCAAAGTCCACAAACTGTCGTGCATACGCAATAAAAATTTATGAATATCCATCTTTAAAATTTTAAATCAGATTCGTACTAAAAATGAGACGAACTTATCCACAAAAATTACGTATATATACGAGTATATTTCTATCTTTCAGCATTGTTTATAGACATACATATAATACACATAATGAAGACTTTATGATCATATTAAGAATATAATTTAAAATAAGCAAATCTTTTTATAGTTGTCAACAATATTATCCACATCTTATCTGCGTATGTATAATTATATATGTTATTTCAATTATTTATTTATTGGCTCTGTCTAGTATGGGGACCACAGTCTGGTCCCGATTTCATTTATGACATTTCATTTGGGTCGACAGAAATGTTATATTTCATTAAATATGTATAAAAACAATTCAATATGATCGCTTATTATTATTGTTGTTATATTTAGAAAAATATACAATATAAAACGTCTAGACGACTAGCCATATTATAAAACATATCCAAGTCAACGAAGGTTTCACAATCCGGTCGCGTTTCACTCGTGTTTTATTAAAGGCGGTTTTTACCGGTTTACTATGTATAAAAACCTCATCTGGCGTCATAAATGAGAAGTTATAATAGAAGCCGAGACCAGACTGCGGTCTCTTTTCGTCGGGATGCTAGACACAGCGTGAAATATTATAATCTAAAAAATAAAATTGACAACTGTATCAAGGAGCTAGAGTCAATATAATTTCCATTTGTTCAGGCTCCTGAACTACACCTTGTCCAGAATAACGTGATAAAAATAGATGCCGAATCAATTGCAGTGTGAGTCCAGCTATTTTATGAAAAATAAGTGCCTTTCTATATCTGTTGCACAATATAACTATATAATTCTCTCTTGCATGATCACATTATGTAGAAAAAAAAATTTTTTAGTGATTGTTTATACGAAAAGCTAACGAGAAATCACGCTTTAAGATATTCGTCTTTTTGTTAGGTAACAATAGCGAAGTTTTTAAGGAATACTAGAAAACAGATGGGTTAAAGTAGAACTTTTTGTTCTTATTTGGGGGAAAATGCGACTTTCTTATGTTTTAGACAGAAATATTATATTAATTATTAATTTAATTAGGTAAAAACAAAAATTAAAATGTGTGTGAAACAAATTAATAAATCAATTTGTGTTCATATTTTATTATTATTTTATTCTTTAATTTCACGTGCAATTTTTTTTCTTTCCTAAATTTATTTATCTCTGACATTGTTAGCTCTTCCTGAATTACATCAAAGCCAACTTTGATGATATAAATAAACAAATAAATAAATAAACATCGTACTTCGACAAAGGTCATCAGACACTGATATTACACTTAGTTTCATCAAAACGTACAGTTACAAAAAGTGAGTGATAAACAATAAATATATATATACGAAACAATAATAATCTAGTAGGTATTCGGTGGAGTTGAGTTTTATTTTTTTGGTTTATACTAGTAGTTCCATAGCTTATTGGCTCCCCCTCAGGGAATTTAGTTTAATCTACTTAATCCCTATTATGTCAACATACTATGAATGTTTTACTATGTAAATGTGTGAGTCACATATTAATTTTTGAAACCTAGTTTGGCGTTTAGAAATAAAACATCTTGGAAATGCAATTTTAAAACTATTGCGACAATGCATGATTGTATACCTATATTCATATGTAGCCAAGAGGAAGAATATTAAAAAATATTTTAGTCGATCAAATTTTTGCAACTAATTCTTATATTTCCTTTATTGATCTTCAGTACCCCCTTGTTCACCCTGAGGCCATCGCCAACAAAAGCTATTTTTATTGTAATTTAGCATTAAAATTCTGTTTTTCTTTCTTACAATTAAATTGCTTTTTGTCCAAATAATTATTGTTAATATTTTTATAAATTTTATATTTTGTATTATAAGAATTTGACATCTAATTAAGTATATTTTTTTACTTATTTTGAAAAAGAAAATATTTTAAATTACCAACTGAATTATTATTCGGAAAAGCAAGTGAATAGCTACCCGAGCTATAATTACCTACTACAAGTAGCCTACCCTTCACTGTCTCCATTACTAACCTATTACCTTACCCAACGTAAACATGTTATGGTTAGTAGTTGGTTCAATCAAACATTTCGGAAGTCGAAAAAGAACATTATAAAGCCGTTTTTAATAACGTTTTTTAACAACAAACCATAATGGCAGAACTACTACTAGCGAAGGAAGTGTAGGTTTAAATTTTTTTGTGTCTGGGTAAGTTGACTAGCTGCCGTACTGGTACATTTACTGAATCAATGTAAACGCTACTTTAGTATTCTTGCTTCATAGATCTTTTAGTTATTTTATCTTGTATCCTCCACCATTCTTTTCTCTTGACCGAACCATCTTAGTTACCATTTTTGATTTTATCTTCTGCTGTAACCTAAACTGATTGTTTCATTTTTTATTTTGTTATTATCTATTTTGCTTAAGAATCGCATCCACCTTTTTTCTTTGTGTCTTTATTTATGGTCCATGTTCCCGATCCGTTGTTTAATATGGGAGTTATTATTTTATATTTTCCCACCTTAGTAATGTTCTTAGGAATCTCTCTTTCACGCAGAAATGTGGTCTGGCGGTTTTGCGGGGCTTTAGGAAAAAGTTATGAACGGGACCCCAAAATAGTTATAAAAAAGATTATTATAATAAATTTTCTTAAATTGGAATGAGTGGGTCTCATGTGAGCTCGAGCGTCGGACAGGATTCCAAAAAAATTTTCCATCTCGTGACATCGTTATTACGAAGTGTTTAAATTATAAAAAAATTGTACCTACTGTATTTTTTTCCAATTGTATTTTATGTTGTCTCAGTTTTCTTTTTCTTGTCGCCATTGTTTTCGTTTTTCTTAATCTTCATTTTTACTTTTTTTTTAGTTCTCAGTTGACGGAAGTATTATCATACTTAAAAATTGGCTACGTAGGTTTAACAGAGACGAATAAGAGAAATAAATGACCTTCAAAATTAACAAACGGATGTTGAATTATTTAATTCATTTCATATTACATACGAATATGGTTTTCGAGATTCTATTGATAATCACGTTATCCTGGACGCATTATATTTTTATACGATTATCATTATCAAAAATATATTTCATTCTTCTTAATTTATTCCCCGTTTATATAATTTATATATAAATTGATATTATCAGAATGCATGTTATAACGAAATTACATATTTTTTCCTGGCAATGAAATAAAACCAAATACCTATTACTATTTATATTCCACAAAACACATCAAATTAAATAAGTACTGTTTCAGTGATACAATTGAAAAACAAAAACGAAAATATAAACGGCAATGAAATATTAGATTCTACCTCAGTCACATTTAGCAGTCTTCCATTTAATTTAGAAGAATGGACATCTGACCACATCAAACAATGGATTTTACATTTATACAACGTAGCTGAATATAGATACGAAGATTTAAGTTTACAAGTTCTGAATAAATATAATGGACACTTTTTAAGGAATATAACTGAGGCAGATTGTCAGCATATTGACAAGAAGAAAAGTAAATGGCTTTATGATAACGTACAATGGCTTATACATTTTCAGAGAACAAATACTTCAGGTAAATTTAAAATTATGTATTATAATAATAATATTCGTATTAATGGCAAGTTCTATTTCTAAGAAAATATTATGTATTTAAAAATGTTATTTAAAAACGTGTCACATTTATGGATGCTTTATTACTAGAGTACAACATTATGGAAAATATAAAAAATAATCCACCTGTGCTATAGGACTTAACCGCGGGGCCTTTAAATATAAAAATCTTATAACAAATACACTTAAGTAGGTCTTTTTTATAAAAGGAACATTATAAATATTGCAAGAATCAATAAATTATTCTTTGTCATGTGTAAAATAGTTTAGTCAGTCTAAATACTGCTCAAATTATATGCATGAATCTTTTACTCGCGCGTATTAACGATACTCCTTCGTAATATTTTACTGTCTTATTTTACTTCTCTTGATCTCTGGTGCGGAGATTTGAAACGTTATTTAAAAATCGTGCAGAGTTGTCAAAATTAATATTTTGGCAGGACACTTCGTCTACTCATAAGGCAAATGACTTATTTTTGAATAAAATTTGTTAAGTAGAATTCATTGGAGCAACTCGTTCGTTATGAAATAATTATTTTATCCCTTTTCATATAACCTATTGCCTATTTTTGAATTTATGGCAGCCTATAATCGTCAATCGGATTTATTCACATGTACATTGTTATTAAACAAGAAATTGTTACTTAACAAGAATAGATAACAATACTGTTAAAATTTCGTATTCAGATGCCTCATTGTTAGATGAGCTATAACCATTATTGTTTAATAACAATTTTGTTATCATACAACATGAAGCTATTAATAAATTTGATAACAATTTATGACCGAACCAAATAGGCTTTATAGATGTAATTTGTAAAATATACTCCAATAAGAAATGCATAGAATTTTACACATCGCTTTTAAAAGTCAAACTACGATCCAATGTGTGAAGCTACTACTTTACGAATGAAAAAGAAAAACATGTGATGATAAGACCAGGTATAATTAGTACTACAATAAGAGTGTGCATATTTCAGATATAACTGCGTAGTGCATTGAAGCCTCTAGGAGGCTGATAAGATAAACCATGTCATTATGATATGATGCCTGCAGAGGTAACTAATCACATGCAGAGCCAAAAAAATTACAAACATGATGAAATGAAATAAACTTCTTTGTAATTTTATGGTATGTTGGCCTCCATATTGGTTATACCTTCGTATTTTATCAAAATTAACTTCTGTACATGGCTCAAGAATTCTAAAAATAAAACTGCTTAGTTCGGATTCTTGGATGAATATAAATTACTTGATAAATAAATAAATAAATATTTTACTATCTTTTATTTATTTCAACTCATTTTTAATTATTGTGTATCTCATTGTATAAAATATTACTCTTTTCGAACAATACTAACGCTTCTAGCCTAGTGCCATAAATACTAATTTAATTGTATCATATACATAATTTTCGTTATACAGTATTTCATTAAAAATTAAAGTTCAACAAATTATTAATATGTAACATTCTATTGCCGAAAATTAATAATATAAAATATTTCAATTAAAAATACACTTTGCAACATATTATTGTAATTTATAAACTAGTAAATAATTAAGAAACAGATAAAAGTAAATTTATATTTACAAGTAACATTTCATAGCAACTGTTATTTCTAAGAATTAATTATAGTATCTATAAATTCTTATAATTCTTCCATAATAAATTAAAGCAATAAATAATTACAATTTATCATCAATAAAATTCAGCAACCAGTAAGCGGCTGTGATCTATGCATATTTAATTTGTAATTTATATTTGATTACACATTACGTTTTTACGTTTAACAATTTAGACTAAAAGTTCCTTAAGTACTGTGTTTGTCGGTCTTATATAACCCAACCTGTGTAACAAAATTTAAAGGTGTATACTATCTATCGGTATAATTTTCGTAAATGCCTATGTATGCAATAAAAAATAAGTATTATTGAATTTTCAACATCAAAACTTGTATTAATGTGGACGAGGCGAAAGTAATGTGCTTTATTTAAAGCCTGGAATATATCTGACAAACGTTGCCATTCGTTCGCATTCGTTTGCGTTGGTATCATTGCTGCACATACGCAGGCAATTCTCGGCAACGTTTCTGGGTAGCATGACACATCTGAACGAATGACTGGCAATTTACATTCGCTAGCATTCCCACCATTTGCACCCATTCGTTGGCGTTGTCTGGACATCCTTGTGAAATTTTAAAAAAATGTTTCATTTAAGTCTGACAATAAGTTCATACCGTCATATCTATATCTACTTCTATATAATTCATGCATCCAAGTAGTTCTTTGTTTTCTCTTCTTTTTCTCTTTTCGTCGTTTTAAAATTCTATTTATTACAATATACGCGGCACTGGCTATAACAACTTGATTTCCACTCATATTAATTCTCTAAGAATCAACCTTCCTCGTCAAATGGTTGCGAACGACTGCAACTGATTTTCAACACGTCCACATAGCAACGTTTCCAGACATTCGTGGCAAACATTTCCTTTTGATCTTTTCATTTTTACCGACAGCCGATGGAAAGCATTCGTTCGCGCTGCAGCCATTCGCTCCGCAATTAATTCGTTGCAAACGACCGTCTACACTTGACGCACGCATGAGAATAAATCTTCGGCGACGCGAACGAATGGCAACGTTTGTCAGATGTATTCCAGGCTTAAGATAGGAATGTGTAACAAAGAATAATTGTTCCACGATCACGATAGCGATTAAGATGCACGGCATAAAGTCGTAATACACTTACCCTAGAGTTACGATTTCGATTGAATGAGACTTTTTGTTTATATTAAGAGGTCATATTTAGATATGCTTTTATTTTAAAGAAATAATCAAATAATTGAATTAAGTTAAATGTTATCGGATTCTTAGAAAATAATAAATTTAATGAAATATTGATGATATGAAAAAAGAATTATCTACAATAAAAATTAAATGTGTTTCCATTTAAATAAAAATGAACTTATCTCGAAAAATTGCCGATAAAAACTGTAATCGTAAGCCACTTGATAGGCAATAAAATATTTTATTATTTTTTTTTTCGTATATTTTGCTCGATAATGTTAAGAAAAATTAATAAATAGCTATTTTTGCAAAAAGTAAAGGAAGTAAACTATAATTTTATGAGTGCTGACAAGTAATACTTTTCCGAACTGAAATACTTTTCTATCATGATGTGAAATAAAGTCATTTTCCTAATTCATGTGAATATCGAAATAAAAGTCTTTTCCGAACGAAATATGATAAATCAATTTTTCAATATATTTAGTAACCTATGCATTTTTCTTAAATAGAAACATGACTGAAATAGTCCCTATTATGTATATTTTTTTATCGTAATACTAAAGTCAGTACAGCACGTATAGTTTTCAAAAAAGCTATAGCGGATATCTATTAAAATAAAAAAAACTGATAATAAAGTCTTCATAAGAATAGAAAAATCATATTTACTAATCATATTAAAGAAAACAAATGTAAATGAATATATTCTTCCAATGTAACTAATGCATTATTTTTTCACAGCAGAGCCACATAACAGATCCGAAAATGTAATGAATAATAAATTACAACGAGTAATGATTAAAGTATGCGAGAAATTTCCAAAATCTGTAGATCACTGGAGTCCAGACCATGTTATGAAATGGATATTAGAATTATACGCTAAGTCTGGATATAAATACGAGCATTTAAAATTAAATATTGTTAAAAAGTACAATGAGAAGTTTTTAATTAATCTCACTGAAGTAGATTGTGAAGAAATTGACAAGAACAGAGGAAGATGGCTTTCAGATAACATACAATGGCTTGTAAATTATCTCACCACACGTGCTGAACGTAAGTAATATATATAATATATAATTTTTGAAAAATATCTACTTTACACGAAATATACATTTTTAATACCTACCACTGATATCCAAGTAATAACTAATAATAAACAGTACTATTTTTAGCAAAAAATATATTATGCATTAGGTAACTGATTTCTTTTATTTTTTATAAGTTAATTCAATTTTTGTCCTATCGAAAAGCACTAATTGAAACAATGGCACTAAAAATGTAAGTTTCACGTAAAATACAATTAATTTTGAGAATTTTTAAATCTGTATATCACGTAGTGTACACTTTTTTTAAATTATTGAAACACCTTACGGTGACCGTAGTAATTTATCCTACGCCATCAAATACATGTAAAAATATTTATAGTAGTGAAGAGTATACAAAAATTATCCGGCGTTCCTAAATTTCTATATATTAATATGTTTGCATTGATTATTGGGTTTTGAAGTATCATTATTTATACTAACTTCGTTTAAAAACTTACTACCTGTTTGCACTATTAACAAAGTTATGTACTGTAAAAAAACTTGTAATTAGTAAATAAATAAAAAATGAGCAAGCAAATGAACATTCATAGTGAGCGGACGTGCCGTACGCCAACACTGATTACTACATCGACTAACTCTAGTGAAATAACAATAACCAAATTTAATTATTAATTAAATAAACATCTCATCAAATAAAGAACAATAGTGTAAGTGAATAAAACAGCTACATATTACGTACAAAGGCCTCATGGCCGATGTACCGAGCGATGTACGTTATAACACCATAGCCGATAAATGCCAAATGAAAAGGATACTCAACAGTAGCGACACCAACCCGAATGAAAGACATGTAAGAGCAAGAACAATTACTAACTCACAACCCACTATCAACGTCAAAAACCGGCTTCAAGCGTTAAGTGATAACAATGATATCAGTGATATGATAATACAAGCACAACAACAAAAAAAAAAACACCTAAACCAGCTCCCATTCCCATATTTACGAGTATATTAGGAGTTATTGACATCAAGCCCTCAATAAAGTAACTAAACACCATTACACCAAACGGCATTCATCTCAAAACAATAAACAATAACCTGTTAAAATTACAACCCAACACCGTTGAAAACTACAAAACACTAGCTAAGTATCTACGAGAAAAAGACACATACTTCCACACATATCAACTGAAAGAGGAACGCAGTTTCCGAGTAATTATACGAAACCTGCATCCCTCAACAGACCAAAATAATTTCAAAACAGAAATAGAAGAAAATGGATACAAAGTCATCAATATTTATAATATAAAACAAAGGATTACAAAGAAATCTCTTCCCCTCTTCATCGTAGAGTTATATCCAAATCCTACCAACAAAACAATTTATGGTGTGGGAGTTCTTCAGTATACGAAAGTTCAAGTAGAGCGTCCTATTACAAAGAAAGAAATCCCCCAATGCGCCGTGTCAACGATACGGACACACTAAAAATTACTGCTTCTGGCAGCCTCCCTGTGTTAAATGTACCAAAAATCACTTAACTAATGAATGCAATAAAGAAAAAACGCAAACAGCTACATGTGCATTGTGTGAAGGAACCCATTCTACTACAAAGGCTGTACTATTTATCAGCAAATATACAAGAGAAAATTTCCACCCCAACTCTCCAGCCAAACACTTGAAAATAATCAAGAAAAACTGAAAAAGAAACTCCAACTTCGTCATATGCCCACATAACAAACCAAAATCTAAATTAATATCAAGCACAAAATAATAATTTGGAAGCAATACTACAAAAATTAATGGAGGGAATGGATACTATGTTAAATCTTTTAACCCAGTTATATCCAAACTAAAATAATGTCTCAGATCCTTACTATTGCAGTGTGGAACGTCAATGGCCTGATTCAGCATAACCAGGAGTTAAAATCCTTTTTAAATAATAATAATATTGATATAATCCTCATCTCCGAAACACACTTCACCGACAGAACGTATTTTAAAATCCCGGCTTCCACTCTATATTATACAAATTACCCAGATTACCGGAATACTGTATGGACCACATACAAGTTACATAAATAATAATAGAAAACTGGGCAGGACCTATAATTTTTTCAGCAATATATTGCTCTCCCAAGCACAATATTAGCGACACTAACTTTGAATCATTATTCACAACGCTTGGAAATAAAGTCGTTGTAGGCGGCGATTATAGGCCAAACACACAAACTGGGGTTCCGGTTAATTACTACTCGCAGATGACAATTACTGAAAACAATTCAAAATAATAATTATTCATATGTCTCAACAAGAGAACCAACTTATTGGCCTACATATAGGAACAAGATACCTGACCTACTAGACTTCTTTCACGAAAAACATTGCCGATAACTATATTCGGGCTGATACATGTCTTGACCTTTCTTCAGACCACACACCAATTATAGTCACATTTAGCACAAGGGTAATACCTATACAAAAACCTGTAATGTTGCATAATAAGAAAACAGATTGGATGGCATTTAGGGAAATAGTGGAACAAAATATAGAAATAAATTTACCACTGAACACCTAACACAAATAATCCAATACGCGGCTTGGGACTGCATCCCTGCAGATTACCCTATTGAAATCAAACAAAAAATAGTCGCAAAACGACAACTACGCAGAATTTGGTTCAGGACACGTCATCCTAATGACTAATATAGACTGAATCAAGTTTCTACACAATTAAATAAGTCCTTAAAGAATGGAACAATAAAATTTTCGAAGATTATCTCTCCAACCTTACAGCGACACAAATGACTGAACACTCTCTCTGGAAGGCTACAAAACGCCTGAAACAACCGACACTGGCTATACCCCCGATAGGGAACAACAACTCATGGGCAAGTAATCAAGAAAAGGCAGAAACTTTTGCCTGGCATTTTGCACAAGTTTTTAACCATCACCAAGAAAAATTTCACAAGAAGAAGAAAGCGAAATATATGAGCATCTCGAAAGTCCGAATCAATTATCTCTCCCATTCAGAAAATTTGATGTATCCGATATAACAGTAACGATTAAATATAAAACAAGCTCTAAGAAAGCCCCGGGGTACGATCTAATAATAGAAAAATTCATAAAAGAATTACCGGAAAAGGCACTGAAACTAATAACTTACATTTCTGATGCAATTCTCAAATACAACTTATTTCCTTCCAGGGGAAGGTAGCTCAAATTATCGTAATTCCAAAACCTGGAAAACCTGTAGAAAACGTAACGTCATACAGACCCATCAGTCTGCTCCCCAGTATTATCCAAATTGTTTGAAAAATTCTTCATCAACAAAATAAAGAATACAATAAAAGACCTGAACTTAATATCAGATCACCAGTTCGGTTTTAGGGAAGAACATGGAACGATCGAACAAACTCATAGAGTAGTGAACAAAATTAACGAAACATTACAAAATACTAGTAAAGAATACTGCTCAACTGCCTTTCTTGATGTAACCCAGGCATTCGACAAAGTATGACACACTGGGCTACTTCACAAACTTAAGAAAATACTACCAAGTAATATTTACTTAGTAATAAAGTTCTATAATACAGAAAGATCGTTTCAATTGAACAATGAGCTAACCCTACTACTAACATATAAATCTGATGTTCCGCAGTGTGCTGGCCCAATTCTTTACTTATTATACACCGCGGATATCCCAAATTCTGAAAATGTCACAGTAGCAACAAAGCCTCCGCCATCTTACAAACACACAACAGAAATTGAAAACTGAGCCAGAAAATGGAGACGTATAAAATATAAAATACAACTTGTATTTAAAGTTTTTAAAAATCAATTATTTATTATATAAAGTTATACAGAGATACGTATTGAAAGACTATCGTAAGGAGAATTGGGAAGAATTGGGTTGTGTCATAATTTATAAGATTTCCTTATCTAATGTGTTTCATCACATGATGGCACATTTACACAGATGTTCAAAATAGGACTACCTAACAATAAGATAACTAATTATGATTAACATATTTATACAGATAGGTAAATGACTAAGATGTATATATCAATAAAAGATAAAGCGTAGTTTATACTATTATAGATATACATAACTTATACCATGCGAAAAGAAAAATGTCCACCGGTGTATATTAATAATAGTCCATTTCCTCAAACTGCTGAAGCAAAATATCTTGGGATGCACATTGGCAATTGGAGAAAACACTTACAAACTAAAAGGTTACAATTAAATATAAAATTAAAAAATAACTACTGGATAAATCTAAATTCTCTTTAGACAATAAACTATTGATGTATAAAACCATCATAAAACCTATTTGGACCTATGGGATAGAATTGTGGGGAACAGCAAGTAACTCCCATATTGAAATTATCCAAAGATATCAATCAAAAATGTTAAGAATAATAACGAACGCACCACGGTATGTTTTTAACTACGCTGCAAACCGATATAAAAATTCAAACTGTAAGAGAAGATGCCAAAACTAGAAGTGAAAAATACCTAAAGAAACTGGAAAAACACCCAAACTACTCTGCTGTAAACCTGTTGGATAACAGCACGCAAACAACGAGACTTTTACCCCTTGACATAAATGATAGATTCTAGTATTAATTTTTGTCGTAAAGAAAAGGTAGCACTGGGTATATTTTCACAGGTATTATTTAATTTTATTTTATTGTTAAAAAAACTTACCTATTATTTATATGAATAGATTGTAAAATTTCGTTAATAAAAAATCTGATGTGGCCAACACAATACCAATACCTCCCGTTTAATTTAATTTTTATTCATATATATATATACTTTAAATTAAATATAAATACCGGGTTCGAACTCGACCGACGCCAAATATTTCGAATTTTAAATGGCACAAAAATGACCCCTGTGGTGCAATGGGAAATATGCCGTGATGATATATTTATTTTATTTATTTATGTACTTACCTATATTCATTACTGGCGTGGAGAGTGCACCACAGGGGTTAATTTTGTGCTATTTCAAATTCTAAAACATTTGGCGTCGGTCGGAATCGAACCAGTTCCCAAGATTCGCGTGATGTGACGTCTGGTAAACGCCTGCACGGAACAAATATATCATCATTATTACCGACATCTGCGTACAAAGCAGATTGACTCACCCATCAATGGGTAATATGCCGTGATGATATATGTTTTTATTATTTTACCTATATTTTTACATATTTACTTCTGCTGGAAACTGTATTAAGTTCCTTTCCTTATAATTATTGTTTCATTTACTATTTTCTTTATAAAACGTTAATATTATTATTTGAAATGATTAGTTCGTTGCTAGTGACATATATCTGTCAGTTACAAACATTTGAGATCTGAATTGTGTAACCATTTGAATGAGTTGTGTTTAAAACGTAGGCTCCGGGATTAAAATTATAGATAGTTTTATAAATTTATCCATAAAATATATAGAAAAAGTATTAATGCAAACCGGTAGAAAATTTAATAATCTTTAATTTTTATATAACATATATCTCGAAAAAATAACATTTAAAGGTATTTTTCGAAGAAAAACTATTTTGAGCTTCCAATAAAGTGCCATTTTCGGTTATCTGATTTACTTCAAAATCTAATGGCATCTTTCCATATTAAGGTAGAAATACAAGGTTTTAAAATTTTCTGAACGAAGTATTTGAGTTAGAGCACAGACATCATCGTGAAAATGTTAAAATTGGATTGTAGGGACCTTAAAACGTGGTCCTTTACCAAAATCTCGATATGCGATTTTTAGCACGATCCCTATCCCTTACCAAGGGTAGCGGGAGTTAAAAAAGCAAATGAACAATTTTAAGCCACTAGTTTAATAGATACTTTTAAAAATTCTTTTGATTTATTATCAGTACGTTCAATACTACGTAGCCTTAAAGTTTGTTACACAGGTTTAGAAACATCCTGAATAACAAGAACCTAATGTTAGTTTAAATTTGGAACATGTATCTAACATAGGCACATAATACATGTACAGTAATTTTTTTTAAAGATGTCCGATCAAGGGCACCTGTATCACGAACGAATTAACAAATAGGCATACATTTATCTCTTTCTTTTGCAAAGGCTGTAAGAGTGTGTGATAAGGATGGATATAACACGCTTGTCATTCATATTGTTTCGACTAAGTTAGGACATTCCATTTATAAACGATGCTCGTTGATAATACTTTCGCTGTAACGTAAGTTTATTTATTAATACAGATACATTACCTGGATTCATAGCCGTACGTATAACGTTATATTCTGTCAGAGTCACTGACACTGACATTGTGTCAGTATCTTATTTTTAACATATTTGGTTTTACATTTGCTTATAAACTTACTAGTTGACTTATTTTTGAATTTTGAATGTTTTTCCTGTAATATATATTTTTATAATAATAAAATAACAGTAGTATCTTACGTACCCTCATAAAAACTAAGCAAACGACACTACTGAATTTGTCATGATGGGCGGAGCAAAAATCTGAATTCATACAATTCGTAGACAACCTTGATCGGACATCTTTCAAAAAATTTACTGTACAGTATTTTTTTTAATGTCAGATCAAGGCCATCTACGAATTGTATGAATTAAGATTTTAACTCCGCCCATTCTGTCAAATTTAATAGTGTCGTTTACTTAGTTTTTATGAGGGTAGATAAGATGTTACTGTTATTTTATTATTATAAAAATATATGTTACAGTAAAAGCATTCCAAATTCAAAACTAATACAACTGGTAACGGCTAAGAATCAAGGTAATATATCTGAATTAATAAATAAACTTACGTTTCAGCAAAAGTATTGTCATCAACGAGTATCGTTTTAAATTGGAATGTTCTAACTTAGTCGAAACAATATGAATTTTTGACGAGTGTGTTATATCCATTCTTATCGTACACGCTTATAGCCTTTGCAAATGAGAAAGATGAATGTATGCCAATTTATTAATCCGTTCATGATACAGATGACCTTGATTGGACATCTTTAAAAACTTTTACTGTACACAGATTGCCTACATATATATGCGACATATTAAAAAAGTATTCCTGTCTTTTGATACCTATTACCCACCGTACTAAATAATATTCTATATATACAGCCTATGGAAAATGTCATACTTAATTACATTTTTATTTTATAATACTATATCTGATTGCAGTAACGTAATTTATTTCGTTTCTTGTTGGTGCAACTAGGCATATAACTAATATTTGTGTCAATTTTATCGGGTGGCGGCGGTTAGAAATGAACATAACATTGCACCGCTCCATCACAGATAAAGTTGCAGCATAACATCTCTATTTCGCTGTTATTACTTCGCATTCGCAGGCCTGACTGTTAAAATATTGTTGATTTTGTACAATAAAATTTTAAAATTAATTCATATGTCATTGTTATAAGTAAAACTATTTGCACCGCGGCAGTTAGGTTTCTTACTACCTTAAAAATTAATTTTCAATTTTTTCTCGCCAATAAATTAATACTTTTTCTATTCATGTTTAAAAGAAAGAAGTTATAATAGAGTTTATTTGATCACAAAGGATACAAAATTATAAATATGTCATAAAGATATAAATCAGATCACATGAATAACTGAAATTATTATAGTCCATTCGTTAAGATGAGAGAATGTGGAACTAATTCTTGAACAAAGACAAACGAGCATAATTTTGAAGCCGAACCAAAAAATCTGTTGTGACCAGCACGTTACCTTCCGTCAATTCAGTGTATTATGTACAAATTACATATATAAATTTTCTTGCAAAAGATTATATATTTGCAGTATAATTATTTCATAAACAAACTATGTAAATTACACTTGGCACTGACACCTTCGTCTTCTTTATCTTCATCCACTCATTTTTATTTTGCTTGTTGTCCTCATTCAGTCCTTCGCAATACAGCATTTCCATCTTATCTTTGGTCTTCCTCTGTTTCTTCTACCTTCTACTACTAAGCTGTTCATTCTTCTTCCAATATATTCTTCATCTCTCCTCATGACATATCCAAACCAATATAATCGTCTCTCTTGTATCTTTCTAGAAACTTATATCACTCGAGCCATTTCCCTTTTCCTCTCATCCGTATCCTACTTTTCCTTGTCTTCCCCAACATCCATCTCAACATTTTCATCTCTCTGCCACATTCATTTTCTTTTCATTGACACCGACATTTGTCAATTAGAATTTTCTTAACATAGTAGCTGTTTCCATGGTTATAGCATAGCTGGCTGATTTATGAAATTTAATTCCTTTATAATTCTTTAAGTCTATATCCAGTAAATATGAAGTATAAAATGCAATTAAATCGTGTAGATAATATATTCTTTAATATTTATAATAACATTGTGCCAAAAAATGATTTAACAGCGTTTTTTCAAGAAAAACTGTTAAAATCTTCAAATGAGGGTACTTCCGGTTGACTAATTATAATCAAAATCTAATCACTTCTTCCTTTGGTTGTAATACGAAAAAATTATAATTGTATTGAAGCTATGCGATCCGAAACTATCGTCACACACATACACACACACACACACACACACACAGGCATACACCCACACATACAGAGAGACACACACACACAAACACACACATACATACAGACATCATCGTAAAAATGATAAAAGCGTATAGGGACCCTAAATCGTACTTATTCACTAAATACTCATTAAATTTTTTGACCGGACAATACCTTCCTTACCTGAAGGTGCCGGAAGCTAAAGATGACGTATTTCTGTTCAAGAATTAGTTCCACATTCTCGTCTCAGCGAATGGAGTATAACTAATTGATTACTTTACGTAAAAGTTAAGTTTACTAGATTTTCAAAATCTTAATGTCTTAATAACAAAACTGAAACTATTTTCTGCATGGATTCCCAATTAAAAAATATTATGAAGTATGGCTCATATTTCAAAAATGAGTGAGTTATCAAAAAATCTAATTATTATATCAAGTTATTTTCCGTAAGAAAATCTGTATAAAAACTATTTAAGCACTTTTTTATCTCTAAGACATTTTCAAAATTTCGAAAAACAAGTTTTAGCCCGGAGCTCAAAAACAAAAATTGATGGAATAATTCCTAATTAAATTTGTCTCAAAAAATTGACCTTGGAATGTGCAAATAGTTTTATAATTAATATAATCCGAGATATCCTAAAAAAAAACGATTATATATGTATACAGATGACACTGAAAATCGAGCCAAATAACTTTTTACCTCTCGCTAAGAGAGGTAATGGATTCATGCTAAAAATCTCATATCCAGATATCAATGAATAAGCACATTTAAGGTCTCTACAATTCGATTTTAACATTTTTACGATGTTGTCTGTGTGTGTGTGTGTGGATGTGTGTATGTGTGTGTATGTGGGTGTGCGCGTGTGTGTGTGTGTGGATGTGTGTATGTATGTGTATGTGGGTGTGCGCGTGTGCGTGTGTGTGTGTGTGTTGGAGGTACGATTTCTCAAATTCTATAAGACAAAAGACCTGTGCAACTACGGATTCCTCAATCTAACAGTAATGGAAAGAGTTGAATACCCGAAGTTGTAGTTTCTGAAAAATAAATATTTTTTGAAAATTTCTTGCCACAAATAATAATGATAATTAAATTCTCAATCTGACACATTTAATTTTTTTATTATATCTCGTATAGGTTTTTGTAATTGACAAATAAATGCAAAATGTCAGTGTCAGATTTTTCTGGGAGGTATGAGTACATTTAATATTTATTATTGTTTTATTAATTAAATATGTATTTAAATTATAGGTATATTAATATTACATATATTCTTAAGAAATATCACTACTATCGTCAATTAATTTGAAGAATTTTGAACATATTGAACAGTAGGACAAAATTTCTCATAGAACGAAAGAAGAGAAACAATTTCAATTATTTGTGTGTACAGGAAATGTTAAATTCGTTACCTATAAATAGGGCGCGAGTAGTCATGTGACTTTGTTGGCCTTGGCAAGCAGATATGAGGATCCGTGTCAAAGTGACGGCTAGTAGTTATTTACATAGATGTCACAATTGTCATATGTCATAATTTTTCATTCAAAATTTCAAAATATGCTGATATTTATCTGTCATCCATAGTATGGAATATACTTGTCGAGGAAAATAATTCACATGGATTTGGAAAATCATAATGTTTTGAATAAAAACTTATGAAACTTGACATCTATGTATATTACTAGCTGTCATTCTGACACGGGTCCCCATATCTGCATGCCAAGACCAACAAAGTCACATAACTGCTTGCGCCCTATGCAACATAAAATGAAATTAGGTATCGAAACTTTGACAGTTATATTTAACAACTCATTTGACATTTCGTTTCGATACGATATTGCCAATTTAACCAACAGTTAAAATTTAACTATAAGCGGTGCAACTGGCCCTTAAATTTGAAATCTTAACTAAAGATTAACAAAAATAGTGCATATCGAAATTTTGACAGTAATATTTACCAACCCATTTTATATTTTAATAATTCGATACGATATTGTCAATTTAACCAATAGTTAAAATTTAACTACAAGCGGTGTAACTGACCATAAGAGTGTTTGGTAGTGTTTAATTAACGGTGAAAATAATTGTACAATATTAAATAAGAAAGTGCATGCGAAACCGTCGTCGGTTCCCAAAAAGATGATCAACGGGAGCTAGCGCGCCGGCTATGGTGATACATTGTAAATGGCAGCCGGCAGTCAACTAACAGTTCTCAAATAGCGTATAGCCGATGTACCAAATTTGATCATCGAACATATACAATTTAGGTATCGACGTGCGCATTTACTGTAATAGTGTTATATGTCACAGTAAAAGTGCATAGTGGGATGATGTGCATATTGTAAATATTTATTAGGATTACAGGGTCCAGTAGAATTTTTTTTGTCCAACGTTAAATTCCAGTTAAACCACGTTTAATGTAGTACTTGCCATCCCTGAGTTAGGGATAACTATATTAACCATAATATAAAGCTAAGTGGCAGAGGCACTGTCATTAAATAAACGTAAAAGGTAAAACTGTAAATTTCTTTTCAGTATCTTGCTTATTTATCATTTTGCATTTAAGTATTCAACAAAGAATGATATTTTGACATTTAAAATGACAAACAAAAAGTTATCATTTCGAAACGAAATTTGAACAAAATTTTTTTAGGGTTGGGTTTCACAAAAGCGACATGAATTAATACCGGCAAAATAATGAACTATTTTCCTATTTCTAATGTATAACCCGAGAAAGGGATGTAGGGTAGTAAATATTTGTATTTGCTGTTTCATATCTGAGAAGATATTTCATGACCATAATCAGTGGAAAAGGTCTGAGGACGCAAATAGTTTATCGTACCCTACGGTTTTTTTTATGATTGTCTGTTTATATTTCTTTCTCGTAACGAGGAACAGGCTTGTGATTGTCCTTATAAGTATAATATTCCTAATTGACATCAGTATATAACAAGTTCTTTACAATTTACTAAAAAGTTTAAATTCCGATTTATAGATTTGTTTATTATATTAATTTCATTTTTGTTTATTCTATATATTTTAGTACCTGAAAATGATACTACTACTACTACTACTGCACAAAGGCATTCTCTTAGTATAAGTCAAACTTCGGGGAAAAAGAAACGTGGTCGACCTCGAAATCCCGGAGTAGTGCGAAGACCTGAACAAAAAATTGGTCGAGTCTGGGAATTTCTACGTAATTTGTTGTTGGACCAGAAAACTTGTCCTAGCTTAATATATTGGCAAGATTATTCTACAAAGACATTTAAACTCCGAGATGGAAAAAAAATTGCCAAATTATGGGGAGAGAGGAAAAATAAACCTGATATGACATACCAGAACTTCAGCAGGACAATCAGGTAATGAATATATAAATTATTAAAAAATAGTCAATAATCAAACGTAGAAGAAAATCATTTTATATTTGAATCGGTCATATAAAAAACTGCATACTCATACTTGTATATCAATTCCTTTCTTACAAGGGAGTAACGAGAATACGAATTGTATAAAATATCTTACACTATATTGTTTTCAATATTGTATACGAAACAATATTATTGTCTTAACAAGAGTCACCAGAATCAGGCTGAAAGGTAATGTCAAATATTATAAAAATATTCATATTTATTAAACAAATTTAAAAGTTATAAGTCAAACGAAAATTATATACAAATCATAGTGTAAATAAGTTTATTATCTTTTACGTTACACAGTTTTTATTGATTTCTGTAAATTTTATATTAGATGGCATGTAGTTTGTATAATTACCAATTCATTATATTTAAATACAAATATGCAGGTGTCAAGAATAACTTGAAATATGAAATAAAATGTAGAAAACAAAGACCATTAGTATAAACTACATATTAAGTGTGATTAGGGAATAGTGCACTAACATTGTTTTTTCTCTGTCAATCATTTACGAATTAGTTTGGAGAAAAATACTTCAAATAAAAGATACGTAAAATTAATTTTTATATAACTGATATTTGAAGTATTTTTCTCTAAAATAATCCATTAACGACTGACAGGGAAAAACAACGCTAGTGAACTGCTTGCTAATCACAATTAATCAAATGATCATATTAAGGGTCAAAGATTTAAAGTTCTCAGATAATAGAAATTTAAGGAACTTGTGTGCAATATGTCAAAATATATGGTTTCATTTTTCTTATAGGTGGTTTCGCTCCTTATCTAGATTTCTATTTTGGACACGTTATCCTGGACATTCTGTATAAATACAGATTAAACTTTCTTCAAATGTTATAATTAAAGATTCTTTGGCAGAATTTTTTTTTTAATTTTTACAAAATATTTGATTTTTTAAATGATCTATATGAAGGGTTATTTGATAATTTCAGTTTTAGTTAGTATAGTAATACACCACTAGTCACAAACCATGTCTTACTTACTATTTGAAACAAATTAAATTTTCAAAGATTTTGTAGTTAATTAAGTAAAATTTCAAATAAAAAATTGTACGAACTTTAAATTTAATTGAAACCTTTTTTCCATGAAATTAAGAAGTAACTCAATATTTTAATCTATTTTTTAATGACTGTTTCTCTATCCTTGAAATACATATTTTATGTATATCTATGTAGAACCTAAAGAAACATTTTTGGTTACAGGCACTATTATAAGGATCATATAATCTTGTCAGTGCGAAATCAAAAAAAGGTGTATAGATTTGGCTTTAATGCATCGGGAGTCGAAACATCTAACCCAAATTTCGGCGTTCCAGTTGACGTCTAAATAATTTTAAATTAAGTATTTATGTTTTTATATTGTTTCTGTTTATTCTCATCTTATGCCATATTATTTTAAGTGTTATTATGTACTAACAGGGATTATAAATAAATTGTAAAATATTTGATGTGATCAACATTATTACCTTCCGTTATTTCACTATTTACCTTCCGTTACCTTTATGTAAGGAAGGTATTATTGTCTTTGGTCAAAAAATTCTATGGTCAGTTTTTAGTAAATAAGCATATTTTATGGTCCTTAGAATACGATTTTACCATTTTTACGATAATGTCTCTGTGTGTGGGTGTGTGTGACGAGTTTTTCATAGACGACAACTCTCACACTATAATTCTAAAAATTATAATTCTTTCGTATTAATTTTCCTTACATCCATATGAAGAACTGATTAGATTTTGGTTATAATTGGTCACCTGGAAGTACCCTTATTTGAAGATTTAACAGTTTTCCTTGAAAAAACGCTGTTAAATATCATTTTTTGACATTTAATGTTATTATAAATATTAAAGAGTATTCTATTATCTATACGTTTTGATAGCATTTTGTACTTCATATTCAATGGATATACAGGGTGTTTCCTTTAAAACAACCAGCGCTTTTTTGGGCGAACTAATGACTTTAGAAAAAAATGTTATATACAAAAAATTACCAGGAAAAAGGGCTTAATTTATGAGGAATAATAAATAAAAAATTCAACCAGTGGTTCTCAAACGGTAGAATAAATTTATATTTTTTTTTAAATGGCAACCTATATAAATTTTTTTCCATTAGATAGAGATTTTTTTTCTGATTTCAACGATATAAATATGATATGGGGTTGTATAACAATTATTTCGAGAAAAATCAGAAATAATTTTACAATATTGAAGTAGGCTATGCAATAAACAACTATTAATACGACTATTGCCTAGGTTACGATAGTATATTATTTTCTTATATCTAAAATAACTTGTTTTACTAAGAAATTCATAATAACAAATGAACTACATAACGAAGAAATATCAAAAAATAATAGTACTAACATAAAAAGAAAAACAATATGATGGAAATTATTTACAAATTTATGCAACCTTAGGTATTTTTGGTATTTTTGCACTTAAGAGTACTAATTTTTATTAATTTGTTAATTCTTGCAACTGCAAAGCCATTTTTTATTAATAAGTAATTAAACAATTACGAAAACAAACACTTAATAACGTAACAAAACTATCTGTCACCTGTATCATTTGTTTGCATTTGTTTATTGCATAGCCTACTTCAATATTGTAGAATTATTTCTGATTTTTAATATCATTTTTCTCGAAATAATTGTTATACAACCCCATATCATATTTATATCGTTAAAATCAGAAAAAAACTCTCTATCTAATGGACAAAAAATTTATATAGGTTGCCATTTAAAAAAATATAATTTTATTCTACCGTTTGAGAACCACTGGTTGAATTTTTTATTTATTATTCCTCATAATTAAGCCCTTTTTCCTGGTAATTTTTTGTATATAACATTTTTCTCTAAAGTCATTAGTTCGCCCAAAAAAGCGCTGGTTGTTTTAAAGGAAACACATTAGTTACACAATTTAAAAGAAATAAATCAGCCAGGTTTACTATAAACGTGGAAAAAGCTACTATATTAAGAAAATTCTAATAAAATTATACAAGTTTAAGTTCTATTTATTAATTTAAAACCAATGTTTCGGCAGCATGGACTGCTGCCTTCTTCAGGGAAAAAAACATATAAATAAATAATAAAAATAATAGCAACAAATAACCAAGGTAACATATTACAACATATTTAATATAGGAAGCCATGCCCGACTAAGTTCTAAACCGTCACAATGATTGCGATTATTAATCTTATATTTCAAAATCTTAATAGCTTCTCTAATTAATCTGTTATTCAGGTTTGTACGAATAGGTATTGCTAGAATTTTTGTTTTTTCGTATTTGATTCGATGGATTTCTTCCAGGGCATACTCTGCAACTGAAGATTTTCCTGGCTGGTTTAATCTGATCTAACGCTGGTGTTCATTCAATCTTGTTCAAATGTTCTACACGTCTAATGACCTACTAACAATACTAATGAAAGGAACGTATTGTTTGCTTCGCTTCCTTATGTCAAAAATGTTACGAACAAGATTGATACAATTCTTCGTGAGAAGAACATGAAGATTTCATTTTCTGTTAAATTTTGACAAATATTGAGACAAGTAAAAGACGTCATCCCTCTTCAGTTATTAGGGATTTACCAGATTCCATGTGTCTGCGGGAAAGTTTACATTGGCTAGATCTTAGTCGGGCATGGCTTCTTATATTAAATATGTTACTTTAATTATTTGTTGCTAATGTTTTTGATATTTATTTATTTATGTGTGTTTTTCCTGAAGACGGCAGCAGTTCATGCTACCAAAACGTTGGTTTTAAATTAATAAACAGAACTTAAACTAAAAGGTTCTATAATTTTATTTGAATAATGAGTTCTGAAAGATTTTTTAATAATTTAAGAAAATTCTAATTGACAGATGTCAGTGTCAACGAAAGGAAAATGAATGTGGCATAGAGATGGGATGTTGGGGAAGACACGGAAAGATAGGATAAGGAATGAGAAAATACGGGAAATGGCTCGAGTGATAGAAGTTTCTAGAAAGATACAAGAGAGACTATTAGATTGATTTGGATATCATGAGGAGAGATGAATAATAATATTGGAAAAGAATGAAAGGCTTAGTAGTAGAAAGTAGAAGAAGCAGAGGAAGACCAAAGAGAAGATGGAAGCACTTGAGAGAAAAGGAACTGAATGAGGACGACAAGCAAAGAAGAACTGAGTAGAAGAAGAAAATCAAGAATAGTAACCCCTAACGAATGGAAAAAGCTAAAGAAGAAGAAGAAGGAGATGCCAGTATCAAGTGCAATTTACATAGTTTATGAAATATAGAATCTTTTGCAAGAAAATTTATGTAATAAATTTGTACGTAATATACAGAAATGACAGAAGGTAATGTACTGGCCACGTCTGATTTTTATTTAGTATATTCATATTTAATTATACTGGCAAATATATGCATAGATTATTTTCACATATGTACATATACTAATATAATCCAGTGTACTTGTATATTTATATTTTCTTATCAAAATTGAACTAATATTAATTTAAATTTATACTTTTTTAAGTGAGAGTCATTTATCATTTACATATATAGTATACATCCAATGAGTACCCTAGTAGTAAGGAGTAAAGAAGTGTTTTCCAAAACATGAGCTGCAATTTTTTTTTATATATATTGACTATTAAGATCCTTCACCGTAGTAACAAATTAGAACGAGTCATTTATATAAAAACTTGATCTTAAAACTGTATGATAAGGACTAATAACGTATTAAAAAAATCTGATGTGGCCAGCACAATACCTTCCGTCAATCCTGTGTATTATGCATAAATTCCATAAATAAATTTTCTTGCAAAATATTCTAAATTTCCAGTAAAATTATTAAACAAACTATGAAAATTGCACTTGACACTGATATCTTCTTTAGCTTTTCCCATTCGTTAGGGGTCGCTATTTTTTATTTTCTTCTTCCGCTCTGTTTTGCGTATCGTTCTCATTCAGTTCCTTTTCTCTCAAATTTTCCATCTTATCTTTGGTCTTTCTCTGTTTCTTCAACCTTCTATTACTAAGCTATTCATACTTCTTCCAATATATTCTTCATCTCGCCTCATGACATGTTTAAACCAATGTAATTGTCTCTCTTGTATCTTTCTACAAACTTCTAACACTATAGTTATTTCCCTTATTGTTTCATTCCTTACCGTATATTTCCGTGTCTTCCCCAATATATATCTCAACATCCTCATCTCTGCCACATTTATTTCCTTTTCATTAATACTGGTACCTGTCAATTTGAATTATCTGAATATAAGCAGTTTCCATGGTTAGCATAGCTGACTGATATATGAAATTTAATATCTTTTTAATTCTTTTACTCTATATCTAATGATCATGAAGTATAAAATACAATCAAATCGTATAGAGAATAATATATTCTTTAAGTTATAATAACGTTAAATGTCAATAAATCAAATTTAACTGTTAATAACTTAAAAAGAGGGTACATCTGGTTGACCAATTAGCTACTCACCTTTTCTTCTCGATGTAAACTTGAGGAATACGAAAAAAATATAATTTCTGGAATCGTGATATTAAAGTTATGCTATCCGAAACTTTCGTCACACACACACGGATACACACATACACACATACATACAGATATCATCGTAAAAATAGTAAAATCGTGTTATATGGACCCTAAAACATGCTTATCCACTAAAACCTCATCATTGAATTTTTTGACGAAAGACAATGCCTTTTTTTTACCTAAAGGTGACGGAAGGTAAGAAAATTAGTTTTTAATGTAATTTCGATTTCCTCAATTCTGTATCTACGTGACACATCTACTCTTTTCCAAATTCTAACTACCAGTACTTTCAAGCTGGATAAATACTCTATGCGTTTGTATGAAAATGCAAAATATGTTAAATGACATAGGCTACCGGTGACACTTAAAACTTAGACTACAAAATACAGTAAAATTTTTGAAAGATGTCCGATCAAGGTCATCTACGAATTGTATGAATTCAGATTTTTGCTCCGCGCATTTTGACAAATTCAGTAGTGTCGTTAGCTTAGTTTTTATGAGGGTACATAAGATACTACTGTTATTTTATTATTATAAAAATATATGTTACAATAAAAGCATTCAAAATTTAAAAATAAGTCAACTGGTAAGTTCATTAGCAAATGTAAAACTAAGTAAGTGAAAAATAAGATACTGACACAATGTCAGTGTCAGTGACTCTGACACAAAATAATGTTATTCGTACGGCTATGAATTAAGGTAATGTATCTGAAATAATAAACTTACGTTACAGCGAAAGTATTATCAACAACGAGCATCGTTTTAAAGTGGAATGTCCTAACTTAGTCGAAACAATATGAATTTTTGAAAGACAAGCGTGTTATATCTAACCTTATCGCACATGCTTATAGCTTTTGCAAAGGAAAGAGATAAATCTATGCCAATTTGTTAATTCGTTCATGATACAGATGACCTTGATCGGACATCTCAAAAATCTCATCATTTTTCAATTTGGCTAGTCATTTTGAAAAAGCTTAGGTGTATTTTAAAAGCCTGATTTTACAATCTGCCTCCGGCTGTTACACTGTTGGCAAATGCAGTTTTTCTCGTGGCCTACATAGTCAAGAGAACTCTTCAGCCGGAAAGAGTCTCGTATATATTATATTAAATAACATGAAATTGGAAGACGGGTCGGGGTTTATATTTTTTATGAGGATGACCCTGAATGACTTTGAAACTTTTCTTTTGAATTGTTAGAGGTACATTTAAATAAGAGAGCATTCCATTTAGATAAACAAACTGATTTATTTTTACGGTAAACAAGGAACATGACTGGAAACTTTTTTGAAACAGTCACAAAACATTGTACTTGTCGAAATATTATCCCTAAGTGCATATGTACACTAGCTTTTAAACTATAACTTAAAAATCAAATTAAAAATAGTATATTAAAGAACGAATGTCATAATTGTCATTTTATTTTGTGAGAAGGAAGTTTGGGTAACGACGCGTAGAAAATTCGCTATAACAGATGAACAGTGGATTATTTTAATTAAGAAATATGCAAATTTACGTCCTAAAATTGCGACTCATAAGCGATTTTTTAACGTATCGCAATGGTCATTGTGTGAATAGTCCGATCGGTATTAATATAATGGGGAAAGTGTCAAAAAACATCGCGGCTTTTCTTAAATTATCGACTCCGGAACTATTTACTGGCCACTGCTTTAGACGATCTAGTGAAACACATTTAGCAAATCGTGGTGGTGACTTGTTGACCATAAAACGTCATGGGGGATGGAGGTCTTCTGCTGTTGCTGAAGGCTATATTGAAGCTTCCATGAAGAATAAAATCGAAGTCCCCCAAATGCTTAGCTTCCAGCAAACTAATTTAATCAAACTTGAATTTTACATCAGAGTCCTGACCTAACATATATTCAAATCAGAACTACCCCACCTTTTATAAGGCAAAGGTCTTTTTCGGTCTCCATTGAGTGAAATAATTACATATATCAGCCAGCTATGCTATAACCATGGAAAGAGCTACTATATTAAGATAATACTGATTGACAGATGTCAGTGTCAAGTGCAATTAAGAGTATGTTTGTGTTATAATTTAATAATATAGAATCCTTTGTAAGAAACTTTCTGTATGAAATTTGTAAAAAATACATACAACTGGCGGAAGGCTGGTCATAATATCTTTTATTTGAACACACACAAAAACGCTTTAATAAAAAAATATGATGTGGCCAACACAATACCTCCCGTTTAATTTAATTTTTATTCATGTAAATACTTAAAATTAAATTAAATTTAAATACCGGGTTCGATCCCGACCGACGCCAAATATTTCGAATTTTAAATGGCACAAAAATAACCCCTGTGGTGCACTCTCCACGCCAGCAATAAGTGCTCTTGACGTGACACCTTGTAAACGCCCGCACGGTACAAATATGTCATCATCTTTACCGAAGAAATCTGTGTACAAAGCAGATTGGCAGACCCAGCAATGCGTAATATGCCATGATGATAAATTTATTTTATTTATTTATGTACTTACCTATATTCATTACTGGCGTGGAGAGTGCACCACAGGGGTCAATTTTGTGCCATTTCAAATTCTAAAATATTTGGCGTCGGTCGGAACCGATCCCGTTCCCAAGATTCGCGTGAAGTGGCGCCTGGTAAACGCCTGCACGGAACAAATATGTCATCATTATTAGCGATATCTGCGTACAAATCAGATTGACTCACCCATCAATGGGTAATATGCCGTGATGATATATGTTTTTATTACCTTACCCCAGAGCTGGGCAGTAATTAATTTGCAATATCTTCATAAAATATTTTTAATAACCATATAGGCATATATACAGGATGAGTCTGGGAAGATACTCACACTTTCCATATATTTATTATAAGTAATAGAAAATCAAGACTCATATAAAAGTTTTATTTTTACTTAAATGTACTATTTGATAGCAGATGTAAATATTTTTTATAAAGTCAGGTTTGCAAGATACGACTATCAACTTTTATTTTTAAAATAGCAACCTATAATTATTTTATTAAAATATAAACTGCCATTTTTTTTGTCTTTTCAACATTATAAAAGTTTGTACATCAAAAAAAATTTTTTTTTTTTTTTTTTTTATTTCCACAATATTAATTTACAATCTGTCTTTTTTGACAATAAGTAAATATTATAACTACAATTATTAGAAAAATATCGTGTAGTGTAAATGTCCAGTGACATTCACACTCTGGACAATTTGTTTTACATATATGTTATGTATTAAATCTAAAGGGTAACTCTAATGGTTTGTGTCTTTTGAGTCTATAGATGGCCATACTGTTGTCCAGTAGGTTTACTGCACTGTAATTAGGATGCACTTCTAGTCTTTTTAGGTACTTTGCACTATACTTATTAATTTCTTCTTTCATCAAAAATATGAAAAAAAATAAGTAAAATTATATAAGGTTTATTCCAACATACAGTCAAATCAGTACTAACTATTCGTATGCACAGTATTAAAATGGCGTCCTCATTTGAATAATTCGCATGCATCGGACAGTTCCGTACTGATTTGATTGTATGTTTGGAACAAAGCTGTTATTAAAAAATATTAGATATTATTTTTATTCAAATATTCAAGTTAATTTATTAATTTACATAACTCGTTCAACAAGTTAAAATTAAATGTCTATTTTATTTTATTGTTTCCCATTATAATATTTTGTTTATTTTCACATAGCCACCTACAATATTTGAATAAAAATAATTTCTGTTATTTTTCAATTCTTATTTTTCTCGATTTTTTTCATATTTTTGATATACAAACTTTTACCTCGTTGAAAAGAAAAAAAATTGCGGTTTATATTTTAGTAAAATATTTATAGGTCGCTATTTAAAAATAAAAGTTGATAGTCGTATCTTGTAAATCTGATACCATATGAAGGGTTACTTTCGTGTCTACCTGGCAGTGAGGTAGGTTTTCCTACCCAAACAGAATGTTCAACCTTCGAGTTACATATAATTTAAACCAAAAGGTAGCCGCGACTACGTCAAAATTTTACAGAGTCGGCAATTCTTTATAAATTTGTTTTATTACTCTTATTATTTTTATTTATGTTGTATTTCATATTAAAAAGTGTAGTATTTTTTTGTTTTTTTTTAATAATGTATGTTAAAGATTTTTTAAATAATTGAAAAAGTAATTAAAATGTCAATTACAATGCATAAGTAATTGGTAATTTAATTACATTTCTCTAATAGTAATTATTTTTAAATGTAATTTGAGTATAATTTCGTTAATTGTAATTGTATTCAATTACTTTTTGAACGTAATTTGCCCAGCTATGCCTTACCTATATTTTTACATATTTACTTATGCTGGAAACTGTATTAAGTTCCTTTCCATATAATTATTGTTCCATTCAGTCGCCGCAAAATGGTGCTGTTTTTCTATATCCTTGTTGTATCATAAAAGACGACTTTTTTAATTATGTTTCAAAATATTTATTTCACAATGTAATTTTTTTACGAATTTGTATTTGCTGATGATGGTTGGGTTTTACACTCGAAACGTCCAATTATACTGACTTCATTTTCAATTAAATATGTGAATCTAAAGGCCGAAATGAATTTTTATAGTTTAAAAACGGTAACATTATTATTTGAAATGATTAGTTCGTTGACAGTGACATATATCTGTCGGTTACAAACATTTTAGATCTGAATTGTGTAACCAGGTGAATGAGTTGTGTTTAAAACGTAGGCTCCGGGATTAAAATTATAGATAGTTTTATAAATTTATCCATAAAATATATAGAAAAAGTATTAATGGAACCCTGTAGAAAAATTAATAATCTTTAATTTTTATACAACATAAATCTCGATGAAATAACATTTAAAGGTATTTTTCGAAGAAAAACTATTTTGAGCTTCCAGTAAAGTCCCATTTTCGGTTATCTGATTTACTCCAAAATGTAATGGCATATTTCTATATAAGAGTAAGGTAGAAATACAAGGTTTCAAAATTTTCTGAACAGTAGTATTTGAGTTAGAGCGTAAAGAGCACACACACACACACACACACACACACACACACACACACACACACACACACACTCTGGTTAACCTAAACGATGTAATATCGTACAATAAATTGCTGCGTGCTGGAATTTTTAACAGTCAGAGATTTGTAAATAAATGTATTGGTTGAAAATAGGATTTGTTACACATTTATTTGATCACTACAACTGTCATTGAGAGGTTATGTTTCGCCGTGAATTGAGTGGCGTGTCATTGACATTTTCAATTCTTATTATTATTGTAAAATATTATTTTATAATATTTGTAACAATGTTTTTATGATGTTTTACGACAAACTCTGACTGCCTGAAATTATTACAATTTCTATTAAATTAGTTTTTGTTGAAGGAGCGTCCACAAGCGCCATCAGTCAGTCATATGTTAAAGTAAAGTTTATCCCCTCTTCATAATACGCGAGAATTGTCTTGTTATACCAAATGCCGGGTATAAAAGATCGCGCACCGTCCAGAGAAGGCAGTTCTTGGGTTCATCCGATCGACTTCCTCTGGAGTCCTAGGATTCGAGCTGCGATACAGACCGCTTAGGCCGAGTCTGCAAGAACGCTTGAGTCGTGGAGTTGTACCGCCGTCCGTCTCTCGTGGATAGAGAGACTCCGCCGTAAATTTTTCTAAGTCGAGTTTGGGTGATTGAAATTCACCACTCGCAGAGATAAACCGCCGTCCGTTTTGTACTTTATCTTTTATTAGATAATTACAATTTTTACTTACCGCCGTAAGAGACTGTGCTATTGCCGTGTCGCGGGAGCACAGTTCCCTTGTAGTTTAATTCAGTCCGTCACAGTTTTTTTACAAAGGGTTTTCATTCTTTATTTGTTTGTGTTACATTTTAAGTTTACATTATGTTGGGAATAATAAAGTAGTTTGTTAATTTAACTACGTGCTTTTTCTGAGACGAACCCTAACCCATCTCCACAGTTAGCTATCCGGCAAACCATCCTCTCTTTCAGCATCCGCCGAAGGCTCCCGAGCAACCCGAACCTTGCTGGCAGAGTGGACAAGATAGCGCCTCATCCCACAGGACCGGCGTCACAAATGACGCCCAAACAGGGGCTAGCATCACAGTACATACATACATACACACTACACACAGACATCATCGTGAAAATGTTAAAAATGGATTGTAGGGACCTTAAAACGTGGTCATTTACCAAAATCTCGATATACGATTTTTAGCACGATCCCTATACCTCCCTTACCAAAGATAGCGGGATGTAAAAATGTACTATTTTTTCAGCAAATATAGTACTTATATCTCACATTGGTCAAAAATAACATGATCATTTGACAACAATGTATTTAACCCTCCAGAACACCTACTAAATTTTGAAACACAAGCACACGCACCTATAAGGAATCATTCGAATATAAAAAGAGGTTTATGGTCTTATCGACAAAATAAACCTCTGTAATTATTACAGAACTATAAATAAACTGTAAATTATGATTTAGTTTTTAATAGTTATTAATACATTTTTGCCTTCCGTCACCTTTAGGTACGGAGGGTATTGTCTTTGGTCAAAAAATTCAATTATGAGTTTTTAGTGAATAAGCACGTTTTAGGGTCCATACAATACGATTATACCATTTTTACGATGATGTCTGTATGTATGTACGTATGTATGTGTATCTGTGTGTGTATGTGTGTGTGTATGTGTGTGTGTATGTGTGTGTGTCTGTGTGTGTATGTGTGTGTGTGTGTGTGTGTGTGTGTGTGTGTATGTGTGTGACGAAAGTTTCGGATCGCATAACTTCAATACCACGATTCCAAAAATTATATTTTTTTCGTCTTCCTCAAGTTTACATCCATAAGAAGAGATGATTAGATTTTGGCTATAATTGGTCAACCGGAAGTACCCTTGTTTTGAAGACTAACAGTTTTTCTTGAAAAACGCAGTTAAATATCATACATTTATTGACATATAACGTTATTATAACTTAAAGGATATATTATTTTCTATACGATTTAATTGCATTATATACTTCGTATTTATTAGATATAGAGTTAAATAATTATAAAGATATTAAATTTCATAAATAAGCCGCGGCTATGCTAACCATGGAAACTGCTAATTATTCAGAAAATTGAAAATGACAGATGCCTGTATCAATGAAAAGTAAAGGAATGTGGCAGATATGAGGATGTTGAGATAGATCTTGGGGACGACACGGAAAAATACGGTAAGGAATGAAAGAATATGAGAAATAACTCTAGTGGTTGAATTTTCTAGAAAGATACAAGAGAGACGATTACGTTGGTATGAACATGTTATGAGGAGAGATGAAGAATATATTGGAAGAAGAATGAATAGCTTAGTAATAGAAGGTTGAAAAAACAGAGGAAGACCAAAGATAAGATGGAAGGACTGTATTGCGGAAGACTTGAGAGACAAGGATCTGAATGAGAACGACAGGCAAAACAGAAATGAGTGGAAGAAGAAAATAAAAATAGAGACCCCTAACGAATGAGAAAAGCTAAAGAAGATGTCAGTGTCAAGTGAAATTTGCATACTTTGTATATGAAATAATTTTCCTATAAATTTAGAATCTTTTAGAAAATTTATGTATGGAATTTATACATAATACACAGAATTGACGGAAGGTATTGTGCTGGTCACATCAGATTTTTTACCTCCCGCTACCCATGGTAAGGGAGGTATAGGGATCGTGTTAAAAATCGCATATCGAGATTTTGGTAAATGACCACGTTTTAAGGTCCCTAGAATCCATTTTTAACATTTTCACGATGATGTCTGTGTGTATGTATGTATGTATGTATGTATGTATGTATGTATGTATGTATGTATGTATGTATGTATGTATGTGTGTGTGTGGATCCTCTTTACGCTCTAACTCAAATACTATCATTCAGAAAGTTTTGAAACCATGTATTTGTACCTTATTCTAATATGGAAAGAAGTGATTAGATTTTGGTGGCAATCAGATAACCGGAAATGGCAGTTTACTTGAAGCTCAAGATAGTTTTTCTTCAAAAAATACCTTTAAATGTATTTTTTTCTCAATTTGTTATTATAAAAATTAAAGATTATTCCATTTTCTACAAGTTTGCTTTAATACTTTTTCTATATATTGTATGGATAAATTTATAAAGTAATATAAAAATTATATACATAGGTAAATGGCGGGAGGTACTGTGTTGGTCACATCAGATTTTTTTAATTCACATTTGCGATTAGAGAAATAATAGAATTAAGGTTAATTTTTTAAATTCAAAATAATTAACATTAATTATACTTCGTATAATATAAATTAATATATCATTTATTTGAAATTAATGCTGCTGCGCTTATGTATTTATACTGATTAGGCTGTGATATTTATTCTGCGCGTCTTTGTAAATATTACGAAATATCTGAACACTAGCAGGAAATCTACATAAAAATACAAGGTTGTTTTTATAAACAGTTAATGAATAACGTATTCGTTTTCCTTATAGACCAGATAGATGTAGTTGATATTTTTGTTTAATTAAAATTAAAGTAGGGAATGATAATATGATAATTTGAATCTGAGATCAAAATTAAGTGATTATATCAGTTTACCTTTTATCCTGTTTTAATTATTATTTTAATGTTCGAGAATTTTCTTCTGCTTTTCTAGAACTTTTATTAATTTTTGTTCTAGTTTACCAATGTGGGATAGATCAAATAAGTAATCATCGAGATTTTCACCAAAATCAATTAATGCTTGATGCAATCTTTATTGAAGCACTGACTTCTTTTCAGTTGTTTCCAAATCCCATTCTTCCAGTTCTCTCTTGAGATCACTTACTTTTAATTCACTTAATTTTACTTGTTTAGTCGTCATCTTGTTTATTTTTATTTACACTTCACGGTTTATTATCAACTCCATACCTGACACCAATTGGAACGTTTATGTATTTGGGTGAAGTATAAAAATCAGAGAAATATAAACACTAATTTAAGACAAAGAATATTATTAAATTCTTAAACACTAAGATTATTTATTCACACAATATTTATTTCACTATATTTATTAATATAACTAAATTTATTTATGTTCACCACTCGTAGAATATTTATTTATATCACCAATTGTTTATTTCACGATGCCGGTCTATATCACTATGTCCTCGCTGGCTTTCCTGACCGTGCTTTTATAGCCAGCGTCTTTTCTATGGAATATTCGACGCTATAATAACATCGAATACAAAGGATCAGGTGACCCTAAGTAACCAAATAGGTCGCGACGTGTTTATTACGCCGATAGCTCGGTCGATTTCGTCATCGCCCAGCTCGGCGGCCGTTCTAGCACGTCCGACCAGCGGCGGCGGTCGCGTACTCCTAGAGTCAGTGACGTCGGGTCCACAAACGGTACAATAGTATTTATTTTCTTCGTTTTCCTAAACATAAACATCACTCGGTCATTACTACAGTTTTTTTTATCATTTTGTAATGTTTTGATGACGTGCCTTCTCTGCATAAATATTTTTACTATAGTATCCTTGGAAATATGGTGACGCGACAACGCGAGTATAGCCGGGAAGTATTTAAACATTCTGGCATTGATTAAAAAATACTTGACTTAATCAATGATTCTGGTTTATATTTCGGCACCTAACAAAATATGATTAGCTATGATGAAATTGTTCAACTAATCAGAGCCTTGGCAACAAGTTCACTACCATAATGTTGAATTTTTCTCTCATTTATTTTGTTGCTTCTCATTTATATGTCACGAAATGAAGATGTAATAGTTGACTGATGATTAAGTTTGTTACAGGTTGTTTTCTTTATAAAATTTATTATTTTAGAATATTGCACAAAATACATAGCATATACCGTACGTGCTTCTTGAATGTTCCGATCTGCATTTCAGCACCATTCGACATATTCAACATAATGGCAGTGAACTCAGCACTCTGGTCTTATTCGTTGAACTACTTCACCACAGCCAATCATATATTATGTATTGGTATTGGCGGTTGCCGAAATATATACCGGAATGTTTAAATTCAGCCGGGCATTTATATCTAACATTATGACACTGTCCGTCTCAGTCGGGTCACGGTGACGTTACTATATCTCTACTCCAAAACTATAATAATTTTTTTATACTCCGATTTGTAAAGTTGGTACACTGCAAACAGTGTGTAAGGTAAACGATTTTCGTATTTTATTTACTTTACACATTACAGAACTACCACCATCAATATAAATGTGGCATTTAAGTTGCCTAAATTTAGTTTTTTCTGTATATTCATGTTGGTAATACTGACTGAGTACTGCAGTATTTAACTTCTGATCTATTATCTGCCAAATGTGAACTCGATATTTGGTGTGTTCAAATTATCGTCTGCTCGTCTGTCAAATATCTAATTTGTCGCAAGAATGATATTTAAGATGGTATAAAAAATCTTGTATACAAGCTTTATGACATTAAGTCAATAATTTTCGTAACTCGGCAAGCCTCGTCACGAAATACTAGTACTTAACCTTAAGCTTGTGTTTACGCTCTTGTTGCATCATAAATAACTATTCTATACTTCGATACACTGCAAACAGTGTTTCAGTGTGTAAAGTAAACGATTTCCGTATTTCATTAACTTTACAAATTACAGAGCTACTACCATCAATACACGTGTGGCATTTAAGTTGTTTTACCTAAATTTAGTTTTTTCTGTACATTCATGTTGGTAATACAGACTGAGTACTGTAGATTCAACTGCAGATTTGTTATCTGACAAAAATGAACTCGGTGTGTGTTCAAAATGTCGTCTGCTCGTCTGAATTTCTAATAAATTACAAGAATGTTGTTTAAGGTCGCATAAAAAAAAATTATGCAACTCAAGTGGAAACAAGCTTTGACATTCGGGCAAACCTCGTCACGAAATACTTGACCACGCATCATAAAGTTGGTGTTTCTCGTATAGCATAAATAACTAATTTCTCATAGACTATAATGAGCCTGTTTCACATTTTTCGAATAGTATTTTAAATGAAAGTTTATGCAATATATTTTCTAGTAATATTTGCTTTTATAATTTGTTGTTATTTTTGTAAATAATTAAATAAAAAGATTAATGCCAAAAATACTCCTGAAAATCAACCCGCACTCCTGTGACGTCCTAGTACATACATTACGTCATTCACAGCCAATAGAGAAACAGTTTATTCATTACCTACGTTTTTATGTAAAAAAATCTGATGTGACCACCACAATACCTCCCGCAATTTAATTTTTATTAATTTAAATACATATACGTATGGGGTCTCGTGGCCGCATGCCTGAGTGTCTAGTCGCAATCTGGGGTACCGGATTCAATCCATACCAACACCAAATATTTCGAATTTTAAATGGCACAAAATTGCCCCTTTGGTGCACTTTCCACGCCAGAAATGAGTGAACCATGTAACTATTTTTTCTACATACAACTTTCTTTTAAAATGTTACTATTGTAGCGTTTTATTTATATCGGTGAAGTGTAAAAATAAGAGAAATAATATTGATTAAAAGAATACGTTTATTAAACGATAAATAATAAAGGTTAAATATTAAAAAAATAATAAAAGTAACTAACACTATGATTAAATAATTATAAACACTAATTTAAGATTACGAATATTATTAAATGCTTAAACACTAAGATTATTTATTTAAACAATCTATATCACTACATTTATTTATATAACTACATATATTTATGTTAACTACTCGTAGACTGTCTGTTTATATCACCAACTTTTCATAACACGACGATTATTTATATCAGACTATCCGCTGCCTTTCTCGACGATACTTATATACCCCAGCGACTTTTGTTCCAGTAACGAGTAGAACATTCGCGAGATAAAAACATCGTGTACAATAGATCACGTCACCACAATAATTAAACAAGTCCGTACATGTCTGTTATGCGCGGAGATTCGGGCGCGACGCGGCGGCGCTGCTATGGCGCGGCGGCGGCGAGGGTTACACCGCGACGGTGACGGCGACGTTACACTGCCCCCTCCTTAAGACTGTTTCGTCCCGGAACAGTTCGTGATGAAGAAATCTGCATGTACTACCCTTGATGCATTTCGAATTCTTAAAGAAGTGACAGTCGATGGTCCGCTCGATTTATTCTTTCTGTCCGTTAGGGTTAAAGCTGCAGACGAGAATTTCAACGCCGGTGAAACGGAAGAGGATCTCTAACACGTTCCTTACAATCCTCCAATCCAAACCGTCTAGATCACAACCTAACTTTGGTACTGTTAGCTTCAAAATGTCATTCTCCATTAGATGATCCTTCAAATCGCACAGCGAGTTCCATAGGCTGTGATACGACGGCTTCTGGTACGAGCGTGGTTTTCTAACAAGGTGTTCCCAACAGATGGACGTTGGTTGGCCAGTTCTTGTAGTCGTCCATATTTCGCCTTAAAGACTGAAGCTATGCCGCGGGACATCTTTAAGTCTTCTGATACGCAGTGGCCGAGGAAATAATCTGAAGACACGGTGAACAGATGTCGGTGTTCTTCTTATGTCACGCCGTACCGCGCCTTGCTGCCAAAGGAAGAGTTCTCCATGAAATTTTTAAAAGTCGGTTCTTGAGCTATGGTCCGACGAACTGTTGCTACATTATGGTCTTCGTGGTTGTCTCCGGCAAAAGGGGCTAGCCGATTAAAGTGTACCACTCTCGGCTTCCTGGTAGGTCGTTTCTTAATTCTATATACCACGTCGTTTATTCTTTTGACTACCTCATAGGGGCCTTCTCAATTCTTTTGCAGCTTTGGTGATAACCCGCGACGCCTTTGTGGGTTGTACAGCCACACTAAATCCTCAGGTTGATATCCACTTTTTTTGGCTTTGATGTCATACCGTTCCTTCATTCGGTCGCTGGTAGTTCGAATGTTCGTACGGACTTGTTCATGAATGTCATCCATTCTTCTCCGTAAGCCCGTAACGTAGTCTTCTCCGGTCAGGTCTTCCCCAGGTTTGCTGCCGAACACCAAGTCGCATGGTAAACGCAACTCACATCCGAATAAGATGTTCGCAGGAGTTTGCCTTGTTGTTTCATGCACGGATGAACGATAAGCCATCAGGAACAGATGAAGATGTCGGTCCCAGTCTCTTTGGTGGTTGGAGACAACCTTCGACAAATAACGGTTGATTGTTCTGTTCATTCGTTCAACCATGCCATCGGACTGCGGATGTAATGCAGTTGTTCTGGTTTTATTAATTCCTAATATCTTGCAGATATTTTGGAAACGGCAGACTCAAAATTTCTTCCCTGGTCGGAGTGAAGTTCACGTGGAACCCCGAATCGGCATATACATTCTTTAACTAAAGTTTCAGCGGCCGTGGTGGCTTCTTGGTTGGGTAATGGATAGACTTCAACCCACTTGGTGTAGTAGTGCAGGACAACCACGATATATTTATTTCCGTCGTCACTTTCTGGGAATGGTCCGGCCACATCAATCGCAATGCGCTCAAATGGACTGCCAACGTTGTATTGACGCATTGGAGCTTTTCGTCGTCTATGAGGGCCGTTGATTCCAGCGCAAACCACACATTTCTTGCACCAGTCTTTAACATCTTCTTTGCAGTTAACCCAGTAAAATCTCTGGCGCAATCTTTCTAAAGTCTTTTTGACTCCAAAATGGTCTCCTCCAGATCCGTCATGGATCTCTTTCAACACGTCTGGTATTCTACTCTTAAAAATGACCAACTGAGTTTTATTCTCAGTTCCATCAGCATTCTCCACCACACACTTCAACAGGCCAACCTCAAATGGAGTCCTATTGCGGCCAGTACGATTTTACACTCTGTGAGTGTAGTGTAACGTCTTCCCATATTGCTTGCATTCTTATGCTTTCCATTCCAGTATAATTTTCAAATTCGGGTCATTTTCTTGGTCTTCGCGTAGTTCATCGGGCTGCCAATTATCATCGACTACTTTTGTCCTGGCGACGGTAAAATGTTTCTCTTCCAGTCGACTACAATGCTTACCTTCATCTTGGTATGGCCTTCTTGCCAATGCGTCGGCATTATTTCCCTTTCTTTCAAGTTCCGTTCTTCGTCTTGACTTTCGTCCTTGTGGTGACAGGTATGCCATCGTCGTCATCATCATTTGACTCGAATTTTCATTTTCCATTTTTTAGAACTCATTCAATTCACGTTCCATTGCTCTAGAATGTTTCATTAATACTTCCTCCGTTTTTCTAGAACTTTCATGCAATTCCCTTTCCACTGCTCTAGAATGTTTCTTTAATTCTTCTTGCAGTGCTCCGGAATTTTCCTCCGCTTTTCTAGAACTTTCATGTAATTCCCTTTCCAATGTTCTAGAATGTTCCTTTAGTTCTTCTTCCAGTGCTCAGGAATTTTCCTCCGCTTTTCTAGAACTTTCATGCAATTCCCTTTCCGAACTGCTAGAACTTTCTTGTAATCTTTCTGCGAATAATCGAATAAGTAATCGTCAGGATTTTCACCAGCTTCGATTAAAGCTTGCTGCAGTCTTTCTTGAAGCTCTATCTTTTTTCCTGTTGCTTCCAAATCTAGTTCTTCTAGTTCCGTTTTCAGATCACGTACTTTCAATTCACTTAATTTTAATAATTTAGGCGTTTTATTTATTTTGATTTACACTTCACAGTTTATTAACAAACCCTCATCATCATTCTCTGCATTACGCTCCTAGTCGAAGCTTAGCATCCTCCGCTATTCTCTTCCATTCCGGTCTGTTCTGCACGTCTCTCGTCCAATTTGTCACACCTAATTTCTTAATATCCTGTATTACTTGGTCTTCCCACCTGTTCCGTGGTCTACCCCTGCTTCTTGTTCCTCTAGGCTTACTTTGTAATAGTCTTCGCGGCATTCTATGCTCTTTCATTCTTTTGGTGTGTCCAAGCCATTTTATTCTGTTGGCTTTTATTGTTGCAACTATATTAGGTCTATTGTAGAGTTCATATAACTCAAAGTTATATTTTATTCTCCAGCAGTCTGTTTCTTCCGTTGGACCGTATATTTTCCTCAGTATTTTCCTTTCAAAGGTATAGAGCAATCTTTCATCTACTTTGGTTATGGTCCATGTTTCACTTCCATATGTTGTCACTGGTTTAATTAATGTTTCGTAGATTTTTAGTTTCGTATTTTGTAACACTGCTTTCGATTTCATTAGTTTCATATTTGCATAGTAGCTCTTATTTGCCAGTAGTATTCTTCTTCGTATTTCTTCTGACGTGTTGTTGTTCTTGTTTAATATAGGATATAGACAAAGTTATTTACTTGCTGGAATGTGTAGTTATCAATATCCAAGGCATTGTTTTCTGCCTGTTGTCTTTTCCCTGTTATTAGTATCTTACTTTTGTCTTCGTTTGTTAGCAATCCGACATCTCTTGCTGTTTTTTCTAGGCTTCTAAACGTTTCTTCCAGTTCTTCTTTACTTCTTGTGATGATCACCACATCATCCGCAAATGCAAGTATTTGATGTGCATTTACGAATATATTACCATTTCTCTTTATTCTTGCTTCGTTTACTGTTTTTTCCAGTGTGAGATTGAATAACAGTGGTGCCAGAGCATCTCCTTGCCTAATACCATCTTTTGTTTTAAATATGTCTGCTTGTCTTGTCCTATTTTAACTTTGGTTAAGGTGATGTCTGCTGTTAGCTTCGTTAATCTTATGAGTTTTCCCGGTATTTTAAAATCTTCCATAGCTTCCCAGAGTTTACTTCTTTTGATTGAGTCATACGCTTTCTTGAAATCGATAAACAGGAAGTATGTTGCTATGTTATGTTCCCAGCTCTTCTCCAGTATTTGTTTTATGGTGAATATGTGGTCTACTCCTGATAACAATTGTAATGTTTTATTTATATCGGTGAAGTGTAAAAATACGAGATATAGTATTAATTAAAAGAATATGTTTATTAAACGATAAATAATTAAGGTTAAATATTAAAAAGATAATAAAAGTAACTAACACTATGATTAAATAATTATAAACACTAATTTAAGACTACGAATATTATTAAATACTTAAACACTAAGATTATTTATTTAAACAATCTTTATATCACTACCTTTATTTATATAACTACATTTATTTATGTTCACTACTCGTAGACTGTTTGTTTATGTACTTATATACCCCGGCGACTTTTGTTCCATTAACGACTAGAACATTCGCGAGATAAAAACATCGTGCACAATAGATCACGTCACCACAATAATTAAACAAGTCCGCACATGTCTGTTACGCGCGGAGATTCGGGCGCGACGTGGCGGCGTTGCTAAGGCGCGGCGGCGGCAAGGGTTACGGCGCGGCGGTGGCGGCGACGTTACACTATTATTAATTTGAATATTTTTTTTTGACAGTGACATTTATCTGTCAGTTACATACATTAGAAATATGAACTATGTAACTAAGAAATTGTGTTTATCTTTAAAACATAGACTCCGGTATTTATAAATTTGATTATTTTATTAATTTATCTATAAAATATGTAGAAAAGATATTAATGCATGCCTGTAGAAAATTAAATAATCTTTAATTTTAATAATAACATAATCGCGGCAAATTGACATTTAAAAGTATTTTTGGAAGAAAAACTATTTTGAGCTTCTAGTAAAGTGCGATTTCCAGTTATCCGATTTACACCAAAATCTAATGGCTTCTTTCTATTACGGATGCCGTGGGATCTCGTGTTTTCGAAATCTCGTCTCGAATGTTCTCGAATTTCGAGACGAAACTATCATAAGTCCCGTCTCGAAAATTGAGACGAGACGAGAGTAATGCCCTCGAGATTTGCTCAAGACGAGTGTAGGTATTCGAGATCTCGATTTCACGACTTGTATATAATTAAAGATATACAATATTTATCAGTACAAATATTTTCATTGCCTGTTCATATTTATTTATTCATTTTAAATTTAAAGGGTTTTAGAGTATAAAGATTAGGAACAAAAGTGTTCCCAGTGGTATACTCTCTAGTATTAAATGCCCTTGCTGCGAGTAATATTTATTCAGTATTTTTTTTACTAACCTATTACCTAAATGCCAGACTTAGTAAAAATAAAGTTTTAATCAGTAGTATCAACTTACTCCTTTATAACGTCCAAGTTGATGCTAATTTATTTTCCTGATAGATGAATGTATAGAAAATTTATAACATGTTATCCAATATAATAAACAAATGACAGAAGATAATATTTTATGTATTTATTTTATATGTATTTATATACAAATAATAGATAATTACAGTGTAAAATAAAATACTCATATAAGAATAAGTACCTATATTCTCATGCAAACCGTAAGCGAATTTTTGCGACGTACCAAAACGGTTTGGTTAATGAATTTTATGAACCAGTAGAATACGTTCTCGCGACGAACTAATGACGTCAATCATGGACCAGGTTCGTCGAATCACGAACCGAGATAGTGAGCAGGTTCATGAATCTGATTCATAGGTTCTCTCTTTCTAATCTCAATCCATGTCAGTCTACTTTTGTTTTGTTCATACACTTGACAGTTTGAGATTTTGATTTCAACTTTAGAATAAATTACAAACATAAAAAAGTCACACTTTCCAATGGATTAGAAATGCTTGAAGTGGAAGTTGACAGGAAAACTGCTGATTTGTTAAATAAAGGTAAAAGTTAGATTAATTTTGTTTACAAATAATACAATCAATTATTTGTAGATCTAGTTACATCAAAATATTTAGAAATGTGTAAAGATCGCTTAAATCATGTCCATGTCTATAAATTTATCTATAATATAACTCATATACATCTCCATCTTTTAAAATTAACCGCTGAATGATGATGCAACAGGTTTAACCAAACTGATTTCTCGCGATATTCTGTCTTACATCATAACAGTGACGTTAACCAATAGTGTTACCTTGCATTGTGCGCGTGCAGTCTACAGCGTCACTGTTTGCTACCTTACAAACACGCTCTGACCTGCCAGTTTATGGAACACCCATACAGATAATCATAAATTCGAGAAATTCGAGACTCTCGAGTCGAGATCGAGAATAGAGGATGAAAAATATGACGAGACGAGACGAAAACAAATATCGTCTCGAATTTTCGAGACAAGACGAGAGTGAACTGTTTCTCGCCGTTTCTCGTCTCGCGGTATCACTACTTTCTATATTATACTAAGATCAAAATTCAAGGTTTCAAAACTTTGCGTTTGATAGTATTTGAGCTAGAGTGACCAGAAGATCCACACTCAGACACACATACACACACACACCACACACACACACACACACATACATACCCACATCATTGTGAAAATGTTAAAATTGAATTCTATGGACCATGAAACGTGGTCATTTATCAAAATCTTGATATACGATTTTTAGCATGATCCCTATACCTCCCTTATCAAGGGTAGCGGGAGGTTAAAAGTAGGCGATAGTTTATTACATGTTAAGCTCTATGTACTTTGACGTCACATTCTGTTTCAGATCACGTAGCTTTTCCAAAATATTCAAATTTCAAAAATTTTGCGATATAAAAAATGCAGGTATTTTATTTTTACCTCTCGCTAAGAGAGGTATTGGATTCATGCTAAAAATCACATATCCAGATTTTATTGAATAAGCACGTTTTAAGGTCCCTACAATCCGATTTTAACATTTTTACGATGATGTCTGTGTGTGTGTGTGGATGTGTGTGTGGGTGTATGTGTGTGTGTGTGTGTATGTGTGTGTGTGTGTGTGTGTGTGTGTGTGTGTGTGTGTGTGTATGTATGTGGGATCTGGGATGTTGGAAGGACGATTACTCAAAAACTATAAGACTTTAAATTTGTTTACGTATTTCCCAATCGGACATTCATGGGAAGATCTGAAAAGGTTTTTGTAACAATTGGACAACCGGAAGTAGAAGATTCGTGAAAAAAATTCTTGTAAATATTATTTTTTGAAAAAAATTCGTGGTAATATTAAAGAAAATTAAATTCTCTATCTGATACATTTAAATATTTTGTTATATATTCTATAGATTTAGAGATAAAAGAAATATAATATATAAAATAATCTGTTGTAATAAATCAGCCGAAAGAATGCCATGGAAAATAGTTGAAAATTTAAATTGTCAAAAAATGTCAGTGTCAGAAATCCGGAGACATTACTGAAGATTTTTTCTGGGAAGTACATACATTATATTATTTCTTATTGCATTAATAGTTTAATATTTAATATTATAGGTATATTACACATACCCTTCATATATGCTGTTACTTCCGACAATGAATTGGAAACATCTCGAAAAATTAAAAGAGTAGGACAAAATTTCTTCATAGAATGAATTTAAATTAAAAAAATCTAAACATATGGAATACATATAAGTAGAATTTTTGGTGTAGAGTGTAAGTATACAAGAAATGTTAAATACATTAAGGTGCGAGCAGTCATGTGTCAGAATTATAGCTAGTAATTATGTATATAGATGTCATATATCATAATTTCTCATTCTAAATTTAGTGATTTTCCAATTCCATGTGATTTATTTTCCTCGACAAGTCAATTCCACAATCCTGGTGACAAATTAACTACATGAATTTAGAAAATCTTGAAATTTTTAATGAAAAATTCTGACATTTATGTACATAATTACTAATTATCATTCTGAAACGGGCCTCCACATCTGCTTGCAAGACCAACAATGTAACATGACTGTTCGCGCCCTATACTTAACCAAAAAAAGGAAGTGGCGAGAGGTATTGTACTGGCCACAATAGATTTTTTTGTTTAGTATCATACATGTAAAAATTTAGTCACATACCCTTTTGTACGATACTACATTAGTACTTTAATGTATTTTTTTCTTTTTTACACAAATTTGATTAAAATATGGTAAATAAATGTTACAATTATTAAGTTTTTTACGAATAATTGGATAGTGAGTATTACTTCGGGAATGGGTAACACAGACTTAAACAATCCAATCATTTTTCTCTGCTAATATAAGTCTGCAAATGATCTTTATTGAAAATTTAACCCAATCAATTTTATTTATTTACAACTTACTTTAATAGCAACATAATTACTATATCAGACATCAAGGAAAACAGGCGGTTAAAATAACATACGTATAATATTAAAGTGGCAATGACAGAATAAAAAAAGACAATTTTTTTAAACGTACAAGGTCTTGAGTAAGATTTTCAACAACAAATCCCAAAAAATAAAAACTGTTGTGGCCTGTGTAATACCTCTCGCCACTTCTGGTTTTGGTTAAATAAGTATAGGACTTTGTTGGCCTTGACTAGCAGTTATGGGGGCCCGTGTAAGAATGACAACTAGTAATTATGTACATAGATGTCAAATGTCAGAATTTTTTATTCAAAATTTTAAGATTTTCTAAGTTCACGTAGTTAATTTGTCACCAGGAATGCGGAATTACTTGTCGAGGAAAATAAAGCATATGGAATTGAAAAATCACGCAATTTAGAATTAAAAATATTATGATATTTGACATCTATTAGTGATGCCGCGAGACGAGAAACGGCGAGAAACTGTTCACTCTCGTCTCGTCTCGAATTTTCGAGACGAGATTTGTTTTCGTCTCGTCTCGTCATATTTTCCATCCTCTATTCTCGATCTCGACTCGAGAGTCTCGAATTTATAATTAGCTGTATGGATGTTCCATAAGTTGGCATATCAGAGCGTGTTTGCATGGTTGAAGGTAGCAAGCAGTGACGCTCTAATTATTTATTATTTGTATATGAATACATATAAAATAAATTCATAAAATATTACCCTTACATGTTATAAATTTTCTATACTTACATCTATCAGGAAAATAAATTAGCATCAACTTGGACGTAAGTAGATAATACTGATTAAAACTTTATTTTTACTAAGTCTGGCATTTAACAGGTAAGTAAAAAAATACTGAACAAATATTACTCGCAGCAAGGGCATTTAATACTAGCGTAAAGAGTACATCACAGGGAACATTCTTGTTCCTATTCTTTATACTAAAACCCTATAAATTTAAAATGAATAAATAAATAATTAACAGGCAATGAAAATATTTGTACTGATAATTATTTTTCTTATTGTATATCTTTAATTATATACATATTAAAAAAAAAATACGTGCAATCGAGATCTCGAATACCTACTCTCGTCTCGAGCAAATCTCGAGGGCATTCCTCTCGTCTCGTCTCGATTTTTCGAGACGAGACTTATGATAGTCTCGTCTCAAAATTTCTCGATTTTCGAGACGAGATCTCGAACACGCGAGATCCCACGGCATCACTAACATCTATGTATATAATTACTAGCTAGCACTTTGATACGGGCCCCCATATCTGCTTGTCAAGGCCAATAAAGTCACATGGCTGCTCGGGCACTATTATATGTAACATATCTTGTATGCCTGCACTCTAACCAAAAATTCTACTTATATATGCGACTTTATCATATAAAATCAGAGTTTCCTAATTTCCTGCTTCCCTAATTATTTTAGGTAAGAAAACTTCAAATAAAAGTTGTAGAGCATGCAATTCTGCATCTGAATAAATAAGGAAAATTAATTTCGTATGCCTTGTAACGGGAAAAAATAGGCATGATCATTCATTAAGTTATAAACCAATAATAGTGTGTGATTTTCCTTAGCTACCACGTATTACAGCGGTTATTATTGAGTAACCATGGTGAACGAATATACGAACCTTGGTATATTCGAATATACCTACCTTCGTATATTCACTTATAAGTGCGTTTGGTTATTTTGTTCTATGTATATACTAAGAATTGGCAATGTCATTTTTAATTATATTTACGGACATGATCTTTTTCATTCGATCACAGTATGGAATATACGAGTATAAATGAATCTGTAGTTAGACTGAGGAGGAAAATCGTGCGTTGTATGCTTTAAGTAGACATTTAAAATCACACTGACTGCTCCAAGTGCACCGAAACAAATAATTGAACGCATCTATTATTTGACAGCAAGGAATTATGGAAGTAAAAATTTGACAAGTAAACAAATAATTATTTGGATCACAAATCTGGAACTGCACTGTTGCTAGTTTATTTGAAATACAAACATTTATTTTGAAATACGAGCATTTCAATGTAATATTACATACTACTACAACTATATTTAAAAAAATAGGTTATGTAGCATATAGTTTGACGTTTCTGTCAAAATAAAATAGACCACAGGTCTACGTTAAATTTACTATTTACTTTTTAATTTATTTTTCAATCATGATATAGTCTACCTGTATACAACTCGACAATAGAAAATTCTCGACATACTCAACGAGATGCCTATTGGAAATACCACTCGACCTTCGGTCTCGTGGTGTTTCCAGGCAACACGTTTCGTATAATCGAGAATTTTCAATCGTCTTGTTGTATAATATATGAAAATATCAAAAATCACCTCATAAATAGTAATAGCCATGGAATTGAGACCAAATAAATAACAAATGTCTAACGGTTTATCTGTCATGTTAGAGTAATTTATTTTTATTAAGTATTATTTATAATTTCTGTTCCAGTTAAAAAATATTTGTTAATTTAAATTGATATTTGTTCACTTGAACAGAAACTACAAATAGAGTTTCACGGCTTGACTTGATATTCAAGTTAGAGATGGGCACGGGTCGTGAATTTTGTCGGGTCACGATGGGTCACGACGTGACCCGCGTGACCGTGAATATATTTTAAATTTTGCTTCGTGGTTGGGCGTGAGCGTGAGGGCCTAAAAATATATCGTGAGTGATCGGGCTTGATTGCAATTTATTTGGGCGTGAGCAATATGATTTTTTTCTATTTTTTATCTAGAAAAAATGTAGTTTTAATATAAATATTTTACGTTATAATCTTATTATTATTAGAATGTCGAAACATGTGATTATATCATTCAAGATATACATATTGTAAATATAGAAACAATTACGCGACACGAACGTGACCCGCCGGGCGTGATCGGGCATAAGTGCCAAAATAAATTCGTGAGCGTGAGTGATCGTGAATCAAACATAAAAAGTCGTGCGTGATTGGTCGTGATTAACTTTTTAGTTTCGTGAACGTGCGTGATCGTGAACATAAAATTACTCACGCGCCCACCACTAATTCAAGTTACTTGACTTGACTTGACTTGAAATCAAGTCAATCTCAAGTCAAGTAATAGTAGCCGAAAATCAAGTCAAGTCAAGTAGTTATAATTTCAAGTACTTGAAAAATCAAGTAGGTAGTTATTTTTCAATTACTTGAAAAAATCAAGTACTTACTTTTTCAAGACAACATTCCATTTTCATATAGTTCCTTAAGTTTTATAACAATATCAATAATTTACCTTGAAATATAAAAAAATTTATTCATAAAAATAAACCATACATTCAAATTTAAAAATTAAAAAAAAAAAAGATTTGAAAGTATGTATGAATTAACAAACTATTTATATTATATGTATTATGGTGGACCTTAAAAGGGGGCAAGTCGAATTTTAACTGGACCACCCCCTAAAATGGTTCCACATGAATAAAAACAAATTATACTGACAATGATTCCGCTTAATTTTAATATTTGACCGTGCCTAAATGCACTTGATTTTTTCCCATTTAAATAATATGGCACATTTTGGAACTTTATTTCTCTCCTAGATATTAAGAGCTTTAAAAGACCCATTCATTATTGGAGTGTATGCTGGAGTGAGTCGGGAGTATGTGGACAGGATCTGGGGTCCCAATTATTATTCTTATTTCGAATGGAGTATAGCTTTTTGGGCTTTTTTGCGATAGTTTAACCATCTACAGTTACCTTAATAATAATGATTGGGACTTCAAATTTTGTTGACGTATTCTCAGGTCGTTCTGGTATGTATTCCAATATTCAGTGAATTTTTTAAACCTCTGCACAGATTTTAACTTGCAGTAGTGAATCAGCACAGCATAGCGCACACCACGCCGTACCACACACAGATAGGTTATGATTCTACTTATTCGCGCGTTTTCGTACATAATCGGTTCGTTATCAAGTAGCTTGAATTTGCTTGAAATTGCTTGATCAAGTCAAGTAGTATCGATAGAAAATCAAGTCAAGTCAAGTAATGAATTTTTGAAAAGCTTGATTTTCAAGTCGTCAAGTAATTTACAAAAATAAGCTACTTGACTTGATGAAACCCTAATTATAAATAATAAAAAAAATGAATTAACCTAGCTTGACAGATAATCGTTTATTTTTTGTTTCATTTCCATGGCTATAGCTATCTTTGGGGTGATTTTCGATATTTTCATACCTGATTTCTGCCGTTATAAGGTACACAAAAATTAATTTTGTTTATTGATTCAGATGCAGAACTTTATTTCATTATTTTATTTGAAACTTTTTTACCTAACACAATTAGGGAAGCAGGAAATTACGAAAGCCTGATTTTACATGTTAAAGTCCTATATGTTCGGCTGTGCCGATTACCACCCTATATTATATTCTTTTATCTCTAAATCAGTAAAAGATAATAAAATATGTTTTTGTGTACTCATCCCTAAACAACTACGAGGGTCATTCAATAAGTAAAGAGACAAATTCTATAATTTTAAAACTATTCAATGAATGTGTACAATCTTTTCACGGGTGTTAGTTGGCAACCTTGGGATATGCTCTGATCAGCTGTTTCATCATTTTATGTCAACATAACCTCAAAATTTTCAGTTCACCATGGCAAGTCCACTAGAAGATTGCACCTTAGAAGAGCAGCGCTCAGTCATTAGATTTTTAGTCGCAGAAGGTAAAACCAAGTGATTTTTTTTCTAGAATGTTAATACAGTACGGTAAAAGTTGTATGAACCGTGCGAATTTTTACAAGTGGGTTGATCGGTTTAAAAGTGGCCGAACAAGTGTAGGTGATGAACCCCGATGTGGACGACCATCTTTTGGGACTCACAGGGTCCAGTCTATTGCGATTTCCTCGAAGATCAGCGAACTATCAATAGCCAATACTACTCTGAGATGCTAGAACATAAAGTTAGACCAGCTACCAGGAGCAAACGCCGTGGACTCTTGTCAAAAGGAGTCATTCTTCAGCACGATAACGCCCGCCCTCATATAGCCCAGCTGACCCGTGATAAGCTTCAAGAATTGGGTTGGGAGGTCTTACCTCATCCTGCCTACAGTCCCGACCTCGCCCCATCTGATTTTTATCTGTTTGGACCATTCAAAGACGCCCTACGTGGAAAAAGATTTGCTAACAATGAGGAAGTTAAGGAAGCGGTGCAAAAGTGGCTTCGGGGTAAATCGAAAGAATTCTTCGCCAAGGGAATTAGGAAGCTGCAAGAAAGATGGGACAAGTGCATAACTGTGGGGGGTGATTATGTTGAAAAATAGCCTTAATTTTGAAAGATTGAAATAAACCGTTTTTGAGCTATAGCCATTTGTCTCTTTACTTATTGAATAACCCTCGTATCTACATTCTTAGCAACGAGTCCGGTAGGTACATTTTTACAGCCTAGGCCGGTAGTACATAGCAACGACCTTAACGGCGTCCGGTAGGTATTTCAAAATTGACTATATCATAATTTGTAAATTGTAAATTAGATAAAAAATGCGTTTAATAAATTTTATCTTAACAACGCAACACGGCAAACTTGTTCAAAACAAACATGACGCTTTTGTTTATTTAAATAATATTTATTCTAAATAATGTGCTTATAAAATAGTTGTTGAGTAAACAGAAAAAAATTCTACGACACACGGCCGGTAGCTGCATTTACGGTCTCGCTAGTTCACTCGTCTCGCTCTACTGGGATCGACCCGTGATGTACTAGCTCGTTCATAAATGCTTAGCTACCGGCCTAATGACATAAATAGCTATAAATGTATCAGATAGGGAATTTAATCTTATTTAATATTTGCAAGAATACAAACTTTCAAAAAATAATATTTAGAAGATTTTTTTTAAGAATCTGCTACTCCGGTTGTCCAATTGCTACCAAAGCTTTTTCAACTCGTCCCATTAATGTCCGATTGAGAAATAAGTAGTTAAACAGATATTATTTCTTATAGTTTTTGAGGAATCGTCCTTCCAACATCCACATGTCCACACGCACGCGCGCACACACACACACACACACACACACACACACACACACATCATCGTAAAAATATCAAAATCGGATTGTAAGGACTTTAAAACGTGCTTATTCACTAAAATCTGGATATGCGATTTTTAGCATGAATCCAATAGGTTTCCTACCCAGAGGTAAAAAAAAAAATTAAAAAACTTAATTTTATATTTAAAATATTATTATTAGAATTCTTCTTTCTTGTCCAGGATAATTAAAATTGTTTTTGTTTGCAACTAAATTTGTAAAATTATACGGTTAATTATACGAACCATGATGCGTATGGTTCGTATATATAAATTCCTGTAATCTATTTTACGAAACAAAATGTTTTATTAATTAATTAAGTACGATTTACGGCTACCCTGTTTTTTAACAAGGAGGAGTACATTCAAAAGTCAGTTATATAGGTAGATAAATATTTACAATAAATTATTGAACTTTCAGTCTAATAAATGGCCTATTGTTTCTGCAAGAACTGTCCGTTTTTGAATGAAAGAGATTATGGGATAATGACTAATGTTAAAATGGAAAAAATATTTGTGTCTTGGTGCAAACATGGCTGAGTAGTGGCCAATCAACGTATAGATTGTGCTAGGGAAATATTGAATTTACTCCTCGGTTATTTTTCAAATGCTGGCTAAGCAAAATGACCGAGCGGTTGATTCAAATTCTAAAATCTTATGAAACATGCGGAGTGTTTTTCTAATTCTTTATTGAATTACTCTTCTTAGTTTTTAGTTTATAAATATACTATAATATTCTAGTATTTCGCCATATACATACTCGTATGTAGATAAACTTTGGTAATAACTATATATCTGTTGCGTAGAGGGTGTTTACCAGATGTCATCTCACAGGCTCTCCAAGGCCCTAAAGATGTCATGAAAAGAGCACTATAGGGCTCACTTTTGTACTATTTAACTATTTTGGAATTTGGAAGTAATTTTCAGATTTTCAGTTAAACTTCGGTCGGAATCAAACATACCTATTCAATAATTAGAAATTTAGCTGTAAACCCTCAAGACGGGTACAATGGAATCATAAACGCGCTATGGTTCACCGTAGAGCGTAGAGAGTTCCGGGAGCTTAGGTTCCGCTAGTAATATGATACGCCATAAGTTAACTTAGGCACTGCCTTTGTTTCTAACGCTGGTTCCCATATCTGCAGCCGGCGCCAGCTACTTAAATAAAAAAACAATAATTCCTCTCTTTATACGCTTATATGCTCCCCAATTATTTTTAATTGCACTAAATTATAAAATATTGAGTTTGGACTTTGTTATTTCACTAATAATATAACGCAGTCGCGATGAATTTATATTAAAGCACCGTCACCGGCTACCATTCAGTTTTTTCAAAGCTACCGGCGCCGGCAGCCAAGTCAAGGGACACTGTATAAATTGAGAATTAATTTTTGTTTGGCGTACATTCCTTCAATTACGAAATAATTAAATTTTTCTGTAAAGAACATTTTATAAAATAATAGTTATAAAAAGTCTTACAAAAGAAACATAGAACGATATAAAGTAATTTAAAACTTCCTGTGAATCAATTATTAAACACTCAGTTTTTCTTTTATATTTGGGTTTTTACTGGAAAAAAATGACAAGATTGCAGATCCGGTTTTTTGCTCAGTGAATGAAATGTGAAAAACTAAAAACTTTAAAGCGCAAGTAATTATTTACGTAATGGAAGAAGAAGTGTAAATGGTGTACCGTTCGTTAGGTTAGATTATATCGTGTTATTATTAATTTCATGTATCATTTTATTTTACAAGTAGGATTAATTTAAAAAAAAATAAATAGTAATTTTTCATATAAATTTTCAGCAAATAAGTATTATTTAGTAAAAGGAAAATTTAGATATATTTATCAAAATTTACATAGGTATGTTTACTAACTTTGATACTGGTGAAGTAAAAAATTAAACTACATTTTTTTATCATTTAAATGAACGGGAAAATGAGATATTAAATATAAGGAAAAGATTTTCACAAATGTAAATATATAAATATCATTGTATTTTTCAAGATTACATTTTTTTTTAAATTGGTACTTAATTGAATTATCCAAAAATGAAATAATCGATTATAATCTTGTATACTCGTAAAAGTATATTATAATAACTATCGTCATATCAAATAAAATACTTAACTGATTGTTGCCAAATATTTACAGCTGGATTTTACATTAATAAACAACAGAATAGAAAGCTGAAATGTTAAATTTAAAAATAGTTGATGAGTCTGAGTTACGGAGCCGGAAAACACAAATATATTCACATACGTGAACCTCATCATGATATTAAAGTTGAATTCTAAGAATCATAAAATATAATTACTTATATAAAAAACTTACTTTTTAGAAAATTTAATGTTTTGGAAATTACTATTATTATTAAAAAACTAGTAAAACTATTTTTCATATTTGTAATAAACATTAGAACAATACATTTAAATAATATTGTAATATAAAATATAAATGCATATTTAATTTCAAATTATATTAAGTATACATAAATAATTAAATAAAAGGTAAACCTGCAGCAGAGCTGCTTTACCTTCGATTTCCATGAAAATTTGTGAAAAGATTCCTCTCAGCGTGCAAAATATGGGAAAAATATTAACAATTGGCGGTCGGAATGATTTAACCTTACCTAACGCAAGAACTCAATTTGGCAAAAATGAGTGGTTGCGTTATTCACTTTTTATGTGATTTTATAAAAAAATATAGACAATAACGATACCTAACGCGAAGAACTCAATTTGGCAAAAGCCGAGTGGTTACGTTACTTATTTGTTGTGATTTTATAAAAAAAAAATGTAGACAATAATTTTACCTAACGCTAGAACTCAATTTGGCAAAAGTGAGTGGTTGCGTTATTCACTTTTTATGTGATTTTATAAAAAAATATAGACAATAACGATACCTAACGCAAAGAACTCAATTTGGCAAAAGCCGAGTGGTTACGTTACTTATTTGTTGTGATGTTATAAAAAAATATAGACCGCCAATTGTTAGTATTTTTCCCATATTCTGCTCGCTGAGAGGAATCTTTTCACAAAGTTTCATGCAAATCGGAGGTGAAGTAGTTCTCCTGCAGGATAACCTAAATAAAAATTTAATTTAACATGTATGTTATATTATCTCTTTGTAAATAAAGTCTGCTAATTTATCATTATTAACTACATAAAATATATTTTATTTTTACAAATTAAGAAATAATCAATATTTACGTTTCTTGAAAGGCGAGTACTTAATTTTCATTAATAACCATTAACGACTATGCAAACACCTATTACATCAGTTCAAAGATCGTGACGTTGTTAAATATTCTAGTAAATAAAATTAAACTCGTATGCCAGCCGCGAATTTTGCACGATTTCCTCGTGGCAAGGTCATTGTGTTATGAATATAGTTACGATGCCACAACATAGCGTCATGTTTGTTCTACTATAGCTGTGTGGGCGAACTAACGTACGTCCGTTCTTCGCATGATTGTGTGAAACACATATGTGACGGGTAGAGAGAGAGCTCAGTTCTCAGTTATAGTAATCACTGTGTGATGTTAACTTGTGTTTTGTATAAACTAGGATAAAATATTTTAACTTTAAGTTTTGAAGTGTATTGTTTAAACAAAATGTCGTTCCTAGAATTACAATCACCAACTACGGAATGCAAATCTTTGTTCTCTTATCCGATGGAAGAATATATTTTAGTAAGTAAAACCTTTGAAACTATAATAATACATGACTAATCTCAATATCGGAATTTTTGTGAAGGTTGAATTCTTGTACGTAACTTGTTTTGTTGAATGTAGTATTTATGTTATAAAATATTAGATTCTAGAAATGGAATTAAATTTGTTTGTTAAATAGTTTACACAAACACGTATATTTTTGATATGTTATCTTTTATCTTTTTACTAAAAGCCATCTTATTTGCTTTATCTTTATCGCTTTCCAATTTTTTTTTCTGTGTAATAAAGTGTTGTATGTAAATATAAATTACTTAATATTTCTTTTGTTATAGGACGCTAAACATTTAGATCTGAGTCATCAAGCAGTCCCTGTATCAGATAATGATATTAATATTGGATGTGAAGTTACTGTGTGTAAGTAGTTTTTTTTTCAATGTATATTACACTTCCCAAATTGATTAATATTTAGATGAATAATATCTTTACAAACGGAAAAGAGAAATAATAAACATAGTTTAATCTTACACAAGCGGAAATTGTGGAATTGTGGTTAATTCTATCTTGAAAGCAAGATAGATTTATCAAACCATACAGTTTTATCTAAAAATAAATAACTTGTGCTCATGCTATTTTTCTGTGATTATTTATTTGTTCACAATAAAGAATAAGGACGCTGAATATCTATTGCCACATTAAGATAATGACGTAATAGTCAGAAACTATAACTAAAAATATGAATGAAATTCTATTTATAAGAAAAATAATTCCGTAATTTCTTAAAGGTCTAGAAATATATGCACAAAAATAAGTATTGTAACTATTTTATAATAGCGGTTTTACACGTAACAATAAATCGGTCAATTTATTGACCGATAAATCGATCAATTTATCGTAGAAATCTTGAGAATTTAATAATGTTTAAAATATAATTAATGTAAATATATGTATTTTTTTTAGTGGCGCCGTTGGAATGCAGGAACGATTGTATATACGAACCCATCAGTGACGATGAATCTAGAGATTCAATGTCGAGCATGTACAGCACGCTTCCGAAGTATATAGAAGAATGGAACTCAAACCACATAATGAAATGGATTCTAGAATTATACGACAGAGCAGGATATAGATACGAAGATTTAAGCCTACACCATCTTAAAAAATCTGACGGAAAATTTTTAATGAGCCTCACTGAGGCCGATTGCATACAAATAGACAAAAAACGGAGTAAATGGCTTTATGAAAAAGTACAGTGGCTCATCCATTTATCGAATAAAAATAATACCTCATGTAAGTTTACATCATTTATACGCAATTAATTACGTAGGTTTATGTAAATACAGGTTTTTCCAATGTATGATTCATACTTGCTAAATTATTTACGAGTAGTTCCGTGAGCGATAGAATTGTAAAACATATTTTATTACATTTTTTTTTATAAATGCTATTGTTAAATATAGCTGTATAAGTTTTTTATACATATTAGAAATTTGTTATTAATATTCAAATATATTGTTTGTTGTTCTCTAAGTGTTTAAAAAATGTGTGAAGCATCTTCAATGACGAGTTATTGATCACATTTATTAATTTATAGGTAGTGAAAGTGATTTTTCTTCAATTTCAACACAAAGAGATTCATTTACTTCTGATGAAGAAACTGAACGAATTCCAGTTAAAAGAAAACGTGGTCGACCTCCAAAGTTGGGTGCAAAACGAAGGCCTGAAGCGAAAATTGGTCGAGTCTGGGAATTTCTACGTAATTTACTCTTTGACCCTACAACTTGTCCTAGTTTAATATATTGGGAAGATTATGCTACCAAGAAATTTCGATTGCGAGATGGTAGAAAGGTTGCGGAGCTATGGGGGAAAAAGAAAAATAATCCTAATATGACGTATGAGAAATTTAGCAGAACAATAAGGTAAATATAAAGAAAATAATATAAATTGCAGACTATGTAATAATCTGAGTTCGAATGCAGCCTAAGCAAATTATTAATAATTATTTATTGCACAAAAAGTAAATTTGGTGTTGCCTGTTAGGTGAAACGTAATAAATTTGGAATAAATATATTACCACTATTAAACTCTGCAATAAGCAGATTTGTATAATCAGAAATGTGATGTTTATATATTTATTTTATTGCATTAAACTCCTTGATATTAAAGTTGTGTACTCTTGTTAAATATTAGTATTAACTAACGAAATGTTTTTAATTTTAGACACTATTATAAGGACGAAGTTATTATATCAGTGCCAAAGGAAAAACTAGTATACAGATTTGGAGTCAATGCAAAAGGAATTGAAACAACAAATCCAAATTTTGGTCACTTACATTAATAAGAAATCTCCATTATACTTTTAAGTAACATATTTATATTTTTCTATTGTTGTTTTTTACTGTGCCATATATTTGTAAATATTGTACATATATACTTATTTGTTATAAAAACTAAACATTTATAAAAAAATTCGTTTGGTTTATATTTCATTTTTTCGTTATTTATTAATGCGGTCACATGACTGTGTACGATAGGCTTGTTACAGCCCGGGGTAGAGTACGACCGACATCAAAAACTTTAAAATTACTTTTAGTTGTCAAACAGCATAAAAGTAGCTCATGTGGTGCTCTGCCCAAAAGAATTGAGAGCCCGAGAGGTAACGCCTAGTAAACGCCCTCAACGACAACCATATTCATATTTTTGAACTATACAGGCTGTACATTTTATTTTGTCCACTAGTGTTATAACTATAAAATACCAGATACAACTTTATTATTTTAAATAGGAACCTATTTTTACTTATTGTCTTTGGTCAAAAAATTCGGTGCTGAGTTTTCATTGAATAAGCACATTTTAGGCTTTTAGGGTCTTTACAATACGATTTTACTATTTTTACGATGATGTGTGTGTGTGTGTGTATGTGACCGCAGTTTCGTGCACGATATCTCCAATACTAGAATTCCAAAAATTACAATTCTTGCGTATTCCTCTTCCTTGCAACCATATGCAGACTTAATTAGATTTTGGTTATAATTGGTCAACCGGAAGTGCCCTCATTTGAAAATTTTAACAGTTTTTCTTGAAAAACTCAGTTAAATTTTATTATAACTTAAAGAATATATTATTCTATATACGATTTGATTGCATTTTATATTTCATATTCAACAGATATAGAGTTAAAGACTTACAAAGATAATAAATTTCATAAATCAGCCAGCTACGCTAACTTAACCATGGAAACTGCTAATATATTCAGGTAATTCAAATTGACAGATGTCAGTATCAATAAAAAGTAAATGAATGAAAGAATAAGGGAAATAACTCTAGTGTTGGGCGTTTCTAGAAATATATAAGAGAGACGATTACATTGGTTTGAACATGCCATGAGGAGAGAAGAGTATATTGGAAGAATGAATAGCTTATAACAGAAGGTGGAAGAAACATAAGAAGACCAAATATAAGATGAAACGAGAGAAAAGGAATTAAATGAGGACGACACACAAAAGAAAAATTAGTGGAAGAAGAAAATAAAATATAGCGACCCCCTAACGAAAGGGAAAAACTAAAGAAGAAGAAGATGTTAGTGTCAAGTGCAATTCGCATAGTTTGTTTATGAAATAATTTAACTGGAAATATAGGATCTTTTGCAAAAAAAATATGTTAGGGCGCGTGCAGTGACGTGTCTTTGCTGACTTTGGCAAGCAGATATGTGGACCCGTGTCAAAATGACAGATATTAATTACGTCCATAACTGGCAAATGTCATAATTTTTCATTCAAAATTTCATGATTTTCTTATTTCATGTGGTTTATTTATTATCAGGGGTGTGGAATTCAGTACCCGAGAAAAGGAATCATAAATTACCAAAAAATAAAATTTTGAATGAAAAATTTTGATGTGAGGATGACAGAAATGAATGGAAGAAAAAAATAAAAAATAGCGACCCCTAACGAATGGGAAAGGCTAAAGAAGAAGATGTCAGTGTCAAATGCCTTTTGCATGAAATAATATTACTGGAAATTTAGAATCTTTTGCAAGAAAATTTATGTATGGAATTTGTACATAATACACAGGTTTGACGGAAGGTATTGTGCTGGCCACATCAGATTTTTTTTATTTACCTATTCAGTATTTTTTCTGAACTCAACGATATACATATGTCGTACCCTAATATTTCAAAATATTTGAGAAAAATGCAAATGAAAATTATGCTGATATAATTTAAATCTGATTGTAATAAGAATGCTTTGAGGAAAACAATTGAATATTTTGTTTCATGTTAATGGGGTAGTTACCATATGTTAAAATTTAATGAAATTCTTATTTGTTTACAAATATGTGACTCATAATAAGATATATACTGTAATAAAATTCGCCACTTATGTAAATATTTCAAAAAAGTTATTTAAATCGACCTCTTCTCTGTGACGTCGCGCTTACATACTTAAAGCCGCAAATGTCGCTAGTGTCGTTTTACAGCGATGGGATGTGACATGTGTTGATGGTGATACACTGACGCCGTGGACATAACCTTGTTTCTATTTGTTTCTTAGACATTTATTATATCTTTCTCGTAAGTGAAAAAATATACATGATTATGGATTGTCTTTAAAATAAAATAAATAAGTAAAAATACGTGCTAACTTGACAGCAGTCTAACCTAACAAACAAGTTACCCTTACACCGCAAGACATACGTCGCAAATATCTTTGTCATACTTCGAGCAGCACGTCGGAACTAAGTTGCAACGGAAACGGCAAGGGTAATGTCACGGTGGCGGGAATAGATATATTCGGTATTTTCAGTAATTTTTTTCTCATTTAAAAATAAAAATTGTGCAAAATAAAAAATTATGGAAAATTTGAATTTAAAAAATACTTGCTTCTAATAAAAAAATCAAAAAAGGCGAAACTACCTCATTGTAGTTTAATGTCAAAACAAATATTTCGTATACTTTCTCAGTGATATTTATTCACGACGATAAGCTTGATATGTATGCAGTTTATATTTTGTTTTCTCCATAGCACTTATTAAAATCAGATTTAAATTAAATCAGTTATTAACGTTTATTAAAAAAAATTATAAGTATTACAACAAGAAAATTATTTATTTAGATTACATGTATTAATTCAAAGTGATACAACAGTCTCTCTACTACAACTAAACTCGACATAAGTTCCAGACAAGAGTTTTATACTATATCAATTCTTATCCTATGGGAAACTAAAGATAAAGTAGTATCGGGTTTGGAATGTGATGAGATCAACGGTTCCTGTGAGAATGGCTGATCTAACTCCTCCCGCCTAAGAATTGGGCACCTTCGGCGAGGATCAGCTGAGGTTGCTGGTGGTCGGGGGATGAGGCCCTTGGTTGAAGTTCTATATTCTGGTTCCGGAATGAACGGAATTTTCTTTGAAAAAAACCTTTTCTTTGCGAAGACTGTAAAAATAATAATACTAATAATTATTAGTATGACTTACAAAATTATGATTGCGTTGTTTGTATTGTCTACGTTGTAATTTTCTTCAATGTTGTCTAATTTGTTTATGGGTATCTTCAAGTCTTGGATGTTGTTAATGTCGATGTTTATTTTTGGGATTTGGCTTGTGTTAAATTTTATTTGGAAGTCTTTTAGAATGATTGGTTTTCCGAATGTACTGTCTTTGAATTTTAGGCTTTAATTTCTGAACTTTAATTTACACTGATTTTCATTTATAAGATACATTCCTTGTAGAGTCTTGATTTGGTTAATTAGTTCACAAGATGCATGGATTGCTTCTGGATGTGATAGGAGAGCCAAGAATAGATTATTTTTTTCTATAATTTCAATATGATTCTTCTATAAATTTACTTTCGTTATTATTATTGTGTAATATGATGTTTTTTCTCGCAGGCTTCTTTATGTACGTCTTGATTTTATTTGAACAGTGGTAGATGGTTCCTTTTGTGCATACGTCATTCAGCGATTTGATATGGCCATCAAAAGTTTTTAAGATATAATTTGGTATAATAGTCACAAATTCAGTTTGATTTATTGTAGGTATATGGAAATAAGACAGAATAATTTGAAGTTATATTGTAATTTCTTGGGATATCTAGTAAGTAGATAATTTTGTTTGAATTTAGTTTAAAATTGACTTTAATAATTAAATTTTCAAATTTTAACATATTATCGAGATTAGGAAATTTATAAATATTGTTCAGTTCCAAATAGAGGTCTTTTATCTTTATGATACTAGAATGCATTAGATGTAATTTGCAAGAAGTTAGAGAATTTTCCACATCTTGTAAAATACTAAAAATCATGCTAAAATAAGGTATTTAGTTGATTATAAATGACGTGATTAGCCAATTTGTTTAAATCCATCTATAACTATGTGCAATAACTGCTCAATTTTTGATTTTAGCTCTTGTTAATTCCGTTTTATGGTGTCAATAGTTTTATTAAATTGTTCTATCAACCGTTAGTTGACGGTGTATTGTTTTTTTTTACTTGATCATTTAATTTATATTGATTTTCTTCCAAATGTCTTAAAATTTTGTTATATCGGGTCTCGTCTTCCGCATCCAAATTTCTAGTTATTGCTTTTACTGCAGAACCTAATCCATCTATTAATCCTCTCTTACGATGAAAATGCTCTAACATGTTTTACATAAAAGTAATTATTTTATTGTGATTAATAGAATCTTCTAAGCTATTATTATTTAGATGAATAGTTTTTTGAGAAGTTATGTTGTGTTTTTAAATTATTGTATTGATTAAGGATTGGTTTCAGGTCATAGAAGTGTAGAAAGGTGTGTTGTTTTTGTACTTTTACTAGTCCTAAGTCGAGTGTTAAAAGTCCATTGTTTTGAGTAATGTTTTTGATTTCTAGTCCGTGGGCGTATACGAGCAAGAGGAATGGAAATCTTTGTTAGTGGTTTTATTATTTTTTCTAGGTCTTCTTATATATGCTAAATGAATTTCTGATTGTTACCTTCCGTCACCTATAGGTAAGGAAGGTATTGTCTTTGGTCAAAAAATTCGGTGGTGAGTTTTCATTGAATAAGCACATTTTAGGGTCTTTACAATACGATTTTACTATTTTTACGATGATGTCTGTATGTGTGTGTGTGTGTTCGTATGTGCGTGTGTGTATGTGTGTGTGTGTGTGTGTGTGTGTGTGTATGTGACCGCGATTTCGTCAACGATATCTCCAATACTAGAATTCCAAAAATTACAATTCTTGCGTATTCCTCTTCCTTACAACCATATGCAGACATGTTTAGATTTTGGTTATAATTGGTCAACCGGAAGTACCCTCATTTGAAGATTTTAACAGTTTTTCTTGAAAAACTCAGTTAAATGTTATTATAACAAAGAATATATTATTCTCTATACGATTTGATTGCATTTTATATTTCATATTCAACAGATATAGAGTTAAAGAATAATAAAGATAAAAAATTCGTATAAATTTCATAATTCAGCCAGCTATGCTAACATAACCATGGAAACTGCTAATATATTCAGGTAATTCAAATTGACAGATGTCAGTATCAATAAAAAGCAAGTAATTGAATGAAAAAATAAGGGAAGTAACTCTAGTGTTAGAAGTTTTTAGATATAATAGAGACGATTACATTGGTTTGAACATGTCATGAGGAGAGATGAATAAATTAATAGAAGGTGGAAGAAACATAGGAAGACCAAATATAAGATGAAAAGACTGTATTGCAGAAGACTTGAGAGAAAAGGAACTGAATGAGGACGACACGCAAAACAAAAATTAGTGGAAGAAGAAAATAAAAAATAGCGACCCCCTAACGAATGGGAAAACTAAAGAAGAAGAAGATGTCAGTGTCAAGTGCAATTTGCATAGTTTGTTTATGAAATAACTTTACTGAAAATATAGGATCTTTTACAAAAAAATTATGTATAGGGCGCGTGCAGTGACATGACTTTGCTGCCTTTGGCAAGCAGATCTGGGGACCCGTATCAAAATGACAGCAATTAATTATGTCCATAACTGACAAGTGTCATAATTTTTCATTCAAAATTTCATGATTTTCTTATTTCATGTGATTTGTTTGTTATCAGGAGTATGGAATTCCGTTGCCGAGAAAGGGAATCATAAAATACCAAAAATTTAGAATCTTTTGCAAGAAAATTTATGTATGGAATTTGTACATAATACACAGGATTGACGGAAGGTATTGTGCTGCCACATCAGATTTTTTTTTTATTGTCCCTGGGATCTGTATGAATTTTAGGGGTTTTTAAATTTTGATTAATTTTTTATGGTTTCTTTTTACTTCCTTGTACGTAAGTAAAGGAAGTATTGTAATCGCGAAAAATTTCGGTTTTCAGATTTCAGCGGAAATATCCATTTTGATCATCCCTGAATCCATTTTGACTAATTTCGTCGTGACGTTTGTACGTACGTACGTACGTATCTCGCATAACTCAAAAACGGTAAGCCGTAGAAAGATGAAATTTTGTATAGGACTGCTATAACATCTAGTTGTGCACCTCCCTTTCTGGTTATTACACAATTTCCAGAAGTGGCACTTTACATGAAGCCTATAATAGATTTTAATGAAAAACTGTTTTAAAATATAATCCAAAACTTTTCAAATTTGGTATACAAGACTTTTATGTCAATCGAAATAACATAATAGATTTTGGTTAAAATAGGCTAGCCGGAAGTGGTACATTACTTGAAGTTGTTAACAGTTTTGTTGAATAAAATGATTTTATTTTGATTTTAGAAATAAATGCTTAGAGAATTAATTTCTGCGTCTAGCACATCAAGTATTATTAAATTAGCCCTTTGTATAAGCGAGATATGTAAATTTAAAAATTATTTTTTTGTAATAAAGCTTGATATGGATTAGGACAAAAAAATAAAAAAAAGTTCATGTCAAATTACATTAAATACGTGCAATTTTATGATTCGTACAATAACAAATATTATATTTTTATTGTGAAATTAGTCATATTCATTGTTGTAATCAAATATTTCTTTGTTGTAATCAAAACTCTCTTTAAAAATAACCGGGTTAGATTAATGTTAATTTAAGAATGATAGTAGTAAATGAATTATTTTTTGTTCTATATCAAAATATTTCTCGGGCTTGGCTTAAGCCTGTCAATATTTTGTAATTTAATTATTAAAAAAATATGTATAGGTTAATAGACGCACAAAGAAGTCGTGTGGTGTCCACATCACTCATGACATGTTGTTAAAAAAATATATATATAGTTTAATAATCGTACAAGGAAGTCGTGTTTTGTCCACATCAGATTTTTTTTAATTTTGCATTCTTTGTTTTATTAACTTTTGTTTATTGTGCACATATACTGTTTCTGGAATCTGTGGCAATTCTACGTGTGTTTCATTTAATTTTTCAATAAAATTAGATAGACTAATATTTTTATAAGCTGCTTTAGTATTTTCGAGATGATTTTGAACATAATCTTGTGTAATTTGTTTTTCGAGCTCAACATCTAAAGGTGAAATTGTTTTGAAATGTCTTGTATTACTTCGATCGGTTTAAGACCGGTCGAACTATGATTTGTATTATTATATTCTATAATATTGCATAATTTACCTTATTTTCTACTATTTCATTCTTGAAGTTTTCTTGTATATTAAAAGGCCGAATATGTTTGATAAGCGTTCGATTTTGTGTATTACAAATAATTTTCTTAAGATATTGTTCTTAAATTCTAAACCGTTATCTGATATGACTAATTTAGGAATGCCACGATGTGAGAAAAATCTAGTTAATTTGTTACATATTTTGATTGCATTTGTCCACTCAACTAGATAAGCTTGAGCGTATTTAGAAAATGTGTCCATTGTTACAGAATAGACAAATAAAACTACCCGTCTTAAACTGTCTATCACAGAATCTTTATTTACAACGCGGTTAGTTCACAGAACACAATTACAGATTATAACACATATATTCAATCAATTCAATTCAATAGTTATGTCACAAATCAAAATCGGTAAAAACAAAACTATTTTTTACGTATTAATATCTAGAACTCTATTTCTGATATCACTAGATATCAGCACAAGTGTCGCAACAGCCTCCCACCTTGAGGAACGATGTAAAGTGAGAGACTCAACTCAAAAATTAAGACACGTACGGATATCTAATGGGCTTTCTTATTCTACGTCCACTACGCGTTATTAGAACACCTTCACTCATATCACTTTCAAGAACACTGGACTCAGGATCACGAACATTGATGTGCTGATCTGCTGCTGATCATCTGGAACTCTGGATATCGACAACTCGCCCAAGTCGATATCCGTAGTACTCTCTAATGGGTAGATTCTTTGTATGGGACGCAAAAGTTGTTTGTTGGCTGTCTTCAACCGGACCAAACGAACTTTGCCATCCTTACCAGGAATCAGCTCTTCAATTCGACCTAACGGCCAGTCGAGCCGTTTGTTGTTGTCCCTCCTTACTAACACTACTTCACCGATGGTTAGTGAATGTTTGTTTTTCTGTCTGGAACTAGTGTTTAAGCTAGTTGGCCCAAATACTCGCTCCGAAAACGGGAACGTAGATCTTCCAGCACTTTCTGTCGGTATCTCAATATTTTATTAAGATCGGAATCATTGACGACGTCGCAATCTGGTACACCAATTTCTTGTTGTTCCCTATGAAACATAGATGGAGTTAACGCAACTAAATCAGAAGAATCATTAGTAATATAAGTTAATGGTCTTGCGTTAAGGTGAAATGATACCCCTGCCCGCGAAATTCAAAATTAGTGAATAGGTTTTTCATGTTTTATTTAAAATTGTGTAATGTAATATGATCTCTTCGTATACAATAATAAAAATCTGATGTGGCCAGCACATAACCTCTCGCCGTATATTTTACCTGGCTGTATGCATAAAGCAAAGAATATTTTTATAAATACAAATAATATATTCATATAAATCTATGACGTATAAACTTCTTTATTATTCAATAATAGCATGTCTCAACATAAAGATATTTACCATAAATTATGTTACAATAAATTACAAAGTAGAGTTTACCATATATAAATATTAGGCTGGTAACAGCAATTTTCAATTCGAACAACTTTGTTTACTTTCTCTTCATATTCTTCTAGTAAAAACATTAATTTTGGGCGGTCTAAAATGTATATATCTGGATTGTGCATCTATTCTTACATATCTTCTTTTACATTTTATTTTTTCATACTTATTATATCTAAATAACACTAATTCCTTTTAATAAAGTGACGGATAGATTGCACTCCGATTATTCTTATATCGATGTGTAATTTTGTCAATATTTACAACTTACTTGAGAAGAATTTGATAGCTTTTTCGCAATTCAAAGTTACTCTAGTCTACAGTACTGGTGTACATTGTCCCATAATGTTTGAAACAAATTTAAGTCCTTCAACCTAGACTTGTCATCTCCATAATAGTCACAGATCAAGAACTAAGGGATTCTCCAAGTACATTTTTAATTGATTACTCATTATTTCTGACACTGACATTTATCTGTCAGTTACAAATAATTTAAATTATCAACTATTTTTCATGGCATCCTTTCGGTTGTAAAATTAATTACAACATTATTTTATATATTATATTCCTTTTATCTCTAAATCTATAAAATATGTATAAAAATATTTAAATGTATCAGAAAGAGAATTTATTTTTCTTTAATATTATCAAGAAAAATTTTCAAAAAATAATATTTAGAAGATTTTTTTCAAGAATCTTCTACTTCCGGTTGTCCAATTGTTACCAAAACCTTATGTATCAGAAAGAGAATTTATTTTTCTTTAATATTATCAAGAAAAATTTTCAAAAAATAATATTTAGAAGATTTTTTTTCAAGAATCTTCTACTTCCGGTTGTCCAATTGTTACCAAAACCTTTTCAGATCTTCCCGGGAATGTCCGATTGGGAAATACGTTGTTAAACAAATTTTAAGTCTTATAGTTTTTGAGTAACCGTCCTTCCAACATCCCACACACACACACACACACACACACACACATCCACACACACACACACACACACACACAGACATCATCGTAAAAATGTTAAAATCGGATTGTAAGGACCTTAAAACGTGCTTATTCAATAAAATCTGGATATGCGATTTTTAGCATGAATGCAATACCTCTCTTAGCGAGAGGTAAAAAGGAAACAATTTGTCATGAAAATAAAATAGTTTCAATAATCTTTGTATCTATTTATTCACCCAAAACAATAATTTAAATATTATTTTTTAAATATCTTCAGTTCTAAATGTTGGATTTTAATTAAATTTGCATGAAAAATTTGTAACAGGATAGGGAATAAAATATGTGAAAATAAAAAAAAATGAACTTCGAGAACAATTTTAAAAATACAAAAAACCTACTTTTTTCATACATTTTAATGTGTTTCTTCTATACTAAACGTTAAATTTTGTTTAAACTTTAATATGTTTTGAAGAATTATGTTATACAAATCATATAAAAAAAAATCGAAAATTAAACTTCGAGAACATACTTAAAAAAAATAAAATGTTTAATTTTCTTTTTTTTCTCAAGTGTCTGAAGTTCTAATGTTAAATTTTGTTTAGTGTTAGGTACTATACATATTTCTATATGTCTCAGGTAAGTATTTTAAATATTTATCTTTTAATATAGAATATATTCGTAATTTAAACAAATTCGGTATGTATTTTCATGAAATATAAGGATGTGGCGCTATGAGTAGACCTAGCGGTGAATAGATTAAACTATAATGAAATCGGTGGCTCTATATTTCGTCCCGACTTTATACATTGTCTAACATATTTTTTGCAGCATTTATTTTATATTGCGTTTCGTAGTGTAAAATTGTATTTTGTTGTCTATTGTATTCACGTGTGTTATAATAATGGCAAGCGAGCAGCCAAAGTTATTTTGTCGCAAAAAGATCAGCAAACGAGGTTCTAATTTCTTAAAATCGGGGTAAATAAAAACATTTACATGCGGAGATATTTACTTGGTGTACTTGTATATGGGTACATATGGCGCGACCGAATGAGGAATAATTTCGTGTATGAAGAATAGGCTCGTATGTGTTTACTTCGCGACGTAACAGCTAGAGGCGAACGACAAATTGTCTAAGAGCGCCAGGCGCTTGTATCTTGCAAAAAAATTTTGGACGTTAGGAAAGCAAAAAGATCCTTTCGCATATGACATGAGTTATTAAAAATTCAGCATTGGTTGACCGGCGCTTGTACGTATTTAGTAGAATGCTCAGTGCTACGAAAAGCGTCAAAAAATAAGTTTTGTGGGGGAGTCGGTGTAACAAGCTGGAATTTTCACAATGACCTAACAAACCAAAATTTCGAATTTGTTAAACTTGAAGCCTGGCAAAAGGGCACTACAATCAAAATTTGAGGTATAGATAAAATGATAAAGAGAACATAATATTTTTTTTTTTTTCAAATTAAAAAAATATCAACTTTCGTGGGTGATCTATTTTTAATTATTTAATACGAGATACATTGAGGCTTACGAGCTTGAGAAATTTGAATGAAAGAATGATGGAAAAAATCAACCCAAATTAACCAATTTTTATGTTTACACCAGATTATCTCAAAAACTAAACCGTAAATCAAAAGAATAGTATTCTTTATAAAAGCTTCTTTGGTCTTCTGAGGACATAGTGGTGTATTTTTTATAATATTTCAAGGTATAGCAATCGAATTATGTTATGATATATAAAATAATACGTTTTCTTATAATTTTACGTTGGTCGAGCGTCAAACGTTCCCACCAATGATCTCTTAACTCTACTATAGGTATATAATGCTCCCTGGTACGCATCTCGGCTCGAAACACTGTTATGAGCATGTGAGTGAGAAGGAAAATACATAAGACTGTGCGTGTATGACTGCGAGGGTAAATTCCCCCCCCCCCCCCTTCCCTGTCGCATGACCTAGGGACATATATTCAAGCGAGTAATAAGTTTTATGCTGAATATTATTTGATATTTTATAATTTTTTGACATATATTAAGTAAAATTATGCTTTACCATTTATAATATATTTATTTCATTCAATTAGAAAATAAAATACAGACGAAAACTAGAAAAACGAATTTGTATATAAAACAAGTTAAGCTTACACATTAATTTTTGTACATAACTAATTATAATTAGGTACTAAATATTATTACTTGTTTCTATCATAAAAAAACAATAATGAAAGTTACAAATAAAAACTTAGAAAAACATTTTATTGAACGAGTAAGGAATATACAATGAAAATATTAACTAGTAAACTTAAAAATGAGTAGTCACCGCAACACGGGATTTGGTTTTGGCTAGAATTTCATAATAAAAATATTATAAATGATGAAAAACTTTACTGTGCATATTTACAGTTTCTACAATAACACTTTAATTTTAAAAAAAAAACACAGCACATGATTAATAAAAAATCTGATGTGGCCAGCACAATACCTTCCGTCAATCCTGTGTTTATATACAAAAAGATTCTAAATTTCCAGTAATATTATTTCATGCAAAACGCACTCGACACTGACTTCTTATCTAGAGGTGACGGAAGGTAAAAAATTACAAACTGTATAAAACGCAAAATATAAAAACTACAAGTAATAAAGCTATTCATGAAACGAACTAAATTTAAATGAACTAAGAAAAAAACAATTACAGGCCTGTAACTAAAATTTGATGAGTAAATTTTTGCCTTATTCTTATTTTAGCCTCATGTGGTGTAGCCTGATTTTGAAAAATAATTGCAAAATTTAATTTATAGTTTGCATTAAATGATTATTTAATGAGTCTTGGTCAAGTACATGGTTATTGAGGGTTGGAAAAATAGTCTCTAATATTAATTTCAAAATAACATTCCTGTAAAATTTGCTGTACCTCTAAAAGTAATTTCTGCGATTTTGCATATATTTAATACATATTTCGAAGGCATCGTTAGTCCACTGCGATTTTTTCTATTTATTAATTGAGACACTGAATATCCCTGCCCTAATTTCGCCGAACATTCTGTGCATTGAATTTATTTCTTTAATTTTTTCATAATAAAACCACATATGTAACCTAATACATCATTACAATATGTACTAACATTGGGGATTATGAGGTCTTGTAGACTAAAATTATTATTCGAAATTAAAACGTCTGTATTATTACTGTCATTATTTTATTCATCCTAATAGCTAAGCCGTGAAAAGATATTTTTCCTCCTTTTTTGCACGATTTGTGCACTCAAAGGCACTGTAATACATCACCATTATAAAAATATATTGAAATTAAGAGATAAAAACGGGTGCTTTACTTGGATTCATACTCATACAGCAAAAATAATTAATTTATAAGATCGTTTTACTGGTAACTTTTTACTACAATTTATAGCAAAGCACGAAATCAACAAATGAATATTTAAAATAAGGTATAAATAAAAAAAATATATAGTAATTATTTTTTTGTTAAATATACAGGGTATAACAGAAATAAGTATATTAAATTTAACCAGTGACAGAACTCGTCAAGTGCAACAATATTTCTTAATAACTTTTTTAAATGTAAACTATAACTACGATATTCTCCTTCGTCAGCCATCTAGTCTACAAAAATACAATAACAAAAGTATATAGTACAAACAAAAGAATGACTTTTATAATTTAATATTGAATAATTTTATACAAAATTAAATTTTGAAAAAATCGTCTCGCCTAACGGCCCCAAAGGAGGCTAGGATCATCTCGGTGGATTCAGTCCGATCCTGATTTTTATGTATGAAACACTGGAAATTTCGCAGAAAACTACCCGTTCTATACACACTGCACAAGCTGTGCTACATAGTAACCCTACCACGTGACATACACTACCTGTCGCTCTCTAATGGTTAAAACACAATCTCTCTCTCTCTAGGGCGCATCTACAGAACAGTTACGAAATCATTGGTTTCCAGTACAGCGTTATATTCTATCTCTTACAGTCTCCATAGCTTCGTCTCCTTCTCTCTCACATTCTCGTGCACGTCGAATGTGTGATTGTATTGATTGTATGCTTCACGAGTTCAATTACTCAATTACGCGCTTTTGGGGGTATATTTTCTCTTGTAGCTTGTTGTTTGTAACTAAATAAATAATAGTATACTCTACAACTACAACAAGTATTGGAATAAGCCATTCCAAACATGTTGCTTGCAGAGTACTTTTTCCAACAAAATTTAGAAATGATACGAAAAATGTAGCTTACTTACGAGAATAATATTTTTTTTTAGGAAACAAACAATATTTATTGAAACGTCATAAATTGCTTATTACACAATTCATATCTTTGTTTAGATTTATTTGGTAATAACTAGCTCTCCGTTATTTCATATTTGTCTTTATTACCTAGCACTTGATATTTTTCTCGACAAAATATTTAGTTAATTTTCTAAGTAATATGTTATTATTTAGCTAAACTTATTACTCTGACGTCAAACGCGAATTCAGAAATAAATAAAACAAGCAGACGTCAGACGTTACTATAGCATCCCAACCATAATATTTGATATACACAATATAGCAACGCATGCGCAGTAACAAAATGAAAGGGAAATTATATTGTACAGTCTCAAGCATAAAGCGTAGTATGTACCAATATCTTCCGTAAGCACGAATCCGAACGAAGAGGAGCGAAGCTTTCCAAGCGGTCATTGAAGTAGTTGCACGACTGTACAAATGATTATTTACCTAGAATTATAGTATTATTTCTCTCTTTTCATCAGGCTATCGCATGTTATCTTGTAAGCAACATAGATGAGTTCCTATTTCGGAGACCTGCACCTACCGCGCTAATATACCGCTAAACACATAATGATTTGTCGGAAGCCGTGCGTAATTATTCCAAACGGAGTAATGCCACACTGTTTGTTCGAATGATATTAATTCCAACATAATTTGTAGTGGTGGAATGTGTAGTTCCTAAAATAATGTTGGAGAAAATATTTTATATGCCATGTTTTTAATAGTATATTATAACTGAGGTGGGATGTTTCATTATAGCTTATAGCCGAGGGCTTATGTGTATTACCGAGAGGTGAATCCTTGAGGTGAGATACAGCGCGAGGCTGTAATGAAACTCCCATGGAGGTATTTTATTCACAATCATCCTCTTTTTAAATCAATAATTTTCAGAATAAATCATTGAGTTAATATTTTTTGACAGCTATATTAAAATTTGTTTGGCCTACCTTATTATAAGGATCTATGACAATAGTACTAAGCAACCCCTACATAAACATTTTCAACCCGTGGGGTGGAAGTGAAATCTGCTTTTTCGCACCCAAAAGATTATCATTACAGTTAGGAATGGCGTATTCCCAACCTCTAAAAGGTTAGGAATCGACATATTATTATAATAATTGTGAATAAACTTAATATTTATTATTAAAAAGTAGAGATAAAACATATTTTTCATTTTGGTATTACTACGATGTATAAGGTAGGCGTTGCCTTTTTGCCTACCCTAGCGAGTCGCCACTGCTACGGATAACATATTTAAATAATTTGTTGGTCATCGAATTGACGAAATACAAGAGACAATAAAATCCGGCAAATACCGACAGGTTAGCATTGGAAGAAAATATGGCAGGTGAAGTCACAAAATGGTCTAAATTGTCATTATTAAGAAACAATGAACGATGGTTGTGTGGCCAAGAATTTTTAAAATTACCAAAAGAAAACTAGTCATGTGGATTTATACACGAGAAAATATATGTGACCTAAAAAAGGAATTAAAAGAAGTTACAAATTCCGAGTGGTGTCAAGTGCACTTGGAAATTTAAGATTTTTTTTAAATGCAACGATTTTTGAATATTTATATATATATATTCGATTCCTACGCAACTGTTCACGCGCTTGTTATTGTCGATGTATGCCCTCTACTCTCTTTATCATTCGACTTCTATCTTATAGCAGTCACAGCGATGTGGCGTCTCAAGCAAATTTCATAACTTAATAAATTTTTTCGGGTATTATTAATTTCAGAGAAGAATGCAAAAATAGAGATTTTTTTTTAAAATGAAATTAACCCCCATTTACATAAATATGTTATATTAATATAAAGAAGGATTTAATTATTTTGAAAATATTTGGATAAATTTATTCTTATCCTACAATACACTAAAACCGAAAAATTAAGGAGAAAGTCTTCAACTTCAGAATATTAAAAACCAGAATTGCATGCACAGAATCATTCATATCCCGAATATTCAAAAACAGAATTGCGCAGCACCAGAAAGCGTTTCGCCCGAATCATTCAATGATTCAATGACCGAATACGTGGGCGTGGTTTGGAAAACGCTAGAGAATCGCTGCATTATACGATGATTTCATTTAAATGCAACCTTATGAAAATTATGTACATAGTTATACGTAAAATGACAAGAAATATGTGCAAGAAGAATGAATGACATTATTCCGATGAGATTTGAGATAACACACGTAATTTTGAGTGTTCATTACGATAACTTCAATGTCCAGAGATTCACAACACTGAATATACGTACGTTTGTGTGACTGACAGCAGCTGAAAAAATTGTCAACATAACCTATAAAAATAAATATTCCTTTCATTTTCACAAATTTTCTGTTTTTGCACTGAAGTTCCTTTTTATCATCATATGGTTTATTTCCTCAGCCTTACGGCCTCGGCAACTAAATTCCACATTAATGATAAAAAGTAGAACTTCAGTACCTACCTTAATTGATACATAAATAACTATTATTCTGAAAGTACGAACACATATTCTCAATGAAAAGCTTGTACGTATCTATGACATGATGAATAATTAGCAGAACCATTCGCATACTTATGTACAAGAAGGTCTAATAGGGCTGTTACAATAATTTTTATTTGCTTTCTAAATATGAAAACTGAAAATATTTCGAAGTATTTATTAGATATTTTACAATATTTTTTTGAAAGTTGGATATTTTGAAAAAGTCACGTGTTCTGTTTTCTTTGCGATCCTCAAAATAAGCATTTACTGCTTCGATGGCTTCTTCTTTGAATCGAAATCTCTTTCCAGTGAAGAACGTTTTGAGTTTCGGGAAAAGATAGAAGACCGGGGAAGCTAAATCGGACGAGTACGGTATATTACTAAAAAAATATTGCATAAACTTTTATTTCAAATACTTTTCGAAAAATGTGAAATAGGTTTATTATCTGTTTGGCTTATATTACATCATACATAATGGTATATAGATTGTAACATATTTATAAAAAATGCAACTAAATATATTCAATTTTTTGATTTAGCATATTTAGGAGCAATTATTACAATCCTAAACTAAAGCGTCATGGGTGATAACGCTGGATGAGTGGATGTGGATGACGCTGAATTGCTGAACCCCGTCGCATAATATTAAATTAAATATTACATTAAAAACAATACATTCATTGCAAACCAAATATTATACGAAGACAATACATTTAATATCATACGAAAATTATTTATATTGTGATGTACCTACCTACCTATTTTTTTTTAATAATTGTGAAAATGTAACATTTACTGTTACAGTCTATAAAATGTTCATAATAAAAGTTTCCTACGGTAAATACAAAATATTATGTATTTAAGGAATAATATGTAATATATGTTACGTACGATTTTTAAAATTTTGTTACTTATTATTCATTCACTTCATCACTCTTCCCTCTTGCAATACATTATTAATATTTCATACAAATAAAATATCTTTACGTTCGTTAATACTTTTAAAATTATTATTATACGTTCAATAAAATGTTCTATTTTCATTTGCTATAGGCAAAGAGTTAATGCCAGAGGACATATCTTACTTTTAGGTTTATAACTTGGAGCAAAGTATGACTATTACCGAATAGATGGAGACTGTTAAATGAACAAATATTTCTACTTTATCGATTCAGCCAAAATTATTCATTTTAGCGTATACTAGCGCTCGCCTCGGCGTAGAAACAAAATAAAAGGGAGTATCATTTCACCTTAACAACTGCTTCACAGTCGCACAGGATGGTTGTAAATTCTTCGTAGTTCAGGTAGGCTCGTCCCAATACTCTTCTCAGCAGCTGTTTCAGGAGACGGACCAGTTTCTCCCACCATCCGCCCCACCAGGCAGCAATTGGAGGATTAAACTTCCATTGAATTTTGTGGACAGCACTATAATTATCTTTTGCATTCCAATTCAGATTATTGTAAGCGTTCGCAGTACCGACAAAATTAGTTCCGTTGTCACTATACACGATATTTGGACTTTGGACGACCACGTCGAGCAATAAAGCGTCGGAAAGCTTGTATAAAACTCTCAGTAGATATGGTTGTAACCAATTCAAAATGTACTGCACGATAAACGCCACATGTAAATAGTACAATCCAGGCTTTTTTGATTATTTCGTAAGAAAACAGGGCCAGCTAGATCAACACCTGTTATTTCGAAGGCTATAGCTTCTCTTACTCGATCGCATGACAACGGCGGTGTCAATACATCCAAATTTCTTGCATTTTGTCTTCTACAAATAACGCATTTAGTCAAAACTTTTTTTATTGTTCTTCGACCATTTAAAATCCAGTATCGTTCACGCAAGATACTCATTGAACCTTGTATTCCAACATGAAATGCTTGGACATGTTTTTCTTGTATTAATTTTGTAATTACTGGATGTTGCACAGGTAAAACGATTGGATGTCGAAAATCTCTAATAACTGATTTGTTAGATATTCTGCTTCGTAATTGAAATAGGTAAGGAAGGTATTGTCTTTGGTCAAAAAAATCGGTGGTGAGTTTTCAGTGAATAAGCACGTTTTAGGGTCTCTACAATACGATTTTATGTGTGTAACCGCGGTTTCGACCGCGATATCTCCAATAATAGAATTCCTAAAATTACAATTCTTACGCATTCCTCTTCCTTACATCCATATGCACCCTTGATTAGATTTTGATTATAATTGGTCAACCGAAAGTACCCTCATTTGAAGATTTTAACAGTTTTTCTTGAAAAAACACTTAAATATTATTTACACATTTAATGTTTTATAAATTTTATAGAATATTCTATTATCTATACGATTTAATTGCATTTTATTCTTCATATTCAATGGATATAAAGTTAAAGAAATTAAATTTCATAAATCAGCCAGCTATGCTATAACCATGGAAACAGCTATTACATTAAGAAAATTCTAACAGGCAGATGTCAATGTCAACGAAAAAAAAAATTAATGTGGCATAGATGAGGATGTTGAGATGGATGTTGGGGAAGACACGAAAAGATACGGTAAGCAATAAAAGAATAAGGGAAATAACGAGTATTAAAAGTTTCTAGAAAGATACAAGAGAGACGATTACATTGGTTTAAACATATCATGAGGGGAGATAAATAATATATTGGAAGAAAAATGAATTGCTTAGTAATAGAAGGTTGAAGAAACAGAATAAGACCAAAGATAAGATGAAAGAAATGTATTGCGGAAGACTTCAAAGAAAAGCAACCGAATGAGGACGACCCACAAAACAGAAATGAATGGAAGAAGAAAATAAAAAATAGCGACCCCTAACGAATGAGAAAAGCTAAAGAAGAAGAATATGTCCGTTTCAAGTGTCATTTGCATACTTTGTTTATGAAATAATTTTACTGGAAATTTTGAATCTTTTGCCAGAAAATTTATTTATGGAATTTGTGAATAATACACAGGATTGGTAGAAGGTATTGTGCTGGCCACATCAGATTTTTTCTTTTTAATTTCAGTTATTAATTCTTCATTCCACCAATTGGTTTGTTTTCTGTTTTTGTTGACTATGATTATCCCACAACCACATGCATTCGTTGATGCTTCCGTTATTATTTCTTTGAATTTTTTCCACAGTACTTATACGTTTTCGATTTTGTCTATCACTGCTTCTTTGATTTTTGCCTCTATTTCTTCCCTGTATTTTTGTTTCGTGATTGGATCTTTCAATTTATATATTTTTATCATTTTCTGTTTCTTCAGTTGTTGTATTTATGGTTTTCTACTTCATCATTTTTACTCTCGCTAATAGACATAATAAACATTTTTACGATGATATCTGTGTGTGTGTGTGTGTGTGTGTATGTGTGTGTGTGTGTGTGTGTGTGTGTGTGTGTGTGTGTGTGTGTGTGTGTGTGTGTGTGTGTGGATGTATGTATGTGTATGTGTGTGTATGTGTGTGGGGCGTTGGAAGGACGGTTACTTAAAAACTATAAGACTTAATATTTGTTTGACTATACGTATTTTCCAATCGGACATTAATGGGAAAGAGCTGAAATGGTTTTGGTAACAATTGTATTACTGGAAGTAGCAAATTCATGAAAAAATTCTTCTAAATATTATTTTTTTTAAAAATTTCTTGGTAATATTGTAAAAAAATAAATTCTCTATCTGTTACATTTAAATATTTTATTATATATTCTATAGATTTAGAGATAAAGGAAATATAATATATATATATATATATATATATATATATATATATATATATATAAAATAATCTGTTGTAATAAACCGAAATAAAGTCATGGAAACTAATTGAAAATTTAAAATGTTTGTAACTGACAAATAAATGTCAGTGTCAGAAATCCGATGGCATTACTGAAGACTTTTTCTGGAAAATACATACATATATTATTTCTTATAATTTTAATAGTTAAATATTTAATATTATAGGTATATTACAAATACCCTTCAGAAATGCTGTTAATCCCGACAATGAATTGGAAACATCTCGAAAAGTTAAATACTCTTTATATATTAATGATTTACGCATTATTTTCGTCAGTGGCCTTCACGTTATGAAGAGCACTTTGAGTACCTAATTTATTATTTATCATATTACATTGATATTTATTTTCCAGCGAGAAAATGTTTGGTGAAAATATACTGTCCACCTATTAATTGGTGCAATACATCTCTTAAAAAATCAAGAGAAGGGTTAGAAGCCTTAAGTATTTGTTTCGGTAATACAAAAAGTGATTACTTTCAAAGACCTATATAAAGCAAAACTTAAGAGTTACGGATCTGAAGTAAAGGAAACTAAAGTTACAGATTATAGTAATTTTACACAAAGATCCGATAATAAGTGCAAAGACAGTTGGCGTTCAATAAACTTCAAACGAAACATTATCATTAACCGAAATATAAACCCAGATATCTCTCCTGATTAATTCAATAACTATTTCAGTACAGTTGCAATCAACACCATAAACAATATTTCTGAAGGTCATCTTAAGGCGGAGGATATTTTAATGAGACCAAATATCACTTTAAATTGTGAAATTCATTCTTTTCCCTACTGACAGTAGAAGTTTCGCATGCTCGTAAATCATTAAAAAATTCAAATGGTCTGCATTTATACATTATGAAAAATAATTTTATTAAAAACTTGGAAGAATTTATTACTGAACCTCTAACTATACTAATTAAAAATGCTTTGCTTAGGGAATATACCCAAAAGCCTTTAAGAAAACCAAAGTGATCCCAGTGTTTAAAAATCTGATGTGACCAACACAAAACCTCCCGCCATTTAATTTTTATTCATTTAAATACATATACCTATGGGGTCTCATGGCCGCGTGCCTGAGTGTCTGGTCGCGAATCTGGGGAACCGGATTCAATTCCTACTATCAAATATTTCAAATTTTAAATGGCACAAAACTGACCCCTGTGATGCACTCTCCACGCCAAAAATGAGTACCCGCGAGGTGACGCGTGGTAAACGCCCGCACGATTCAAATCATTACCGAAATCTGTGTACAAAGCAGATTAGCACACCCAGCAATGGGTAATATGCCGTAATAATATATTTATTTATTTTCTTATTTAAATACATAACTGCATATAATACTAGAAATTATGTATCTTAAGTTCCTTTCCATATAACTATTGTTCTATTTACAATTTTCGTTTTGAAATGTTATTATTAATTTGAAATTATGTATATTAAGTTTTTTTCCATGTAACTATTGTTCTATTTACAATTTTCTTTAAAACGTTACTGTTATTAATTTGAAATGATTATTTTTTTGACAGTGACATTTATTTGTCACTAACATACATTTGACCTGAACTGTGTAACCATGGAGTTGTGTGCTCCGAGATATAATTTTTAAACTACTTTATAATTTTATCCATAAGATGTATAGAAAAAGTATTAATACAAACCTGTAGAAAGTGAAATAATCTTTAAGTTTTATAATAACAAATTGTGAAAAAATAACATTTAAATGTATTTTTTAAAGAAAAACTATTTTGAGCTTCAAGTAAACTGCCATTTCCGGTTATCCGATTGACACCAAAATCTAATGACTTCTTTCCATATTAGAGTAAGGTAGAAATACAAGATTTAAAAACTTTCTGAACGATAGTATTTGAGTTAGAGCGTAAAGCCGGATTTATAATGAAGTAACGTAAGAGGTAACGTGAATAGTATCGGTAACGTAAAAAGTTAAGCGTGTACTAGAGCTAGTAATGATTTATATTCAAGTAAAGTAAGAAGTAAGGTAAAATATGTAAAGCAATAGTTGCCCAACATTCAACTTTCTACCTTGCCTTAACTAAAATTTTATACCGCTGGCCAATCAGAAGGCAGCATTTTGAACGTTGCGCACGGTTGCAGAAATCTTTATTATCGACCATTCTCCATCTGGCAGATTTCATTTTGTTTTGATTGTTTGTTGTTTGAGGTTGGTTTGAACTTACGTCGTGATTTTCTTTTTAAGTCTAAATAAACACAAAACCCAACAAACATCAATTAACCTATCAAACGGTTTATGATTTGACAAAAGTACCGATATTCAAACTTGATGCCGAAGTTAAACGAAAGATATCGAATTACAAGTGAAATTTTTATACTATTACCTGATTGGCTAGCAGTAGTGGAACTACTTTTTAATATAAATCACTTAATTCGCTTACGTTACTTCGTACTTTACATAAACTACGTTGCGGTTTGCGTTACTTCATTATAAATCCGGCTTAAACAGGATCCACACATCACACACACACACACACACACACACACACACACACACACACACACACACACACACACATACACACACACACACATACATACACACTTACACACAGACAATCGTGAAAATGTTAAAAATAGTTTCTAAGGACCTTAAAACGTGGTCATTTACCAAAATCTCGATATGCGATTTTTAGCACAATCCCTATACCTCCCTTACCAAGGGTAGCGGGAGGTAAAAAGGAGAATCTAATAAGGTGAAGAATTATAGGCCCATCTTTAGCCACAATTTTTAAAATTATTGAAATTTTGATAAAAAAAAATGATGTGGCCAACACATCCGTTTTTCACACTTTCCGTTTAATTTAATTTTTATTCATGTAAATACTTAAAATTAAATTATATTTAAATACCGGGTTCGATCTCGACCGACACCAAATATTTCGTATTTTAAATGGCACAAAAATGACCCCTGTGGTGCACTCTCCGCGCCAGTAATAAATGTTCATCAGGTGACACCTGGTAAACGCCCGCACGGTACAAATAAGTCATCATCTGTGAAAACTGGCATATTGTGATTTTATATTAGTAATATAAAAATTATGTAGTTATCATTGATAAACAAAAAATTGACAGAAAATGAATAACATAAAAATATTGGAATAAATTATATTCTTGTTGAATGTATTTTCACTAAAATAAATCATTTTGTTAACCCATAAGGGTGGTGCATTATTTATTTCCCCAGCAGTATAGTCGTAAATAAGGTGACGCCCTTTGCGGGTAGCTTAGGTTCCGATCACCACATTTTTTGGAGGTCCCACCGAGATATTGCTGGAGAATTATTTGAATACAGAGATAGTCATTTCTGATCTGGCTGGGCCAAAGATCATCTTTGAAGCTACAGGGACAGGATTAGTACAAGAAAAGCATCTGTAATCATAATAAACGTTTTGCTTCTTTGAAGGCCCCACCCTGAGCATTCGGGGGTTATTCAGGTGATATCGTTCCATAGTTACTTATTAAGGGAACGTTATTTATATTAGACTTGATTTTAGTGAATCACTGATAGTAAAGTTTTCCTTCATAATGGAACAAGTTAAAATTAGGAGGAAGGCACTTCGTAAACAAATTACTAGACTTGTCAGTAAAGCAGAAACTGAACTTGAGAAATCTAATCCGGATTCAATTCATGTTCAAGCATCACTTGACATAATTCAAAAATTAGAAGAGAATATGTTACGATTAGACGAAGAAGTTATGAATAAGTTGTTAGCTGATGCCGACGTGACAGAAGAAGCCGTTGAATCAGAAACTTTGTCAACGGACAGTTACATAGAAAAGGTATCTGTCTTAAAAGTTAAATTAAATACCTTTTTGGAGACAAGACAAGATAATCAAAAATCAACAGTAACCCCTCCTAACTCATCAACGTCAGTATATTCAGCGTCTAGTACTAAAAAGAAATCTTACAAGTTACCAAAAATTGAGTTGGCGAAATTCAGTGAAGAGGTCCGAGATTGGTTAGCATGATGGGCTCAGTTCAGTAAAATTCATGAAGATTAAGAACTCCATGCGAGCGACAAATTTGTTTACCTTAAACAATCAATGGCTAGTAGATCTGAAGCAGAATCTTTAGTTAACAAGTATCAGCAAACCGAAGAAAATTACGCAAAAGTAATTTAAGCGTTAAAGGAACGTTTTGGTGAGTCTAAATTACTTAGAAAAGTTCATGTTCGAGATTTACTTCAGTTAGTTATCGTTTAGAAGCAAGTTTGGGCGCCGTTGAAGCTATTGGACCGTGTAAAGATCCTACTGAATTTTTATTTCCTATAATTGAATCGTGTTTGCCTACAGATATTTTAGTTTTATGGCAACACAGCTCTTTATATGAAAAAGGTGGTAGCTCGGATGATCCACAACAATCCGAGTTAAAATGTTTGCTACAATTTTTAAAATCTGAAGTCAAAGCAGCGCAGCACAGAAGTTTAACAGAGTGTGATATAAACGAGAAGAAGGAACAAATGAAATTGAAAGGAAATGGAGATAGTTTTAAAGTATTTAAGAGATTTAAAACTGAGATTCCCACTGCAGCGTCACTTGCTACTACAGAAACTGATTTTTGTATCTTTTGCGGAAGGAATCATCAAAGTCATGATTGTTTTAAGGCCCAAGATTTGACTTTGGAAAAAAGAAAACAAGTAGTCAAACAGTTGAAGGCTTGTTTTTATTGTTTAAAGAGAAATCATTCTTTTAAAAATTGCAAATCATATGTACTATGTTTGTTATGTAAGAAAAGACACTATGCCATTATGTGTCCAGGGATGAAGTCCAATAATGAAATTGAAAGAGTTACTGAAGAAGTTGATAATTTAACCTCCGCAGAACCTTTACCATCTACCCCAAAGAAAAGTGTTCCAGTACAAGGTACGTCACACAATTCGATTAGTTCTATGGCCGGCGTGTTGTTAAAAACATTATACGTACGCGTTATGGGGTCAAATGGAAAGATTGAACTTGTGAGAATGTTGATTGATGAAGGATAGACTGCTACTGAATACCGTCCATCAAATAGAATTCAAAAATATTTGTTTTGAAGGCAATATTAGTCAATTAAAAAGAAGAAATGTCTACCAAGTTTCGATTATGAGTGTCGATGGAAAAGTTGTTTGTACTTTAGAGCTCACAAATGACCACATAATTGCAGCGAGTCCAACAGTACCGGATGGCCCGTGGATGCAAGAACTGGTTCAATTAGGTATCAGTATCACGGATGTCAAAGATGTCTCAAATGAAATTCATATCCTAATTGGTAGTGACCTTCGAAATCTAGTGATGACAAGAAGATACCATAATTTGAAATGCGGTTTGGTGGCTGAAGAAACAATTTTTGGGTGGACTTTATCTGGAAAAATTAAATCACCCCATGAAAAAATAATTAACTATGCGACCACTTTATTAACTACAGTAATGCAAGAAAAAGACAGCAGCTTAACTCAAATGTGGAATTTGGAAGCAATTGGTATTAACGATCCAGTAGAAAAAGTTACAATTCAGGAACATCAACTAATGGTAAAAGAAGAGTTCCAAAATTCTATCACACGTACTGAAGATGGTAGATATTCGATACAATTCCCATGGATTTGCGAAAAGAAACTTCTTCCTACTAACAAAATCGCGGCCGAGAAGAGATTAATCAATGCAACGAGAAAATTAGAAGAACAAGGACGATACAAAGATATGATCAGATGTTCAAACAATGGGAACAAGAAAGAATAATAGAGAAAGTAACCAATTCCAATAATAGACACTATTTACCCCACACACCAGTATTTAAACCAGAAAGTTTAACTACACCAGTTCGTCCAGTTTTTGACGCCTCGTGCAAAATTGGAAATGCTCCTTCACTTAACGACTGTTAGAAAAGGGCCCCAATATGTTAGAATTAATTCCAACTATATTATTTCGATTTCGGGAAAAGGCAGTTGGGGGACAAGCAGATATTCGAAAGGCATTCCAAATGATAGAGGTTGCAGAGAACGACAGAAATTATCAGAAATTTCTGTGGTGGGAGAAAGAAAAGAAAAAATTAATAGAATACAGACATTGCCGAGTAGTTTTCGAGATTAACTGTAGTCCTTTTATATTGGCAGCTGTTTTAGAACATCATTTGCTTAATACGAAGAAAGAAGATAATGCAATAGCAGAAGAATTGTTTAAATCTTTTTATGTAGACAATGCAATTTTTTCAAAGAATACTTATGAAGAATATTGCACATTTAAAGATCAAGCCATCCGTATTATGGGGGAAGCGAAAATGGAACTGCGACAATGGGAAACGAATAGTGAAGTTACCCTTGACAACCTATACACGTCAGTACTTGGGATTAAATGGGACAAACTAGAAGATAAATTATTTTGTCAAGTACCAAAACAGAAGATTAATTTAGAAAATTTAAAGGTAACAAAAAGAACAGTTTTGTCTATAATTTCACAAGTTTTCGACCCCCTGGGAATTACTTCACCAGCTATAATATTACCCAAAATGTTGCTACAAGAATCTTGGGTCGCAAGTATGGATTGGGACAAGTAATGAAGTCTAAAGAAATCTGAAATATTTAAGAAACGGCTCGATGAGTTGAAATATTTAACTTTTATTCGTATTCCTAGATTTGTTTTTGGTACAAGTGATGATACTCTTCAGTTACATTGTTTTTGTGATACAAGTCGTGGTGCCTATGCAGGAGTAATATTTTCAAGATTACTTGTAGAAAATCATTATTATGTTAAATTTGTTGCGTCCAAGGCCCGTTTAGCACCGCTAGATAAATCAAAAACCAAGAAAGTAACTATTCCCAGACTTGAATTAATGAGCTGTTTGATTGGTGTTAGATTAATAGAATTTGTAAAAGGGGCTCTTGGAAGAGGAAACATTGATACTTATTATTGGAGTGATTCGACAACTGCATTGGCATGGATTTATCGGAACCAAGATTGGGGTACCTTTGTTTGGAACCGGGTGCAAGAGATAAGAAATTTTACAAAGAAAAATCAATGGCGACATATTCCCGGTCATATTAACCCTGCAGATCCACCTTCACGTGGATGTTCTCCAAGAAAACTCTTAGAAACGAAATGGTGGGAGGGACCTGCATGGTTAAAAGATGAGGAACAATGGCCGATTCCCGAATACGATGAAGCAATGATCAGCGTAGAATTGAAAAAGACAAATTCATGTTCAGCAGTAACAACAAAAATAGAAACCCGTGAGTTGCCGCTTGGGTCCGAAAATTTATAAATAATTGCAAACTATCAAAGAACCAACGTGAAAAGAGACGTTTTGTTCCTATCTGAAATTAAGTCTGGGCAAACAGATATTTTGATGCAAATACAGAAAAATCATTATCCACATGAGCCAAAAATTATTGGGTTAAATTTATATAAGAGAGAAGATGGATTGTGGCATGTACGATTAAGACTTACAAGGAGGATCGTGACAGCTTTAAAAATGACCTCGAAGAGATCTTTTCGTACAACAACTGATCCAATACGTCCACAAGGCCCATGCTCACGCAGGTACGCAATTCACTTTAAACACACTTAGAGAGAAATATTGGATTATACAAGGGAGAAAAACCGTGGGAAATGTAATTAGGAAATGCATTGTTTGTAAAAGATTTTCCAGTAAGAGTTACAATGTAGCCCCAACTCCATTACCACTATCCAGAATCCAAACTCATTCCATGTTCGAGACAACCGGCGTAGATCTGACAGGACCTATCATTCTTAAATGTAGAAAGAATGCATGGATAGTCATATACACATGCGCAGTTTACAGAGGAGTATACGTTCAAACGTTGCGGGAGCATTGCAGAGCCCAAACGGCATTACGGTGAATTGCCAGAGTCCTGTACCAATAGTGAAGGCTGTCTTCTCCTTGTCTTTTGGATCCAAATCTACTTGCCAGTAACCGTTCTTTAGATCCAAAGTGGAGAAAATCTTTGAGCCAGCCAAAGTGTCTAATGTGTCGTCTATTCGAAGTAGCGTGTAGTTATCTTTCTTCGTCACGTTGTTGAGTTGACGATAATCGACGCAAAATCGTGTAGAGCCATCCTTCTTCTTCACTAACACCACTGGTGAAGCCCAAGGACTGCTTGAAGGTTCGATTACACCTTCCATCTTCATGTCCTCAATAATTCTTTCGGCTTCCTCTAGCTTCGCCAGTGGCAGTCGTCTTGCTGGTTGGCGGATGACACCGTCCCCGGTGTCTATTTTATGATGAACTATATTAGTTCTCTCTTTGCTTTTCTTGTCAAATTGGAACACATCTTGAAAATTTCCAATTGGATTCTTTGTCTTGGTTCTCTGGTCGGCGGTCAATTCTTGAAATGATGTTGATATCTGTTTGATTAAAGTGTCTGGAACTTCTTGAGATGTGTTTACCTTGGTCTTCACAGTTCGAATAATCGACGATACTGCCAATCATTCTCCTACAATTGTTCCTTTTTAAGAACTACCGGATAATAATTAATGTTCATTATTCGAACTGGAATTACCTGGCTGGCTTTGAATAGTGATTTTCCGACAACAACTCCAGTGCCAGTTTTGGCATCATCATTCCTGGGCTCAAGCATAACAATAATTCCCTCACAGAAACTACCATCCAAATTTGCCTCCACGATAGTTTCGCTTCGTTCTGTAAGGGTAACGTCTTCGGCCATTAGTACGCGCACAGCTTTGTCGTCTCGTGGATTTAATACGAGTTCTTATTCATTGACCATCATCACTCCCTTCTTCAGGTTAAGCTTGAAACCGTGCTTTGTCATAGCGTCCATACCGAGTATTAATTCATCTTCAACTTCAGCTACCAGAGCACGATGTTGAAAGGAGGTGTTTCCAATGGAGATGGTGACATCTACTTCTCCTAATGCGGTAGCTTGTTCTCCCGTCGCTGTGCGTAATCGCCACTTAGTTGGTTGAAGATGCGTCTTGCCAGTTTTCTTCGCCAAGTCGTTTCTAATTATAGTGTTTGTCGCACCCGTATCCAGTAGCATTTTCAGTGACCTTCCGTTAATAGAGCCATCCACGTAGATGCTATTGGCTTTATGATGAAGAGATGCGATATAACTGATGGTTTGTGAGGCTACTAGATTACGGGTCGATAGTTGCCCCTTCGCATCAACCCGATTTAGTTTTCCGACTCCTTTTCTTCCTTTGTCGATTCCGTTTTCTTTTGCATTTTTCTGCAAAGTCTCTGCGGATGGCCCAGTTCACCGCAATTACAACAGCGGAATTTCTTTCTTCCGGTAAACACTTCACTTGCCATTCGTCACATCGTCTCTTCTAGATCTTCATTGTTTTCATTTCTCGCAGCATCGTTATTTCGCACTCGCGATTAATTACGCGAAGCTTGTTTGGCAGCTTCATGTTCTAATGCATACGAGAGTGCGTCAATTAGAGTTTCGCTGTCTCGAACCCCGTAGATGAATGATTGAGTGGCCAGGCACTCCAAAACGCTGTCAGGAGCTGTAGGATGTGCGAGACGAATCAAACGGGCTACGTCGGCTTCAAATTCTTGCAGGCTTTCTTTTGAACTCTGATATCGGTTCCTCAGCTGCGTCTGGTATACCTACTCCAGATGTTTATTGCCATATCGCATATCCAACCGCTTGACTAGTTGTTCATAGTCTTCCTGTTCTTCTTTCTTCAGCGTTTGTAGGATGTCGATAGCTTCTCCACGTAACGAGACAGTCAACGCTGTAGCCTTCTCCGTGGTCGTCCAGTTATTTGCTTTCGCAGCAGCTTCAAATTGTTTTAAGTAGTTCGGCCACGAAGATTTTCTATCAAATTCCGGTGTTTTAATGTGCATTGTTGTACTAGTATCTGGTTTTACTACTTTCCTTCCTTCTAGTAGACCTGCCTTTGCTACATCGGAATTCGACACTGACGACGATGTCATTTTAGTGAATTTTTCTCGTAGTTCTTCGATCTTCTTGTCATACTTTTCTTCTAAATTCTTCAGGCCTTCTTCACTATTTTCCATTAATTTTTGTTCTAAATTTCTAGAATTTTCTTCTAATTTTTCTTCTAAACTTCTAGAATTTTCCTCTAATTTTTGTTCTAATGCTCTAGAATTTTCTTCTAATTTTTGTTCTAATGCTCTAGAATTTTCTTTTAATTTTTGTTCTAATGTTCTAGAATTTTCTTCTGCTTTTCTAGAACTCTCCTCCAATTTTTGTTCTAAGGTCCTAGAATTTTATTCAGATTTTCTAGAACTTTCTAATAATTTTTGTTCTAGTGCTTCGGTCAATTCTTCCTTTAATGTTCAAGAATTTTCTTCTAATTTATTTTCTAATGTTCTAGAACTTTCTGCCATTTCCTGTTTTAATTCTTTTTTTAATTTACCAAATTCGGATAGGTCAAATAAGTAATCTTCAGCATTTTCACCAGCAGCGATTAATGCTTGCCGCAGACGAGATTGTAGAACGCTTTTCAGTCCTGTCGTATCTAATTATCGTTCTTCCAGTTCTCTCTTGAGACCACTTACTTTTAATTCACTTAATTTTATTTGTTTAGTCGGCATTTTATTTATTTTTATTTACACTTCACAGTTATTAACAACCCCACACCTGACACCAATTGTAACGTTTTATTTATATGGGTGAAGTGTAAATAATCGAAGAAATATTATTAGTTAAAATAATACGTTTATTAAACGATAAATAATTAAGACTAGATATTAAAAAGATAATAAAAACAACTAACACTATGATTATATAATTATAAACACTAAGAATATTATTAAATGCTTAAGCACTAAGATTATTTATTTAGCCAATATCTACCTCACTACATTTATTTATATAACTACATTTATTTATGTTCACAACTCGTAGACTGTTTATTTATATCACCGACTTCATTGCTCGTTGCTTCTATATCACAGACTATCTCTCCGCTGTCATTCAGACGGTATTTATACAACCCAGCGTCCTTCTAGAACCCTCCGGCGCCACTGTGATACCGAGTACAAAAGAATTAGGTCAACGGTGCAATTAACACGTCTAGCCAGTCCGTCGCCAGGGATTGTATCATCTGGGTCATCGCTCTGGTACATTATTTCAGTAGCGGCGCTCGTATACTCTTAACTCAGGGGCGCACGTCACAGTAGCATCGTCCGGCTCGATAAATACGAGTAGTATATCGTCCAAGAAACTAACCATTCCTGGCATGTCTAATAAAACTTGCTCCATCATTTTTTGAAAAATACATGGCGCGGATTTTATACCATGTAGTAAATATGTATATTGAAACAGGCCTTTGTGAGTAGAAATTGTTAAAGTGTTTTAAATAATGGGGTGCTACATTTGAAAATATAAAGTTATATACCTATCATTGCGTAAAAATTAAACACCATGTAGAAAAACCTATACTGAATATTTATGGACATTCTAATTTAAAATACACTTCGTTATAAGTTTTCCATTTTTAAAATAATCAAGTTATTAAAAAAGAACAGTCCGATGAATCACCCTGTATAATAAGGAAATTTCATCAATTATATTTCACAGTACGTTAAAATAATATTAAGATTTCCTTTGTGATTAATTAAATGAATAATTCGAAGAATACTTATATTATCTTCATAAGTGATAATCTTAATATGAGACTTGCGTATAAATAGTGATTTTCATAACTAATCATCAGTTGTTTGCAGTGTCTCAATTTTATAAAATATAGAATACCTATTAGTGGGAAATGTATTCTGTTTGTCAAATTAACAACCACAGTTTATATTTAAAATATGTAAGTTAAACAATTATTTAATATTATTACAACTGTATTATAAGATTATTTTCACGTATAGTAATTTGAAGTATTTATTCAAACTAACTTTAAAACAATAATAAAGGAATATTCCATTTTTTGTATCTGAAAATCACGACTTCACACTGTATGCAAATTGGCTTTGGTCATCAATTAGACATACGAGTGAAGCCTGCAGGAAATTTAATGCATTGTGTTTTAAATGTAGTAGAAATAGAAAATGGAGAGTACTACGAGTACTTTCTGTGATTTATCAAAAATTATTTGATTGCGTTGATCACAAAGGTAACAAAAATAGACAACATGGAATTTATGTAAATGATTCAAAGTCTGATGCTATAGGGAGATTAAGCAGGTGTTTCTTAGAGTTCTATCATTGGACCCTTTTATTTGTCATTTACATAAATATTACTGGAACAATAATTGTATATGTTGATGATACTACCTTTATTCATAATTTCAGAAAAACTGATAACATTATTAGGCAATTAGTTAAAAAAAACTGAGGAAAAACTAAAAGCAAATAAATTATTCTTAAGTCAAGGTAAAACAAATAAAATAACAGTAACAGTAAATGCGGAAGAAAAGAACAAAATAATTAACTTTCTAGGATTAGCTTTAAAATCTTTACCGCTTCGGAAAAAACAATGCATTAAAATAAATAGCTTTATTTTTATGGTAAAAAAAATATTTACAATTTTTTCCGAAAGTCTACGAGATATATTTACTTTGCCTACGGACTTATTTTATAGGATAATTCTGTATCCCCTAAAAAAAACAATTCAAATTACAGAAGAAACCCTGAGAATTACTTGTAAGTAAAGAATACTGTAATAGTTATTAACGTCATTAGACTGATATAAAGCAAAAAACGGATACGGGTGAAATTGTTAAACCAAGGCATCGAGGCGATAGCCCGTTCAAAATCAGCCAAGTCCGATATTTGCATATTGACCATGTGGCATTCAAGATTGTTCTTAATAATATAAAATTTGGAAATTTGCGGAACCATACCTAATTACGTTGTTCAATATTTATACTTCGTTCAGCAATTCAGGATTCAGGAAGCAGAGTAGAAGAAAAAAAGTTTAAAAATTATGTTAAAAAATTTCTTTGAAAAATATTTTACATAAAGAGCTACAAAAACGGTTAAATGGGCAAACAATTCCTATTTCACAAGACAAATGTAAAGAAAAGAAAAATATTTTTTTTTCAATCAGTGGTTCACAAAACACGGGACCTAACTTTTTACCTCTCGCCAAGAGAGGTATTGGATTCATGCTAAAAATCGCATATCCAGATTTTATTGAATAAGCACGATTTAAGGTCCATAGAATCCGATTTTAACATTTTTACAATGATGTCTGTGTGTGTGTGTGTGTGTGTGTGTGTGTGTGTGGATGTGTGTGTGTGTGTGTGTGTGAGGTTGTTGGAGACACGATTTCTCAAATTCTATAAGACTAAAGACCTGTTTGACTACGGATTCCTCAATCTAACAGTAATGGGAAGAGTTGAATAGGTTCTGGTAACAATTGGACAACCGGAAGTGGTAGTTTCTAAAAAAAAAATTTCTAAATATTATTTTTTGAAAATTTGTTACTACAAATATTAAAGATAATTAAATTCTCAATCTCGTAGATATAGTATATAATAATATAGAATAATCTATTGTAATAAATCTCGTTGCCCGAAAAACAGTTGCGATTTATAAATTTTTGTAATTGACATGTAAATGCAAAATGTCAGTGTCAGATTTTTCTGGGAGGTAAGAGTACATTTAATATATATTATTGTATTATTAATTAATTATATATTTAAATTACAGATATGTTAATATTATATATACATATCTTTAAGAAATACCGCTAATACCGTCAATGAATTTGAAGAATTTTGAACATAATAGAATAGTAGGATAAAATTTCTCATAGAACGAAAGAAGAGAAACAATTTCAGCAGACATGTAACTTTGTTGGCCTTGGCAAGCAGATGAGGATCCGTGTCAGAATGACGGCTATTAGTTTTTACATAGATGTCACAATTGTCATATGTCATAATTTTTCATTCAAAATTTCAAAATGTTCTGATGTTTATTTGTCATCCATTAGTATGGAATATACTTGTCGAGGAAAATAATCCACATGGATTTGGTAAATCATAATGTTTCGAATTAAAACTTATGATACTTGACACCTATGTATATTACTAGCTCTCATTCTGACACGGGCCCCCACATCTGCTTGGCAAGACCAACAAAGTCACATAACTGCTAGCGCCCTATGCTACATAAAATGAAAATGGCGAGAGGTATTGTGCTGGCCACAACAGATTTTTTATTTTAAATGAGAACATGTATTTTTTATTTGCCCATTCATTAGAAAATTTAAATCTGAACTCATTGGTATAATACATTTATATCCTTTTTTGAAAAAAATGCATGTAATTTTTTTATATTCATTTGATTAAAATATGGCAATAATAATAATAATGCCACGAATTGAAAAAATGAAGACTTCTTAATTTTTTACATAGAATTAGAATGCCACGAAAGAAATACGTGAATATTTTGTTTGCGTTGATATTTATCATTAATTAAAAGAACAAAATATACACTTTTTTCTCAGGGCACTCTAATTCTATATAAAACAAAAATAATATGTATTAATTTTTATCATTCGAGGCACTATTATTATAGCCATATTTTAATCAAATTAATATAAAACGTTATATGCATTTTTCTCAAAAAAAATCGGTATATAAGGGTATAAAAATATTATATCAATGAATTCAGAAATAAATTCTCTAATGAATGAGCATATAAAAAGTATATGTTCTCATTTAAAATAAAAAAGTTTGGTCCCGTATTTTGAATGGTCGAAAAAAAAATTCTTTTGTTTAAAGTTGTCTTGTGAAATAGAAATTGTTCGCCCATTTAAATGTCTTTGTAGCTCTTATAGTTCTCTAGATAGTAATGATGGCCCACATAAAATGAACATCCTGTATACAGGGTGTATCAAGATAATGGAACAGTGCCATTTATCCGTAAATATGACAAGTATCACAAAAAAGTGATTAAGATATTTTGTAAAGCATAAAGGGGGACACATTTTGCCATAACAATTATTATTTTAGAACCAGTGGTACTCAACTTATGGATCAATGGTATATTTTTTTAAATGGTATATATTTTTTATTAACTTATTAAATAGTTAGTATTTTATTTTTTTTAAGTACGTTAAGCAAACATTTAACTATTAAAACAAAAGAAAATTATTTGTCATTTTTGTATGTCATTGTTACGTATTATATTATTTTTTCGAAATATTCCAAATTTCGTTATTTTTTTTATATCGCGAAATTACTATTTAGTCTTGCGTAATTAGGATAACTTTCTACAAATAAATTGCATGCTAGGAATGCATTTTGATGGGTCTTACATCAATAAATAAAATCAGTATTTTTTGAATCTGCTGCCGTTATTAAATTAATTATTACAAAGGTAACGAAAATTACGTTAATTATAATAATGGATAACAATGAAATACGAAAATGACAGATAATTTTCTTTTGCTTTAAGGTATTTGTCACTCGAGTGTATCTATTCAAAAACTTTTTCTATGTTTAAAATAAAAATTAAGCTAATGCAGTTTATATTTGCACTAGCTTATATTTTTTAACATTATGTTATATACAGAGATTGCATCAAAATAGTTAAAAGCTAATATCAAACACTGTAACAGATTAATTTTCTTTATTATATAGTAGAAGTTTTTTTTTTAATTTCCTTCGAATGTACGTCTGAGATTCCTTTAACCAAAGATCACCTCTTATTCGCTAATACCAAGCGGGTGTTTACTTAACTGATACTCCAACTGGAACGCTTATACATGGTTGTCAAGTATAATTCTACCTATTTATCATATCTTCAGATTATAATTTTCTAGAGGCAATAAAATTAAATATGGATGGTAAATAATTTTCACATTTTTACATAAAATTCGTTAATTAGTTTTCTATAACATACTAGTTTTTCGATTAAATCTCCGTATGGATATAAAAGTTATAATTTAAAATGTTATATTTATTTTGCCATTTCCTATTCTTCACGTGTTAAAAAGGCCAAATTTAATTGCAAATATCTCAGGTACCGCGTGGTCAATTGTTTTAAAACTTGGAGTAGATTATACTTCAGTTGAGATGTATTTAAAATTTCAATTAATACTGGGTAAAATGGTTTCACGATATAACTACCTTAATGATTAAATGTTTGCACAACATACTTAAAAAAAATAAAAATAGCAATGAAATATTAACTTTGAATTAATTTTTATCAAGTTTTTCGCAATGTAAGGGTATGATATTATTATATTGTTGAATTCAGAAGAAAATTGTCTATTTAATGAGTTAATAAAAAATATGTGCCATTTAAAAAATGTAGCATTGATCCATAAGTTGAGTACCATTGGCTTTAAAATAATAATGGTAATGTCAAAATGTGTCCCCCTGTATGCCTTACACAATATCATAATCACTTTTTTGTGTAACTTTTCATATACATGAATAAAAGGCACTGTTCCATTATATTGATATACCCTGGATATATATACGTATTTACAATATGTTTTCTGTTTAATTTAAGAAAATAGCCATAAATTTGAATGCAATATTCTATCATGTTGCTAACATACTTCTATATATGAGTTTGCAATTCATTTATAATATCCAAGTATCATTTAATTGTTATTTGCAATTGTTCCGTATTATAAATAATATATGTATTATATATTTCAGAAAGGAGACGAGACGCAATTACATAATATTCAAGAGAATGGAGCCACGGATTTATTTGATAATATACGGCCTAGTATTTCACATTGTACGTTTTTTGAATTTATTTTTAATAACTATTAATTAAAATGAGCAGAAAAATAACCACTTTATCGGCGGATCTACACAGCAATATAAATTATTGACCAGCTCAATATGTTTTAGTCATTAAACATGCAAATTTTCGGGGATTATGATTATACGAGTAACAATTTTATATTATACGAGATAATAGCGATATTATGAAAAGAGCTTTTACATTATACTCTTATGAAGTTAAACATCACTTACAATAAAAGCAGTAATAAAGAGCGCTAGTACGAGTAATCTACGGGGCAAAGTGTTCAGTATAAAATTTCATTTTTATATTCATTATTTATTGAAAAAATATCTGGACTTCTTTGGGTTTTAAAGGAATTTTACATTTATCCTATTAAAATTAAATAGGAAATGTTTAAAAATAAAGTTAGGTATATTTTTTAACATTTCTTATTTTGAAAAAAAAAAACATTTTTGCTTACAAAGTGCCGAGACCAGAATTGAACGATATGGCGACATATACCAAAAACTTCTCTAATTGTACTTGTTTGACTATAGTGAGAAACTTCTCAATTAAATTAATCTGGTGATAAAAATTTACTATCATATAACATCATACGGTCAGGTTAGGGTAGCTTAAATTAATATTTGATGAAAAAATCTGATGTGGCCTGCACATTACTTTCCGTCAATTCTATGTCAAGGGTAAATCGAATTTTTAAGTAATAAACAATATTTTTTTACGTAGTATTTATTAAACACATCGTCTATGGACAATAATAATTGTTTACCAAATTGGAATTAAGGAACTAGAGATATTCTCTTATCTGACATTAAATGTTTTCCACCGTTTAATAATGGATATTCACGATCTTCTCCCGAAAGGGTATACTTTCAAATGCATAATACTCGCGACATACACTTTTTTCTCCAGTTCTGAAAACGTGCATTTTTTTCTTTTTAACTTGAAAAGTGTCTTTATAAGTAACCTTAACACGATGAAATTTTACTTCAATTAAAATATTCAAGCGTCAAAAGTCAAATTATAATTACATAAATTGTCATTCAATTTACATGACTTGTATTTTTCGTATACATTCATTACGATTTCAATTACTATTATTTTTAATAAAAAATCATGCTGGCAGTGGCAGAATAGAATTAAATGGAAAATAACAAATAATTATCCGAATTTTGGAAAAATCTTTTTCATTGAGAATCACAACATCGAAATGTATATAGCTTCAATTTAAAAAAAAAATTATCAGATCGTTATAGAGATTAAAATATTCTTTAATATTTATAATTACATAAAATGTCAAAAAACGATATTTAACTGGGTTTTTTAACGACAAATTATTAAGAACTTCAATTAGGATGCTGCTCGTTGACCAATTATAACTAAAAGCTAATAATCTTTTTGGACTGCATTATTATTGAAGAAATAAATTATAAAAACGTAAGAGAAAATGATGGATAAATCACCTGCCAAACAATCAGGCACGCTGTGAATACAATTAAGATTATATTAAGTTAAATTTAAGTTAAATTGTTTAAATAGTAAGTTATTTTTGTAATATTCCATATTATATTACAAAAAAAAATGGATCAATTTATTATTACAGCCTACCTAATATGGCATACCAGGTTAATTATTCATAATTTTCTCTTACGTTTTTGTAATTTATTTTACTTGAAGCATATCGTTGAATTTTACGTAGATTCCAAATATATAAAAATATATAGGCTGTCCCATTTCAAATATGGAAGTTAATGTCATTTTCGGTTTAACCGGATGTGCTACCATCGCGTCGAATACCAAGATTTGTGAGCCCCAAAACCTAGTTTACAAAATATGTAAAGAGAATTAAAAAACAATTATAAATAAAAAAGTTATTTTCAGTGGTCCGTTTTTCAGTGTCATTTGTATACAAAAGAATTATAATTTTTAGAATTCTAATGTTTGAGTTATCATACACATACATAAACACACACACATCATCGTAAAAATAGTAAAATCGTATTCTAGGGACCCTAAAATGTGATTATTCATTAAAAACTGACCGTCGAATATTTTGACCAAAGACAATAGCTTCCTTTGACAGAAGTACCACTAACACTTAAAATTTCAACCTGCTTTTACTCAGTTAGTCAATTTAATTTTACACTATAATTAGTAGTTATGTAGCTATCACGTTTGTTAATGCGGGCGATTAATGATTGAGAAATTTTAATACGCTCGCTACGCTCACACGTTAATTGTTGAGCTTATTAACGCTAATTAACGCAAATGTTAGTTGCAATATTTTTCCGTTGACCGTAGCTTCCTGGATTGGAAAATCTAATTTTATTTTACGACAAAAATATTTTAGGTTAGTAAAGTTTGTCACATAAATTTTGACAATAATTGTTCAGCGGTGGTATGTGGTATCCATGGTTACCCACTAAAATCGTTTATTAATAAAACGTCATACATTAATATGGGTCATTAATTAATGATTTTCTATACACTAAAATATCCTATTAATAAACGGTCAACGGAAAAAAATTTGTTATCTACTGAAGCTGTGTAATTTAAAAGATTTCATAAATATTAAATATATTTTTAAAATTATTTATACAAAACAAATTATCTGTGTACACCTACTTGAGAATAATAATGAATATACAGTGTGTTCGAAAAATAGGGGACCAAATTTGGAAAATATGTTAATCAAACCAAAAAAAGAAAATAATCCTAATATATCCATGTTCGGAAACGAACCATTTCGGAATAAAACACTCTTTTGTTTGAATTTTTAATTTTATTTTTAGTAATGTTTTTTACTCTCAAAATTACAATAGTTACGTTAATACTTGTAATTTGTTTAATCACGTTTCCTTAGCAACTGTCATAATTTGTTGTCACCGTAATTAAATTATTGAATCCGCTTGATTTTTATTTTTGGGGTCATTTAAAGAGCTTAGTTTATTCGACGCCCATTAATAACGTAGAGGATTTGCGGCAAAGGATCATAGACTGTTGCAATAGTATAAGACAAAAACCAGGAATATTCGAACGTGTTCGACAATCCATGAGAAGACGTCTAGAATGTTGCATGCAAGTTCAAGGAGGACATTTTGAACAACTATTGTAATTTTGAGAGTAAAAAACATGTTTAAAAATAAAATTAAAAACTCAAACAAAAGAGTGTTTTATTCCGAAATGGTTCGTTTCCGGACATGGGTATATTAGGATTATTTTCTTGTTTTGGTTTGATTAATATATTTTCCAAATTTGGTCTCATATTTTTCGAACATCCTGTATATAAAATATCATTTTACAAAATATTTTTTTTCATATTTTACTTTATAATCTAGTAATGGAATAACTTTTTTTGTTTAATTTTATAGATATAGAAGAATCTGATTTATTGTATGGAGAAATCAACGAAGATGAATTTATAAATTCAGAAGTATGGAGTAATCTAACAATACCGTCCATTGCAAATTGGGATACATATCGAATTATGAAATGGTTTATAGAATTATATAACAAAGAAGGCTTCACATTTGAAAATTTTAATTTAAATTACTTACGAAACAAAGATGGCAATTTTTTGATAAATATAACTCGGGAGGATACGGTAATGTTAGATCAAACAAAATCAGAATACCTCTATGAAAATGTTCAACAACTTGTTGGTGAGTTTCTAATTTATTTATAATAATTTTGTATTCAAATTATTGGAGAATAGGGTTTAAATTTTGTACTATCTTTACAATAAAAGTGCGCGTGCGATGGGAATAAAATTCTTTGCCTTTCTTTAATATACTAGTAATACTCGTTAATATCAAAATATGCTTTACCTCTAGGTTTTCAATTAGGTAACTGTACTTTAAAAATTTAATGTTTTATTATCAAAGTTTTGATTATTTTATACACATGTACTCGTATTTGCCCTACACAATAATTGCGTACGTATTTATCGTTTTTGTATGTATTTATTAACTATTATTTTTTAGGTATAAAATGGTCCAATAACAGTAATTAGACTGAAAATAAGTTCAGAAAAGAAATCTATGTACTGTATTCTATTGTTAGTTAAACACTTTTTTTGTACTTTTGGAAATATAAATTATGCAAAACAACAAAAAAAAAATCTGTTGTGGCCAGCACAATACCTCTCGCCACTTCCTTTTTTTGGTTACATAAGTATAGGGCGCGAACAGTAATGTTACATTTTTGGGCTTCACAAGCAGATGTGTGGGCCCGTTTCACAATGATAATTAGTAATTATGTACACAGATGTCAAATGTTAGAATTTTTCATTAAAAATTTTAAGATTTTTTAAATTTACGTCAATTTATCACCAGGAGTTTAAAATTTACTTGTATGCCTTAGATATTTAACATTTAATTCTGCTCCACATGGAATTGGAAAATCACTAAATTTAGAATGAGAAATTTATACATAATTACTAGCTATCATTCTGACATGGGCCTCCATATCTGCTTGTCAAGGCCAACAAAATCATATGACTGCTCGCTCCCTATTGTATTTAACATTTCTTGTATACTCTACACCAAAAATTCTACTTACGCATATATCTATTCCATATATATTTAGATTGTTTAATTTTAAATTCATTTTTGATGAAGAAATTTTGTCCTCTTCTAATTTTTCGAAATGTTTCCAATTCTATTAATACATTAAGAAATAATATAATGTATGTACTTCCCAGAAAAACTCTTCAGTAATGTCTTCGGATTTCTGACACTGACATTTATCTGTCAGTTACAAAAAAATTAAATTTTCAACTATTTTCCATGGCCATTCTTTCGGCTGTAAAATTTATTATAACAGATTATTTTACATATTATATTTCTTTTATCTCTAAATCTATAGAATATATTATAAAATATTTAAATGTATCAGAAAGAAAATTTATTTTTCTTTAATATTATCAAGAAAAAATTTCAAAAAATATTATTTAGAAGATTTTTTTTCAAGAATCTTCTACTTCCGGTTGTTCAATTGTTACCAAAACCTTTTCAGATCTTCCCATGAATGTCCGATTGGGAAATACGTAGTTAAACAAATTTAAAGTCTTATAGTTTTTGAGTAATCGTCCTTCCAACATCCTGCATACATACACACACACATACATCCACACACACACACACACACACACACACACACACAGACATCATCGTAAAAATGTTAAAATCGGATTGTAGGGACCTTAAAACGTGCTTATTCAATAAAATCTGGATATGCGATTTTTAGCATGAATCCAATACCTCTCTTAGCGAGAGGTAAAAATATTGTGAATCCCTATATGAAAATATTAGTAGATAATACTCGTATTTTATTTCCATTTCAGAATATTGAAGGCCAAGTTTTACCTTCCGTCACCTTTAGGTAAGGAAGGTATTGTCTTTGGTCAAAAAATTAAATGATGAGTTTTTAGTGAATAAGCACGTTTTAGGGTCCCTATAATACGATTTTACCATTTTTACGATGATGTCTGAATGTATGTATGTGTGTGTCTGTGTGTCTGACTGTGTGTGTGTGTGACGAAAGCATAACTTCAATACCACAATTCTAAAAATTATATTTTTTTCGTATTCCTCAAGTTTACATCCAGAAAAACAATTGATTAGATTTTGTTTATAATTAGTATATAGGTAAGGAAATAACTCTAGTGTTACAAGTTTCTAGAAAGATACAAGCGAGATGGTTACATTGGTTTGAAAATGTCATGAGGAGAAATGAAGAATATATTGGATAAATGCTTAGTAATAGAATGTTGAAGAAGACCAAAGATAAGATGGAAGGACTGTATTGCGGAAGACTTGAGAGAAAAGGAACTGAATGAGAACGACACGTAAAACAGAAATGAGTGGAAGAAGAAAATAAAAAATAGCGACCCTTAACGAATGGGGAAAGCTAAAGAAGATGAAGATGTTAGTGTCAAGTGCAATTTACATAGTTTCTTTATGAAATAATTTTACTGGAAATTTAGAATCTTTTGCAATAAAATTTATGTATGGAATTTATACATAATAAACAGGATTGCCGGAAGATATTGTGCTGACCACAACAGATTTTTTTTATGCAGGTGGTGACTCGAACACCCGAACATAGGGATTTATTATGTAAAATCAGACTTTCGTAATTTCCTACTTCCCTAATTATTTTAGGTAAAAAAAACTTCAAATAAAAGTTATAGAGAATAAAATTCTACAATCAATAAGCAAAATTAATTTTTGCATGCTTTGTAACGACAGAAATTAGCTATGAAAATATCGAAAATCACCTGAAAAATAGCGATAGCCATAAAATTGAGAAAAAAATAATTAACAAATATCTAACGGTTTATCTGTCAAATTAGGTTAATTTATTTTTATTAGATATCTCTAATTTCTGTTTCAGTGAACAATTATCTTTTAATTTAAATTGAGAATTGTGCATTTTAACAGAAATTATAAATAATAAACAAACTTAACTTGGTAGATAAACCGTTAGACATTTATTAATTTTTGTCTAAATTTTTACCTAACATAATTAGGGAAGCTGGAAATTATGAAAATCTGATGTTAATGTTAAATTCCTATGTTCGGGTGTTCCGAGTCACCACTCTGTATATCGCTACTGTACAAATTATTTTTCATTAATTAATTAATTATTATTATTAATTATGATTAATTATTTTAATTATTATTATTATTTATAAAAACATTGGGAATAATTTGATAAAGCATTAGACTTGGAACACACGAGGCGGCATTTTGTCGACTCGGTTGCCAAATCATCCTATCGTCCCAAACTTTAGATCATTCATTCGAAATTTTCCGCACGCGACAAAATTCGTGTGGTTTGTTTCGTGCACGAACAGTACTGCACGTATGAGTGGTATTCTTGAATACCAAAAGAAACTCGGCCGAAGCCTATGTATACGATTATCTAAAGCAAACGAACGTAGTATGTAGCAGTCAATCAAAACGAAATATTTGTATCACGTGAATACTTCATCATTTGATTGTTTTTATAACTGTCACAGTAAACGAAACTGTTAGCGAAGCTGTCATAAGTGTTGCAATTTTAATATTCAAAATTTATTAAACGTATATTATTTGATATAGGTATTGATTTTTCTAAATTTATGGTATTGTAACGTTTGTGGACCAGACGCCACTGACTAGAAGAACGGGACTAACGCCACTGACTCTAGGAGTACGAGACCGCTGCCCGAATGTGTTAGAAAGGCCGCCGCGCTCGGCGATGACGTAATCGGGCGAGCTATCGGCGTAGTAAACACGTCGCGACCAGAGGAAGGACGCCGGCCATATAAACACGGCCAGGGAAGCCAACGAAGATATTTTGATACCAACACGCATCGTGAGATAAACAGTTGGTGATATACATAAATAGTCTGCGAGTTGTGAACATAAATAAATATTGTTATATAAACAGTGAAATAAATATTATTTAAATATATTATCTTAGTGTTAAAGTATTTAATAATATTTTTAGTCTTAAATTAGTGTTTATAATTGTTTAATCATAGTGTTAATAATTTTTATTATCTTTATCTTAATTATTTATCGTATAATAAACTTTTATTTTAATTAATATTAATTCTCTGATTTTACACTTCACCCAAATAAATAAACGTTACAGTACAGCATATACATATGTACATATATAATATGGCAAAATTAATATGCTTTAATAATTTTACAATCATTTCAGGTTTGGAATGCAGAACTTGTTAAAAGGCACCTAAAGTTCTTTTTTAACAATTCATTGTATCAATGCAGGAGCACACATTTTACGATGTTATGGAGACTCTAGATTTAGAATTAGCTACATTATATAAGAAAAAACGTACCCCAAATTCTTTAAAATATAATTTGATGTATATTATGATCTGAGTACTGATACTGATACATGAAATACATGTGACAGTGACAGAAACAATTTCGTGTGCGATTGATAATTCATACCCATACGATGAAATTGCGCACGGAATTTTCGCGTACGAGTACGACCATAGGATTTCGATTCAAAAATACCAATATGCATCTCTCCCACTTATGTATGCGCAAAATTTAAAGATTCGGGCGGCCTATCTATATAAACTATAACTATACAGAGTATTCGGATTTCGATGGCCACCATTGAGTTTTCGGAAACTACATATAAGAGATACGATTCGATTAAATGGGACATGTGTTGCTCCTTGGGCCATCTTAGATGTGCTTTTGTTTTGCCAAAAAAATTCATATTTTACTAGATAATTATTCTAAGCGTCATTTTAAAGAAAAAGTTCTAATAAATAATATTTAAATTACACTTGGCAAAGTTCACAAATTTTCAGTCTCTGAATTAACCTCTCGGTCATTTATCAGAGACTGGCCCACTCAACCAGAGTTTGAGTGATAAATGACCGAGAGGTTGATTCAGAGACTGAAATTTTGTGAACTTTGCCAAGTGTAATTTAAATATTATTTAGAGCAGTTCACCTAGTGTCGCATTTGTACATTGTACAGTTTTCTATTTATTTTGCTAGCTAAGCTTTGCAGTTTTCCTGATAGATGGCTCTGCATGTGGTTAGTTACCTCTGCTGGCTTGAAATCTCTTTGGGATGATTTATCATCCGTCCACTCAACTAGTCTCAGTGCCTCGAAAGAGGCGTCAGTACACCACACTGATGAGTTGCATAAACAGCGAAACGCGTCTGTAGTTCTGGTTGAGTGGGCCAGTCTCTGATAAATGACCGAGAGGTTGATTCAGAAACTGAAATTTTGTGAATTTTGCCAAGTTTAATTTAAATATTATTTAGAGCAGTTCACCTAGTGTCGCATTTGTACATTATACAGTTTTCTAGTTCTAATAAACTTATGCCCGATTTCGTTTCCTTCAGGAATATCGTTAATACGATTATACATACACCAAAAAAAGCTATGTATTTCAAAAAGAATGAACCCTCTGTCTTTCATATTTGTGTTGGTAACTCTACATCTACAACAAATAACAAACAACGATAGAACACCTAAATATGTCACCTACTAAATATTATCACTTATCGACGTGTTAAATATTGCTCGTTCTTTAGTTTTATTAAATATGGATGTTTAATTCGTGTTCACTATATATCAAGGGTTAACAATCATTTCTGATTTTGTTGTCGTTTCAATTCTAAATATTTAGAGTAGAAAAAATGTTCAAAAAAATGGAAAATTATTTGTAAGTACATTTACATTTTAGCTAAGTCGATGTTAGCCCCCCTAGGGTAAAATTTTTATTTGGAAAGCTAGCATCGGATACTGCAGACCTAGCACCAGCTAGATCCAGTGGTAACCGATCTAGCGCCATAATTGTTAGCCGCATCTATAAATGAATTTTGTTTGATAAGCTAGTTCCTAATATTTCAGACCTTATACCAGCTAGCTCCAGTGGCAAATGGTCTAGCGCCATCTGTTTATAATTCGTCGTATTAATAATTGTTAGCCTCTATTGTTAGCCGCATCTATAAATGAATTTTGTTTGAAAAGCTAGGTCCGGGTACTTCAGACCTGGTATCAGCTTGCTCCAGTGGCAACTGATCTAGCGCCATCTGTTTATAATTCCGACGCCAATGTAATTGCTAGCCCTCCTATACAAATGATTTTTTTTTGAAAAACTAGCCCCGGATATTTCAGAACCAACACCAGCTTACAAGAATCAAGAAATATTCCTACAATCCAATTTTAATATTTCTATGAGGATGTCTGTGTGTGCGTGTGTGTGTGTGTGTGGGGGGGGGGGGACGTTGGAAGGACGATTTCTCAAAAACTATAATAATAACTGTTTAACTACGTATTTCTCAATTGGACATTACTGCGAAGAATTGAAAAGGTTTTGGTAATAATTGGACAACCAGAAGTAGCAGATTCTTAAAAAAATCTTCGATTTATTATTTTTTGAAAATTGCTCTTGCTTGTATTAACCCTCGGAGTACTAAAAGTGGGTCAATCGTGACCCAAAATGTGCATTATTTACTGTCTTCCTTACAATTATTTTTTTACGTTCCTGATTTTTCTCAAGTTCTCCTATTATATTATCTGTTATTATTTTTGATATTATATGTATGAATATGAATTTTATTTCTCCTGATATTTCATAAAATGCTTGTTGGGTCACGTCAGACCCGTTTTCGGAATTAGTGTAATTGTCGAATAAACGTTGTTTATTTGGCGCATCATATCGTTTGCTGTATTTGTAAATTACTGGAAAATAGTTGAAAATTTAAATTATTTGTGACAGATAAATGTCAGTGTCAGAAATAATGAGTAATGAAAGAAAAATGTACTTGGAGAATCCCTTAATTCTTGATCTGTGGCTATTATGGAGATGACAAGTCTAGGTTAAAGGACTTAAATTTGTTTCAAACATTATGCGGCAATGTGCACCAGCACTGTAGACTAGAGTAACTTTGAATTGCGAAAAAGCTATCAAATTCTTCTCAAGTAAGTTGTAAATAATGACAAAATTACACATCGATATAAGAATAATCGGAGTGCAATCTATCCGTCACTTTATTAAAGGGAATTAGTGTTATTTAGATATAACAAGTATGAAAAAATAAAATGTAAAAGAAGATATGTAAGAATAGTTGCACAATCCAGATATATACATATTAGACCGCCCAAAATTAATGTTTTTAGTAGAAGAATACGAAGAGAAAGTAAACAAGGTTGTTCGAATTGAAAATTGCTGTTACCAGCCTAATATTTATATATGGTAAACTCTACTTTGTAATTTATTGTAACATAATTTATGGTAAAATATCTTCATGTTGAGACATGCTATTATTGAATAATAAAGAAGTTTATACGTCATAGATTTATATGAATATATTATTTGTATTTATAAAAATATTCTTTGCTTTATGCATACAGCCAGGTAAAATATACGGCGAGAGGTTATATGCTGGCCACATCAGATTTTTTCTTATTTGTATCATTATAAACAGAAAAATAAATGAAAAATAAACAGTTCATGCTGTTATTTTATTCAACTTAACCACAAAAGCAAAAAATATCTAGTAAACTAATTTAGACTGCATGGGTCACTGATGACCCGTTTCCGGAAACAAAATTATCAAATTATTTCCGGACTCCTAGGGTTAAAGAAGAGTAAATTCTCTATCTGATACATATAAATATTTTATTATATCTTATAGATATATAGAGATACAGAAATATAAGGTATATAATAACCTGTTGTAATAAATCTTACAGCCCAAATAATGTCATGGAAACCAATTGAAAATTTAAAATGTTTGTAACTGACAGATAAATGTCAGTGTCAGAAATCCGAAGGCATTACTGAAGACTTTTTCTGGGAAGTACATACATATATTATTTCTTATTGTATTAATAGTTAAATATTTAAAATTATATTATATTATATTACACATACCCGTCAGAAATACTGTTAATAACAATGAATTGGAAACATCTCGAAAAATTAGAAGAGTAGAACAAAATTTATTCATAGAATGAATTTAAATTTAAAAAATCTTAATATAAAGAATAGATATAAGTAGAATTTTTGGTGTAGTGTAAGTTTACAATAAATATGAAATATAACAGGGCGCGAGCAGTCATGTGACTTTATTGGCCTTGACAAGCAGATATGGGGGCCCGTGTCTGACACACACACACACACACACAGACGTCATCGTGCAAATGTTAAAATTGGATTCTAGGGATCTTAAAACGTGGTCATGTACCAAAATCTTGAGATGCGGTTTTTAGTACGACCCCTATGCCTACCTTACCAAGGGTAGCGGGAAGTAAAAAGAAATTCCATCTTCTTTCTTGCCAAACAAAGGAAAAGAAATTCTTAGCTCTCAATTTGTATTTCACGATATGAAAACTCTTGTTTCATTTACACCCAAAAAATCCAAATCCGTAATTTTATTGTCCACATTCCATTCAGATACAACAATAAATCCAAATAATAAAAAGCCAGAGATAATAGAATTTTAGAAAGCCACAAAAGGAGGTGTCGACACATTTGACCAATTAGTTCATAATTGTACCGTTGCTAGACGGACCAAGAGATGGTCGTTGAGATATTTTTTATGGTATGTGTAAGATTCACTTTTCGACCGCGCGCCACTGATTTAGAAACGCAGGCTCGAGGCATAAACACTTGAACATCCATCCGTATATAATAACATCCCCCATCCCCCGACGGCCTGACCCTTAGTTGTGTTGTGACTACAGTGTCGTGCGGATCTGTGCGTGATCGGGTCCGTAAGACCAGCAGTTTGCTGTAATTAAAGGTGAGTGGTAAACCTCACAGTCGTTCTAATTATATTGTACAGATATAGCGTTCAGGTGTGAATCATCTGATGCTAAAAGCTTGATTGATATGTTATACACTATTCGTGTATTTGATACGCATGGTATATGTGAGATATACAGTTGTATTATTTGTTTGTGGCCGCAAACTAGTAGTTTCCTAATTATTCGAAGAGTTGTCTGGGACAACTCTGGGTCCATAGAGCCGTGTGCTCTGAAGGTGTGAGAGACACCAAATGAGAGGCTGAGACACACGGAAACGTCTGGGACGTAAAATATAAACTTGGGGTTTATCATGATAGGTCTGGGACCTATGTGTGGTCGTAAGCTAAGCTCTCATAATGGGTCTGGGACCCATGGACCTCTGGGTGGTCGAGCTCTGGGACATGCGTAGGTGGCTACGGTACCGCTAGTGGCTCCGAAGTGACTATTCACAAGAGCCGTATTCCAGCAAATCCTCCCTGCACTGGGTGCATACCTTTGCGGATAGGGGTACCGGAACCCACAAGGTGTTAGGCCGCATTTAATATGCGGGGCACCTGCCCAAATCTGGGACTTAGGAATGACCTTATTCCTGTCCCCCCCCTCCTGTCTATCTTATTAGATAATTATGCACGCCTATGATAATTGTTGTGATTGGAATGACAATGTGTACTTTATATCACTTAGGGGAACGCGTCCTAGAGGACAAGTCCGACGCTGACGAATATGTGTGTGTGTGTACAAGAGGACGCCGATAACAGATCAAAAGGAATGTGAATTGTATATATTAGATTAATGCATGCATTGCCGCCCATATATTCTTGACAATAAATAATAATTGAAAAAAATAATGAAAAACTTATAGTTTTTATATGTTAGATCAAAGTGGTATAAATGCTAATGTTTTATAAACAACTAAACAAAAAGTTAAAAAATACAGCAGAAAAAAAAATAGAGCAAAAAATTTATTCTCATTTAAAATAAAATAGTTAGATCCTGTATTTTGAGAACCACTGGTCGAAATAAATAATTTTTCTTTTCTTTAAATTTGTCTTGTGAAATAGAAATTGTTTCCTCGTTTAACCGTCTTCGTAGCGCTTATAGTTCTCGAGATAGAAATGATGTTCAATTTAAAATGAACATTCTATATATCAGCTGGTTTAGTTTAAAACAATATTAAGTCACTGTAGATTTGAAGATGCTATTGTATATCGAAACCATAATATTCCAAAATAAATAAACAGCGAAACGAAAGACCGTGTATTTTTTTTAAATGTTTATGATAGAGTTACTAGGAAGAAGTACCTATATCTGGACCTCAGAGCCAAACGGTATTAAGTCCAATTTTTTCGTTTTTGAGGTTATGACTGTTCCTATAGTAATTTTTTCCGCTCTTTCCAATGGCGATGCGTATTAAGTCCAGTTTCTTCCCGTTTACGAGATAGGTGTACATTATTGATATTAAGTCCTCTATTAAATAGAACCAAACAGTATTAAAGGTTTTTGATACTGTTTGGCTCTGGAAGATATCCAATATTTCGGTATTAAGTCCATATGTGAGGTTACGTGGCTGGACTTAATACTGTTTTGTTTTAGTGTACATCAGTTGTCATAATATTAAGTCACATTATTTTGCTCGTGACGTTAACAGAAAATACTTGATAATTTCGTTGTTTTAATATTTAATAAGTGAATACTTTAAAAATCTTCCACATGGTAACCTCAAGGAAGACGACTGAAGAATGCAATGATCTTCATTATGCATTTTCTCTTTAATTAGATATTATTAATTTTTAATTATTTGTTTGTTACTTGACCTTTATGATCGATAGTTTGTTTTCGTTTGTAACATTTTGGTGTGATCTCTCATTTATTTTAGAAAATATTTTTAGTGTGTTTTTGCCTTTTCTTAACCCTTTATTAATTAGTTATAATTGATATTAATTAATTTTAGTTCTACTTTGCATTGTTCTACTATGGGTTTCTTAATAATAATTCAGTATCAAGTCCCACGTATCTATAAATTCGTACGAGCTAAACAGTATTAAGTCACAAAATAGAGTATTAAGTCACAAGATATTAAGTCCATTGCTAGAACCAAACAATATGAAGTCCCACAATTAATTTAAAATTATTTAAATAAATTAATGTAGGAGGTTGGTTATTATCAGCTTTAGTTAGCTTCCAAAATCATAACTGGGAAAATAATAACCCATGCTCTCCTATTTACAATAGTAATCGGTTTGAAAAATACCATTGTTCAAAATCTTAAAATTGCTGTCCTGTAAAATTTAAAAAATGTGACTTAATACCGTTTGGCTCTGAGGTCCAGATATGTTATCAACTGTATCAAAATTATTAAAATTTTCGTGAAATGAGGTCAGGTATAAACGTAAATAAATAATATTTAAATTCTCATTCATTCGTAAAATTATATTTTATTAATTTTCAATAACTTCATATTTAAAGAAATATATTAATTATTAACATTGAAATTCTTGTAAGAGGATTATATTTGTTTTTTTTTTTCTTTCTAACAAATAAAAGATCCTCTTTGCATTTGGAATGTAGGTACATTATTATTTTATTTACTTAATAGTTTATATAGACTTCACAAATATATATATATATATATATATATATATATATATATATATATATATATATATATATATATAATGTAAGATTCACTTTTTGACCGTGCGCCACTGGTTTAGAAACGCAGGCTTGAGGCATAAACACTTAACAGTACTTAAAGGCAAGACACCCTCCAACCCTTAGTTGTGTTGTGACCACAGTGTCGTGTGGATCTGCGTGTGATAGTGTTCATAAGAAAAGACAAGTTGTTTGCTATAATTAAAGGTGAGTGGTAAACCTCACAGTCATTCTGATTATATTGTACAGGTATGGCGCTCAGGTATAAATCGCCAGTTGCTTGATGATTATGTTGTACACTGTTTGTGTATTTGATGTTGATGTTGTGCACTGTTTGTGTATTTGATACGCATGGTATATGTGAGATATACATTTGTAATATTGGTTTGTGGCCGCAAACATATGTAGTATTCTCCCATTATCCGAAGGGTTGTCTGGGACAACCCTGGGTCCATAGAGTCGTGTACTCTAAAGGTGGCTAGCGTACATAGCAGAGAAACGCCAAGTGAGAGGCTGAGGTCCATAAGAGGTCTGGGACCTGCTTATGGCCGTAAGCTAAGCTCTCGCAATGTCTGAGGACATGTAGTGGCGGCTATGGTACGGCTAGTAGTGAAACACCAGGTGTGAGAAACACCAAATGAGAGGCTGAGTTCCATGTAAGGTATGAAAACCTACGTGCGAGCGTAAGCTGAGCTCTCATAGGTCTGGGACGGACCATATACCTATCCCCCCTCCTGTCTATCGTATATTGCACGCCTGTAGCAATTGTTGTGGTTAGAATGACAATGTTGTCGATTGTAAGCTAAGCTCTTATAATGGATCTGGGACCCATATGGAGCTCTGGGAGCTCAACATGTCTGGGACATGTGTAGGTGGCTACGGTACCGCTAGTGGCTCCGAAGTGACTATTCACGAGAGCCGTATTCCAGCAAATCGTCCCTGCACTGGGTACATACCTTTGCGGATAGGGGTACCGGAACCCACGAGGTGTTAGGCCGCATTTAATATGCGGGGCACCTGCCCAAGTCTGGGACTTGAAAATGACCTTATTCCTGCTCCCTCTCCTGTCTATCTTATTAGATGATAATGCACGCCTATGATAATTGTTGTGATTGGAATGACAATGTGTACTTTATATCACTTAGGGGAACGCGTCCTAAAGGGCCAGTCCGACGCTGACGAATCTGTATGAGTGTGGAAGATGGACGCCGATAACAGGTCAAAAGGAATGTGAAATGTAATATTGGATTAATGCATGTATTGCCGCCCATATACTCTTGACAATAAATAGTTCTATAGTAATTAGCCCAACTTAACATGCAATAAATATTAATAGCCCTGACTATAAAGGAAAGAGAAGATTGTGGTATATTACAGTATTTATATCAAATCTCTATTCTATATTCAAGTTAAATAACAAATGAAAAAAGTAAATTAATATAAAGAAAACTTATAGCTTTTATCTCAGAAAGTGGGATCTGAATCAGGATCTTATTGGGCATTGTTTAAACAAAACAATACATATTTTGTTATAGAAAAATATACATTTCACAAACCTTGACGTTATGGCGTTATCTTCATATGTTGTTTATTTGTCATCCCTTCTAGGACTGTATAATGTTTTATGCCTATTAAAAGTTGAAACTCAGTGACACTTGAGAAACATAAACCCATCGACCAGCCTGTAGCCCCACACGTGCGGGGTAATAATTTAGTTGAATATGTCAAAACCTAAGTGGCACTCGACTCTCCGTTATTTGGGTGGAGCGGAACTAATTTGCACTGTTTAGATTTGTGTAACGAAAAATGCATCCTGAGAATGTCAACTCAGGCTCATAAATTTAAGGGATATCATTTGCCTCACCCTGTATAGATTTGTTAGAATATTTCACATTGGACATTTAAATGATAAAAGTACTTTATCAATGCAATCATTAAATTTACAGCGTTCGTTTGATACGGAGAAATTGACGGAATAAAATTATTGCAGAGAAATAAATAAAAAAAAAAAAACTCTATGTTCGCAAGAAAATTAAAGTAATTTCCGTAAATCGTAACTTACATTATATTATACGTAAGTGGACGATAATTACTTTAGTAACACTTAATCTGTAAACGAGTGTTGGATTAATTCTGTATTACACAAACTATATGCCAAAATTTGTGGATAAATTCGCAACCCACAAATAGGTACAAGTAAAAGCGATTGTAAATCTTGTAGACGACTATTTTATTGTAAAAATAAATTAAGAAAGAAACAGGGTTGTTCACTCCTGTTACGCCGTATCGAAGAATAATCTACAAATATTAAAATTAACTTCTGAAAGTCTTTACTGATATTATTAAATAAATACCATGATTGTTTTGCTCAAAATTTAACCTAAATTAGATGTACAAAATCTACCGAATTCGAAATCAAAGTACAGGATAATAAACCCATAATATATCGCACCTATCGAATATCATAATACGAGGAAAAAGTAAAAAAAAAAATGATCAAAGAATTATCAGATAATGACGTCATTCAAGGATCAAATTCACCGTATGATTCTCGTGTTTATTAGTGAAAAGGTAAACAGGTGATCTGCACCGTTCTATAGATGATCGCAAATTAAATAATGTTATTGTTAAAAATAAATATTTTTACTGCGAATAGATAATCAGTTTGATTGTTTATGGGGATGAAAAAAACATTTCACAACACTTGATCTTACTTTTGAAATCAGCATTCGTAACACCGGGTGGACCATATGAATTTAATCGGTATCATTTGGTCTCACAAATACTCTCAGTATTTTTCAGAGAATGTTGGATAATATTTTAGGTCCGCATAAAAATAATATAATTATGGCGTATATCGATGATATATTAATACCATCAAGAACAATCGGCGAAGGAATTAAAACTTTGGAAACAATTTTGAAAATAATGCGAAAGGAAGGGTTAATATTAAAACTTGTAAATGTGTGTTATTTGCAAATAAAATTGATTATTTAGGATTTGTAATTAGCCGTGACGATGTACGGCCGGGTGCAGTAAAAATTAGAGCCGTTAAAGATTTCCCAGTACCGCAAAATGTACATAATATTAGATAGTTTATCGGATTAACAAATTATTTCCGACAATTTGTAAATAAATATGCTGAAGTAGCACAGCTTCTCACAAAATTATTAAAGAAAACGGAAACGTGGAATTGGACGGAGCAGCAACAAAATGTTTTTCACAAATTGAAACAAAATTCAAGTCAATGTCCTATTTTGGTTATTTATAATCCTTATGGTGAAATGGAAGTACATACCGATGCGAGTAAATGGGGTATAGCAGGTACCCTACTACAAAGGCAGGACAATGGTAGTTTACAGCCTACCGCATACTGGAGTCGTCAAACAAACGGTTGTGAAACATAATTTCATTCAACAACAAACTAAAAACATTAGCAGTAGTTGAAAGCTTACAGAAATTCCGAGTATATTTAATCGGTATAAATTTCAAAGTTGTAACTGACTGTAATGTCTTAAAAACTTCGTGTTCGAAACAGGATTTAAGGGCGAGAATTACATGCTAGCGATTAGACTTCCAAGAATTTACATTTACAGAGGAATACAAACCTGGCGCGCGAATGAGTCATGTAGATGCTTTGAGTCGTAATCCGGAAACTACGGAACAACCGACAGAGGAACAACCAATTTTTAAAATAGAAACCGTTGATTTGGTGTTTTCGGCCCAATTAACCGATGAAAAGGTTCGCGAAATTCATGATATACTTTTGAGGACTCCTGGAACCGAATACGAGAAAAGTATTTATAAAAATTATGTATTATGCGATAGATGAGTCTATAGAATCACAACGCGAGGTATTCAATGGGTAGTAACAAAAGGGTTACGTGTATAAATTGTCCGCGGTGCATATAACGAAATGGGATACTTTTCTGTAGAGAAAACATTAAAGAAACTATGTGAAACATACGTGTTTCCAAAGATGAGAACGTACGTGCAAAAATACATTGCTTGTTCCATATCATGTATTTATAATAAAATACCGTTGGGTAAAAGAAGGATATTTATATCCGATTAAGAAAATTCCAATCACTTTTCATACTTTACATATAGATTTGTCCATTCCCGAAATCACTTAAAGGTTGCAAGCATTTGTTATTGATGCTTTCACAAAATTTGTCTTTGTGAAAATTGTAAAATCTACCAATAGTAAAATCAAATATTTGGATTAATTATTTGGAACATACGGCGTACCTAGAAGAATAATATCGGATAGAGGTACGGCCTTCACATCAAAATTATTTTTAAAATATTGTCAAGATACGGTAATAAAACATGTAAAAAAATGTTGTGGCTAAAAAGTAATGGCCAAGTTGAGCGATTTAATTGAACTTTTCTTCTTTGCGTTGTTGGCCAGTTGCGAAGATGGTGGTAAACGGGAAGATTACAAAGCAAAAGTACAATTTGTTATGAATAATACGTACAGCAAAAGTATAGGTAAAACACCAAGTGAATTATTTTTCGGGTATAAACCGTGTCCATTAACAAATTCATTATTAATGGTGGAAATACAAGTAGAGACGTGATATTAACGTAGAGCGAGAAGAAGTAACCGAAAAATTATTGTTTGATTCCATGTTGCAAAAGAAAGATTTGATAAAAAAACGAAAGTCAGCTAGAATATATAAAGAAAATGATTTGGTAGTATAAACAAATTATTGGTGAACGCACTAATAAGATACTAGAACAACCATACGCGGATTCTTTCATAACAAAGAAATTATTTCCGAATGACAGATACGTGATATCTGCCTGAATCAGACAGAAGTCGCCGGGCTAAATACGAAAATACAGTGACCGTCAACAAGTTAAAGCCGCGGACGCCTCCAGAAGGTATACCTTCTGACTAGTCGTGAGAAAGCGGTGAGAGTAGTGACGACAGAGTTGGAACTAAAACATAGTCCAAGTACGGATAATTAAATTGTTTATAAACTTTAAAGGCCTCCTCGAGGACGAGGAGATAATCAGGATAGGCCGAATGTAAGATTCACTTTTTGACCGTGCGCCACTGGTTTAGAAACGCAGGCTTGAGGCATAAACACTTAACAGTACTTAAAGGCAAGACACCCTCCAACCCTTAGTTGTGTTGTGACCACAGTGTCGTGTGGATCTGCGTGTGATAGTGTTCATAAGAAAAGACAAGTTGTTTGCTATAATTAAAGGTGAGTGGTAAACCTCACAGTCATTCTGATTATATTGTACAGGTATGGCGCTCAGGTATAAATCGCCAGTTGCTTGATGATTATGTTGTACACTGTTTGTGTATTTGATGTTGATGTTGTGCACTGTTTGTGTATTTGATACGCATGGTATATGTGAGATATACATTTGTAATATTGGTTTGTGGCCGCAAACATATGTAGTATTCTCCCATTATCCGAAGGGTTGTCTGGGACAACCCTGGGTCCATAGAGTCGTGTACTCTAAAGGTGGCTAGCGTACATAGCAGAGAAACGCCAAGTGAGAGGCTGAGGTCCATAAGAGGTCTGGGACCTGCTTATGGCCGTAAGCTAAGCTCTCGCAATGTCTGAGGACATGTAGTGGCGGCTATGGTACGGCTAGTAGTGAAACACCAGGTGTGAGAAACACCAAATGAGAGGCTGAGTTCCATGTAAGGTATGAAAACCTACGTGCGAGCGTAAGCTGAGCTCTCATAGGTCTGGGACGGACCATATACCTATCCCCCCTCCTGTCTATCGTATATTGCACGCCTGTAGCAATTGTTGTGGTTAGAATGACAATGTTGTCGATTGTAAGCTAAGCTCTTATAATGGATCTGGGACCCATATGGAGCTCTGGGAGCTCAACATGTCTGGGACATGTGTAGGTGGCTACGGTACCGCTAGTGGCTCCGAAGTGACTATTCACGAGAGCCGTATTCCAGCAAATCGTCCCTGCACTGGGTACATACCTTTGCGGATAGGGGTACCGGAACCCACGAGGTGTTAGGCCGCATTTAATATGCGGGGCACCTGCCCAAGTCTGGGACTTGAAAATGACCTTATTCCTGCTCCCTCTCCTGTCTATCTTATTAGATGATAATGCACGCCTATGATAATTGTTGTGATTGGAATGACAATGTGTACTTTATATCACTTAGGGGAACGCGTCCTAAAGGGCCAGTCCGACGCTGACGAATCTGTATGAGTGTGGAAGATGGACGCCGATAACAGGTCAAAAGGAATGTGAAATGTAATATTGGATTAATGCATGTATTGCCGCCCATATACTCTTGACAATAAATAGTTCTATAGTAATTAGCCCAACTTAACATGCAATAAATATTAATAGCCCTGACTATAAAGGAAAGAGAAGATTGTGGTATATTACAGTATTTATATCAAATCTCTATTCTATATTCAAGTTAAATAACAAATGAAAAAAGTAAATTAATATAAAGAAAACTTATAGCTTTTATATATATATATATATATATATATATATATATATATATATATATATATATATATATATATATATATATATATATATATATATATATATATGTAGAGAGAGAGAAAGAGATGCGATAGATTTCCTAAAGTGTAGTTCGTTTCGAGCAACTACGAAATTTTTATTGGAAGAATAGATACATAAGTCATTACCGAGATTAGTTGACAAAGACCAGAATAGACAGTTCTTGGGCCCAGAAATATAAAATACAAATAATATGTTCTTTTACTAAATTTATATAACTGCTTGTACCAGAGTACCAGCATGGGAGGGGTTCCTATTTGTGTCATTTTAGATTTGAGGATGTTAACTGATACGTTGTTAAAAGTTAAAAGCACCTTTAATATCTACATTATCAAAAATGGCGGAAAATAATAGTCAAGTTTGTAATTTTTGTGAAGAAATTATCGATTCTAAAGATAAACTAATTGTACAGTGTTATGGAAAATGTAATAAAAACTTCCATATGGCCTGTGCTTACCTTAAAAACGAATTGTCCGTAATATCCAGTAATTTGCAAATGAAATGGGTTTGTGAAAATAATAATAATCTTTATTGACCATAAGCCAAAAAAAATTAAATTACCAGGATGATTTTTCTTACAAAGAATAATATACAAATTAGATATTACAAAAAAAAAATTAAAAAAATATTACATCACGGCATATTACCCATTGCTGGGTGTGCCAATCTGCTTCGTACACAGATATCGGTAATGATGAAATATTACAAATAATAAATATAAGATTAATATAACAAAATTGAACAATGTTAAGTGATAAACATGTCTTTTATTATGTCTACGAAAGGTATATAGAGACAGAGATATTTAAAATCATGTGATCATAAAATTGTAATTGATATAAATAAAATAGAAAGTGTACATACCTTATTACTAAATTGTTTTGATATCATTAAAAATCAAGAAATAATAATAAATCATTTTAAAGGACATGTCCTAAATTTAAAATCAAGTATACTTGACATAAATAATAACTTTAAAGATTTAAAAATCATGCATAAACCAAACGCTATCCAACTAGCAAACTCAAATCAATCAGCTCCTAACTTATCAACTTTAAACCAAGAGGAGATAATACAAAAAATTAATACAGGTGACACTACCAGTTTAAAAAACATTAAAAAAAAGTTTGCTGCTTCAGCAATCAATAATCAATCTACTGTTAACAATAGTAAAACAAGATCCCAATCCTAGTATAAAAACAAAAATTTGAATATAACCAAGATCTAATTCGGTTTCTGTGCCAATAAACCAAGCTGATGAGAAAATTGTCTCCAACAAAACTACGGATGAAGATGATTTCACCCAAATTAAAGGTAAAAGAAACAAAAACAATAAAAAGCGCACTTCTATTACAATAGCTACTGGTACAGGATTAAGTACTAGCTTAATAGCAATGCAAAAATATTTTCATGTTTTCGTATCAAGACTATCTCCTGACACTGACATTTGGGCAATTTGTGTATTATTAACTATTCTTGTGTCAAATTAAAAACAAAATATGACTTACAGTTCATTTAAAATGTGTAAATTTTAAAGATACCGTATTGGATGCTGCAAACTGGACGTGTGCTGTAATCCTTAACAATTTTTTTCAAAAAAGTGGAAGTGTGAAGAATAATTTTTTAGAGGCCCCTCCAACATCCCAAATATCAATATAACAGCTCCCATTATTGGTTATTCTAAATCAAGTTAATCTATCAATTGTTACTATCAGAATGTCCACAGTTTGAAAAATAAACTAAATCAGTTTTATTTGTGTACACTAGATAATGAATTTGATATAATTATATTAAGTGAAACATGGCTCACTTCTGATATTAATAATTCAGAATTTATTAATTTAAGTATGCATAATGTTTATAGAAAATATCGTAATTTTCAATTATTAAATTTAGAAGTATTTTTCACGGAACCTTCTAAATTCCCGAAAATGAAAGGCAAACCATACAACTTTAGAAAAGCTAATTTTCATATGAAGCTATATTAAATACATCTTGGGACGTATTAGAAAAGTGTGCTGATATTAATTTAATGTGTAACAAATTCTATGAAATTTTATATTCATTTATTAATTTGTATGTTCCAAAACGGAAAACCAAGAGCCAGAGATTTTCTCCTTGGTTCAATAAAGAGATAATTGATAATATCAAGCAGAAAAATATGTTTAATTTGTAGTATAAACAAACAAAAAGTGATTTAGATTTTTTAGAATATAAACGTTCACGAACCTTAACTAAATATCAAGTTAGAACTGCATATAATATAATTAGAAAAATATCGAACAATCAGTAACTTCGGATCCAAAAACATTTTAGTCCTTTATTAATAACAAAAATAATATAAGTAAAATCCCTGGCGCTATTCACCTAAATGATTCCATCAAGAATAAACCTTAAAATATATTAAAATTATTTAAGGATTTTTTTGGTAGCGTATATATATATATATATACAGATCCTTGTAGTAATGATAATAATGTAGTAATTTACAACGAAGTACATAATAACTTTCCAGCGGTAATAAAATCACATTTTACAGAAGAGGACATCAGTCTTGCTATAAAATCATTAAACAAGAAATTATCATCTGGTATAGATCAAATTCCATTTTTCTTAATAAAGGATTGCTCGAACCATATTAATATGCACAATCTTTGTTTAAAATCAAGTTCTTTTCCAGAGATATGGAAAGAAACTAAGATATGTCCTATTTTAAAATCTGGCGATGATTCTGACATATAAAATTATAGACCAGTTGCCATCCTTTCTAACTTTACAAAAGTTTTTGAAATTGCATTATACAATAACATATTACCCCAAGTTTTATTTCACCGCTGCAGCATGAGTTTATGGCAAAAAGATCAACCCTTAAAAATTTGAGTTCCTTTTGTACGACTGAAATTTTAGACAATCATGTCAAGTTTATGTATTCTACACTGACTGTTCCAAGGCGTTTAATCGCATCGATCATAACATTTTAATTCAAAAGCTGCAAAATTTCGGATTTAATAAAAACTTTTTTTATATCATATTTGAATTGTAGGCCTTAACGTTTAGCATTTAATGAATTTTATTCAGACTCATTCATGGCAAAGTCAGGAGTCCCGCAAGCATCGGTTCTTGGGCCATTCATATTTTTTGTTTGAACATGGTGAGAAGTAAACACCAAAAAGTTCACAATATAACTTTACAATAGATTCATTCGCTTGAAGCAAACACGTAAAATATGATTAAAGACCGAATTGAACAATTCGTGTGCGTATTGTACGAGCGCTCAATTCCGAATGTTGTATTAAGTTAGGCATATTTTTGCCATTAAAAATTAATTTTAATAAACGAACTCTTATTTAATTTCTAAGTACCGTTACAGTATTTTTACTGTTCAAATCTTATTTTAGGCACGAATTGGAGTGACCACGAAACTGGTGCCCGCCACTCGGAAAATTTTGGTCCGCGGAAAATGGACAACAGATAGTTTCTGCCAGCGCCCAGATATAAGAAGCGGTAGGGACCTAGCCTCCAGGCACCGATCTCCGCCAACAAGATCTTCACTCAAGAATCTTATTAAGGACGTTTACCGGTTCGAATTTAGCTTTGAAGGCTTTGCTAATTCAAGACCTTTTCGGCCGATGGAATTGTTTTTGCCTTCTTGGGAGCACGTACGGCTGGAGAAATCTATAGCTTTGACTGTTCTTTTATTTTTAGCGTATAGTGATGTATCCATGTTTCATCAACAGTTACGAAACGTCGCAAAAATTCACTTGAATTACGTTTGTACATGTCCAAACAATGCTTAAAAATGGTCACGCGATTCCGTTTTTGATCCACTGTCAGCAAACGCGGCATCCATCTTGTGGGTAGTTTTTTCATGCCCAAATATTCGAGCAGTATATTAAATACACGTTCGTCTGAGATGTTTACCTACGCGTACCTACCATTGGCGGCCATCCAATACGATATCACGGTTTTAAATAACCATTTCTTCAATTGTGAAGTCATTGGAATGTCATGGGTGCTCAGCATTATGCGTGCTCGTACGACCACAACGAAACTCACGTGAACCATTTGTGAACCATACCACATTCCATTTTTAGCTTTTTTTCAGTTTCCTTAATAGTTTTTCCACGTAAACAGTAGTGTTTTATTAACACATGGAGCTCATTTTCCTTTGGAAGACAAAATACAAACTTCAGCACTTTCGTACGCTCTTAAAAATATACTATTTGACACATCTATTTGAAATTTTGTTTCTATGCCTAAAAAGGATGTCAAAAGTTTAAAATGAAATCAAATTTGCGATCTCAGCGCCATCTCTTATCAAAGTCACTGACTTATAAAACAGCCCTCTTAAATTTCCTTCATTAATTGTTATTCTGGTGAAATATTTTTTAACATAATTCTGAGAGTTTATCCTAGGTAAAAAATGTTGCATTCCTTTTTACCTCTCGCTAAGAGAGGTATTGGAATCATGCTAAAAATCGCATATTCAGATTTTATTGAATAAGCACGATTTAAGGTCCATAAAATCCGATTTTAACATTTTTACAATGATAGGTGAATAGGTTCTGGTAACAATTGGACAACCGGAAGTGGTAGTTTCTAAAAAAAAATTTCTAAATATTATTTTTTGAAAATTTATTACTACAATTATTAAAGATAATTAAATTTTCAATCCGACACATTTAATTTTTTTATTATATCTCGTATAGGTTTGGAGATATAGTATATAATAATATAGAATATGTTGTAATAAATCTCGTTGCCAGCAGAACAGTTGCGATATTAAATTTTTTGTAATTGACAAATAAATGCAAATTGTCAGTGTCAGTTCTGAGAGGTATGAGTACATTTAATATATATTATTGTATTATTAATTAAATATTTATTTAAATTGCAGGTATGTCAATATTACATAATATATCCTTAAGAAATACCACTAATACCGTCAATGAATTTGAAGAATTTTGAACATATTAGAATAGTAGGATATAATTTCTCATAGAACGAAAGAAGAGAAACAATTTCAATTATTTGTGTGTACAAGAAATGTTAAATTCGTTACTTATAGGGCGCGAGCAGCCATGTGACTTTGTTGGCCTTGGCAAGCAGATATGAGGATCCGTGTTAGAATGACGGCTAGTAGTTATTTACAAAGATATCACAATTGTCATATTTCATAATTTTTCATTCAAAATTTTCATAATATTCTGTTTATTTGTCATCCATTAGTATGGAATATACTTGTCGAGGAAAATAATCCACATGGATTTGGAAAATCATAATGTTTCGAATGAAAACTTATGATACTTGTACTATGTATATTACCAGCTGTCATTCTGACACGGGCCCCAATATCTGCTTGCTAAGGTCAACAAAGTCACATAACTGCTCGCGCCCTATGCAAGATAAAATGAAAATGACGAGAGGTATTGTGCTGGCCGCAACAGATTTTTTGTACAAAAAAATTACATACTTTAATTTTGTATTCTTGTAAAATTTCGAGAAAATGGGCAAAATCTTAAATATGTCGTCATTTTTCTCTATTTGCGGGCGGTTTTCATGCTCCGATTTCCGAAAACTGTTATGTTATTCAACGCATTTTTCTGTACATTATTTCTTAAAAAAAGCTTTTGTTGCAGTTTGCAATGTCTTTGTGCCTAAATCGTAAATTCCCTGGACTATGACTAAAATGTCGTAACCATCATGATATACTTGTACATAACTATATAATAAAAAAAAATGAATACATTTAATTTCTCAGCAGTGTCCATGAATGATAATAATAAATGTATTGCAATAAAGGATTTAATTTTACACAACTATTAATATTACCTATCTCAAGTTGAAATAATCATTTAAGATATTACTTCCGTTGCAGGGCTTTGATAAGTATATATTATATCGTTATCTTTTAAATTTTTTTTATTTTATTTAAATTAATTTATCTAAACTAACCTTTCAGAACTATAAGTATAAAAAAAAACAATCTAATAAGCTAATCAAATTGCAAGTAATTATAGAATTTTAATTTAATATTAGTAGTAAAATTACATTGTTTGTTATCATTCATAATGCTTATAAAGTAGTTACATGCATGAATATTAAAAAAAATATCAATTCAAGAAAACTGATTAGATAGTTTTTTTTTTGTTCTTTCGAAGAAAACGGTTACCTTTAGAATGGGTATTATATTTATATCGTGAAAGTTTTATTTTGTATCTGTATTTATAGAGAAAGATAGTTTGACATTTATAGATCCTGAAAATAAGGTTCTTCAAAAGTAATAGACATACGAGTAATTGAAAAAGTTTGTATTGTAAAACAAGTCATTAATGTTATGATCTTCCTTTCTTCCTAGACCTTGGTCTGTTTTCTTCAATATTGCTCCCTGTCAAACTGTTTCTAGGTTGTCACTCCATCTTCTTCTTGAACAATCAGCACGACTTCTTCTATGTGGTGATTTATCTAGCAATTTTTATAATCTTTTTCTCGTTTATTCTGTTTATGTGATCGTTCCATTCAAGTTTTCTTTTGTGCTCCCAATTAGTGATATTTTTATCAATTAACGATTTTCGAGATAGTCTTCTAACTGGTTTCATTTCGGTTTTTTCAAATACATACACTCCGAGCGCACTTTTATAATAAAAGCGCTTTTATGGAGCGCGCTTTTAGATTACATTCTTATGAGAAGTGTGCTCCATAAAAGCGCTTTTATTATAAAAGTGCGACCGGAATATTGGTCAATGTCTTTTTATTTTTGACGTGCTCGTGCTTGGTCTTGTTTTTGCCATGTAGATCATAATAGGTCTTACGTTATATTACATTAAAGAGATATTTTGGATTTTTCGGTATTTTCATAATTCCGCTAAATTTCCTAGAATTGTAATTTGGGGACATCCCCAGTTGCTATGAAAACTGAGCCGAAAGGCGTGGTTTCTAATCAATGCACTCTAAATAAAATGTTTCATAGTATCGCCATCTATTTTTTGTAGTACAAATTATTTACGTCCTAACATTTTTTACAAATACGCAAAACGGACAACTTTTTAAGTACAACAAACTTGAAAAATTAAGTTGTCGAACATTTTGATATGATATTTAAGTAATTCACATGATTTTCCTTCTTGCTATATTTTATACACCTTTTCATTTTGTAAATGTAGTGAACATACGAATTTGTTTAAATTTATTTTATCACATTATGATTTCAAAACTCAAATCTCAACCTGCCACACTTTTTTCAGTTTAAAATTTACTCTTCTTTATTACTAGTTTATTTTTCATTATACTATCATAAAACTGGTGAAATCTAATTGTCCTGTTTTTATTAGCAATTGATTCTATTTTTTATATTTTTCCTCGACGAAAACTTCTAAACGCAATTTTTCCCTCAATCAAGAATGCTATTCCAAACAAATTTTATAAATATATTGTAACATTTATTTTTTAGGGTAAAATGTAAAAATCAAAAATATATATATTATTAATTAAATTATGCTTATTAAATGATAAATAATTAAGATAAATATTAGAAAAATAACGATTACTATGAGTAAATAAATATTAAATACTATTTAAGAGTAAGAATATTATTAAACACAACACTAGGATTATTTATTTAAACAATAACATAAGACTATTTACACGATATTTTTTTTACCAACTGTTTATTTATTTCACCATTCAACTGTCCGAACTCTGCTGACCCTCTATCTCCAGTCACTGAACTCGTGAATTCTATACTGGTCTCAACTAAACTACTTGCTCGAACAGAGCTGCATTGCTTTTATATCTCTCTATTATTCTATAACATTCCAGTAACGTTTCAGAACAATAGAACGAAAGAATCAGTCAAGAAAGAGTAATTAAGCTACCTTTCTCCATCTGTCTACGTACGCATCATCCGCCTGAGGTGCGCAGCAATTACGTTATTGCCTACCGAGAAAGCATTGTTCTAAAGCGTTCGTCCAGTGCGTCGGTTGTGTGCTTGCTAGACTAAAGCTGGGTACACATATGAGGCAGAACGCGAACGAGGCAAGGCGAGCCCGAACGCGTGCCTCATTCGTGAACTGTTTCGTTGCGAATGAAGCCACCTGAGGTAGCGAACGAGGCGCCGATCCAATTGTGCGCGATCCATTCGGGCAGTTTTCAACATGGCCAACGACTTGGTAGTGTCTGCTGCTGCATTTATAGTGATTGCCGAATTATCGCGAAAAAAAAAGAGAAGGCGCTGGTGGATGACAAAACATTATAGAAATAGATCAATAGATAGATCCTCTTTTTTATGGCGTAAAATAATACTTGTGGTCTTTTTTCCATAAAATGGGTCTATCTTCATAATGTTTTATTAACAATAATATTTTTTCATTATCCCAAGATATGATTTCACTACATGCCAATACATAAATACGTTTGCTATATGTGTTCTCGCTACTTGTTTATTCGCGTCAGGAAAGTTGCCACGCCGCGCTCCGAGCGGGAAATTCAATATCAATTGATATGTTGGATGAAGAAAATGGGCCTATCTTCATAATATTTTGTTAAAAATAATATTTTGTTCATTATCCCAAGACATGATTTCATTGAATGCCAATACACAAACACGTTTGCTACACGTGTTCTCGCTACTTGTTTATTCGCGTAGGGAAAGTTGCCGCGCAGCGCCGAGGTAAGGTCTGTGCATGAAAAATCGTCCACGCCGGACCGAATTTTCTTTAATTTACCGACTCTGGACGGATAGCATTCGTATGACCTCGGCTTGTTCGCAGAACAGGCTTAAGCTGTGTACACATTGAGGCATAACGCGATCGAGGCAAGGCGAACACGAACGATTCCTCGAGTGTGGACGTTGATCCGAAGCGCGGCACATTGCCTCAGCAACATGTGTAGCAAACGTGTTTGTGTATTGGCATTCAATGAAATAATGTCTTGGGATAATGAAAAGATATTATTTTTAACAAAATATTATGAAGATAGGCCCATTTTCTTCATCCAACATATCAATTAATATTGAATTTCCTCCAGAAATCGATCTATTTCTATAAAGTTTTATCATCCACCAGCGCCTTCTCTTTTTTTTTTTTCGCGATAATTTGGCTATCACTATAAATGCAGTAGCAGACACTATCAAGTCGTCGGTCATGTTGAAAACTGCCCGAATGGATCGCACACAATTGAATCGGCGTCTCGTTCGCTACCTCAGGTGGCTTCATTCGTAACGAACAGTTCACGAACGAGGCATGCATTCGGGCTCGCCTTGCCTCGTTCGCGTTCTGCCTCATATGTGTACCCAGCTTTAGGCAATGTGTCGCACTTCGGATCAACTTCCACACGAGTACATATCGGAACTATGGGGCTTGTTCCATGAAACAGGCCCCTGAATTCTTATAACTTCAATTTTTGTCCGAAAACGACGACAACCGAACACGCTTCGTTTTCTATCGGAGAAACTTTTGAAATCCGCATTATTCAACTAAATTTTTGTGACATGACTATTGTTGAACGTCATATTTAATTTTTTTTCAACCGTATAAATATGGATCAGAAAACCTAACCGTTACACTGGCGATCCGCCGAAAGCCAATCACCCCGCTTCGCTTCCCTAGCAAATAATTTATTACTATATTTGAATATCTGACAGATCGCTAGATAAATTTCTTTTCAAAAACCAGACATGTATTTTTTACCAATGTAAATCGAACCTTGCGCTGAGGACCCGATATGCGTACTACTTGTGACAATTCTTAGTCGTGCAGCGTTGAAACTATGAGACTTCGGGATTACGATGTGCTCCCGTCCACACTCGAGGAATCGTTCGTGCTCGCTTGCCTCGTTCGCGTTTTGCCTCATATGTGTACACAGATCAAGTGGCGTCTAACTTTAAAATTAAAATCGCTTCATTCTTGACCAAGTCTAGTCACCTGTGAAATAAATAATATCATTTTTCTTCAAGTGTATTATAATATTCATATTATGCTACTGTACACACACTATTGAAGATATTCATTTTCTTACTAGTACAACAATGTTGTTCATTATTGTACTAATATAAAAATGTTAGTTTCTTAGTTCACCGCTGGCGGCAGTAGTTGTCACAGTAACACAAACCATATTGAAAATTCTTATTTGACAGTTGTATCGTTTGTGTTTTGCTGTTTTGTAGTGTACACAGCCAATTTTGGCTGAAATTGCAAGCTCTATAATTAAAACAATTCCAAAAAATCGGATGTGGCCAGCACAATACCTTCCGTCGATCCTGTGTATTATGTACAAATTCCATACATAATTTTTCTTGCAAAATATTCTAAATTTCAAGTAAAATTATTTCATAAACGAACTATGTAAATTGCACTTGACACTAACATCTTCTTCTTTAGCTTTCCCCATTCGTTAGGGGTCGCTATTTTTTATTTTCTTCTTCCACTCATTTCTGTTCTACGTGTCGTTCTCATTCAGTTCCTTTTTTCTCAAGTCTTCCCCAATACAGTCCTTCCATCTTATGTTTGGTCTTCCTCTGTTTCTTCAATCTTCTATTACTAAGCATTCATCCAATATATTTTTCATTTCTCCTCATGACATTTTCAAACCAATGTAATCATCTCGCTTGTATCTTTCTAGAAACTTGTAACACTAGAGTTATTTCATTACCTATCTTTCCGTGTCTCCCCCAACATCTACTTCAACATTCTCATCTCTGCCACATTAATTTACTTTTTATTGATACTGACATCTGTCATTTTGAATTATATGACTATATTAGTAGTTTCCATGTTTAGCATAGCTGGCTGATTTATAAAATTTAATTTCTTTAAAATTCTTTAACTCTATATCTATTGAATATGAAGTACAAAATGCAATCAAATCGTATAGAGAATAATATATTCTTAAGATTTTCAGATGGAAGAGAAGCTACTGTAGCATTGAGACATTTAGCACCTCTGGGAGAGGACTATAGCACACTAGAATTAAATCCGAAACTGATAAAAAGAAAAATTCCTATTTATTATTAATGAGTACCTATATGTTATGTAGTTTAATTTATGTGACTATGGCTCTGTCACAAACCAACCCGTTACATCCTGATGAAAGAAAAATGTCTTAGTTATTATTCTAGCGTTTTGTTTATTTGTGTGAAATGTAAAAATCAAAGAAATATTAGTAGTTAAAATAAATGTTTATTAAACGAAAAATAATTAAGATAAAGATTATAAAAATAACTAACGTTATGTTTAAACAATTATAAACACTAATTTAAGACTAAGAATGTTATTACATTCTAAAACTCTAAGATTATTTATTTAAACAATGTTTATGTCACTATATTTATTTATATAGCTATGTTTATTTATTTACACCACTCGTAGATTATTTATTTATATCACCAACTACTCACGATGCGTGTCGATATTAGAATGTCCCCGGTTGGCTTCCCTGACGGTATTTATACATCCGGCGTCCTTTTGGAACATTCGACGCGATAATAACATCGAATATAAAGTATCGGGTGACCTTAAGTAATTAAACACGTCCCGACGTGTTTGTTTACTACTCCGATAGCTCGCCTGATTGCGTCATCGCCCAGCGCGGCGGCCGTTCTAGCACGTTCCACCAGCGGCGGCGGTCACGTACTCTTATGGTCAGTGGTGACGGGTCCACTCACGCTAGACTGCCTCCTCCTTAAAACGGTTCGTTCCGGAACAGTTCTTGATGACGAAATCTGCTTGTATTACCCTTGGTGTATTTACAAGTCTTGAAGAAGAGACAATCGATGGTCCGCTCGAGTTATTCTTTCTGTCCGTCGCGGTTAAAGCTGCAGACAATAATTTCAACGCCGGTAATGAGGAAGAAGATCTCTAACGTATTACTAACAATCCTCCAATCCAAACCATCTAGACACAGCTTAACTTCGGTACTGCTAGCTTCAAAATATCATTCTCTAGCAGATGATCCTTCAAATCTCACAGTGAGTTCTATGAACTGCGATACGACGGCTTCTGGAACTGGAGCGTGGTTTTGTTATCAGGTAGTAGATATACCGCTGATGTTCTGTATTGCTATCTCTCAGTCGTAGCGTTTTCCCAACGGACGGACCTTGGTTGACCAGTTCTTGAAATCGTCCCAATTTCATTTTAAAGGCTGAAGCTATGCCGCGTGACATCTTTAAGTCTTCTGATACGCAGTGGCTGACGGAATATTCTGAAGATACGGTGAACAGGTCTCGATGTTCTCCTTTGGTCACGCAATACCGCGCCTTGTGACCAAGGGAATACTTTTCCATGAAGTCTTCAAAAGTCGGTTCCTAAGCACATTTTTCAGCCTTAATGTCTTTCATATTGGTCCTTCATTCGGCCGCTGGCAGTTTGAAAGTTTGTGCGGAGTTGTTCATGAATGTCATCCATTCTTCGCCGTAAGTCCGTAACGTAACCTTCCCCAGGTTTACTGCCGAACACCATGTAACATGCTAAGTGCAACTCACATCTGAATAAGATACTCGCAGGAGTTTTGCCATGTTGTTTCATGCACGGATGAACGATAAGCCATCAGGAATAGATGAAGATGCCGGTACCAGTCTCTTTGGTGGTTGGAGACTACCTTCGACTAGTATCGGTTGATCGTTCTGTTCATCCGTTCAACCATGCCATCGGACTGCGGATGTAATGCAGTCGTTTTCGTTTTATTAATTCTTAATATCTTACAGATATTTTGGAAAACGGCAGACTCAAAATTTCTACCTTGGTCGGAGTGAAGTTCACGTGGTACATATACAAGCATATACATTCTTTCACTAAAGTTTCAGCGACCGTGGTGGCTTCATGGTTGAGTAATGCAAAAGCTTCAACGCACTTGAAGTCGTCCATGACAACCACGATGTATTTATTTCCGTGGTTACTTCCTGGAAATGCTCCGGCCACGTCAATCGCAATGCGCTCAAATGGACTGTCAATATTATATTAACGCATTAGAGCTCTTCGTCATCTATACAGACCGTTGCTTCCAGCGCAACCACACACATTTCTTGCACCAGTCTTCAACATCTTCCTTGCAGTTAACCCATTAAAATCGCTCGCGAAATCTTTCCAAAGTTTTGTTGACTCCAAAATGGCCTCCTCTAGATTCGTCATGGATTTTTTTCAACACGTTTAGTACTCTACTCTTTGGAATAACCAACTGAGTTCTCTTCTCAGTTCCATCAGCATTTTCTACCACACGCTCTAATAGGACACCATGGAGTCACATTGCACCCAGTACGATTTTACACTCTGTGACTGTGGTGCAACTTCCCATATTGGTTTGCTCTCGTTCACTTTTCATTCCAGAATAATTTTCAAAGTCGGGTCATTTTCTCGGTCCTTGCGTAGTTCATCGGGTTGTCAACTATCGTCGACTACTGTTATCCTGGCAATGGTAGAATGTTTCTCTTCCAGTCGACCACAATGCTTGCTTCCATCTTGGCATGGCCCTCAGGACAATGCGTCGGCATTACTTGCCATTCTTTCAATATCCTTTCTCTTTCTTTCTGCATATCTTGCAGGCGTCTTCAATCTTCTTGAAATCATCGACACTGCTTTCCTTTCTATCAATTTCCTTTCTCTTTTGTCCTGCATCGCATCCGTCGTCTTTTGCAGTTTTCTAAAAAATTTCTGCGGATGATCGGGTTCACAATTATTCCAACCGCGGAGTTTCTTATTTTCAGCAACACTTCACTTGCAATTCGTCGTATTCTCTCATCCAGATCTTCATTGTTTTCATTTCTCTCAGCCTCATTATCTTGCACTCACAATTGGTTACGTGAAGCTTGTTTGGCAGCTTCATAATCTAATTAATATGAAAGTGCGTCACTTACAGTATTTGGGCGAGCCAATAGCAGTGCTTGCTGAATTTCGCTGTCTCGAAGTCCGTAGATGAGCTACGTCGGCTTCAAATTCCTGGCGGTTTTATTTTGAACTCTGATACCTGTTCCTCAGCTGCGTCTGGTATACCTGCTCCATATACGCATTGCCATATCGCATATCCAACCGCTTGATTAATTGGTAGTAGTCCTCTTGTTCTTCTTCCTTCAGCGTTTGTAGGATGTCGATAGCTTCTCCACACAACGAGACAGTCAACGCTGGCCTTCTCCGTGGACGTCCAGTTATGTGCTTTCGCTGCAGCTTCAAATTGTTTTAATTAGTTCGGCCACGAAGATTTTCCATCAAATTACGGTGTTTTGATGTGCATTGTTGTTCTAGTATCAGGTTTTACTACTTTCCTTTTTTCTAGTAGACCTGCCTTGTGCTCCATCGGAATTTGACATTGATGACGATGTAATTTTAGTGATTTTTTTTTCGTATTTCTTCGATCTTCTTGTCATACTCATCTTTTAAATTCTTCAGGCCTTCTTCAGTTTTTACAGAATTTTCTTCTGAACTTATAGAATTTTCTTCTAATTTTGTTTTAATGTTTGCTCCAGAATTTAAAAATTTTCCATTCATTTTTATTTTAAACTTATCGAATTTTCTGCCATATCCTGTTTTAAGTCTTCTTTTAATGTTGAAAAATTTCTTCAAATTTTTGTAGCAATATTCTAAAATTTTCTTCTGCCTTTCTAAAACATTCTATTAATTTTTGTTCTAGTTTACCAATGTCGAATGGGTCAAACAATCGCCGGGATTTTCACCAGAATTGATTAACGCTTGCTGCAGTCTTTCATGAAGCACTGACTTCTTTCCTGCTACATCCAAATCTCGTTTTTCCTGTTCTGTCTTGAGTTCACTTATTTTAATTCGCTTATTTTATTTGTTTAGTCGCCATTTTATTTATTTTTTATTTGCACTTCACAGTTAATTAACCCATACAGCTGACTCAATTGTAACGTTATATTTATTTTGGTGAAGTGTAAAAATCAAAGAAATATTATTAATTAAAATAAAAGTTTATTAAATGATAAATAATTAAGATAAATATAATAAAAATAACTAACACTATGATTAAACAATTATAAACACTAATTTAAGACTAAGATTATTATTAAATTCTTAAACACTAAGATTATTTATTTAAACAATGTTTGTCACTATATTTATTTAGGATGGTTATGAACTTAATGTCATAAATTTAAGGGTAAGTAGTATGACATGTGTAGATTACGAAACAGAAAGAATTTTTTTAAAATTCGCATATTTAAGTGTAGTTTTCATGAAACTAACATTGTTGGTACCACTGGACCAATGGCAACGCATTTGCATTATTTTATCTATTACACAATTATTTTCGTTAAAAATGCTATTTAATTTAATTATTAAGAATAATATCTTATACAACTAATTTTGAATGCATTTTTGATAACTATATTTTTAATGAAATATTAATTAAAACAGCAGTAAAAAAAGTTTCCCTAAGAAAAGTCGAATTTTTATTTTTCGAATTTAAAAAAAAATCGTTCTGTTTTGTAATCCACAAATGTCATACTACTTACACTTAAATTTATGATTTTATGTTCATAACCACGCTTTATATATATATTCACCACTCGTAAACTATTTATTTATATCATCAACTACTCATTTCATGATGCGTGTTGATATCAAAATGTCCCCGGCTTGCTTCCCTGACAGTATTTATATATCCGGCGTCCTTCTGGAATATTCGACGCGATAATAACATCAAATACAAAGGATCAGGTAACCCTAAGTAATTAAACAGGTCGCGACGTGTTTATTTACTACGCCGGTAGCTCTCCCGATTACGTCATCGCCCAGCGCTGCAGCCGTTCTAGCACGTTCGACCAGCGGCGGCGGTCGTGTATCCTAGAGTCAGGGGCGTCAGGTCCACGCATGCTACATTATCAATCAGTAGGTATGTTATGTAGTTTAATTTCTGCGAGTTTGTGTCTGCCACAAACCATATTAACATGTACATCCCTGATAAAAGGAAAATTTTCTATTTATATCAATCAGTATGTTATGTAGTTTAGTTTCTGTGAGTTTGGTTCTGTCACAAACCTTTTTACCCCTATTTATTAATTTTTAGGTTTTATAGTTTGATTTTAATGAGTTTACTGTTCTCATAAACTTATTTAACATCTACATCACTAATAGTTATAAATAGCACATATCAGGCACATATCTTACAGATAATGTGAGTCCGTCGCTGGCCCATCGTCTATATGTACCACATGTTCCGCTTCCTTGCAACGTGGACACAGTATTTTTATCGCTGAAAATTCGTCGCTAACTTTACACCGGTGATCTTTCAGCATTAGAATTAAATATTTAAATATTAAGTCAAAGTTTTTTTCCTGCTAAAATAAACATCTTAAAAGGTTGAGGAAAATGCCTAACGAGTTCGAAAAATAAGGAGCACATTTGGGGAATGTATCAGTCATATCATCACAAGACAAAAATCCTAATATACTCATATTCGAAAAACCGTATTGGCTTAATAAACACTTTTTTGTAATATTCTCAGGCACGTGATTAATTGAAAATTAAATTCTCAAGCGTCTATGTGCAATTATTAATAAGATATGAATTAAAATAAGCAATGTAGTATTGAAAGAGGCAGTGGTTTTAGGAAAACCAGAATAAATTATACAAAGATAAGTAATCGTTTGGCCTCTTACTCCCAGATAAGAACATAAAAATACGGTATCAGTTTGAAATGTTCGTAAATAAGTATTACTGTTTACTGTTACAACAAATATTATTTTGTTTTTATGTCTTGCTGCTGACATCATTTAAAAAATAAAAAATTGTATCTTTCTTTTACAATTTCCTAAATATTACTAGCCATATTTAGTAATTTGAATGATTAGTTCCTTAAATTTGTGGTTTTTGTATGCTGTGCTGATTAATTTCTATCTTAAATACTAATATTAAAACTATAATATTCGGTCGAAGATTTATTTTTAAATAAGTAATAAAAGTAAACGAAAATAAAAAGGTAATGTTTTTTCTGAAATTTATACTCGTATACAAAGATAGACTTAAGATGTAAACTATTTGAATAAAGAAATTTTGAAAAACAATAATTATTCTCATATAGATTATTCATATTACATCATTAATTTCATCATAGAAATTTAAGATCTAGACCAATTTTTCTGATTTTTATATACCAAATAAAAAATACAAAAACTAATAGAGATATTAGAAAAATAATGGGAACTTGGTTTTGAAATGAAAATTTTGCTGTTTTAAAAATATTCGTTAAATTTTTACATTGTTTTGACATTATGACTATCGATTTCGTTTATAATATATAGACATCTTCAGGCCTACAACTGAAAAGTCTTGTTTTTTTTTATTATATCAGCTATAGGCCTGAAGATATACAGGTGTCTCTATAAGAATGCTTCTATTGGTAACTTTTTTATTTGAAGAGATACGAGGTTGGTTAAATGAGCAAAATTGTGCAATTTTGAATAATAAAATTGGTGATATCAGCAAAAAAAATGCATCAGTGGTTCCCAAAATATATATTTTTTAAACAGAACCATATATTTTTACCTTCCGTCACCTTTAGGTAAGGAAGGTATTGTCTTTGGTCAAAAAATTCAATGATCAGTTTTTAGTGAATAAGTACGCTTTAGGGTCCATATAATACGATTTTACCATTTTTTCGTTTTTTTCCTGGGGTTTATTGAACGCACCTAATGAAAAGTAAATGAATGTGGCAGGGATGAGAATGTTGAGATAGATGTTGGGAAAGACACGGAAAGATACAGTAAAGAATGAAAGAATAAGGGAAATAACTCTAGTATTAGAAGTTTGTAGAAAGATACAAGAGAGACGATTATATTGGTTTGAACATGTCATGAGGAGAGATGGAGAATATATTGGAAGAAGAATGAACAGCTTAGTAATAGAACGTTGTAGAAACAGAGGAAGACCAAAGATAAGATGGAAGGAGTGTATTGCGGAAGACTTGAGAGAAAAGGAACTGAATGAGTACGACAGGCAAAACAGAATTGAGTGGAAGAAGAAAATAAAATATAGCGATCCGTAACGAATGGGAAAATCTAAAGAAGAAGAAGATGTCCACTTAACACAAGTGCCATTTGCATAGTTTGTTTATGAAATAATTTTACTGGAAATTTAGAATCTTTTGCAAGAAAATTTATGTATTGGCTGGTAACTTGGACGACGCAGTATAAGGGTTTCAATGGTATATTAATGTGCAGTTATTTGCTCCCCTAATTTTTTAGAGACAAAATTGTATTTAGGTTTTTGCTATAGAAAAAATACTGGATACATATATGTTATTGTTTATAATTTTTCAACTTCCGGAAGCGTAAAAATAGTCGAGAACTATAATAACATTTTTGCAAAACATATTTGTATGTTGTCATTATACTGAAATCTGAGTAAAAACAGAATACCATTGTAGCTACCAGTACAGTTTAATTTTTTAAAGAGGTTTGGTCAAGGTCGTCTTCGAATTGTATGAGTTAAGATTTTAGCTCTGTCCATTCTATCAAACTCAATAGTGTCATTTACTTCGTTTTTATGGGGGTATATAACATACTACTGTTATGTTATTATAAAAATATATGTAAAAGCCTTCAAAATTGAAAAATAACAACTGATAAGTTTATTATCAAATTGAAACCAAAAATATGTGAAGATTAAGACACAATGTTAATGTCAACCTATCATCGCTGGCAGCGATGCCAACCGCCGAGTACCACTGACTGCCCTGAACGCAATCGCTGGACGCATTGCTGCCAGCAGCTATCCAGCGAAACTTAAAACCGCTTACAAGACGGTATATAAAAAATAATTTTGAGTTTTATAAAATTTACAATAATAAAATGAAACATATTTTCTTTATTTGTCGAACATTGACATCGCAAAGAATTATTTTCTATTCATAATTGTAAATTAGCCAGCAATACCAACAAATAGTAATAGGTTTCTTTTACCAGCTAAATGATTAATTATTACGCCAATAACATAAATAACCATATTGTCGTCTTCGAAAAGTACTAAAATTTCGTCCATTTCAATGTCCATTATCGATTACTAATAAAATGAACTGTCAAATTTACTTTCACTGTTTACCGTTGCTATGATTACAACAGCGTACTCAGCGTACTGTAAAGCGAACTGAACATACTTTATGCACGGCTACGAATCAAGGTAATATATCTGAATGAATAAATAAACTTACGTTACAGCGATAGTCTTGTCAACAACGAACATCTTTTTAAAAAATCTGATGTGACCAACACAGTACCTCCCGCCATTTACCTATGTATATAATTTTTATATTACTTTATAAATTTATCCATACAATATATAGAAAAAGTATTAAAGCAAACTTGTAGAAAATGCAATAATCTTTAATTTTTATAATAACAAATTGAGAAAAAATTACATTTAAAGGTATTTTTTGAAGAAAAACTATCTTGAGATTCAAGTAAACTGCCATTTTCGGTTATCCGATTGCCACCAAAATCTAATCAGTTCTTTCTATATTAGAATAAGTTAGAAATACATGGTTTCAAAACTTTCTGAATGATAGTATTTGAGTTAGAGCGTAAAGAGGATCCACACACACACACACACACACATACATACATACATACATACACACAGACATCATCGTGAAAGTGTTAAAAATGGATTCTAGGGACCTTAAAACGTGGTCATTTACCAAAATCTCGATATGCGATTTTTAGCACGATCCCTATACCTCCCTTACCAAGGGTAGCGGGAGGTAAAAATCATTTTGTAGCTTAATCGAAACAATATGAATTTTTGAAAGACAAGCGTGTTATTTCCATCCTTATCGCAGGCGCTTCTTGTCAGTGCAAATGGGAGATATAAATGTAATTATAGATCCAAAATTATGATTACCATTTGATTCTATTTTTTTCAGGTCCCCTGTTTCATATTCAATAGAATATGAATGAAAATGTATAATTAAACCATATAGACAATAAAATATTTTTTGTCAAAAAGTTATATTGAACTGCGTTTTTCAAGAAAAACTGTTAAGAACTTCAAATAAGGGTACTTCCGGTTGAACAATTATAACCAAAATCTAATCAGCTCTTCATACGGATGTAAAGAAGAGGGAATACGAAAAAATTATAATTTTTAGCATTATAGTGTCGGAGAAATTTTTGTCAGACACACATTCATTCATTCATTAAAAACTCACCACCGATTTTTTTTGACCAAAGACAATACCTTCCATACCCAAAGGTGACGGAAAGTATAACTTGGATCCGGCTGGTTTTGACAACGCAAGTAGGAATCCGGCTGAAGATAATTATTTCGAATTATTATACAAATATGAACCTTATAGGTATGTAAAATACCCAGGTATATATTTACCCATAAGTGGGTAATTAAAAATAGTAAAAATATGATTATTCAATATCAATGAAAAATATTTGAAGTCACATAAAAGTACATTATTACATATTTTCAAAAAACAAAAAGAACCACAATAAACATTTTTTTTATTCGAAACATGTATCGCAATGGGATCCTCCATTCTTATTTTAAATGAAAGTTTGTTTAATTTTGAAGCAATTAGTAGTATTAAAGTCTTATTTGTTTTTAGTTTAACTGCATTTGATTGTCAATATGATGTCACGGCGACACCTATTGCTATCTTCTATCTATAGGCTGCGAGAGATAGATAGCAATAGTGTGATGTCATAGTGACCCTGACAACAAATTTCAAATATCTCGCAAAATAATTATTAAAAAATGTTTTTACCTCCAGCTACCCTTGGTAAGGGAGGTATAGGGATCGTGCTAAAAATCGTATATCGAGATTTTGGTAAATGACCAAGTTTGAAGGTCCCTAGAATCCAATTTCAACATTTTCACGATGATGTGTGTGTGTGTGTGTGTTGCCATTAGATTTTGGAGTAAATCAGAAACCGGAAATGGCACTTTTTGCGTTAAAACTTTTTTGTATATATTTTATGCATGAATTTCTAAAATTATCTATAATTTTAATCCTGGAGCCTACATTTTAAACACAACTCCATGGTTACACAGTTCAAATCTCAAATATATGTAACTGACAGATATATGTCACTGTCAAAAAACTAATCATTTCTAATAATAATAGTATAATAATTATATGGAAAGGAACTTAATACAGTTTCCAGCATAAGTAAATATGTAGGAATATAAGTAAGAAAATAAAAATATATCATCACGACATATTACCCATTGCTGGATGAGCCAATCTGCTTTGTACACAGATGGCGGTAATAATGATGACATATTTGTACCGGTGCAGGCGTTTACCAGCCGTCACTTCACGCGAATCTGGGGAACCAGGTTCGATTCCGACCGACGCCAAATATTTTAGAATTTTAAATAGCATAAAATTGACCCTTGTAGTGCACTCTTCACGCCAGCAATGAATATAGGTAAATATATAAATAAATAAAATATATCATCACGGCTTATTACCCATTGCTGGGTCTGCCAACCTGCTTTGTACGCAGATTTCGGTAACGATGATGACATGTTTGTACCGTGCGGCGTTTACCAGGAGTCACCTCACGAGTACTTATTGCTGGCGTGGAGAGTGCACCACGGGTCATTTTTGTGCCATTTAAAATTCGAAATATTTGGCGCGGTCGGGATCGAACCCGGTATTTAAATTTAATTTAATTTAAAGTATTTACATATATAAAAATTAAATTAAACGGGAGGTATTGTGTTTGTACTCACTATTCACAACCTCGGAAGTGACATATTACGCACGCTACTGACAGCCGAAAATATCAATCTCCCGATTTAAGTAATTCAAATTATTTCAGGCCAAGTTTCTCGACAAAAAAATTCCAGTGTAAATTATTTAATTTGATAGACTAATTTCAAATGAAGGGTGCAGGGAAAAAGCAAATAATTATCACTTTATTTTCAAAATTTAGTTTATCATTCATTTCATCTCTTATACTCGTAGTCAGAGATCCATCTTTTAAGACCTTAAAACTGAAAAATCCGTTTATTTATTATATTTTTTGGAAGAACGCTTTGGAGTTTTAAAATTAAAAACACAAACTTTCTCGCATTGAAAAAAGTGACATAGGTATCTGATTTTTTCTCTGTATTCTTCAAATATAAAAACATTCTAGACTAGAATAAATATTTAAAATTGTTGTGGTATTTCATATGGTTGTAAATAAAGTTAGAATAACAGTTCATTTATTTTTGTTTACTGGACATATAAATATGTATTTAATTAAAATAAAATTTTCCCCATAAATAATTTATTCTATAAAGCATTCTAATATTATAGTCATTATCAGTTATAATTTATTCCATTTATACCTAAAATTACAGTAGTATGTTTTCCGACTTATTGTTAATGTAAATAATAGACCTATTTTCCTCACTAAAGAATTACATAAAACACTGATGTCGTTTTGGGCTCGTAGCACAAGTATTATCTAAAACTGATAATTTTTAAGAGGGGAAAACATAAATACTTGATATCATATTGATATTAATCAGTTTATTAGGTACCTTACGAGCTGCATGCTGTATGTATTATGATATAAATAGGTGTTTATTATTTTCACTTGTGTTTTTGTGTAAAATGTATTCTTTGTCTAATATACAAGAAACTTATATATCTACATTACAATATCCAAATGTAAGTAGAAATACATTATTCCACATATTTATTAGGAAAAAAATTATATAAATAATTTTTTATCTCATTGAAATTATCAGGTTATTTGAAAATTATCTATTGAATGTTATCTTTAAATATTTGTTCAATTTTGTAATGATCCACTTATTTTTAGTTTCAGGCAGGAGGGAACTATCAAATTAATAATTATCCTGGATCTGGCGCCTTTGTTATTAATTATTCACAATGTAAGTTCTTTCAAAATAAACATAATATTTGACAACCAGATTTTATTAACAATAGACATTAAGATATGTGAAAAATTGCTTTATATAGAAATATAGGTTATTTTTACAGAGGCTTTTTTGTATATGAAACATTATTCAAAAATTCTGAATTTAACCCTCCTAAATGAAACTCATTTACAGTAATTTTGTAATACATATAGCGAATTCTTATTATGTAACAATTTTAAAGCAACAAAAAATGTTTTTGAAACAAATCCACTATTATACAAATGTGATCTTAAGAAATACATGTCTTTTCTGTGTAAAAACATAACTTATTTTAATATTAAATAATGATTAACATAAGAAAATCAATCATATTTCAAGCACATTCGTAACATCGGCGTTTAACATGGGAAAACAGTTTTTTTCAAATATTATGGCTTTGGGTTGTACGTATACAGGATGTTTCCATTAAAATAACTAGCGCTTTTTGGGCGCACTAATGACTTTAGAGAAATATGTTATATACAAAAAATAATCAAGAATAAGAGGATAATTTATCAAAAATAACAAACCGAAAATTCAACCAGTGGTTCTTAAACGGTAGAACAAAATTATATGTTTCCAAATGATACCCTATATAATTTTTTAGTCCATTAGATTTTTCTGATTTCAATGATATAAATATTATATAGGATTGTGTAACAATTATTTCGAGAAAAATGATATATATTTTTAATGTTACAGTATTGAAGTAAGCTATGCAATACACAAGTATTGACACATCTGTTGTCTAGATTATACCTAGGGAATGCAATACCGGAATACCGGGATACCGTACAAAAATTTACTCTTTATCAATACCGGTATTAAACATAAAAATACCGGTTTTTCGTTATTTTTTAAAATGAAAAACGGTACAATTTAATGGATTTTACCTACATACTATTAGTTATTAGGTACTTAAATCCATAAAATTATTTTATTGATCATCTTCCTGTGTTTCATCTGATTCTTTAAAAGATAAATTACAACAAGCAATAAATAAAAAGTTGTCAGCTGTTCCTAATTCTAATATTAAGAAAAAGAAGCAAAGTCTAGAACAAAAAATCAGGAAGGAAATTACATTTTTTGAGAAGGAAGGCATTAAGGGCGTGAATTTACAGCTTGCATATGATTATTTATGAACAATAGGTCCAACAAGTGTAGAGTCCGAACGTGCATTTTCAGCTGCTCTTCAAATATGCACAAAAATTAGATCAAGATTAAATCACGAAATACTCGATCATATTTGTTTGTTAAAAGCATATTTCAAAATTACGAAAAAGTAAAATATTATATGAATTATTCTAGAAATGTTTTTATTTTTGTTATTTAGAAAACAAAATTGTTATCCTTATATCGTGCCATTACAAAAATAAAATGATTATTTTTGATTACGTTTGACTTTCACTTAATTAAATACCATACCCTACTGTAAACAAATTCAATTTTGTTCTATTTTCAATAATTTTAACAATACCGGTATTCCGATTTTTATATGAAAATACCGAAAAACCGGTACTCAATTTTTCGACCAGGATTGTATTCCCTAGTTATACCTAATAGTAGTAAAACCATTTTTTATTATATTATTTTTAATATTTATTACCATTTCATTCGAATGAAATGTTGTACAATCCTATACAACATTTATATCGTTTAAATCAGAAAAATAATCTGTATCTAATGGACTAAACAATATATATGGTACCATTTAACATAGTGAAATTTTGTTCTACCGTTTGAGAACCACTGGTTGAATTTTCGGTTTTTACTACTGTTGAATTATTCCCTCCTTTATTATTTTTTGTATATAACATTTTTCTCTAAAGCCATTAGTTCGCCCAAAAAACCATTGGTTATTTTAAAGGAAACATCCTATATACATAGAATTTTAGAGCATAGAATTCTCAATTTTTTTAATTTACATCCTTGATAACTAAGTAAACTTCATTAGACCTATACTTCGTTTGCTAAAACGAGAGAATTCTTGAACAGAGACAAATCATTCAATAGGTCAAAAGAGGATAATTTTGGAGACCAATGGAATGACTTGTTTCTGTTCAAGAATTAGTTTTATATTCTCTCGTTTCAGCGAGCCTAGTTGTTTCCATGGTTATATTTTTAACTTTATATCCATGTAAAATGAAGTATAAAATGCAGTGAAATCGTATGGAAAATAAAATATTCTTCAATATTTATAAATGAATATATCATCACGGCATATTACCCATTAGCCAATCTACTTTGTACACAGATTTCGGTAATGATGATCACGTATTTGTACCGTGCGAGCGTTTACCAGACGTCACCTCACGGGCACTCATTATTCGCGTAGAGAGTGCGCCACAGGGGTCAATTTTAATTTATAATAACATTAAATGTGAAACGAAATTTAACAGCGTTTTCAAGAAAAACTATTAAAATTTCGTCGCACACGCCCACACACAGACATATATATATATACAGTGTGTTAATTAAAAACCTGGCCATAGGCGTTTAACATGGGAAATCAGTTTTTCCTTGCGCAAAAGTTCCCAAATTATTTCAGACAAAAATACTTCAAATAAATGTTGTAGGGAATTTAATTCTGCACCCGAATTAGTAATAAGATTTTATTTTTGACGTTTCATAACCGAGAAAATCAATTTTAATTTTCCTGGAGATAACTGATTTATAGCGGTAGCCATGGAACTCAAACAAAATTACAAACAATTGTATGCCATCTTAACTGTCAAATAAGTTTGTGTTTTGTGAGTTTCGTTAAATAACATATTTCTTTGAAAGAATAGAACAGTTTTCTCATGAAGAAAACCTTCAGATTATAAAATGGTGGACAAATTTTGTTTGAGTTGCATGGCTATCGCTATAAATCAGCAATCTTAAAAAAACTTTAAAATTCATTTTCTCGGTTATTAAACGTCAACAATAAAATCTTATTACTAACTCGGGAGCAGAATTTAATTCTCTACAACATTTATTTGAAGTATATTTGTCTAAAATAATTTGGGAACTTTTGCGCAAGGAAAAACTGATTTCCCATGTTAAACGCCTATGGCCAGGTTTTTAATTAACACACTGTATATATATATATATATATATATATATACAGGGTGTTATATTTTAATGGACCCAGCAAATATCTCGCTTATTTATTAAGTTAGTAATTTCTTTCATATAACATGATTTATACAGCAACATGTAAGCTACTTGATGACGGATGTACATTGATGATACCACTTCCGGTTTATTAGTAATTAATATCAACTTTTAAATTTCAAATGGAACATACTATATTTTTTTACAAATATGAAAATTACATCAAATTTGCTTTACAAACATGCAAAATAATCCGTATGTTACATTATTAAAAAGTAAAATGGCGGGCACTTTTTTATACACCTAGTCGAAAAGAGAATAAGCCATGACTGTGGCTTGAAATAAAACAATGAACTAAAACAATTGTAACTATTATTATTAAACGAAATAATATTTTTTTTGTCATAATAATACAGAAAATAAGAATAAGAAACACTTAATAACAACAAAATGATTTTAAAACAAATACTCAAAATGACTCCCAGCCTCTTCATACTCTATATATAATTTATTCGTCCAAAACTAAGAATATTATTAAAAACTTTAAGAAACATGTCATACAAGATGTTGTGGAATATGGAATGCTTTAGCCAAAATACAAGTACAGTGCCACAATGAAAATTGCAATATAAAATTTCTTGACCATTTTTTAATTTTCTCATTTTTTTCTATGTAATATGTACCACTAATTTGAAGATCTGCTGATATCCTGTTTTCATCGGAATTAGTTACGTTACATAGTTTAAAATTGTTAGTAGGCATATTATTTCAATTCGTTCTCAAAATCTGGGAAATAAACACGTTTCTTTTAAGAAATTGTTAACCGAAGAGAAAAATAACTCCTGAAATTTTAACTTCAAAGAATTCCCTAACACGCCGTATTTATATATTTCCTTATCGTTAATTGCAAAAGATGACTTTATCGAGAAAAGGAAAAAAGCAAAATAACATGTTTATCAAAATAATAGTAGAAGATAAAAATCTTTGCTTGTCATGAATCTTAAAAGTTAACCATAATATTTTCTTTATTCAAACGATACATAATGACGATTTCTAAAATGGTGATCAGAGTTTTGTAACGAAATTAAAGTATTATAAACATTTCTTGTACAGGAATACATATGTACGAGGTATGATAAAAAAATAACGCTAATTTTTATTTGTTTTAAAAAGTAGTAATTTATTAATCAATATGTAATTGTCCCCTTCAAAGTATTCTCCATTAGATACAAAGTACTTATGCCAATCTGCAAAACATTTATGGTATTCACTTTATGGTATAGCCTTCAGCTCGTTCATCAATTTTGTATTTATCCTCTTGAGTCCACACCAGATAACAGGCCTGAATTCTAATTTCATGACGTCACAGAGAGAGGTGATCGACTGCATTGTAAGCGTAGGATATATACAGAATTTTTAATAAATAGGCATGCAAAATGTGATTTATAAAATACATACAACTCGTGAATACTATTCATGTATTATATAATTACCATTTTCTTTGTATGACTTAAAAACTTAAACAAAAAACGAATTATAATAAATGAAATAATAATACCAATACAACTTATATTTTACTTTAAACTATTTATTGTTATTTAAATAATACAAAAAAATGTTAGGTACAGATCACATTAAAATATTTTATTTTTATTTCTAATCGAAACAATATTTAAACAAATAAATACAAATTCAATAATAAACAATATAACATTATGTTATATTACTTTAGCTTATTACTTGATTCCTAGGTTCATATGCATTCTATATAGATATTATTTCAAAATAAAACAATGTTTTCTCTATTTTATATGTAATTATTGCGGAACATAATACATATCTGTATGTAATAAGTATATTAATTGCTTCGAATAGTGATTTTATCACTTTTAATTATTAATATAAATTTAAACGACATATTGCATTTGTCCATATTTCTTGCGTCTCATAATCATATAGAAATTTAAAAGTAATTTGGCCGTTTTCTCGAAATTGCTTCTGCACATTGGCATAGGAATTTATTACCATTTTCACAATTTTCTTTAATTTTTTAATCAATTAATAGTAATTAATAAAAACCAAGAACTGGTATGAAAGCGTAGAGAAAACTTGAAGAAATAATCCGTATGTGTAAACAAAAATAAATGTCAAAGGCTGTGTTATATAAAAGACTAAATCCCTAAACCTATGAAGAGTTTATCTACAACAAAACGGAATTATTTATTTCACAATATTCTATCAAAACTTGCAAGAATAACACGCACAAGCGAAATCATATAGTCACGATTGTAGTATGTTTTTATAAATTTCAATTTATAAGTATATTAAAAATTCCTATGCTTACAATGCAGTCGTTCGCCTCACGTTGTAAAGTCACGCATAGAGAGGGGATAAGCATTTAGGCCTGTTATCCCGTATGACCTTGATCCTCTTTATGATTGCAAAACATTTACCTTTCAATGTCCTCTTCATCTTCGGGATGAGGAAAAGTCACAGGAAGACATGACTGGTAAATGTGACTGCAGCAACACGACAATGTTATTGGCCAAAAAAATACGATTGAATGGTGAAGCACCGGTGCGTTATTGAAGTGTAAAATTCAAGAGTTCTTTGAACGAAATACCAACTTGCCCAGCAAACTCATTTAAAGTTATTGGGCGCTTACTAAGCACAACATCTTCAATTTGTGTTTTTACAACTTGTGTTTGTAGTAATTATGTTTATTGGTCACCTTGTCACTCTTGTTTACAGTTAGTTAAATAGATATCATCGCAAAAATATTAAAATATGATGCTACAGTTTATTAACCAAAATCTCGAAATGCGGTTTATTTCAATGTTTACACTTGAATTCTGAAATGAATAGTTTTACTTTATGAAGCATTTTTGTATTTCAACAATCTTATTACAATTACAGTATACATCAAAGAATATAAAAATAAGCATTACCTATGTATAACCATAATAACATTTCGATATGTCATAAAATATAAAAATTAACCACAGAAGCTTCTTATTATAATAATAAAAATTAAACATTATTTTGCAATAAATTTCTTATTTGCATTTAATGTTTTACAGAAAAGAAATGATGACATCATCACAACCCGGGTTAATTTTGTCGGGTTACAACGTCGATAGTGTCTGTCTTTGTCTATTTCGCTCGGACCATGCTGACATCACTATACCTTCAAATTTTTAATATTTTTTTTCTCATAAACTACAAATAATTAATTGATTTAAAAAAATCATTGGCATATTTTTGTTTTCTAGGATCAAGCATGTAAAAATCAAAATGTAGTCACAACCCCATTATTTCGTATACAGAGTGAATACTGAAAACCGTGACATATGCGTTTAACATGGGAAAACAGTTTTTTTTTTTGAATATCATCTGTCCCGTAACTAATGATGTGCAAATTTCAGAAATTTATTTTTTTGAAAGTTTCAAAAAATATTTCTTTATAAATTTCAATGAGTTTCAGAGAAAAAACGAAAGTTTCATGAAGAATTTCAAGTAAATTAACGTTTGTCAGTTAAATTTGAAATACTTTTTACCTCTCGCTAAGAGAGGTATTGGAATCATGTTAAAAATCACATATCCAGATTTTAATGAATAAGCACGTTTTAAGATCCCTAGAATCCGATAATAACATTTTTACGATGAGTCTGTGTGTGTGTGTCTGTGTGGATGAGTGTGTGTGTGTGTGTATGTGTGTGTATGTGTGTTAGTTTGTTGGAGGTACGATTTCTCAAATTCTATAACATTAAAGACCTGTGTAACTACGGATTCCTCAATCTAACAGTAATGGGAATTGTTGAATAGATTCTGGTAACAATTAGACAACCGGAAGTAATAGTATTTTTTTAAAAATCTTTAAGTACTATTTTTTGGATATTTATGTTATTACAAATATTAAAAAACAAAATTCTCTATCCGACACATTTAAAAATTTGAATATACCTTCTATACCTAGAGTTAAAGATATAGGATATATATAATCTATAAAATAATCTGTTGTAGTAAATCTCACAGCCTGCTCACAGCCCAAACATCTCCATGGTAACTATTTGAGAAATTAAAATGTCTGTATTTGACAGATAAATGTCACTAATGTCAGTGTCAAAAATTCAGAGATAGGACTGAAGGCTTTTTCTGGGAACTATATTTAATATTTCTTATTGTATTATTAATTACATATTTAAAATTATTGGTATATTACATGAACCCTTCAGAAATAACGCCAATGAATGAATTGAATTTTATAATCAACAAAGTAAAAATTCAACTTGTAGATTTAATGAATAAATTTTCCTATTCAAACATCGGCAAGTACATGCATGTTGATCTGCGCAAATCTAGAGAAGTGCACGGCGCATGTGCATTGTAGCTTTTGAAAGTATTATTAATTTAAAATTAAATTAAAAATTTAAAGCTTGAAACTTTCAATTTTTAAAGTTTAAAATTGAAACTTTCAAATGACACTTCACTACGTAAAACTATAGTGGGAATTTTTGACATGATTAGAAAGATTTTTTAATTTGGCGTTGGAGAGTAAATACTCCTAATTTAATGGCGTATTATTGAAATATTTACAAAAGTATACTGCTATTTTACATTCTTTATTTATAATTTATTAAAAACAGTAATCATTGACACGTATTCAGTAGCTGAGTCCGTTAGATTGAGACACCGTAATAATTATTCACGAGTTATTTATTTTGTAAAATGTATTATTAAATAAATTACAAAATAAAAAAAAATATTTTTTGGTAAATCATTTATTTTATTGAATTTACTATTTCTTTGTTACATCGACTGATAAACAAGTAATTAATGATGATTAGCGAGCACTTGACTGTCAATCGTTTATTTTAGAGAAAAATACTTCAAATAACAGTTATAGAGAAATTAATTTTATTTAATTGTTAGTCAGGTATTTTCATGCTACCAGCCGATGTAGGCTATGTAACAGAGAAATAGTATCTTCAATAACATACTTGATGTACCACACACTTTATGTTTTAATTTTGTAATTTATTTAATAATACATTTTACAAAATAAAATAAAAAGTCTGTTGTGGCCATCACAATACCTTCCGTCATTTCTATGTATTTTATACAAATTCCACACAGATATTTTATTGTATTTTCAGTAAAATTATTTCACATATATATTGTGTAAACTGTACTTTTTGACACTGACATCTGTGAATTACTAATATTGAATTGTTGAAATTGTTTCCATGGGGACGTAGCAAAGACTATAAGATTTGTAAAAATTAAGGCCTTTATAAATTTTTATCTGTAAATACATTGTATATGGAGAAAATACTGCTATCAAATCGTATAGAGAATAAAATATTCCTTACTATTTATGATAATATTAAAATGTCAAAAAAAATATTTAACTGTGTTTCAATTAAGGTACTTCCGGTTATTCATTTGTAACCATATATATATATATATATATATATATATATATATATATATATATATATATATATATATATATTAATATTATTTACTTTTGTATTTAGATACTAAAAAAAAAACTGTTTTCCCATGTTAAACGCCAAGTCACGGTTTTCAGTGTTCACCGTAATGAAAATTAAATGAAATAATATAATGCCAATTTATTTTGAAATTTTTCATTAATAGATGATAAAGCCCCAACTACAACAGTGTATGAAGACATTAGTGACGATGACACGTCTTCTGATTCAGGAATCGCATGCCCAAACATAGACCTATCCCCATCTATAGCAAATTGGAATTCAGATCAAGTTATGAAATGGATATTAGAATTATACGATAGAGAAGGTTTTCGATATGAAGATTTAAATTTACATTACTTTAGACAAAGAGATGGCAGATTTTTAATGCACCTTACAGAAAAAGAATGGGAGAAAATAGACAAGAAGAGAAGTACATTTTTGTATGAGAATGTTCAACGCCTTATTAAAGAATCAATTGCTAGAAGTGAGTATAAAACAATAATTTTAACACGAATTCTATATATTTGTATAACTTAGATTTGTAAAGCAATTGAAAAAAAAAATATTCCTCAAAAATCAAAAAAAGTTGATGTTTGTGCATTTATATCAGTATGCGAAATACATCATTATTTTATTAATTATGTAACCATAACAACGATTATTTCACACATTGTACACATTATTTCGTACACTGTACGCATTATTTCATGCACTGGGCCTATTATTTCGTGCACTTGCATTTTAAATTATGAAAATGATTACAATATTAATAAATAGTATTATATAATAAATTTTGTATTAAACTTGTGTAAAAAGTTAAATGTGCCAATAGAGGTTATTTTTTTAAAAATAGTTATACCTGTTTTCTAAACATTAAATTTAGTTGTAGAAGAATATTGCGTGCTCCTTGTGCGCGAAGTGTGTTAGTGTTCTCGAGTGGTTTTTTTTTTTTTTAAATTACACTCTCGTGAACTTAACATATATTTCGCAAACATGGTACACAAACAACCATTATTATTAAAATAACTTTTTTATTTGTGTGATAAACAGTACATCATATCTCATTTATCCCGTATATGAAAATAGTAGTTTGTACAGCAAGAGTGGATATGATGTCCATATCGCATTAGAATACCACTCGAGTTTTTTTTTCTTCAAAGGTATAAATAATAAGAAAAATTATCTCATCCCCATAAATATCATCGCTTATATACATTGTATAAAAAGCTTGTAACAATAAGTAAAAAAATAATTTAATGTCATTTTATGTACTTGTTTTCCTACGCTTTCTTAATGAAATTTGTTATTAAATTATATTTATTTTATATACACTGTTTTTTATATACTACTTACAAGTTTTCTAATTTATTTAGCTTATGGTTACATTCCATTTAAATATTATTAAATCTTTCACACTTTTCTTATATATTCTAAAATTATTGACAATGACTACATTGAAATATTAAATGTGACATTTGTACATTTCTTCTTCTTAATCTTGTAATAAATCAATAAACAGTTGCTTGGATTACACGACTTGGACTTATGTGATTCGTGGATTTCATATCCATCCTATCCGTCTAGTTAACTAGTATTGCCCACATATCCATTCTGCGGATTATGAAGAAACGATAAGTTATTCATGTGGGAGTAGAAAAAATAGTTTTTTTCAAAGTAAAATAAAAAGAATTACAATAAAGTGCCTTTAGAGTACATTACACACAAGTTTCTAAAATAAGCCTTTAGCTATAGCCAGGCCTGAAGTACGAATCCATTAAAATTACGTGATGCATACGTTATTATATGTGCTACCGACAATATATTCAAAAGTGTGACTAGAAAATGCTTACTTTCCAGTCAACACAGGTAGAATTCTATTACGTATCGTTATTTCACTCTTAACTGAAGTATACTCGTAAGCCTAATATTTTAACGAAAACTTCGTAAATACAAGTATTCTGCTTGTTAAATTATAGACATAGCATTTTATTCTCATATCATAAATAAATACTATATTATTCCAATATTATAAAATATTAATCAATACGGAAATGATATTTTTTATATACCTACAAAATAATTAAATAAATTTTCCTCAACATAAGTATGTGACACATTTATCAATATAAAAATTGACTAACAAACTTATATTGAAATATGATAAGAATAGGAAATTCTTGACATATTTCTACATATACCGCATTATTTGTGTCATTAGATAAAAGAAATTGTAGAAATAATGCTTATTCATGCTTTTCTTATTTTAGGAAGTGAAGCACAAACTCGACTCAGTGTCATTAGTTATAGCAGCAGTAATAGTGTCCAAAGTTCAGGATATCATAGCGGGAATCAAAGTTCAGGTAAAAAGGAAATTCATGTCTAAGTCTAATAGATTATAAGTGATGTATCGACTACGGTTTTGGCCGACTAACAGACTACCGACTATTCGGTCATTTTAGAAGCCGATTAGACGGCTCGGCCGAATAATTTCCAAGCATCACTAAAAGCCGTTCTTCACTGAAATTCGTTTGTTTCAAATGTAGTGAGTCAGCCTCATATGTGTCTTGAAATAATTACATATTAATAACATGTAATCTTGCGTTTACAGAATATACCACAACTTCGGGTACAAAATTTAAGGGTATATATTTAGTGTTGACCAAAATAATTTAAAAAGCTTAATCAACATGGATCCAATTTTCAATAGTTTTCGAGATATAATGCAGTGAAAAATAAGTTTTTACGGGGTTTACATCTGCTATCTCGAAAACTATAAGAGTTACGACTTCGATTAAGTAAGACTTTTTGTTTAAATAATTATTAAATATTGTGGCGATCTTGAGTAATATTTATTTTTCAAATAACTTCTTAACTATTAGAAATTGAGAAAAATGTTTCATATAAAATTTTAATATGTATATATATATATACAGGGTGATTCATCGGTCTGTCCTCTCTTTATAACTCTTGTATTTGAAGTCAAATAGAAAAACTCTTCAAATATAATTTATATAATATATTATTGTCTATCTACGTACTATATGCATTTGTATACAGGGTGCTCCGTTGAAGCGCAACATTATGTAACTTTATATTTCTTAATGGAACACCCTATATATATTTATTTATTTTGATAGTAAATTAGATTCCCTTTAAAAAACTATTAAGTAATAAGGGGTCTAAAACTATAAATTAAGAAGTTATTTACGTTCATAAAAAATAGTAGTTCATAGTGGTAAAACCATAATTTAACACAAAATTTTGATTCTTTTTTATTAATACTTATTTTAATCATTACACTAATTACAACGATGATAAACTAAGAGTATTTTGACATATTGCTTGTTTAAATTCGATAAAATTGATCAAATTATCCATAGCTTACTTTGTTAATAATAACATGATACAAAAATATCATTCAACGAATAAAGGTAAATAACTTCTTAATTTATAATTTTAGACCCCTTATTACTTAATACTTTTTTAAAGCAAATCTAATTTACTATCAAAATAAATAAATATATATAGGGTGTTCCATTAAGAAATATAAAGTTACATACTGTTGCGCTTCAACGGAGCACCCTGTATACAAGTGCATATAGTACGTAGATAGACAATAATACATCATATAAATTTTATCTGAAGAGTTTTTCTATCTGACTTAAAATAAAAGAGTTATAAAGAGAGGACAGACCGATGAATCACCCTGTATATATATATATATATATATATATATATATATATATATATATATATATATATATATTTATAGTCTATTTACTGGCATACACAAAATTTTGTTTGATCACTACCTTCTTTAAATTTTGTACTCGAAGTTGAGGTACTACCTGTATACAAATCTAAAAAGGAAAATTGTTGTATTTTTTTTTTGTTTTGTTTAAGAAATTCGTTTTGTTATATCATTCTATGCATTATACACTTAGCCGGTTAATCAGTATTTTTATCGACTAAAAAAATGGCCGGATAGTCTGTTTATCCGACTAATAGTAGGTAGTCTGTACATCACTAATAATAATCCTTTATCATTTTCCTGTTAAAACAATGCTTATTGTACTTAATGTTTTTAGAATTGTATTGGTAATTAAATAATTTATCAACATCTACATTACTTATTCATTTATTGTATTTAAATATTTGTTTTTTATATTATCAGCACTCCATTATTTATGACGCCAAGAGCATTGTTTTAGTAAAATTTAATTAGCTGAAAATAAAAAGATAGTACTTAAATATTTGAATTTTCTGAAGTATCAGATTTAACCTTGGATAAAATTATAAGTTAATTCTGATATATATGTTGTAGTGTACATTGCCCGGTAAATGTAGAGATTCGCTTACAATTGTTTTCGCTCAACTTACTATAACAACAATAATCTAACGCACAAAACTTACCCTAAGTAACTTTTGTGCGTTAAGTGAAGTTATTGTGTTTAGATAAATTACAACCGAAAGTAGTTTGAGCAAGTCTCTACGTTCACCGGAAATGTGCACATCATCGTATTATGTAGGTACTTTTACTGTGACATATATTCTAAATAATTTCGTAAAATATTACAATTAAAGACGAAGAAGAACCTCGAGTTCCCTACGTGAGAAGACGTGGGCGACCCAGATCTGCTACAGCGAAAAGAAGAAATAGCCAAAGGCTTGGAAGAGTATGGGAATTTTTAAGAGATTTACTATTAAATCCTTTATTTTGTCCGAGAATAATATGCTGGGAAGATTATCCTGCTCGGGTTTTCCGATTAGTCGACGGAAACGAAGTTGCCCGAATGTGGGGAGTAAAGAAGAAAAATCCTAATATGAATTATGGGAAATTTAGCAGATCAATTAGGTTAGTAGTTTCCTAATAACTTATACAAAATGTGTTTACTTGAAATCTGTACAGGAAACACAATGTTTTTTTTTTAAATATTTCCATGGTTACCTATTAATTTAGAGGAAAATTGTGAACATAAAACTAGTCCAGAATTAGAAACTACACAATACGAGACTAAAATATATTTTTTTAAATATATTTTACGGAAAAACTTTAAAAAAATTACAGCATATTTCAGAGTGCCGTCGGACTAATGATATTTTGTTGGTTATTATATCTTCGAAACAAACAGTAGATTAGGTGTTCACAAATACTTGAAATCTCAGTCATACAGCATTAATGTTTACAAATACGAGGTTTAGACACACACTTATACCTTCTTCAGGATAAGTAAGAATAAGATCTCACTGAAGAAAATATAAGTGTATACCAAAACCCAAAACGTCTGTTTTATAAGAATAAATGCTATATGACTGAGATTTCGAGAATTTGTTAACACCTAATCTATACCACAGACGAGAAATTTACCCATATAAACAAGAGATTAATTTTTAAGGTAGTAGTTTAGTAATTGTTACACTCAATAAAAATAAAATTACTATACAGATATTGAAACAATTTCGACTGTATAACAAAAGTGTTGTTTGTTTCAGGCATTACTACAAAATGAAAGTAATAGAGTCCGTTTCTGGGAAACGATATGTATATAAATTTGGTATAAATGCTGAAGGTTGCGAAACAGAAAATCCGAATTTTGGAATTAATGTAAATAGGACATAAAGTTAAAACATAATAAACTATGGTACCTTATATTAAAGTTTTTTTTTTGTATATCCCACTTTTGTAATGTACAATCCCGCATATGTGGTCTGGAGGAAATAAATTATTTTTTAATATTTTTAATTTGTGGTTTTCATTGTGATAGTGTTTATCATGCGTATTTTATGCAGTTCTATAGAAATGTTTATCTGATTTTATTTTGTATATATTTGTTGAGTATCTTTGAGGTTTTTCCTAATAGGTGATAAAAAGGGAGATAAATAAAATCGGTGAAGTATTGAGGCACTGATAAGGTGATAAAGTATTCACATTATTAACCAAATATTTTAACAGCCTTGATCGCAAAGTAAGTGGATAATGTTTGTATGGAATATTGTATTATTCTTGTTACTTTTATATATATATATATATATATATATATATATATATATATATATATATATATATATATATATATATATATATATATAGATATATAGGGTGTTCATTTTCAGTGGTACACTATTGCTATCTCGAGCACTATAAGAGCTACGAAGTCGGTTAAATTAGAAAAAAAAATGCTATATTATAAGACTATTAAATGAGCGAAACAAGAATTATTTTAGACCAGGGGTTCTCAAAATACGGGGTGCAACTTTCTTATTTTAAATGGTAATCTATTCTTTTTAATTGCTTATTCGATTCAATTATTTTTTTCTGAATTCAATGATATTCATATGTAATACTCTAATATTACAAAATATTTAAGAAAAATTCAAAATTAAAAAAGTTTTTTTTATTTAAATATGCGTATACAAAGAGTACCATGGAAAAAAATCAATAAAACAATTGTTAATATTATTTTTGTTAAACTTTTGAAGTGTACTTCTATATTAAATGAATAATTTTTCTCATAATGAGAAGGTAGACATGTATGAAGCATACATTTTATGTAGACAAAATTCGAATGCAGCTGTAAACATATACAGTTAGTTGTATTCTGAGCGACAAGTGCCGGCTCATAATTACTTCCGGAGGTTAAAAATTTGTTTCTATACCTCTGCACTTATAAATAAACACAGACGCATAATGATGAAATTAATGAAATAAATGTTTTGGCATATTTCGAAGCCAATCCAAGACATTCCATCAGAAGGGCTTGTGTTGAGTGTGGTGTAAGTGTAGGCGCAGTACATAAAATTTTGAAAAAATAAATAAATATAAACCTTACAAACTGAACAAAGTACAACATCTGCAACCTGGTAACTACGATCGGCGACTGGAATTTTGTTATTTACTGTTAAATGATGGTGTAAATATATTAAAAAAATTATTTGGACTGATGAGGTAAATTTTTCAATTAATAGTATGTACAATGTAAAGAATAATCACTATTGGTGTACTGAAAACCCTATATTAATTGGTGAAAGAAATTTTCAAAGAAAATTTAATGTTTAATGTTTGGTGCATTTTAAATGACAAAATATTTTTTCACATGTATGAAAGCATATTGACGGGGGATCGTTATTTAGAATTTTTACGGGATATTTTAGATGATTTACCACTGGACCTTCTAAGAGATATTTACTTTCAACAAGGCGGAGCACCTGCACACAATTCTCATCAGTTTACAGAATATCTCAACGAAATGTTTTCTGACAAATGCATAGGTACTAACAGTCCTATTCCGTGGCCTGGCAGATCTCCCGATTTAATCCCCATAGATATAAGTTTAAACATACATACATAAAAATAATTATCCTATAACTAAATTGTACAAACGGCATAGAGTAAAATTTCTTATAGAAAATACATTAAAAAACTGATTTTTAGTAAATTAACTACTCGTATTATTTTGTATTTGACATTACAATGAAACTAAAATAACAATAAATCAAGCAATTTTTACAATACATAATTACATAAGATTAGTAACATTTATATTATACAGGGCCGGCAAACACTGATTTTGCCACAACCCCTATTTAATTTAAGGAAATGGCAATTATTGACGTTGTTTTGTAGAATAAAGTTCCTCTCACAGGAATCTTCGGTAATTTCCTTAATTTTGTTGGGACATTGATAAGTGTTTTCTTTATTGCGAGTGCACATATAATATAAAGATCTTAAATGACCATCCTCAGATTTCAGAATATACTCGTTGTTCGGAATGATAGTAATAAAATCGGAATTGTGTTTTGTGGAGGTTGAAATTAGGTGGATAAGTTCAAACTAAATTTTATAATTTATAGGGATTTCTAAAAAATATTTTGTTAGTTTGCAAGTTGCAATTATCAGAAATATTTTTTTCGATTTCTAAAAGATTTTCTGAATTTATTTCGAGTGGTAATTCGTCATTATAAATTTTTCACATTTTGTTTAATTCTTCATAGAGGTCGTGTGACTTAATGATGCTTGGATGTAAAGTATGAAGTTTACAAAAAGTTAGAGAATTTTCAGTATCTTAGAGAGTATTGTATGTCATTGTGTACAGGTGTTTAATTGGTTATAAATGTCTTTATTTAATAATTTATTATTATTTTTGTCTCCAGCGATAACAATGTGCATAATTTGTTCAATCTTTAATTTTAAAATATTTTCGTTTTCCCTGATAGTGTCGACAGTTATGTTAAATGTTTTAATTTTTTCTTTATTAAATTTAGTTTTTTTTAGTTTTGTTTACTTACTGTTTGTTGGTGAACATAAACTGTTTCAGGTATTACGGGAAGTTCTTCTCGTGTTTTATTTAATTTTGTTATTGTTTTAGTTTTATCCATTTGTAATTTGTTTTTCACATTTTTGTACATTAGTTTGGCCTTTTCTTTATGTTTCTGGATATAGTCTTGTGTAATTTGTTTTTCAAGTTCTATGTCAAGTGGAGAATTTGTTTCAAGATGACCATTAGTAATTTCGATAGGTTTTAGATTGATAGTGCTATGGTTTGTGTTGATGTATGCCAGAATTGAATAGTTAACTTTGCCTTCTATTAATTTATTTTTTAACTTGTCTTGCAGGTTAAATAAACGGATGTGTTCTATTAACGTGGGTGAAAACGTTCAACTAAAGCAATTGAGTTTGGATTTTGGGAACAAATAAAGTGTATTTCAATTTTGTGAAAGGCTAGTAGTTCTTTAATAACATTATTTTTAAATTCAAGTCCATTGTCTGAAATAATTAATCTATGTATTCTGTGATGAGAGAAAAATTGTGTTAATTTGTTTGAGATTTAAATAACATTGGTAGTTTTCACTTTATATACATGTGCATATTTGGAGAATGCGTCAATGATGGTGAGGAATTTTGTATTTTCTAGGGTAAGTGTGTCTATGTGATTGGTGTCTAAAGGTTTATTAGGACTAGGGGTAATATTAAGCTTGGGTTTGATAGGATTTCTTTCGTATTTCGTTGCCAAACAGATTTCGCATTTATTTACAAAGTCTTTGATAGTTTTTAGTTGATTTGGCCAACAGTATCGGATCCTGATTTGTGTGTGGACTTCGTTAATTCCGCGGTGGTTCGTTTTAACTTCATGATAGTTTATAATGACTTCTAAAATTTCATCATCTTCTACATCTATTAATTTTGAATTACTTTTAATAAACATAATCTCCGAATTTTAAAAATATTTTTGTAGAACATTACTAAATTGTTCGTAAATGAGACTTTCAAAGTACAAATAGTATTTAATACGTGGTTGAATGTATTCTTTAATGTATTTAACAATCTCGTTTTCAAAATTTATTTCAGATATTTAAAGATAGATTTTCATTTTGTCAACATGAAATTTCTTAATTTTTTGCTTGGATGGAGAGTGTTTTACCTGAGTTATAAAAATTTGGTTTTTGCCAAAATTTACTGGTGATTCATTATTGTTACGCCAATTATGGGATTCTCGGAATTTGAATGAATGGTTTGGTCGGTTTCAGGATCTTTTTGTTCGTCTGGTTGAGCAATTAAAGATTGGGTGTCGTCGGGGTTATAGTCATCATTGAAATTTTCTATAAGGTCGAAAAGATTTTGGAAGTCTGAATCTACTGAGTTTACATTTAGTTCGATGCGTGAGAGCGCATCTGCATTTGCATTCAGGGATCCTTTTTTGTGAATTACTTCGTAATCATATTCTTCGAATTTAAGTCTCCAACGCATTAATTTGGAATGGTGTTCTTTTAATGAGTGTAAATACTGTAATGATTTGTGGTCTGTTATAATTTTGAATTTTCTTCCGTAAAAATATGTCTTGAAATATTTGGTAGCCCATACGGCTAATAATTCTTTTTCTGTTGTACTGTAATTTTGTTCAGTGCTATTGAGCGTTCTGCTAGCGTAAGCAATAGGTAGATCAGATCCGATAGGGCCTAATCACTTGCGTCTGTGGTGAGATTAAATGGTTTCTTAAAGTCTGGGTATTGTAGGATGAGGACGTTCATTAGAAGTTTTTTGCAGGTATTGCAACATTGAATATATTGGAGATCGTTGTATTTAATAGTAGCGTCTTTCTTTATACACTTGGTCATGGGTTTTGTAAGTTGTGCTAATTTTTTAATAAATTTTCTATAATATCGTAAAATTCCTTAAATGCTTTTATTTCTTTAGTATTTTTGGGTAGTACATAATTTTGGATGGCTTGAATCTTGTCAGGATTGGGTTTTACTCCGTCGGGGGTTACTACATGTCCAAGGTATGCTACTTCTCTACGCAAAAATTCGGATTTGACCAGCTGTATTTTTAAATTTGCTTTTTTCAAACGATTAAATACTGTACTTAAATTTTGAGAGTGTTCCTGAAGGGATGTACTGAAAATATGACATCGACTAAATAAACGAGACAAATTTCATTAAATAAATTTCGTAGAACATTGTCCATTACTCTTTGAAAAGTAGCGGGCGCGTTCTTTAGTCCAAATGACATTGTAAAAATTCATAGTGTCCATTTTCTGTGCTGAAGGCGGTCATTTGAATATCGGATTCATTCATTTCGATTTGATGAAATCTAAGGTCGAAAAGTATTGACATCTGCCAAGTTTGTCGAGAAGCGTGTTAATGTTGGGTATAGGGTATTTGTCATCGATTGTTTTGTCATTTAATTTTCGATAGTCTAATACTAGTCTCCATTTCTTTTTTCCGGATGCGTCTATCTTTTTGGCACAATCCATACAGGGGATGACCAGGGTGAATGGGAATGACGGATTATGTTTTGATCTAACATTTTATTAATTTGGCTTTGTACCTCTTTACGATATATATTTCGGGGTATCTATAAGTTTTGCATAAACGGGAATTTTATCTTTCGTACAAATGAAATGTTTTACTTCGTTAGTAAAAGATAAAAGTTCATTGTCACAGTGATATAAGAGTATTTTGTCAGCAGTTTTATCATCTCTCGTTTCTCTTCCTCGTTCATATGGTCAAGTCTAATTTTACTCATATCTAATTCCTTTTTTACCTCTCGCTAAGAGAGGTATTGCATTCATGCTAAAAATCACATATCCATATTTTATTGAATAAGCACGTTTTAAGGTCCCTACAATCCGATTTTAACATTTTTACGATGATGTCTGTGTGTGTGTGTGTGTGGATGTGTGTGTGTGTGTGTGTGTGTGTATGTGTGTGTGTGTGTGTGGGATGTTGGAAGGACGGTTACTCAAAAACTATAAGACTTTAAATTTGTTTAACTACGTATTTCCCAATCGGACATTAATGGGAAGATCTGAAAAGGTTTTGGTAACAATTGGACAACCGGAAGTAGAAGATTCTTGAAAAAAAATCTTCTAAATAATATTTTTTGAAAATCTTTCTTGGTAATATTAAAGTAAATTAAATTCTCTATCTGATACATTTAAATATTTTATAATATATTCTATAGATTTAGAGATAAAAGAAATATAATATATAAAATAATGTTATAATAAATTTTACAGCCGAAAGATTGGCCATGGAAAATAGTTGAAAATTTAAATTATTTGTGACAGATAAATGTCAGTGTCAGAAATAATGAGTAATGAAAGAAAAATGTACTTGGAGAATCCCTTAATTCTTGATCTGTGGCTATTATGGAGATGACAAGTCTAGGTTAAAGGACTTAAATTTGTTTCAAACATTATGCGGCAATGTGCACCAGCACTGTAGACTAGAGTAACTTTGAATTGCGAAAAAGCTATCAAATTCTTCTCAAGTAAGTTGTAAATAATGACAAAATTACACATCGATATAAGAATAATCGGAGTGCAATCTATCCGTCACTTTATTAAAGGGAATTAGTGTTATTTAGATATAACAAGTATGAAAAAATAAAATGTAAAAGAAGATATGTAAGAATAGTTGCACAATCCAGATATATACATATTAGACCGCCCAAAATTAATGTTTTTAGTAGAAGAATACGAAGAGAAAGTAAACAAGGTTGTTCGAATTGAAAATTGCTGTTACCAGCCTAATATTTATATATGGTAAACTCTACTTTGTAATTTATTGTAACATAATTTATGGTAAAATATCTTTATGTTGAGACATGCTATTATTGAATAATAAAGAAGTTTAAACGTCATAGATTTATATGAATATATTATTTGTATTTATAAAAATATTCTTTGCTTTATGCATACAGCCAGGTAAAATATACGGCAAGAGGTTATGTGCTGGCCACATCAGATTTTTTTTTTATTTTGTTCAAAATTTAAATTATTTATTTCGAAATTGTTTAAAGGATGGATTTGTACACAATCTACAGAATTTAAAATTTCTTCATTTTCGCATAAGTTTATAATTGGAAAGATAATATCATAATTTTGAATCTTAGCAAGACCTTCTGGGATAATTATATTGTTTATTTTAGTTTTGGGAGTGAATGCTTCACCATTTTGGATGTTGTGAATGAATATTTTGGAGATTTTTTTCTGACTTAGGGAGAATTTTTACCTCCCGCTACCCTTGGTAAGGGAGGTATAGGGATCGTGCTAAAAATCGCATATCGAGATTTTGGTAGATGACCACCTATTCAGGTCCTTAGATTTCATTTTTAACATTTTCACGATGGTGTCTGTGTGTGTGTGTGTGTATGTGTGTGTGTGTGTTTGTGTGTGTGTGTGTGTGTGTGTGTGTGTGTGTGTGTATGTGTATGTGTGGATCCTCTTTACGCTCTAACTCAAATACTATCGTTCAGAAAGTTTTGAAATCTTTTATTTCTACCTTATTCTAATATAGAAAGAAGCCATTAGATTTTGGTATCAGTCGAATAACCGTAAATGGCAGTTTACTTGAAGCTCAAAATAATTTGTCTTCAAAAAATACTTTTAAATGTTATTTTTTCGCAATTTGTTATTATAAAACTTTAAGATTATTTCATTTTCTACAGGTTTACATTAATACTTTTCCTATATATTTTATGAATAAATTTATAAAATAATACAAAAATTATATCTCGGAGCTTATGCACACAACTCCATGGTTACACGGTTCAGCTCAAATGTATGTACCTGACAGATAAATGTCATTGTTAAAAAAATAATCATTTTAAATTAATAACAGTAACGTTTTCAAAAGAAAATTGTAAATAGAACAATAGTTATATGGAAAGGAACTTAAGATACATAATTTATATTTAAATAAGAAAATTAATAAATATATTATCACGGCATATCACCCATTGCTGGGTGTGCTAATCTGCTTTGTACACAGATTTCGGTAATGATGATGATATATTTGTATCGTGCGGGCGTTTACCATGCGTTAGCTCACGGGTACTCATTTTTGGCGTGGAGAGTGCATCACAGGGGTCAGTTTTGTGCCATTTAAAATTCGAAATATTTGATAATAGGAATTAAATCCGGTTCCCCAGATCCGCGACCAGACACTAAGGCACGCGGCCATGAGACCCTATAGGTATATGTATTTAAATGAATAAAAATTAAATGGCGGGAGGTTTTGTGTTGGTCACATCAGATTTTTATGTAATGAGATTTTGTAGTATTTTATGTTAATAAATTCTTATTTCCTGATAGGGGGTAATTATTAGTAAACATTAGTCAAATCGATGTTTGCACCTAATATTTTTAAATTATCTGATCCTAATAGAAAATCAAAATTTTTAAGGAAATTGAATAAATGATAATTTAACATAGTATTGGGTGAATTAAATAATTTTTAAGAGGGTATTGTAATACTGAAATTCTCAAGATATGTTCCATGTGGAGTGGTAATTTTGAATGGGTCGTGTTTAATGTTGTTTCTGACGAATTTATTCGCAATAGTCGGAATTATAAAAGAACGTGTACTGCCAGTGTCTATTATGGCTTTTAGATTCATTTCCGGTAAAATAATAAATGGTAGTTCGCTGTGATTATGAATTACATTCATTAGTTCAATGTTATAGGACAAAACTCAGTTTGCTCGTTTTGATCAGATTCGGTTACGTAATAATCTGAATTGGGTTCGTTTTCACAATAATCTAAGTTTTGTTCATTAATTTCGGGTTCTGTGTAATCGTCAATTTCTGTGATAAACAGTTCTTCAGTGATTACGTTGGGTCTGTTTTGGGACTGGACGGGCGGGCGATAAGAACGTGGTGTCGTTGACTGCCTTGTACTGACATTCATAGGCGTCGGTTTGGAAGGTTTAAAATTAGGGTTTGGTTTAAAAACATTTTGCTGTTATTGATTATTGGGTTTAACAATTTGATTATTAGAATAGTGATTGTTGAAAGCTTTATTATATTGTTGATTAGCCGAGAATTGTTGATTAGTAGGTCTGAAATTTTGGGTGGTAGGTGGAATAGGTCAGTACATTATTTGAGGGTGTTGTACTTGTCTATATTGGGTATGGGTAGCTTGTTTTTGTTTGGGTTGTTGAGTGTGATGAGTGTTATTTTTGAATTATGTATGTGCATATGTACGGCTATGCGTTTCTATTTGAAAATCATTCGTTAACATATTTAGTAAACTATTCAAATCTTTCGGGTGTTTGGTTCTCATAAGATTCCCTAATGGCTCTTTGAGTCCACGAAGTAATATTCTAAGAGCTAATTAAAACAGGTCTAGCGGCTTCGACAATGTGATTATTGATATACGAATTTTGTAAATTTAGGAAGTGCTGAATACGATTATTAAACTCAAACGCTGTTTCATTTCCTTGCCGTAATTCTGTCATTTCGATGTTTAAAGTATACAAATCGCGTTTATAAGAATACGCGTTCAATAATGATTGTTTTAAGTCTGCTAGCAATGTTAATCGCGACATTGCCTTTTATTTTGGCGAGTATGCTTGACATCAAGGAATTCATTCTAAAAATCTGTCATGTCAACCAAATTATAGAAATTGTTCACTAGTTTTTCACACATTTCAATGAATCTGGCTAATAATTTACTGTCACCATAAAATTCAGGTATCATATCTAAATAATATTTTTCTAATTTTGGCGGGGGTACAGGTATAGCTTGCTGCTCTTGTGTTACTGGTGGTGCTATTCTTGTTTATTTATTTTTTTGCTGCACCACTTTTCGGAAAAGTATGGAAACTTAAATTTTGGTTTTTGCTACCTTTAGAGTGACATCCGTACACGCAGCAATTTACATCATTCATTTTGTGGAAGTAGAACTCATTTTAGGTAGAAAATAGATTAAATGAAAAAAAATCGGGATACTAACAGATATTAAATAGGAATGTGAATGTGTAAAAGAGGTTAAGAATGAAACAGATGTAAACTGGAAAGTAGTCTTCAAAAGGATTGATTTTGGTCAATACCCACGTATTGAAGTAGTTAATGAACACACAAAATAGAAAAAATAAAACAAAAGCTTACTGTACACAAACAAAAACCAAATAAAATAACACTAACCCAAATGACGTTTTCAGTGGAATACAACAATAAATAGTTCATATTTTTCCAGTAGATGGCTACAGCTTAATTTTATTCGCGGTATTAATTATTATTATTATTATTACAGCTTACATGAGTGCACATTGTCATGTGAGAAAAATAATAAAATTATGTTATCAAACGCCACCAATATAGTTTGAGAATGTTAAAATGTTTTTGTAGTACAAGAAAAATTATGTAAACAATTATTTAAGTTTTCTTATAATTTTCTTTAGTTTTTTAGTAATAGTGTGTAAGTTTACAATTAAATATATTGTATTTCCAACCTTTTTCACTACTTACTAAAAACCTCGAAAACCCATAAACCACAGATTGCACACCGGTGGCGCTGTACAATACTACGTCACTATCATGTGATAAAACAAAATTAATTTTTAAAAATTAATATCTCGCTTGTTAAAAGGAATCTTTAACTCGGGTTTTCACAGGTAATCTTAGATATACCTGTTCTTTAAGAAAAAATATGAGAGCATACCCTATTGGAAGTTCCACGTATCACAAAATATTTTTTATACCATTCCAAAGACATTGCTTCGGGTTCTCTATACTTTGATTTAAAAAGTTTGTAGCGAAAACAATATCAGGTCTTGTACAAGTAGTCAAGTATAAGAGACTTCCAATTTGCCTAGCAGCCTTTGCTGACTTTTTGTCTTGTCAATTTTCGCCAAGTTCTATTGGTATACTGGATTTGTTAACTTCTTCCATGGGAAATCTTATTAATTAGCTTCTGTACTTACTTTTATCTTTATTCCAAAATAAAAGATTTAATTATTCTCAGAGGAGTTTATTTTAATTTTCAATCTGGCATTTATTTCCATCAAAATCTCGCCCACCTCGTACCTCTTTGTTCCTCTAAACCAGTGATGAACAACACGCGACCCGCGGGCCATGTGCAGTTAGCGTATGTGCACAAGGGACCGTGTTCACACTTGAAGAGTGCAAAATGTTCCCAACATTTCTAGTGTGCCTTTTAGCGGTATATAGTTTAATAGGTATATTGATAGAACTAAAAGAGTAATGTGATTTTAAATAAAGAAAAATATTATGTTTATAAATTAGATATTAAAATAATTTTGAGATTGCATTTTAAATAGTATAATTTTTTTTCTATTTACGAAACTTGTGGCCGCGAAACTTTTCTAATATTTAAATTTGGCCCTCTTTAAAATCAAGTTGCTCATCACTGCTCTAAACCATCATCATCAAACAAGGCGATAATAATTTTTGATAAATCGATTCGAACAAAAAACACATGTGTTAAACTTCTATTTTTTAAAAAGATTCATAGCTTAACATCAAACGAACAGATTCGTATCTAGTTACGGGACTAAAAGTCTTACTGTAGTCAATGCAATTTCTCTGTTCAAAACTTCTTGCAACTGGACGGGCCTTAAATCTACTATCTTTTATAAAGCTATTGGGCGATAATTATTTACATTGTTGTTTATCGCCCTTCTTATAGATTGGACTGATTTTACTTAACTTTACACAATCGGGAAAAATACCAGTGCTAAAAGATAGATTTATTAAATAAGTAAGCGGTACGAGTATAAAATGCAGTACTTTTTTATTATACGACTGGGCACCTCATCTGGACCAGCTGAATTTTTGTTTTTTAGTTTTGAGGTAATCAGGGAAGAAACCTCTGCTTCACTAAAGGACTGAGGAAAAAACTGTAGGTGTTTTGTGCTATTACATTCTTTGGATTTGAATTATTCGTTATAGGTATTGCATTGCTTACTTATTACGTGAAACATCTATATGAATGTAACATCTGCATCCAAAAATTCTAATAAAATTCAAATTTACCTTTTGTTCAAATAATATTTCAGATGGACTTCGATTTTCTTCAGGACTTTTTCCAACTAAATTCAATGTAAATTCTGCGTAGTTTACACCTTCAGCCCATAATTGTCTGGACAATTTCTTCGTGTTTAGCACATTCTTTGGTTCCTACAGATCTTAACCTTCTGTTCGGAATAAACTTAGCACCTGAATATTTTCAAAAAGTAAATATTAAAAAAAATTGGAGATATTCCTGGTGTATTAATTTATTTTCATGATTTTTTTAATAGCTGCAGAAACTAGCAAAGAACATGGTGAAATATTAACTTTAAATATTAAATTTAACAAAAATAAATTTCAGCATAAAGTTGAAAAAGTTAACTTCTTAGGCCATATTTTTACTAAAGAGGGTATAAGGCACGACTCAGAGCGTCTTAAAGCTGTAATAGAGTTAGAATTACCCAAAAATCGTAAAGAATTGCAAAGAGTAGGACTTATAAATTATTTCTGAAACTTTATACCTAACCTTCCGGAGTTATCTAGTGGTTTGAAGTTATTGTTAAAAGATAAAGTCGAATTTTAGTTGTTACAATCTCACACTAATGCTTTAAACATAATTAAAAATAAAATAGCATATCCTTCAATTTTAACTAAATGAATCTAAAGAGACAATCATACAATCTGAGGCCTCGAAAGACGGATTAGGTTGTTGTTAATTACAGGACAACAAACCAGTATATTTTTCATCGACAAGTTTAACGCCAAATGAACAAAATTTTGCAGCAACAGAAAAAGAGTTTTTAGGAGTGGTATTCGCTACAAAAAAAGTTCCATAATTTTATTTATGAGAGAATTAAAAGTAATTACTGATTGTAAACCCTTGGTAGCAATAATGAAAAAGAATTTATCTCATATTGCATCTATAAGATAGTAACGACTTAAATAAAAATGATTAAAATATGACATAGATTTAATTTATTTATCAGGATGGAAATTTTATGTTGCTGGTACGCTGTCAATTGCATTTGTAAAAGATCCACTTGCCTATCCCATTCGTTAGGGGTCGCTATGTTTTATTTTCTTCTTCTACTCATTTTTTTGCGTGTCGTTCTCATTCAGTTCCTTTTCTCTCAAGTCTTCCGCAAAACAGTCTTTCCATCTTACCTTTGCTTTTCCTCTGTTTCTTCAACGTTCTATTACTAAGCTATTCATTCTTCTTCCAATATATTCTTCATCTCTCCACATGACATGTTCAAACCAATGTATTCGTCTCTTTTGTATCTTTCTAGAAACTTCTAACACTAGAATTATTTCCTTTATTTTTCCATTCCTTACAGTATCTTTCCGTGTCTTCCCTAATATCTATCTCAACATCCTCATCTCTGCCACATTCAATTACTTTTCATTGATACTGACATCTGTCAATTTGAATTATCTGCATATATTAGCAGTTTCCATGGTTAGCATAGCTGGCTGATTTATAAAATGAGTGCACGTGAGGTGACGCCTGGTAAGCGCCCATACGGTACAAATATTCCATCATTACTGATATCTGTGTACGAAGCAGATTGGCACACCCAACAATGGGTAATATGCCGTGATGAAATATTTATTTATTTTTTATTTATATCTTTATTATTCTTTAACTTTATATATATATATATATATATATATATATATATATATATATATATATATATATATATATATATATAGAATATTTCCTTTTCTCTCAAGTCTTCCGCAATACATCCTTCCATCTTATCTTTGGTCTTCCTCTGTTTCTTCAACCTTCTATTACTAATTACAAATACGTTTTTCGGTTAAAGTATGGTGCGGAATTAAAAATAATATTTTGGGTCCATATTTTTATGAAGGCATCTTATCATCTCAAAGTTTTTAAACTTCTTACAAAATTAACTTCATGATTATTCCTGGATTGGCAAAGAGACCCCATAATGTGGCCTGTAAGATCTCTCGATCTATCGCCTTTAGATTTTTTTCTGTGGGAGCTATAAAAAATAAAATTTACACTATGCACAGACATCTTCTTCTTTAGCTTTTCCCATTCGTTAGGGTCGCTATTTTTTATTTTCTTCTTCCACTCATTTCTGTATTGCGTGTCTTTCTCATTCAGTTCCTTTTCTCGCAAGTCTTCCGCAATACAGTATTTCCATCTTATCTTTGATTTTCCTCTGTTTCTTCAATCTTCTATTACTAAGCTATTCATTCTTCATCCAATATATTCTCATTTTTCCTCATGACATTTTCAAACCAATGTAATCATCTCGCTTGTATCTTTCTAGAAACTTGTAACACTAGATTTATTTCCTTGCCTATCTTTCCGTGTCTTCCCCAACATCTACTTCAACATCCTCATCTCTGCCATATTAATTTACTTTTTACCTCTCGCTAAGAGAGGTATTGCATTCATGCTAAAAATCGCATATCCAGATTTTATTGAATAAGCACGTTTTAAGGTCCCTACAATCCGATTTTATCATTTTTACGATGATGTCTGTGTGTGTGTGTGTGTGTGTGTGGATGTGTGTGTGTATGTGTGTGTGTGTGTGGGATGTTGGAAGGACGGTTACTCAAAAACTATAAGACTTTAAATTTTTTTAACTACGTATTTCCCAATCGGACATTCATGGGAAGATCTGAAAAGGTTTTGGTAACAATTGGACAACCGGAAGTAGAAGATTCTTGAAAAAAAATCTTTTAAATAATATTTTTTGAAATTTTTTCTTGATAATATTAAAGAAAAATAAATTCTCTTTCTGATACATTTAAATATTTTACAATATATTCTATAGATTTAAAGATAGAAGAAATATAGTATGTAAAATAATCTGTTATAATAAATTTTACAGCCGAAAGAATGGCCATGGAAAATAGTTGAAAATTTAAATTATTTGTGACAGATAAATGTCAGTGTCAGAAATAATGAGTAATGAAAGAAAAATGTACTTGGAGAATCCCTTAATTCTTGATCTGTGGCTATTATGGAGATGACAAGTCTAGGTTAAAGGACTTAAATTTGTTTCAAACATTCAAACTGACAGATAATGTCAGTGTCAGAAATCCGAAGACATTACTGAAGACTTTTTCTGGGAAGTACATACATTATATTATTTCTTAATGTATTAATAGAATTGGAAACATTTCGAAAAATTAGAAGAGGACAAAATTTCTTCATCAAAAATGAATTTAAAATTAAACAATCTAAATACAGGGTGTCCCTTAACTTCGAGCAAAAACTTTAAGGGCATATAGTACTGACCAAAATGAATAAAAAAGCTTCATCAACATAGGAATGATCTTCAACTGTTTCCGAGAAAAGCGAAAAATCTAAGAAAAACTGACAAAGATAACGATCGAATAAAATTTTGTCTATGTCAGTAAAAAGACTATAAAAAACAATAAAATTTTATATGAAACATTTTTCTCAATTTCTTATAGTTACGTAGTTATATGAAAATTAAATATTGACCAAGGTCGCCACAACATTTCACTTTTGATTTTTATAAAATAACAAAAGGCCATCTAAGATTACCTCTCAAAGGTAAACAAAAAGTCTCAATTAATCAAAATCGTAATTCTTTTAGTTTTTGAGATAGCAAAGGTAAATCTCGTAAAAACTCATTTTTCACTGCGTTATATCTGGGAAACTATTAAAGATCGGACGCATTTTGACTGAGCTTTTTTTACTCATTTTGATCAGTATTATATGCCCTTAAAGTTTGTGCACCAAGTTAAGGGACACCCTGTATATATGGAATAGATATATGCGTAAGTAGAATTTTTGGTGTAGAGTGTAGGTATACAAGAAATGTTAAATACAATAGGGAGCGAGCAGTCATATGATTTTGTTGGCCTTGACAAGCAGATATGGGGGCCCATGTCAGAATGATAGCTAGTAATTATGTATATAGATGTCAAATATCATAATTTCTCATTCTAAATTTAGTGATTTTCCAATTCCATGTGGAGCAGAATTAAATGTTAAATATCTAAGGCATACAAGTAAACTTTAAACTCCTGGTGATAAATTAACTACGTAAATTTAGAAAATCTTGAAATTTTTAATGAAAAATTCTAACATTTGACATCTATGTACATAATTACTAATTATCATTCTGAAACGGGCCCACACATTTGCTTGTCAAGCCCAAAAATGTAACATTACCGTTCGCGCCCTATACTTATGTAACCAAAAAAAGGAAGTGGCGAGAGGTATTGTGCTGGCCACAACAGATTTTTATTTATACTGACATTTGTCAATTTGAATTATATGAATATATTAGTAGTTTCCATGTTTAGCATAGCTGGCTTATATATAAAATTTAATTTCTTTAAAACTTTTTAACTCTATATCTATTGAATATGAAGTATAAAAAGTAATCAAATCGTATAGATAATAATATATTCTTTAAGTTATAATAACGTTAAATGTCAATAAATCAAATTTAACTGATAAATCTTTAAATGACGCTACTTCCGGTTCACCAATTATAACAAAAATCTAATCATAATCAAAATTATAATTTTTGGAATCGTGGTATTGAAGTTATGTGATCCGAAACTTTTGTCACACACACACAGACACACACACAGACACACACACACACACACACAGACACAGACGCACACACACACGCACACACACACACATACATACATACATACATACATACTGACATCATCGTGAAAATGGTAAAATCGTATTATATAGACCCTAAAACGTGTTTATTCACTAAAAACTAATTAGGAATAATTATAATATTATTAATAATAATTAGGAATTAATTAATAATTCATTATTTTTAATCAAAATTTCATGTCCCCACTAAAAAAGAACTAATATAAAATAAGAAATAATTTTCCGAATTTAGGAAAAAATATTTTTAAAAATCATTACATCGAAATGTATACACCACCAAATTACAACTATTTTTAAAAATACCCCCATACTCGTAAATCTAGCAGTGCTACTATAAGTCTCGCTGGAATTGTTAGCTAGACTAGCAAAGCCTACAATAGAAGTAGAATGTACTTCCGTTTCGCTAGATTTGCTAGGTTCATTGAACACATCTATTGTTTACTTTCCAGCTAGCCGGACGAAATTTTCCGATGTTCAACCGCTAAAATTTCGTAGTAATTTTGACAAGCCAAATTGTAATATATATGACCAAAATCAATAAACATTTTGTTACACTGACACAGATCTCTATGATAATGAAAACTAATATCATTTTCAGTTTACTAAAATTTAGTGCGGGCTGTATGCAACTCAGTGTGACGCGCACTACACAAAAGTGCACAACGAGCAGGTGGCAAGGGAAAAATAGTCGTAATTCAGTTCACGTTTAATCAAACTTCAAATTTCGAATACTATTTAATATACATATATAAATTCTAAAACTGCCTCTGTTAAATTATTTTTAAATGACGACGACAATTAACAAAGTTTTTCTAGAAGTGATGCAAATGTTACGTTACATTTGTCAAATTTTGCGCCGTATTATTTTCACTAAAACCGTGTTGCAGTTACTACAATATTCAATAGTCAATGCGATAAAATACGCACTCAGTGCGAGTTGATAGTGCACCGAGTCTGTGGAGAAACTTTTCCGGCCTCGCACTCATTATCTCAGCGTTTGACTGTAATGAAGCATTTCTCGAATCGGTCGCTACCTATACGTAATACACAAAAATTAATTAATTAAGTAAAATAACTTATATGCAATTTTGTGCAATGAGTGTTTACTTAACTGAAGCATTTTGGTTATCTTGAGCCACTAAAATAAATTACAATTCAGATTATACTGCTTAAAACCTATAAAAACGTTATATTTTATTTAAAAGAAATTACAAAAATTTAAATAATTCAAAATGTATCAACGAGGACCGACAGTAGACTACATCAATTTTTGTAATATTGTATTTAATATTATGTAATTTTCTAATATATTTAAATTTAAATTTCTCATGAAACAATAATTTCACATTATGTATAGGTAAATCAAATTATTTCGTCTAGTGTTAAAATAATTTGTTAATAACAATATACAATGCATATTCAGATGTCTGTCAAAATAATATGTTATTTTAGTATACTCGTATTGTGATCTTTCTTATCATAACTTGTATGTATACAAGTAAATATAAAATTAATATTATCTTATTTTGTTTTACCTTCCTTATATCAACAGGAAAAATATAAAATTTTGTGATAAACTAATAATGATAACAAAAAATTTCACAACTAAAGAAATAATATGTTTTTGGGCACATAATTTATTGGAGTATAAAAATATTGACACTATGATAAGGTTTTTAAATATCTATGCATAATAATTTTTAATCCCTCTATCATTTATACATGGCAAACTTCCAGAAATTATTCCATATTCAACTACACCTTTAACAGTAGTATGATTTCATTTTTCATATAAATGAAAACAGAATTCATAATAACGAAAACGAATACTAATATATCACTAATGAATTCCAATTTTGTAATAATAGAAATATAATTTGTAATTTTGAAAATTACTTTCATCTGAGTACCAAAAACTTATTTTTCGAAACTGTCTTGAAAAGTTAATATTTACATGACAACTACCAACACTCGGAATGACAGTTATTTGTCTACAGAACGTAAAGGACTTTTACATTCAGGATGTAAAAGTCTTTTACATCCTGTACTTTTTTGATTGAAGAAAGGGTGACAATTTAATAAATTCTATCCCTTTATTTTTATTTGCTTAGAAAAAATAGTTCTATTTATATTTAATGTCCCAATTGAGCAATTATTCGCAACAATCCCGCTTATACACATGACATTAGATAAATTGCTGTCACGATCCCATAGAATAAGGAAAATGTATAGTAGAAGATTGGGTATCTCCCTTATAAACCGTGATAACAAGTTTTAGTGCCGTCTAAGACAAGTCAGAGAACTAAATTTGACAGCCCAGAAGGTGGCGGGAAATATGAATTCATTTTGAATTATTCCAAACCTTAAATCATATTTCTTGATAACTTAATTAATAAACAATCTATCGCAAATAGATATTTTATTAAAGACATCAATAAATGTGAAATATGTCGCACTAGAAAAAAAAATTAAAGTACTTAATATGTTAATGTCTTTATTTAAAAACGTATACATTACATTATTTACATCAAATAATAAATAAATAACTACAAATCTCAAACTACACGACGACAACTATTAAAATTTAAGCACATACTACGCAAGAAACCAAATATTTGAATTATTATTGCAAGAGGTAATTTTATTTCAAAACGGGATGTTACTTTAAATGTCTGTCAAAAATGCATTGCTTTTATGACCACATCATCGATGGTCGTCCACTTTTTAAAAAATCTACCCTCTTCTATACTCCATTTTTATTAAAACTGACACCATACTATTTCAACATTCTTTGATGAGTCTTGTGAAGCTTCACGTCCTTTCACCAAAGAATGTAATATTTTGCTGCTCTCCTACGGTGTGAACATCTAAGAGAACCACCATGATGTACATTCTCCTGGTCATTTACACACACCATGTCTTCTACTGGGCACTGTCAACTTCTGCAAGAATGTGTCTTCACTACAAATATTTCATGTGATCTTTTTCTAAAATATTATTAATTTGTTGTTAATTTTTTATATCACTCCCTTACAATAATGCTAATATGAAAGCTAATATACTTACCGAAAATATAATGAATGATAAAACACTATATTGCAATAAAGATACAAATTCACAAATAACAGAATTTTGAACAATGCAATAAAGAATTGTGGGAAATTTACAGCAGTTCTCGAACATATGTTACCTTTTTATAGTATTTTGACATTAAAGTTTGAGAATCCCTGTAAAATCTATACTACTAAAGCCATCTATGAAAAGGTCAGGAAGTATTTCCAAACGCTACTAGATTGAAAACTTGTTATCACGTTTCTGAATGCAGATTCACCCCCCTGCACGATCCTCCTTGGATGTCACATAAATTAAACCTAACCGTCAAAATTTTCTGTTTGCATTTTTATTAAATTTGGGACATAGTTTTCGAAAAAACGTTCTTTGATACTCGATTGCGAAATGCTGTTGCATTCTCGAATGATTTTTATTGTCGCGTGCAAAAGTGACATTTTGCAACCTAGAATCAAAAATAACTATATACATTTCCATAATACAGGGTGGAATCGAAAGTTGGAAACATGATTTTTATCAGAAGTTATTACAGATACAAAAAAAGTTAAGATAATGTTTTTAGTATTTCTACTAAACTAACTAAATCTACATAAATCTAGTTGAAATCAAATGTAATTTTTGTAGTTATTATTATTTTTGTACTTTTTAGCTTTCGTCACCTTTAGGTAAGGAAGATATTGTCTTTGGTCAAAAAATTCAAGTTTTTAGGGAATAAGCACGATTTAGGGTCCATATAATACGATTTTACCATTTTTACAGACTGTATGTATGTATATATATATATATATATATATATATATATATATATATATATATATATATATATATATATATATATATATATATATATATACGTCTGTATGTAGTATGTGCGTCTGTATGTATGTATGTATGTATGTATGTATGTATGTGTGTGTGTCTGTGTGTGTTTGTGTGTCCGTGTGCGTGTGTGACAAAAATTTCGGATCGCATAACTTCAATACCACGATTCCAAAAATTATAATTTTTTCGTATTCCTCAAGTTTACATCCAGAAGAAGAGGTGATTAGATTTTGATTATAATTGGTCAACCGGAAGTACCCTCATTTGAAGATTTAACAGTTAAATATCATTTATCACTTAAAGAATATATTATTCTCTATACGATTTAATTGCATTCATATGCAATAGATATAGAGTTAAAGAATTATAAAGATATTAAATTTCATAAATCAGCCAGCTATGCTAACCATGGAAACTACTAATATATTCATATAATTCAAATTGACAAATGTCAGTATCAATAAAAAGTAAATTAATGTGGCAGACATGAGGATGTTGAAGTAGATGTTGGGGAAGACACGGAAAGATAGGCAAGGAAATAACTCTAGTGTTACAAGTTTCTAGAAAGATACAAGAGAGATGATTACATTGGTTTGAAAATGTCATGAGGAGAAATGAAGAATATATTGGATGAAGAATGAATAGCTTAGTAATAGAAGATTGAAGAAACAGAGGAAAATCAAAGATAAGATGGAAATACTGTATTGCGGAAGACTTGCGAGAAAAGGAACTGAATGAGAAACACACGCAATACAGAAATGAGTGGAAGAAGAAAATAAAAAATAGCGACCCTAACGAATGGGAAAAGCTAAAGAAGAAGATGTCTGTGCATAGTGTAAATTTTATTTTTTATAGCTCCCACAGAAAAAAATCTAAAGGCGACAGATCGAGAGATCTTACAAGCCACATTATGGGGTCTCTTTGCCAATCCAGGAATAATCATGAAGTTAATTTTGTAAGAAGTTTAAATATCTTTGAGATGATAAGATGCCTTCATAAAAATATGGACCCAAAATATTATTTATAATTCCGCACCATACTTTAACCGAAAAACGTATTTGTAAATTTGAATTAAATAATTCATGTGGAATTGTTTCTGTATTTTGCCAATAAATATGTATTATGTCTACTTAACACACCATTTTTAGAAAAATTAGATTCATCAGTCCATAAAATTTTATTTAAAAAAATTGTATCTACGATATTTTCGTGAATAACATAATTACAAATTGAAGTTTTTTGATATCATCGACAGGATGAAGGTTATGAATTTTGTGTAGTTTATAAAGTTTCTAATTCAAATTATGCTTTTCCAAAATCTTGAGTACCATGAATTGAATTTCTAGGCTAAACATTGAAATATGTTAGTAAATCAACTTCTAAATTTTCATTAATTTCACGAGATTCGTATTTTCCCATAGATAGGGAACCAATTCTTCAGAATTTTCTTTCTAATTTGAAAAAGTATTGAAACGTGCGCCCCTGACTTAAGAGTATTCGGATCCTTTGTATACAATGTCATTGTGGCGTCAGAAAGATCGAGAAGGGCATTGCTCTATATAAACCCGTCGCCAAAGCCAGCGAACATAGTCTGATATATAGAAGCAACGAGCAATGAAGTTGGTGATATAAATAAACAGTCTACAATTTGTGAACATAAATAAATGTAGTTATATAAATAAATATAGTGATATAAATATTGTTTAAATAAATAATCTTAGTGTTTAAGTATTTAATAATATCTTAGTCTTAAATTCGTGTTTATAATTATTTAATCATAGTGTTAGTTAGTTTTATTATCTTTTTAATATTTAACCTTAATTATTTATCTTATAGAAGAAACGTATTATTTTAATTAATAATATATCTCTTATTTTTACACTTCACCCATATAAATAAACTTTACAGTATGAAAAACTTGAATGAAAGCGATTTGGATATTGTTGCTGGTATAATTTCAGGGTTTGTCTTGAATTATTATTTGATGAAAAGTAACATTTTAGCATATCTATTTTCTCGTTAATTGAATAATCTGCCGTTATTGATTAATAAAGTAGGCAGGTATGTGAGCGAAAATAACGGGACATCTATAGTCCAAATTAAGGATTCTCAAGCAATAATTTTCCTAAATTTATAAAATAAAATAAAATTGATTACAACGATTAATACATTAATTGATTACTACAGTTAATACATTAATGGTTTATAATTAATATATAAGAAAACAGCTTTGAATGCACAACGCAGAATTTTTTTAATTTAATTATAAAATAGACTTAAAATTGATTATGAAAAGGGTCTTAAAAAGCAATTTATTTTGACTACACATGTAAATAGTACTTATGTTGAATTGCAGACTGCCTAAAACTGTCAATGTTTCGCATTGATTTATAACGGCTTACTAATTTTTTTAGCGACTAAATAGGTCCACGTACTAGTACTACTTAGTATTTATAGTTATTTAACTATCAAGTGTGTTAATGATGGCGATTAATGATCGAGACATTTTAACGCGTTCGCTACGCTCACGCGTTAATTGTTGAGATCATTAATCGCCAATTAACACACGTGTTAGTTACAATATTTTTTCGTTGACCGTATCTTACTGAAATGGAAAATCTAATTTTATTTCATGACAATTTTTTTTAGGTTAGTAATGGCTGACCGAACGTCAAATTTTACGTCAGAAAATCAATAAGTTTTGTGATCAATTGTTTTCAGTGGGTGCGTTCAGTTTACTTAATGCTACACAACATGTTGTGTATGCACCCTCAGAATACAAAACAACACAAGCGGTTTTTTATGTTATTTGAGGAATTTTATTCTTTCAAATTCATTTTAAAGGTATGCTATGTGAATATACCTAGCAAGTAAGTGTCAAAAGCATGACTTTTAATTCTGTCTACCTTTTTGCTACAACTTAGCGTTAGCAATACATGCTGTGTTCCATGTGGTGAACGCACCCAATAAATCGTTTATTAATAAAAAATCATGCATTAATAGGGGTCATTAATAAATGATTTTCTATACATTAAGATATCCTATTAATAAACGGTCGACGGAAAAATACTTTTCTTGTATTTAGTTATTAAATACTTTTTTTGAGTACTGATCCCAGCCTTTGTTTAAAAAAATCAAATAATTGTATATCATATTTAATTTTCACATAACTACGTAACTATTAGATATTGAGAAAAATGTTTTATATAACCTTTTTATAGACTACCTCTAGTGACAGACAAAATTTTGTTCTATCACTATCTTTGTCAGTTTTTCGTAGATTCTATTACAAAATAACCTCTTTCTTGGAAACAGTTGAAGATCAGACTTATGTTGATTAAGCATTTTTACTCATTTTGGTTAATGCCCTTAAAGTTTGTACCATTGTACCTGAAGACTGTATACATAAGTATACCAACGAAACTAATATTTTCAGAAATAATAAAGACCTACCGGCAGAGCTGAAACCAGTATTCAAAAATAGCATTTAAGTACTAAACACATACAAGAAAAGTATTTAAATACTAAGGTATATCACTGTCATCCAATAAGACAGTTAAAGTAGCCCACTAATTTTAAAGTCCTACATACCTAATTTTTTTTTCTTAAATAGTATATTGTTAAAATACAAAAATATACATATTCAGAGTTTTACTAGAAAGACTGACTCCTATTTTATTATGTTCACGTTAATAATATAATCCTACCTTATATAATATTTAACAAATCCAATTTATAAGTAATTACGTTATATCTCCTTAAACTAATTGCATTCTTAATTGTCAGATAAATTATTTACATTATCTAACGCATTTCTAAAACAAACACACCCAACGATTGTGATCCCGTCTTCAACTTTCGGCCATCCTGACCTATTCGCGTCCTCGCGAATCATTTCGCTAAACCTGCAACAGTAATATTAAACAAAAGTAATTAAAGTGGCACACATTTTTATAAATAAAACAATTGATTTGTTTTATTAATTCCCAATTTATATTTCTACTAAATATACGAATTCTACTAGATCCCTATTACCCTCTGGCAAATCACCCTAAACCATATACCCGGGTCCCTAATGCCCTTTCTGCAGATCACCCCCAAAACATATATCCGGTTACATACTGTCCCCTCGACAGATCATCACCAAAATATATATCCGAGTCCCTACTGTTCTCTCAGCAGATCACCCCCAAAAAATATTTCCGGCTGCTTACTGCTCTCTCGGCAGATTACCCCCAAAAGATATATCCGGGTGCCTACTGTCCTCTGAGAGATCGCCCCCAAAAGATATATCCGGGTCTCCACTGCTCTCTCTCTCTCCCTCTCTCTCTCTCTCTCTCTCTCTCTCCCTCTCTCTCTCTCTCTCTCTCTCTCTCTCGAGAGAGAGAGAGAGAGAGAGAGAGAGATCATCCCCGAAAGATATATCCGGTTCCCTACTGCTCTCTCGCCAGATCACCAAAAGATATATCATCATAATTACGATTTTATTACAAAAATACTGTTACCTATTTTAATATTATAAAACTATGGAGCGACAACGTTTAGTATTTTTTGTGAAAATTGAAAACGCGTCTTTAAATACCAAAGACAATCTCAAACTCGAAGTTTGTAACATCGTATTTCGCTTTGAATTTCATCACAAGTGTAGCTAGCCCCTAAAATGTCAGACTTCACGTACTCCGATTAATTTGTGTATTTGCTACTTCACGCATTGGAGTAGAAAAATTCTTAACTTATTTAGTTCTACAATATTGATGAACTGGTAGAAATAGCCTTGTTCTTGTTCAAAATGATCATCAAATAATGCATTACCTCTTGATTTATCTTTATTTACATATTCAACTATTCAATTAAAACTGTAGATAGCAAAACTTTAAAAAGTATTTTAAGTACAGTACTAAGTACGAATTTTCAAAAATATTTCAAGTAAAGTATTATAAACACTGGATGTTTTTAATGTAATACTTCCAGTACTTTTACTGTAAGTAGTCCCCAGCTCTACCTATAGGTATAAAAAACTAATATAATTCGATAATAATTCATGTTTTCAAAATTGAATATCAAAAACAATGGAATGTAAATATCAACTTGATATTTCAATATTATTTTGATGTCTAATGTTTTTTCTTAACAGTTTTCTTAAACAATCAAAAATATCCTGGTCGATGCTGTTAAAAAATGTACTAATGAAGCAATATAGGAAAATATGCCACAAAAACATTTCACCTAACAAAAATATAAAAGATAACGTAAGTATATAAAAAAAATACTACTGTCTTTCAAGGAAAGCGTGCAATGTAAAATTATCAAACTAGTACGAGTAATTTGAGGAAAAATCGTATGTGACATGTTACGCAATTATTTTATTTTTTTACGTATTTCAATTATGGATTTCGACCTAGGTCACTAATTCTTACTTCTTACTCGTATAATCGTACATGCACAGTACAAATTATTTACATGGTGCGAGTACAGGCGTGTAATTACTTAAATTTGATTTTTGATTGTATTGTCGGTGCTGTGCGAGGTGCTGTGTGATCGGGATCTTGTTTTTCAGTCTGTAGGTCGTGTACCTACCTGATAAATTTTTCAATGATGTGCTCACCGGTAATTTGAAGTGGAACTGCTGTCGCAGGTTTTACTGTAAGTTCTTTAGGATAGAGAAGTCTTGGTCTTGTTTTTTATTTCTTTTTGTTATCGATCTTCTCAATCCATTCCAGCTGTTCGTACATTCTCCCTTGACATTACTTTTAATAATTACTAGAAGATCTATTAAATTTTGATTATACGAATATAAATATTATTCCTTCTAAGGCCACGTTCAGGGAGAAGTCAGATTTTTCACTTCAGCTTAATAAGCGTGAGTAAGACCGGATAGAGAAAATGTTAATTAATTCGGACATAATTGAAAGAGTGGCGAGTTAATTATTACAACAAACAAAACTTTAATTAAATAATATTTCTCACCGGATATAATATTAAAAATTAAAATACTTATATTAGAAAAAGAAAGTGAAAAACCGGGACATATTGTTAATATACCGGGATACCAGAACACGAGCTTAAGACCGGGACAACCCGGTCAGACGATGACGTATGGCAATCCTAAACTGATGTATCTTTGGTGTATGATAGTTTATGGTTCTAAACTATATGTAGATGCAGTGCACTTGCAACATCCTTGTTCCAGGATAACTATGCAGATATATATATATATATATATATATATATATATATATATATATATATATATATATATATATATATATATATATATAAACTGTAAAGGTAAAAGTAAAATAAAATACCGTGAGCTGTAAAAGAAAAGTAAAATGAAACACTATACTTTTTTCACCAACACTGATTTTATTTCCAACACACTCAACACGACAGTTCAAAACATACTGATTTTAGAATTCATTCCCCTTACTATTTAAGGCTCAAGACAATGACCATTTAAGGTCCAACACGAAACACAATAACCATTTAAGGTCCAATACAAAACAGCTATTGTGCTGGTCATATCAGATTTTTTCCTTCTATTATTAAATTCTCTCTGTTGCCTTAATCTACTTTCCTCCATTTTCTATTGCCAATTGATCTCATAGCGTTTACGTCATTAACATCCATACATTTCTTGTACGGCAAGCCTTCTAATAACCTTTTCGTTAATCTCTCGATAGTCAACACATAATCGCAAGGAAGCATTTTACTTTTTCACTAACACTATTGGGTTCGCATACGGTGAAGTGCTTTCCCTAATAATTCTTTGTTCTAACATGTCTTGGATAATGGATTTTAACTTGCATTCTTTCAGCGAGTGTTAGCCGTCTAGGACGAAATGTAACAGAAACTGCATCGTTCAATTTTATTCTTTGGGACCGTGCTTTCTCCAACATATTCTTTAATCGTTGTTGTTGTTGTTCGTCCAGTCCTGACCATTCTTTTTCTAAATTCATAGTACGGATTGTAACAGGAGTTGTTAGTGCTGTGTTGTAGATCTAAGCCATGCTTTCGTTTTACAAGTATTACTCTAGGACGACTTATCGTCTCCTAGCCAATTAGAGAGTCCACACCAGGAATGATGGTATTAAGAACTACTAAAAAGTTAATCGCTAATGAAATTTCTTGTGGAGTTACATACAGCAAACAGTGTCCTACAGCACTTATTTGTTTTCCCAGTCCAACTAAGTTTTGCGCAATTGGCAAAATTGGTACATTAACTGAGTTAGCCACGTGTTGATGAACGATAGAACAATCTGCCCCTGAATCTACCATGTAGGTAAATTTGTAGTTAACGTCTCCCACAACTGTGGTAGCAGATGGCATTATTACGCATCTGTAGGCACTGACGCAACGTATTTCGTGATTTTTAATTTTCTTAAAGCAAACTGACTCCTCATGTCCAGTTCTTTTGCAGAAGTTGCATTGCTTAAAGCTTAGATTGTTTAATTCGTTTTACCTAGAAGTACCTTGATTCTCATTAGTGGATGTAGCTACTCTACACCGATCTTTCTCGTTGTGCTATCTATCTTTGCTCGTTTAGCAGGTGATCCACCTGGGTTTGATTCTGCTACATAGTGTATGATCTCTTTTTGAACTTTAGATTTATAGAAACGTGTGCTCTCTCGAATCGAGTTTACAGTAATGCCTCCAATAACAGGGTACAGTAGTAGGTCCCACGGTAAATCGGGGTAGAATCGATATAGACTGCGTATCTTTTCTCTTCCATACTCACTAATACTTTGGATATCAGAACATACCAAAATAATAATAATAATATAATTAACTATTCGAGTAACTAATTGCGGGTGAGGTTACATAATCCGTCACAAATTACGACTCTTCCGGACTCCCAGCATCCGAGATGCTAACATATATATATATATATATATATATATATATATATATATATATATATATATATATATATATATATATATATTTATTTTACAATATATATATATATATATATATATATATATATATATATATATATATATATATATTGGTGTTAGTACTGTGAGTACAATTATTTCTGAGACTGTTTTCGGATAGCGAGAAACACTGCGGTCGATTCACATGTCTGTTCAAACTGAAATTATGAAATTTTACTTATGTTCTTGGTGCAATTGATGGAAAACATATTCGGGTATATGTCCTAAAAATTCGGGATCTATATTTTATAATTACAATAAATATTTTTCAATAGACACACACATGCAATTTGCACAAAGCGCATCTAGCGGCACTGCTTAAATCCACCCCGAAATAGTTTTGTTTTTAATTTTTTACCTTCCGTCACCTTTAGGTAAGGAAGGTATTGTCTTTGGTCAAAAAATTCGATAGTGAGATTCTAATGAATAAGCACGTTTTGGAGTCCATAGAATACGATTTTACTATTTTTACGATGTCTGTATGTGGGTGTGTGCGCGTGTGTATATGTGTATGTGACGCTCGTTTCGGATCGCATAACTTCAATACCATGATTCCAAAAATTATATTTTTTTCGTATTCCTCGAGTTTAGTTGTATATGCAGACATGATTAGATTTTTGTTATAATTGGTCCACCGGAAGTACCCTCATTTGTAACTTTTAACAGTAACAGTTTTTCTTTAAAAAAAAAACAATTAAATATGAGTTATTGACATTTAATGTTATTATAGCTTAAATAATATATTATTCTCTATACGATTGGATTGCATTTTATAATTTATATTCAATATAGAGTTAAAGAATTATAAAGATATTAAATTTCATAAATCAGCCAGGTATGTGTAACACGAGGGGGGGTGAAACTGGCGCAGCTTATGCTGGTAGTCTTGCATTTCTTTTACCAACGATGATCACTTTAACTGACTAGTGGTCGCTTGGATGTTCGACCATCACTTGAATAAAGGAGGACGGGCATACACTCACTTGCACTTTTCTTTGATGACAGATGAACACTTACATTATGGACACAAACATTTGGTATTTAAACTAATTTTTTTATTTGCACATATTTACACTAACACTAATTATTAACTATTAAAGTTATTATTATTGATTACTAAACTAAACATAACTAAATCAAATAAACTAAATAGTTACATTGTAACTCAGCAGACGGGTTCAGTCCGCGCCAGAAACTAAAACACAGACTACATGTCTCGTTGACATGAGTATCCGACTACTTAAAACAAAACGTTACTTGCGTGAGAGGTTTAGGATCTTAGGGGCGCGGGGTGAAGTCTTATCATATGGCACCCATGGTGTCCTGTGTCTCGCTCACGTATGCTTAATAATTTAAAGACTTAATTGTCAACAAAGAACTGTAAAAGGTCTCTGACAGCTAGACTAAACTTATTACTAAATTTACCCACAATTATAGATAAGTACAGAAAATTAAGGCTAGAAAACATGTTTTATAAGATTATTATAACTGACGTAATTTAATATAGATTCCATTGCATTTTGTATTTTTTTATACCGTTATTTTCTTTTCCTATCCAATATAAGGGGCCCGGCATTAGAGGCCGCCCCGGGTCCCCGAAAGAGTTAATCCGCCATTGGATATACAAACATTTTCCCAAACAGCAGTAGGTCGAACTTTGATCTCAGCGAAAGCAGTTAGAAATATTTACTTTATATTTTTAAAAATTTTGTACTATCAATGTAAATATAAAAATTTTCAGTTGTAGGCCTGAAGATATTATACACAAGACGAAATCGATAGCCACAAAGCAACTATTTTTATAAAATATAGCATTTTGTAAAAACTTTTCTTCACTAAACCTATCTACGATAATAATATGAATTCTTATCTGGAGTCTTTCATCAATAATATAACTAGGATTTTGTTATAATAATGGGAGGAGTTTAAGGTTAAATTATAACTGAAACTAATACAATTACCCCTTAACCTTAAAATAATAAAATAAGCTATAAGAGTTGTTAGATCTCTGGCATGGTTTACGTGTTGAGTAATCTTAACTACTTTGCTTAAATTTGTTCTACTGATGATGAGAACTTAGTTCTTGATATACGTATTTAGCTTATAGGTTATTTTATTATTTTAAGGTTAAGGGGTAATTGTATTAGTTCTAGTTAGGATTTTGTTGTCGAAAATTAAACCAGTTCAGAAAAAAAATGAAGGTAAAAGGAAGGCAAGTACGTTGCGTTCCAAATTGTCAAAATTTCGAGAAGAAAAACCCAAAAGTCCGAAATTTAATATTTCATTTGAATTATTAGTAACGTTAATACAATAGAGACCCTTTAATCCGAAATCACGTTACCCCGAAAATCCAATAATCCGAACATCTGGCAGAATTATGGTAATCCGAACAAAACCTCTTTAATCCGAAAATTTCTGAACGCAACAACAAACACGTTTGATTCTTGAAAAAACCTATCAAATTTTGTTTTAGTTTGCACCCCTGAAATGGCGCAATGTGATAACCATTTCAGTCTAAGATTGCAACTGCTGGATATATGTACAAACATGCAATGTTTAATAAATAATATATAATATTTTAGCGAATTGGGATCAAATCTGGAATGAACACCCGAAACGGGAACACACAAAAATTTAAGTTTTTTTCAGAATTAATTATTTATCTTATTTATTATTTAACACGACGCTTACATCCCAATTACAGAATTATAATACACAGCAATATGAAGAGGTGATGAAAATAGATAGACAAAAAAATTAAAACTAAAAAGATAATTGTTTTTTTTTGTTTCTTTTTTTTAATTTGAGCGTTATTTGTTCTCTAAAGTACCTTAATAAATATCGCAAAAATTTCTAAATTGACGTTATTTACACTTATCCATACAAATTCTTTATCCGAACAAATCGTTAGTCCAAACACCCCCTTATATTTAGCAATTCGGATTAAAGGGTCTCTACACTGTACAAGAAAAAATGCATTTATCACTTATTTAAATCTTATAGATTTAATATTATAAACCATGACGATGAATACATCGACAAAATATATCTATATCTGGCTATAGGAAAAGCCATTATTTTTTTTTTTTTTAGAGTGAAACATTACATATATTCTGCAGAAAAATATCAAATCTGATGAAACATAATTTTTTAAAAAGTAACAATGCACAAAAAAATTAATTAACTTAAGCCTATAAATTTTATCTAAAAAATTCACCTTATCTTTATCATTCGATAAAAAAGTTTTTTTTCTAATACGTAATTGTTTTTAATAGCATAATATTCCATTGTGCGTGGTTTTGAAACTATGCTACCGGTACTTAATTTGGGACTCTAGTATGAACTTTTGCTGCAATAATTTACACTACCATAACGTTTGAAGTAGTTATTAAATTTCTAAAAACTATCAGTAGAACTAGAACTTAATCTATACTTTTCCTGGGAGAGAAACAAAAAATAGTACGAAAATGTGTTCTACAGCTATTTATTGAAAACAGATCCAAAATCAAATACGAATATCTTTTCATACTAACAAGGAACAAAAATATAATTATACATATAATTTATATGTGTAATAAGTTATAAACAAAAGGTTTCTACCCTATTCCACCTTATGGATGATTTACAATGCTGTCTTCTCTGACTTTTGTGTCATTAAAAATTAATGAAACCGAATATGGCAAAAACACTTACAAAAAACACATTCTCTACTGTCATCTGATTTATAATTTGTATTATAATCAGTTGAGTGTGAAACTGAATAACTTGCTAAAAAAAATCAAAAATTATGAAACACACTTTCAATTATGGATTATACATTTCTACATAATTATACTAATTTTCATATTATTAAATTAAGTATAATGATAATATACAAAAAATGATCCTAATTTTTAACGCGTTTGAGGAAACTTCATTGATATCTAATATTAATATCGATGAATGAAAAAAAAATTAATGTAATTATAAGCTATATGAATAATTTTAACGTATTTTTTTCGATTTATTTATATTTCGTTTATAACAATTAAAGAAGTAAAAGTCTTAGATTCTATTATAATTAAGTATTGAAATTCGGTGTTGATTTTTTATAAAATATTAATCATTTTTATTTGAAATTGAGTAGTTTAATTTTAATATTTTTTTAATTCTTTTTACTTTTTTAATTGTTACAAACAAAATATGAATATATCGAAAAAAATAACGTTTATTTACAAAGCCTATGGTAACAATTATTAAAATTTAACTTTTTTCCATTCATAGATATTGATATTAGACATCAGTGAAGTTGAGCATTTTCTCAAAAGCGCTATAAATGGGGGTCATTTTATATATATACTCATTTTAATTAATTTAAAAATATGAAAATTACTATAATTACATAGAAATGTATAGTATATAATTTAAAGTGTGTTTCATATTTTTTTTAATTTTTGTTAAGCAAGTTATTGAGTTTCAAACTCAACTGACTATTATAAATCTGATAATAATAATTTAATAATATTTATAAACGACGAAATAAATCTATCAGTTACCATACTAAGTTTGAAAAATGAAGCTTTTACAGATCAAATCCGATTCAGCAATTTGTCAATCATCGGCGCGAAAATAAAATGAACATTTTTTTACAAAGCTTCATTTTAAGATGGAATAGGATATAATAAAATCAAGATATATTTTTAAAACTACTAAATTGTTTCCAAAATGAAGAAATTTAGAAATTACTGTACGTATGTACACATATTACACCCGTACATATACAATTAGGAGAGCAAGTTTTTGTACATACATAGAAAAATAACCAAAAAATATTTGATGCTTTATTATTGGTTTGGTCAATAATCTGAAAAATAAAAATCAGATGCAAAATGCGTCCTTTAGATAATGATCAAAAACTGCTACAATATTTATAATTGAAAGACTTGCGCTAAAACGAGAGCATGTGAAACTAATTCTTGAACATAGATAAGTCATTTTATTGGTCAAAAGCGGATAATTTTGGAGCCAAACCAATAGAATGACTTGTTTCTGTTCAAGAATTCGTTCCACATTCTCTCGATTCAGCGACTAGAGTATAGTTCCATATTAATTGATTAATTTATTAATCATTATCATACCAAACCAACAAAAAAACAATAGAACCTTTAAAACATAACTCGAAATAATCTATACAAGTTGATGCACGAGTAATAATGAGCCTAACGAAATTTATGATGCAACCAACATTACATTTGTACCGATTATATGGATTAAAAAAAAAATAGAAAATGTCACAATGTATCAATTGGTCATATTTGTTTTACCGCCGACTAAGACTTATGCTATTATTGTTAATTCAAATAATTTTTATACTCCGTTCGCTGGAACGAGAGAATGTGGAACTAAATCTTGAACAGAGACAAGTTATTCTATTGGTCTAAAGAGGATATTTTTTTAGCCGAACCAATAGAATGACTTGTTTCTGTCTAAGAATTAGTTTCACATTCTCTCGTTTTAGCGAACGGAATATAGAAGCTTAGAGGCTTTGTATTGTTAATTGCACCACAAGTATTGTTTGGTTCATTATTACTCGTGCATCACCCTATATTTATTATTTCAAATTGGTATATGAATTTGATTTATTATTATTTATAAATAAATTAATTCAATAAAATTACCCCTTAACCTTAAAATTATAATAAAAACTAAATACGTATTTCGAGAACTATGTTCTCATCATTAGTAGTACAAAATTAGGAAAACTTAAACAGAGTAGCTCTCTGAGTTGTTAGGACCCCTGGCATGGTTGACATGTTAAGTAATCTTGGCTACTCTGTTCAAATTTTCCTAATTTAGTACTTCTGATGAAAACTTACTTCTCGAAATACGTATTTAGTTTTTGTTATTATTTTAAGGTTAATGGGTAATTTTATTAGTTTTAGTTTAATTTAACCTAAAACTCCTATTATTAATTACTATTATTTATAATGCATCAACATTCATATTTATCGTTATTCCTCAGGTCACTGTTAAAAATAAAATATTGTTTGTTGCTATTAACAATGCCATAAATTATAATATAATTTTGCATTCTGCTGCAAAGTTTATATTCCGTAAAGAAAGCGAAGTCATCAAATCCCAGGATTGTATTGCGTAATCTCTAATCACTTTCCGACTGATTTTTATGGTGTTTGTTTTCTTCACACTGTTTACATGGACTTGTTTTATTATTATTATCATTATTTTTGTTCTTCTTACATTTAAAACATTTATATTTGTTATTATGCTTTTCTATGCACTGTACACAAACATTCTTCCAATCTTTATGAATTTGCGAAAATGTAGAGAAAACTGCCTTACACTGTCTACATCTTCTAATTGAGTACAATATCTTTTTATTTACTTTTTCGAATACACACATGTCCATATGACCTAGAATATATTTAACTCTATCGTATAGTTTCATGTCTATGGGAATCATATACTTTTGAAATTTCATCAATATTTGTAACATGGTATATCCCGTTTTTGCTGTAGATAGAATTTTACGTACGGTATTTTCGCAAACTACAGAGTAAGAATCCAGTCTTTCTTTGGATGCCTCTGGAGAATCTGGCTCAGTTTCACTATCAGAATCACTAGAAATACACGATGAAGATGTCGCATAATATATTGTGTCATTACTGCTGTCACTGTCGGTATAGCTTCCATAATCTATACAATCCTTGTCGACAATATTGGAGCGTACTATGAAAAAAAAAAGAGTTAATAATGAAAAAAATCTTTTTTTCTTTTTTTATTAAAGTCGAATTGACACGATCATAAAATGTTATCAAATTTGTTAACAAGTATAGTAATAAATTTGGTATCAATTACATCACAAATTTCGCTATCAATTATTACAAAGAGTGAACACGAGAAACCGTGAAATAAGCCTTTAACATAGGAAAACAGATTTTCTCAAATATTTGGGCCTATTCTTTAACCCAGTACCCAGTGGTTAATTTTTAACACCTGGTTGAAAATTTTATCCAGTGGGTATTGATTTGACAAATAAAAATCCATTTTCTTTTTTTTAAGTATCAATATACTTGATTGGTTAATTTTTTAACCAGTTGCTACAAAATTAACCACTGAATAGGCCCAATTATCTATCCCGAAAAACACGATGTAGTGCTTTATAGATAAAGATTGAGTGAATAAAATTCAGAGTTTTGGATGCTAAAATTTTTTAATTTACACTTTTGGTGTTCAAGTAAACTTCAATTTAAAAACGTGATAAAACTGGATTTAGTATGTATTTCAAAGAATGAAGGTCATGTAAATTGTCAAACCAAGTAACCTGTCTCATATAAATAACAATTTTACGTCTTTAAATTAAATTTACTCGAGTATCTAAAGTGTAAATAAAAAAAATTTGATACTCAAAAATCCTGAATTTTATTCTCTAAATCTCTATTTTAAATAACTACATAATGTTTTATGGGACAGATAATATTTGGGAGATGGTAGAGCCACATTGCTCGTCATGTTATGTCAGTACTATATCATCAAGTAAATAAGTAAAACATGTATATTATTGTAACGTAACCCCCGCGGCCGCCGCCGCCGCGCTACCAGGCGCCTCGGTGTCTGTGCGCAGCGAACGTATTAGGACTAGTCGCGGTAATCTATTGTTGTGATGTTGTTTACCTCTAGACCCTCTCTGGTGGGTCCTAGAAGGTTCCAGAGATAATCTAGGCAGGTATATATAACCCACCGCCAAAGCCAGGACACACTCAGTATTATAGAAGTGACGAGTACAGAACTCAGTGATATAAATAAACAGTTTAACAGTTGTTAACATAAATAAATGTAGTTATATAAATAAGTGTTGTGATATAAATGTTAGTTAAATAAATAATCGTAGTGTTTAAGCATTTAATAATATTCTTAGTGTTTATAATTATTTAATCATAGTGATAGTTACTTTTATAATCTTTTAATATTTAATCTTTATTTATTTTATCGTTTAATAAACGTATTCTTTTGTTAATAATATTTGTCTATGTTTTACACTTCACCCATATAAATAAAAACGTTACAATTGGTGTCAGGTGTGGGGTTGTTAAACTGTGAAGTGTAAATAAATAAAAATAAATAAAATGACGACTAAACAAGTAAAATTAGGTGAATTAAAAGTAAGTGATCTCAAGAAAGAACTGGAAGAACGAGAATTAGATACGACAGGACTGAAAAGCGTTCTACAATCTCGTCTGCGGCAAGCATTAATCGATGCTGGCGAAAATGCTGAAGATTACTTATTCGAAATTTCATATGGCCTATACCTATCCGACGTTGGGAAACTTATGGCAGAAAATTCTCGAACATTAAAAGAAGAATTGACCGAAACACTAGAACAAAAATTAATAGAAAGTTCTAGAAAATCCGAAGAAAGTTCTAGAACCTTAGAACAAAAATTGGAAGAAAGTTCTAGAACATTAGAAGAAAAATTAATAGAAAGTTCTAGAAAAGCCGAAGAAATTTCTAGAACACTAAAAGAAGAATTGACAGGAACATTAGAACAAAATTCTAGAGCATTAGAACAAAAATTAGAAGAAAATTCTAGAAGAAGAAAAATTAGAAGAAAAATTGGAAGAAAATTCTAAAAATTTAGAACAAAAATTAATGGAAAATACTGAAATAGGCCTCAAGAATTTAGAAGATAAGTATGACAAGAAGATCGAAGAACTACGAGAAAAATTCACTAAAATTACATCGTCGTCAATGTCAAATTCCGATGTAGTAAGGCCAGGACTACTAGAAGAAAGGAAATTAGTAAAATCTGATACTATTTCAAAAATGCACATAAAAACACCGGAATTTGATGGGAAGTCTTCGTGGCCGAATTATTTAAAACAATTTGAAGCGGCCGCAAAAGCGAATAATTGGACGTCCGAGGAGAAGGCTACGGCGTTGACTGTCTCGTTGCGCGGAGAAGCTATCGACATCCTGCAAACGCTGAAAGAAGAAGAACAAGAAGACTACGACCAGCTAGTCAAACGATTGGATATGCGGTATGGAAATGCGCATCTGGAGCAGGTGTACCAGACGCAACTGAGGAACCGGTATCAGAGTTCAAAAGAGAGACTTCAAGAATTTGAAGTCGACATAGCTCGTTTAGTTCATCTCGCACATCCTACAGCTCCTGACAGCGTTTTGGAGTGCTTGGCCACTCAATCATTTATCTACGGAGTTCGAGACAGCGAAACTCAACAAGCACTGCGATTGGCCCGTCCAAAAACTTTAATTGACGCACTCTCATATGCATTGGAGCATGAAGCTGCCAAACAAGCTTCACGTAACCAATCGCGAGTGCGAAGTATGGATGCTGAGAGAAAAGAAAACACTGAAGATCTAGAAGAGACAGTGCGACGAATTGCAAGTGAAGTGTTTACCGGAAGAAAGAAACTCCGCTGTTGGAATTGCGGTGAACTGGGTCATCCGCAGAGACTTTGCAGAAAAATTCAAAAGAAGACGGAAATCTGCAAAGGAAGAAAAGGAGTCGGAAAACTAAATCGGGTTGATGCGAAGGAGCAACTGTCGACCCGTAATCTAGTAGCTCCACAATCCATCAGTTATGTCGCATCTCTTCATCATAAAGCCAATAGCATCTATGTGGATGGCTCTATTAACGGAAGGCCATTGAAAATGCTACTGGATACGGGTACGACAAAAACTATAATTAGACCCGACTTCATAAGGAAAACTGGCAAGACGCATCTTCAACCAACTAAGTGGCGGTTACGCACAGCAACGGGAGAACAAGCTACCGCATTAGGAGAAGTAGATGTCACCATCTCTATTGGAAACCCTTCCTTTAAACATCGTGCGCTGGTAGCTGAAGTTGAAGATGAATTAATACTTGGGATGGACGCAATGACAAAGCATGGTTTTAAACTTGACCTGAAGAAGGGGGTGATGATGGTCAATGAAGAAGAACTCGTATTAAATCCACGAGATGACAAGGCTGTGCGCGTACTTATGGCCGAAGACGTTACCCTCCCAGAACGAAGTGAAACTATCCTGGAGGCACATTTAGACGGTAGTTTCTGTGAGGGAAGTATCGTTATGCTGGAGCCCAAGAATGATGATGCCAAAACTGGCACTGGAGTTGTTGTCGGAAAATCACTGGTCAAAGCCAGCCAGGTAATACCAGTTCGGATAATGAACGTAAATTTTTATCCTGTTGTTCTGAAGAGAGGAACAATTGTAGGAGAATGCATGGCAGTATCCTCGATTATCCGAACTGTAAAGGCCAAAGGGAACACATCTCAGAAAGTTCCGGACACGTTAATCAATCAATTGACAATATCATTTGAAGAATTGACCGCCGACCAGAGAACAAAGGCAAAGAATCTAATTGGAAATTTTAAAGATGTGTTCCAATTTGATGAGAAAACCAAAGGGAGAACTAATGTAGTTCACCATAAAATAGACACCGGAGACGCAAGACCCATCCGTCAACCAGCAAGAAGACTACCACTGGCGAAGCGTGAGGAAGCAGAAAGAATAATCGAGGACATGAAGATGGAAGATGTGATTGAACCTTCAAGCAGTCCATGGGCTTCACCAGTGGTGTTAGTGAAGAAGAAGGATGGCTCTACACGATTTTGCGTCGATTATCGTCAACTTAACAACGTGACGAAGAAGGATAGCTACCCGCTACCTCGAATAGACGACACATTAGACACTTTGGCTGGCTCAAAAATGTTCTCTACTTTGGATCTAAAGAGCGGCTACTGGCAAGTGGATTTGGACCCAAAAGACAAGGAGAAGACCGCCTTCACTATTGGTACAGGACTCTGGCAATTTACCGTAATGCCGTTTGGGCTCTGCAACGCTCCTGCAACGTTTGAACGACTCATGGAAACGGTATTGGCTGGGCTATCTTGGAAAACCTGTTTAGTGTACCTCGACGATATTATTGTGGTAGGTAAGACATTCGAGGACCACATGAAGAATTTGGAAGAGGTTTTCCAGAGATTGAGGAAGGCTAACCTTAAACTTAGCCCGAAGAAGTGTCACCTGTTTCAAAGAGAAGTTCATTACCTTGGACACGTGGTTTCCGGTAAGGGTATTGCAGTTGACCAGGAGAAGATAAAAGCTGTGAGAGACTGGCCAGCACCTAGGGACAAACATGAACTCAGAAGTTTCCTTGGTTTGTGTACCTATTATCGACGATATGTACCTGGATTTGCCAACATAGCCAAGCCACTGACAAGGCTTACTGAAGAAGGAAGAAGATTTATCTGGGAAATGGACTGTACAGTTGCATTTAAAGAACTAAAACATGCTTTGACAAGCGCACCCGTCTTGAGTTATCCTTTACCTGAAGGAGAATTCATTCTAGACACAGATGCCAGCAACGTCGGAATTGGTGGCGTTCTTTCCCAGATACAAGATGGGCATGAGAAGGTTATTGCCTACTTTAGTAAGACCTTGTCAAAACCAGAAAGGAATTACTGTGTGACCAGAAAAGAACTCTTGGCAGTCGTGAAATCCGTGGAACATTTCTACAAATATTTGTACGGAAGAAAATTTTTGATTAGAACTGACCATGCTGCATTAAAATGGCTGCTACAATTCAAGAATCCTGAAGGTCAGGTGGCTAGATGGATAGAACGACTACAGGAATACGATTTCAAAATCGAACACAGGATAGGTACCAGCCATCGTAATGCCGATGCATTGTCCAGAAGGCCTTGCCAAGATGACTGCAAACATTGTAGTCGACTTGAAGAGAAACAGTCTACCGTCGCCAGGACAACAGTAGCCGATGATAGTTGGCAGCCCGATGGACTACGCAAGGACCAAGAAAATGACCCGACTTTGAAAATCTTATTAAAATGGAAAGCAGAAGAATGCAAACCAATATGGGAAGACGTTGCACCACACTCACAGAGTGTAAAAGCGTACTGGGCGCAATGGGACTCCATGGTGATTGAGGATGGCCTGTTGAAGCGTGTGGTAGAGAATGCCGATGGAACTGAGAAGAAAGCTCAGTTGGTCATTCCTAAGAATAGAATACCAGACGTGTTGAAAGAGATCCATGACGGATCTGGAGGCCATTTTGGAGTCACTAAAACTCTAGAAAGATTGCGCCAGCGGTTTTACTGGGTTAACTTCACTGAAGATGCTAAAGACTGGTGCAAGAAATGTGTGGTTTGCGCTGGAAGCAACGGCCCTCATAGACGACGAAAAGCTCCAATGCGTCAATACAACGTTGGCAGTCCATTTGAGCGCATTGCGATTGATGTGGCCGGACCATTCCCAGAAAGTGACGACGGAAATAAATATATCGTGGTTGTCATGGACTACTTCACCAAGTGGGTTGAAGCTTATCCATTACCCAATCAAGAAGCCACCATGGTCGCTGAAACCTTAGTTAAAGAATGTATATGCCGATTCGGGGTACCACGTGAACTTCATTCCGACCAGGGAAGAAATTTCGAGTCTGCCGTTTTCCAAAATATCTGTAAGATATTAGGAATTAATAAAACAAGGACAACTGCATTACACCCGCAGTCCGATGGCATGGTTGAACGAATGAACAGAACGATCAACCGATATTTGTCGAAGGTAGTTTCCAACCACCAAAGAGACTGGGACCGACATCTTCATCTGTTCCTGATGGCTTATCGTTCATCCGTGCATGAAACAACAGGGCAAACTCCTGCGAACATCTTATTCGGACGTGAGTTGCGTTTACCATGCGACTTGGTGTTCGGCAGCAAACCTGGGGAAGACCTGGCCGGAGAAGACTACGTTACGGGCTTACGGAGAAGAATGGATGACATTCATGAACAAGTCCGTACGAACATTCAAACTGCCAGCGACCGAATGAAGGACCATATGACATCAAAGCCGAAAAAGGTGGATATCAACCTGGGGATTTAGTGTGGCTGTACAACCCACAAAGGCGCCGCGGATTATCACCAAAGCTGCAAAATAATTGGGAGGGCCCCTATGAGGTAGTCAAAAGAATAAACGACGTGGTATATAGAATTAAGAAACGACCTACCGGGAAGCCGAGAGTGGTACACTTTAATCGGCTAGCCCCTTTTGCTGGAGACAACCACGAAGACCATAATGGAGAAGTTCGTCGGATCATAGCTCAAGAACCGACTTTTGAAGATTTCATGGAGAACTACTCCTTTGGGCGCAAGGCGCGGTACGGCGTGATAAAAGAAGAACATCGAGATCTGTTCACCGTGTCTTCAGATTATTCCCTCGGCCACTGCGTATCAGAAGACTTAAAGATGTCCCGCGGCATAGCCTCAGTCTTTAAGGCGAAATATGGACGACTACAAGAACTGGCCAACCAACGTCCATCTGTTGGGAAAACGCTACGACTGAGAGATAGCAATTCAGACCATCAGCGGTACATCTACTACCTTGTTACAAAACCACGCTCGTACCAGAAGCCGTCGTATCAAAGCCTATGGAACTCGCTGTGCGATTTGAGGGATCGTCTACTGGAGAATGACATTTTGAAGCTAGCAGTACCGAAGTTGGGTTGTGGTCTAGACGGTTTGGATTGGAGGATTGTAAGGAACATGTTAGAGATCCTCTTCCGTTTCACCGGCGTTGAAATACTCGTCTGTAGCCTTAACCCTAACGGACAGAAAGAAGAAGTCGAGCGGACCATCGACTGTCACTTCTTTAAGAACTCGAAATGCACCAAGGGTAGTACATGCAGGTTTCGTCACCGCGGACTGTTCCGGGACGAAACAGTCTTAAGGAGGGGGCAGTGTAACGTAACCCCCGCGGCCGCCGCCGCCGCGCTACCAGGCGCCTCGGTGTCTGTGCGCAGCGAACGTGTTAGGACTAGTCGCGGTAATCTATTGTTGTGATGTTGTTTACCTCCAGACCCTCTCTGGTGGGTCCTAGAAGGTTCCAGAGATAATCTAGGCAGGTATATATAACCCACCGCCAAAGCCAGGACACACTCAGTATTATAGAAGTGACGAGTACAGAACTCAGTGATATAAATAAACAGTTTAACAGTTGTTAACATAAATAAATGTAGTTATATAAATAAGTGTTGTGATATAAATGTTAGTTAAATAAATAATCGTAGTGTTTAAGCATTTAATAATATTCTTAGTGTTTATAATTATTTAATCATAGTGATAGTTACTTTTATAATCTTTTAATATTTAATCTTTATTTATTTTATCGTTTAATAAACGTATTCTTTTGTTAATAATATTTGTCTATGTTTTACACTTCACCCATATAAATAAAAACGTTACATTATGAAGCCCGTCACATAACCCATGTTCAAAGTTTATATCATTTTGTCATGTCACAAAAATAAATCCAATTTTTACTTCTATGCCATGTCAAACAATTGTTGCTAAATTACATGTTTATAAATGTCATTTTGTCATCTGTCAGTATTTTCATAAATTGTCTGAATTTAACGATTTTTTCTTTGATAACAATAATAAAATCTCATTCAAATCTTTACGACAAAAGTAACGCAGATTATGAGGGTGCTTTAGAAAAAGAATTTTTTTGGCATAACATAACCATGAATTATTAACATGATATTGACATATGATATGAGCTATGTGTAGCTATGTGACTCTACCTAAAAACTGTTAAACGCCATATCACGGTTTATATAGTGTGAACCCTTTATATTTATTTAACACTACTACAAAATTATGACCGTCAAATGAGTTTAATAGTAAAAAAATACATGTATCAAGACAAAATTAAATGAATGATAAAATAAAATTATACATGGACGGACAAACGATAAATGATCACATACAAGACATGCGACATTTATCAAGTGTCTGTTCAGACGAGAATATACTTTCTATGTTATTTAAGGGAGATGATGAATTTCTTCAAATAAATTTACTATAGAAAATATAGGTTATAAATATAGTATAAAGAACCATATTATTACTTTCGTTTTAGTTTTGTTTCGGAGTATGCGACAGCTACTTCAAAATTTCAAATGGAACCTATGAAATATGTATATACAGAGTGAGTCTGAGAAGACGCCCCCCCCCCCCTTAACTTTTTTTATTATAAGTAATAGTGAAAAAATGCTCATATAAAAGTTTTATTTTTTTCAATATACAATTTGATGGCAGATATAGATATCTTTTATAAAGTCAAGTTTACAAGATACAACTATCAACTTTTATTTTTTAAAGAGCAACAAATATTTTTTTACTAAAATATAAACCGCCATATGTCTTTTGAACGATGTATTAGTTTTATTAATGCATTTGAAAAAAATCGAGTAAAATAAGATAATTGAGGTATATGTGAAATAACTTTTATTCAAATATTATAGGTGGTTATGTGAAAATAAATAAGAAATACATAGATAAATAAGTAAATAATAAGTAAAAATAAATAAGTTACAAACAAATGTATACTTTGTGGATATTAACATTCTTACAATTTATTTATTTTCACATAGCCACCTATTTGAATAAAAATTATTTCCAATACATTTACATACATTTAGTGTCCTTAATAGTTTACCACGTAAAAAGTAGTGTTTTGTCAACACAAGAAACTCATATTTTTCAGTGGCGTCAAAAGATACAAACTTATACATCTTCGAACACTATTAAAATTGTACTATTTGACAGACCTATTTGAAATTATGTTTCTATGCCTAAAAGTATGTCAAAATGTCAAATGTTAAAAACAAAAAAAAATGCGATCTGAGTGCCATCTCTTATCAAAGTCACTGACTTATCAAACAGCCCTCGTACATTAAATTACATATCGAAATTCAGAATTCTTATAACTTCAATTTTCATAAGTCCGAAAACGACGATAGCCAAACACGCTTCGTTTTCTATCAGAGAAACTTTTGAAATCCGCATTACTCAACTAAAATTTTGTGACATGGCTATTGTTAAACGTCATATTTAAAATTGTTTTGTGAAATAAATTACAAATATTTTTTTCAACCGTATAAATATGGTTCAGAAAACGTAATTGCTACACTGGCGATTTTGCCAAGAGGACCCGATATGCGTAGGACTTGTGACAATCGTGCGCAGCGTCGGATCTATGAGACTTGGGATTATGATGTGCTCCCATTCGTTGTATTTGATTGAATTCAAATTAATAACTATAGCAACACTATTGTCATCCTAATAACATTGTCAAAATATTTCATGAAATAGATTGAAATAATATTTATTTTAAATATTTTATTTATTTTAAACATTTTACTTTATTTCTGTATTAATTAGTAATTATTTTGACAAGAGAAAGATTTAATAAAAATAAATGAAAATATATGCCTATTGCAGACAATGCAGATGCCCTCGCAGATACCTCTTGAATTAACAGTTTGAGTAGCGTAACCAACTCTGGACTATGACGTCATAAATAATTTCAGACGTTCAAAACTTCATATCTCGCTTACTAATTCGAATTTAACATCGCGTTTTAGCAAATCTTCCTAGATTTGTATGTTATCAGAAAAAAAAATATAAAAAATATCGCATTCGCGAATGAAGAAGAGGCGGAGCTCAGCGCGTCTCGTAACAATATGGGCGGCCTAAGGTAAATGCTTCATTTTTCGTAAATGTCTATTCTTATACGCAGCGGCCTTTGAGTGCAATGAAATATTAATAATATAGTTAATATTAAATAAAAATAATGTTTCTTAGTATGAGTAACATTTTGAATTTTATGAACTCCTTTGTTTCATCTAGAAATTATATTTAGCATTCTTTCAAATTTGGTTTACATGATTCGAGTCTTTGTTTTTCTAATTCTAGGACATTTAAAATGTTTGGATGATTAATGGATCGATAAGCATTACGATTTGATTGTCTTCTTTGTTTATATTTCATTATACTCGTAAAGGCGCGTAGTAATTATTAACTTACAGTAATAGGACGTGGCAAAATGAAAAATATGCGTGTGTGCCCCACAGACGCATATTTTTTCCTCAGTTCCTATACTGTTTTTAAAAGATGAAACCGCAATTTTTGTCTATCAACTATTTCAAAAAAATCAAGTGTGTATGATGTTAAAGAAAAAGAAAAGAAATTTAGTGTGACTATATAAGAAGAACTGTTTTCATACATATTTATTGTTCAGTAAAGTCAATAATTTTGTAATTATAATACATAATTAATAAATATTTTACGTTGAATTTTTTTATTTTTATAACGATAAACCTATTTTTCATTGTATTGGTGCTTAAATTTTGACTTTGACACTGGATGGCATCTAGTGAGAAATGCTCAAAGACTAAATATATCTTTATCTCTAGTTGTCTCTTTAATTGGTCTGTGTCCTAGTAAGGCTATATGAATGAATTGAACTCAAAAAATACTACTATCACACTTGATTTTTTTCGAGATTTTTTTCATTCAATAATGCATATTTCAAACTTCCCTATTTTATTATTTCATGATACAACGTACTAGTCACTTATTTACCACACTTGTAATGCAGATTTTAAATACATTTAGAAAATATAGCATGCTCTATTTGAAATTTCAAAGTTAATATCACCCATTCCGGAACTGGAAGTAATAGAATACTTCTGGGTAATGCATCTCATTGCTCATGTTATTTATAATAAATTTGTTTATTTAAAGAAAATCGCTGTCTCTTGTAATAGCAGAGATATTTGCTGGTTCATTCTCAAGTGAACATCTGTATATTATAAATTTTATTTTTATTACATTCTTTGTTTAAGTTTTGTTAAGTCAGGTCAGATTAGGTAGGTTTAGGCTATTATTTGATTATTTGACCTGGATAAATATGTATGTGAATGTTTAAGTGATAAAATGTGCGATCATTTATGTACGATATGTCATAAGAAGAATAGATTAATTCTTGTAAGTATATGTGTATTGAAATTATAAAAAATGAAAATTAAAATTGTAAATAGACGCGCACACTTATATAGTCTGTTTTCAAGGATAGCTTGCGCTATATTCTCACATCCAGTATTTATACAGTATATAGAGCTTATATATTACCATTTACAGGTACAGTCGAATTTTCTTCATTGGTCGCAGCCACATCGACAGCAGCTACTGGTATACTATTGTCAATGTTTATAATTTCGATATCAGAGTTATTGTCAGAAACTTCACCATCAGAATTTGTTACACATTCTTGCATTTCCCAATCACTGGAGTCTATAAAATGAAATTAGTGAATTAGTAATCCGGAAAGCTACCCTAAATATGTAGTTAGTTTTGTAAGAAATCCAGAAAAATAATGTTTCTGGAACGGATTCAAGTTTTAGAAACGAACGCGAGTCTGACTGCTTGCGCTCTGATCCAGAATTACTGAAAGTTCCGCCTCGTTTTGATTTTTTGTTTGCCGTATCGTTGTGATAGTGAAATACAATTGACAGTTTGCACTGGCGTACATATTTCGTTTCATTTATATCATTCCCGCAGTGTGAAAATATGCTTCCAAAATTAATTTGTCATGTTCTACCGTAAACACCATTCTAACGTAACGATTTGAATACATCGTTTAATTTTAAAGGATAAAAACAATTCAAAAAATTAAAAATACGTAACACCGCTGTCTTTTTCAAATGTCGCTAATATAGGTATTATAATGTTATCATAATCAGAACTTTTTCAAGTCACGTGACTTTCAATTATTCTGGATCACCTGTAGCAGGGGGGTGAAACTGTATACAGAAACGTGATAACAAGTTTTCAATCTAGTAGCGTTTGGAAATACTACCTGACCCTTTCATAGATGGCTTTAGTAGTACAGATTTTACAGGGATTCTCAAACTTTAATGTCAAAATACTATAAAAAGGTAACATATGTTTGAGAACTGCTGTAAATTTCCCACAATTCTCTATTGCATCGTTCGAAATTATTTGACATTTAAAAATTTTATTTGTGAATTTGTATCTTTATTGCAATATATTCTTTTATCATTCAATATATTCTCGGTAAGTATATTAGTTTTCATACTAGCATTATTATACGGGGGTGATATAAAATACAACAACAAATTAATAATATATCAGAAAAAAATCACATGAAATATTTGTAACATTCTTGCAGAAGTTGACAGTGCCCAATAGAAGAAATGGTTTATGTAAGTGGACCAGGAGAATTTACATCATGGTGGTGCTCTTAGATATTTACACGGTAGAAGAGCAGCAAAATATTACATTATTAGGCGAAAGGACGTGAAGCTTCATAAGATTCATCAAAGAATGTTGAAATAGTATGGTGTCAGATTTAAGAAAAAATGAGTATAGAAGAGGGTAGATTCGTTAAAAAGTGGACGAACATCGATAACGAGGTCAATGAAGCAGTGTATTTCTGGCAGACATTTAAAGTAACATCCCTTTTTTGAAATAATATTACCTCTTGTAATAATAATAATTCAAAATTTTGATTCCTTTAGTAGTATGTTCTTAAATTTTAATAGTTGTCGTCGTGTAGTTTGAGATTTGTAGTTATTTATTTATTATTTAATTTAAATAATGTAATGTATATATTTTAAAATAGACATTAACATATTAAGTACCGTAATTTTTTTTTTATAGTTCAAGATATATTTCACATTTCTTGATAATGTCTTTAATAAATTATCTATTTTCGATAGATTTTTTATTAATTACATTATCAAGAAATAAAATTTAAAGATACGAATAATTCAAAATGAATTCATATTTCCCGCCACTTTCTCGGCTGTCAAATTTAGTTCTCTGACCTTTTCATAGACGGCACTAAAACTTGTTATCACGGTTTATAAGGGAGATACCCAATCTTCTACTATATATTTTCCTTAATCTATGACCTGTAGTATACAGCTTGTATTATTACCATTTGCAGTCGAATTTTCTTCATTGGTCGCAATCACATCAACAGAAGCTACTGATATATTATTGTCAATGATTATAATATCGGTATCAGAGTTATTAGAAACTTCATTACCAGAATTTGTTACACATTCTTGCACTTCCTTATAATTGGGGTCTATAAAATGAAATTAATGAATTAGTAATCAGAAAAACTACACTAAATATGTAGTTATTTTTCTAAAATTCCAAGAAAATAGTGATTCTGAAATGAATGCAAATTTTTTATGAAATGAAGTTTCAGAATCCCGTTCTCCACATTCTAAAAACAAATCTTTTTTGCAATACATATACAAAAATAAGAAAAATAACGAAATACTCGTATAGAAATTTTACATAATATCATCTACTACTTGGGCGACTATGTTTGGTAATGGTAATTTTCAGCAATCGTGATAATTGCTTTCATGATAACAGAAGAAAAATCTTATTTTTTAATTATTTCTCGCGCTATATTTTGTTTGTAAAAACAACATACATACCGGCTGTCTCAATCAATCCTTGACATAGGTGTTTAACATGAGAAAACAGTTTCAATGTTCTATTACGTAATAAAAAATCTGATGTGCCTAACACATTACCTTCCGTCAATTCTACGTATATGGTACAAATTCCACTCAGATTTTTTTTGGAAACTATTATATGGGCGTTTTCTTTTTAGGGGAGAAATGAACTGATCTTACGTCGTACAAAACTGAACTGAAGTACTCTTAGAAAAACAGTACGTGTTTTCTTTTTAAATAAACAGTCACATACACACACACACACACACACACACAAACACACACATACACACACAAACACACACAAACACACATACATACACATATACACACGCACGTATTGTAGGGACCCTGAAACGTACATATTCATTAAAAACTCACCATCGAATTTTTTGACAATACCTTCCTTACCTATACGTGATGGAAGGTAAAACAAACTTCAAATGTTTCGGTGGTATATTTGTTAGCATGGCTGTCTATCAGTTGGTCGGTTAAGGTTCGATTCTCCTGAATAATATTTAATTTTTACCTTCCGTCATCTTTAGGTAAGGAAAGTATTGTCTTGTTCAAAAATTCGATAGTGAGTTTCTAATGAATAAGGACGTTTTGGGGTCCCTAGAATACGAAATTTACTATTTTTACGATGATGTCTGTGTGTGTCTGTGTGTACTCGTATGTATGTGACGATCGTTTCGGATCGCCTAACTCCAATACCACGATTCCAAAAATTATAATTTTTCCGTATTCCTCGTGTTTAGATGCATATGCTGACATGAATAGATTATGGTTATAATTGGTCCACCGGAAGTACCCGCATTTGCAACTTTTAACAGTTTTTCTTGAAAAAACGCAGTTAAATATAATTTATTGACATTTAATGTTATTATAAATTTAAAAGAATATGTTATTCTCTATACGATGTGATTGTATTTTATACTTCATATTCAATAGATGTAGAGTTAAAGAATTATTAAATTTCATAAATCAACCAGCTATGCTAACCATAGAAGCTGCTAATATATTTAGATAATTTAAATTAACAGATGTGAATATCAATGAAAAATAAAGGAATGTGGCAGAGATAAAGATGTTAATAGATGTTGGGGAAGACACAGAAAGATACGGTAAGGAATGAAAAGATAAGGGAAATAACTCTAGTGTTAGAATTTTCTAGAAAGATACAAGAGAGACGATTACATTGATTTGAATGAGGAGAGATGAAAAATATATTGGAAGAAGAATGAATATAGCTTAGTAGTAGAAGGTAGAAGAAATAGAGCAAGACCAATGATATGATGGAAGGACTGTATTGCGGAAGACTTCAGAGAAAAGGATCTGAATGAGGACGATACGCAAAACAGAAATGAATGGCAAAATATGAAGAAGATGTCAGTGTCAAGTACAATTTACATAGTTTGTTTATGAAATAATTTTACTAGAAATTTAGAATCTTTTGCAAGACAATTTATGTATGGAATTTGTACATAATACACAGGATCGACGGAAGGTATTGTGGTGGCCACATCAATTTTATTTTATATAAAAAATATAGACTTTTAAAAATCCATCTTATATTTCCTATTACAATCGTTTAGAAATAATAATATTGTACTAGAGAAAATAATTGAATACAATAATCAAAACATAGATATAGGAACAATACATTATATTTTCTTTTGATATTAATAAAAAATAACTGACAAATAATGAATATGTGTAGATATTATGTTGTTACTGTATTTATAAAAATATACTTTTTATTAATATCAAAAGAAAATATAATGCATTGTTATTATATCAATATTTTGATTAATGTAATCAATTATTCTCATTTATTTTCTCTTTATTTATTATAATTCTATTATTATTTCAAAATTATTGTGGTAGTAAATAGAAGATAGATTTTTAAGTTTTACAAATTATGTAAAAAAAATCTGATGTGGCCAGCACAATACCTTCCGTCAATCCTCTGTATTATGTAGAAATTCCATACATAAATTTTCTTGCAAAAGATTCTAAATTTTTGGTATTTTATGATTCCCTTTCTCGGCAACTGAATTCCACACTCCTGATAACAAACAAACCACATGAAATAACAAAATCATGAAATTTTGAACGAAAAATTATGACACTTGTCAGTTATGGACATAATTAATTGCTGTCATTTTGATACGGGTCCCCATATCTGCTTGCCAAAGGCAGCAAAGTCATGTCACTGCACGCGCCCTGTACATAATTTTTTTGGAAAAGATCCTATATTTCCAGTAAAGTTATTTCATAAACAAACTATGCAAATTGCACTTGACACTGACATCTTCTTCTTCTTTAGTTTCTCCCATTCGTTAGGGGGTCGCTATTTTTTATTTTCTTCTTCCACTCATTTTTGTTTTGCGTGTCGTCCTCATTCAGTTCCTTTTCTCTCAAGTCTTCTGCAATACAGTCTTTTCATCTTACATTTGGTCTTCCTTCTCCTCATTACATTTTCAAACCAATGTAATCGTCTCTCTTATATCTAGAAACTTCTAACACTAGAGTTACTTCCCTTATTCTTTCATTGATTTACATTTTATTGATACTGACATCTGTCAATTTGAATTACCTGAATATATTAGCAGTTTCCATGGTTAAGTTAGCATAGCTGGCTGAATTATGAAATTTATATGAATTTTTTTATCTATATTATTCTTTAACTCTATATCTGTAGAATATGAAATATAAAATGCAATCAAATCGTATAGAGAATAATATATTCTTTAAGTTGTAATAACATTTAATTGAGTTTTTCAAGAAAAACTGTTAAAATCTTCAAATGAGGGTACTTCCGGTTGACCAATTATAACCAAAATCTAAACATGTCTGCATATGGTTGTAAGGAAGAGGAATACGCAAGAATTGTAATTTTTGGAATTCTAGTATTGGAGATATCGTTGACGAAATCGCGGTCACATACACACACACACGTACACACACACACACGCACACACACACACACACACGCACATACGAACACACACACACACATACAGACATCATCGTAAAAATAGTAAAATCGTATTGTAAAAACCCTCAAACGTGCTTATTCAATGAAAACTCACCACCGATTTTTTTGACCAAAGACAATACCTTCCTTACCTATAGGTGACGGAAGGTAAAAATAAAAATTATCATTCAAGAGATTCGAACCTTAACCTACGAATTCATAGACAGCCATGCTAATCAATATTCCACCGAGACATTTGTAGATATTTTCTTATTACATAATAAAAAATTAAAACAACAAGTCTTTATAATTTATGCAATAATAATACAGTAATTTATATTAAATAGCGCACAAAACAACTCTCACCCCCCCCCCCTCCATTAAATATAATTTCAAGGAAAACAAAATCACATGTACGTCGGGTCAGAACATAACTATTTTAAGTTAAAAAAATCTTGCAAAAGATTCTAAATTTCCAGTAAAATTATTTCATAAACAAACTATGCAAATGGCACTTAACACTGACATCCTCTTCTTCTTTAGCTTTTCCCATTCGTTAGGGGTCGCTATTTTTTATTTTCTTTTTCCATTCATTTCTGTTTTGCGGGTCGTCCTCATTCGGTTGCTTTTCTCTCAAGTCTTCCGCAATACAGTCTTTCCATCTTATCTTTGGTCTTCCTCTGTTTCTTGCACTTTCTATTACTAAGCTATTCATTCTTCTTCCACTATATTCTTTATGTCTCCTCATGACATGTTTAAACCAATGTAATCGTCTCTCTTGTATCTTTCTAGAAACTTCTAATTTCCCTTATTCATTCATTCCTTACCGTATCTTCCGACCAGAAACTCAGGCACGCAGCCACGAGACCCTATAGGTACAGGGACCTGAACCGAAATATATTAATGGCTCAGGTTCAGGAAATAAATATCGTTTCGTGTTCAGTTTCGGTTCAAGAAATTAAAAATTATAACGGTTCATTGGTTTTGGGTGCGGGTTCGAATTTCGGTTCAGAGCAATAAACAATTACAAACACAAGAAGATGATTATATTTATTAATTTTAAAATCACATTAAAAATTTAGTTTTAAATGTATATTTAATTAACCTCTGAACCGAATCTGAATTTAAATGATTTAAATTTGGTTCAGGTTTATTGGCCTTGGCAAATAAAGGTTCGATTCGGGTTCAGGTTCATCAAAAATTCGGGTTAATTAGGGTTTTCGGTTCAGGTTAGGGTTCAGTTTCAGGTCCATGCATAGGTATGTATTTAAATTAATAAGAATTAAATGGCGGGAGGTATTGTGTTGGTCACATAAGATTTTTTTGATTATGTTCCGGCGTTAAATTTATATTTTCTGTTTCTAAACATAATTATTTTGTTATTAACTTAACCTAAAATAATATGCTTACCGGTTTGCATTAATTGTGCCATTTCAAGAATTTTCTTTTCCCGACTCATTTTAATTATAAAAATTCTTATACCACTACATGAAGTAAATAATACGGATTTGTTATAAGAAAATAACAAAAACACAAAAAAAAATCTATCATTAGCATGTAGTTATTTTTTCAACAAAAATTATACTATGTCCACAAAGAAAATATTGAATTTATTAGTAACAATTCCTGTGATAAAATAAACAAAAGTTATACTCTTAGAATAAGCATATGTATACATAAACTTCTGCTGCACTGTAAGCCCGAATGAACGTGGACTTCGCTATATTGTATATATTGAAATTAGAATATAAATATACTTCAGTGACTTACAATACTTCTACATCAAGTACCTAAATTTATTCGTAAGAAATTAAATTATTATTTTAACTTAAAAAGACAAAATTTTGACTTAGGTTAGTTCTGTTATAACACGACGGAGTGCTCACCTGTTGTAACTGCAGACATTTTCAATTTATATAAATTAATTTTTTTACTAAACACGTGTAACGAAATGTAATTAATTTGTTAAAATTATAGTAAGCCAGTGATGCGATTTATACAAAATACTAGTTTAGGTTAATGGCAATGGCAAACTTGCTCGCACATGATTTTATTTTAGTCAATCCGAATATCCAAATATGGCACTACACTAATACACATGCCCCACTAAAATGCACTGAAGCTCCCAGCAGTGTTGCCAAGTCAAAATTTTAAAAGTTGCCAAATTCAAGTGAAAAAAGTTTTCAGATTTCACCAGATATGATAATATATGTATACAGAATGAATCTGTGAAGACGCCCCCCCCCTAACTTTTTATAATAACTAATAGAAAAAAAATGGCATAAAAGTTTTATTATTTTAAATATGCTATTTTATGGTAGATGTAGATATTTTTTATAAATCGATGTATAGTTCGTATCCAAATGTGTAATAATTAAAAGAATATCGACGGATGATGGATAAATTGAAGGAAATAAAATATACTCCTTGTTGCAAACGTTTCGGATTTTTATTAATCCATCCTCAGTGCTACAGACGAAAGGAAGAATAAATCGTTACAAAGTAAAATACAGCAAAAGCCCAGCAATAATTTCACATTACTAAATACATACATACATACATACATACATCTTTATTGGCGTAAAAAAAATACATTTTTATACCAAGAAGAAGGCAATACATATAGATATAATCACATAACAAAATATATAAACATAATCTCTTATCAAAATATATAGATATAATCACATATCAAAAATATATAAACCCGAATTTTAAAATAAATCTAGTATACTACAAGTTTACATTTTTTTTTTAATTTCATTTACAGTACTCTTTAAAAAAACCTATATTTATCTGGAAACATTGTATCGTTTTGCAGAAAGGAAAGTTAGCGCCCTACTCACATTATTCTGGAATATCTCCCACTGTACGGCCGTTAAAAATATATAAACCATACTCTTCCATAAGATTTGTTAATAATTCTCCTCGATAATCAGTTACATCAGACATAGACTTTCTTTCCTCCAAAACAGACGGGTTATTAAATTGTTCCTCATAACATTGGTTAAGTTGACCGACTTTAGCGTTAAAATCCCCCTTCTGGCTGGATTTCTCCTGGGCTCTCGTTTATTTCTCGGGACTTTTTAGAAGTGGGTTTTGCAATAGGTGAATCCTGTGATGAACTGCTACCTTTTTTCCTTTTATTTGAGTCTTCAATTATTAATTTATTTCCTATAATTTTAACTTGTTTTCCCCTCTGAAATGTACTTCTTTCTTTGCAAAAGCAACTCCTTTCTTTCTTTTAGCGCTTTTTGGGTGAGGTGTTTATTTATAAATATATTGGAACCTTTTAGTTTTCTTCTCTCCGACAGTATACTTGTCTTTGTTTTCATTGTGACGAAAGAAACTAAAATTGGTCTATTATGCGTTGTCTTTGGTATACCCATTCTTCTAACGTTCTTTATTTCTTTTGAATCTATGTTAAGATCTAATTTATTTTTTAAAATGTCTAGAATTATATTTTCCAGACTGTTATAGCCGTTGTCTTGCTCTTCAATTCCAGTGAAAATTAAGTTGTATTTGTTCAACTCCAGTTCTAGTTTAGTGATTGCTGTTTCTTGTTCTAAAGTTTTTCGCTCCAAAAAATCACATTTTTCCTTTAGAGAAGTATAATTACGTTCTAACTTAGATAATGTATCCTTGGTATCTTGGGTAGTTTTCTCAATTGTGTCAAGTTTTTCAAGCTTTTTCAAAACCAGTTGAAGTTGCTTATTTGTATCCATTATACTTAGCACGTGGTTTTACTACTGTATTAGGGTTATATTATCGTGATTTAAAAACAAAACCACTGTAACCTTACTGTATCTTCTGACTATTTATTTCTCTCCTTATTGTGCCCAAAAAACTTTTTTTATTGGGCTTATTAAGAACTATTTCGAATTTAGATTATAACTTCAATAAAATACGTCTTTTTAAAAATTTGCAGTATTACCAACCTCATTACACATTACTAAATAAATAATGCTTACCAACAGAAGATTGTTACAATAAATTTTTAAGTTTTTAAATACATGTATTAATTAACGATTTATTCTTCCTTTCCTCTGTAGCACTGAGGATGGATTAATAAAAATCCGAAACGTTTGCAACAAGGAGTATATTTTATTTCCTTCAATTTATCCATCATCCGTCGATATTCTTTTAATTATTTTTTATAAAGTTAGGTTTACAAGTGCTTTGAGATAGGGAGACAGAGAAATAAGTAGACAGTGATTTTTAGGGAGACAGTGGTATTAGATAGATAGTGGTTTTAGGTAGACAGAGAAATAGGTAAACGTGGCACGCAACAATCTGGGCTTATAAATTTTATAAAGAAAACTGACACGAACGATATCTAACGCACAGAACTCGGATTTAGGTAGACAGTGGCTTTAAGAAGACAGTGAAGTAGGTTACCTATCCAACATGCCCACCCAAACTGCCCACGCAATCTGCCCACCCAAACTCCCCACTTAATATGCCCACCCATACTGCCCATGCAACAAGCCCACCCAAACTGCCCACGCAACATGCCCACCCAAACTGCCCACGCAACATGCCCACCCAAATTGCCCACGCAATCTGCTCACCCAAACTGCCCACGCAACCTGCCCACTCAAACTGTCCACGAAACATACCCATCCAATCTGCCCACACAACAATCTGGGCGTGTAAATTTTATAAAGAAAATGACAGAAACGATACCTAACGCACAGAACTTGGATTTAGGTAGACAGTGGCTTTAGGAAGACAGTGGCTTTAGGAAGACAGTGAAATAGGTTACCCACCCAACATGTCCACCCAAACTGCCCGCGCAACCTGCCCACCCAAACTGCCCACGCAACCTGCCCACCCAAACTGCCCACGCAACCTGCCCACCCAAACTGCCCACGCAACCTGCCCACTCAAACAGCCTACGCAACATGCCCACCCAAACAGCCCACGCAACCTGCTACCCAAACTGCCCACGCAACATGCCCACCCAAACTGCCCACGCAACCTGCTACCCAAACTGCCCACGCAACATGCCCACCCAAACTGCCCACACAACCCAAACTGACAATGAAGTCGGTTTAGACAATTCTGAATCAAATTTAGACATTTGGGAATAATTTAAAATAGATCTGAATAAATTTTAAACAGTTGGGAATAATTTAAAACAGTTTTAGATAATTCTGAAAGTTGAAAAGTATCTAAAACTGTTACAGACAGTTTTGTGTAAATTTTAAACAATTGAGAAGTATTTAAAATAGTTTCAAACAATTCTGAATAAAATTAAGACCGATAAGGTTAACTTAAATAATTTTATGCAATTCTGAATAAAATTTACACATTTGGGAATTATTTAAAACAGTTTTAAACAATTTTGAATAAATTTAATACAGCTGAGAAGTATTTAAAATAGGTTCAAAGAAGTTCTAAATAAATTTAAGAGCTGGGAATAATTCAAAAAAATGTTTGGCAATTTTGACACTTGAGAAATATTTAAAACTGTTCTGAGCAGTTCTGAATTAATTTTGAACAATAAAGAACTATTTTAAATAAATAGTTTCAAACAGTTCTGAACAAATTTAAGACAGCTAAGGATAACTTAAAACAGTTTTAGGCAATTATGAATAAAATTTAGACATTCAAGACAGTTTTAAACAATTCTGAATAAATTTCAGACAGTTGAGAATAATTTAAAACAATTTTAGGCAATCCTCAATAAATTTATGACAGTTCGGATGCATTTAAAATTGAAAAGTATTTAAAATAATATCAAACAGTTCTGAATAAATTTAATACAGTTAAAGACAAATTAAAATAGTTTTAGACAATTCTAAATGAAATTTAAATAGATGGAAATAATTTAAATCAGTTTTAGGCAATTCTGACATTTGAGGAGTATTTAAAACTGTTACGACAGTTCTGAATAAATTTTAAACAATTGAGAAGCATTTAAAATAGTTTCAAACAGTTTTGAATAAATTTAATACAATTCAATACAAATTAAAATGGTTTTAGATAATTCAGAATAAAATTTAGACATTTGAGAATAATTTAAAACAGTTTTGAACAATTCGGGATAAATTTAAGACAGTCGAGAAGCATTTAAAAAAGGTTCAAATGGTTATGAATAAATTTTAGACAGTTGAGAATAATTTAAAACATTTTTAAGCAATTCCGAGAGTATTTAAATCCGTTACAGAATGCTGAATAAATTTTAAACAATTGAGAAGTATTTCAAGTAGTTTCAAATATTTCTGAATAAATTTAAGACAGTTGAAGACAACTTAAAACAGTTTTAGACAATTCTGATTAAAATTTAGAGATTTGAGAATAATTTAATAGTTATTTAACTATCAAGTGTGTTAATGAGGGCGATTAATGATTGAGACATTTTAACGCGTTCGCTACGCTCACGCGTTAATTGCTGAGATCATTAATCGCCAATTAACACACGTGTTAGTTACAATATTTTTTCGTTGACCGTATCTTACTTAAATGGAAAATCTAATTTTATTCCATGACAAATTTTTTTAGGTTAGTAATGGTTGACCGAACGTCAAATTTTACGTCAGAAAATCAATAAGTTTAGTCATCAATTGTTTTCAGTGCGTGCGTTCAGTTTACTTAATCCTAGACGACACAAGCGGTTTTTTATGTTATTTGAGGAATTTTATTCTTTCAAATTCATTTTAAAGGTATGCTACGTGAATATATACCTAGCTAGTAAGTGTCAAAAGCATGATTTTTAATTCTGTCTACCTTTTTGCTACAACTTTGCGTTAGCAATATATGCTGTGTTCCATGTGGTGAATGCACCCAATATATCGTTTATTAATAAAAATCATGCATTAATGAATGATTTTCTATACATTAAGATAACCTATTAATAAACGGTCAACGGAAAAACAGTTTTAAACAACTCTGAATAAATTTAAAACAATTAAGAAGTATTTAAAGTAGTTTCAAACAGTTCTGAAAAAAATTTGCACAAGGAATATTTGTTTCGTCTATTTCTATTTAAAATTTACTACATTATTATTATTAGTAATATGGAAATTAATCGTCAGCTTGTCAATGTGACAGAGGACATTTGAAACTTGCTATATTTTTTTAACAAATTTAATTATAAATTTGTTAATAATCAATTAAATTACATATTTAAAAATTATATAGTCATTTTAATTTCATTTATAATAATTTTATGAATCATAATTTTTATAGTCAAATTTTGGCGGGAAATTTAAACTTGTTATTGATAAATTGATAAACTCGTTGAACCAATTTTAATAAAAAAATTCCGCGTATTTTCATCAGCTGGTGGTCTGTTTAATAACTGATACTTTCTACGTAATGTACATATAAAATTTATATAAAAGAAATTATATATTTATTAATATTAAAATATTTTATATTCATATAAACCATTTTCTCTTGTGGCGTCCATGAATCGTTTTCGATCGTGAGACGAAGTATTTATTTTTTCTAGGCTCAGCAGTCCTCCATGGTTAGAAATATCATAAATATATGAACAAAATCATTTTAATATATAATTTCACTCATACACCGTCAAAAACTTCAATATGGTTTATCTACGGAAGTACATTTGTAAATTATTAATTCAAAGTTATAAATGAATTATTAATTACCATTCAAATGAAGAAAATAATTATAAAATACTTTTAATTATTCTATTATATGTATAATAATCGGGACGATGACAAACCCGTTTTTAAGCGATATTATTTATACATTATAATAAATATCTTTGAATGCCTAGGTTGGTAGGTAACCTCATTTCATTAATAATTTTTGCAAGTTTTATTCATAAGTGTACGCTTTACAATTTTATAATTTTAGACATTATTATCAATTTTCATTCATACACTCGAAATGATACAAATTCATTCTATTTAGAACCATTTGATATCTACAATTCTTACAGCAATTGCTCAATGTTCTGGAATGGTCATGTAACTTCTACCTTGCCAGAAACTATAACCCTATTTTTAAATATTTCTACATAGAAACTAATAAAATTCTTTATATACCATTAAAATGTGTTGTATATATCAGTTTAAATAATTACTATACACTATTTTCAAGTAATTATCAATGAAACACCAATTTCCAAACCCAGCCTGCGGTTTGGATCAAATTTCTCACAGTGACAGATCACTGTTAAATGAAGTAAATTTATTTAAAATACATCTAATTATACTATAATTAGCCTACAATACAACATTTTACGCTTAAAAAATACTTTATTTAAAATTTAAATAATTTCTTACAACTGACTTGACATGGACAGTTCATTTTCAAAAGTTTATATGAAATTGTATTTTTCATAATTTCTAGACAATTCCATATATAATTTATACAAAATATATTAAATTATGTACATTTATTAATATTACAATAAATTTTACAATCAAAAACCATCTATTTATAGCAGAAAAAACTCAAACTTTTAACACATTTCAAGTACCACTGGCATACAGTAGAACTATTTTTTGGTATTTTTAGTAACTTTTTTATTTCACCAACAAAAAATATCAGTTTGTTGTCAATAATTAATTTTAAACGTAAAATACACAAAAACTCGACGCTTTTAAGCATTTTACCTAGACATATATTATTTTCTCCATTTTGTCCTCTCTTTAACCATATATATAACGTCACTCGAATTGACAATAATGTAAGTTCCTTAGACAACAATCTAGAAAAAAACAAGATACTACTATCAACTTTTATTTTTTAAATAGCAACCTATAATAATTATTTTATTAGAATATAAACCGCCATTTCTTTCTCTTTTCATCAATCTTAGTTTAGTAATAGTTAGGACAAACGATGCTCGTTATTGATAATACTTTTGCTGTAAAGTGAATTTTTTTCTTTATATATGTTAAACATTTTAGTATATACTGAGAAAAAAGTATAAGTATTTTATTTCTTATCCTACACCCTTCGAAAATGCAATTTTCGCGCCACTGTAAGGAAGCAAAATAGTTATTTACATACCAAGTGCAGGAAAGCTTGGTTCCCGGATGAGTGTCTTGCGGCACGACTTTGCAAACGCAGCCATAGAACGATTAGGAGACAGATAGGACCCTAAAAAAGATAATAATGCCGAAGAAACACCGAAAGAACTGATTTTAGATAATAATGAGCCATGATCAATGGAATCAAAAGCACGGGAAAAGTCACTATATACAGGGTGAGTCACCGAAATCGCCGTCTTCGATATCTCCCTTGTCGTTAGTAATACAGCATAAGTTTATCAACAGAATTTATTCGTCTACTCAAGGAGCATAACGTAAAATTATTTTCACATATACGGGGTGTTGCATTACGGCTCGGCGAGAATTGTTTTTCTTTTTTAAAATGGAACAGCCTATATATTTTTATATATTTTGAATTGTATTTTATTCACCTATACGAACATATGAATTTTGTTTTAGTTTTCCACGGCATTGCCAAGTTATTCCGTTTTTTCTCTAAAAAAGACCGAATACACGCATTGCTTTATAAAGGCATACTGAAGTTATTTTAATAGAAATAATTAAGAATTTTATTTTCTGTATAACTGTAATTATACTTTATGTTCTGACATATATTTTTTTTAAATGTAATTATACAGGCTGTTCAATAAAGCGAATCAAATGTGCTCAATTTCAAATGACTATAACTCGTCATTTTCAAATGGAACACCCTATATGTTATTATTCAGTTGTGTGTATTTTTGTATTATCTTCATATGTTATTAAGGGTATCCCATGCCTAAAACCAATAATTTTGGAGATTTTCACCATTTTTCTCTATATTTATATATTCACTTAAAAATTAAATCTAGTATACCATTGATATTGTTTTTTGAATAAGAAACAATTGCAGTAATGATAGTATTTTCATTAGCCAGGTTATTATTAATAACAGAGGGATTAAGTAAATTAATTTATTAATATGAGTCTCTCATAAGAAGAACTTACGAATATGGTGTACGCACTTAGAGAAGCGGAAAGAAACCCTCTTTTGTCGTACTGAACATGACCAGTTCTTTCAAACCTTTCCCTTAGTTTTTTAAAAGAACGCGGATTTGGATGTCGTCTTTCCGGAAACCGTTGTGCATAAATTCTTGATGCCAAAAGAGGGTTTGTTTCCGCTGCTTCAAGTGCATACACCATATTCCTAAGTTCTTCTTGCGCACTCTCCACGCCAGCATTGAGTGCCTGTGAGGTGACGCCTGGCCTGACCAGCATACACCATATTCGTAAGTTCTTCTTGCGAGAGACTCATATTAATAAACTAATTTACTTAATCCCTCTGTTATTAATAATAACCTGGCCAATGAAAATACTATCATTACTGCAATTGTTTATTATTCAAAAAACAATATCCATGGTATACTAGATTTAATTTTTAGTTAAATATATAAATTTAGAGAAAAATGGTGGAAATCTCCGAAATTATTGGTTTTAGGCATGGGGTACCCTTAATAACATATGAAGATAATACAAAAATACACACAACTGAATAATAAAATATAGGGTGTTCCATTTGAAAATGACGAGTTATAGTCATTTGAATTTGAGCACATTTGATTCGCTTTATTGAACAGCCTGTATAGTTACATTAAAAAAAAATATGTCAGAACATAGAGTATAATTACAGTTATACAGAAAAGAAAATTCTTAATTCTTACTATTAAAATAACTTCAGTATGCCTTTATAAAGCAATGCGTGTATTCGGTCTTTTTTAGAGAAAAAACGGAATAACTTGGCAACGCCGTGGAAAACTAAAACAAAATTCATATGTTCGTATAGGTGAATAAAATACAATTCAAAATATATAAAAATATATAGAGTGTTCCATTTAAAAAAAGAGAAACTATTCTCGTCGAGCCGTAATGCAACACCCCGTATATGTGAAATTAATTTTACGTTATGCTCCTTGAGTAGACGAATAAATTCTGTTAATAAACTTATGTGTATTTCTAACGACAAGGGAGATATCGAAGACGGCGATTTCGGTGACTCACCCTGTATAACATCTACTTGACCCCTTTCATCAATAACCTCAGAAACATATTGAGCGAAGCAAGCTAAATTGGTTACAGTTGACCGTCCACGCATGAAACCATGTCGGTTAATGGAAATTAATGATGTAGTAGCCCAGATTAATCGAACTATAGATTACTTTCTCAAATATTTTGGGAAAGTTGTTGAAAATATAAATAGGTCGATAGTTGGATTTGTCACCTTTCTTGTGTACGGACGTAGTACGCTTCCATTGCTCAGGGAATACACTGGTTTTAATGGCTAAGTTTATAATTAAAGCTATTAGAGCTGCAAAAATAAATCTACAATCTTTAATAAAATATGTTGGTATTTTATCTTGACCAAAGGAAGATTTATTTGCTAATTTAGCCATTAAAGTAGTTAGTTCATCCACAGATACGCTTTCAATATGAAATGAAAGATGTGACAACCAGCTACTATGAATGAATCGACACCCAGACTACTATGAACCGCTACTAAAAAAACCAGGGCGTTTCTATAGATATACGGGCTGTCAAGCAGGGATCAAGAAAACAGCAACGTCAATATACAGAAAAATATTAAAAAGTGTAATGTTTTAAATAAATATTATATTGAGTATTGTGTGTTAACCGTGTCTACTTCATACGCTCGACAACCCACTAATAAAACATCTCCAATAAATTGGCAAATTGAGCAAATGATCCTGAATGATGTCATAGAAGAATGCGACTCTGCTTATGCCGCGCCTGTGGTACTAGTTCCTAAAGGACCCAAAGGACCAGAATGCAATATTTATTGCGTCTGCATTGATTACCGTGGGATTAATGCAATCACTGTACCTGATAGATACCCACTTCCACGATTGGATGACCTACTCCATGAAGCAAAGAAAACCTCATATATGACTACTTTAGATCTGCGCAGTGGTTACTGGCAAGTACCAATAAAACTAGAGGATCGTGACAAAACTGGGTTTGTCACGCCATTCGGACACTACCGTTTCAAGAGAATGCCATTTGGACTCCGGAACGCCCCGTCCACTTTTCAACGCCTTATTGATCACTTTAAGAGAGGTCTGCACGGGATCACTATTCTAGCGTATCTTGACGACATCATAATCCTTTCACCAACTTTCGAACAGCATTTGGAGGATCTAAGAAAAGTCTTTGAACGATTAAGTATATTCAAATTACATGTCAATCGAAAGAAATGTGCCTTTGTTTGCTCGGAGGTAAAGTATTTGGGTCACCTAATTACTCCGGATGGTTTGAAGCCGAATCCTGCGAAAGTTGAAGCCATATTAAAAATTGCGAAACCTAAAAATATTCGACAACTTCTAACGTTCCTGCAAACAGTGTCGTGGTTTAGAAAATTCATCCCGAACTGCGCTGAAGTGATGAAACCACTTACTGAACTCACCAAGAAAGGTGCTACATGGACATGGAAAGAAATCCAAAATCACGCATTTGAGAAGCTAAAGAAGTTATTAACTTCTACACCAATATTAAAGCAAGTGGATTACAACAAACCCTTCATACTGCGTACTGATGCTAGCGCATTCGCAATAGGTGCCGCTTTACTCCAGGGGGAGCCACCCCATGATCAGCCAGTGGAATATGCCAGCAGATTGCTGACAAGTGCCGAGCGAAATTACAGCACCACCGAACGAGAGGCGCTTGCTGTTGTATGGGCCGCAGAAAAGTTCCGTGGTTATTTGGACTCTTCTTCTGTAAAAATCATAAGTGATCACCAGCCTTTACGTTGGCTGATGTCCATCAAATCCCCTAGTGGACGATTAGCAAGATGGGCCCTCAAGTTACAAGATTTAGACTTACAAATAGAGTATACTCCAGGAAAGTGTAATACTTTGGCTGATACACTTTCTCGACTTCCATATATTGATGATCAAACAGTTGAGGCTTTTCAAGTGACTACTGTCGATTTACCTACTACCAATTATCAAGAATTGAGAGACCAACAAAAAGAAGATATCGATGTAGCAAAAATTATCAATGATTTAGAAAATTTTGAAGATCCAGTCAGCAACAAACGCTGGACAGAACGAGGGTACTTACTCATAAATGGAGTACTTCATCGCTACCCACCAGATGGTGATGAAGAGGAAGCCGTACAGGTTGTTCCGGCCTCGCAGATATCAAGAATATTGTATGAGTATCATGATTCGCCCATGGCAGGCCACTACGGTTTTGAAAAAACCTATAAGAAAATTAAGTCTCGGTTTTATTGGGTTGGTATGAGAAGAAAAATCCAGGAACACATTGAAAAATGTGTCGACTGCCAAAAATTCAAGCCGCGAAACTATAAAAATTTTGGTTTATTGCAAACCCCGCTGCAAAACAGAAGATTCGAGGTAATATCCATTGACCTTATGGGACCTTTACCAACAACGTCGTCTGGAGAACAGTGGATTTTCGTGGTCGAAGATACATGTTCCAGATGGATAGAATTGTTTGCACTGAAGCAAGCCACTGCTGAAGCATGTGCGAGATGCTTAATCGATGAAATAATCCTGCGTTATGGGACACCACGTAGAGTTATTAGTGACAACGGGGTCCAATTCGTTGGAGAAGTTATGCAACTGGTTGCCTATTCTTTAGGATTTAAGCAAAATTTAACACCAGCATATCACCCTGAAGCGAATCCAACAGAACGAAAAAACCGAGATATTAAAACCCAATTAGCAATGCTGACAACGAAATGCCACACCGCCTGGTCAACTTACTTACCAAGCATAAGATTTGCTATGAACACTTCCGAAAGTATTTCTACAGGACGTACACCTGCTTACTTGACATTTGGCAGGGACTTAATAACACCTGATGACGTAGAACGAGATATGCGTGCCATTGTACAAAATGCACCATTCGTTGCCTCGATGACTCCTTACCTGGATAAGTTAAGTGAAATATTAAAGGAAACACGGGAAATAAGTGAACAAAAACAAGATCGGTCCAAGAAAAATGCAGATCGTCATCGACAACCTGGTCCGAATTATGGCATAGGTGACAAAGTATTGGTTGATGTCCATGCCTTAAGTAAAACTTCACAGTCCTTCACTTCCAAATTCGCTCCACGTCGTGATGGACCCTACCTAATTTCCAAAATTGTATCACCAACTTCATACCAAATTACTACCCCAAATGAACCAGATAAACCTTTAGGGGTATACCATTCTTCATCCCTCACCCCATTCAAACAAAATTTAAGTGTTCCAGATCCACAGCCACTTCACCCAATCCGGAAACGAGGCCGCCCAAGGAAGATGTCCAAGTAATTATTGGATCACAAGCGAGACGCATTTGTCATCCAAAGGGGGAGGATGTGACAACCAGCTACTATGAATGAATCGACACCCAGACTACTATGAACCGCTACTAAAAAAACCAGGGCGTTTCTATAGATATACGGGCTGTCAAGCAGGGATCAAGAAAACAGCAACGTCAATATACAGAAAAATATTAAAAAGTGTAATGTTTTAAATAAATATTATATTGAGTATTGTGTGTTAACCGTGTCTACTTCATACGCTCGACAACCCACTAATAAAACATCTCCAATAAAGGTTATTATTGTGCATCAAATCAGCATTACAATCAAATAAAGAACTGTTTGTAAAATAATTCGAAAAACTTTTTGCAAATGCATTAACATCTTGAGGATTATTGTGAAAAATATTATTGTCCATAACACTACCGGGAATGCGAGAACAACTTTACTTTAAATGAACGAATTTCCAGAATTTTTCTGGGATCAGATTTAATACTATTATCAGCTTTCCATACATACTCATCAGAAGCACTCTTAATTTGAATTTTAATTATAATCTTAATCCTTTAAATTCATTAAAACAGACTTTGCCTCGTTTTAAGCCATATTTCCGGTAATGTTCTTTAGATTTTATATTAATTTAATATTGAAGTGAATCCCGGAGGAAAGCAAGAAGATATACCTTTTGTATTTAGGAACGAATTTATCTATAGCCTCATATATAATAGAATAACACTCATTAAAGGTAACATCAACATAACCAATATTATCTAAACTGGACCAATTTGTGTTGCATATATGCTCACATAAGTCAATGAAATCAGCTTTATTAAAATTGTATCAGAAGTTATTCGCTGAAGGAAAAATAATAGGTTTTACTACACAGCAAAGCTTAGCAGTAATTAACAATGGAGCATTATAAACATCTTCAGGAACCAAAGGCGAATCAGATTTAATAATATCCGGAGGTATAAAATTGAAAAGACAAGATCCAGTTTATTAATAAATATATTGCACACATATTTCAACTGTTTTCAATTTAAAACATCGCAGATATTTCGAAGAGAGGAAGATTTAACACAAGAAGAGATCCGATTACAAAAATTAGGAACATTAAAATCATCGACTATAATAATATTTTCATTGTTAATAAAATCTCAAACGCGTCTGAAAAGGTTTCAATGTCATTTGATTTTATACTGCACATAAAATAAATGAATAGTTAGTAAGATAAAATTTACAGGCAGTGATTATCAGTGGTACAGAGTTATATATAACTTAAATTTCTTTATCGATCGATTGGGTTTTTAAAAAATATTTATTTATGTGAATACAAGTTTATGGTACTTTAATATGATAATACAGGTTGTGAAATACAGACTAGGAGTTACATATGGTTTTATACTATTGTAATATGATACTGTCACGTTCTGTCACATCAACACTTGTTCATTTGGTTAGCACTATAACTTATATATATATATATATATATATATATATATATATATATATATATATATATATATATATATATATATATGTAGAGTATAGGAAATATGTATATGATATTTGATATACTCTGTATAACCTAAACTTTAAACTTGTATAATATAAAATAATAAAAATAACGACGAACTGGAATTTTGGAATGGAGAAAACTAAAAACACTTTATTTATTTATTTTCTACAACATTCAACTAGTTTTTTGGTAGCTTGATCGAACATATATAAATACATGGCTGCTAGATGCAGCTATAACATATCTCCCTCCTTAGAGAGAAGAAAATTAATGACAGGTAATGAAAGGGATTTCGTTACTTGTCATTTTACAAAGAAACGATATAAGTTAAAGTGGAGGAGGAATGCGTGTTATCAAAAATTCATTTGTTTTAAATATGCAGGTTTTAGTCTGTCTATTGATATGGTTTCTAATTTATCTTTTATTAAAATTTTGAAAAATTTTTCGTACCGCTTAATTACTTTGTAGGGCCCATCGAAAGGTTGTTGCAAGGTTGGGCCTATTGCATTATGTTTTATGAAGACGTGGGATGTGCGAAATAGATCTGGGTTTATGAAATATGGTTTGCTTTTTAAGATTGGGGCTGTGTGCTTTAATTTGCTGATTGCTTGTTTTAATTGTTGAAGATAGTAGGGTATGTTAGGGTCTGTAATCATTGGTGATTGTGTGAAGAATTCACCTGGAATGTGTAATTTGGTGCCATAGACTAGTTCTGCTGGGCTGCATTTAATAGGTTCTTTACAAGCCGTGCGAAGACTTAGTAAGATGATTGGTAAATTAGTTGTCCAATTTATTGGATTATTATATGCTTTTAGTGAAGTTTTTAGCTGCCTATGGAATATCTCGATCATGCCATTTGATTGTGGGTGGTATGCTGTGGTTTTTATGTGGTGTGCGCCTAATAATTTGAGTAATTTTTTAAATAGTGCTGATTCGAATTGCTTTCCTCTGTCTGTCGTAATAACAGAAGGAACTCCAAATCTAGATATCCAACCGTTTACTAATGCTTCAGCTATTGTTTGTGTGTTGCAATCTTTGATTGGAATTGCTTCTGGCCATCGTGTTACCCGGTCTATGCACGTGAGTACGTGAGAAAATCCTTGTGAATTAGGTAAATGAACTAGGTCGATATGAATGTTGTCGAAACGGCTGTTTGGTTCAGAAAATGGTTTGAGTGGAGCGTGAGTGTTCTTCGTTATTTTGGCACGTTGGCAGTGTACGCATTGTTTTGTCCAGGATTGTATGTCTTTGTTCATTTTATACCAAACAAATTTAGAGTTTATTAATTTTATTGTTGTTTTAATTCCTGGATGGGATAGTGAGTGGAAATGTTTGAAAATGTCCATTCGAAATTCTTTTGGTATGTATGGTCGATATTTACCGGTAGATATGTCGCAAATTAAAGTATGGTTGGAATTTGGAAGTTTTACGTCTTTAAATTGTAAATTGTTTGTTTTATTTGTCTGTAGTGTCTGTAATTCTTTATCGGTTTCTTGGGCTGTTGCGATTTTGGTGTAATCGATGTTTTTGTCTGTATGGATTGAATTTATTTGGATTCTGGATAATGCGTCGGCTACTGCGTTGTCTTTACCTGACACGTGTCTGATGTCGTTTGTTAACTGTAAAATAAAGTCTATGTGTCTAATTTCTCTGGAAGTGTAGTTATGGGAAATTTTGTGAGCCATGAAGGTCAAAGGTTTATGATCCGTCAGAATGAAGAAGTTTCTTCCTTCTACGAAATATCTAAACTTTTTCACTGCCAGATACATAGCTAGTAGTTCACGGCCGAATGTGCTATATTGTTTCTGTGTAGGGGTGAAAGTGGCGGAAAAGAAAGCTATTGGTTTCCAGTCTTCCCGTATTTGCTGTTGTAAAACTGCGCCTACTCCTGTGTCTGAAGCATCTACCATGATCGATATTGGGGCGTTGTGTGCGGGAAATGTTAGTGTTACTAAATTTTTTAATTGTTTTTTTATGTCAACGAAAGCTTTGTTTGCTTCTGGAGACCAAATTATTTCTTTTGAGCTGTTTGGTTTATTTGTTATGAGACAATTAATGGGTTTTAATATTGTCGCACAATTAGGGATAAAGCGATGATAAAAGTTTATGAGGCCGAGGAATTCTCTTAATTTTTGTTGAGTTGAAGGTAAGGGAAATTTATTTATTGTGTCTATTTTAGATTTTACTGGTTGAATACCATTTTCTGAAATATTGTGTCCTAAGAATTCTATTTCTTGGACTCCGAATTGACATTTGTTTTGATTGATTAATATGCCGTGTTTATCAAGTCTTTGGAAAACTAATTCTAAATGTTTCAAATGTTGTTCAAGGGAACTACTAGCAATAAGAAGGTCGTCAATGTATGCGAAGCAAAAATCTAAACCTCTGACGACATTGTCAATGAACCGCTGAAAAGTTTGAGCGCTATTTCTCAATCCAAATGGCATGACTAAGTATTCGAATAGACCGAAAGGTGTGGTTATGGCTGTTTTGGAAATGGACTCTTCGTCCATCGGTATTTGATGATACGCTTTTACAAGATCTAATTTTGAAAATATTTTTGAATTATATAAATTTGTCGAAAAATCTTGAACATGGGGAATCGGATAACGATCAGGAATAGTGATGGCATTGAGAGCTCTATAGTCCCCGCAAGGTCGCCATTCGCCAATCTCCTTTTTCTTGACCATATGTAATGGGGAAGCCCAGTTACTGGAAGATGGGCGAATGGTTCCCATTTTCAACATTTTATCGAATTCATTTTTAGCAATGGATAATTTGTCCGGAGCTAAACGGCGTGGCCGTGCGAAAACAGGTGAATTGTTAGTGATGACACAATGTCTGACATTGTGTCTAATTTGACGTTTAGAATTAAAAGGTGAAGATAGAGAAGGAAATTTTGATAAGAGTTGGGTGAAGCATGTGGAATGTTGAGTAGTAATATGAGATATTCGATTTGAATTGTTTTGGATGTTTTGGCTTGTCTGCAATAGTCGTTTTGAGGATAAGTCGATCAGCAAGTTAAAGTGCGTAAGAAAATCCGCGCCGATAATTGAATGTTTGACATTCGCGATAATGAACTTCCATGTAAACTGCATTGTTAATCCGAGATCTATTTTTAATGTTTTAGTACCGAAAGTTTTGATGGTTGAGTTATTGACAGCTTGTAGTGTAAGAAGATTTTGCTGTCGTTTCTCACACAATGAATTTTTGATAACACTCACCTCAGCTCCGGAGTCTATTAGGAAGCGGTGGCCAGAGAGTTTATCTGTCAGATAAAGGAGTTTTGTTGTCATTGGATGGGTGTTAGTGCTAGAAATAGATGGTAAGATGGGTTTATTGGTTATATTCTTGATCTGGTGTAACAAAACCTCTGGTTTGTTTAAGGAAGAACTTTGTTGACATGGTGCCACACATTTTCTTGCCTTGTTGCCGAAGTTGAGGTGATACCAGCATAAATTCGCGCTTGGTGGAACTGTGGGGAAAGGTAGAGTCTTCTTTCTTGATTGATCTAATACCAACTTCTTTAATTCAGAGACTTCTTGTTTCAGTTCTTCAATTTGCTGTGTGTCTTTGTTCACGGAAGATAGTACTGGCTGTGTAATGTTCAACATCCTATCTGCGATTTCAGCTTTATCTGTTAAAGAGATATTATTATTTGAAGCAAGGATGAGCTGGATATTTTGAGGGAGTTTTTGTAAGAACAGTTCTTCGAGGATTGAGTCGTCCAGACGCAGTTTCCGATTAGCTGCTGAAGTTGACGTAAAAGTTTTGATGGCTTTTTATCACCTAAGTCGGTAATATTGAATAATTGTTGAATTCTTTCATGCTTTGACAGTGAAGTTCGATGAATTAATGTTTCCTTTAACTTGGTGTATGGAAGTTCGGTCGGGGGGTTTTCGATAAGGTCTCTGACTTCTGCTGCATACTGAGGATTGAGTAATGCGATTAATTTGTAGAATTTCGTTGTTTCAGATGTTATACGATGTGACATAAATGTTGCTTCTACTTGGGAGAACCATAATGTCGGGTCTGCAGGCCAGAATTCGGGAATCTTGAAGGAATTGGTTAATGAAGAGATTTCAGGAAGTGGAAGTTCAGCAGGTTGTGTGTTTGGAATAGGAGCAGGTACGCCGTCCATTTTCTGGGGTCACCAATTATGTAGAGTATAGGAAATATGTATATGATATTTGATATACTCTGTATAACCTAAACTTTAAACTTGTATAATATAAAATAATAAAAATAACGACGAACTGGAATTTTGGAATGGAGAAAACTAAAAACACTTTATTTATTTATTTTCTACAACATTCAACTAGTTTTTTGGTAGCTTGATCGAACATATATAAATACATGGCTGCTAGATGCAGCTATAACATATATAAATACATGGCTGCTAGATGCAGCTATAACATATATATATATATATATATTTTACTACGTTCAGAAAGAGAAAAAAATCTATCATCACGTATCACATTATAATTACAAGGAAAAATTTCAGAATTAAGAAATGAGTCTTGAATCCAGGTTTCAGACAGAACGATTATATTGTGAGACAGAGTACAACAATTAACATAGAACAAGACTTTTTGAATTTAAACCCTTAGTGTTTCGGTAATACATAGTAAGTAAAACTGAAGAACTATTGGGTGAATTTAGTTTAAAAAAACAATTTGTGGAATATTATAAATATATTTTATATCTAAGTTATTTTCACCAGCGGCGATACGGGAATTTAATTCGAGTTTTATTGTTTTGTAAAAATCAGTTTGCATTTTGGCATTGTCCTTAGATGTGGGCAGATACTTCAAATTTCTATAGATTTTAATTTTATAGATTTTTTGTAATTTGCACATCATTGCAACAGGAAAGTTGTACTTTTATAGGTCGAGAGAATGGTCTGGTACTGTCATACCGGCCAACACGAGAAATTTTAACAATAGGACAGTTTACCTTGACACCTGTCAAAATATTGTTTATCAGGCAAAAGTCACTTTCCTGAAGTTGATCTTTAGATAGGAAACTGGCTTCTAGTGATCCGAATATCATTGTATTACTAGAACGATTTTGCCGTGCAGTAATTTCTTGAATAATATTTTCAGTTATTAAAGGTAAAGACTGGTGGACTTGCAATTCGTTACATGAATTTTTATTTCATCAAAATCCTTTTGCAAGTTGATAATAACTAATCTAAGTTTATCAATGTCATTACCTACAGTACGACAAGTAATACGGGTCCATTTTATACCCGTGTTTGCAAACATTACTTTTCGAATGTCAAAATTACTAACATCTGCATAATAATAATAATATGATTTATTGCCCAACAGCGATAATCTATATCAGGGGTGTGCAAATGTGGCGCCGAGGGCCACTTGTGGCCCTTTTAATGTTGGAAGGTGGCCCTTTTGAAAAATTATAAAATAAGCAAAAATCTCATTAAATTCCAAATTTTTTAATAAAATTAGATGTTACATCATTCTGGTATAGAATTAAACAAAAATTTGACAGTCTGGTTGCGTTTCACCCGCGTTTTATAAAACGCCTATAATCCATTCGCTGAGACGAGAGAATGTGTAACTAATTCTTGAACAGAGACAAATAATTCTATTAAAAGAGGATAATTTTGGAGCAGAACCAATAGTATGACTTGTAAATAAATAAAAATAAACTCAACAAAACCATTAGATATTAATGTAAATAACCGGTTACGTAAATCGCAAATATCAAATAAATAAATTTTGTTTCAATCTTAATATACGCATAGAAAATAACTGATTCAGTTGGCTGGCAATAGAATTCTAGGGATCTTTTTATTCTATATTTTATACAACACTAGGCGGCCGGAAATACTATTTGACGTCATTTTTACAATAAATACAAACAGGTTATGTCAGGGAAGAGCCTGACGGCTAATAGAATTTTGAGTGACTGAAATACTTTAGATTATTGCTCTGTGGGTAATGTAACAAAAAAATCTGTTGTGGCCAGCACAATACCTTCTGTCAATCCTGTGTATAATGTATAAATTCCATACATATTTTTTCTTGGAAAAGATTCTAAATTTCCAGTAAAATTATTTCATAAACAAACTATTCAAATTGCACTTGACACTGACATCTTCTTCTTCTTTAGCTTTTCCCATTCGTTAGGAGTCGATATTTTTGCGTGTCGTTCTCATTCGGTTCTTTTTCTCTCAAGTCTTCCGCAATACAGTCCTTCCATCTTATCTTCGGTCTTCCTCTGCTTCTTCAACCTCCCATTACTAAACTACTCATTCTTGTTCAAATATAATTCTTCATTTCTCCTCATGACATGTTCAAACCAATGTAATCGTCTTTCTTGTATCTTTCTAGAAAATTGTAACACTAGAGTTATTTTATTACCGTATCTTTCCGTGTGTTCCCCAACATCTACTTCAGCATCCTCATCTTTGCCACATTAATTTACTTTTTATTCATACTGGCATCTGTCAATTTGAATTATATGAATATATTAGCAGTTTCCATGTTTAGCATAGCTGGCTGAATTATAAAATTTAATTTCTTTAAAATTCTTGAACTCTGTATCTATTGAATATGAAGCATAAAATGTAATCAAATCGTATAGAAAATAATATATTCTTTAAGTTATAATAATATTAAATGCCAATAAATCAAATTTAACTGTTAAATCTTCAAATGAGGCTACTTCCGGTTCACCAATTATAACCAAAATCTAATCACTTGTTCTTCTGGATGTAAACTTGAGGAATACGAAAAAAATTATATTTTTTGGAATCGTGGTATTGAAGTTATGAGATCCGGAACTTTTGTCACACACACACGGACACACAGACACACAGACACAGACACACACACACAGACACACACACACACAGACACACACACATACATACATACATACATACATACATACATACAGACATCATCGTAAAAATGGTAAAATCGAATTATAGGGACCCTAAAACATGCTTATTCAGTAAAAACATCATTGAATTTTTTGACCAAAGACAATACCTTCCTTACCTAAAGGTGACGGAAGGTAAAAAGGGAAACAACGGCCATTTTTAACAAAAAATATTGTATATGTTGTTACGGTCTAAAATTGACTCTAGAACATTTTGCTCCAATATATTATTGCCCTAGATATACGTACCTTCCTGTCGTCTAAATCTAGTTTCCCTTGTCGTATTGTTCCTATTACTCTGTTCAGCATTCGTGTATCTTTGTATATTTATAGTGTTTCGTCCAATGAATTCTTTCTGCTGCTTCTCGTCTCCGTTTTTCTTTTTTGGTTGTAATTATACTTCAAGTGTTCCTATAGTGTCATTTATGTAAAATATGTTTCACTTCGAATCTGTAACTTACCTAAATCCCTTTTCTGGCTATTTTCGCCCTATTTCTAAATGTATTCAATATATTATTCTTTGGCGATCATACGAGGTTAAATTATTGTTTACTTGTTGGACATGTTACTATTTGTCGAGTTTACCAGTGGCGTGGAGCTTCGTTTTTTTTCTTCACTGCATTTCTTCTTTTTATTTTGTTGCATTAAGCGCCCTCTTGTTCCGGCAAAACTTTGGGGTGCCGGAAGAAGTTTTCAACCGGGAGGACTCGAGTATCTCACGCGGTGTGGACCGCACGTACTTTTTTTACGAGCGCATTTTGGCACATGGCTGCTGTTCGACGTAGAGTTTTGGTATAGTTTTTTTTTGTGTGTTGACGTAAAGTAGAGTGCTCGATTGTTGTCGTTTAGAGCCAATATTTGTTGGTGTCGCTATTGTGCGGATTTTGACAACGTCGGGGTGCTTTTGTTGACTGTCCAGTTTTGGTGTTTTTCGGTGGTGTTGCGTGTGTGATCACGAGCACTGCATTTGGTTCCTGGAAGTCATATCGCCATGGGCGGATTTGGCCACTCTACCGTGACGTCATTATTCATTGTTTGGGACATCTACCACCGGAAGTTCTATCCGTCGACATCGCCTGACTCCGTAGCCCTACTGCACTGTGCGTGCTTCGTGAGATAAGTACTGTATTCTGTTTTTAACATCGTCTTTCTGGTTATGCTTATCGTTGCGAGGAAGACCTAGAGTATATTTTAAATTTAGTGTGGCCTTGGAGGACTGTTAGTCCTTACTGTTAAGTTTTATTTGACGCCTCCTTATTGTTGTTTTAGTGATATCATTGTTTTGTGTTATTTAGAATTTACTGAAGTTTTGTAGAGCGTCATTTATGGTTGAGTATTTTAGTATAACTATCAAATGGAGCCTTCAGCTCAAGTTGTTTTGATGTTTTATTTAACTGCATTACCCATTGTAGTAACTTGTAATCTCGCGACGTCTACCGCGTCAACTGGCATGTTTGCCCACTTTATGAAATGGATCCACTTCGCATTGTTGTAGCTGTATTGTTGGTAGTCGAAACTGGGTTATGAGTTCAGGGTGTCACATTACCTTATACTTTAATTAATTATTCAATTCTACATTGTTGTACACTTCATAACTTCTTATCAACTTTGTTCGTGCCTTCAGCACGTTTTAACCTGCTTTTATTAAACTCTGTTTTACAAAATAATTAATTTCTTTTTGTTAACAACCCTCAGTCGTTTACAGGGACACACTGAATTACGGTAGGTACCATCACCTTTATATATCGTTGCCACCGTCCTTTTCGTAATTCTCCGGTTAAGAGTTACGTGGCGCCCATTCAACCCCTTTCGGGGGTTGTCCACTTTATTTCAACCCGCTCCCGTCTCCACTGTTTAAAAGCTGGCGGCCGCACACCAAACCAGCTAGGGTGCGTAAGTGCATTCCAATCGCTCACGCAGCGGTTTGGCACGTAACAAATTTTGGCGCCCAACGTGGGGCCATAAACGTTAGGAGGGCCATAAACGTTGTAGGGCCATAAACGTCAGGAGGCCATAAACTTTATGGGGCCATAAACGTTAGAGGACCTCAAACATAAAAGTGCCTTGTTAATTTTTATTGTTGGCTCCATTGTTGCCTTCATTGTTGTGCCCATTGTTGTGCATATTGTCGTCGTAATTGTTGCGGCCATTATTGTGTTTATTGTTGCAGTCAGTGTGGGCACAATTGTTCAGGCCATATCGTTCAAGGTCATAGCGTTTCAGGTCGAACTGTTGTTGGGGTCATTTCGACAAACATAGGTCGTTTGATATTTTCATTGTTAGGTGCCGTTATCGTAGGGAATTTAGCGTCGCGATTCAAGGACCATGTCGTTTTTTTTTTTGGGCCATATCGCTTGTTTAGGGCCGTATCGTTTCTTTGGGCCATTTAGCTTTTTTTGGGTTCGTTGTGTCAAGACGTGATTTTCTCTTTATTTGTTTTAAATTAAATGTTTTGCGTCGTCGTTTTAGACCTTTACATTGTTGTTTTATTGTATTGTAGTTTCGTGTAAGTCTCGCACCGTTTTGTCCGTCTCGTTTAGTCCGGATTATTATTGTTAGTTTCGCGTATTTCTCGTGGAGTTTTGTTTCTTCCGTTTCGCCCGTGTCGCCATTGTTGCCGTATGTTAAGAATAGATTCGTGGATGTTCCGTTTCGCTGATTTTGTGCATTTGCAGTAATGTTAGTTGTAGTTGCGGGTTACATTAAATTTTAGACTTATGAGTGGAGGTTTCGTATACTAGTTATAACCCTATGTTTGGGTTTCGCGTTTGCGGATTTGTAGTGTCGAAACCCGTTGACGGTTCTATCATTTTGGTTTGGGGTGTCCTACGGAATTCACGTGGTCCGTAGTGGACATTCATTTTTTGGATAGGCGTCTATCTCTTCGGAGGATTTGGTTCTACTCACTTCGTCTAACACTTATGAACGTTTTCTACTGACGTGTTGTCGTTTGCCTCGTCTGTTCGTATCTTCGCACATTCACTTAATGCTCAAAAGCTCGCGTTTTAGTTTTCCATCGATTACGGACGTTTTCTTTTTTTTGTGGATCCTTAGAGTTACTATAGTTTCGTGTGTCGCCGTTTTGATCAGTATTTTTTTTGACGCAGTTATCGGAAATTTTCGATGAAAATTTCCTCAGGAAGAAAGGGAGGAGTTGTTACGGTCTAAAATTGACTCTAGAACATTTTGCTCCAATATATTATTGCCCTAGATATACGTACCTTCCTGTCGTCTAAATCTAGTTTCCCTTGTCGTATTGTTCCTATTACTCTGTTCAGCATTCGTGTATCTTTGTATATTTATAGTGTTTCGTCCAATGAATTCTTTCTGCTGCTTCTCGTCTCCGTTTTTCTTTTTTGGTTGTAATTATACTTCAAGTGTTCCTATAGTGTCATTTATGTAAAATATGTTTCACTTCGAATCTGTAACTTACCTAAATCCCTTTTCTGGCTATTTTCGCCCTATTTCTAAATGTATTCAATATATTATTCTTTGGCGATCATACGAGGTTAAATTATTGTTTACTTGTTGGACATGTTACTATTTGTCGAGTTTACCAGTGGCGTGGAGCTTCGTTTTTTTTCTTCACTGCATTTCTTCTTTTTATTTTGTTGCATTAAGCGCCCTCTTGTTCCGGCAAAACTTTGGGGTGCCGGAAGAAGTTTTCAACCGGGAGGACTCGAGTATCTCACGCGGTGTGGACCGCACGTACTTTTTTTACGAGCGCATTTTGGCACATGGCTGCTGTTCGACGTAGAGTTTTGGTATAGTTTTTTTTTGTGTGTTGACGTAAAGTAGAGTGCTCGATTGTTGTCGTTTAGAGCCAATATTTGTTGGTGTCGCTATTGTGCGGATTTTGACAACGTCGGGGTGCTTTTGTTGACTGTCCAATTTTGGTGTTTTTCGGTGGTGTTGCGTGTGTGATCACGAGCACTGCATTTGGTTCCTGGAAGTCATATCGCCATGGGCGGATTTGGCCACTCTACCGTGACGTCATTATTCATTGTTTGGGACATCTACCACCGGAAGTTCTATCCGTCGACATCGCCTGACTCCGTAGCCCTACTGCACTGTGCGTGCTTCGTGAGATAAGTACTGTATTCTGTTTTTAACATCGTCTTTCTGGTTATGCTTATCGTTGCGAGGAAGACCTAGAGTATATTTTAAATTTAGTGTGGCCTTGGAGGACTGTTAGTCCTTACTGTTAAGTTTTATTTGACGCCTCCTTATTGTTGTTTTAGTGATATCATTGTTTTGTGTTATTTAGAATTTACTGAAGTTTTGTAGAGCGTCATTTATGGTTGAGTATTTTAGTATAACTATCAAATGGAGCCTTCAGCTCAAGTTGTTTTGATGTTTTATTTAACTGCATTACCCATTGTAGTAACTTGTAATCTCGCGACGTCTACCGCGTCAACTGGCATGTTTGCCCACTTTATGAAATGGATCCACTTCGCATTGTTGTAGCTGTATTGTTGGTAGTCGAAACTGGGTTATGAGTTCAGGGTGTCACATTACCTTATACTTTAATTAATTATTCAATTCTACATTGTTGTACACTTCATAATTTCTTATCAACTTTGTTCGTGCCTTCAGCACGTTTTAACCTGCTTTTATTAAACTCTGTTTTACAAAATAATTAATTTCTTTTTGTTAACAACCCTCAGTCGTTTACAGGGACACACTGAATTACGGTAGGTACCATCACCTTTATATATCGTTGCCACCGTCCTTTTCGTAATTCTCCGGTTAAGAGTTACGTGGCGCCCATTCAACCCCTTTCGGGGGTTGTCCACTTTATTTCAACCCGCTCCCGTCTCCACTGTTTAAAAGCTGGCGGCCGCACACCAAACCAGCTAGGGTGCGTAAGTGCATTCCAATCGCTCACGCAGCGGTTTGGCACGTAACAATGTACTCAAATTTAAATTTTCAAATGTTACTGCCAAAAGTGTCAATAACAAGAAGTAAATTTATGTATCAGTCTTACCCTCTTACCAATTTCAAGTAATTTTTTTGATTGCCAACTGAAACAGTTATTTTTAATCACTCTGTATATTCCTTGTGAACTAGCTCTATGTATAATAAATTTGATATATTAATGTTATTTATCAGATAAATACCGAAGTGGCCCTTTAGAAAAAAAAATCTGTTGTGGCCAGCACAATACCTTCCGTCAATCATGTGTATAATGTATAAATTCCATACATAATTTTTCTTGTAAAAGATTCTAAATTTCCAGTAAAATTATTTCATAAACAAACTATTCAAATTGCACTTGACACTGACATCTTCTTCTTTTTTAGCTTTTCCCATTCGTTAGGGGTCGCTATTTTTGCGTGTCGTTCTCATTCAGTTCCTTTTCTCTCAAGTCTTCCGCAATACAGTCCTTCCATCTTATCTTTGGTCTTCCTCTGTTTCTTCAACATCCTATTACTAAACTATTCATTCTTGTTCCAATATAATTCTTCATTTCTCCTCATGACATGTTCAAACCAATGTAATCATCTTTCTTTTATCTTTCTAGAAACTTGTAATACTAGAGTTATTTTTTTACCGTATCTTTCCGTGTATTCCCCAACATCTACTTCAACATCCTCATCTCTGCCACATTAATTTACTTTTTATTGATACTGACATCTGTCAATTTGAATTATATGAATATATTAATAGTTTCCATGTTTAGCATAGCTGGCTGAATTATAAAATTTAATTTCTTTAAAATTCTTTAACTCTGTATCTATTGAATATGAAGTATAAAATGTAATCAAATCGTATAGAAAATATATTCTTTAAGTTATAATAATATTAAATGTCAATAAATCAAATTTAACTGTTAAATATTCAAATGAGGCTACTTCCGGTTCACCAATTATAACCAAAATCTAATCACTTGTTCTTCTGGATGTAAACTTGAGGAATACGAAAAAAATTATAATTTTTGGAATCGTGGTATTGAAGTTATGAGATCCGGAACTTTTGTCACACACACACGGACACACAGACACACAGACACACACACACAGACACACACACATACATACATACATACATACATACATACAGACATCATCGTAAAAATGGTAAAATCGAATTATAGGGACCCTAAAACATGCTTATTCAGTAAAAACTCATCATTGAATTTTTTGACCAAAGACAATACCTTCCTTACCTAAAGGTGACGGAAGGTAAAAAGAATAAAATTTGGCCCTTTTTTATAAAAAGTTGTGCACTACTGATCTATATTGTAATTATTCTTGTAAATAGAACAAGTTACAAGTCTAAGAGATTCAGATTGCTGATTGCAGCAATGACAAATATCAGCCATAATATCAATTGAACAAAATCAAGATGCAATGAAATACAATTAAATAATTAGAAACACCCAGTAGAAAAAAAAACAGAATTAAACAACAAGAAAGTACAATAAATCGTCAGCTGAGTGAAGGTGAATGAACTCGAACAAATATAAACAAGCATAAACAAAAAAATTGAAACCACGTTTTATAAATAGGAGTAAGATTAGAAATTGAAGAAAACTTACACCTAGTACAAAATTTCACAAAACCATGGACACCTTCATATACAACAGGATTAGAAGAATACAACTACACCAAATTTATGTAAAAGACATAAAAATAAGCCACTAAAAAATATTCCCAGTCCTGCACAGATATCACAGATGTTATGGTATTCTATTTTATAGTTGTCGACACTTCCTTTTTGGGTATTGGTTCCTTCATGCAGCTTCTCTGCAAGTGACCTTACCACAGTTGTAACATTTAGCAAATTTGTGATTCTGATAAGTACTGTTATGATCGCAGCGGTTTCAAAACACTTAGTGATGGAAGTAAGAAAAGAAATTAGTTCCGGTAACTTTTTAAAATTATGGTTACTTGCTTTAGTTCGTACGTCCTGTTTTTGTATTCCATTGATAACCAGTTCGACTAAATCCCAAGTAGTTCGTAAATTTCTCAACAAAGAAAGATTTTCAAATACGTAGATGTCATAAGTGTTGCACTGGTTGCTCGCAAATAATGCGGAGTCAGTGAGCAATTGCCCCAACTTCTTTGTTGGGTGGAAAGGGCTCTAAAAATCCCGTTGGAACACTTCCCAACTTCTAACATCGGAGTTCAATATGTTGAATCAGATCTTTACTACCTCACTCAACGAGAGTCCAAGCCTTAGCAACAGTTATTGATCGGTCCACTCAAATTATTCTTTTATTTTTTCAGTTGTGACATCCACTTTTTTAGCATCGGCGAAATCGGGACGGAAAACCAAAAGATCTCTTTGGTCCGATGTAAGCGTTTTCATGGCTTTTACTAATTCAGCGAGAAGAAACTTAATTTGTAATTTCCCTTTAACTACAGCGCTAAACCTTGCCAAACATCTTTTTCCAATAAAAACGCAACACTAACTTTCACTAACGCCGACAAGTTTAGACACCGATTCGAATCCCACTTCTGATGTTGGAAACACTCAAAAGGAAAAATAAAAAAACCAAAAATGAAACTCAAACGTTTATTAATGTACCCAAATATACGAACAACTGTTCCCGCCACAAGGACGATTGATACTGCCTGTTGGCCAGATTACCACACTCGCGTCAAGCCGATATACCCAACTTTTATCACGAAAACGAACGATTGTAATTATGCAATTATCAATTTAACCAAACACAACAATAACTTCACCTAACGCACAAAACTCACTTTCACATTCGTTTGAAATGAACAAAATGTATACCTACACCACAGATTATTTATACTACCGTATACGGTAGTATAGGTAATCTGTGCCTACACTATCATAATATATGCGCACGCGCACATCGGCACCTACATATATCGTGTATCTTCGGTGATAAAAGTTAGTATACCGGCTAGATGCTACTATCATTACGTAATCGACAATTACGTGACATTGTAATTTATAATTTAATGAACAATTAACAAATTAATGATACCTTGAGATTTCATAATACCTTGAAACAAAAATTAAACCGAATTTTAATTATATCCAAACGAAGATAAAAATGATCTCCAACAATATATAAGATATATTTTCAAACATGAAAATTACGTTTTTAAAAACATTTATTTGACACGAAGCGATACAATGCACGCACAAGAATACACACTAAAACTGTTCCATACGTCTTATATAGGGTTTGCAGCGATTATCTCTGTGGGAAGGTGTCCACGCTTCAATTTTGTTATATTTGCAATTTATGGGACGACGTCTCTACTTAACTTATATAATAATATCAATAATAATATTAATAATAATAATTTTTATTGTCCATAAGTCAAAGGCGGGGTTTATTCAAAGGATGCTCTTCCATCCATCTATACAAATAAATACATTTTTTTTTACAAAAATTAATATACAAATTAAGTAGTGCAAATAATAAATATGAGATTAATACAACAAAAATGAACAATGAAAACAAACATGTTTCTTATATGTCTACGAAAGGTATATACAGGGTGTTTACGGTCTTTTTGTTTTTTTAATGGGTGATACTACAGGTCAAATGAAGGCGAAAAACATTAAAACACTAGTAAAATATTTATAATTACAGAGTTACGGGCCTTTAAAAGTGCACCTCATCAAGCACAATTTTATTAATAACTCTGGTACTAATTGCACGAAAATTTTGAAACTTGGTATAAGGGTACTACTTATTTAGATGCACATTTATACTTTCTTTTGTTTTTGTATCTCAACCAGATGCGTCTCGTATGTGGAAGCCATGAACATTTTTTATCGTTATTTTTTTACCCATGAACATTTTTTTATTTTTACCTATAAAATATTACATACAGTTTAAAAATACATAAAAAAAACGTACTCTTGATAAAACTTAATAAACGCAGTAGTTTTGGAGATATTTTAATTTTTAGAAAAAATCATTTATCCATTAAAATTACGAGTAGATAAAAGTTAAGAAACAAACAAATACGTAAAATTTTAGTATTATTTTATAAAAATTGTTCAAAATGACCACTTTGAGTACGAATACATGCGTGACACCGGCGAATTAATGGATCATATACTCTATGAAATAAAATATTATTTTGAAATTCACGTACAGAATTAACTCTTTGTGCTCAAAGTGGTCATCTTGAACAATTTTTATAAAATAATACTAAAATTTTACGTACTTGATTGTTTCTTAACTTTTATCTAATTTTTATGGATAAATGTTTTTTTTTTTTCTAAAAATTAAAATATCTCCAAAACTACTGCGTTTATCAAGTTTTATTAAGAGTACCTTTTTGTGTATTTTTAAACTGTATGTAATATTTTATAAGTAAAAATGAAAAAATGTCCATAAGTAAAAAAATAACGATAAAAAATGTTCATGGCTTCCCCATATGAGACGCCTCTGATTGAGATACAAAAACAAAAGAAAGTATAAATGTGCATCTAAATAAGAAGTACCCTCATACCAAGTTTCAAAATTTTCGTGTAATTAGTACCAGAGTTATTAATAAAATTGTGCTTGATGAGGTGCACTTTTAAAGGCCTGTAACTCTGTAATTATAAATATTTTACTAAGGTGATTTAATGTTTTTCGCCTTCTTTTGACCTGTAGTATCACCCATTAAAAAAAAAGACCGTAAACACCCTGTAGAGACAGAGATTTTAATGAATCAGGAATACTGTTACAGCGCATTGATATGAGAATGAACCCTTAAATTTTGCCTTTCTAACTATATATGTATATATATTCTACCTCTGTTGAGCTTAGCGACACACTTGTTTGCTTTTTACTATTCCATGAAATAGCGCCTCCAACAAATTTCATAATGAAACCTCTAGTTGATTTTTTGTCGCTATTATCACCAGTCCAATCAGCATCTGTATATCCTATTAATTTTCTTGTATCATTTATATCTCCGAGTTATAATCTGTAGCTTTTAGTTTCTTTTAAATATCGTATTATACGTTTCACTTCATTCCAATCTCTTTCATTTGGGTTACTTTTCGACCTTGTATTGAAATACTAGCTGCTATATGTGGTCTTGTATTTATTGATATTGTAACGTTTATTTATTTGGATGAAGTGTACAAATCAGAGAAATATTATTAATTAATATAATACGTTTATTGAACGATAAATAATTAGGATAAATATAATAAAAGTAATTAACAATATGATTAAATAATTATAAACACTAATTTAAGACTAAGAATATTATTAAATACTTAAACACTAAGATTATTTATTTTATTAGAAACCAATATAATTAATTCATGAAAGATCTCAAAAATACATAATGGTAAACAGATCCAAACAAATATAATTATCCCTAATCCCTGGATGGTCCAGACTCTCTCCTGCGAACGCCAATAGTCTGTAACAGATAAAAATAGATGAGTATCTCTCTCAGTGAGTGCTTAGGATCAACGTACAACGCAAGGTCTCGGCCTAGCTTTAGGATTTGGGTCTAGTCTAGCTAATCCTCAGAATAGCTCTTTCACAACACCGTAGCGTGTGAGATAACCAAGTCCGTTAGGTCTAGCTTAATATCTCTTCCTCAACAGCGTGAGGGATAACCAGCTCAATAGCTCTTCCTCAACAGCGTGAGGGATAACCAGCTCAACAGCTCTTCCTCAACAGCGTGAGGGATAACCAGCTCAACAGCTCTTCCGGGATAACCAGCTCAACAGCTCTTCCTCAACAGCGTGAGGGATAACCAGCTCAACAGCTCTTCCGGGATAACCAGCTCAACAGCTCTTCCTCAACAGCGTGAGGGATAACCAGCTCAACAGCTCTTCCGGGATAACCAGCTCAACAGCTCTTCCTCAACAGCGTGAGGGATAACCAGCTCAACAGCTCTTCCTCAACAGCGTGAGGGATAACCACAGTCCGATAGTAACCACAACTCTAGCACTCACCGTTACTCAAGAATAAATAAATACATCCTCTATACTCTGATGATACCTAAATAAACAATCATTTAATATATACGATCATGTAATTCAATATAAAGCTGCAATTAAAAGATTAAAGAGGGAATAAATAAACATAATACTTGCATAACTCAAAATGCCGCTAACAGTTCGGCTATCCTGACTCTTTTCGCGTCCCCGCGAACTAATCCGCGACATCGTATAAGTCATCATCGGATTCGCTTACCTCACTTGGTGAGTCAGACATTCCTTGTGGTGCTATTTAGGGTATCATATGATCTAAAGCAACTACATTACTGTATTTAGCTCGTTGACTACGTTTTGATCCGGCGAGTATCAGCTCAACTTGTTCGATATGGAAAAAAAATCCAAATTCTGTATCGACGTGAGCCATTAGTAATCCTGGGCGTTATTTTATATCGGTATGAATCATGTTATGCGCACTCCATACGGCAACCGGGACTTTCCAAATAGCTATTGGCGCTGACAAACACAACAAAGTTTTCAGAATGGTGACAAATGTCAATTGAAATCACTCATGTTTTCGCTCTTGAAGTGTCAGCATTGGTTTCTCTAATTCTTTTCTGTGTATTCCTGTTTGGAATCCTTCATAGAGTGCGCGTTCTACAGGTCAGTATCTCTATTTTCTATGGTATGAATATTCCTGCAGTTGCAGTCACCATCTTTCAATCGTATGTACCAAATTCTTGTTAGTGCTAGCAGTTCGTAGTGCATTGCAGTCTGTTATTAATTTAAAATGTATTCCCAGCAAATATACTCTAAATTTCTTCAACGTTACGATTACTGTTAAAGTCTCCAGCTCATACGAATTATACTTCATTTCCGGCGGTGAAGTTTGGCTACTGAAATAAGCTACTGGGTGAAATTTACTTGTCCAATTTCTGCAGCAGGATTCCTCCTAAACTTAACTTGCTGGCGTCCGTGTATATCTCTGTTTTAGCATTCGAATTGTAGTCGCAAAAGTGGTCGTTCCGTAAGCTTTTCCTTTTGTTCTTCAAATGCATTTTGTTCTTTTGCTTCCCAACTTCACGGTTTATCTTTTCTCGTTAGATTAGTAATCGGTCGCACAATCTTAGTGTAATCTTTAATGAAGTATCGAAAATAACTTGTAAGTCCTACAAACTGTCTTATTTGATGCACATTCCTCGGTGCCTGAAATCCGGTGACTGCTTTTATTTTCTCCATTCCAGGTCGAACTCCATCTCGATTAATCTGAAATCCTAAATAATTAATGCTGCTCTGAAAAAGAAACATTTCTTCATATTCAGTGTCAAGTTGTTTGCCCTAAAAATGTTAAACAGTGACGTTAATCGCTGAATTCCGTCTGTAAATGATGATGATGGGCAGATAATGTCATCAAGGTAAGCTATGGCGATGGTGTTACGACATGATCCTAGAACTTTGTTAGCCAACCTCCGAAAAACTGATGGTTCATTAGATAATCCAAAAGGGAGACGATTAAACTCATAATGTCCGTCCGGTGTTGCAAATGCAGTTTTGTACTTCGAGCTCTCCACGATAGGTATCTGGTAGTATCCTGACGTCATACCTAAAGTTGTAAAGTACTTTGCTCCTTGCAATCGATCCAGTTGGTCGTTAATCCTTTGTAATGGATATCTGTCTTTCATTGTTACTTTGTTCAAATACCTGTAATCCATACACATTTGCGCTTGTCCGTTCGTTTTCTTCACTTAGTAAAATCGGTGCTGAAAAGAGGGAAGTTGATTTGCGTATAATATCGGTATCCAGAAGCTCTTGTACCATTTCCTAACCCGGTTTTCTTTCTGAAATTAACTATCTATATGGCCTGTAAGTAATGGGTTTGTCATCAGCCAGTAAAATATCCAGTTCGGTCGCATTCGTGCATCGAATATTCTTAACATTCTTTTTTTTGCAAAACAATCTCTATATTCCTGCAGTAGACGTATCAGTTGTTCGCGTTGATCCTCACTTATATCCTTTCCTACGTATAGTTAACCTCCGTAACGTTAATTCCTTTATTTTACTGCGTTGTGTATTATCAGCTTAACACATCCATTCCCTTGCTACAATTTTATCCTTCTGAAATGTAAAATCCGCATCTGATAAGTTCACGACTAGTAAAACACATTCCATATCCTTGTCTGCTACTACAATTGTTCGCGGAAATACGTGCTCGTTTCTTTCAGGTGTTCGTACTCTTAAATCCACAAAAGTTCTCCTTTGTCTTCCACATGGTAGATGACATGTCCTACATATCCTAGAGGTATAGTTGTTTGCATGTTTGGCCCAAATGTTTACCTTCGCACAGGATGTCGCTTCAATCTCACTGGATGGTGAGTAGTTTGAAAGTTAAAACTGTTCTGATCCTAAAGCTGAGAGTTAAAACTGTTCTGATCCCACTTCTGAAATATTAGAAACCAATATAATTAATTCATGAAAGATCTCAAAAATACATAATGGTAAACAGATCCAAACAAATATAATTATCCCTAATCCCTGGATGGTCCAGACTCTCTCCTGCGAACGCCAATAGTCTGTAACAGATAAAAATAGATGAGTATCTCTCTCAGTGAGTGCTTAGGATCAACGTACAACGCAAGGTCTCGGCCTAGCTTTAGGATTTGGGTCTTGTCTAGCTAATCCTCAGAGTAGCTCTTTCACAACACCGTAGCGTGTGAGATAACCAAGTCCGTTAGGTCTAGCTTAATAGCTCTTCCTCAACAGCATGAGGGATAACCAGCTCAATAGCTCTTCCTCAACAGCGTGAGGGATAACCAGCTCAACAGCTCTTCCTCAACAGCGTGAGGGATAACCAGCTCAACAGCTCTTCCTCAAACAGCGTGAGGGATAACCAGCTCAACAGCTCTTCCTCAACAGCGTGAGGGATAACCACAGTCCGATAGTAACCACAACTCTAGCACTCACCGTTACTCAAGAATAAATAAATACATCCTCTATACTCTGATGTTGTCACTTCAGCAGCTCTAGCACAACTGACCGATACCTAAATAAACAATCATTTAATATATACGATCATGTAATTCAATATAAAGTTGCAATTAAAAGATTAAAGAGGGAATAAATAAACATAATACTTGCATAACTCAAAATGCCGCTAACAATTTAAACAATATTTCACTACATTTATTTATATAACTACATTTATTTTGTGTTCACAACTCGTACACTGTTTATTTATATCACTAACTGTACATTCACGATGCGAATCATATCAGCATGTCCCCACTAGCTTCTCCGACGGGATTGTATAGCGCGGCATCCTTCTGGAACTTTTCGGCGCGATCATAACATCGAATACAAAAGATCAGCTAACCCTACCTAATTATACATTATTTTATTAAATTACGTCTTATCCAAGCATATTTCCAATAACTATTGACCACAAGTGTTATTTTAACATACTTATATATTTTTGTAAGTGCTGAAAAAGATGAATTTATAGACTCCAATTATTAGCGAAGTCCGCTGTTTGAGAATATAATCACCTCATCTACGTCTCAGAATATTAAAAAAAATTATGGCTGAACGAATAACAATATAGAATTTTTAAAAGTCCAAATCGTTTTTAGTCTATATGAAATTTAAAAACAAAATCTGATGTGTTTGGATTCCATTTATCTACTCTTTTCCAACGTTGAATCCATTCATTTCGTAAAGTTTTACACGCGAAATCTGAATCTTTCGGAAAACTATGGAAAACAATATTTTTTCCGTCAGCTTTACTTGCAGTTTTACTGTTATTGCAATCAAACACGTACTGACATAATTCCCTAATGTTGTTAAAAGTAAATATAATTCGACTTCAACTATAACAGTGATATTTTGCGGAACTATAGTTGACGGATAAGTTATACATGTGACATTTTCTTGGTTGTATAAACACAAGTGTTATCTATTATGTTTATAATATTTACATTTCGATATTAATTAATTAATAATAACTTAATATTACACACTTAATGCATATATGCAATTAGTATATGTCAAATTATTCCGTTAACATTAGTTCCTTTAAAAGCCACTTTGGCGCTACGATCTATTTCCCATCGCCTATACATATACCTAGATATATTGCTGACGCCCGTCATTTCAGCGAACTCCATGAAGAGAGACAAGAAATCTATATTTGTCCCTTTTTGTTCGCAGCGGTCGGCACCAATGCGCATGATCTGGCCTTCAAACTTTATGGTTGGCTGTAGCTGTGAGTGCACTGTTATTCGGATATTTAAATATAAGGGAGCAGAAAAGCCCTTAATTTTTCAGTATCCTCCAAAAAATAACTGATCCCGTATATATGAGAATGATTGCGCACCCATTGTCCATCAATATGTTCGACTATGAGTATGTAAACACCATGTAGCGATTATAGAAACGTAAAAGACGTGTCTGAATATATTGGTGATTGATTACATAGTAAACAAAATATTACAATTGAGTTTGTGTTCTTTTTGCAGACAGTATTTAGTTTCAACGGAACAAAACTGTGACAAAATACAAAAAATGTATTTACAAACAAAAATATTATAAAATCTATGGAACAAGCCGTATTATATAAGTGTACCTCCAATGTATTCATATCTACTGATAATCCGTATAAAAAATCAAAATCCTTTAGATAATCACAAAATTTAAATTATTAAAATTATTATAAATTATTGCCTGAAAAAAAATTATTACACTAGAAAAAAAAATATTGAAGACTTGTTTTGTGTCAGAATCAATAACAAAATATTTTATTTTTTTTAATTCTCATATGTGTACCTTTTCCTTCCTTACTTTTACTTTACTTTAAAGTTAGTAATTAGCACAATAAATTAGTAATGCTATGCTATTTATGAAATTAAATTTACATATTGCATATTATTTTCATTTCAATAATTAACTTATTTAAGAACGACTTTTGTAATAATTTTAAAATAGGGTATTCTCGCATATTTTTTTATTTTTTTTTTTCTTAAAGAACAGGTATTTCTAAAAGTACCTGCGAAAACCCGAGTTAAAAATTCCTTTTAATAAGCGAGATATTAATTTTTAAAATTTAATTTTGGTGGGTCACGTGATCCGTGACGTACTAGTTGTACGTACCAGCGGTGTACAATCAGTGGTTCATGAGTTTTCGAGATGGTATTCAGTAAGTATTGCAAAAGGTAGGAAAACAAATATATTTAATTGTAATCTTACATATTATTACTAAAAAGAAGTAAAGCTAATTATAAGAAAACCATTTTAAGTAAATGATTACATTTATTTTCTTGTACTACAAAAACATTTTGACATTCTCAAACTATATTGGTGGCCACTAGGTGGCGCTTGTATCGTAAAAGTTAACTCAGAAATTTTGAATTTGTTTGAATTAGTTCAAGTTTATTTCTTATGTTTGTTGCTTTGTTTCTTCTGTTTGTGGAGTTCTATTGTTATTATTTCTCATTGAAATACTCCTGTGCTGCTTAATTCTTTGTGGTAAGTACACATTCAAATCATTTAACAAATTCTGATAAAATTGTATTGCACTTTATTAATGGTTAGATTTTTCTAAATAATTTTTCTCAGTAATGGGGACTTATGATTTTGACGTCATCGGCGGCGGATCGGCAGCGGACCTCCCTCCACATAATTTAGAAAGGGACAAGAAATTTTTAGAAAGAGCGAGGTGACATACCATGGCCGAGTCGATCAAATGCTTTCCCTCTTCAGCACCTCCCCGTTGATCCATCAATTTGTTATTTAGTCAGCAAAGTTTGGTTAAGTTATTATGTGTAGTAATTGTTATTAATGAAACATTGCGGAATCGAATCTTTCTGATTCTCACGGAGGGAAAACAAATTCGATTTCATCGTTTCAATTTGAAAAAACATGAAGTGGATCTATGTAAACACTACAAATTCCACTGTTGAGAGAGACACGGAAAAAATAATGAAATTTCTTTCAGTGTATATCCACGTCTTAATCTTATTAAAGTCATACATAATTTGTGTCTGGATGTTAAATTATTAAATTTAGTTTTCTTTGGCGTTTAAAATAAAATGTTCTACTGATAAGCCGGTGAAATATATAAATTTTACAGCATCATTTTCAAACAATGGTTGTCGTGATCACGTGGGACCAAATATGGATCACGTGATAAACGTCAAACTTAGAGCTAAATCTTGCTCACTACATATCTAATTATTAAATACTTTTTTACACACTAGATGGCGACCAAAATATTTGAATTGTATAAGTCCCCATTCTTATATTATAAATACTACAACTCATACATTTATTAATCTTTCACAATCGTATACAAATACTTTACTAATAAATATTTTCTAGTAGATACGCAATGGAGGCAGGATTCATTCAAGCAGATTCAAGCAATTTGCCCAAAGTTGTTATACAAATGATTATGATTTATATGTCGGAAAAATTCTGTAAGGCACCCGAAACATTTCTTAATTCTTTCACTTGCAGTTTTCATATTTAAACAATAATTAAAGTTATGATGAAAAATGAAAAAACACAAAGCAACGATTCGATAATGGACGTCAAATGACAGCGAATAACACCAAAAAAATACAGACCATCTGTACAGCTATACTACGAATACTCCCGAACGAACCGAAGTAGACCCGAGCATGTACGTACCTAAGATGCGGCGTGTTATCATATTCGAGCATGTAGTAGGGATATCAACTGGTCTCCCATTGGTAGTACAACTAGTACATCATCAAAATTTTAATGCTTTATATCTTTTGCAACAATCAATTTATAACATGTTTTTTTTTGCTTTTTCTCTCTCGTTTACCAATCAACTTTAGTATTTTAAATACCTTTTTAATATTTGCAATCATGAGAGAATACCCTATTATAAGAAGGCTATGTAACCTATATGTTATAATTTTTCTAAAATATTTGCATTGAGAATTACGTTTTCCCGCCTAAAAACCGCAAAATAGAAAAAAAAAAACGCCTCCAGCAGACATGAGTCATGCCTGCGCTTCAGTAACCAAGATCTCGAAATTTTCTCTCTTCATCCAGTTCGTTGTTTTGTATTGGAGAAATAGGGGCATTAGCAGTAAATACTTATCTAATAGATATGATATATGGCAGTACAGGGAATGATCAATATTGGGTGCAACCGGCTATAAATTAAATAACTAATTTATGTCAAATGTCGTAAATATTAGAAATACTTCCATATAAATAAGAAATTTGATGAAAAATACCGAAAATTCGAAACCTCTTTTCATTACTAAACATTATGTTAACTCACTTTGTGTATAAAAATTTATTATCCACATCAGTGAGTTAAGAATAATTGAATCCAATCAATTTGCGTGAGTTAAGAACTACATAACCACATTATTTTTCATTAACACACTCTTATTTAAAAATATTATTTTTTTACTATAAACGTTTTTAAATTGTGAAAATGTTTTTAAAATTAATAAATGTGAACAGGATAATTATACAACAAATAATTCCCAAGGGCATTATGAATTGTTACTATTTATTTGTTTAATTCTGATCCGTAATCCGTAGAATATTAAAAAATTATAGTAAAACATTAAACGGTGAAGGCACCACGGGAGTTAAACTCCGAAAGTACACTGTTGATCTCAGGCATGATTGTCCTTGACACCTTAATTGCGATTATGTCTTACTATACTCGCCATCAAAAAAGTATGGACTGATGCTCAACTTTTTTCCTTTTCTGCACCCAGTCCCTTTTGGTCTGTAAACGTTGCAGGCACCACGGGAGTTATAATGATAAGCTCTTATAACTCCCTTGATACCATAATTACTATTTATTTATTTATTTCATAATTTGCATTCGGGCATTACCCATACAAATAGATGACAACCTTGTGTAAAATACAATATAACAATAAAAATTATAAAAATATACAAAATACATAATTACTATTTTATCACACTAACTTATAACTTACATATTGAAATTGAAAATGGGTATGGTCCCATACCCAATTGTCCAAAAATGAACTTGATGGGGCTGAAAAATATTTCACTGTCGGGAGGCGTATTCTTGGCGCATTTCACTAATTCTACATAAAAAAAATCTGTTGTGGCCAGCACAATACCTCTCGCCACTCCGTTTTTGGTTACATACATAAGTGTAGGGCGCGAGCAGTCATGTGACATTGTTGGCCTTGACAAGCAGATATGGGGGCCCGTGTCAGAATGACAATTAGTAATTATGTACATAGATGTCAAATGTCAGAATTTTTCATTAAAAATTTCAAGATTTTCTAATTTCACATAGTTAATTTGTCACCAGGAGTGTGGAATTTACTTGTCGAGGAAAATAATCCACATGGAATTGGAAAATCACGAAAATTAGAATGAAAAATTATGAAATTTGACATGTATATAGATAATTACTAGCTATCATTCTTTCACGGTCCCCCATATCTGCTGGTCAAGGCCAACAATGTCACATGACTGCTCGCGCCCTATTGTATTTAACATTTCTTGTATACCTACACTTTATACTAAAAATTCTACTTACATCTATTCTTTATATTTAGATTTTTTAATTTTAAATCCATTCTATGAAGAAATTTTGTCCTACTCTTCTAATTCAAATTTTTCGAAATGTTTCCAATTCATTGTTGGGATATACAGCATTTTTGAAGGGTATATGTACTAAACCTATAATTTTAAATATTTAACTATTAATACAATAAGAAATAATATAATGTATGTGCTTCCCACAAAAAATCTTCAGTAATATCTCTGGATTTTTGACACTGACATTTGTCTGTCAGTCATTTTTCAATTGGTTTCTGTTATATTGTTGCAAATTGTAAATTCCTTTTTGCATAAACCATCCATTTGTCTACTAATTAAACATTATACTACATGCGCTCTCGCTCTCAGACATTTTGATATGGTACGTCGAACCGCAGTAGCGAACAGTTGTAAATCACTATTATTTTATTATTATTATATATTATTATTTGGTGTGGGAATAAAATATTGGAAGTAGTGCATGCGATTTATTTACTAGAAAGCGAACCCCTAAAACTATAACAGTTTCCATGACATTATTTGTGCTGGGAGATGTATTACAACAGATTATTATATACTTTATATATCTCTATCTCTAAATCTATAAAAGATATAATAAAATATTTATATGAATCAGATAGAAAATTTACTCTTCTTTTACTAGTAAGAACAAAATTTATCAAAAAATAATATTTAGAAGATTTTTTTTAAGAATCTGCTACTTCCGGTTGTCCAATTATTACCAAAACCTTTACAGCTCTTCCCTGTAATGTCCGATTGAGAAATACGTAGTTAAACAGATATTAAGTATTATACACATGCATACACACACACACACACACACACACAAACACACACAACACACACACAGACATCATCGTAAAAATATTAAAATTGGATTGTAGGAACCTTAAAACGTGCTTAATCATTAAAATCTGGATATGCGATTTTTAGCATTAATCCAATACCTCTCTTAGCGAGAGGTAAAAAACAAAGATTTCATCACCTCAGTTATTGATAAATTTTTAGAATCGCAGAGGTGAGTTTGTTTAGTTTTTGAAAATCAAGTCTTAATATTAAATGTATATAAAATTATACTATTTCCTCCGGTCTTTGGCCAAAATCGATATATAAAATTGTAATTAATATTTTTTTATTAATTTTATTCGTTTTTTCTTTTTTAAAATCATAGATGTGGCTCAACCCAATCTTACCCCCCTCTACGGGAGGCCATGGATCTGAGTTTTCCATATATTGAATACACGAAATTTTTAACAAACTCTTGACCTTTTAATAAGTGTTCCGGTAGCAGATTTCCAATTTGATTTCTGGGCGCCAATCTTTACTATTTTTTTAACTACACTTTATTAATTAATGCGAAAAAATAAAATAAACTATATATTCTTTAAAAAAAATATATTTTAGCATAAATATTTTCTACTGTAGATATTTAAGTTCTCATCTATTGTAGGATTGTGAAGTAAACAGATTCTGAAAAAAATTGGCATTTTTATTAACCTGGGTAAATGTTTGAGAACTACTGAAATATCTTCAAATTTGTTGCTTGTAGCTATTGTCTGTATAGAAACATGATAAAACTTATTCTAAACAGTTGAATTTTAATGGCTGTAAAGCACGTGCACAGTTATACATTTTTATAAAAAGAATAGCATTTATTATAACTTTATTTAAATTAATACCTCTATATTTTTAAGTGAAAAAAATTGACTAATGTAAGTAACATACAATTTTTCAATCCACAATATGTAATGATTTATTTTCAGCAACATGAGTTCTACCCGAAGACGTACTGATGTTCTATCACCAAAACGTACACGTAGTATGACCATGGACAAAGAAAATATTGGTTCTACAAGAAGTAAAAATAAAATTACGACATACTCAACTTCAAATAGAAATGTAAATATTAAAACTACCCGAAAAGCACTTGGAGACATACAAAATGATGTGAAAGAGACTGTGACAAAAGCCAAATCAAACATTACCAGTAAAAAAACAGATTCTTTGCCAAAAACATCAAAGCTAAAGAAAGTTTCTGAAGATTTAAGTAAAACTAATGAATTTTCAGTGAAGAAAACAAATAAAAGTTGTACTGCTGTGACAAAGAAATCTACAAATAAACGAAGTGTAAGTGAAGAAAGTGAAAATAAAACCGGTACGAAAGCTAAATCTTGGAGTGCTGTTAGAAGCAGATCAGAGGCGGGTAAATCAACCTCGGCTAAAAATAATCAGTCAGAAAATACCAACAAAATTGTTACATTAAAAACATCTAAAAGCCTTGTTTTACCGGAACAACCGAAAACTAGTACTAGACAAAAATCATTATCTACAATAACAGATTTAAAAATTCGACGAAGTACACGAACTAGATCATCACTTCTAACTGATCCACAAATTTTAAGCCCATTGAAAACTCCTTTAGTAGAAGTTTCCCCCAGAAAATCAGAAATCCTCGCATCTATACCAACAGTTTACAATACAACGATGAACAAGAAGAAGAAACCATCCCTAATTAAATTAGGAACAATTTGTGAAGATGATAGTCTAATAATTCCAAATGAAAAAGATATAAGAAAAACAGTTCAATTCAAACGTGGATGTGGCAATACTAACGATACATCATTAACCTTCTTAGATGATAGTTTAGAAAACTTGAAGCAAATTACGAATATAAATTTTATCCGAGGAGAATACAGTAATTTCAATGATGATGATGATGATACGAGTAATATAATCATAGACGGATAATTATTACACAAATATTGTAAAAGGTAAGAAATCTCCTTTTATTATATTATTTTCCATCTTTTTGTTATTAAGTTTACATCTGTACAGATGAAAAATTCTCTTATATATACAGTACAGGTATCAGGATTTCGAAGGCCACCATTGGGCGGAAACTAGAAGAAGACATACAACTTCAGTTAAATGGGACATGTGGTACGCCTTTGGGGAGCCATCTTAGATGAGCTTTTGTTTCATCAAAAGTGAGATAAGGGCGGAGAACTGAATTTGGTCATTTTTTTTTACTTTCAAATTACTTCTGAACTATCAGTAATCAAGAAAAATGGTTCAAATAAAAAAAGTTACATACAGTCTGACCAGCCAGTCGTAAGCTGTGAGGTAGAGCGCATAGAGAAAACACATTAGGCGGGAAAGAGACAGCTAGTTAAATGCGAGAGTATACTACGAGACGCAAGTTTCCCGACTTTGTTTTGAGATTGCGCGTCCACCCAAATTGGATGTAAACTTCTTGCTTCTGCCTCAGAAAGTACTCTCGATGTTAACTCTACGGCTGCTAGAAAGCGAATGAAATCCCCACCACAATTTTAAGACCACGTTACTGCGCATCAACTTATCGGTCACGAGTCCCAGGTCAGACTGTAATTTTATTGTTTATCCAAGTATGAACACAATAATTTTTCTATCGGTAATTTTTCGATATATAACAAAAATTTACATTTTTTTAATTGCAACCCATATTTGATTTTTATTTTCAAAATAATACTTATATTTTTCTTTTTCAATTAGTTATAAAGCTTATTGTATTTTAAATTTGTTTTATCCTTCAAACCTTAGATTTTTCGACATTTTTCAAAAAATATCTTATTTCTTCGAAAGAATTTTTAATACTTACATATACTAGTTATTTTATTTAAATATTTTATTGTGACTAAAAATATTTTGGTCAATAAAATTAATTTGTTTCAAAAATAAAGGTACATATTTTTCATATCAGATATCTGGTGAGGATATACATGCCTTAACTTAAAAATACAGACTTCAAATTAAATTCTGAAGCAATGTGGGTGAGGAATAAGAAAAATAAAATACAATTTTGAGAAACTAATGAGACGACAAAAAATAAGATATTTCATGAAAAATATCGTGAGTCTAAGATTTGAAGGGTAAAACAAATTTAAAATACAATAACCTTTATACCAATCGAAAGAGATAAATAAAAATCAAATATGGATTCCATTTAAAAAAATGTAAGTTTATTATATCTCGAAAAAATTATTTTCGTAAGTCGCCGGATAGACAATAAAAATATGTAGCTTTTTGATTTGAAATATTTTTCTCAATTATTGATAGTTTAGAAGTAATTTCAAAATGAAAAAATTGACCAAATTCAGTTTTTTGCCATTATCTCGGAACATATGAGAATTTTTGGCAAAACAAGAGCTCATATAAGATGCCTTCCCCCCCCCCCCCAGGCGCGACACTAGTCCCATTTAACCAAAGTTGTATCTCTTACAGTTTTTGAGATCCCAATGGTGGCCTTCGAAATCCGAACATCCCTATAGTTTAATCGCATCAAATAGAAAACTTTTATATCGAACTGATAAAACAAATTTAATAAAGAGAAAAATTGGTTATTGTGAATTAGGGTTTCATTGACTTAATGCTACTTGACTTAAGTAGCTTGATATTTTTGTAAATTACCTGACGACTTGAAAATCAAGCTTTTCAAAAATACATTATTTGACTTAATTTTCTTTTGATACTAGTTGACTTGATCAAGCAATTTCAAGCAAATTCAAGCTACTTGATAACGAACCGATTATGTACGAAAACGCGCGAATCAGTAGAATCATAACCTAGCTGTGTGTGGTACGGCGTGGTGTGGCATATGGTGTGCTGATTCACTACTGCAGGTTAAAATCTGTGCAGAGGTTTAAAAAATTCACTCAATATTGGAATATATACTAGAATGACCCGAGAATATGTCAACAAAATCATTATTATTAAGTTAACTGTAGATGGTTAAACTATCGCACAAAAGCCCAAAAAGCTATACTCCATTCGAAATAAGAATACTAATTGGGACTTCAGATTTTGTCCACATATTCTCGAGTCATTCTAGTATATATTCGAATAATGAATGGGTTTTTTAAACCTCTTAATATCTCGGAGAAAAATAAAGTTCCAAAATGTGCCAAAACCGAATGTTATTTAAATGGGAAAATATCAAGTGCATTTAGGCACGGTCAAATATTAAAATTTAGCGGAATCATTGTCAATATAATTATTTTTAATTTATTCGGAACCATTTTAGGGGGTGGTCCAGTTAATAAAATTCGACTTGCCCCCTTTTAAGGTACACCGTAATACATATACTATAAATATTTTGTTAATTCATATATACTTTTAAATCTTTTTTTTAATTATTAAATTTGAATGTATGATTTATTTTTATGAAAAAAAGTTTACATTTCAAGGTATATTATTGATATTGTTATAAAACATAAGGAACTATATGAAAATGAAATGTTGTCTTGAAGAACTTTTTCTGGTAATTAAAAAAATAATTACTTGATTTTTTCAAGTAATTGAAAAATAACTACTTGATTTTTCAAGTACTTGAAATAGTAACTACTTGACTTGACTTGACTTTCGGATACTATTACTTGACTTGAGATTGACTTGATTTCAAGTCAAGTCAAGTAACTTGAATATCAAGTCAAGCCGTGAAACACTATTGTGGATGTTAAAGTCCAATTATGATATTAATTTTGTCACAATATGTACAAACAGGTTGTCAAAATATTACAATTTTGAAAATAGAATATAAGAGTAGAACCAGAAGTGTAGTAGAAGAAGGTATGAGAATAAATGTTTTTATTTTCATGAATTTTGAATAATAATAGCAAATATATTTATTGTTGGAAAATATTTGTTTGAAATAAATATTTACTATCAATTAGGTAACTCATGAAATTATACCTACAAAATCCTAATACATAGTTATAAATTCTTGTTATTTTTAATAGTTTTTGATAAAAATTGAAATATTAATATTACCAGGTACAAGCAAAATAAATTAAAAATAAATGTTTTATCTAACAATCAAAACTTGGTGTTTTACTCATATATTCATAAAATTATTGGGCAATGTATAGGATGAAACAAATTAGACTTCTTTATATAAAAAAAATCTGATGTGACCAACACAGTACCTCCCGCCATTTACCTATGTATATAATTTTTATATTACTTTATAAATTTATCCATACAATATATAGGAAAAGTATTAAAGCAAAGTTGTAGAAAATGGAATAATCTTTAATTTTTATAATAACAAATTGAGAAAAAATTACATTTAAAGGTATTTTTTGAAGAAAAACTATCTTGAGCTTCAAGTAAACTGCCATTTTCGGTTATCCGATTGCCACCAAAATCTAATCAGATCTTTCCATATTAGAATAAGGTAGAAATACATGGTTTCAAAACTTTCTGAATGATAGTATTTGACTTAGTGCGTAAACAGGATCCACACACACATACATACATACACACAGACATCATCGTGAAAATGTTAAAAATGGATTCTAGGGACCTTAAAACGTGGTCATTTACCAAAATCTAGATATGCGATTTTTAGCACGATCCCTATACCTCCCTTACCAAGAGTAGCGGCAGGTAAAAACTTTTTTAGGTGAATGCAATTCTTTACATATTTTATTTAATAGAAAGAAAAAAAACATTAAAACTACAATAATAATAATAACACAATATAATATTAATATTTTATTCACTTTTGTATTAGACAACTTGCATATTTTTTTCTTAGAAAAAAAATGAAAATTTATACAGATTGTTAACCGCGACACCGGAACTTTGGACCGACCCATATTTAATTTTCGAAATTTCCTGCTTCCCTAATTATTTTAGGCAATAGAGCTTCAAATAAAATTTGTAGCGGTTAAAATTCTGCATCTAAATCAATAAACAAAATTAATTATGCATGCTCTATAAGGGCAAACATTAGGTATGAAAATGTCGAAAATCATTCCAAAAATAGCAACAGCCATCTTTTTCCGATCGATAGCAACAGAAAAATCTTTAATTTGTAAATATTTTTTGTTTATACAGAGTGTTCATTGGCCATTGTTAGCTCTAGAACTATAAGAGCTACAAAGACGGTTAAATGGGCAAAACAATTCTATTTCACAAGACAAATTTAAAAAAAATATATTTTTTTCGATCAATGATTCTCAAAATACGGGACCTAACTTTTTACTTTCCGTCACCTTTAGGTAAGGAAGGTATTGTCATTGGTCAAAAAATTCAATGATGAATTTTTAGTGAGTAAGCATGTTTTTGGGTCCCTATAATACGATTTTACCATTTTTACGATGGTGTGTGTGTGTATCTGTGTGTGTGTTTACATCCAGAAGAACAACTGATTAGATTTTGGTTATAATTGGTGAACCGGAAGTAGCCTCATTTGAAGATTTAACTGTTAAATTTGATTTATTGACATTTAACGTTATTATAACTTAAAGAATATATTATTCTCTACACGATTTGATTGCATTTTATACTTCATATTCAATAGATATAGAGTTAAAGAATTTTAAAGAAATTAAATTTTATAATTCAGCCAGCTATGCTAAACATGGAAACTACTAATATATTCATATAATTCAAATTGACAGATGTCAGTATCAATAAAAAGTAAATTAATATGGCAGAGATGAGGATGTTGAAGTAGATGTTGGGGAAGACACGGAAAGATACGGTAAGAAAATAACTATGATGTTACAAGTTTCTAGAAAGATACAAGAAAGACGATTACATTGGTTTGAACATGTCATGAGGAGAAATGAAGAATTATATTGGAAGAAGAATGAATAGATTAGTAATAGGAGGTTGAAGAAACAGTGGAAGACCAAAGATAAGATGGAAGGACTGTATTTCGGAAGACTTGAGAGAAAAGAAACTGAATGAGAACGTTACGCAAAAATAGCGACCCCTAACGAATGGGAAAAGCTAAAGAAGAAGATGTCAGTGTCAAGTGCAATTTGCATAGTTTGTTTATGAAATAATTTTACTGGAAATTTAGAATCTTTTGCAAGAAAAATTATGTATGGAATTTATACATTATACGCAGTATTGACGGAAGGTATTGTGCTGGCCACAACAGATTTTTTTTTATTTTTACATATATAACTTGGAAATATAAAATAATATGGAATTTTGGTTTGTACCTCTTTAGGACACTTTTTTATTTTCTTTCGAACTATTATGATCAATTTTTTTATTACTGTTAGATTTCGAGTTATTAAAGTCAAAATTATGATTTTTATATGGACATAATATTGGAAAGTTAGACCATTGAAAAGATTTTTTTTTAACTTTCCAACGTTGTATAACTTATCGATGTTCATTTGTTTCAAACAGCGAAAATACAACAATTATTAATTTTATATATTTTTAACTTAATCGGCTCTGAAACACTTCAAATTTCTTTTTCAACATTTCAACATGTTCATCGCCTAGTATGACGTCCATATAAAATTATTAAAATTAAATGAACTGATGAAAACTTTGAGAACTAAACTAGGAAATTAGCAATGAAAATAAACAAATTATAATCTGTAATTATATTTTCATTTGTTTCCTTCCCACAATAATTGAATTTAACCTTATAAAATTAATAATTGTTGTATTTTTACTGTTCGAAACAAATGAACATAAATATGTATCGTTAGGAAGGTAAAAAAATCTCGATTTATTGGTATAACCATATAACTTTCCAATAAGACCTTCATATAAAAATCATAATATTGGTATTTTTACATGTGGTTGGGTAGCTCGTGAGACTTACGTTTTTGTTGGGTATTTTCAGGTAATTTAATTCATGATTTTTTTCTACATAAATTTAATATTTTATATTAAATTTTTCAACTACTAATATACAAATATTAGTCTGCCTGTGTTCCTTCTTAATATGTGCATTGGTATATTGGCAGCCGAATAATGAAAATTGTGACTAGTGTGTAATTTTATGAACGTTTGGGGAATTCGGCGTACGAGGTGGATAAAGTTTAAATTTTTGTATTGGCAGCCCTGAAAACCGTAACCAAGTTGTAGCGCATTGTGTGTAAAATTTTAGAGGTGATTGACATTGAAAGAAAATAATTGTTAGCTCCCCCATAAGTTACATTAATTAACACCAATAATTAAACTGATTACGAAAACGAGCCAAAATTATAAATTTTACTTACCTGATTTTTATTTATGTATTCTTTTAACAAATATCGTATTATCATATTAATGGAAATGTATGTCGGCTCTCTCTACTTATGGCGGAGTGACGCTTACGTCACAATTTTCGCGCCAAAACTTTAATAATAATTTTAGGCGTTATTAAGCATAATTTCAAGAAAACAAAAAAAAATCAAAAAAGTTGTACGACCCCATTGTATAATTAATATAATTTCGAACTATTACCAAGACTGAAATGTCATATTTTTCTATATATAACAATTACCTAACCTACTCAGCCCGAGTTTTCTAAGGGTGACTTTTGTGCGTTAGGTTATTGTTGTTACTTAAAGGGTTCACAATCTGGCCATGTTTTACCCGCGTTAAATTAAAATATGGATTATACAATAAGGCAGGTCGTAACATATATATATATATATATATATATATATATATATATATATATATATATATATATATATATATATATCTGTATTCATGCGTCGAAGCGAGTAGACACGTTTAACTGTTGCTCCTGCCACAGTCAGTGCAGGGAATCTTTTGATTCTATTTTTTTGATTTATATCACTTAAAAATGAGTACTGCCACTCGTGCTGCAGCTGATCTAGCTTTAAAAGTGCTAAGTGATGATACTTTTGTTGAAAAGCTAGTCTCCAAAGTGTTTGAGCAAGTGGTCCAAAAACTTGAAGAGCAGAAGAAGTTTTATGAGGCCATCATTAACAATATCTCTGCTGAGAACAGTATTCTTCACAAGAAAATTGATCACCTTGAACAATATTCAAGGCGTAACTGCATACGTATATATGGAGTACCAGAAGAGGCGAAAGAAGACGTCGAAAACAAGGTCGGTGCTATAATACATTCAAAATTATCTCTCGATATCCCATTGACGGCAATCGATAGATGTCATCGTGTTGGAAAAATTAAATCGAACTCGAGTGCTTCATTGTCCCAATCCAAACTGCGCCCCCGTCCCATTATAGTGAAGTTCACGTCGTATAAAACTCGTGATGCCGTAATTAAATCCAGGTCAAAATTAAAAGGTTCAACTATTTCAATAAAAGAAGATCTCACTAAGAATCGTCTCAACATTTTAAATGCCTTTTCTAAAAATTATGGTTACAAAAATGTGTGGTCAAGGGATGGTGAAATTTATTATAAATCTGTTAACAAAGTGAATAAAGTGGACTTTAATAGTCTAGATCTTAATAATTTGAATTTAAGCAATGAAATAAAATCATAATATTTAAATTTGCTGTTAGTTATATTCCTACATTAATCTGGAGCAACTTTATACTTTATATATATATTTGTCATATATTCATACTTTTTTCTAAATCTTTAATTAAACATCAATATATTGTTTTATATGGTACAAGTAAGGTCGTTGACTCTGCCTTACTAGTAACAAGTCAATTCATATTATTTCTTTTATTATGGGGTCTCGTGGCCGTGTGCCTGAGTGTCTGGTCGTGAATCTGGGGACCCGGGTTCGATCCCGACCGACGCCAAAATTTACATCGCATTTTAATGGCACAAAATTGACCCCTGTGGCGCACTCTCCACGCCAGCAATGAGTGCCCGTGAGGTGACGCCTGGTAAGCGCCCACACGGTACAAATATTCCATCAATACCGATATCTGTGTACGAAGCAGATTGGCACACCCAGCAATGGGTAATATGCCGTGATGAAATATTTATTTTATTTTTTATTTCTTTTATTTTGCAATATTATTTGTTTTGTTTGTATTTTTTTTAGACCTGTGTTGATCTTATTTCTTTGAAACTTTCTGTGAACATATATTATCAGAACGTTTTTGGCTTGAACACTAAGTTAACATATTTTTATTATAACAGTTTAAAAACCATTTTGTTTCTGTTCTCCAACGTGTATTTGCATTGTATAAATTAATTTAATTACTTAAGTTTGTATTCAGTTACTTTTACTGAGTATTTCTCTAACCTTCACAATATTTGTAAGATCTTTTAATTGAATATTCTATAACGTTTACATTTAACTACCGAATTTACATTTTACAACATTTAATATTTAATATACACAATGAGCATTTACTACCAGAATGTTAGAGGACTTAATACTAAACTAGAAACTTTTTTTAATAATCACGCTGCTCTAAATTTTCCAATAGTTGCCTTAACTGAAACATGGCTTAATAACACGGTATATAATTCAGAATTATTCACAGACTCCTACAATGTCTATAGGAAGGACAGAGATGCATCCGCTGGCGGTAAAAAACGGGGTGGTGGGGTTTTATGTGCTGTTCACAATACATTTGAATCTAGTCTTGTACAAATCAACCTTGATCCTAACTCTACTTCGGATATCATATGTGTTAAAGTTTTATTCAATTCCATTACTCCATTTTATATATTTGTTTTATACTCTCCTTCTCCTATTTCTGTGGCACAACAAAACTATATTTTTGAATTCTTCGAATCCTTTCCTCCAATTCTAAATCACAATTTCGTCATTATTGATGATCTCAATATTACCAAACTTATTGATCATATTAATAATGGGTATACTAATAGTATTATTGATGGCTTTAACAATATGCTAACATTTTTGACTGCTTCTCAATTTAATACTATTCTTAACACAACTGGTAGATTACTGGATGTTGTAATTTCTAATAGAGAGTGCACAGTTTCTCATTGTTTAGATGCCATTGTTGATGAAGATCTTCATCATCCGGCACTATCTATATCGTTAAATTTCCAAAATTTAGGTAAATCTAGAAATTCAACTTGTAATCAATCCACTTTTTATAACTTCCGCTTGGCTAATTTTGAACTTTTTTATGAGTTATTATCTAACGTTGATTGAGAGTGCTTGTCAATGTATAATACAGTGGATGCTGCCTTCGATAAATTTTATAAAGTATTATATGACATTATTGATACATGTGTCCCACAGACTATGCGAAAATCATCTAAATACCCCCCATGGTTTAATAAACATATTATTGAGAACATAAAATTAAAAGAATTCTACCGTAACTTATATAAAATTCATAACACTGATTATTACAACAATGAATTCAAACGCTTAAGAAAGTTAGTAAAAAGTGAAATTAAAAAAGAGTACTCCAAATATATAGCTAACACTGAGGCCCTCATTTCTACTGATCCCTCCAAATTTTGGTCTTTTATTAACAATAAAAAACGTGTTTCGCGCATTCCTGGAACTATGCATTTTCAGGATCAAACATTTAATAACACAGAAGAAATTGTTGAGGGATTTGCAAATTATTTTTCAAAAGTTTATTCTGCGAATACTGCAGTTTGTACTAATAACCATGAGTCTACCAGTTGCAATCATAACTTAGTTAATATTCCCACTATATCTGAAAACGACATTCGTCTAGCGATTATTAGCTTGAAGCCTACTCGAAATCCAGGTCCTGATAACCTACCTGCATATATATTAAAAGGCTGTAGTCATCTATTCATTAAACCTCTCCATTTTCTCTTTAATCTCTCATTATCAAAAAAATCCTTTCCCTCATCTCTAAAAAACTCATTTATTACTCCTATTTATAAATCAGGTGACAATACGGACATCTCCAACTACCGTCCAATTGCTATTTTGCCCAATATTTCAAAAAAAATTGAATCCATCCTATATAAATATATATACAGTTCTATAAAAAATTTGATATCTACAAATCAGCATGGTTTTATGAAAGGAAGATCAACTACAACATCTCTTGAACAAAGAAGAAAAATGATGTCATGTTTATTTCTCTATAAACTAGTGAATTGTATCTTTGATGATCCAAATATTTTGAAGCGTATTTTAATTAATGTTCCCCGAATATCTTCTCGTCATAAATTATTATTTAACTGTAAAACAGCCAAAACCAATTATGAGTTGAAATCATGCAACTATGTTTGATTTTTAATAATTTCAGTGCAGACATTGACATATTTGCAGACTCACTATTTACATGCAAAACTTTCATATCGTTGCAAAATATTTATTAATTCATCTTTGTGTTATAAGTACTTATGTATATTGTAATAGAATAGAATAATTCTATTTCTCTTTATATTTTCATTGCTAATGCTTACGCATATATTTCATTTTTTTTGTATTCTTTGTTTATAATCTTCCTGTAATTGGGATTTTTCTTTTTAATCCTGTTGGAATGATTTATTAAATAAATAAAAATAAATAAATAAAAAATGCAATACCAATTTGTAACTGCACTACTACGTTGTAACACCCGAAATTATATTAATTATAGAATTGTTAGTAGAAAATTGCCACATAAATTTGGTAAATCCTAGGTTTTACACGTCAATCCTAGGATTTACCGTTTTTCAGGCAATTACAACATATACACTCTATTTCCCCGAGTTCATTCTCACGTCATCAATTTCTGCTGCAAGAAAAACGAAACTTTTTATCAAGCATCTTTCTTGTTGTACACACATGGCATATATGAGACTTTCATTCGCTATGGCTTTCTCATTATCGTACGTATCACAGAAAGGTATATGCTGTCTCCGTCCGACCAACGATGAAAAATGAAATAGAAACTATTCTTTAACCTAGATAACGAATGTCAGTTTCAAACATTTGAATTTTTTGAATATTCATTTCAATCTGTCTTTCATATGATGGTTAAAGTGATTTTGGCCACTGACGTTGTTAGTTTGTGTTTCATTGAGTGTTTAGTTTTCGTATGATATTGTGTATTTTGCTATTGCAAAACCGAAGTTTATAAGACTGCGGACAATTTTTACAACATATTGATATAGCGATTTACACTATACAGGGTGGTTTTGAATTTAATGTCATAAATTTAAGGGTAAGTAGTATGACATGTGTAGATTACGAAACAAAAAGAATTTTTAAAAATTCGCATATTTAAGGGTAGTTTACATGAAACTAACATTTTTAGTACCACTGCACCACTGGAAATATTTTATCTGTTACACAATTATTTTCGTTAAAAATGCTATTTAATTTAATTATTAAGAATAATATCTTATACAACTAATTTTGATTGTCTTTTTGATAACCATATTTTTAATGAAATATTAATTATAACAGCAGTAAAAAAAAGCTTCCTTAAGAAAAGTCGAATTTTCTTTTTTTGAATTTAAAAAAAATAATTCTGTTTTGTAATCTACACATATCATACTACTTACCCTTAAATTTATGACATTAAGTTCATAACCACTCTGTATAACATATAAATTAACTTAATTCCTCTATATAATATCGAAAGTAGTTCAATACCTACTTCTAGTTATCGAGATATTGATAACGACTTTTAATTTTCATGATTGGGAGAAACGGAGATAAACAGTCTTGAAAATGTTTTTGTCATACTTTAAAATTTCACCTTCATAGTGAATCCTTTATTTATCCGACATTAAATTGTTCATCTCAGCAGCTTCATCCAAAATATGTCGAAGAATGTATTTTTTCTTTAATTATAGAGGATGATAATGTTAATGGAAGCAGAAAAATTCAATTTCAATCCGTCAATCTGTCAAAATTTTGCTAAGATTTTCAAACAATTGCGACTTGGCCCACAGTTATACAAAACTCATACTGCTAAAAATTTCTGCATATTTCTTTTAATAATTTAATAACTAAAGACCAGTATGACAAAATTATGTGTGTACCTCAAACGAAAAGTGTCTTTAATGTACTCACAAGTAATTACGACCTCGGCTACCCGCCTCGGCCGTAAACAACTTGCTCATATCTTTAAAGATTCACTTTTCGTCCTACTCGTAGATACATAAAATACTATTATTACAACTCCAACGCTTCGGCAGTCAATCTGCCTTCCTCATGGAACTACAAATTATCATATGGTAAAAAACACACAAATTAACAATTTTTCTTATTTTTAAATACAATTATATTTTTGTTGCAGAATACTTACATATAAAATTTAATGTAGTGAAAATTTAAAAAATAAATAAGTTACATTCGTTAATCGTCTGAAATTGTTAATTTGTATATGTCATATGTATACTTACCATATGGTAATTTGTAATTCCCTGAGGAAGGCAGATTGACTGCTGAAACGTTAGAGTTGTAATAAAAACATTTTCATCAATTTTCAAAATTGTTTATCTCCGTTTCTCCCTATCATTTACTTATCCAGTCGAAGACTTCTCAAATTAATTTAATTTTCATATTATTTATTTTAACTAAAAATCTATTAACTTTGCATATAGGTCGTGCAAATACACTATAGAATAATCTACTCCTATTGTTTTAATAGACTTCAATAAACAATAATAAAGCCCCTATGAAATTGGTATAAGGACATTTACTATCTCTTTGTTTATTCACTATGAAATTTATAATAACTTGGCTCATTTGCTATTAGTTTGTAGACATATAATAAGAAACTAACTTTGATTTTACATGCATATTTAAATCATTTTTAAAATTAAAAGCAATAATTCGTAAACTTGCGACATATGTTATTCAATAGTTAAACAGTTAACCTTGAAATGGTTGCATCCATAGGCGCCGACTATGGGGGAGCAAAGGGGGCGTTGGCTCCCCCTGACAAAATATAGAAGGGGCGAAACTATGTTTTGCCCCCCTGCCCCTATACAATTTTTTTTAGCGCTTTTGCTTAAATATTTCAATTATGGCATTTGCATCATTGGTCAAGTTTCATTTGGAACTTATGGCCACTAAATCCACAATTTTTAGAGACACTATAATAAGAGTCTGGACACGACCTATACCGGCCATGTTTATTCATTTCGCCGCAACAATGGTAGAAAATACAGCTAATTTCATGTACTTGTTGGTGTTGTTATTTACTAATAAAATCATGGTCGGTTGCAATTATTCCACCAGAAAAAGATATTTTGAGAAAATGAAATATGTATATTAGTATATTGCGACAATATATTAACATATTCCAATGATTTGGAATACTTTCCCGTTCATATGGCAAATCAGAATAATAAGTTTTTGATTTTATTTGCTTTTATATTTGAAAATTATACTTATTATTTCTTCCTATTATTTGTAATTTGCAGCTATAATTCTTTTTTTTGTGAACATTTTAAAGGCAAGAAAAATAAATAGTTCATATTATATCCAACGTGAAATTTCAGGGTTGTCAACATATTTCAAAAGTATAAATATTCTGTTTAATTAGTAAATATGGTACATTTTATTGTATTTTCGCAACATTGAACTTATTTTTTGTATAGTAAATATAGTTGATGATTGATTAAAGTACTTTAATAGACGTTATATTACATTTTTTATAATTTGTCATACTCGAATTCAAATAATGGCGGGACGCTCTTAAACATGGCCGACCAATCCCCCAGCCAATCAAAACTTGACGCGTCGTGTTCAGACTCTAAGGCCTAACATGTTTAAAACAATACAAAAAAGACATAAGATTCGTAGGTACTTAAACTAAAGTGTATTTTATTTATTTTTTCTGTAATTATTATTAATAAGATATAAATTTCATGAAATAAAAAATAATATATGAAAACAATAATTAATTTTATTTTTATTTTAAAAAATTTGCCCCCCCCCCCCTGGGTTATAGAAAAGTCGGCGCCTATGGTTGCATTGGACGTAGCCAGGGGTGGGCCAGGGTGGTTCAGGCCCACCCTGCAAAAACTCTGGCCCACCCGTTTAAAAGTCAAATGAGAGAAAACAGTTCACGCACATTATTTGAACTGCATTTCTCATCCAAAACAATAATGGCATTTATGGTAAAGAAACAGTAATATTATTTTATTCACAATCATTATCGTTTCCTAACCTTTTAGAGGTTGAGAAATACGTCATTCCTAACTGCAATGACAATCTCTTGGTGGGAAATAATAGATTTCACTTCCAACCCGCGGGTTGGAAATGTTTATGTAGGGGTTGCCTAGCAACATTATCATAGTTCCGTATAATAAAGTAGGTTAAAAAAAATTTAATAGAGCTGATTTATTTTGAAAATTATTGTGAATAAAATAGTATACATACCTCGGTAGGAGTTTCATCACAACCTCGCGCTGTATCTCACCTCGAGACTTCGCCTCTCGATAATGGACATATGCCCTCGGCTGTAATGAAACATATCCCACCTCGGATGTTATATACTATTACTGTAACAATACAGAGTGGATAGAATATTTCTATTCAATGCATTTCATCATTTCAACAGAACGGACGAGTTGACATTAATTTTAAGGATATTTGAAACTGACTTATGTCTGTTTTATAACTTTTTATTGTGGGTTGGGTAGTGTAAGTAACTATCCGTCTATTTTTTTTACAAAACATCCTTCACTACATATGGTGTATTTTTAATAATATTAAATAAACTTAATTCTACAAATTAATATCTGTTTAAATACGTATGCATATGTTTCACAAATTGTATGACTAACAATTAAAATTTTTGTTATTTATGTTCCAATGAAAAAGGTAAGTAGTAGTACAAAACTTTCTTAGTGGCCCACCTAAAAAAAATTTGGCCCACCGCTGGCCCACCCTACAAAAATATCCTGGCTACGTCCCTGTGCATCTTGCTTAATCCGCCGCCATATTGTTTTCGGAATATGCACGGTTGGATGTTGAACATCCTGATGTCTTCGTTTTCAAGTGTGTGCATTTTCTGTTGTATGAACCTTCCTGTTGTGTCCATTTTCTGTTATGTGCACTTTCTAAAGTTCGAATTTTCTGATGTTCAAATTTGATGAGAAGTGGACATTTATAATCTCAATATTTTTTTTTTAATTTTAGTTGAAATTTTAATTATAAATAACTTATTTAATGTATTTAAAAAATTAAAAGTACAATGAACTTGAAGATGAGAGTAGTAGAAACAAAGAAAATATGTCCATTCTATATAGGTACACAGATGTCCGTTTTTTTTTTATAATGGTTTTAAAGGACAAGAAAAAAGTATTATACTATTTAATATGATTTTTATTTATCAACAACTTGTTTATATATCATAAATACAAACATATCATTCTTGATTACAAAAATTATACAATAGCAATGACATCTCGTACTTTGCTTCGGTGGATGACAAACCATAGATGATTGTTTTCTCGTAAACCAGGATACGGAGTTGTTACAATAGAAGACTACACCACCTGAAACACTTTTTCTATCTTTTAAATTACCCGCAGAGTAGGCAATACGGTCTCTGCTTTTTGATTTTCTATACGTCAAAGTGAAGTTTTTCAAATATTTTAATACTCTTTTCGCCGCTTTCCATGAAACTTGGGATGGTTTATTCAAAAATTGACTTAAATATGCTACTGAGTATGTAATATCTGGTCTACTAGCCAATTATATGTACATAAGACTTCTAATTATTTCTCGATATGGCACTTCAACTAATTCTTCATCTCCTTTAATTTGATTTTTTTTTCATGGGGGTCTTTGCTCCGTACTCTCTAGGAGATTAAATTTCTTCAATATTTTATCAATCATTGATTTCTGATGTATTTTTATTTCATTTTCTGTTCGCTGTATTTCAATTCCCAAAAATACATTTAATTCTCCAAAATCTTTGGTATTAAATTCTTCTTTAGTAAAAAAATAATTTCTTCTGTATCTTTATCTTCTCCAGTGATTAAAATATCATCAACGTAAATTACCATAGTATTATTCCCTGTTGTATATAAACAGAAATCATTTTCAGATCTTTGAAAATTATTTCTTAACTCAGATTCGTCAAATCTTTCATTCTAACATCTTGCTTCTTTCAATCCATTCAGCTCTTTTCAGGTTATAAACTTCATCTTTCTTTACTCCTTCAGGGGGTTTTATGTAAACATCTGTAGTTAATTTTCCATTTAAAAAGGCTGTTGGTACATCAAGTTGTCTTATTGACCAGTTGTTTTCAAGAGCTAAAGAAATTATCATCCGAATGGTTGATAATCTTGCTACAGGTGAATAAACATTCATTTCACATTTTTCCTGAAACCCTTTTGCTACTAATCTTGCCTTTTTATCATATTATCCTTTGTTATGAAAATCCATTTAGTGTCTATTGCTTTTTTGTTCTTTGGAAGTTCAGCTTTATCCCATGTTCCTAATTTTTCATGTGCTTCCAGTTCCTTTTTTATTGCATTCTTCCAATCGTCATATTGTATTACTTCTTCATAGTTCGATGGATCTTCTTCAGTGAACAAACAAAAGGCGGAATATAATTCATATTCTTCATATTTCTTTTTTATATTTTTCTTGGTCTCATTTAAATTTGATTCATTAATTTTTGATGTGTCACTTTTCGCTGACTGTCATAAAATTGTACTTGTCAGTTTCGTCATTTTTCTTGTCAATTTGACTTTCATGAAATTTTACATGTCGTGCACAAATAATTTTACTTTCTTGAGGAATATATAATCTATAACCATTACCGCAGTATCCTATTAACCTTGTTTCAATGGCTCTTTCCTCCAATTTTTTAGATTTAGATAATAAATAAGTCCAACTTTTACATCCAAAAACACGTAGTTTTGAGAGATCTACTTTTTCAAACCATCTTTTAGCTGGTACATCATCATTTAAAGGATTTGTGGGTGATCTATTTAGTTGATATGCTGCACATAGTACAGCTTCTCCCCACAAAGTTTTTAATGGATCGGTTTCACTAAACATTGTCCTTGCTTTATCTAAAAGAGTCCTATTTAGTCTTTCAGCGACTCCATTTTGTTATGGTGTGTATGGTATAGTAATAGTATTTCGATTTTAGTTCCTTTTGCCAAACAATAATTTTTAAGTTCTTGGGAAATAAATTCACCCGCATTATCACATCTAATTCTATTTACTTTATTATTAAAATCTGTTTTCAATCTTTGTATATAATTAATTAAATTTTTGAAGCTTCGGCTTTACCCTTTAAAAGATATGTCCCATTATACTTCAGCTTCAGCTTTCCTTGTTTCTTTGTTACTAAAAATTCTCCATTCGCTATACGAATATTAACTTCATTTTTACCTCTCGCTAAGAGAGGTATTGCATTCATGCTAAAAATCGCATATCCAGATTTTATTGTATAAGCACGTTTTAAGGTCCCTACAATCCGATTTTAACATTTTTACGATGATGTCTGTGTGTGTGTGTGTGTGTGTGGATGTATGTGTGTGTGTGTGTGTGTGTATGTATGTAGGATGTTGGAAGGACGGTTACTCAAAAACTATAAGACTTTAAATTTGTTTAACTACGTATTTCCCAATCGGACATTCATGGGAAGATCTGAAAAGGTTTTGGTAACAATTGGACAACCGGAAGTAGAAGATTCTTGAAAAAAAATCTTCTAAATATTATTTTTTGAAAATTTTTCTTGATAATATTAAAGAAAAATAAATTCTCTTTCTGATAAATTTAAATATTTTTATATATATTCTATAGATTTAGAGATAAAAGGAATATAGTATATAAAATAAACTGTTGTAATTAATTTTACAACCGAAAGGATGCCATGAAAAATAGTTGAAAATTTTAATTATTTGTGACAGATAAATGTCAGTGTCAGAAATAATGAGTAACGAAAGAAAAATTTACTTGGAGAATCCCTTAATTCTTGATCTGTCTCTATTATGGAGATGACAAGTCTAGGTTGAAGGACTTAAATTTGTTTCAAACATTATGTGACAATGTACACCAGCACTGTAGACTAGAGTAACTTTGAATTGCGAAAAAGCTATCAAATTCTTCTCAAGTAAGTTGTAAATATTGACAAAATTACACATCAATATAAGAATAATCGGAGTGCAATCTATCCGTCACTTTATTAAAGGGAATTAGTGTTATTTAGATATAACAAGTATGAAAAAATAAAATGTAAAAGAAGATATGTAAGAATAGATGCACAATCCAGATATATACATTTTAGACCGCCCAAAATTAATGTTTTTACTAGAAGAATATGAAGAGAGAGTAAACAAGGTTGTTCGAATTGAAAATTGCTGTTACCAGCCTAATATTTATATATGGTAAACTCTACTTTGTAATTTATTGTAACATAATTTATGGTAAAATATCTTTATGTTGAGACATGCTATTATTGAATAATAAAGAAGTTTATACGTCATAGATTTATATGAATATATTATTTGTATTTATAAAAATATTCTTTGCTTTATGCATACAGCCAGGTAAAATATACGGCGAGAGGTTATGTGCTGGCCACATCAGATTTTTTAATAAGGTAACATTTTCCATATATTTTTCCATATAATCTTGTACTAAATGTTCTGTTGCACAAGAATCAATTATAATGTCGGTGTCATTGAATCATATTTTTCTGTATTTAATGCTAAAAATGACATTTCTGAAGAAGTTTCAATTATTGGATTTGCTTCATTATGAAATTATGATGCTTATAACTTCTTACATTGAAGTTTCCTCGAAATTTTCCTCGATTGTATTTATTTTTCGGGCAATTACTCTTTTTATGTCCGTGGCAGCGATAACAGATAAATTGAAATTTGTTAGCTGCAGAAATACATATTGTTAGTTATATCATTTTTAGAATTTTCATACTTTCATTCTGATTCTAACAGTCTGCTTTTAACAAAGTCTAAAGTCACAGAAGTAGTTATTGTCTCAATCGCATTTATTTTGTCTTAACTTGTCGGGTAAAGTCAATAGTAAGTGACAAACTTTATCACTTTCTTCCATCATTGTTCCTGTTGATTCCAAATTCCTTATTAGAATCAAATTTTAGAAAATGATCTTCCATTTTATCATTTGGATTTAATTTCTATGTTAATAACTTCTTTCTTAGGTAAAATTTAGTAAAGCCACTTTCCCTCTCAAATACTGCTTTTTGCGAATATATCATTTCCTCTGTAATTGTAATTGACTTAGCTATCAAATCATTTTTCTTAAAACGTTCTGCCGATGTATCCGCTGCATTTTCTAGTACATACTTGCTTGACCCCTTTTTCTACAAGGATTGCATATATAGTATGTTCGAAAATTGAACCACGACTGTACCGGTAATTTTTTTCAGGTTACCGGCACTATTTTCGAACGCGGTAACTGAAATGTATGGTAAATTTAAATTACCGCGGGAACCGTGCTCAGAGCACGGTTTTTGAGGTAATTTATAGTCTAACCTAACTTTTGAAGTATACACACGTTGTTCTTTGGCATCATTTAAAGGTAAATTGTGTTTAAAAATAACTGAGTACTGTACATGGTACGAAAAACAAATAGTATCCAACAAAGATATCCTGCAATGCAAACTAAAATGATTTTGACAGTTATTAATAACCATGAATACCAATGCGTTCGACTGCTTACCGCGAGAACCGTAACCTTTCAGTTACCGTGTAAAATAACCACGATAACCGCGGTTAAATTTTCGAACACACTAATACTCGAAATTTCCAGTTTGAAAAATTTCCACCTCTCAGCTAGGGTAACTAATCATTTTTCCAAATCTTCTATAAACAATTTAACTAAATTATATGAGTCAAAATCTGCTGCAAGCAAAATCAATCAAGATGGGATATACATAATAATATAAAATTTTGAAATAATTGTAATGATTTTATTTTCATTTGTTAATAATGTGATCCAAACATTTTATGAAAACATATAGAATGGTAATATTTACTCAAAATTTTAGTCATCACCACGGATACCAATAAAAAATACATTGGTATGACATCGTATGACTAAAGAACAACTGAATTTGTTATTTTAGTCCAGCCTTAGTAATTAACTTAATTTTGTTGTAATTATCAAATAGTTATTTTGTTACACAACTAATTATTTCTCTTTGAAATTTATGAAGACGAAAAACTGTCCTGTCGAGTATTTACAATATTTATTATTTATAACTTTTACTAAATTTACTTTCTTTTTTTTTAGGTTAACATGAAGATCTGAAGCTATTTTATTGTACTTGAATATGATGTTAATATTTTTTGTCCCATAAATGAAAACACTTTTTTAATTAAGTAAAACCTCTGTATATGTTTTTTAAATATTAATTTCGCTGGCGAAGTTGATGTTTTAATACTATGATTTTAAATAAAAGAAATATGCGATTAAATTTAGAAATTCTTTAACTATACAAATGTACTCTAACCTACCATAACCTAACCATATGTTATTTTGATGCTCCTGATTTGTTTATACCACGATGTATAAATATTTTTTCACTATTGTTTCATATATGGACATTATTTACAAAATTAAATTCAGCAAAATTTACTTTTTTGGCAATGTGTAACTAATGATTTTAAGAGCTTGCTGCAGCTCGCTATCTATTAGTTATAGAAAAAAAATTCTAATTGACGAGATAAAAATTGATTATTTGCATCACAGATGAGGGAGCATGCAGAAATGCACCAACGTCGAATACTTTGATTCTTTATTAGAACACTTTATTTAAATATAAAACATACAAAAAACTTGTATAGGATAAACCCACCTTTATACTTTCACTTTTTCACTAATTACCTTGAATTTGATTGAGCTGGAATAGTCCATCATTAATAACTCATATTGCAAAGGGTCTGCATTTTCTTACACCATAATCACGAAATTACTGTAATAAGTTGCTTTAAAATCACACAATTCCAAATAATTATTCAAACTTAAACATTAAACAATAAACTGAGATGAACTTGCCAGGGGCGCCGATTTTTGGGGGGGCAACAGGGGATGTACCCCTTACAAACAAATTTATAGGGGGCAGTGCCCCTCACAACAAAATTAAATTAATAAATTATATTGAACAATATAATTATTGTAGATCCAGAGTTTAATTTTGATTTATTTAATACGTTTTACAAAATATAATCTGATAAGGCCAGCATATTATTGTAACGTGTGCCCCTGATTTAAGAGTATACGGGCGCCGCTACTGGTAGAATATTCCCGAGCGATGTCGTAATCCCCGGCGGCGGGGAAAAACCCATACGCATTCAGACTAGTTTAAATACATCCGGTGGTGTGATCCTTTGTATTCGATGATGGTCCAGAAGGATACTGGACTGTATAAATACCGTCCGAAGGACAGCGAAGACTGTCTGTGATATAGAAGTAACGAGCAATGAAGTTGGTGATATAAATAAACAGTCTACGTGTTGTGAACATAAATAAATGTAGTTATATAAAAAAATGTAGTGATATAAATATTGTTTAAATAAATAATCTTAGTGTTTAAGCATTTAATAATTTTCTTAGTCTTAAATTAATGTTTATAATTATTTAATCATTGAAAACACATAAAAATTACCAATATTAAGCACAAACATTTAAATTTTGAAAAGGTAAGTTTAAAATATATACTTATTATGTAAATAATAACTACAGTTATTAAATTAGATGTGATAATAACAAACTATATCCTATGCCCTACATAACCTCTAAATCTATGTCATAATAATAATTGTGTATCTCTTAAATAAATGATTTTTTATTACCTTTATAGATCCATAGTGTGATTATTTAATATTCCTGTATAATATATGTGTAATATCACATTTCTTACAAATAAATAGGGAAATGAATTATTAGTATGTTTGACATTGGCTCGCTTATGGCGGCGATCTTGCCCCATGGCCATACCCTGTATATAAAGGTACCCTAGTATTTTTTAGGGTACCTCCTATATACTCAGGGTATGGCCATGACGTGGCTCGCGTTTCGTCCGCCATTAGCAGGCCACTGTGATATTCGTTGTTATTGTTCAAATTATTAGGTATTTTCGTGGCTATTTGTTTTATTTTAAAGCAAAACACATTTAAATATACTTCTAATATTTATTTAAAGTGTAAGTAATACTTTTGTTTTATTTATTTGTGGATTTTCTTGAGATGACTCCGATGACTAACAATATTGAAAACACATAAAAATTACCAATATTAAGCACAAACATTTAAATTTTGAAAAGGTAAGTTTAAAATACATACTTATTATGTAAATAATAACTACAGTTATTAAATTAGATGTGATAATAACAAACTATATCCTATGCCCTACATAACCTCTAAATCTATGTCAGAATAATAATTGTGCATCTCTTAAATAAATGAATTTTTATTACCTTTATAGATTCATAGTGTGATTATTTAGTATTCCTGTATAATATAAAATCACATTTCTTACAAATAAATAGGGCAATGAATTATCAGTATGTTTGACATTGGCCCGCTTATGGCGGCGATCTTGCCCCATGGCCATACCCTGTATATAAAGGTACCCTAGTATTTTTTAGGGTACTTTTATATGCAGGCTATGGCCATGGGGCAAGATCGCCGCCATAAACGAGCCAATGTCAAACATACTGATAATTCATTTCCCTATTTATTTGTAAGAAATGCGTTATTATAGTATAAATACAGGAATATTAAATAATCACACTATGAATATATAAAGGTAATAAGAATTCATTTATTTAAGAGATACACAATTATTATTATTAGGACATAGATTTACAGGTTATGTAGAGCATAGGATATAGGTTGATATTATCACATCAAATTTAATAACTGTGGTTATTATTTACATAATAAGTATATATTTTAAACTTACCTTTTAAAAGTTTAAATGTTTGTGCTTAATATTGGTAATTTTTATGTGTTTTTAATATTGGCAGACATCGTAGTCAGTATCTCAAGAAAATACACAAATAAATAAAATAAAAGTATTACTTACACTTTAAATAATTATTAGAAGTATATTCAAATGTGTTTTGCATTAAAATAAAACAAGTAGCCACGAAAATACATAATAATTTGCGCTACAACGAATATGACAGTGGCCCGCTAATGGCGGAGGAAACGCGAGCCACATCATTGCCATACCCTGAGTATATAGGTACCCTAGTATTTTTTAGGGTACCTATATACTCAGGGTATGGCCATGACGTGGCTCGCGTTTCGTCCGCCATTAGAGGGCCACTGTCATATTCGTTGTTGTTGCGCAAATTATTATGTATTTTCGTGGCTACTTGTTTCATTTTAATGCAAAACACATTTAAATATACTTCTAATATTTATTTAAAGTGTAAGTAATACTTTTATTTTATTTATATGTATATTTTCTTGAGATACTGACTACGATGACTGGCAATATTAAAAACACATAAAAATTACCAATATTAAGCACAAACATTTAAATTTTTAAAAGGTAAGTTTAAAATACATACTTATTATGTAAATAATGGGAATGTCTTCAACGCCCGAATATTCAAACCAGAATATTCAAAACCAGAATATTCATGCACAGAATCATTCAAATCCCGAATATTCAAAACCAGAATATTCATACACAGAATCATTCAACGCCCGAATATTCAAAAACCGAATGAATATGTTTAGGCTACCTGTCACTAGATGTCACTACGAAACGTATGCATTGTCGATATTGTAGTGTATTTTAATTTATTTAGATGAGAATAATAATAGACATACGTTTTCAAATGTCAAAAATGACAGCTTCATCGATAATTATATACAATGTGATTGAATAACTGAATTCTAGATAATAGGTACAGTATAGGCATGTCTACGGAAAATATGTGGAACTTAGAACATTTTTTGAATAATAAACCGTTCTACCGTTTAATAAATAAACAATTACAGTTACATTTTCTACACGAAGTGCCAATATTATAAAGTATGTATATTATAATAACACGAAATAAATGTTATTTTCTCATTACAGATTCATAGTTTGATTACAAAGATTATAGTAAAAAAATCGTTTCGTGAGAGCCGTGAATAATGCAAAGTTCTATCAAACATCGATGATTATGAGCTATGTCTACATGGCAATCTATAATACACATAAAATCGTTGTTAATTTTGGTTTGGCGTCGTATAAAGCTCTGCTCTGACACCTCTTATTTTCGCTCTTTTTATAGACAATTTGTGCTTTGAATTAAATTCAAATAACTTTGATAATGTAAAAATATTCAGAAATGTCGAGCCCACTATCTTCTAAAATTATTTTAATATTATTTCATGATGTAGTAACAATTCCCTAAATGTTAGAAAATGCCAAATCAGCAAATTTCTCATATTTCATCCACTAATCCGACACCGTTAAAGACATTATAACATGGTTTGAATTCGACATGATTTTTTTTCCTTTCATGAATTTGCACGATTGTTGCTGAGGAATGGTTATTAGGTTTGAAATTTGCCGATATGAATCTGTTCAAAATATTACAGAAATTTCTTTGGAATTGAAGTGTGTTTTATTTATGACCCACTCTTTCACTCAAATCGTGTAATACATAATAAGAAAGAGAATTTCATGCTGAACTCATATTTCGAAACTGCGTTGTCCTGTTTATAACCGTGTGAGAGTGGTGAAAGAAAAAGGAGTAATGAGCCGATTTGAATATGTGTCTATAACTTGCAAATAGTCACTGATCTTTAATACAATTGAAAATCTGTTGGAAACCATTGACAAAAATATTGCAAGGTATAATATTAATAATTCCAAGTAATTATTTAAAATTACAACAGATGCATGGTGATCTATAAAGCACAAAATGCCATGACGAATACAATCTACTATAAATAATTATTAAAGTAGGTATTAATAAGTAACTTTCTTTATTTTCTGTCTAATTTAAGTTTCTTTCATAAGTTGTTATTCTGGTTAATTTTTTAAAAATAAATATATTTTTATAAAGTCGCTCTATTTTTTTGTTGCATCTCACATCTTTATTCAAATACGTAGTCGTGCCATAAATTCTGTCCCTGAGTATAAAACACGATAAAAAAAATATAAAAATAAAATTAAGGGTGCCTTGAGCATTTGTTTTTTTCATCTGTCAAAATATTGTAAATCATTAATTTCAAACCGATAGTTCATGCGTTCCTACTTGGTTCATGAAGTAAACATGGAGTGGGGTATTAAAAAGAACCGTGTAGCAGTGATTGCGCTATACAAGTGCAACAAAACATCAGTAGAGATTTTCAATTTGTTAAAACTTCTGAAAATTACAAAGAACGAGCCGGTCATTTTGAGTATTTTTTTTTAAATTAATAGTTATGTAACAATAAAATCACATTCATTTTTTATCAGATTTCTTTTTTATGTAGAATAAGCCTCCCTTGTATTAGGGACAGTATTTATGGCACGACTACGTAAAGCTAATCATATATGGCAGCGGTAACTTAAGCACTTTGACCATGTGAAATTTGAAAACAGTGGCCACCATGACACTGATAGCTTGTATTTGTTATGGTTTGGGTTTGATGGGAGCCACTTAAAATTGTATAATACATGGAAGTTAATAACGATAAAAAAAATTGCTTCCTTCGGCGCTCTCATTTCGCAAGCGTGTTAATAATATTACATTGTTTTTACCTTCCGTCACCTTTAGGTAAAGAAGGTATTGTCTTTATTCAAAAAATTCGATGATGAGTTTTTAATGATTAAGCACTTTTCAGGGTCCCTAGAATACGATTTTACTATGATGTCTGTATGTGTGTGTGACGATAATTTCAGCCGCGATAACAAAAAAAAACGATTTTTACGTATTTCTCTTCCTTACACCCATGTGCAGACGTAATTAGATTTTGGTTATAATTCGTCAACCGAAAGTCCCCTCATTTGAAGAATTTTGCAGTTTTTCTTGAACAAGCGCTGTTAAATTTTATTCTCTATACGATTTGATTGCATTTTATAATTCAAATTCAATGGGTATAGAGTTAAAAAAATTATAAAGAAATTAAATGTCATAAGCAGCAAGCTATGCTATAACCATGGAAACAGCTACTATATTAAGAAAATTCTGATTCAAAGATGTCAGTATCAAGTACAATTGACATAGTATGTTTGTATTATAATTTTACTGGAAATATATAAATTTTTGTTAGAAACTTTCACTTTCTGTATGGAATTTGTACAAAATACCTAGAACTGACGGAAGGCAATGTACTGGAAATATAGGATCTCTTAGAAGGAACTTTCTGTTTGGAATTGGTGTAAAATACGTACAGGTGTCTGCCAAAAAAGAGGCACCATTGCAAACTTTCTTTTATTTGAAGATATAGAAAGACGGTTAAATGAACAAATTTAGGCGATATGAAAAAATTAACGGTGAAAAATGCAAAACAATTGAACATCAAATACGCGACTTATTCAACAAAATAACATTTTTTTAATAGAATGCTAAATTGAAAGTGATACCATTGAAAAGATTTTTTTATCTGAATATAAAAGTTCATTATCACTATGCCTTTAAAATTAAAAACAAAAGAGTTATTTCAATTTCAAATTTAAATATTATATTTCTTATTTAAATACAAATATGACATTTTTGCTATTGGGATATTTCATTATGTAGAGATGGCGTTGTGTGCCACCAACATTAAAATTTCAACAAGGGAGCACATTTGTGTAACTTCCATAAGCGTTAAGAGTTTTTCTTTGATTCTTCTTGTATTTTGACTTTTCTCTCAGTGTTTATTATTATTTTAGGTAGAGTATATTGGCTTGTATCCTGTTTTATTAATTGTAGCGGAAGATTAATTATTATTTTTCATTTTAAATACTTTAGTTGGTAGTTGTTAGGTTATGATCACAGATTTGTTTTTTCTTAGGGAGAGCACATATTGGATAATAGTAGTTTAATTAATTGTAAATATTAGTTCTATTATCTTTTTTCCATTATATAAACTAGGTGCGTATATAAAAACATACGAATGAAATAAAATTGCTCCCTTGTTTTTAGTTCCAAATTTTTCCACCTGGTTCGTATTCTTAATGAAATATCCCAATATATTCAAATAAGAAAGTTAGGAATGGTGGCCCGCTTATGGCAGACATTCTGTACATAGAACTGACGGAAGATAATGTGCTGGCCACATCAGATTTTTTTTTACTTGTATTTGCCAATATCTTCCAAAAAAAAATTTAAACATCTATCTGTGGCGCGTGGCTCGTAATACGAGCACATTTTTCTAATAAAATCGCTTTTATGGAGCACAATCCTCATAAGAATACAATATGAAAGTGCGCTCCGTAAAAGCGCTTTTGTTTATGAAAATGTGCTCGTAGTGCGGGATAACATTATTATTATTAAAGACTGAGGCCTTAGGCATTTATTTTGACAGCACATTTTATTTCATTTTCCAGATAAACGATACTATAACTAACTCTAGTAACTTTTAGTTAGGGAGAAGCATCAGAAATTTTGCAAGTATTGATGTATTATATTGAACTTCTCATTCATATTATTATTTTTTTATAAAACACCAGTCCTGAAAGTTGAACAACTGTGATTACCATGCGGCCACCTGTGTATCTGTGCAGAGTGTGCTAATGTAATTAGGACGCAGAATAGAGGTCGTTGCCCATTGTGCAGGGCAGATATTATTTCAATTCAAAGGATTTTTTAAAATGTATTTTTTATTGGTACTGCGAAAAAACGTAGAATATCATATTAAGATAAAACAATAAAAATAAACAAATTCGACGTAGAATTTAATTCTAAACAACTTTTTCATTTACACTGTTAATCTAAAAATGCATACAGCACGAATTGTCGCTAGTATTATAAAATTACCATTATAGTATATTTGATTTTAAATTATTTTTTACAAATATATCTTAGTTTTTTTTACAGTAACCACAAACTGGCCACATCCGCCACAATACATATGTAAAATGTGTTTTTACATATTTAAATCAGCCCTTTCAGAGCCACCCAAATATTTTTTTGAAAAGAATTTTTACTTCCATTTATTACCTTCCGTCACCTTTTAGGTAAGGAAAATAGGTTTGTTTGTTCCGCTATGCTGTATTTTGCAATTTACTGCCTATCGCCGTGGTAATAATTTAAATGACTAAAAATTATTTTTCTGTTCGATCCGTTTCCGCCATATTATTTATTTTAGAAAATACTTCAGGTTCTATTATATTTGTAAAGGATACTTAGTAAGTAGTTATTTATGTATCAAGGCACTGAAGTTCTATTTTTATTACGAATGTGGAATTTATTTGCCGGGGTTCTTATAGCCGAGGAAAATAAAGCATATGAGTAATAAAAAGGAACTTCAGTGCAGAGGTGCATATTAAATTTTATTTGAAATCGAAAAATTGTAGAACCGACAGGAATATTTATTTTTATAGGTTATATATGTCAGTTTGACATTCAATATTGCTAATCTCCGACACTGAAGTTATTGTAGAGAACACTCAAAATTATATGTTTTATCTGAAACTTGTTCATCGGAATTATTTAGTTCGTTCGTCTTGCACATATTTTTTATCATTTTACGTAAAAATTTACTATTGTACATCATACACTTGCCCAAATTATCTTACATATATAATAATTATCATACGGTTGGCAACACTACATTTGTATGAAATCGTCTTATAATGGATTACTTTAGTGCTAATTACTGAATTTTTAATGTCGATGTTTGCACAATTTAATGACTATTTCCAATAAAATATAGTATTCCATTCTCCACTATTTTAATTGTTTACTATTGTTATCAAATAAATTTACTTTATTATAAATTTCGTGGCCATGTGCCTGGTCGCGAATCTGAGGACCCTCTCCACGCTAGCAATGAGTGTCTGTGAGGTGACGCCTGGTAAGCACCCGCATGGTACAAATATTTCATCATTACCGACATCTGTGTACAAAGCAGATTGGGACACCCAGCAATGGGTAATATGCCGTGATGATATATTTATTTTTGTATGACAATGACATTTATTTATTTATTTCAATTCTAACATTACATAGCATGTACTTATTGAAAAAAATCAGTTTTTTTTCCTAATAGTTATGGGTCACTGTAAAAATTATTACTACCAGCTACCTCGGCCTTTTACCGCAAGTTACTGGAAAAATGGAACGAACAGAATCTAGTAAGTTTACAGTTAACCATGCACTGGATAGAACAGCAAATTACACCTCCGCGGATTGCGGCAGATGCAGGGTAGCGGAACGAACAAACCTTTGTCTTTGGTCAAAAAAATCGATGGAGAGATTCTTATGAATAAGCACGTTTTAGGGTCCTCGCAATACGATTTTACCATTTTTACAATTATATCTGATGTATGTATGTGTATGTATGTATGTATGTGTGTGTGTGTGTGTGTGTGTGTGCGTATGTGCGTGCGTGTGTGTATGTGTGTGTTGATATTTTCAGGTTCGATAACTCCAATACTACAATTATAATTTTTGTATATACTTGAGTTTGCTTCCAAATGAAAAGCTGATTAGATTTTGGTAATTATAAAGAAATTACGTCTCATAAATCTTGCTATACACCACGATGGAAACAGAATCTGTTCTGTAAATATAATTGATGGGCAGATGTCAGAATATTATGTTTGAGAAATAATTGTACTGGAAATATATTTATTGCAAGAAACATTCTATGTGGAATTTATACAAAATAGGTATTTACAGAAAACAGACCATATTGTGCTGGCTACAACAGACTTTTTGGCTGGATCATCTCCATAGCTTCAATTGCTTCATCAGCAGCACCTCATCGTTTTTTTTTGTTCACTTTAGTTACTTTATGAAATAATTATTTATGTCAAATACAAACGTATTTTCTGTAAGAGGTGCATACAATTTTGTAGGGTGAATTTGGCATTTATACTCTTCATACCAACCGAGGCTCATAATAGTTCAATCAGTTTACATTTCCTATAAACAAATTATAAAACCTACAAAAATGGTGAGATATTTATATCCTCTACTTTAAAATATAGATTTTAAACTTACAAAAACTGTATATGTTATTTAAGTACTCCACCAATTAATAATGGGGGAAGGGGTTATATCGCCTTTATAAATAATATCTTTAATTTTATTAAGCATTGTATTCACAAGCCCTGCACATTCTTCTGTTAGATTATTGTCCCATATGTCTTGTGCCAAACCTTTTAAATGCCGGTCGAGCTATTATTATACGTCTTTTGGTCCACAGTTTTTAGTCTATATTTGAAGTAAACGAAAGAATTTTGTGGAAAATTTCTTAAAAATGTAAGCTGGCTAACTATTATGAATCTGGGCTTGTATATATTTGAATAAAATGTGTTCGTTTGCTTTAAAAAATGAGTAAATTTATTTATTTACATTCCTGACATTCCTTTGCTCCACAATTAAATCATCAAAGTATTACAAGTGGAAATTATTTAAGATATACATATATCAATTTAACAGAAAGTTGCTACATAATATGACACAAATCTCCTATTTGTAAAAAGCATTTTATAAATAAAATTAATAAATTATAAGTAAGCTAATATTGTTTTAAAAAATCATTTGGCAGTATTTTACACAAATTTTAGTGATACCTGTTGTAATCACCTTATCAAATAGTGGCTAACTCGTTCTAAAAGAAATAAACGTTCACCAAACATATGTTATTAATTTGGAATATAATATTTATTAATTTGTTTTTTAGTATGTTCTCTTATTAGCGTAGCTGTCACTTTTGACAGTTGCTGTAGACAGTTGAATGGATTGAATGCAGACGTATGTCCACTTACTTTCTTTTGACCAAATTAAAGTTCACTAGATTATCGACAACGCATATGTTGCACCACCATTGAACACGCGTTGAACTAGCTTTCGTAGTGACATCTAGTGACAGGTAGCCTAAACTTTTTCATTCGGTTTTTGAATATTCGGGTGTTGAATATTCGGGCGTTGAATGATTCTGTGTATGAATATTTTGGTTTTGAATATTCGGGATTTGAATGATTCTGTGCATGAATATTCTGGTTTTGAATATTCGGGCGTTGAGTATGCACCCTAAATAATAACTACAGTTATTAAATTAGATGTGATAATAACAAACTATATCCTATGCCCTACATAACCTCTAAATCTATGTCATAATAATAATTGTGTATCTCTTAAATAAATGAATTTTTATTACCTTTTTAGATTCATAGTGTGATTATTTAATATTCCTGTATAATATAATATCACATTTCTTACAAATAAATAGGGAAATGAATTATCATTATGTTTGACATTGGCTCGCTTATGGCGGCGATCTTGCCCCATGGCCATACCCTGTATATAAAGGTACCCTAGTATTTTTAAGATCGCAGCGCTGGGGTGGCAAGTTTTGAACTACAGGTTGAACGAGATATGGCGTCAACCTACTTCAAATGGGCAAACACATAATTTAAAGAACTGTATTTCTCATACTACTGTATTATATTTAATTTTCTTTTTATATTATTTTATAGTAGGTTTTATATTATATTAAGGGTAAATTAATGTAAATTCCTAGGACACTTTTATAAAATTTTAACTTAAATTGTATAACCACTTCTGTTTTAGATGATATCTTCAAAAAAATAATAGAAATAATAAAATTTCATGATTATATTTCGTATTCACGTTCGAACATTTGCATAGGATGTATTCGTGGAAGTGAAGATAACGTAAATGATATTTTTGTGAACATTTGTAAAACTAACCCCGTTTTGAAATATAATGAATAAATCTTCAAAGTACACAAGATGGATATATTAATTTATAATTTTCTGATTCACGCACTGTATTATTCTCTTTTTTTCATCTTGTCAAGCATATTTTTAATATAAACACGTACTTTTCGTTTACGCGGGAATTAGTGACAACATAATTTATTACCTTTCTAATGTGACAATCTGTACTCAAGTAAATAGCAATAATTGTTACTCATATTACAATATATATGTCACTTTAGATACACAAATACGTATAATATTTAACAAATTTCTAAAAATACATACTTTAATAACATGTCAACCTGTAGTTCATTATTTTGCCACCAGATGTCATATCGCTTAGCAATACACGCCAATAGCTATTACCGATTAAAGAGCTCTATAAATTTTGAATTTCTCACGGTTTAATATAACCAGCGCCATCTGTAGTCTAATAGGCGAAATAGGTACATTAGGTGGTTTTTTTTTTATTACATTTTAAAACACTTAAAATTTATTCATCCCATGGAGCTAAGAATAAATATGGAGGGAGCGTATACCGATACTGTTGGCGAGAGAAATGAAGCCTAGTGGGGACGGACGTATACATGTTTTGGTCCCGAGCTAGAGTGGGGATCTCGCGGTATTTTTGAAATACGAAATGCGAAAAACGTGTACACTACAATTTAAAAAATCTGATGTGGCCAGCGCATGACTTTCCGTGAATTTTATCTATTTTATACAAATCTCATACAAAAAATCTTTTAAAGATTATGTATTTCTAGTAAATTTATATCACGGACATGGGACAGGGGTAAACATTAACAAATTTGTGATTTAGATAATTTTTATTATAAAAAAAACCAGCCTTCTAGTAACCTGTAAACAATGTCATTCTATTATTCCAAGTTCTAATATTTTGGGATTTATCAATATTTGTTTTTGCTAAAAAATGCAACCTAACTTTAAAATATTTATTACATATAGATTTAATCAAATGAACTATATGATTTTCCAGAGGCCCATGTTCAAAACAATGTTCATGCAACGTACAAAAAATGTCTGTATTTATAAACTTTTTTAAAACATTTAAAGACATATGAAGTATAACATTTTTTGTGTGATATATTTTCCTATCGTCTTCTTGTAATTTTTGTCGTAATGTAATTTAACATTTTGTGCACACGTTAATAACATCCTTAGAAGGAAAAGCTAAATTACCCTTGCTTTTAATATTAATTAAATGATAATTAGTAAAATTTAAATTGTTTTTCGTGTACCGTGCATTAACGCAGTCTTCATATGCGAGTTGTTGGGATAATCGATGAACAACAAATCCAGCTATGTAAGTTACTATATAACTAGAAAATTCTGACAGCGACCCAATGTTTGGTAAATAATCGTGATCTGTATATAATGTATAGTCTTCATCTTCCTGGTCATCATCATCATCTAGTCGATCACGCCCACTGCTTTGGTTTATAACCTGGACAGAACTTGTAGCATGTAATATACTAATTTGGTCCAATGGAATACAATTTCCTGTTGTATTTTCTTTTAATTCAGTATGAATTAAAAAAAAAATTATATGTCGAGATGAACTGCCGTGCTGTTGGATTATTGTTCCATTTTCCATGTGATCGTATTACACCAAACTTTAATTCAATCTGATCTTGGCTGAGTTTATACGTTGGTATGTACAATAATTTAGATTTTTGTCCAATAATCTCTTCATACAGTTTCTTTAAACTTTCAATACAAATCAAAAATCCTACAAGTATATACAACAGTTACAAAATTAAAATTTATTAATTGTAAAGGGGATGAAAGGACTAACCGTTGATGAATTGTATATTATAATTCTTTATCTCTATATCAAATGAACATGAAGGAAAATGTGTACTCAACCCGTATAGACAATAAAAGATTCTTTCAAATGTATAACAAAATGTCAAAAAAATGATATTTAACTGCGTTTTTTCAAGAAAAACTGTTAAGAAAATAAGGGTACTTCCGAATGGATCAATTATGACCAAAATCTAATCAGCTCTTCATATGGATGTAAAGAAGAGGAATACAAAAGAATTATAAAGGTGACGGAAGATTAAAAAAATAACTTACCAACAAATCCCGTTTTCCTTGAAGTAGTTATTATGGGTGTACCATTTTTATTACATTTTAACAATTTTAAATATATTGTCATTTCTGTCAAAAACGAAAATGTGTCTTCATAATTTAATTTATTTAATGGTTTTTTGTATCCGAATTGATGCATATTGCGCGAATTAAAAACATCAAATAATATATTCATTTTGCGTATAAAATCTACGGTTGCTTCGCTCCCTTTAAATTCATCAAGTTTTAATTCATTACAGCAAATATCCAATGCATCTGCTACAGAATTACTAAAGAGTTGCGTCGCCATTTAACTTTCATTTCCTGTTTTTGAAATTGTAAATGCTGTGCTCTTAGTTTGTTTGCCATATGTAGGCTTTCCATTTCTTGTAATTTATGTAAATTTTCAACGTAACTCCACAATATAGGATAACCCTGATTATTGTAAATACATTTCATGTCCCCGAATGTATTTCTAATTAATTTGATCATATGACATGGGTCCACAATATATATATATATATATATATATATATATATATATATATATATATATATATATATATATATATATATATATATATATAATTTGCTGGCACACCGTCAAATGTTAGTGACACAATATTAATATTGTTTTCAAATGCAATTGATAAACATTGCTTTATCAAATTGCTACGTTGTTCCCCGTTCATGCCATCAGTCAGGAAATATCCTATAGGAATTTTCCAGCGATCATTTATAGCTACTAATAAAAACATCAATGCATCCTTCGCAACAGCTCTATTTTCATTTTGTGCACCGGAACCAAAATCAACGTACCCATAATACTGCCTACCATCAAACTCAACATGCCTTCTAATGGCCATTGTATCAATAACTAACGAAAATAATATTTCATAATCTGAATTTTGCATTTTGATTTTTATGGCATAAAATGATTCTGTTGTAAACCCTGGTTCACCGTTTACTACTTGGTACCATTTGGTTATTGTTTTGGGATGCGGCAAACATGAATCAAATGATCTTCTGACATAAGAATATGCTGCTGGTGAATAATAATACAAAGTAAGAGCAAATTTTCGTAGTTCCGGAGAATACATCTTACTTTTCACCCCACTTTTAGACTGTTTAGCTAACTGGCGTTTTAATATTTCACGGTTAGAGCCTGAAATATTTTTTAGAACCTCTTCTATTTCTTCATTTATATAATTTTTTTATTTTAAATCTTTTAATACATTTTGTAGCATTGCAATTCTTTTGCCTTGCCTTCTTGTTTTTTGTTGTAATGTTTTAATTCTCTTTCTATAAACAGACAATTTATATTTGTAATTTCTTATTAGAGTTTTCTTAGAAGGGGACATAGCCCGTGTTCTTCTTCGATCAGGAGAGAATGACGTCGTTTTCGAAACTAACAGCCTTACTGTCTTTGGAAGTGGAGCACAAGCATGTTCTTTAAATTTATTTGTGGAATCAACTGACGCAACAGGGTTAAACTCGAGTAGACCGGACGTTTTTGAAGTAGACGGTAATTCATTAAATGGCAATAATCTATCAGTTTGATCATGAGTCTCACTTATCTGTAATAAATTATGTAAGTAAACAACTAGTGAAAATAATTAAATCACACTATACGTTAAACTTACAGGCTGAACAGAATAAATTATAGGAAAACTAGTTGGCACAGCTGTTCGTAACAACTTCTTGCAAAACGCAGTAGTGTCGAAACAATCTTCCGTGAAGTGTTGCGAACAAACAACACTCCACTTGTCAGGAATCCAGTCTTTTCGCCGAATTGCATTTATCCAAGCCTGGCGGATGGCAGCATCCACTGGAAATCTATATTGCAAAATTAATATTAAATAAATACATATGTATTACAATAATAGGAGGAGTCTAAGGTTAAAAATATATATAAAACTAAAACATACTGCTGACTCCAATCATTTCTGGCAACATAAATTAGCATCATTCAATTTTTTAATAAACAGATTAACAAAATTTCCTTTAAACAAAAAAAGATTTAATATTGAACTAAACTATATTAAAGAAATAGCTAAATATAACGGTTTCCCGGTTAAAACTATAGATAAATTAGTTCATAAATTTAAACATCGCCAATCCGTTTCTAATTTTACAACATTAACACCAATAATAAATACATAACACTACCGTACGATCACGCTTCTAAAAATTTAAATAAAATTTTTCAAAATCAAAATTTAACCGTGACTTACAAATCAAGTAATACTATTAAATCTCTATTAGGTAATCCTAAAGATAAAATTGACACTAACAAAAAATCCGGTATATATAAAATTAGCTGTAATGATTGTAATAAAGTTTACATCGGGCAAACTAAAAGGCAAATTGACACTCGGTTTAAAGAACATTTTTATCATCTAAAAAGCGGTAATCCCGAAAAATCTAGCGTGGCTCAACATATGTTCATTAATAATCACAAAATTAACAATTCTAACATTAAACTTTTAAAGAATATTAATAATGATAGATATTTAGATGCATACGAGAGCTTAATAATAAATAAATTTAAAAATAACTTGATGAACGCAGATTTCGGTCCCATACCAAATTCTAAATTATTCGATTTAATAGAAACTTAAATTTAATAGGACATTTTAAATCTTAAATTTCATTGGACGTTAAATCTTAGTTTTAATTGGTATTCATTCACCTGTGACTCCTATCCCTATATAATCCCAGTTCTCTCCCTTGTTTGCTCAGAGTTGTTAGACCTCTGACATGGTTTACATGTTGAGTAATCTTAACTTCTCTGCTTAAACTTTTGTTTTGTTCTACTGATGATGAGAACTTAGTTCTCGAAATACGTATTTAGCTTTTAGCTTATATTATTATTTAAGGTTAAGGGGTAATTGTTTTAGTTTTATATATAAATACATATGTAACTATTGTCTTGTATTACATACCTATGGAATGAAACTGCAGCTTCTCCTTTCTTTCTTTGGTTTGATGCTTTTCGTGAGGAGCGATTATAACACCCCACAACACAACAAATACCCATTGCTTCTGCATGATATAAATTAAAAATTAATTTAAAATTATCAGGATAAATAATGACTTTAGTACATACCTAAGAAACGTGAAGATAAAAAACTAGAATATATATTATAGAGTTTTTGGTAAACACCTTTTTAATAAAGAAATAATAACAATAAAAATAGTCCACAATATATCACTACGCACAAAACACCAGCTAAATTAAATAACTCAAAGAAACTTTGTTGTAAACAACGATGCAAAACAGGTACACGCGGCAGTATGACAGATGGTCCCGACTAGTAGTGGGGGGCACACAGCTTCACTGAAGTTCGCATAAGCTACCTACACATGATTCATCCCGTCCCAATTCATCCCATTTTCCAATTCATCCCATTTTATCACTTATGGGATTATGCATTCTGAACATTACGTCATTGGTGGTGAGGCTAACTTTATCACTTGTGTGTTTGTGAGCTCTGGCATTTGTGAGGCGTAGCATTTGGGAATTGGGAACTCTACGATTGTCACTTGTGGCATTGTACGCTTTATCACTTCTAGGATTATGCATTCTGAACATTACGTCATTGGTGGTGCAAGTACCTTTATCACTTGTGGGATTTGTGAGCCTGACATTTGTGTGCTGTAGCATTTGTGAACTGTACGATTATACCGCCTGACACGCACTCATTTTTGACACATTTTGCATTTATCTGTCAATTACAAACATTTAAATATCTCGACTGTTTTTTGGGCAACAAGATTTATTACAACAGATTATTCTATATTATTATATACTATATCTCCAAACCTATAGAGGTATAATAAAAAAAATTAAATGTGTCAGACTGAGAATTTAATTTTCTTTAATATTACCAAGAAAAAAAAAATCAAACAATAATATTTAGAAGATTATTTCTTTCTAGAATCTGCTACTTCCGGTTATCTAATTGTTACCGAAACCTTTCCAGCTCTTCCCATTAATGTCCGATTGGGAAATAAATACGTAGTTAAACAAATATTAAGTCTTACAGTTTTTGAGTAATCACGCACGCACGCACGCACGCACGCACGCACGCACACACACACACACACACACACACACACACACACACACACACACACACACACACACACACACACACACACACACACACACACACACACACACACACACACACACACACACACACACACACACACACACACACACACACACACACACACACACACACACACACACACACACACACACACACACACACACACACACACACACACACACACACACACACACACACACACACACACACACACACACACACACACACACACACACACACACACACACACACACACACACACACACACACACACACACACACACACACACACACACACACACACACACACACACACACACACACACACACACACACACACACACACACACACACACACACACACACACACACACACACACACACACACACACACACACACACACACACACACACACACACACACACACACACACACACACACACACACACACACACACACACACACACACACACACACACACACACACACACACACACACACACACACACACACACACACACACACACACACACACACACACACACACACACACACACACACACACACACACACACACACACACACACACACACACACACACACACACACACACACACACACACACACACACACACACACACACACACACACACACACACACACACACACACACACACACACACACACACACACACACACACACACACACACACACACACACACACACACACACACACACACACACACACACACACACACACACACACACACACACACACACACACACACACACACACACACACACACACACACACACACACACACACACACACACACACACACACACACACACACACACACACACACACACACACACACACACACACACACACACACACACACACACACACACACACACACACACACACACACACACACACACACACACACACACACACACACACACACACACACACACACACACACACACACACACACACACACACACACACACACACACACACACACACACACACACACACACACACACACACACACACACACACACACACACACACACACACACACACACACACACACACACACACACACACACACACACACACACACACACACACACACACACACACACACACACACACACACACACACACACACACACACACACACACACACACACACACACACAGAGAGAGAGAGAGAGAGAGGTAGAAATATATTCTGTGCGTATGTTCCTAAACGGTATTTGAGATTATTTTCCACCCTTCTTATGAGTAAGTTGTTATATAGTTGATATTATTTTCGACCCATTTTATAACTGACCACTATATGTAATATATTTTTTCTACTACCACTACTGTAAGAGGGTCATTACTGAACAGACTACTAAGAATGTAAGTACGTGCTTATGAATAGTGTTACGTAATGAAATTTCATTACTGTTATTGCGCGGATGGCCTTTATAAAAATGGTTCGATGCTCTCTCAAAATTACAATCGCCGAAAATCCAACAACAATCTCAGCTGTCACAAGTACACCCACATTTAGTCACAAATATACATTTACTTACTGTACAATGATATATAATAAAGAAGAATACAAATACACACGAGTATTAACTTTATATATTTTAAGTTTTTTGTTACAAAATGTATGTTATTATTTTTTTAACTTTGACAGATCTAAAAAAAATTGCCTTCTTCTTTTTTTGATTATTTTTCCACAGCTAACTTGGCGCAGCTACACTCCCCCCCGGTTTGGGGCTAGTATGTCCCAAACCTTGATCATTACGTCCAAATATACATATTTTGTTGAGGGGACGAGTGTACGAACTGGTTGATGTCCTAATTGTGACTTTTCGGATAAGTCCGTCAACTCCAGGGAACACTTCTTCAATGACGCCCAAAGGCCATTCCTCCCTTGTCTTCAGGTCATCTACGATGAGTGCTAAATCTCCTATTTTAGGATTTTCTACAGGTTCATACCATTTCTGACGACAAGCCAAGGTGGGCAAGAATTCACTTAACCATCTTTTCCAAAACTGTTCAGCTAGACGTGACGATTGTCTCCAAAGTTTATTGAGAGTATTATCTTTGTCATCAAACTTCCCTGTTGGCTGGCTTCCATCTGGAGTTCCCAATAGAAAATGATTTGGTGTTAAGGTCAGTGTATCATTTGGATCCGTTGATACGTAAGTAAGTGGGTGTCCATTTACAATTCTTTCAGCCTCTGCGAACACTGTCTGCAAAACCTCTTCCCGTGGATATTTTTCTTTTAGAATCCATTTTAGGTTGACTTGACTGATCGGACTAGTCTTTCCCAGCTCCCCCCCATATGGGGAGCATGTGATGGGTTGAAAACCCATTTAATATCCTTTGGAGCCAATTCTGCTTTTATTTCATCTTGAGACAACTCTTTCTGTGCTTTCTCGAGTTCTCGTTCTGTCCCCACAAAATTTGTGCCATTGTCCGAAAAAATTGTTTTTGGATGACCTCTTCTAGCAATAAATCTTCTTATAGCCATTATACAGGAATTAGTAGACATAGAATGGGCAATTTCTAAGTGAATCGCACGAGTTGTTAAACATGTGAATAAACACCCATATCTTTTATGATGTGATCGTCCAATCATAACCTCAAGAGGTCCAAAATAGTCTAATCCACACATAGTAAACGGTCTTTTACCATAAGCTAGTCTACAGTTCGGTAGTGGAGCCATCATCTGATTCTTGGGCCGAATTTTCATTTTTCTACATTTTCCACAATTAGAAAACACATTGCGAACTTCTTGTCTTAAGCGTGGTATGTAAAATTTTTGTTTTATGAGGTTTATAACTTGATCAATTCCCTGGTGCTGACACTTCTCGTGATAATAACTGATAAGTAACGAAGTAAACTTGTGTTTCCGGGGGAGGATAATAGGTACTCTTGTGTCATAAGATCCAATTTCTGACTCACTCAATCTTCCTACCATCCGTAACAGTCCTTTTTCATCAATTGCAGGATTGAGTGTATATAGTGTACTCCTTTTTAGCTGGATTTAACAAATCTGCAAGTTCTTCCCCGAAACACTCTTCTTGCGCACGGCGAAACCACCGGTTTTCTGCTTGATTGATTTCCGCTGGATCTAGTTCTCCACTTCGCTTCATATTCGGATGTCGTAGATTCCAGGTTATTCTATATAACCAAGCGGTTGTCCTAATTAATCGTAAATATCGTGAGTAACGATTAATATTAATTAGATTTGAAGTTGCACAAAGTAAAACATATTGTTTCTTGAGTTCCAGTTCTTCTTCTGGAATCTGCGGCTCGTTTCCGGGTAGTTTAGGCCAGTTTTCCTCTGATTCTTTTAAAAATGGAGGTCCGTTTAACCATCGGCTATTAGGTGACCAATCGGAATGACCTTCATTTCTAGTAGCTTCATCCGCTACATTTTGGCTTGTGGGAACCCATTTCCACTCAAACGGATTGGTTAGCTCTTGAATCTCACCAATTCGATTGCTTACAAACAGTTGGTATCTTCTGCTTTCTGAAGTGATCCAATATAATACTGTTCTGTTGTCTGTCCATAAATATTGTCGGCCGATTGAGACGTCATGAGCTTCTCTGATTGTTTTTGTTAGCCTACTTCCCATAAGTGCGGCTAGCAGTTCCATTCTGACAATAGAAATATTCTTCAATGGTGCTACGCGGGTTCTTGCCATTATAAATTTAGTAACCCAATTATCTTCGACTTTAAACCGAAAATATGCCACAGCAGCATAAGCTTTCTCAGACGCATCAACAAATACATGCAGTTGAACATCGAGTGATCTTGATAACGCTGGAGAATAACAACGGGGCACACTGAAGCTTGAGATAGTTCTTAAGTCTTCCAGCCATATTTTCCATCCTTTGGCGATTGATGAGGGTATAGGATCGTCCCATCCAATTTGTAATTTCCATGTTTCTTGTAGCATAATTTTGCCTTTTACCATGAAATGAGCTAGAAATCCTAATGGATCGAATACTGACATGATGAGAGACAGAGTTTCTCTTTTAGTTGGAATTTCTTCTCCGTTAACAATCTCTTTCTTGACTTTGTGAAAGTTTGTGATAAATGTAAAATTATCTTGAGATTGTTGCCAGTAGAGACCTAGTACTCGTTCTACACTATCGTTCTCTTTGTTCATGTTTGTTTTTAGTTGAACTGGAGCTATTAGTTCTGAAGGGATTCCTTCCAATATCTTCGGATTTGAAGCTATCCAATTTCTTATATTGAAACCACCCTTGGCATGAACTGAAATGACTTCATTAACTATCTTCTTTGTTTCTTCTATAGAGTCAAAGGAATCTAGCTAGATGGCTTTGCAAGCCGCTGACATCTGCTCTTCTTGTTCCAAAGCATTTTTGTTCTTTACTTCCTGGGCACAACTTGGGGAACATGTTGCGCCGAAAATCATCACAGCCATTTGGTAAACTAGTGGTGGTTCCGTTCGATTCATTCCACGAAACAAGAAGCGTTGGGCTGGTAAGTCTTCCAGACGAATCCGAACTTGATGAAACATTTCAGCAATATCTGCTGTTACTGCATACTTCCGTTGTCGAAACTTGAGGAGAATTTCTTGAAGTGGGATGAGTTTGTCTGGACCCTCTAGTAGCAGATCATTCAGGCTCACTCCATTGGCTTTTGATGCTGCGTCAAACACCATTCTGAACTTTCCTGGTTTCTTGGGGTTGGTAACAGCAAAATGTGGAAGAAAGTAGGAATCATTGTCATCTTGAGTCACGTTCAGACTTGTCTTGTAGGCGTAACCCTTCTTCACGTACTCCTCCATCTTCTGGCAGTATTGTTTCCCAAATTCTGGTTGTTGATCCATTTTCTTCTCTAGTAGTCGAAGTCTTCGCAGGGTTACAGATTTATTTTCCGGAAATGAAATTTTATCATGGCGCCAAAGTAACCCAATTTCGAATCTATTGTCTTCTACTCGCTTGAGAGTTGAATCCATAATTGTCTTAGCGCGTTTGTCTTCTTTGGATCTGGGCTTTTCATGAGTTACCTTGACTCCAAACGACTCTACTGAGAAATACTGTTTGATCATTGTATGTAGATTTTCATCTTCTTCCTGTTGAGCATGGATGAAAAAATTGGAATCAGTCTTGAATCCCTCAGTTTCTCCAGTCAACACCCAACCCAACTCTGTATGGACGGCCATGGGGGAATTGGGTGGTCCTTTCCTTCGTTCAAAAAGCATAGTTAGTTCTTTGTTATCTTGACCAATGAGTATAACTGGTCTTCCTCCTTGATACGTCTGCAGATCAATTCCTTGAAGGTGTTTCCATTTTTTAATTGTTCTTCTTTTAACTGATTGGTATGGTAACGGTAAGTCCTTAATTGTTCGGACATCTTTCAGTTCAAACTTCTTGTCTCCATCGGCTGTAAGTATTTCTAGATTAACACTGAAACTCTCTAGTTCTGATTCACGTTAAAGATCTTGCACACAAAGATTCTTTCTGTGACCTATAATTCCTAATTGGTCGGCGACATCTTTGTGTATAAGCGTTGTAGTAGAACCTCCATCAAGCATGGCAAAGGTATCCAAGGTATCTTTAGGACCTCTGAGCTTCACGGGTAGAATGAGTAGATTGATTTGACTGTCATTTACGTCTTCCCTCTTGGATGCATGAAAATTAATTGCAGGTTGCTGTTGAGAAGTGCTATTGGTTTCTTCTGTCTTTTCTCCTCTCATCTCAGAATGTAGTAGACAATGATGCACTTTGTCACATTCATCTATTTGACATTTTTTCTTTGAATAACAATTCTTCAAAACATTCCATAATTTAAACAGGCAATACATAGTTTCTTCTCTTTGACAAATTTCCAACGATCGTCAACTTTCATTTTCTTGAATACTTCACATTTAGCGAGTTTGTGGTCAGTCTTAAGACATTTCAAACATACTCTGGGTTTTTTTCTATTTTCCACGTATGGCTTCCCATTATATTGTGCTGCTACGAAAACATCTTTCTTTTTGTCTTCCGACTTTTTTGTCTTCCCATCCTTTTCTTTAGAAATATTGGATTTTATTAAGAGCATACGGTCCCGGACAAATTCTGTTTTCTTTTCTAGCCACTTGGAAAACCAAAAAAGATTCTTTATGCCACCGTTTGCTTCTTTCCACTCCAACCACTGTATGTGTAATATTGGAGATAGCTTCTCTTCTAATCTGCGTATCAATATAGGATTCTCTAAATGTTGCGGTTTCTTTAATGCTGTTATGGTGGCAGTTAAATTGATCACTGTATCCCCAAATTCAGTTAGAGCATGGCACTGATACTCCTTTACAGACGGAAGATTTTCTACTTCATGTATCAGTGCGTCAAAAATATATTCTGGTTGGCCGAAATTCTTTTCCAGTCTGTCCATAACAGTGGATAAATTATCGGGAGACAATAATAATGACTTTACAGACTTCAGAGCATCTCCCTTTAAACATTTTCTAAGTCGAGATATATTTTCAAGGGGATTAAACTTACAAGCGGAAGTGGTATCTTCATATGTAGCTTTAAAGTAAATCCACTCTTCCGGTTTCCCACTGAAGTCAGGCAACTCCTTAGCTACAGCTGCTCTTGTTATATATTTTGTTTCTTCTTGAGCCGAAGTTGATGATTGAGGTTGTTGGTTAACCTTCGAAATCAATTTTGTCACTGCTTGAATGAGCTGGGTGATGTCTGACTGTGGCGCAGTCACAATAGTCTCTGCAACTGCCGCTGAAACTGGTAGTGATGAGGTACGTTGTTGTATTGAGTGTAGCGCTGATTCTTCCTTTTTATGACTTCGTAACTTCGCGGCATTCAATTTTTCTTGGTGTTGAATGTCATCCTCAGCAGGCTGATTAACCATTTCAAACTGATCTTCGATATCATCTATTATCTGCGATGCCCATACTTCGGTCCTTTCCAACCGGTCTTCATAAAATTCTGCATCATCATCTGATGCATCAGGTTTGTCACTTTCCAGGTCTATTTTATTCTTTTCTTGGTTGGCACGGGCGCGTATGAGTTTCATTTTTCGCTTTATCTGCTCAATCTTCCTCTGCCTCTTTTCACTTTGTTGTATACTTCTTCACTTTCTTTTAACTCTTCTGTCAGTTTTTTTATATTCTTCATGTCAGAAGCTGTTTCTTTGTCTTCATTGATCGTTATTTCTTCTTTTGACACTTCATGACGGTCTTTTCAATTTAAATTCTTCATCATTTTTTTCTTCCATTATAACATCTAGTTCTTCTTGCAGGTCATTTAGTCTTTCTTGTGCATTGAGTTCTATTTCATTTTTCTCTAATGCAACACTATTTTGTGACTTGACACTTCGTCTAGAGTTCAATGAACAGACACTGGTGGATGGTGACTTGACATTTCGTCGGGATTTCAATGAACAAATACTGATGGATGATTTCTTCTTCTCCACAGAAACTTGAGTAGATTCACCCATTCCTGGATCTGATGCGTTCATTTTGACAGGTGTGAATCGTCGTATTCTTCTTTCACCGATTTGTGTTTTACTTGTTCCCGATGTTGTTTGTTTTCTGGAGCTTTGTAATTCAACTTGGTAGTTATCAGTTTCGCCGGCCAGTAGTTTGTTTTTCAATCTCTCGCTCCTTCTGATATTTTCCATCTCCGTAGCTAAAACTCAATCAAATTTTCAAATTAAATTTGACTCAAATTGGAAGGAAAAAACTGGAGCCAACAGACCGTATTTGGTGTCTTATCTTTTCCGTGGCAGACACAATCCACACTCGTACAAGTGTTCCTAGGCCGAACACAAGCCGATGACTTCACACTACCAAATTGGTCACTGATGAGCAGGAAATTCCACGAGCTTAGCCGATCCGGCTCGAAGGAAAATGTTATTGCGCGGATGGCCTTTATAAAAATGGTTCGATGCTCTCTCAAAATTACAATCGCCGAAAATCCAACAACAATCTCAGCTGTCACAAGTACACCCACATTTAGTCACAAATATACATTTACTTACTGTACAATGATATATAATAAAGAAGAATACAAATACACACGAGTATTAACTTTATATATTTTAAGTTTTTTGTTACAAAATGTATGTTATTATTTTTTTAACTTTGACAGATCTAAAAAAATTGCCTTCTTCTTTTTTTGATTATTTTTCCACAGCTAACTTGGCGCAGCTACAATTACGTAACACTGTTACGTAATGAACAGCAAATTTAAGTTGGCAGGACTGATTGTCAAACTGTAAGAAATGATTAAAATTTGATAAATAGAATTTAAGATTTAAATATAATAGAATGAAATTTATCTGACATATACATATAAATACATATTTTTTTGGGTTATTATATTAATATTATGTCAACAATACATATTTCATTTCAATCAAATTTGGAGTAGGGAACTATTTTTCATCGTATATCCCTACGCTTAGCAGTAACCATGGTAACATCGTTGCGCAGTTTTATTTTTGTAAATAAAACCCACCAAACTTTTTGACGTTTCGAACTGCTGCTTTTTTGTATGATTACAAATACATATACTGAGGTAATAATTATTATTATAAACAAAATTAGTTGATAATATTTGTAATTTGTAAGTAATGCAATAAAAAAATAATTAATTTATAACTATGTATCTGAATTTTGCTTCAATTTAGAAATATTAATGAGTGGTTGTAGAAAAAGTATAGTACATAATTCGAGATGTAAAGCAATTACTCACTCGTAAAATTACAAACTCGACGCTACGCGTCTCGTGTGTCAATCATTTTACTCGTACGTAATCTGCTTCTTATGCCGGCAGTACATTCTCGCCGAGGCAAGGCGAGCGTAGACGAGCACGAGAGTGTACTAGCAGTATAAGATATATAGCGACCATAATCTAACCCGGTTCTTTTTAAAGAGAGTTTTGATTACAATAAAGAAATATTTGATTACAACAATGAATATGACTAATTTCACAATAAAAATATAATATTTGTTATTGTACGAATCATAAAATTGCACGTATTTAACGTAATTTGACATGAACATATTTTTTTATGTTTTTGTCCTAATCCATAGCAAGCTTTATTACAAAAACAAAAAATCTGATGTGGACACCACACGACTTCCTTGTACGATTAAACTATACATATTTTTTTAATAAATAGATTACAAAATATTTTTTTAACTTCAATACAGTAAGATATATAGCGACCATAAAGGGAGTTTTTAAAGAGAGTTTTGATTACAACAAAGAAATATTTGATTGCAACAATGAAAATGACTAATTTTACAATAAAAATATAATATTTGTTATTGTACGAATCATAAAATTGCACGTATTTAACATAATTTGACATGAACATTTTTTTTATGTTTTTGTCTTAATCCATAGCAAGCTTTATTACAAAAACAAAAAAGTATATAATTTTTTAATTTACATATCTCGCTTATACAAACGGCTAATTTAATAATACTTGATGTGCTAGACGCAGAAATTAATTCTCTAAAACTTTTATTTGAAGCATTTATTTCTAAAATCAAAATAAAATCATTTTATTCAAGAAAAACTGTTAACAACTTCAAGTAATGTACCACTTCCGGTTAGCCTATTTTAACCAAAATGTATTATGTTATTTCGATTGACATAAAAGTCTTGTTTTAAAACAGTTTTTCATTAAAATCTATTATAGGCTTCATGTAAACTGCCACTTCTGGAAATTGTGTAATAACCAGAAAGGGAGGTGCACAACTAGATGTTATAGGAGTCCTAAATACAAAATTTCAACTTTCTGCGGCTTACCGTTTTTGAGTTATGCGAGATACGTACGTACGTACGTACAGACGTCACGACGAAATTAGTCAAAATGGATTCAGGGATGCCCAAAATGGATATTTCCGCTGAAATCTGAAAACCGAAATTTTTCGCGATTACAATACTTCCTTTACTTACGTACAAGGAAGTAAAAATGATCAAATTGTTTTTACAACCTACCTGCTACCAGATTAATTATTCATAACTTTCTCTTCCGTTTTTGTAATTTATTTCTTCATTAAAAATTAACTTCAAGCATATCGTTAAATTCATAATTTTACGTAGATTATAAATATATAAAAATATATAGGATATCACTACCGCTACCATCATGATGATTGTGAACCCTTAAGCCTAAGTTTGCAAATATATATTAAAAAAAATTTAAAAAAATTATAAATAAGAAAGTTATTTTGGGTGGACCAATCGTATTCTACTCGCGTATAATGGCTATTACTTATTTTTAATAGCCATCATAATACGCTCGTTGAATAATATACTATTAAAATGTTGCAGCAAATTTTACATTATACGATGGTATTTTGTCTAATGGTGTGCATTCTGTATAACTTTATTTTATAATAGCACAAACATACTGTTAAAATTACAGATCCAATTTCTTTTAAAATTGTTGTTGAACGGTATTTAACAACCTTCTATACATCTACACTGTTATTTAAAATCTAATACATATGCCTACAATCTGAAGTTGGCGTAGAAAATGTATATATTTCCAACGTGTTTCCAGGACTTTAATGAACGATAGACCACTAATAAAAATATTGCTGCTGGAAAGCTATTGCTAGTTTCACCCGGGTTCTTGACATTAGGATGATGTGATTAGGATTATCAGCAGCAAGCACCAAACCAGATAATTGACGTTTCGCAGTGTGGTTGTGTTTTATATTTTATTTGACAAAAAATATAAAAATGGGTGAAAATGATGCTAAAATTCCTGGTAGTAAAGCATTGGTAGCTATGAAAGAATTACAAAGGGATGTTGTATTTAAAATGCCAGAAATTCCGAGAAAAAGAACAAGAAATGTTGTATTGGATGAAGACACTTATATAGAAGTATGCATTGTGTTTTAATTACAATAATATATTTCATGCAATAGAACGATTAATTATAAATTAATGTAATGTGCTTATATTTAATGAAAAGTCAAATTTATTATGCATAACCTTACTTTACTTATTTTTATTGTAGGGTATGGAGAAAATCATTCAACGTGACTTTTTCCCGGATTTAGAGAAATTAAAAGCACAAAATGAATATCTAGAAGCTATAGAAAAAAACGATGTTATTAAAATCCGTGAAATGCACTTACGATACACTGGTCGTCGTCCACCTACGGAGCGTGTACCAAGTCCTGCTTCGTTTGAGACCCCAGTAGTACATCCACAACAAACAGAACTTCCACAAGAACTATATAAACCTCCGGAATCTGATAAAAAAATCAAATCATCCAACATTAGTTTAGATCAGTATTTAAATCAACATACCTCAGAAGATAATGAAAGTTTTGGAGAAATTATGAAAGAAGCAGAAAGGAAACATAGGTTAAAATACTCATATTTATATAACGAAGAATCGAAAAGCAATGAAGAACAAAATAATCTACTCGCATTACCTTCAATAGAAAAACAATGCCAGTTACCAGAAAAAAAATTAAATATAGATACTTGGGGATATAAAAATAAAAATTATATTATGTATATTCCTGATGGTGTAGAACCAACAAATGAAGAAATTATTGAAATGAATAAAAAGAAACAGGAAGTTGTGTTCAGTAATACAAGGTTAAGCATGAATCCTTTTAATGATGAACAGAGTAAAGAAACTATATCAGAATTAGCGAAAACTCAGGCAAAGGTAAGTGATGTTTAAAATGAATAAAGAGTTGAATAATAAATATTTGCAAATTGTAGATAAAAGACGGTAAAATAGGAGTAGATGGCAAGGAATTAGTAACTGATACACCGAAAATTAGAGGATATAGTTTTGTTCGAACTCCCTCACCCTCTCCTGGAATTATGGATAGCCCGCTAATGACATGGGGTGAAATCGAAGGCACTCCTTTCATGTTAGATGGAAGTGATACACCCTTACCAAGGTACAATTACCCAAAATTATATATTTTTATTTTTTTTTATTAATTTTTAGTGTAAAATAAATTAAAGTAATCAAAACAAAATGTTATGTCTATAAAAATAGGTTTATTTATTGATCTAATTTTTTAAAATAATATTCCAACAAAACTAGGATAATATTATGTATTATACATGGTATATTTGTTTTACTTGCATGAATCGGTTTCACATTTTTAAAAAGTATTTTAAATGAAAGTTTATGCAATATATTTCACAGTAATAAAAAATATATTTTGTTGTTATTTTCGTAAGTAATTGAATCAAAAGATTGACGCCAGAAATAGTGATGAAAAACAAGCCTTCCATTCTTGTGACTTCAAATTAGGTTCAGCAAGTCATTCATACCCAATAGGAAAACAGTTTGTCCGTCACTTACGTTATAAAAGTAAATGTAGACGGTAGTTTGTCACATGTTAAGCTGTATGAACTTTGACGTCACATATTATTTTATAGCATGTGACTTTCAAATTTGAGGCTATTTAAAGTACAATATTTTAAAAAAATTAATACTTAGAAGTCATATAAAAATTATTGCAACAGCCCTATTAGTTGTACATTGTACCTATATTAAATTAATGTGTACTATTTATTAGGTATTCGACAATTAGATAATTAATTATATTGTTCTCACTTACAGAACGTCAGGTCCAGCATTCAAAATGGCAGAACCTCCGCGAAGAGAACAAATAGCATTAGCTTTAGCTGAGAAAGCTGGAGAAAGACACAGGGATAGAAAACTAAGAGCAATACAGGCAGCGCGCCGACAGTTTTCAACGTAAGACATTTTTATCATTATAAAATTTTATTTAGTAATATAATAAAGCAGTGTTCGCGTAAAAAACATTAAATGCGTTTTCTATATAATCACATAGTATACGTGAGTAGGTATGTAAGGGTGAATTTTACTAGTTCGCGTCAAATACGTGCTATTCAACATCAAATTTTCAATCAGGGCCTTGATTTTGTAGCTAGTCGTCATTGTCAGTACGTGCATGATCAAACAAACGAAAGCTGCTCCAGACCAGTATAATCTAAAATCTATTTTGAGTGGAGAAAAACCTCATTTAATATGGAATTTTGGTTTGCACTTCTTTAGGACATTTTTTAATTTTATTTCGAACAACGATGCTCAATTTTTTTATCACTGTTAGATTTTGACGTGAAAGTTATGATTTTTATATGAACGCCATATTGGAAAGTTACAGCATTGAAAACAGATTTTTTTTTAGTTTTCCAACGATGTATTGATGTTCATTTATTTCAAATATCATAAATACAACAATTATTAATTTTTTAGTTTAAAAACAATGATTGTTCCAATGGTAATTCGTTTTTCTATTTCTGGTAAATGAGAAAAAAGGGTTTTACTATAAAATTCAATCGTAGGAACAATTTTATGTGTAATATGTAATTTTAAACATATTTCTAATGACAAAAAATTTCAGAAAAAAAATAGAAAATCGAAGATATATTCCTCTCTTCTTCGTCAAATGAAGAGTATTTTTTTATATTGTGTCGCTTGTGATGTTACCAACTTCTAAAATTATTTTTGTTTATATTTTGTTTTTAAACGAATTATATTTGTTATTATACTATACTAGTACATAATGATTAAGTGTCCTCTTTTCTCATAATTCCTATCTGGCAACCCTAGTCTTACATAATACGAAAATACCATGATGTCATTTGTTACCATAAGGGCCAGTTTTACAATCGCCGGTTAGAATTTTAACTAAGTTAAATAATATTGAATTGTATTATTGATAGCAATGATCAATTTGTCATTTGACAGTTCATTTCGTTTCAATTTTATTTATTTACCTGACAGTTAAAATTTTAACCGAAGATTGTAAACCTGGCCCTAAGTGACAGTTTACATTCAAGATGGCAGCGGGCTTTAATATTTTTCATTAGGTATCTAGATACCTAAAAAATGTAAATTGTTTTTAAATACATACGTTTGTTGGGATTTCGCAGATAATAAAATATGGGAAGCTGCATTTACCGCCTCTTGTATTTCTTGAGACATGTTTTCGAATTTTTATCTCTATATATGAAGGCAAAAATGCAATCAAACCGTATAGAGAATAAATAGTATGTTATATACCATGAACTGTAAGTGGCAGTTTTTGGGTCGAGAATGTAGTTTGGGAAATCGAAACTCGTATGGTTGAGCTTTTCTAAACATTCGCGACCATAAAAATCACTTACAGTTCGAGAAATAGAAGAAAACGAAAAATAGGTTTCAAAATTAACGGCTGTAAAATTTGTATGATAAAATATTTACATACCACCACTGTGGACGGTAAGCATACATTTACCACCCACCATGGACGGCAAGTAAATGTTATAGCACTGATGTAACCATAGAAAATAATTGTGCAATAAAAGTGTTTAAATTTTGTTATTAATGGGTAACCTACAGTACAGGTATTATAAAAATATAACAATACTTATAATAACATTAAATGTTCAAATTAGGGTACTTCCGGTTGACCAATTATAACCATATTCTATCACCTGTTTATATGAATGTAAAAACGAGGAATACGAAAGAACTATAATTTTTGAAATTGTAGTATTGGAGTTATTGCAGACGAAAGAATTGTCACACACACGCACGCACGACAAGTGTAAAAATAGTAAAATTGTATTTCATGGACCGTAAAACTCGTTATCGAATTTTTTGACCAAAAACCTTTCTTATCTATAGGTGACGGAAAAAGTGTCCTAAAAATGCAAATTAAAATTCAGTATAATTCAAATCTACAATATTCATTGCATTCGTTTTTATAAAAACAACATGTTACTAAAATGGTCGTTATAGCAACTTTTGCACCATTTAACTGATATCGTAGCACGTAAAAAATTCGAAATCCCAAGTTGCCCAAATAAAGAAAACATTCTGTATCCATAAATTGTAACTTGTCTAGAAGAGTTACCAAATAATACAATAAGCAGATGTAATGGTATATCTAATTTTCTTTTCAGCCCTTCTCCTCGCCCAAATACTGTGGATCGTCTTTCCGCCATGTCTCCTGCAGCTAGACGCCTCGCCACGTCGAGGTTAGGCATTTCCAGCGGCGAGGACCTTGCCCTTCGTGCATCATACTCCCCGAGCCCCAACCCGCGGCCTTGTACTCCAGTTACACCTGGAAAACCAACTACGCCACGTGTACATTCTAGAACGGTACTAGCTAACAACATCACAGACAATCTCTTGAATATTTCATTCCCGAAAAGACAAACAGCTGCGGATTTCTTTAAGTAATAAGAAAAAAATGATCATATATATTGTATATAAGAGAAAATATTTAAAAATGGTATAGTTTTTGTATACGTTGGATTATAGTGTTAAATAAACTATTTTATATTGTTTTCCTTTTTGCTACAATTAGTTTTTTTTTTATTTATCACGAATATATGCAACAAGAACAACGAACTTTCAGTCAATAAAATAATTTAAAGATCAATGGTCAAGATATATTAATATCGAAAATGAAATTCATACTTCTCGATTACAGTTAACGTAAACAGGATAAGCCATAAGACTTCCAAATGTCATATTTAGATTTCCTATAACTATCTTTAAATGTGATAATAAGATAAAAATGAAACTATTAGACATACGTATCGAAGAAAGAATAAAGGAAACCATAAGACTTACTTGTTATTTTGCAATTCAAAAATCAACGGCGTGAAGCCAAAGTGATCGTAATCGATGTATATTTCACAGCGAACAATCTTTTGAAGTTGTCAAAAGCATTTCGCAAAATATTTATTTTTTGTTTCTATATTACGAATTTGGTTAAAAAATGAAAAAAGTGAGCCGTTTCGGGACGCCTGGCAGATGTGAAACATCGATTTTTTTTATTGAAGTATTTATTGCTCGAAACGACATTCTGCTTTTTCACATTCGCTTCGATACACCGATATACACATAAGTAAAGAGGTGAGCGTGTAGTATAGAGGAAACGACGCCGTTATACCGAAACTCACAAGTAAAGTGGCGAGCGTGGAAGCGCCGAGTCAAGGCAGAGAGAGTCGACGAGTCACGAGGCTGGCCAAATGGTACGAGCGTCGTGTCATAGGAGCCATTCATACTCCCGTATAGGGGCGCCATTTGATATTTCACTTTATCATAATTAAATATATATATATATATATATATATATATATATATATATATATATACACCTATAAAAAAAATCCTCTGTCCATTAAAATATAAGTGAAATTGTTTAAACAATATTGATTTTTTATTGTAAATGTACAATTGGTTTAATTTTTGCAACATATAACCCTTTCTAACCATAACAATAAGATGGTACCATTATTTTATTGGACTACACAATAATTTAAAAAAATCTTCAATATTTATATAATTACAGCAAAAAAAGCAAAATCATTTTCTCTGGATCCACAAGACATATAATTACCTAAATGCGACACATTTTCTCACATCATATATCAAAATTGTTCTGGTGTGTATTCAGAGAAAATATTTTGTTTATAATCACAAGACTAGCATTATATTAAATAGTTCCGTCGGATCTGTGATATTTATAAAAAAAAATCATTTCTCGTACTGCTATCGGCAAATTTTCCTATTTACAAAATATATTTGATCAAGCTATGTTCTGGATAATACAGATATTTCAATATACATATAAATATCAGATGTTAAAATAATCATAAAGAATACGCACTGCACAAATCATCAATATCATAATTTCAAAATTATTTTTTTCTGTAAAAATAATTCAAATTATAATTAATTGAACTTTTTAAGGTATCGCAAAAATATTAGAAAACGTCACTGTCTTAGTCAAAATGTACGACAATTTACAATTTCTAACTAGTTTTAGTGACGTCATAATAAGGATGATTTCATGTGTTAAACCTTATTGGTCTAGTCTAAATGTTGAAACGAAATAATTAAAATTTACTTAATTTTATTTACTCCGAATTATTAATACTTTTTGAACTGGGATAAAATTCCAAACATGTGGGTACTTTTTTGTATATATGCGAAAGATAACTTAAAATAACTGTAATTAACAAAAGTTATTCAAAACCGCTTCTCTTCTTTGACTAGCTTTGTATATTTTTAATGTCTAGTTATTTTTTATTTTTCAATTTTTACGTTTATGTTACAATTAAAATCCCATAAAACTAATAAATAAACAAATGCATTTTGAATTAAAATTAAAAAACAGAATTCCGCTTAGTACACATTTTAAAGCTAATAAGTAGGATTTACACAAATGTAAATATTCAATAAAATTTAAAATTTCATTCGCACTCGAATACTACTATTATCATTAGATATTCGAATAATAAAATGAATTACGAGAACATACTAGGTTTTAAAATAGTATTTCAAAAAGCTTAACATAAAACTTCTAAAATAAAGTTTATGTATATTTAATTAATCTTATATTATTTTGAAATAGTATTTTAAAAACATTAAGGTTCCCTGTGGGAATCACTTTTCTGTAAACCCTACTTTAAATTTGTAAATTCATTGAAAAATAAACTGAAAAAAATACATAGTAAATACAATCAATCTGTAAATACCAATTGTATAAGCATCTACCATTACATTTCAATTTTCCAACTGTTTTTCACAACCAATAAAATTGCCAAAACAAGTAGTTTTCATCTTAAGTTTGTAAACAATCATCTAATCACAATTTTATAACCTGAATTCACTATCCAAGAATCAGAAAAATCCTTATCTTTAACTGAGCTTTGAAATCGTAATCATTACCCTATCTTTAAAATTGTGATGTGATTGTTGTCATGTCGGTGTTTTTCAAGCGGTAACCAGCCTAGACGCGCTCGTCTCGGCTCTGATTGCAGGTCACGACGTGTGGAAAGGTCAGCGAGATGCTAGATTACAATAACGGTAACATTCGAGCAATGTGAAGGAGGAGGTGCAATGCGTTGCTCCAGAGCTTGCGAAGCGGGGCGTATCGCAGTGCGAGGAAGTACCAGACCGACATTATAGAAACCACTTGTACACACCGATAGAACCAGTAGAATTTATTCAGTTGTTTACGGGCTTTCGGGATGGTTTTTTCATCTTCTTTGAACATAAATCTGCAGAAAAACAAAATACACATCATAAAATAAATATTTATATTTCATTGTACATAACTGTTAGTCAGTGAAAAAGTTTACAGAATTCATAAACTTGCGCAACATAATCAAATAATTCATCACGAAATATTCATATTAATTAAATTAAATTAAAATTCACAAAATTATCCCTCTAATATAACCTGATATATCTTAAATATATTTTATATTTAAAAAAGACTATATTGTTGCACAGTTCAGTTAGTTATACCGAGGGTTAGACTTCACGCTCGAAGGTTATACGTAACGAGTTCAAAACACGTTCGTTTTTTTTTTAATTTGACTTGTTTATTATATTGTTAATTATTTACATACATACATAAAATTACGTATGGCCCACTTCGTGGATTAGCGCAAACCCGAAATAATAATAACAACACCAATAATAAGAGCTCAGCTGCTTCACTCTACTCTTTTAACAACATTCTTACTAGCCGTACATTATACAACAAATATTTCCCACTCTTAACATATTAAATTGGCCGATTTTCGATAGAGAAATACCGCATCAGCACCTCAATAATAGTTACTCACGCATCAATCATCCTTCGCCATACATTCCCGTCCAAATCCACTTCTTTCTCCTCGTCCACACACAAAATCGTATTCATACATAAGAGCTCAGCTGACTCATTCCACTCTCTTAAGAACATTCATACTAACCATATATCAGCAGACATTCCTCACTCCTTACATATTAAACTGACCAATTTTCAGTAACGAAATACCGCATCCAGACTACAATAATAGTTATATTCTTATCTAAGCACACTTCTTTCGCCTCAACCACATTCATAATCGCATTCATACATGCTCTTCTTCTTTTCCCACGCGGAAACTTTTTTCTCTTAGCACATTACCAACCACATCCGTCCATTTACATATTGAACGGCCACGCAATCGAACACGCTTATATGCATATATACACTTTACAATCTGTTCACTTGTCATCTTTCCACAAGACCAAATCATCTCAACTCACTTCAACATTCTTCCTAACTATACATTCTTCATACGCCAAATTATTCCTTACGCGATCTTGTCTTACATACCCACATACACCACGTCAATACCTCATTTCCACGGCAGTCATTCTCTTTTTATGGTTTCCCGTCCATGCCCACCATTCGCTTTCATACATCAAAGCAGGCACTAGTACCCAGAGCAGCCAGTACGTTACATGCCGCACTCTTTCTCCTTTCAATTTCTTCCTCGACATCACGCTACCCAAATATACACTCACCTGCTCTAGTTTCATTCCATCTACCAACACAAAGCACTCATGGCCGATTGCACCAATGGAACTTAAATTTTAAGCGTTCCTTAAATTGACAATATTGCATCGAAATGAAATGACAAATGAATTATTATGCATTGCTGTCACAAATTCGATTTGCATTTTTTTGTTTAAGTGTCGCTTAAAATTGGTTGGTGAAACTGGACATTAATCACTAATGCATTCCTTTCAAATATGTACTAACATATTGGATTTATCAACATTCAACACCAGATTCATACTTCTTCCAACTATATATATTCTCTCTATTATTCTTCTGAGTTGCTCTTCATTTTCACCTAAAACAACTACTTCATCCGCTAACGCAGGCCCAATACTTTCACCAATATGCACACCATCCATTTCACTCAACGCCCTCCAAAACAACACATCCATGCATAAGTTAAACAACCACGGAAACATACCACAACCCTGTTTCACACCAACATTTATATGAAATGTGTATTCAAAATAAAACATAGCAAGCTATGAAAACTATTTTATTATTTTAAAACAAAGAAAAGTTGAAGAGATCTAATAGAATTTCTTTGACATTCTCCGAATATTACAACTATATCAACCATTTCTACATTTGTATAACGCGCTTGGACCATAACTATTATAACAAACAAATTATTGTTGTCATATTAAATAACAAAACTACTGTAGGTAGATACTTTTCTTTTGTTTTAAGGTAATAAAATTGTTTTCATAGATTGCTGTTTCATTTTCCATAGAATTTAATTAATAAAATACATGGTCGCTATTTTGAAATCGTCGAAGTGATATTTTGGTATGGTTGTAAAGATAATGTTATGTACATTCTGAAAAAATATGTAAGATACTGATTCCCAATGCTAGTTTTAAAGTTATATCCGCTAAAACCGGAAGTGATACAAAATTCTTACTACGATCATCTTATGAGCCCCTTTGTCTAGTTAAGTTTGGTTATTAACATTTTTTTTTTGTATCTTTCAAAATAAACGAAATATTCTTAGTGCCGGACTTACGCCGATCACCTATATATGGTGGAATCGCTCATTATACTGGATTTTCATTTGCACATCTTTAGGGCACTTTTTTCTGTTCTTTCGAATGGCGATACTAAAATTTTTCATCAATGTTGAATTTCGAGTTATACCAAGTTTTTTTTTTCATATATCGAAACACCCTTAAAGTGGTCTCCCAATAGAGCAACTTTTGTCAAATTTAACATCGTATCTCTTATATTCTTCGAGATCCCCATGTTGGATACGTTATTCCTGAATATGCTGTATACATAATTTATAAATGCTGGAGAAGCTTGGTGTAGTTTTCAAATCATTTTCCCGCAAAACATAAATTGTTATATGTATATATTTATAAATAGATTCTCTTACCTTCTAATACCAAGGACGTAATTTTCTACATATTTTTCCCATTCAATACAAGAAACGTTGAAGTTAAATTCTTTCTTGTCTTCTGAACTAAGTTGAGAATAAAGTCTTTGTACATTGCTGTCTTCAAACTGCCATTCGTTGGTTGTAAAATATTCGAGACACTTAGCCGCTTTCAGAAGCTTATCTTGGATTTTTAACATTCTGAAAGAAAAATATATTTTAATAAAAATAGTTAAATTAACAATGCATTTCGAAATAGAAAATAAAACTACAATTACCCGGAAAGAATAATTATATTTTTCTTAAAAAAAAGCATAAACAGATTAACCCTCATAATGATTTTTATGAAACAATAATCTTTCTTCTAATGACAACGAACCTAATCACAAGTGCGTATTATGGATAATTATACGTTTGCACATATCTGTAACTTTTGCTACTGGTTTTACATATTTTGCTAAAACTAGTTGCAGCTACCTATACTCCATTCAGGATAGCGAGAGAATTTGGAATTGATTTTTGACCAGAGACAAGTCATTCTATTGGTCAAAAGAGGATTACTTCCAAATTTTCTCGTTATCGTGAATGGAGTATAGTGAAAAAACAATGCTTAATCTGTTTGGCATTTACCGACATACTCCTGAGGATTATAAATTAAACATTGTATGTATATAATCATTTGGCAACTTAATTGTAGTTTTACTTAGCAGAATATATAATTGCAGATAAAATAAGCTACGTCCACTGTACGCAAATGAACAATAAAAAACCAATTATTATCGTGCCGGAGCTGGAACAGAACCACGGATCATATACCTATGTAGATGCCATGGGTCTCTGATTTTATAACGATGTAGGACGTAGTAGACAATGTTATACGTAGTGTTATCTGGTGCTTGTAATTTTGAAGCAAGCAAATTGCTTTGTATATAGATAACAGTTAACAAATATTTTAATGTAGAAAAACGTATAAAACATGTAGTATGTACACAATATAACAGAAAATTTTATTTTCTGGTTTTATCAAATTTTTATGTACATAATAATTAATAATAATAATACTTTCATTAGCACTGTCAAATTCATCTGAGACCATACACGGAGCAAAAGACATGTATTATTTGTGCCCGATTCTCAACTTATCACCGAAGTGATATCCAATGAAAATTATCACTTTATCACTTGGAGCTATTCTCAAAAACAAATTTATGATATATGGCGATATATTATATCACTCACTTATTTCCCCTGGTATTTCAATGGTGAGATAGGTGATATTTTGTGATATCGCATTTTGACAGTAAACTTTCATTGCTTTCAAATTTGAAAAATGGGCAAATACCTTGATTTATTTACTTGTTGAACACGTTGAAAATGAAGTGCATAGACATATTCGGCCAAGGTTCAATGCGTTTATCTTGAATGAAAAACGTTTTATAAAATTATTCAGAGGGAATCACGAACCGGCAACATTATTAATTGAAAGAATAAGGGAACATACACGTCCTTATGGTAAAAAATGGGCGTTAGGCGTTGAAACAAAGGTACTCTTACTCGTAATGCTTGTTTTTAGTTTGCCGAAATATAATATTATTTATATTTAGATGCTGATTGCTCTTAGAATTTTTGCAACTGGTGGTTATCAAACGGACGTCGAAAACGAGATGCATTTAGCAGTTAGTCAAAGTTCTGTTAGCAGGCGTGTCACAGAAGTGGCTTATTATTTGCTGGTACCATGTCTAACGGTGACTCCAAAATATCCAAAATTGCAGAGTGACCCACAAATGGCGTGTGGGGTTTCCATGTGGGGCCCACCTCCGGTCATCCTTGCTGTACTAGCATTTGTTGATGTCTCTTTTACATTTCTTTTCATATCCTGCCAGCACTTTAATAAAATGTGTAAATAAATAATGTATATTACATAAATTATTGTACTATTTTAAACAGATATCCGTGTAATATAAATTACATAGACACTTTCCACCACTCTTTACCCATTTTATTGGCACCCTCACAAGCAAGATTATCATTTGTTGGATTTTTGATTGAGCTCTGTCAATTTTTTTTGGCCGTGGGGAATATAAGTCGGTTATTAATAGGATTTTTTCACCGGATTTTCACCAACAATCTTATGGTGGAATTCATAGTCAGTCCTCCACTCATCCTTTTTTCTAATTTATAAACATTTGAGGAAGCCTTGTACCTCGACTCATACTCCACTCATACTCGACTCCTGTGCTCGACTCATACTCCACTCAAAATGACAGTTTGGAATTCATAGACATTTGAGGCCCACCTGTGGCCTACCTCACACTTACAATATAAGTATGCTTTAAGGAAAATTTCGAGTGGAGTACAGTAAAATTTTTGAAAGATGTCCGATCAAGGTTGTCTACGAATTGTATGAATTCAGATTTCTGCTCCGCCCATCATGACAAATTCAGTAGTGTCGTATGCTTAGTTTTTATGTGGGTACGTAAGATACTACTGTTATTTTATTATTATAAAAATATATATTACAGGAAAAACATTCAAAATTCAAAAATAAGTCAACTAGTAAATTTATAAGCAAATGTAAAACCAAATATGTTAAAAATAAGATACTGACACAATGTCAGTGTCAGTGACTCTGACAGAATTTAACGTTATACGTACGGCTATGAATCCAGGTAATGTATCTGAATTAATAAATAAACTTACGTTACAGCGAAAGTATTATCAACAACGAGCATCGTTTATAAATGAAATGTCCTAACTTAGTCGAAACAATATGAATTTTTGAAAGACAAGCGTGTTATATCCATCCTTATCACACAGTCTTACAGCCTTTGCAAAAGAAAGAGATAAATGTATGCCCATTTGTTAATTCGTTGGTGATACAGGTGCCCTTGATCGGACATCTTTCATAAATTTTACTGTAAATTCATACCTTAAGCTTTGAATATACCGGGTGATCATTTGAAAACTTCCCACCTTGAATAACTCTTTAATTAATAAAATTATCAAAAATCACTAAAACAGGTCAATGTTATTTTGGAGGGGGACATTTAATAAGCTATTCCAATCAGTTGGGAAACTTTCACCCTCCCCTCCAGCCACCCCCACCCCAAAATTTTAAATGGCACTACCCCATGTGTGATACATCATTTTAAAGGTTGTAAAATTATCAATATTTTAAAGCAAAGAAAATTAAAATCGGCCGAGCCGTTCATGAATTAGAGACAAAAATGTATGCCCATTTTGAGTGGTTGATCAAGCCATCTACCTACGTTTTGCTTTGAAACAAAAGATGTCTTGCATTAAATTCATTGGTTGTACGTCGAGCACACTGATTTTCAGCTCCATAAATGAAAATTATTTCATTTCTCTCTTCTAAGGTGTATGTCATTTCAGTGACACAATTGGCACAAACGCTACCCCAAATCAAAGTAATCTAAAGTTATCTGAAGCGGCGATATTTAATTCCTGAATTCTACAAAACTTGACACTTTGAACTTGTACGACGCACGTTCTTTTGTTTCAAAGCAAAACGTAGGTAGATGGCTTGATCAACCACTCAAAATGGGCATACATTTTTGTCTCTAATTCATGAACGGCTCGGCCGATTTTAATTTTCTTTGCTTTAAAATATTGAGAATTTTACAACCTTTAAAATGATGTATCACACATGGGGTAGTGCCATTTAAAATTTTGGGGTAAGGGTGGCTGGAGGGGAGGGTGAAAGTTTCCCAACTGATTGGAATAGCTTATTAAATGTCCCCCTCCAAAATAACATTGACCTGTTTTAGTGATTTTTGATAATTTTATTAATTAAAGAGTTATTCAAGGTGGGAAGTTTTCAAATGATCACCCGGTATAATACATATAAGAACGGCAACGTAATGTATTTAGATTAAATATTTCGAGAGAAGGTGCCATCTATCCCTTCGTATACGAATTATTTCTGAGTTAGTTAAAAAAATACATAATAGGTGGATGTTGCACAGTGTTGCCACGTAGCTAGAACAGCAAGTTAAGATTTTATAAAGTTTTTTAAGTTTGCTACTGTAAAACAAGTATACATGTACATTGAAGATTCAATAGTATATTATGTTATTAGGAGTAGAAAGCGGTCTTTTTGTGTTGAACCCAGCTATTGCGGCCGAGGCGTTAGCCGAGGCCAGGCAAGCAGGGTAAAAAGATTATTGATTGAAGGTAGTAATTTTTGCCGTAAATTTTTGCTTTTGAAGTGATATTCAAAATGCATGGTAGAATGTTATAGAATGTGGAAGCAAAGATTTTGTTATTATTATTATTATACAGAAATAAAAAGTTACAAAAATGAATACGTTCCCTCGATTTGATTATTTTAATAAACTTTGGGTTTATTAGTTTTCTTGTGGTAACTGCTCCTTTATAGTAGAAACTTTGATGTTCCTGAATGATATTTGTGTAGTTGAAATTATAAATTTAAAATGTGTTTTCGCATGTATCATATTTTCAGTTCCATTGGACATTTCTTGTTTAGTGTGGTATTTTCAAATCATTGACTTCAAACTCAAACATAATTTTTCTTCTGAAGAAAACCTTTGTCCACCATTCAATTTTATACCGACTCATTGTTTAAAATTATTTGTATTTTGAACTATATAAGTTTAACATTTTGTACAAACTACTGGTTTGCTTGTCAAAAAAGAAGTCTCTTCCTCGAATCATACTCCACTCAAGACTTGAGTGAGTGACTCAGTACTGACGTTTATGAATTTCATTTATGAGTAAAGGTTTCACTCAACCTCGACTCATCCTTAGGAAAGGATGAGTGGAGGAAGAGTCAAGGAAATGTCTATGAATTCCACCCTTAGTTTTTACTTATAATTTCAGATAAAATTATAAAAAAATGGTGGAATCCCCCATTGTCCGACTCGCTTCTCTCGTCGTACAAATTTCCACACTCAGCACACAAAGTATCGCCTTTACTTCTAATAACACAATATACTATTTTTTTGACTATTTGTTCTCAAAATATGAGATATAACTTTTTTGTACCCATGCATTGAAATGTGTTGTTTCGCGTCGCCTAAGCAACGTCCGAAACGTCAATGTCCCAGGTCTCCACCAAATAAGTGACCGGGAAATGTTTGAAAAAATACTCTCCTATTTCTAAAGCATTTCTTTAAGAACTATATTCTTAATAAAGAAGTATAGTTTCTCAAACACTATTTCAGTTAATAATAATAAGAGAAATGGTGAAATATTGAATGAAATTTAATTTAAAAAAATGAATTTAGTGCATTTGATTCACAATGTTGGCAACAATTTCTGCTCGACAAGATAGAGCACTCGGGAAGTCGGTAACATATAACTAACAAACGTAATGTAAATTGTGACAAAACAATAAGAAATTTAACAAGTTTATTAAGTTTAAATTTGCTACATATTACAAGCGAAATACTTAGTAAGTAATAAATAGTTATTTACATAACATGATTAACACTAAATTACATGAAAATAAATATTAAAATAATTGGAATTTATATTTGACACATAACACATCACTCTGAAATTAGCTACAAATTAACGAAATTAGTGAAACACATAATATTAACTGAAAATCATTTATTTATATTTAAAATTTGTCGAAAATGTTGATTTTTTAAAGAAAATATTTGATTGATGCACGGCAGATGTGGTTAAAAATCATGTACGAGGGTGGATTGAAAAGTTTCCGGAATCATTGAGAAGGCCTTGGTTTTTCGAAAACAAACTTATGCCGTTGTTTTGTTTAACTCTTCATATGAACTGTGAAGAAATTTCAGTACAATTTGTATCTCTGTCTAATCGTGAAAAGCGTCTGTGTCGATCTGCCTAGTGTTAAATCGATAATGGATAAAAACGAAGTTCGTGCGGTGATCAAGTTTTTTTTTTATTTGGAAGAAAAGACGGCAATGGAAATCAAGATCTGGTTGGATGCTGTCCTTGGATATGCTTCACCCTCGTTTTTCACGGTGAGTTTCTGGATTTCGGAATTTAAGCGAACAATCTGTGACGAGCCAAGTCCAGGTCGTCCGAAATCAGCTACCGCGTCGGAAATTATGGATAAAGTCCATGATATGGTTCTGGAAGAACGCCGAATGAAAGTGCGTGACATTGTGGAAGCCATAGGGATCTCTTATGAACGTGTACTTCAAATTTTACATAATGAGCTGGGCATGAGAAAAATGTGCGCTAGGTGGATGCCGCATTTGCTATTGTTTATGAAAAATCCGGTCGATTTTAAAAGACGTTTCATAACCATGGATGAAACTTGGATACACCACTACATTCCAGAGACGAAAATTCAGTCGAAAGCGTGGATTGGACATGGTAAGTCGGGGGTAGAAAGCAAAGTCAGTTAAATCAGCAGGAAAGGTGATGACGTCAGTCTTTTGAGACGCCAAAGGCATTCTGCTAATTAATTATCTTGATAAAGAAAAAACTGTAACTGGACAATACTACGCCACACTTTTAGACAAGAAAAACGCCCGGAAATGGCATAAAAAGATCGACAATGCGCCAGCTCATTCAAGTCGTTTGCTCAACAAAAATTGACCGAACTGAGATTTGAAATCGTCCTCCATCCACCGTACTCGCCCGATTTGGCTTCCTCGGACTTCCATCTTTTCCCGAAACTCAAAACGTTCCTCACTGGAAAGAGTCATTTCGATCCAACGAAGAAGCCGTCGAAGCAGTAAATGCTTATTTTGAGAACCTCAAAAAAAAACCATTTTCGGGAGGGAATCGAAACGTTGGACCAAGTGTATTGACCTCAGAGGGGACTATGTAGAAAAATAAAGTGTAATCCGTATTATATATGTATATATATATATATATATATATATATATATATATATATATATATATATATATATATATATATATATATATATATATATATATATCAAGAAAATTAAACAATAAATATGAATAAAAAAGGTTATTTTGAGTTGCCCGTTTTTCAGTGTCACCTGTATATATTTTTCTGTTTTTGTAATTATATTTTGTTGAGTTAAAATTCCTATATAATTTAATTTCCTACTAATTTTGACACCGCTCGGTCAGAATTGAGTTGGAAATAAATTCTTTATTAGCAATAAGTCAAAGCTTATCCCTGCTACCAAGGTAGGTAATTTTTACAAAAGTTACATCCCGTATTTCGAGAATCGCTAGCCCATTTTTTTCTCTGTTATTTATATTTGTCTTGTAAAATATAAATTGTTTGCCCATTTAATCATCTTTGTAGCTGTTACAGTTCTCGATATAGCAATGGTGGTCCATTTAAAATTAACACCCTGTATACTCGTATGGTCAAAGAGTTTAAACTTTGCTGTTGTTTTAAATTATTCTCTCAGGATTCTAATTAAAGTCGGTAACATTTTTTTACAAAAATGATATACTACCCACCAGAAAAGAAACAACAGGCAAAACAAGGGAAACGATTCTCCAACTTCAAAGAAAGCCAAGTCTCTGTGAAGTAGGCCGGAAAATAGTTTTCTGGGATTCTAAGTTTCCTGCTGACTGAGTATCTTCCAACTGGTAACTAATACGGAAGAGTACCACTGTAAACTTTTGCAGTAACTAAAGGAAAAAAATACGTAAAACATTGTTGCACAAAGCGCATTCGTGTTAAGGAAAATTATGTTGCAAATTAAGAACAATTTCAAAGAAATAAGTCTATATTTTGTGCTTTATTCAGATAATTTTTTAAAACACGTTAGGTGGGCAGTAGGAGTATTGCGCTTGGTATACTCTGAACTAGAATATCTTTATTTGGGTTTGTGCAATAAAATACTTTGAATAGATATTATTTTACCGAATAAATGTTATTTTAATGACCATTGTTTATTGAACAGATCATCATCTTAAAATATTTTTAATCAGCGCCTTGGCTGCCGACGACGGTTCCCGTATCTATAGCAGACATCAGCTAAATAAAAAATAATAATGCCAATAATTTTTATATACATTAAATTGTAAAATGATGAATTTTTCTTTTTCCCTAATACCTATATAATATAACCTAATGTACAAAACGCCGGTTCCCATATCTGCAGCCGCGCTGACCTTATATTAAAGCAACCGACACCTGCTACCATTTAGTTTTTTTTTTATACAAATTAGAGAGCATTAAGTAATTTTTTGAAATTACATTTGGGTCAATATAATTCCAGCCATCGAAGTCAGCCGTCAGCCTATTTATTGTACAAAAATGATTCCTACAAGTGATTGAGGCCCTTACCCCCTATAGTGAAACGAGTGGTACATTTAATTTAATTATTTTACTTACATAGGTTTGCCTCCTGTGATCCACACCAATCCATCCATAAGCCAAGCGGGTATCCAGTGCAACAACCACATGTTCACTTGATTTACGAATCTCGAATTCGTAATCTTGCCGTCAGGATACCATGTGACCTCTGAGAAGGGATGCTTCCTCATGTAGACGAAGCAGAGGCCGATGAACTTCTGCCAAGTTACGGGGCGCCGCTGCCCCGTGCAAAAGTTGTATACGGAAATATCCTGAGGAACAGCGTTAGCTGATGGAGAAGGCAACAGCCGGCGATGGCTCGTCATGGCGGTCTTGTATGCAGCCACAAGGAGTAAGTTGATGACCATGTCCACAGGGACAAAGTCGGCAACTTTGTCCGGGTGGCAAAGCATTGAGCGAAAGATACCTTTACCCGCAGCTGCGATTATACCAGTTGGACCATTCCAGTTATCCACCCAACCTACAGAGAAATATTTTTTTCAAAAAGATCAATAAATAAAAATATTACCAACAGAATAGATGAGGTAAGAGTTTACTTTTAATAAATAATTTATATTTGGGAGTAATATAAGTTCAAGGGGCAGATTTGTACGTTAGGAAAATGTACATAGCAAGAAATGTGCAGAGTGATTTGCAGTTAGAAATTTGTATTATAAGTCTATATATTTTTACTACTGGTAAGGGAGGTAAGGATTGTGCAAAAAATCGTATATTGAGATTTTGAGAAATAAGCACATTTTAAGATCTCTAAAATTTAGAATTCTAATTCAAATTTTTTACGTGTAATTGCGAATAAACGTAATGTGACACAATATTATACGTCGTTCCAGACAGAATACAGTGTGGGCTTAGTATAGGGCTTCTAAAACTTGGGCTCTGAATGGCCGATATCGTGGGAACTATTTTTACTTGTCTACCTATCCACCCATCTCTTTGTCTGTCAATGCATAGGTGTACAAATTTATAGTTTACGAACAGTAAAATAAATTTAATTACAAAAAAAATACGACAAAATCATGTATGCAACTAGTATTATAATAAAAGCTATTGGATATTAGCAAATATTGATATGTAATAAGCAAAATTTCGAAGTAGAGTTAGAACAATTTGATCATCTAAAAGTATATTTTTGTTCGTACGCCTATGTATAAATAAGATGTGAGATAATCATCTCAGTTTCACGTTCACGATACACTTAGATTTTGTGTTACTTATATTTGTCATTTGGAGGTAAATTCCTACTTTTTATTAGTCTCTAGAAATGAATATTGGTGTAACGATATAGGCTTATTGTTCTTTTTGTTTGTTTAAAACAAATATTAATTTACATTGAGATTGTTTGTGAAGAGTTTTTTCAGTTGTACAGTTACGCGTTGCGCCATCTATGTAAGTCAAGGGTAATATATTTTGTTTTCATTTGTTTACATCGTTGTTATTATTTTGTTGATTTTTGTTATTCCTGTTATTATTTTTATTTTTAACATCATTAATTGGACTGTTGATTATTCCTCTTAGGTAAAAGGTAGAGGCCGAAAATAAACTTATTTTGATTGATATCCAGAAACTTTTTTCTTTCTAAACACAATAATCCGAATAACTGGAGCTTTATGTTAATAGTATAAAAAAATAAATATTGTAAATATTTAAAAATTTGTCGTTGTAAATTTTTCTATATTATATTTTATAAATAAATTTATAAAATAATCAATTATTATGAATCCTGTATTCTAGCTATTGAATATACAACTCCATGGTTACACAGTTGTGGTATTATTGAATATGGTTGAAAGAAAACAGTTTCCTCGGCCAAAGTTTTGAATAATTTGACTTTATCAAAAAAGCATTTGAAGATCTTCAACAAATACTATTTTACAGAAGACACAAAAGTATCCTTTTTTAGAAATTTAATAAAAACCAAATTGAAAAATCCATAACCTCAAAACCTTAACACTAAGATCACGCCAAAAATACAACTAGCGACATGTGTCGCTATAAAATATTATAAATTCTCCCACGGTCAAGGAAGGACATTACTGTCAAAGAAAAAACTAAACAACTACAACCCGCAGAACCACAATACAACATGGGCGAACAACAACAACGGGACACTACATCAGCTACAACAAGCATGGAAGACCGAATCATTTTAGCAATGTCGAATATGGAGGTCAGGCTATCAAACAATATTATCAGTTTACGTGAGAAAATAATAGGCAAGCAACAAAAATTAGAAAATGATTTAGAACAAACGAAAAGTATACTAAATGAGCAAGGAGATAAGTTAAAGTGGCAGGAGAGAGAAAATAGGAAGCGGAATATCATACTAAAGGGAATTAAAGAAAATGAGAAAAACTTAAAAGAATTATAAGAGATAACTCTAGAAATTTTGAATAATAAACTAAAAGTTGAAACGCATATTTCCGAAATCGATCAAATACGAAGACTTGGAAGGCCAGCAGTAGACGATGACAGACCAGTACTAATTAAATTTATTTCGTGGAGAAAAAAGGTAGAAATACTTAGTAACAGAAGCAATTTGAAAGGAACAAATATAAGCATGAACGAGGACTTTCCTAAAAAATTCATAACTAAAAGAAAAAGGCTAACTCCAATTATGATTAGATGTCGCGAAGAAAAGAAACATGCTATAATAAAGTATAGGCTGTACGTAGATCACAAGTAACTATCAAAAGTTGAAATCGCATTTTTGGAATCAGGAATGAAAAAAAGACAACTTTCAGACAAAGAAGAAAATGATGTCTGCAAAGTGAGAAAAGATAGCAAATACACTGCAACTACGGAACCACAGCCTACCTCGTATAAGAATAATGGTAATAATAAAACTGTATCGTCATCAAAAACAGCCACCACTGATCTACCACCGAAAGCAAAACGATCCAACTCCTTGTCGAACATTAGGAATAAAAACAAAAGTGTTATGTCAACTGCTATAACCGACCACTTTCCACCAGTGCCGACTCAAATCAATCAAAATTCACATCCACCGACACCCAACAATAACCAAACCAGAAGATAGCAACTACCGACCATAGGCCCCTCCCAACCCAATAGAACAACCACCCGCAATTATACAGGAAACGACCCAAATATTTGTACACGAAGTACATACAAACTAGAGAACTACAAGCTAACCAATAATATAAATACGACTCTTCCAACACGGCTGGTCACCGCGAAAGTCTACGACCACCCCCTTCACTCCATTCAACCAAATAAAACAGAAAGTACCCGTATAACAGACACACGAAACTATTTTAAAAATTTGCTCATTAAATACGAAGACATTATTATCAGAAGATAGACTAACTGAACACGAAAATGCCCTACTAAAAATAAACTATGATATCATCGGTCTAGCCGAAATAAGACGAAACGAAGATGCAGTTACACAAAGAAACAATAACTCAATTTTATGCCATTCTCAGGGCACAGTGGAATTTATGGAGGAAGATTTTACATAAACAGAAGATATACAAGAACAATAGAAGAATTTATACCATACTCTCCACGAATCGCATCTTTAAATGGAGCAGAAAGATAAGAGACAGGGAAGAATGGAAGAATATGAAGGCGGCCTTCGTCCAACAGTGGATCTAGAAGCCCCCCCCCCTGACTAGTTATATTATTATTCATATTTAATTTTTTATTAACCATATTTAGTATGTTAAATATTGTAATTTTGGGTTTCATAAATAAAGGCTATTATTATTATTATTATTATTATGTGTCACTGACAAATAATTAATCATTTTTAATTATTAATAACAAAGAAAACAAAGATATGAATTTATTTTCATTTATTTATTTGAAATTTCTATATTTGGAAATTTGTGCCTTCGGATATCACGTTAATTTCTCATGAGACCTCGCCCATACGTTTCAACTTTATTATCAAAATCAACTTTTTTTTGTATTAATACTTTGTTTTTGCTCAAATCCATTTATTGAGTTATCGGTATTGAAAATGGATAATTATTCACACAAAGAAAAGTAACAAATTAGTAAGAACTATTATTTTGATGCAAATTATTTTTATAATTTCTGACATATAAAATGTCATTACATTAGTGTGATTTTGTTTTGAATACCATGGCTAACACTATAAAAAAGTACCTTTTAAAAATTTTTAAATTCAATTTGCTCGATTAACAAACGTACAAAATTAAATGTGATTATTGAATAAGATGCAGAATTTAATTATCTACCACATTTATTTGAAGTATTTTTGTTTAAAATAATTTGGGAACTTTTGCGCAAGGAAAAATTGATTTCCCATGTTAGACGCCTATGACCAATTTTTTAATTCACACTCTATATAAACTTCAGAAAGCAAATGAAATGAAAGGTTGAAATTGGTTGTTTGCTACAGGAGTCGATGTTGATACAACCATCTTTACGAGTATGTTGAGAAAGAAAACGGCCAGTATAATTTCAAATAATTTTTTGTCATTATACTCTCGTCGAGAAAAAGAGTGATATAGTAGAAGAGAATAGTGGGGATAATGGGTTAAAATTTCTCGGGCCCCGAATTCACATGGGCTGGATATACAAGACCGAGATTTCAGACATGATTATATTGAAGAAATAATTCATTTGAAATCTATTCATGTAGTTATTTTGGGGATCGACAATTTTAGAACAAAAATGCACATTGAATCAGATTTTCAAATTTATGTATTTTTGTACAATTTGTCACTGTAACCTAGGCCAAAAGGTTATTCAGAGGACTAGGACTTAGAATTGGGTATTTATTTAAAAGGGAAAAACCCACCTACCCGGACCAAATGAAATACGGGTCGGTGTCGATTTTTCACCCATAAGATCTATAAGACCCGTAAGACCCATAAGACTTATATTTTAATACATTTTATTATAGTTGATGTTTATTGCTATATTTCATAACCTGCCTGTGCATAACTCTTACGCAGGGTGAAGTTGGAAGCGGTCAAATGCGTCTTCCTGATCAAACGGTTCTTATGGGTCTTACGGGTCTTATCGGTGAAGAATCGACTTCGATCCGTATTCACTAAAATACGGGTGAGCGGATGAACCTTTAGATGCACTGATATTCCGAGCACTAGTTATTCAGTACAGTAGCACATGTTAAAATTGTTTTGAGATCAAATACGTGCCAAGATAGATTAAATAGTCTAGGTATTTTTGCAATTGAGTCAGTATTAGTGAGGAACTTAGATGCTGATAACTTAATTCAAATTATTGCTAACAAAAAGCTAGAAAACACTATTGTCATATAAAATGTTTAATGAAACCTATTGTTCTTTATTTTGTAAAAAAAGTAATATATGCATTAAAAACCCATATAAATTTTCAAATATTTTAAATATAGTAACTTATTACTTACTATAACAATAAAAATTTAATTTGTATTAAAAGGGTATGTAACTTGGGATATAGTTTGTGGTGTAAAAAAATTGAGCATCAAATTAAAGAAGAACAAATTATTATACATTCATTGTACTGCATAATTAAAAAGTTCATAATGACAAATTTTGTATTGAAGTGCAGAATAATATTCACTAAATTTCAATGAAATAAAAAACGAAGAAATTAAAAATAGAAGGTAGCAATTTGTTCCGATTAAATTCAACATCCTACCTGGATGATCTGGAAAAATATTGCTTGATGATAATAGTGAGACAAGTCATGAAAATTAATTTCTATATAAACCTTTATGTATATACCAATAATAATACACATTTTTATGTATGTATATGTTATGTGGGTTGAAACCAAGATTCAACTATGAAGAATAGCAGCGATTATAGAATTCTAATTAATTTAGTAGTTAAAAACATATTTTCTTTAAATGCCCAAGTATATTATAACCTCGATTATAGCTAAAAAATATCGTTCATAGTGTGATTAAGATTCCAATATGATGGAAAATAATACAGAAATTGAGAAAAAGAGAGTAATATATGTAAAACATATAATAGACTGATGCAGTATCAACTGATCCCAGGGCTGCTTTTAGTATCAACTGATCCCGATCAATTATACTCTTCGACTTCTAAGAAGTTACTCTACTTTATTCACAACGGAAGGGCATGGAAGTAAAATACGACGGTGAATCAAATATAAACAGGACTGATTTTTTTTTAATTCCAGAGGGGTCATAGACCCGTTTGGAGTTGATTAGCAGGTAGCTTGGGTTGTTAGGAAGGGGGTAGACATGACCCCAATTCGCTTAGGTCTCTTTAGTATTAAAGAAAACTATAAACGAACAAGAAGGAAATGTCTCCGTGGAGCAACAGATTATTATCAAGTTTTTGGCCAAGGAAGGCGTAAGTCCAACCGAAATTTTGCGGAGGTTGAAGACCCAGTGCGGGGACAACATGTTTTTAAGGACCCGTGTCTTTGCCTGGCATAAGGAGTTCTCTGAAGGGTGACAAAGGATCGAGATTCGAGAATCAGAGTCACGATTGCCGCCAAAGGATGAGCGTTACCGAAGTCAACATCGAGGCGGGTCGGAATCTCATGAAGACTGATAAACGCATAATGATCAACGCACATTTAATGCGCAATATTATTGCAACTTACTGGATGCCATAAAATTATCCTATAAAGGAAAAGAAAAACGCAAAATGTCATTTTGCTTCATGACAACGCCAGGCCCCACACAGCAAACACGAGGCAAAAATTGAACAGAATTGGCTGGGAAACGTTGGAACATCCACGCTACAATCCCGACTTGTCACCATGTGGCTGTCACCGTCTTGGGCACCTCAAAGAAGCGATGGGAGGCCACCGAATCGACGACGACCGTGCGGTGGAGGAGTTTGTGCTCTAATGGCTATGTGAAGGTCCCGCTAGTTTCTACAATGAATTACGGGGAATTATGTAGAAAAATAATATGTTTTTCTATACTTTTTAAAATTATCTCAGAATTAAAAAAAAATAGTCCCGTTTATAGTTGATTCATCCTCGTACTCTTATTTTAAGAGATATATGAATATGGATTAACAAATTAAAAAAAAAGTTAGTACAGTAAAAATTTTGAAAGATGTCCGATCAAGGTCGTCTACGAATTGTATGAATTCAGATTTTTGCTCCGCCCATTCTGACAAATTCAGTAGTGTCGTTTGCTTAGTTTTTATGAGGGTCCATAAGATACTACTGTTATTTTATTATTACAAAAATATATGTTACAGTAAAAACATTCAAAATTCAAAAATAAGTCAACTGGTAAGTTTATAAGCAAATGTAAAACCAAATATGTTAAAAATAAGATAATGACACAATGTCAGTGTCAGTGACTCTGACAGAAAATAACGTTATTCGTACGGCTATGAATCAAGGTACTGTATCTGAATTAATAAATAAACTTACGTTACAGCGAAAGTATTATCAACAACGAGCATCATTTTAATGTGGAATGTCCTAACTTAGTCGAAACAATATGAATTTTTGAAAGACAAGCGTGTTATATCCATCCTTATCGCACACTCTTATAGCCTTTGCAAAAGAAAGAGATAAATGTATGCCTATTTGTTAAGTCGTTCGTGATACAGATGACCTTGATCGGACATCTTTCAAAATTTTTACTGTATATTATGTAGAATGAAACAATTATGAGAATGTGGGATATTCCTACATTTTTTCCAATTTTTTTTTTCTGAAAATATAAGTAAATTTATTATTTGTATTAAAAGGGTATGTAACTTGGGATATAGTTTGTGGTGTAAAAAAATTGAGCATCAAATTAAAGAAGAACAAATTATTATACATTCATTGTACTGCATAATTAAAAAGTTCATAATGACAAATTTTGTATTGAAGTGCAGAATAATATTCACTAAATTACAATTTCAAATTTTTACTGTATATTATGTAGAATGAAACAATTATGAGAATGTGGGATATTCCTACATTTTTTCCAATTTTTTTTTTCTGAAAATATAAGTAAATTTATTAATGTAGGTTCATATTTCATTTTCCAGAAGTATATAATTTAAACTACGATTTTTTGAATTTTTTAATAAAATTTAATTTTTTGGCGTCGTCACAACAATGCGACACTACGCTCCAGTGGCCAAATCTGAAACCACTATACAATATTTCACAACCATTGTTGCCTATAACAAGTATCTTTAATATTTACACATACCATTATAATAAATTTATAAATTTACCTATTAACAATAATTAAACAATCAGAAAAACAAGAAGGGATTTGACAACTAAATGTTTGTTTATATATGACATGTATGACCTTCATATCTTGACCTCTATATACAAAATGGACCGGCGTGTTGAATAACTTGCGTGTATCCACCAAAAATGCAACCCGCCTGACTGGTGAAATCTCTATCTCTCTCTGACATTTGTGTATAACTGGACCAAGTAGATTTGATCACATTTTATCTATGTATCTAATGCGAAAATGTATTTAAACAAATTGAACGAGCGTGAAATGTAATGTCACTGTTAGAAAGAGATAGCGATTCCACCATGACAGTTAAGTGTTATACAGTCTCTGCCATTGTAAAGATATAGGAGTCGCCGGTCCATTTTGTATATAGAGGTCAATGCCTTCATATGACATTTCACAAACAGGTGTATACAGCGACAAAGTAAAAAGAAAACTTAATACGATTTATTTAGTTATCCAACTTGGTCGTATTATAGGCCTCATCGTTAAGTGACGTCACAAATTGATGCCGCGGAACTTTATTAACAAAATTATGGTTGATATATGATTGAAATTACTTGTCGACCCAGGTGGAGTAGCGGTAGCGTTTTCGCTTAACGCTCGAAGGGTTCCGGGTTCGAATCCCGAATAAGGCATGGTTGTAGTGTGCGTCTTTCATCATATCATCTTCATCAACGAAAGGTATGTATAATGAATATGTTATAAAATAAATATTAAGCAAAAAGTCACCCACATACATCAATTAGAATAAGTTCATTGTAACTTTAAATACAATAAATAATTATTATTAATATATGATTGAAATTACTTAGTCACAGTCACATTATGAACAAAAAAATTGAAGTTTTTTTTTTTTGAAGACCCCATCGTTAGTATTCAATTCACTGTTTCTGTCAATATTTGAACATTTTTCGCATGTTATTTTTCTACTATTGTACGATTAATGAATGAGATAGTCAATAAATTTAGAAGGGAAAACAAAATAAAAAAATGAATAAATAAAGCATTTAGATAAGGTGTCCATTTTTTTCTTGAGGCTTCCGGGGACAAGTTATTTTTTTGACGAGTGATTGCGAGCGTTTACGTATATTTGCCTCCTCCTTATTTAAACATGATTAGTGTGTCAAATTAAAAACTAAAATAAAATGTAAACTATTTAATTAAGCAACGCTACAGACTTGAAAATAATTTTACGATTAGCCCTTTGGAATATGGGGCAAGGTCGCAATTTCGTCTTTCGTCATCTGACATCTTGACAACAAATATCGAAGGTGCCGACCTAAGTTCCGTACTTTGTATTCTGCCTACTCTGTGGTTACATTATTGCTAAATTAGCGTCATTTTAAGATAAAAAAATGTAGCATGTAGCTTCGGTTTCATTTTTATTATTTTTTATTTTATAACTTTCAGGGACAAGTATAAAATCGGAGATAAAAATAAGCGGGGACACAAGTCTTGTTTCGGGGATTGTCCCCGGAAATCGGGGGAGAATGGTCACCCAATTTAAGAATTAATGCGTCTTTGTCATTATGTATCGTATTGCCTTAAGTTTTTAGCAGTTCGAACAAAATAGTTATGCTCGCGATCTATTATAGCCTGAAAAATTGCATTAAAATGCACCGTAAGCGAAATAGCAGTAATAAATATATTTAATTACGCCTTTCTCTCATTTCTGGGTGTAGCAATATTTTTAAAAATATGCTTCAATACATTATTTAACAAATATTATACATCTATATTTAATCTCACCTGTCATGGGCTCATTGACGCTACTCAATACAATACTCGGTCTTACTATCGCCACTGGGATATCTCCATGGTTATCTTTTAACCAGGCCTCAGCGAGCGCTTTGGTGAAGGTATACGTATTTGGGCGTGCGCCAACCAACCGAGATGTGATGCTGTCGACTAGAGACTCGTCCAATGTACTAACTAACATAGTGACTTGTTCTGGGGCTATAGGTGGCGGGTAGATTACTTCCCGGACTATAGACTGGTTGCAGTTGCAATATGCCGTGGAGACGTGGACCAGCGCCTAAAAGAAATTATAAATTAACGACTTAGTTATTAGTTTCATTATTTTAAATAATCAAATCGAAAGTGAGAATTAAACACGTACAAATGTCTACATAATTCATGGTAAATGGGCTTATTAACCACATTTTGTAAAACACGCTTGAAAACAATGTTAACAAATATAATTCTTTAATTAAATAGTATATAATTATTAAAAAGTATATAATTATTGATTACTATTTTTACTGCCATTCGGCTATAGGTGTCGACTACACGTGTGCCACAGTGCTGTAAGTTGATATTCACAGATGCAATGCACCCGTCAGATTTTTCTATATTTAAATAACAATAATAAAAATTGACGTGTTGATTTCCCTCATATGTATATGAGTGACGAGTATAAATATAAAATTTCATTTTTACCTTTCGCCAAGAGAGGTATTGGATTTAGGCTAAAAATCGCATATCCAGATTTTAATGATTAAGCATGTTTTAAGGTCCCTACAATCCGATGTTAATATTTTTACGATGATGTATGTGTGTTTGTACAAAACGGAAACATGCGTTTGCATGCAAAAATCACGTGGTGTCTGAGCAACGATGATTGGTGAAACTGCACCGCTATAGTGTATATTATATTCTTCGTAGTTAATTTTTTAATAATATAAAATATATTCATATTCCTATTCATATTCTTTATTTCCCAATAAGATTACAAAGTTGGTCATATAAGGTCCGTCAAAATACACAAAAATATAAACTTAATTAACAATTTAAATATTCATTTATAAGACTAACTAGCTGTACCAGCTACAAATATTTACAACGAATAATTTTAGGGGGTACTTGTTAAATAATTTTTCTGTATATTCAATGTTTGGTATACTAATGAATTGTTTTTAACAACCGCTGCTTTGTTGAACACATAGGGAGAACTCTGGTAGATTATTTGACACACATTAAAAATAAATAAATCATTTAGGGCTATTTTTTACTTTCTTCTTCTACTCATTTCCGTTTTGCGTGTCGTCCTCATTCAGTTCCTTTTCTCTCAAATTTTCCGCAATACAGTCCTTCAATCTTATCTTTGGTCTTCCTCTGTTTCTTCTACCTTCTACTACTATGCTATTCAATATTCTTCCAATATATTCTTCATCTCTCCTTATGACATGTTCAAACCAATGTAATCGTCTCTCTTGTATCTTTTTAGAAACTTCTATCACTCGAGCTATTTCCATTATTTTTTAATTCCTTACGCTATCTTTCCGTGTCTTCCCCAACATTTATTTCAACATCCTTATCTCTACCACATTCATCTTCGTTTCATCGACATTGACATCTGTCAATTTGAATTATCTGAATATATGAACAGTTTCCATGGTTAGCATAGCTGGTTGATTTATGAAATTTAATATCTTTATAATTCTTTAACTCTATATATATATATATATTGAATAGGAAGTATAGAATGCAATCCAATCATATAATATATTCTTTCCGGTGGATCACTTATAACCAAAATCTAATCATGTCTGCATATGAAGTAAATACGAAAAAATTATAATTTTTGAAATCGTGGTATTGGAGTTATGCGATCCGAAACGATCGTCTCATACACACACACACACACACAGATACACACACACAGACACACACACACACACACACACACACACACATACACACACACACACAGATATCATCGCAAAAGTAGTAAATTCGTATTCTAGGGACCCCAAAACGTGCTTATTTATTAGAAACCCACTATCGAATTTTTTGACCAAAAACAATTCCTTCCTTACCTTATAGGTGACGGAAGGTAAAAATGATAATAAAAATTCTAGGAACCATAGTATCCATTTATTTGACCAGTTTAAGATTTGATGGTATTGGTTAATTCGACATTTCTTCATTTGTACTGGTGTAAAATTTAAAAGACGAGAAAACGAAGAACATTTAATATAAATTATCCGCATATTTAACGTCTTAGTGTTATACTTCTATTTTATTATTATAACTATTATATGAATCAATGTTGCAGTCTTGCATTATGACCAACAAATATTATTATTGTTGTAAATCAATGTAGGTATTTATTTTGTTACCTCGACGGTTTGTTTACACAACTGCATGCTCGGTAATTACGTCGCCGACAGGTCCAGGGGTGAGATCCCAAGACAACGCGAAAAATACCCCTTACGTTTCACTTTCCTTTACCTATCAGCTTCCACGGTTGTAAGGGATACGAAATCAGAGTGAACCTTTAGTCAAAATTTTTAGCAGCCACTTCGAACGAAAAATATTTTGGACAAACCTACCACGGACGAAACAGCAAAATGCAAAGTTGAAGACAGTAATATAAGAACAACATACTGAGTATTATTCAGCAAATATTAACATGTAAATATGTAAAATATTATAGAACAAAGTATATATTAAATGTTTTCATAAATAAATAATAGAAAAAATAAATAAATTAAAATATTAATATTCTGTATTCAGGGCGTGTATAGTTGTGACTGGTGTTAATATGGTAGTTATTTTGAAAAAAAAAAACTGAAACAAGTAAAATCCTTTCTACTTCTGGGTTCAAACTTATATTACTAACCTTCATCCCCTGAATATATTAATAATTTGTACAATTTTATATTCAGGGGAATCAGGGATGTGTAATAATAACTGTGATTAAGATGATTTTGTCACGGCTTCTAGTTATTTAGAAATAAAAACTTTGAAAGAAGTAAAATTTTCGCTGCTTCTGGGTTTAAACTTACATTATTAACACTCATCCCCTGAATATTTTAATAATTTTTACTATTTGTAATAATAACTGCGGTTAATATAGTTTTGTGACGGCCTATATTTGTGATGACAAAGAACATTTTACTTTTGAGTTTCACACTATATTTGATCTTTAGTTGCTTAATATTTTAATTTATTTTTTATTATTTATTTATGAAAAGATTTAATATAAAATATTATTATAATTTTTTTTAAGAATCAAATTTTAAAAAAATAGTCCATTATATTTTTTACCTCCCGCTATCCTTAGTAAGGGAGGTATAGGGATCGTGCTAAAAATCGCATATCGAGATTTTGGTAAATAACTACGTTTTAAGGTCCTTATAATCCAATTTTAACATTTTTACGATGATGCCTGTGGGTGTGTGTGTGCGTGTATGTGTGTGTGTGTGTATGTGTGTGTGTGCGTGTATGTGTGTGTGCGTGTATGTGTGTGCGTGTATGTGTGTGTGCGTGTATGTGTGGAACTTCTGGGCACTCTAACTCAAATACATACTAACATTCAGAAACTTCTGAAACCATGTATTTCTACCTCATTCTAAAAGAAAGAAGCCATTAGATTTTGGTATCAATCGTATAACCGGAAATGGCAGTTTACTTAAAGCTCAAAATAGTTTTCCTTCAAAAAATACCTTTAAATGTTATCTTTCCGCAATTTGTTATTATAAAAATTAAAGATTATTCCATTTTCTACAGGTTTGCATTAATACTTTTTGTATATATTTATAGATAAATTTATAACGTAATATAAAAATTATATTTTGAAACTTATGCTTTAAACACAACTCCATGCTTACACAGTTCAGCTCAAATGTATTAACTGACAGATAAATGTCACTGTCAAAAAAATAATCATTTCAAATTAACAGTAAGGTTTACAAAGAATGTTGTATATAGAACAATAGTTATATGGAAAGACACTTAATATACATAATTTCTAGCATTAGTAAATATGCAGGTATGTATTTAAATAAAAAATATATAGTTATTTAAGTATTAACGGCAGTAAGTGCACCTTACCGGTAAGAAGCACTTAATGCCCGCAATGCTTATTATATTTTTTGCACGATCGTCTCAATAATAACAAATTAAAGTTTAGAATTATTTAAAAAATATTTTGACATTTAAAAAAAAATAGTTGTCATTTTTAAGTAAGCTATGATCGTTGTTTTGTTATCGTTAAAGCTTTAAAAATTGTACATTTATTTTTTATTTATGTAATTTTCACCGCCTCCAGATCGGTATATAGTCATAGCACATACCGGTCAGGCACATCACTTACTGATCAGTACCACATCACTTACTAATCAGTAATTTGTAAACAAAACCTACTGCCTTGGAAACCCTATCGGTAAAGTTTAAAAAAAACCTGATCGTGCAAAAAATATATTATCACGGCATATTATCCATTGCTGGGTGTGCCAATCTGCTTTTGTACACAGAATTCGGTAATGATGATGACATATTTATATCGTGCGGGCGTTATCAAGCCTCAGCTCATTGCTGGCGTGAAGAGTGCAATACAGGGGACAATTTTGTACCATTTAAAATTAAAAATATTTGGCGTTGATCGGGATCGAATCGGGTTCCCCAGATTCGCAACCAGACAACAGGCACGCGGCAACGAGACCCCATAGGTATGTATTTAAATCAATAAAAAATAAATGGCGGGACGTATTGTGTTGGTCACATCAGATTTTTTATTATTATTTTGAAGCTTATTAATATATGTACGTACATTTTATTTTAATACGAACTACAGCGGTGAATTTAAATTTAAAACTAAATATCTTCTAACAATGGACTTGACATCATATACTGAACAATATGTACTAAAGGATACACTTTTTGAATATCTGGTTTTTACTTGTGGTTGATTAAAAACGTACTCTGCACTTTTTGAATATTGATTTCTAATTGCCATTGACAAGGGTGTATATTTGTTTACTAATTGTAATTGATTAAGGACATACCGTGCGTCAAACAACAGATGAATATTCACCAATTCACGATACCGTATAAATATCAAATTTAAAGACTGGTTACTTATGGTATGGATGGTAATAATTTGGTAAATGTTTGTGATATATTTGCTAATTTATCTCCTGAACGTCCTAGACCAAATCCTTCTACAGATTCGTGAATATTTACAAAATTTAAAGTGATGGAAATGTAATAGAAGAAAATAAGTTAATTTAACACTAGGCGAATTTTCGCGACAAATGCCACTGCGTTTAGAGAGGGGGTAATGACGTCAGTTATGCATGGTTAAGGAGTTCGAGAAAAAATTGTGTGGTTAATAGCATTGAACGAAGTAGCTACTAAATTTAAAAATCTACAGCACAATATCTCTCGCCCCTTTCATTGTAGGATATATAAATATCGTATTTAACATTTTTTGTACACACAAAAAATTCTAATTACATCTATTCTTTATATTTAGATATTTTTTATAAATTTAAATTTATTCTATGATCAAGTTTTAACCTACTCTTCTAAATGTTCGAGGTTCTTCCAATTCATTGACGGGATTGGCGGTATTACTGAAGGGTGTATGTAATATATCTATAATTTTAAATATTTAATTAATAATACAATAAGTAATATTATATGTCGTTCCCAGAAAAAGCCTTCAGTATTAGCTTTGAATTTTTGACACTGACATTAGTGACACTTATCTGTCAATCACAAACATTTTAATTTCTCAACTGGTTACAATGGAGTTGTTTGGGCTATGAGATTTACTACAACAGCTTATTTTATAGATTATTATTTCTATATCTTTATATCTATAGAAAATATAATAAAAAAATTAAATGTATCGCATACAGAATTTTATGGTTTTTTTTAATATTTGTAATAACATAAATTTTCAAAAAATAATATTTAGAAGATTTTTAAAAAAATACTATTACTTCTGGTTGTCCAATTGTTACCAGAATCAATTCAACTCTTCCCATTACTGTTAGATTGAGGAATCCGTAGTTAGTTTTATAGAATTTGAGAAATCGTACCTCCAACAAACAACAAACATGCACACACAAACGTAAAAATGTTAAAATCGGATTCAAGGGACCTTAAAACGTGCGTACTCACTAATCTGGATATGCGATTTTTAGCATGAATCCAATACCTCTCTTAGTGGGTCTGAGTAACAATGAAAATTGTTTTAAATTTTATTATAATGGATGAATTAGAAACAGTTGTATCATCTATAATAATTAATTCATTCGTCAGAAATAAACGTGACACAATAAATTTATTATTTATTCGAAAATACATAAGGACCAATATATCCGTTTCCTCAATTTTTGAGATTTTGGATTACCTACTATATGTATGTATGTATTTAGTGTATGTTATAATTTACATTGTACAATGTATAGAGTCATTCCGTAAAATTTCAAATGAAAATAATCATTTATGGCATAATAGCCCATATCTATTGTAGTTGTAGTAGTCCTTCAGTAAAGGAGATTCTTTATCACCTATAGACAGATTTAATTTGGCGGTATCCACAGTACACTTTATTGTTCATATGTTATATTTTATTTAAAAAAATCAAAACAAAACTTTAGGTTACACTGAAATATAAATGACTGGAACTTGAATACTGTACCTATCAGCGTACGCTGAACTGAAGCTCCATTGAACGACAATTGCTGGTCCTGTTTGCGCAAGTTCGTGTCGAACCGAACATAGCCGAATAGTCGTTACACTCTTCCCTATTGCTCACATTTAAAACCTGCGCTAAGGCCACTAAACGGAGCGTACTAGACGTTATTGATAAAAACTCTTTAAAAATAGCTTATTTCTCCTTATTTCATTCTACAGTGTGTTTGAAAAAGTGGTTACACCCTGTTTTCTCGCTTATTATTACAGATACATATATTGCTTATAGGACATGATTTAATCAGTGCAATATTTGTGATTGAAATGTGTATAAACTGTAATTGTAGAGCTTCCGGTATAACCGGAAGTGACATCAACTTTGTGAATTTAAATACAACCTATACTATTTTTTTATAAATTTGGATTGCATTTTTTGTCCTCTTTCTGACAATACTAACTTTATTAGTGTTGACGTTATTCATTTGTTAAAAATAATTATTTTCTTTTGCACGATTTTTATCGTTGAGATGTAATTTAATACTTATGTGAGAGGGCTATGACAGTAATTGTTTTCATGATATTAAGTTAACAAATTCATTTATTTTTAATTTAATGAATATGAAATAAGAAATTTACAAGTAACAAAACATTTATTCATCATGTCCCCCATTTACATTAATACATTTTAAAGTATGGCTTCTTAATTTACTCATAACATTATTAAATTCTTCAGCCGCTTCTCTAAAACTTCTGTTATTATCCTTCAACTAATAATACTATCTTCACTTTGTCTTCTACAGTCAGTACCAATGTAATAAAATACTTTCGTTAATTGCTGTCATAGCACTCTCACATAAGTATTAAATTACATCTCAACGATAAAAATCGTGCAAAAGAAAATAATTATTTTTAACAAATGAATAACGTTAACACTAATAAATTTAGTATTGTCGGAAAGAGGACAAAAAATGCAATCCAAATTTATAAAAAAATAGTATAGGTTGTATTTAAATTCACAAAGTTGATGTCACTTCCGATTATACCGGAAGCTCTACAATTACAGTTTATACACATTTCAATCACAAATATTGCACTGATTAAATCATGTCCTATAAGCAATATATGTATCTGTAATAATAAGCGAGAAAACAGGGTGTAACCACTTTTTCAAACACACTGTATAATTTCTTATGGCGTTTTGCTATGACGAAATTCTCCTACATCTATAAAAATATTTCGTATGCAGAAGACTGCAAAGAATTTTAGCTTCACTCAAATACAGAGATCATTGTAAGCAAAGTTTTATCGAAGTAGGTATATAACCACTTCCATCTTTATACATATTTCATACACTAATTAAAATCCATAGAAATAAGGGTAATTTATTAAAAAAATAAAATAAAGATATTCACACCTACCCTACTAGGTCGTCAAATTTATTTCATAAACGACTTTACAGACTTACAAAATCATAAAACAACACTTTAAATTTTGACCTTTATAACAGACTACCTGATCATTTAACAAGTTTAGAATTAAAGAAATTCATAATCATTGTTAATACTTTCCTTTTAAAAAACTACTACACTACAGAAGAGTTCCGCTCTCATACTTTTAATATCTTGATGTGAAATATACTTTGTATAAATTTTATTTTTTGTTTTAGCTTTTATCCTTGTATCATTGACGTACTATAAACAATATTTGTATTGTAAAATAGTAAATAAAATTATTATTATTAAAAATTATTATTGTTCCCTTAGTTTTTAATATTATAGGTCTAGTTACTTGGAATTTCCATGTAGGATAGCTTTCACTGTCAACTAATTTTTCAATATGCAGCACTTCCTTACGCAACTTTTTTTATTTTTTTAGCATATTCCTTTTACATTCGCAATAATCAATAAATGACGAAGATTTTTCATTAAAAATATACCAGGCTCTAAATGGAATTTAGTGGCATAAGCTCGGAAAGGAAAATACACGAAAAATACGAGCCCTGTGAATTTCTACCTGACCATTAACATTACATGGTACAAAATCTATAATAGACGAGTTATGTCAAAAATAGACCTCTATTTCATACAACTACACGTATTATACAATTTTAAGATAATGTTTGAATTTTATTTATACCATAAGTATCTTTTACAATTAGAAAATATGGAAACCTAAAATAATTTTCCATGTTAGTAGAACATATCTGTTGAGAAGTTATTTTCATTCTCGTGGCTGTGTGCCTTGAGTATCTGGTCGCGAATCTGATGATCCGGGTTCGATCCCGATCGACGCCAAAATTATTTCGAATTTTAAACGGCACAAAAGTGACCCCTGTGGTGCACTCTCCACGCCAGCAACGAGTACACGTGAGGTGACGCCTGGTAAACGCTCGCACGGTACGAATATGTCATTATTCGCGGTTTTTTACCCCTTGACTAAGCTACAGTCTAGGTGGTACAAATAATTAACGCCTTTCCGATTTAAGTTTGAGTCAGTACGAATCTTGAAGCAGAACGGGAGAGATGGTCGCGCACGTATTCTCCGATTTAAGTATAAAATATATACAGTATTTATTTCCCAAATGCAGTTTATAATATAATTATTTTATACTTTATAATTATTTAATACAATTTTACATGTCAAAAACACCGTCAAAAATCTTATTATTGCATAGCTTGCTGTTTTTACCTTCCGTCACCTATAGGTAAGGAAGGTATTGTCTTTGGTCAAAAAATTCGGTGGTGAGTTTTCATTGAATAAGCACGTTTTAGGGTCTTTACAATACGATTTTACTATTTTTACGATGATGTCTGTATGTGTGTGTGTGTGTGTGTGTGTGTGTGTGTTCGTGTGTGTGTATGTGTGTGTGTGTGTGGACCGCCTTTCGTGCACGATATCTCCAATACTAGAATTCCAAAAATTACAATTCTTGCGTATTCCTCTTCCTTACAACCATATGCAGACTTGATTAGATTTTGGTTATAATTGGTTAACCGGAAGTACCCTCATTTGAAGATTTTAACAGTTTTTCTTGAAAAAATCACTTAAATGTTATTATAACTTAAAAAATATATTATTGTCTATACGATTTGATTGCATTTTATATTTGATATTCAACAGATATAGAGTTAAAGAAGAATAACGATAATAAATTTTATATAAATTTCATAATTCAGCCAGCTATGCTAACTTAACCATGGAAACTGCTAATATATTCAGGTAATTCAAATTGACAGACGTCAGTATCAATAAAATGTAAATCAATAAAAGAATAAGGGAAGTAACTCTAGTGTTAGAAGTTTCTAGATATAAGAGAGACGATTACATTGGTTTGAACATGTCATGAGGAGAGATGAATATATTAATAGAAGGTGGAAGAAACATACGAAGACCAAATATAAGATGAAAAGACTGTATTGTAGAAGACTTGGGAGAAAATGAACTGAATGAGGACGACACGGAAAACAAAAATGAGTAGAAGAAGAAAATAAAAAATAGCGACCCTCTAACGAATGGGAAAAACTAAAGAAGAAGAAGATGTCAGTGTCAAGTGCAATTTGCATAGTTTGTTTATGAAATAACTTTACTGGAAATATAGGATCTTTTGCAAGAAAATTTATGTATGGGGCGCGTGCAGTAACATGACTGACCCGTGTCAAAATGACAGCAATTAATTATGTCCATAACTGACAAGTGTTATAATTTTTCAACCAAAATTTCATAATTTTCTTATTTCATGTGGTTTGTTTGTTATCAGGAGTATGACATTCAGTTGCCGAGAAAGGGAATCACATAATACCAAAAATTTATAATCTTTTGCAAGAAAATTTATGTATGGAATTTGTACATAATACACAGGATTGACGGAAGGTATTGTGCTGGCCACATCAGATTTTATGATTCTATAATCAGAGCCACATCAAAGCATACTACATTTCTCCCTGCTTTCTTTAACTGATGTGTCATTATTCATGATTCGGCTTTTGAGTAGATGGTCTGGATGGTCGAGAAGACTTGCGGGGTTCAAACGACGTTTCTTCGTGAAACATTTCTGTTTCCGCATTTACATCACTGCAAAATAAAGAAGAATCATTTGAAATGGTACTATTATCATTATTTCCATCTTCTTTTCTTTTTGAAGAATACTCTAAATATCTCTTTCTGAGTTGATCAGCGTGTTTTTTTATATCTTTTGTTCCATTATTATTTCGTATGATACCTTCCCATTTCTTTTTTCAATTACTCCTGGTTTCCAACCTTTATTCATTTTATTTTTAATCCAAACATGATCTTCTGATTCAAATTCTCTCCATTTTATATTTTTATCATGATAATCTTTTTGTCATCTTAATTTTCTCTCCATCTGTTTTCTTGTATCCCGTTTTAATAATGTCAATCTGGTATTAATTTCTCTTTTAAACATTATGTTCCCTGGTGTTTTTGATGTCGTTTTTTGTGGGCTATTTCTATACGCCATCAAAACATAAAAAGCCAATTCTGGATCTTTTTCATAATATCTGGCTGCAAAATATCGTGTTTTAATTGTTTTAACACAACGTTCCGCTAATCCGTTTCTATTTGGATGGTATGGCGTACTCTTGATTTGAACAATTCTATTTACTTTGCAAAATGTTTCAAATTCTTCAGATATAAATTGAGGACCGTTATCTGATACAATTTGTTTTGGCAATCCAAATCTTGCAAAACATCTTCTAAGTATTTTGATAATTACCTGAATCGTTGTTGACGTAACTGTTTCAACTTCAATCCATTTTGTATATGCATCAACAATGGGGTAGTTACCATATGTTAAAATTTAATTAAACTCTTATTTGTTTAAATATATGACTCATAATAAGATATAAACTGTAATAAAATTCGCCATTTATTATGTAAATATTTCAAAAAAGTTATTTAAAATATTACATGATTCAAATCGACCTCTTCTCTGTGACGTCACGCTTACATACTTAAAGCCACAAATGTCGCTAGTGTCGTTTTACAGCGAAGGGATGTGACATGTCAAAGTGACAGTTGATGGTGATACTGACGCCGTGGACATAACCTTGTTTCTATTTGTTTCTTAGGCATTTATTCCATCTTTCTCGTAAGTAAAAAGTTTGAAATAGGGAATAATTTCTTCAGATATTTTTTTTTACTTTTTGATCGCCAACCAGTTTCTAGTTATTTTTTATACAAGACGATAATAGTATATTATTAACCAAGGTAGGGAAGACTATCATTATTGACCTAGCGTATAAGACGCTGGTCAATAATGGTCTTCGCTACCAAGGTAAATATACTATTTTATTCACTACTAGCACTTACATATTTTCTAGTTAATGATTTTTAAATTGATAATAAGGAAGCATATTGAAATGAACATTTGTTTTCAACTATTCAACATAACCCTATTATTTTACAATGTCACCAACGTTACTTGATTCCAGTGTTGCCAACATACATCTATGTATTCCTATATCTCTATGTTTGACAATTTGATTTCTGAGAAATTCAGCCTTATAGTGAATTTATAGTATTATAGACCAAGTTTACTGTATAATAATATACACTTTTTTAATTTATTATATGGTTTTGGAAGTATAAAAGTTACTGTCAATATTGACATTTATCAGAGGTCGGTAATGATTACCGACCTTGGTAGGTAATTATCGGTAACCATGGTTACAATGTACAGGTAGGAAAAAACAATTTCGCTTGTCAAATAAAAGTAAATAATTGCGGTTGCTTAGGCTAGTAGTGAATAAAATAATATTTTATCGACGAGCGGAAAGTTTCTTTCGCGAGTCGATAATTCAATTTTATCGTCGTGAATAAAATTCTATTCTATTTCTATAGCAGATTTTAAAGAGCAAAAATTAGAAAAACCGATTATAAATTAAATTATTTAAGAACAATTTTAAAATCTCAGTAGCGTGGGTTGTTATGGAATTTGTTTGAAAACAATTTCATTTTATTGTTTTTTTTGTGTACAAAAATGGTAAGAAATGGAATTTCAAGATTTCATGGTTTGTGATTGGTGCAAACGCGCGACAGTTTTAAACTGTCAATTTTATGTAAGTATTGCAACTTTTTTTCTGTATTTGTGTACAACAAATGAGGTTAGCTAAATTGAATGTAAGTGAAATAAATAATTTTAATATAAATATAATTGTAAATAACTAATAAAAAATTAATATAAATACAAAAGACACATGACCTGTCAACCTATCAATAACTGTCAACAATATTTTCTTATTTATGGAATTTCGCATGTCTGATCAAAATGGTCCTCAAATGGATGATATTGAAGATGTTCCATTTCCAAATGATGTCTGAATGTTTCAATTATTCTAATATTATTATTTTATCGAATAAAACCTTAAAATGTTGCATGAACCGCTCTCGTCAAGCTCCACCCATCACTGCAATCTTATACCAGATCCAGAATAATCTATTATTTGTAACTTTAGGTACGTGTCTTTTAATTCCAAAAATTCTTTCAAGTGGTTTATGGTTAATTAAAGTAAATTTCTTATCATAAATAAATTGATGAAACTTTTCAACTCCAAATACTAAAGCTCTAGGTTCTCTATATTGATGCGTATTTCTTTTCTGCGTCTAGTAAAGTTCTTGAGGCAAATTCTACAGTTTTTTTCGCCATTTTCTTATTTATGTAGTAAAACAGTTTCAAGACGAACTTCCGACGCATCGCATGATATTAATATTGGTAACTTTTCATTATAGTGTAACGTCGCCGCCACCGCCGCTCCGTAGCACTCGCCGCCGCCGCGCCATAGCAGGCGCCGCTGTGTCGCGCGTGACAGACATGTTCGAACATGTCGCGATGACGTGATCTATTGTGCATACTGTTTACCTCGCGAAGTGTTCTAGTAGGTTCGAGAACAAAAGTCACCGGGTATATAACCCGTCGCCAAAGCCAGGGCGGATTGTCTGTGATACACCGGGGCCAGCGAACACAGTCTGTGACATTCAAGCAACGAGAAATGAACTTGGTGATATAAATAAACAGTCTACAAGTTGTTAACATAAATAAATGTAGTTATATAAATAAGTGTAGTGATATAAATATTGTTTAAATAAATAATCTTAGTGTTTAAGTGTCTTATAATATTCTTAGTCTTTAAATTAGTGTTAATATTTGTTTATTATAGTGTTAGTTAAATTTATTATCTTTTAATTCTTTTTAATATTTATTTATCGTTTAATAAACGTATTCTTTTAATTAACAATAATTGTCTGAGTTTTACACTTCACCCATATAAATAAAAACGTAACAATTGGTGTCAGGTGTGGGGTTGTTAATAAACTGTGAAGTGTAAATAAATAAAAATAAATAAAATGTCGAAACTATTAAAATTAAGTGAATTGAAAGTAAGTGATCTCAAGACAGAACTAGAAGAACGAGATTTGGAAGCAATAGGAAAGAAGTCAGTGCTTCAAGAAAGATTGCGGCAAGTATTAATCGATGCTGGTGAAAATCCTGAAGATTACCTATTCGAAATTCCGTATGACGCATCCGACGTTTGTAAACTTTTAATAGAATTTTCTAGAAGATTGGAGGAAAGTTCTAGAAAAGCGGAGGAAAATTCTGAAGCTCGGGAAGAATTAATGGAACACTCTGGAATTCTTGAACTGGAATTGAAGGTGAATTCTGGAAGAGTGGAGGAGAATTATGGACTTCTAGAGCAGAAATTGGAGCCGAATTCTGGAAGAGTATAGGAGAATTCTGGTATTCTGGAGCAAACATTGAAACAAGGACTGGAGAAGGCTTCTAGAAAAACTGAAGAAAGCCTTCAAGAATCTGGAGCCGATCGTTTGGATTGTCTCGTACATCCTAAGGCTCCTAATAGCGATTTGGAGTACCTGGCCACTCATGGACTCATCTCCAGAGTTCGAGACAGCAATGCTCAGCAAGTACTGCAATTAGGCCACCCAAAAGCTATGGTTGACGCACTCTTATATGTATTAGATCATGAAACTGCCGAACAAGTTTCATTTAACCAATCGCGAGTGCGAAATATTTATGCTAAGGGAAATGAAAACACCGAAGCCATAGACGAAAAAGTCCGACGAATTACGAACGAAGTGTTTGCTAGAAGAAAGAAACTCCGCTGTTACAAAAGAAGACGGAAGCAGAAAAGGAAGAGACCGCGAGAGAAACCGAGCGTGCTTAGCAAGAAATAAAAAATATATATATAGGAAAAAAAATGTAGAGGTAAAGGAAGAAACCGTTGATGTCAAGGATGAATACGAAAAGTGGGCAGTGAGGAGCAGATGGAAAACATGCAGAAAGACAGAGAATGGAAATTGAAAGAAAGGGAAGTAACGACGACGCATTCTCCAGAAGGGCATGCCAAGATGGAGGCAAACATGGTAGTCGACTGAAGAGAAACATTCCACCATTGCCAGAATAACAGTAGTCGACGATAGTTGGCAGCCCGATGGACTACGCAAGGACCAAGAAAATGACCCGACTTTGAAAATTTTATTGGAATGGAAAGCAAAATAATGCAAACCAATATGGGAAGACGTTGCACCACACTCACAGAATATAAAAGCGTACTGGGTGCAATGGGACTCCATGGTGATTGAGGATGGCCTGTTGAAGAGTGTGGTAGAAAATGCTGATGGAACTGAGAAGAAAACTCAGTTGGTCATTCCTAAGAGTGGACCATTCCCAGAAAGTGACGACGGAAATAAATATATCGTGGTTGTCATGGACTACTTCACCAAGTGGGTTGAAGCCTATCCATTACCCAACCAAGAAGCCACCACGGTCGCTGAAACTTTAGTTAAAGAATGTATATGCCGATTCGGGGTTTCACGTGAACTTCACTCCGACCAGGGAAGAAATTTTGAGTCTGCCGTTTTCCAAAATATCTGCAGGATATTAGGAATTAATAAAACCAGAACAACTGCATTACTTCCGCAGTCCGATGGCATGGTTGAACGAATGAACAGAACAATCAACCGATATTTGTCGAAGGTTGTCTCCAACCACCAAAGAGACTGGGACCGACATCTTCATCTGTTCCTGATGGCTTATCGTTCACCCGTGCATGAAATGACAGGGCAAACTCCTGCGAACATCTTATTCGGACGTGAGTTGCGTTTACCATGCGACAAGGTGTTCGGCAGCAAACCTGGGGAAGACCTGGCCGGAGAAGACTACGTTACGGGCTTACGGAGAAGAATGGATGACATTTATGAACAAGTCCGTACGAACATTCAAACTGCCAGCGACCGAATGAAGGACTGGTATGACATCAAAGCCAAAAAAGGTGGATATCAACCTGGGGATTTAGTGTGGCTTTACAACCCATAAAGGCGCCGCGGGTTATCACCAAAGCTGCAAAAGAATTGGGAGGGCCCCTATGAGGTAGTCAAAAGAATAAACGACGTGGTATATAGAATTAAGAAACGACCTACCGGGAAGCCGAGAGTGGTACACTTTAATCGGCTACCCCATTTGGCCGGAGACAACCACGAAGACCATAATGGAGCAACAGTTCGTCGGATCATAGCTCAAGAACCGACTTTTGAAGATTTCATGGAGAACTATTCGTTTGGGCGCAAGGCGCGGTACGGCGTGACAAAAGAAGAACACCGAGATCTGTTCACCGTGTCTTCAGATTATTCCCTCGGCCACTGCGTATCAGAAGACTTAAAGATGTCCCGCGGCATAGCTTCAGTCTTTAAGGCGAAATATGGACGAATACCAGAACTGGCCAACCAATGTCCATCTGTTGGGAAAACGCTACGACTGAGAGATAGAAATGCAGACCATCAGCGGTACATCTACTACCTTGTTACATAACCACGCTCGTACCAGAAGCCGTCGTATCACAGCCTATGAACTCGCTGTGCGATTTGAGGGATCATCTACTGGAGAATGACATTTTGAAGCTAGCGGTACCGAAGTTAGGTTGTGGTCTAGACGGTTTGGATTGGAGGATTGTAAGGAACATGTTAGAGATCCTCTTCCGTTTCACCGGCGTTGAAGTTCTCGTCTGCAGCTTTAACCCTAACGGACAGAAAGAAGAAGTCGAGCGGACCATCGACTGTCACTTCTTCAAGAATTCGAAATGCACCAAGGGTAGTACATGCAGATTTCGTCATCACGGACTGTTCCGGGACGAAACAGTCTTAAGGAGAGGGCAGTGTAACGTCGCCGCCACCGCCGCTCCGTAGCCCTCGCCGCCGCCACGCCATAGCAGGCGCCGCTGTGTCACGCGTGACAGACGTGTTCGAACATGTCGCGATGACGTGATCTATTGTGCATGCTGTTTACCTCGCGAAGTGTTCTAGTAGGTTCGAGAACTAAAGTCGCCAGGTATATAACCCGTCGCCAAAGCCAGCGCGGATAGTCTGTGATATACAAGCAACGAGCAATGAACTTGGTGATATAAATAAACAGTCTACAAGTTAACATAAATAAATGTAGTTACAGTAAAATTTTTGAAAGATGTCCGATCAAGGTCATCTGTATCATGAACGAATTAACAAATTGGCATACATTTATCCTCTTCCTTTACAAAGGCTTTAAGCGTGTGCTATAAGGATGGATATAACACGCTTGTCTTTCAAAAATTCATATTGTTTCGACTAAGTTAGGACATTCCATTTTAAAAAGACGCCCGTTGTTGATAATACTTTCGCTGTAATGTAAGTTTATATATTAATTCAGATACATTACCTTGATTCATAGCCGTACAACTAACGTTGTTTTCCGTCAGTGTCAATGACACTGACATTGTGTCAGTATCTTATTTTTCACATATTTGGTTTTACATTTCCTAATAAACTTACCAGTTGATTTATTTTTGAATTTTTAATGCTGTTATTGTAACACATATTTTTATAATAACAAAATAACAGTAGTATCTTATGTACCCTCACAAAAACTGAGCAAACGACACTACTGAATTTGTCAGAATGGGCGGAGCAAAAATCTGAATTCATACAATTCGTAGATAACCTTGATCGGACATCTTTCAAAAGTTTTACTGTATATAAATAAATGTAGTGATATAAATATTGTTTAAATAAATAATCTTAGTGTTTAAGTGTCTTATAATATTCTTAGTCTTTAAATTAGTGTTAATATTTGGTTATCACAGTGTTAGTTAAATTTATTATCTTTTAATTATTTTTTTTAATATTTATTTATCGTTTAATAAACGTATTCTTTTAATTAACAATAATTGTCTGAGTTTTACACTTCACCAATATAAATAAAAACGTAACAAAGGGTACTACTGTACTTTCTTCTGAGAGTAATTCTTTAATTTTTTAAAAGTTTTTTCCTCGTTTCTCCATGCAAAGGTGGAACAAATTTTTCATAGTAATTCACAAGTCCTAAAAATGACCTTAATTCTTTTACGTTTTTAGGTGACAGCGCGTCCTTAATTGCTTTTATTTTATCTTCTTTGGGATGTATACCATATTTATATATTCTGTGTTCTAAGTACTTCATCGAATCTTACAATAATTTTACTTTATTTAATTCTTGCATTCTTTGTAGTACTAATTCAAGAATTTTTATATGTTCTGTCTCATTTTTTCCAGTGATAATTATATCTTACAAGACTCCAGTATTTTCTAGTTCTTGTAATAATTATCCATGAATCTCTGGAAAATAGATGGTGCTGTAGAAATTCCAAATTCTAATCGCTTATATGGAAAATACCCCACATGTGTCTAAATAACTAATAACTATTTTTATTCTTTTGATACCAGCATTTGTAAATAAGCGTCTCGTTGAGCGGTAACTGTATATTCTTCTCCATTTGCTAACTATGAAGTCAAACCTTCGAATGTTGGCATTAAATGAGAATTTGTTACTAAATTTGGATTTAGTGTGACTCTGAAATCACCAAATATTCTTAAACTTCCGTTTGGTTTAACTACATTAACCGTGGAAGTTGACCAAATAATTGGTATCTTTGCTGGATATACTCTTTCTATAATATTTTCATTGAAAAGTCTTTCAATTTCTGCTTATACTAGCTTTCGTAATGGAAATGTTACTCTTCTTGCAGGAATTACAACTGGTTTGGCATCAGGTTTTAACATAATTTCTGCTTTATATCCTTTTATCGCACCTGTCTCTTCGTTAAATACATCTTTATATTTCTGTAGCAAATTTTTGACTTCTGTTGTAGTGTTAGTAAAATTAGTATCATTCTTGTTTGTGAAAGACTGTATTTTAACTTCTTTTGGCAATTGTAATTCAAATGCTACTATCCAGGGTAATCCAAATAAACAAACATCGTCTGTAGGAATGACTACCACAGATAAAGTTAATGTTTTATTTGACAGTTGTACTTTTACTTCTGTCACAATGTCATTGGTTTTTACTTTAACAGTAGCACGGATTATTCTATTTATAGTAACAATCTTCTTAATTTCTTTATCTTTCCCTTTTGTTTTACAATATACTGCAAAATGACCAAGTTTAAAGCTATTATTACATTTTGCTTTCAATGCATGACATTCCGACAGTGTTTTTTGCCAAGATTTTCCACATCTGTTACACTTTTTGAATCATTATATGATTTTAACATATTAGTAAATTTCTGAGGTTTATTTATTTTTTTTACATTCAAATTTTCACAAAAATTTTGAACTAATTTTGAAGACATTTCATTTGTAGTATCACTGCTAAATCGAAAACTTGTTCAAATGTTACTGGCTTACCGTTTTCTTTTGCTATAATCAAAACCACATCAAAGCATACTACACAGTTTGTTCACTCTACATCCACTGGCGTTCCGAATATATTGGTCCTTCGAACAGGATTCACCATTTTCCAGATTCGTCATTTTCTACGACACAAACAAGATATTTTTCAAGGTTCTCGTTCACTCGTTCTACGCATCCGCTTTAGTCATATCACAGTACATAATAAAGAGAAGTATTCCGACGTAGCGGTCAAGTGTATCGCCAGAACGCAGGCAGTTGTGTGCGAGAGAGACAGAAAAAAGGTGTCTATCATGCCGTGCGCTACCGCGCTAACTGAATAAAAATAATTCATTAATACTTATATAATTATATATATTATTATATATTATATTATTTTAATAATAATTTTTATGCTGTAGACATATTTTCAAGTTGATCAATTTTATTTAATATGTCTTAATCATTTAACTGTTTGATTTTTTGTCGTGCAGCTTTTAGTTCATCAATTATTTTATTTTTTATTTTTAGCCTTTTCTGCACTTGTCTCATACTGTCTAATCGTCTGCGCACTAACCGATTCTTAGAAACTGTATTTATTTTAAGTTTGTTTTTGAAATTTACGGTTGCTTTTTTAGATTTCTTACAAAATGTACAATTAGATTTATTGTTGCTACTTTCAGAAATACAACAAATGTGGACAACTAACGTGTCTCCACACTTATAGGCTGTGATCTCTGACATATTTAATTGGACTGAAATTTGTACGACTTTCAGCTATACCAATTCCACCGTAGAAAACGGCGGTATTATGTAATTTATTTACAATATCTTGTATTTCTTCTATGTTAGAGGGGTTTTCAGTTTTACCATAAATTATTAAGTGATCAAATATATAAATGTTCATCGTATTTGGAGTTAATACAATTTTTCTTTTTATAACTGTTTCACCAAATTTTAAAGCAGTCATTTCAGAAATAGAAATTATTTTATCTGTAAATCAAGTAAATTAGGTACAGAAGCAAGTTGATCTACAATTGTCTCTAGATCCATATTATTATTTACTACATCACAAGCCAATGAAATTTTTGGACAATAAAATAATGTTACTTTAAATTTAAATTAAACTAACTTGTTTCTGGTTCAATTATTTCTCTTTTTTGTCAATTAAAGCATGTCGATATAGTGAACGCCGCTGTTTTATGTCTTTTGACAAATATTTTGGGCAATTCGGGAATATCCTGCGATAACCTTGGGTATGCTAGTGAATACTTAAAAAATTGTATAAATATTTAAGACAGATTTTGAAAATACGTATATGAATTATGCTTACTGAATACGTTTCAGTTGTTACTTCCTTAATAATATACTAAGGTTGAAAATGCTTTTCACAAATATAGTCTTTCGATGTTAATATTTTATCTTTTCGTGGTATTTACAATTGGGTACCTCTTACCCATTTTTATTAGTTTATTATATATGCTACTGTTAACACCATTAATAAACAAGAACTTGAAATCGTGAAAATAATATAGGAAAACTCGATAGCAACACAGTAAGCGAACGGAATGCATAGACACCGTTTTCTGTCTTTCACTATCCTTCTCTCTCGCACAATTGTCTACGGACGGGCGACGCTCATCGCCGCTTGCAATCGGCTGGGTTACAATACCTGTATGTATCTTCTACCGTGGTCATATAAATTCGCGCGCCCGCTCATCCGTTTCGCATTCGCACTCGTTCGGCAGCATTCGCCGCATTCTCTAGCGCACCGTGTCCTAACCTAACCTAACCTAACCGAACCTAACGCAAAACATGAATCATCATCTTTTGCGTAAGCGGGCGTGTATACATTTTCTTCATTTCATACTGTTTCACACTTGGACACTTGTTGTGCGTGTTATTTGTGAAAAATACATTATTTTATTAGTGTAATTACATTATCATGAGATATATAAGTGCAAAGAATGTGAAAGTGATTTCAGCATATTGCCAAATTTAAGGAAACATGTGACGTGCGTTAGGTGAAGTTATTGTTGTTGTGTTTGGGTAAATTGAATAAATATAACAACAATAACCTCACCTAACGCACAAAACCCACCCCGAGTTTTTTAGGATTTTTTTGTGAAAAATGTGACTTTTGTGCTTGTAAATTTGCAAAAAAAAAATACTTTAGTGTAGCGGTAATTCAACGCACAGAACTCTATTTGACAAAACTCGGATGGTTACAATCATTTTATAGGCATTTCACATCAAAATGATTATTAATTGCATGACGCTAGTCCCGTAGATATGATACTCACACCACGTTTCGGCTCCTGCACGTTCGGCGGCCTTTGCTGTACCTCTAGCGTTTCGTGTCTAGTCTACGCTTCACGCGCAAGACGACCTACCCACACCACAATTCGTCTCGTGCATGTTCGGTAGCCTTCGCTAGCGATCACGCGCGAAACCACGCCGTCCGCGTGACGTATTCGTCGTTCCGTTATGGGTAACCACGCGCTGGTTCTACTTCTACCCCACTACATTAGTGATTTAGGTCAGTGTCGACCGATACACAGAAACCAGTGCTTCCACAACTGTTTTCGCCTACCAAAGAGTGCACTATGGCTGAGGCAATTCTGCGATATCGAGCGATCCAAGGGTGGATTGCGTGTCGACCTAAAGCCCAGAGATGGATTGATCGACAACACGATAATCACAGCTCAGCAGTCATTGGGTAGTGTACAAAGAGAATCATGATAAACTTCGAAGATACCCAGACACCCAAACACCGAGTACTTCACAGAGGACCAGTTGCGCAAAACCCAGAGCTTGTATTTGCAGAGCCTTGGAATCCTGTCAGACCTAAAACCGAATACCGTCTTGGACAACAGTTCAATTACCAGCAATGCACCAACAGCACCACGAGAGTGATATCACTCCCATACATCATACCACTCAGGTTCCTACCTAGAATTGGAGTCCTTTCGCTTCATCTTCGAAGGCCTCGTTGTAAACCGCACCGACAACCCGGATATCCAGCAGCTCTCCTGGTGAAGAATATCGCCACCAAAGCTACTAACTTCCAAGGTGCATGGGATACAGTCTGGACCAGGTATCGGAACGAGTGTCTCCTAGTCCACGCGCATTTATCAGCAATCTTCGACCTTCCAACCCTCCAAAAGATATCTGCAAGTGACATGTGCAACTTAATTGACTGCACCCGTGACGATATTCGTGCACTTCGTCGACTAGGTCGCCCTGTGGACTAATGGGACGACATCCTGTCTTTACGCTCCTTCGACGCTTCGACCCGACTTCACGTCAAGAATGGGAGACGTAATAAAGTGCTTTAGGCACGACTAAAGTACAGACCATCGCAACCGACCTTCGAACAGCTAGAGTTGTTCTTCGAGTCTAGAATCCGAGCGCTGGAGACGTCGGCCGAAGCGACCTCCGCCACTGCAACTAGAGAGTCAAAGATCGTCTGCCCTTTAGACCTGAGATTGATACCAACCATTGAGCTCGCTGACCCGAGCTACCACCTAAAAGGTTGGTATACTCCTTGGGGCCGACATCTTCGGCTCTCTACTACGCCCAAGAATGCACGCAGTTCCAGACTCCAAAGTGGTGGCGATCAACACCGCACTTGGCTGGGTCCTCTCCGACACCATGGAAGGAACCAGCTCCCCTTCGGTCGCTTCTCACCACTGTCGCCTGAAGACTGACCGCAACCAAACTTATAACGAGACGCCAACGGACGCTTCGTGGTGCGGCTCCCATGCCGTTCCGACATCGCCACCGGGAACAACCACAACCAGCTAGTCCGGTCTCTATAAAATCGCAAGGACTTCCATAGTAATTGTTTCATGTTCTTCAATGAGGCTATTGTAAATTTCAACTTTATATTATTCATCCGGAAGAAGGATTAAAAAAAGTAATATTTAACTATTTGTCGACATGTTACTGGCAATGCTAATTTTGTTTTATTTTACTTTTTTGTAATCCATTTTATTGGATCCTTATTGTTGGATCGGGTTCTTGGACCCTGATTTTTGAGGATTAACATTTTGGTGGAGGATTTTGTGAGAGTTGAATATCAAGCCCCGTGTCGCAAGCTGGTCGATCCACGCCATTTTGGAATCGTCACACATAGTCACTACCACACTACTATGTCACTACCGCACTTTACGTCACTTCGATGTCATCAACTCTCCAAACATATATACAGGTAAGCTCAATTTTGTTTCTTTATTTGTTTGAATTTAAATTGTATTACTTGATATTTGCACTTTGGTTATATTATTATTATTATTTTTATATTCTCTATGTACTAACTTACGCGAGTTTCAGATTTTTTTGTGCGAAATTCTCATTTAGGGTTTGTTTCGGTTTAGGAAGGGTTAGGACTAAGCTTACTTTATTTCAACGTATGTTACGCTCGCACTATCCTGATTGGTCGACCAACCACCCGTATTGCGCCTATTGTTGCGTCTTTTATTTAACGTTTAGGTTATTTATACATACCAGATCCACGCGCCACGCATCCCCTATTTGATGCACTTTATTTTCTCTTATTATTATTATTATTTTATATCGCGTGGGTTACACTGATCATTCAAATTTGTTATTATATAGTATTTAACTTCATTATCCTTTATATTTAACGTTTTCTTTATTTGGGTGGAGTGTAAAAAATAGAGAAATATTATTACTTAAAATAAAAGTTTATTAAACGATAAATAATTAAGATAAAGATAATAAAAATAACTAACACTATGATTAAAAATTATAAACACTAATTTAAGACTAAGAATATTGTTAAATTCTGAAACACTTTTATTATTTATTTAAAAAAATATTTATTTCACTATATTTATTTATATAACTATATTTATTTATGTTCACCACTTGTAGACTATGTTTATGTAGTCGGCGTCCTTTCTGGAACATTCCACGCGATAATAACATCGAATACAAATGGATCAGCCGATCGTATGTAATTAAGCAGGTTGAGACTTGCGCGACGATTATGTTCTCGTTCGAGAAACGTTCTACCAGTGGCGGCGGTCGCGTACGCGCTAGACTCAGTGGCGTCAGGTGCACGCGCGCTACAATATTTATTTTAACTTTGAAAAGTAATATCAATCTCTTAAATATTATCCATCATTATTCAATTTACACTGATTTAGTTATTTTATACTTTTTGGTTGTAAGAAAAATATTCAGTATATTTTTATTTTAAGTTCAAACGGAGCTTTATTGAATTGTACTACCTAATGCTTAACCTCCACTTTTTGGTATTTTCGAAGTTGTATACCATTTTAGGAATAAACAACCATCGTGGTACTCTTTATATGTTTCATTTGTTTAGCTAATTTTTACAATATAAAATCGCACTAATTCACTCTTAAATAGTAATATTATAAAGCTATGTTATCTAATATGTATATCATTGACATACACTACAAATAATGCATCTTTATTGTATTTACACTTGACTTAATTTTTGCACATATTGTAGTACGAATACTACCTTAAGTAACTGCTACATAAAACGAACATTAAAGTATGACGTGGCGGTAAACGGTAAACGCAAAATGGCGAGACGAACAAACGTATTATCAACATTAGAAACGAAATTTAAATAATATGCCATCTAGAACTCATTAGGGTTAATCGTGCTACAAAATTGCCTGCTGCTATATATCACAATATAATAATGCGAATCATTATTAACAAAATTATGAATGAAAAGTTCTATATTTAGGAAATTGACTGATATATGATTGAAATTACTTCAAGTTTCATTATTAATAACAAAAATTGAACTTTCTTTTTATTGGGAAGACCCCATTATAGTTCTTTGCGCGTTTTTCAATTTAAAAGGGAAGGACGCAATTCTTATGGGTAGTATATTACGGTAGTTGCTGTTCAAATACAATTAACATTGACTTTTTTATGAAACATAGAATATAAGTTTTGTAGCTATTAGACAACACGTATGTAAATTTTTAAATCACTGCATCGCATATAACTAGAGATATTTGCGAAAATGATACGAGACAGTTTGTTGTTAATAGTTTATCTTTAAAAAAGAAAATAATTGAAATCAGAAAAAATATAGGGTCTCGTGGCCACGTGCCTGAGTGTCAAGCCGCGAATATGGTGACCCGGGCTCGATCCCGACGGCAAAAATATTTCGAATTTTAAGTTACCCCTGTGGTGCACTCTTCACGCCGAGTGTCCGTAAGGTGACGCCTCGTAAACGCCCGCTCGGTACACATATCTTTACCGTTATCTATGTAGCAGATTAGCACACTCAGCAATAGGTAATAGGCCGTGATGATATTTTTATTCATTTTTTTTATTTACAAAAAAATATAGAGGGGGTGATAAAAATTTATAGGGTATGTAAGGGAGTTAAAATATACCAACTTTTAATAAGCTCATGTCCGGAAACGCATCGTTTTCGAGTTATATGCAAATTTATGTCCTGAATACTATGAAAAGAAAAAAATATATATTTATCTATACTTCTGACTTTAATCTACATTGTTTTTTTTTTAAATTTCCGCTCTCAAGAAAGTTATAGTCAAAAGTTAAAATTTCCAAATATGCGTTTTTTTTGTACATTTCCTACTCGGGAATATGAAAATATCAGTAATATTTTTACACCATTGAATTTATCTCAAAATTTTTGTCCATATAGACCTACAACAATTGTCTGTAGTTTGCATAGAAAAATTAACTGTATAATGTTACCTCAAACGTTATGAATTCAATTTTTTGCTAAAGTCATTATTTCGCTTAAAGAACGCATTGTTTTTTGTATGGGTAACACTCTGTTTTCGAACACAATAAGTAAAATAATTTTTATTTGTCAATCTACCAAAGCTAACTTTTGTTTTTCTTTGACTTACCTCAATATGGTCCATCCTCTTACAGAGCTCCACAAGTCTTTGGGTTCCTAGCATGTTGATAGTGACCGAGAGTTTGAGTTTCTCGTCGAACTTGACCGTGGCCGCAGAATGGAATACGATGTGAACGGAGCGGGCCAGCAATGCGATGTCGGAGTTGCTGATAGCGAGTTCTGGTTGTGTGATATCTCCTTCAATAGCATGGAGTTTCTGCAGCTGACTTGGATTTGAACCACGAACCCGGTCAAAGAGCTGGGGAAATGAAAAATATATATATTTTTGGACAAGGTAAAAGAATTAATAATAATAATAATGGTTCCATTCAAGTTTTTCATGTCGCCGTAAAAGTTTTAGACTAAACGAAGTAAATTTTGATGTATATATCGCAACCTAGGAACATGTCTAGTGAGAAAAACAACAAACGTTTGCACTGTAGAATTTAATTTAAAAAAACTCATTGTGCATGTATCATGATTTGTGTACCTTGCTGCACTATTGGCGACTGTTTAAAATTAAAATATGTATATTTGTCACGTAAGTAGATATTATTTCGAAAATTATTTCAAAATTTAGAGACTTTTTCTAGATATTAAATATCTATATACTTAATATTACTAAATATCTTCAAATAGTGGCCGCGTATAAACGTTTGAAAAATAAAGTATGTATTCTAAGTTTCAAATCTACACTTTAATAAATTTTTAAGCTCTGTTGCTGATGAAATTACTAACTCACACCTTTCATCTGCTAGTTGTGTTAGCAATTTGTATATAGGTAAATGCTCAACCATTTCATTCTTTCCACCTTCTTCTACTCCAAAAACAAGTACTCTAAGGTTTTAAAGATAAAACAATTTTAAAACACAAAGACTGGTAGTATTTACTCTTAATCGAGGATGAATAAGCTATGACTAAAATAACAAATTCCGTTTTTTAATCATTCTAATGTATGTATTTTTAAATGGTAGCCATGGTAATTACTTAGTTACTAAAATTTTGAGTAAATACTATCGGTCATTATCTCTTATAGTCCAGTCACTAGAGGTTTTTACCTCTCGCTAAGAGAGATATTGGATTCATGCTAAAAATCGCATATCCAGATTTTATTGAATAAGCAGGTTTAAGATCCATAGAATCCTATTTTAACATTTTTACAATGATGTTTGTGTGTGTGTATGTGTGTGTGTGAGGTTGTTGGAGACACGATTTCTCAAATTCTATAAGACTACAGACCTGTTCGACTACGGTTTCCTCAATCTAACATTAATTGGGAGAGTTGAATAGGTTTTGGTACCAATTGGAAAACCGGAAGTAGTAGTATCTTAAAAAAAAATTCTAAATATTATTTTTTTGAATTTTTTTATTATTAGTATTAAAGAACGTAAAATTCTCTATTCGATACATTTTAAAATTTTATTATATCTTCTATACGAGTATATTGAAATAAAAAAGTAATATATAAAATAATCTGTTGTAATAAATTTCAGAGAATAAACAACTCCACAGTAACCATCAGATGTTTGTAAATGACAGAAAAATGTCAGTGTCAAAAACCAACAGTATAGTTCATAAACCTATTTGGGTGGTATTGGCAGCTCAATTCTAAAACTTGACCTTCAGTCTATTTTAACTAAACACATGACAGTGGATAAGAACCGATTAAAATTTGTCATAGTACGAATATGGTTTTATGTAGATTTTAGCTGAAACTAAATCTTAGAATTTTTTTTGGCAACATAGTAAAACGTCAAATTACGCTTTTACGTTAAGTTAAGAAGTTTAACTGATATTAAAGAATTTTTCTGTGATATTGGTAAGTTTACAATTTCTTGTTGTATAACAATAATAACAATTAAATATTTAAAATTATAGCTATATACATGTTCCCATCAGAAATCCAGTCAAGAAATTGGAAGAATTTCGAACATTTGAAGTGTAGGAGAAAATTTCCTCAAAAAATAAATTTGAAATTATAAAAATAATCTAAACATAAAGAAAAGACATGAGAAATTTATAGGGCGCGAGCAGTCATTTGACTTTGTTGGACTTGACAAGCAAATATGGGGGCCCGAGTTAGAATGACAGTTAGTAATTATGTACATAGATGTCAAATGTCAATTTTCCATCCCAAATTTCATGCTATGTGGTTTATTTTCCTCGGCAAGTAAATTCCACATTTCTGGAAATAATTACTTACTCTCATTTTGACAAGGGCCTCCACATCTGCTTGTCTAGACCAAGTATGACAAACTAACTACGTGAATTTAGAAAATCTTGAAATTTTTAATGAAAAATTCTGACATTTGACATCTATGTACATAATTACTGTCATTCTGACACGGGCCCCCATATCTGCTTGTCAAGGCCAACAATGTCACATGACTGCTCGCGCCCTATACTTATGTTACCAAAAACGGAAGTGGCGAGAGGTATTGTGCTGACCACAACAGATTTTTTACATTGCAATAGGTGGGGTAGAAATGATTTTAATATATGTTGTTTAATGAAATAAAACAATAAACAGCGAAGTGCTGTCTTCATCAGGTAAATAACAAACTACATGTAGTCAAGACAACATGTTTAGATAAAACAGAAAATTATGAACGAAAAAAAGGTAACCACGACTTATTAAGCTCAAAACCTGTATTTAAATTAACGTTATTTGAGGATATCTTGATTTCGATGGTTTCTCTAATTAGTCTTCTCATCCAGTTATTTTCTCTTACTAAAATCTTCGTGTTTTTGAAATCAATTACATGTAATTCTTGAATGGCATGTTCAGCAACAGCAGATTTATCTGGTTGATTTAATCTTATATGTCGTTCGTGTTCTTTTAATCTTGTTGCTACAGTTCTACCCGTTTGACCAATGTATACTTTACCACACTGGCAAGGAATCTTATAAATGCCAGAACAATGTAGAGGAACTATATCTTTAACATTGCCAAGAAGATCACGGATTTTTAAACTACATTTATATGACGTCCGTATGTCAAATTTATTTAGAATTCTACCAATTTTATCATTTTACATTGACAATAAAAGGTAAAGTAGCAAATAATTCTCTATTAGTAACAACTTGAGGAACAGGTAAAGATATATTATTCGCCTTTAGTGCTCTTCTTATTTGCGCTTTGCTGTAACCATTATTCAAGAAAACATCATTCAAAAAATTAATTTCTTCTTGAAGTTTACTGGGATGACATAAAATAGAAGCTCTCTGATATAGTGTATTAATAGTAAAGGCTTTTTGGGCTGGGTGGTGGTTAGAGGTCTCATAAAGATATTGATTTGTTTTGTATGCGTTGGTTTCCTATACACTGAATGAATAAGTTTTCCATCATCTTGTTTTTCCAATAGTACATCAAGAAACGGGAGACGATTATTTTCTTCTATTTCAATGGTAAATTTAATGTTTCTGTGTTGCATATTTATATGATTTAAAAAAATGTTCAATTTATCTCTTCCGTCTGGCCAAATAGCAAAAACATCATCGACATAACGAAGCCAGACGGTAGGTTTCTTATTAACTGTACCAATAGCTTTTTCTTCAAATATCTCCATATTGTAATTAACAATGGATGGAAAAATAGGAGTGCCCATAGTAATACCAACTATTTGTTTATAATAATTACCATTGAAGAGGAAAAAACAGGATGTCAAACAATGTTTAAATAATTTAATAATGTCAGTAGAAAAATGATCTTTTAATAATTTTAACGTATTAAGAATTAGGAACTTTCGTAAATAAAGATGAAACGTCAAAACTAACAAGTAAATCATTATCCGTCAAAATCATGTCACCAATTAATTCCACAAAATGTTTAGAATCTTTGACGTAAGAAGAGGTATGACAAATCAAAGACTTCAATAATCCGTCTAAATATCTAGCTAATTCATAAGTAGTTGATTCGATAGAATTAACAATAGGCCTTAATGGGACGTCTTTCTTGTATATTTTTGGAAGACCATAAAATCTTGAAATAACAGGATCTTGGGGAACAAGTTTATTCAAAACTTCTTTAGGTAACGATGATTCTTTCATTAGTTTTGTCGTGTGACATTTTGAAGAACCAAGCGGATTATTCTTGACCTTAACATATGCTGGGTCATCTAACAAAGCGTTAGCTTTATTAATGTAATCTTCTTTGTTCATGATTACTGTAGCTTTGCCCTTGTCTGCTGGTAAGACAACGATGTATTTATTGTGCTTTATTTCTTTTAAACTTAAAAAATCCTTTCCTGACAAGTTAGGTTTAACTGATGTAGTCTTCTTCAGTATACGCACAGTATCATGGCGAATCTGACATTTCTGGAGGTAGAGACTGGATGGCAGTTTCAACACTCGTAATAATTTCTTCAGTTGGTATACGGTGAGGAGTTACTCCAAAGCCAAAACCTTTACATAATACAGAATAAGCATTATCAGACAAAGAATGTGAAATTAAGTTAATTACTAGACTGTTTTTAGGAAATGTTACTTTTTGGTTTTCTGTTTAATAATTTTCTGTTTTATCTTTGTATGTTTTTACCTTCCGTCACCTCTAGGTAAGGAAGGTATTGTCTTTGGTCAAAAAATTCGGTGGTGAGTTTTCATTGAATAAGCACGTTTTAGGGTTTTTACAATACGATTCACGTTTTAGGGTTTTTACAATACGATATTACTATTTTTACGATGATGTCTGTATGTGTGCGCGTGTGGACGTGTGTGCGTGTGTGTGTGTGTGTGTGTGTGTGTGTGTGTGTGTGTGTGTGTGTGTGCGTGTATGTATGTGACCGCGGTTTCGTGCACGATATCTCCAATACTAGAATTCCAAAAATTACATTTCTTGCGTATTCCTCTTCCTTACAACCATATGCAGACTTGATTAGATTTTGGTTATAATTGGTCAACCGAAAGTGTCCTTATTTGAAAATTTTAACAGTTTTTCTTGAAAAACTCAGTTAAATATTACTATAACTTAAAGAATATATTATTCTCTATACGATTTGATTGCATTTTATATTTCATATTCAACAGATATAGAGTTAAAGACTTATAAAGATAATAAAATTCATAAATCAGCCAGCTAAGCTAACTTAACCATGGAAACTGCTAATATATTCAGATAATTTGATATAATTAAATTTATACAGAACTAAACCCAAATATTGTTTAATTTCAAAATATTATGAGTTCTGAAAGCTTCTTTCAATATATGTTGTTTAGGCTGGCACTTGGGATTCAAATTATCGACCTTGCATTGAAGGTGCAAAAGGAGTGTTTTCAAAATAATTTTTTAACCGTTGATTCAACGAAAAAAATATTTAATGCCAAAATTAAAGAAAATAAAATTTACATTTTTCGTATATACACTTTTTTGTCTAATATTTAACGAGATACAGCGGCAATGTAAACATTAAAAAAAATGTAAAATTCCAAATATTTTTTTTATTATTCTTTACATAATGGCAATAAACCAATTTTTTTAATTGCCTTATATGAAATATTATAAAAATGATATGACGATTAATAAAATCCCTACGTGAAAATTCCTTATATTAAACAAGATATGATTTTTTTAAAGTCGTGCGATGAGTTCGTGTCATCACGTGTATTCGTTCCAGTGGCATTGAAACTGTTTTTTTCATCAGAGCAGGTGTTATACATTTTTTAATATAAAAATAATATTAATAGGCACAGTATACAAAATTTATATTTTTAAACGTTAATAATGTGTTTATTTGAAAAAATTGTAAACAACATTACCAATAAAAGAATAAAAAATATATGGTTCCATTTAAAAAAATATATATTTTGTCCCATATTTTAGGAACCGCTAATATATTTTTTTTTTGCTGATTTCACCAATTTTCTTATACAAAATGGCACAATTTTGCTCATTTAACCAACCTCGTATCTCTTCAAATAAAAATGTTACCAATAGTGAGCAAGCTCATAGAGACACCCGGTATATAACTTTTTACAACCTTTTGCAAATTTTCCTTTCAGGAGAAATATTTCAACGTTTAGTTAGTTAGTATTAAAAACTTAAATGGAAGACATGTAGTCTCGGTATTTTAGTTTTGAGTGCGTGCTGACCACCCGCCCGCTAAGTTACATTGTAACATGTAACAGTTTAGTTAATTTGTTTATTTAATCTTTAATAGTAAGTTGTAAATATGTGTAAATAAAAGTTATTATAAAATCTCCAAGAATATTCGTATCTATAATATAAGTATTTTTCATCTATCATCATAAATATCCAAGTAACAGTGTATGTGTTCCTACTCAATCAAGCAGCGGTCGTCAAATCATCGACCACCAGTCAGTTAAAACCGTCATCGTTGGTAAACCAGTACGTGCAACATCATGAGAAGCAGCATAAGAGCTTAGGTGACCCCCTCGTATTATAGTTTCCAGACACTTTTGTGTGCACTTTTTTTGACTTTTGGGTTGTGTTCGACGGTGTTTGAAGATGAATATACCAAAAGTCTTGGGGTCAGCAAGGGGAGCTAACATCTTTATACACAAAATTAAAGTTAATAAAATTTGGCATAAAATAGTTCCCATTCATTTTTTTCTTATCCCTAACCGATCTCTAGTTTTAAGCTGTTGAAAATCGTTATTTTTTCCAAAAATAATTTTCACACTGCGTTTTGAACATATAATGTCTCGTACCTTCTAAACCGCTATATCCAGAGCAAAAGTGCTCAGAAACCAAGTTGTAGAGGATATAATTATATTATGGTATATATAAAAAAGTAAAATTCACCCATTAAATCAAAAGTTATACCTATTTTCAAAATTCATAAAAATTCCGATTACGTGCAAAACTTACCGGCAGTTGGCTACCTCGCAATTTTCGTTGGTCGACCTTCAGTGCTTTCACAACAATTCATTGAGTTAAGTAGTGTTTAGATGTCACTATGGCTGAAAAGTGTGTTATATGTGATCAATATATTGTCGATTCTAGTAGTGATGTATCGCGAGCATCTGAGAAGGGAATATCGACACTTATAAAAAGGAGCAAAGAAAGGAAGGACAATAAGGAACACTGTTTTGTTGGCCTAAAATCACTTAAAAGATCATACCTTGCGTAGGAAAAATTACACTAGCGCCGATAGTAGTCAGGCTCATTTGAAGAGGCAAACATTAATTAGCCTCAACATCACGATCAACAAAAGACGACAATATAACTGTAATTTTGAGATCTTCGCATACTTTTGATTTCAAGACCAAGTGTTCCCGGTGTACAATACCAATTGACAATGACTTCAAGAAAAAAAAAACAGGACAGAAAAGCTTTCAGTAAACGCAGCAAATGGTGGTCAGTAATGATCACGTAATGGTCTAACCGATACCAGTGTTCAATAATATGTATCACTGGCATCGGATATAAAATACTGAGTGATCCTTGGTATGAAAAGAATGCAAACTCACAATTGTTACAGGAAGCAAATACCTCGATTCCTTCAACCTTACTAACGTTTTTGAGGCAAGTAATGATAATAAAAGACAAAGAGAGTTGAACAAACTGAAAAGAAATGTCTTGCCATTTCTCAATAATTAATAGCCTTGCCTTGGCTGCTCTACAGAAAATTCGCATCTAAAAGTTTGGTGACTCTAATTTCAAATTTGAGATTTGTTTCTCCTACCATGATGCCCAAAACTTAGAAATTTCAGCAGTGGTTCATGCTATCATGCCCAACCAAGTTTCAAGGTAGGGTCGTTCACTCAGTCCGTATTCGATAACGCAGACTTTAATGTATTGTAGCGTGCGTGCATCCGGCGCCACTGAGTGTAGCGAGCCTGCAACCGACGCTACTGGTCGGACGGGTCGCGACCGGTCGGGGACGTAATTACCTAGCGTGCAGCTGTGTGAACAAACGTGGCGATAAGCTTAATTACTCATGCTCGCAAGCTCTTTTGTCAAGTCATTATTCTCGAAAGTTACTGAAAATATTCTAGAATAATGGAGAACTATGAAAGCGACGCAGCTCTGTGCGAGGAGTTTAGTTCTGTTAGTTGAGTGGTGAGAAGGAATAAAATCTATAAAGTCTACAAATAGCCTACAAGTTAGTCGACAACGAGTTTACACGCTTAGTGAAATAAATAGTTAGTGACATAAATGAATAGTGAAATAAATAGTTTAAATAAATAAACTTAGTATTACACAATAGTGTTAGTGTTCAATAATATTCTTAGTCTTAAATTAGTGTTTATATTTATTTAATCATCGTATTCATTATTTTTATTATCTTTTTCTTATTTATTTGTGGTTTAATAAACTTTTATTTTAATTAATAATATTTCTCTGATTTTACACTTCACCCAAATAAATAAACGTTACAATTAGTATCAGGTGTACGGGTTAGTAAACTGTGAAGTGTAAATAAAAATAATAAAATGGTGACTAAACTATTAAAATTAAGTGAATTGAAAGTAAGTGATTTTAAGACAGAACTGAAAGAACGAGATGGAAACAACAAGAAGTCAATGCTTCAAGAAAGTCTACGGCAAGCATTAAATCGATGCTGGTGAAAATCCTGACGATTACTTCTTCGAAGTTCCATGCGACATTCGTAAATTTATAGAAAAAAATTCTAGAGGTTTATAAAAATTAGAAGAGAGTCTTAGAAAAGCAGAAGAAAATTCTAAAACATTAGAACAAAAATTGGCAGAAAATTCTATAAAAGCAAACGAAAATTCTAGAACATTAGAACAAAAAATAGAAGAACACTAAAAGAAGAATTAGGGGAACATTCTAGAACAGTGAAACAGGAAATGGCAGATAATTCTAGGATTCTGGAGCAAATATCAAAACAAAAATTAGAAGAAAATTCTAGCAGTTTAGAACAAAAATTAGAGGAGAATTCTAGAAAAAATGAAGATCCGAAGATTTTAAAAGATAAGTATGACAAGAAGATCGAAGAAAAGGTCACTAAAATTACATCTTATTCAATGTCAAATTCCGATGTAGCTGAGGTAAATCTAATAGAAGGAAAGAAAGTAGTAAAACGAGATACTAGTTCAACAATGCACATAAAAACACCGGAATTTGATGGAAAACGTTCGTCGCCTAACTATTTAAAACAATTTGAAGCGGCTGAGAAAGCACAAAACTGGACGCCCCCCGAGAAGCCTACAGTGTTGACTATCTCGTTACGTAGAGAAGCTAACGACATCTTACAAACGTTGAAGGACGAAGAACAAGAGGACTACGACAAACTAATCAGGCGGTTGGATATACAGTGTGGCAATGCGCACCTGGAGCCGGTGTCCAGACGCAACTGAGGAACCGGTATCAGAGTTTAAAAATAAGCCTTCAAGAATTTGAAGACGACGTACCTCGCTTGGTTCGTCTCGCACATACCACAGCTCCTGACAGCGTTTTGGAGTGCCTGGCCACTCAAGCATTTATCTACGAAGTTCGAGACAGTGAAATTCAGCAAGCACTGCTATTGGCTCGGAATTGCGGTGAACTGGGTCATCCGCAGAGACTTTGTGGAAAACTGCAAAAGAAGACTGAAGCCATTCAGAAAGAAAGAGAAAGGAAACTGAAAGAAAGAGAAGTAGTGTCGACGCCTTCATGAAGACTGATGACGCCTGGAAGATATGTAGAAAGAAAGAGAAAGGAAATTGAAAGAAAGGGAAGTAATGCCGACGCATTGTCGAGAAAGCCATGTCAAGATGGATGCAAGCATTATAGTCGACTGGAAAAGAAACATTCGACCATCGCCAGGATAACAGTGGTCGACGATAATTGGCAGTCCGATGGGGAGATGTTGCACCGCACTCACAGAGTATAAAATCGTACTGGGCGCAATGGGAATTTGATGGTGATTGAGGAATAAATAAAACTTTAGAAAGATTGCGCCAGCGATTTTACTGTGTTAGTTGCAAGGAATATGTTAAAGACTGGTGCAAGAAATGTGTGGTTTGCGATGGAAACAACGGCCCGCATAGACGACAAAGAGCTCCAATGCGTCTGTCTATACAATACTCAAATGGACTATTTGAGTGTATTGCGATTGACGTGGCCGAATCATTTCCAGAAACTGATGACGGAAATAAATATATCGTGGTTGAAGCCTATCCATTACCCAACCAGGAAAACAACACGTTCGCTGAAACTTTAGTAAAAGAATGTATATGCCGATTTGGTGTACCAAAATATCTGTAAGATATGAGGAATTAATAAAATGAGAACAACTGCATTACATCCGCAGTCTGATGGCATAGGTATAGGTGAATGAATGAACAGAACGATCAACCGATATTTGTCAAAAGTGAACTGCAACCAGTGTAACCATGAAGTATATAATTTTGATTGTTGTTATTAAAGATAGTCTTTGTTTCAAATTTTGCCAATATGATCCCTATATGGCTATTAACAAAATGCAATACCTATATTATCCCGAAGACCCGTGGGACAAATTATATGAATTAATTACAGTAAAAATTCTAACACCTGTGAAGTAAATAATTTTTTTTATTGTTATTAAAGATAGTCTCTATTTCTAATTTTGCTTATATGATCCCTATATGGCTACTAACAAAATTGAATAACTATATTATTCTGACGACCCGTAGGACAATTTGTATGAATTAATTACCGTAAAAATTCTAACATCCGTGAAGTAAATATATTTTTTTAAATTTTTATTAAAGATAGTCTCAATTTATAATTTTGTCAATATTATCTTTATATTGTTCTTAACAAAAAGCAATAGCTATATAGTCCTGAAGACTCGTAGGACAATTTGTATGAATTAATTACAGTAAAAATTTCTAATTTTTCTAATATAATCCCTATGTAGCTACTAACAAAATGCTATAACTATATTATCCCACAGACTCGTAGGACAATTTGTATGAATTAATTACCGTAAAAATCTAACATCCGTGATCTAAATATTTATTTTTATTAAAGATAGTCTCAATTTATAATTTTGCCAATATTATCCCTATATTGTTCTTAATATGCAATAGCTATATAATCCTAAAGACCCGTAGGACAATTTGTAAGTATTTTGCGATTTTTATATAAATCTGTTATATTTCGATTACGTTATGCCCATTATGAATGAAGTATTTTTTTACCTTCCGTCACCTTTAGGTAAGGTAGGTATTGTCTTTGGTCAAAAAATGATGAGTTTTTACTGAATAAGCACGTTTTAGGGTCCATATAATACGATTTTACCATTTTTACGATGATGTCTGTATGTATATGTGTCTGTGTGTGTGTGTGTGTGTGTGTGTGTGTGTGTGTGTGTGTGTGTGTGTGTGTGTGTGTGGTGTGTGTGGTGTGTGTGTGTGTGTGTGTGTGTGTGTGTGTGTGACAAAAGTTCCGGTTTCCATAACTTCAATACCACGATTCTAAAAATTATAATTTTTTCGTATTCCTCAAGTTTACATCCAGAAAAACAACTAATTAGATTTTGGTTATAATTGGTCAACCGGAAGTAGTCTCATTTGAAGATTTAACAGTTAAATTTGATTTATTGACATTTAACGTTATTATAACTTAAAGAATATATTATTCTCTATACGATTTGATTACAATTTATACTTCATATTCAATAGATACAGAGTTAAAGAATTTTAAAGAAATTAAATATTATAATTCAGCCAGCTATGCCAAACTTGGGAACTAATAATATATTCATATAATTCAAATTGACAGATGTCAGTATCAATAAAAAGTAAATTAATGTGGCAGATATGAGGATGTTGAAGTAGATATTGGGGAATACACGGAAAGATACGGTAAGAAAATAACTCTAGTGTTACAAGTTTTTAGAAACATACAAGAAAGACGATTACATTGGTTTGAACATGTCATGAGGAGAAATGAAGAATTATATTGGAACAAGAATGAATAGTTTAGTAATAGGACGTTAAAGAAACAGAGGAAGACCAAAGATAAGATGGAAGGACTGTATTGCGGAAGATTTGAGAGAAAAGGAACTGAATGAGAACGACATGCAAAAATAGCGACCCCTAACGAATGGGAAGAAGAAGAAGATGCCAGTGTCAAGTGCAATTTGAATAGTTTGTTTATGAAATAATTTTACTGGAAATTTAGAATCTTTTGTAAGAAAAATTATGGAATTTATACATTATACACGAGAATGACGGAAGGTGACAACAGATTTTTTTAATATGTGCTAATAAAATCTCTCCATTATTTATACGAGTATTACACATTTATTTTGGCTGTGAATAAATCAGGTAGCATTATTAATGAAATTGGCAGTAAGAAAAGAAAGAAGTGTAGCTATGAAAAAAAACCGTCTTTTTACAATACGGTTAGTCGTTTTCAAAATGTCTAGGCGAATTGTAAAATGATGAGTTTTGGACTTAATTAGCGTGAATATTTCTTGAAATAGGCCGTAACATATCCTAACTCACAAAACTCGACCCATTATTCATCTTATTACTAAATAATACTGCTCAAATATTTTAAACTACTCAAACAAATTTAAGCGATTTTGTTCTTTCACAATTTTATCAGTATCATATTAATATTTCTTTGAATTATATTTGTGATAAAACAGAAGGCATTTAAAAAGTACTTGTTTTTATAATTGAAGGGTCCCCGCAAAAGCATTTTGCACCCGGCCTCACAAGGTCTAAGACCGGCACTGTATATAAAATTTAGTTTACACGTTTATACTTCTAAATTTAATTATTATGAATATATCTCATTTTAAATTTATTGAATATTAATGCTTTTAAATACATACATTAAATTTATACAAAGAAAATAGTATACTTATAAATGTTAATGGTACTTTTAATATTAGTATTCACGGTCATTTTCTATTAATATTTATTTTTCGTATTTACTTCAGTACAAAATAACATTCCTCAATTTGATTTGTTTTATTCATTTTCAAATTTTTTGAAAAACATTTGACATCTGAAAATTTGTGTCCCTAATAAACAAATTTAATTTTTTGATTTACAGTGTGCTTACAGGTAGTCAATTTAATTAAATAAGAAAATTATGCTCATAAATTTTAACTCCGAAAAACTTCTGCTATAAAAAAATTACATAAAAATATACCTACACAAATGAGAAAGAAAAAAATACAAAATTGAAATCCCGATGGCTAAGTATAAAAATTGTAAAATCATTTGTCAACTTTTCACTTAACAATTCATCAAATTGCTTTTTACTTTCTCCCACCATTTGTTTCACCTATTTATTCTTACTTTTATTCTCTAACAAAAAAATTCTCAGACGAATCCTTAACAATTAATAATTTGAAATACGCACTCTTTTTCTCAGCAATTGCATCTTTCGCCTACTCATATTCGGGCAAGGCTTCATTCAACTTTTCAACAAATTGCATTCCACCATAAATAAAAATAAATAAAATAAATATATCATCATGGCATATTACCCATTACTGGGTGTGCCAATCTGCTGTGTACGCAGATATCGATAATGATGACGACATATTTGTAGCAACATCTTCGCATCAAATTATCACAGGAGTTTACATGAAACATTTGCTCAGGTGTATACATGTAAATGATCTAACTTATATTTAAAAATGGAATATATGCCTATGTAATAATTCGAAATGAAGTTTCGCTCCAAACATAAAGAAATGTTTCTTTCACCATTTCCATTTGTTCAATAATCACCAATCCTAAATACATTGTTACAAATACTTCGTTTAATCCCCACCCAACCATTCAAATCACCACAAATTATTACTTTCTTATTCGGAACACACAAATCACTCACACCTTACACTAATTAATGAATTCCAAATTACAACGAACGTTGAATTTCACAAAACTCGTGAAAAATTACTATTAATTTCGAAGTTACAGTAATTGTTAATCTAGAATGCCGTGATACTAAAATTAAGGGATTTCACACAAAAATCGAACAAGTTCTTTTATTGAAGTTTCCGGTTTATGGCGCTATAAAATTCGATTCCGGTCGCGTGACATTATGAGCAACAAGATTTTGTTAAAAAAAGGAGACAAAAGGTGTTCCTTTGTAATTCTACAAGAACCAAATTAATCCCTTTTTGTAGTTATTTTTGTACAAGTGAATGGGTATTTTTGTGAGAATGTCAAACATATTTCGCGCAGAAAATATAAAGAATATTTTTTCTACAACTAATATATTAATAGTAAAGACTTTTGACAGTTTGTTGCATAAATAATTATTTGTGTATCAAGCTTGTAAAAGTGATCTTTCTTGGCCGAATCCGAAGTTTGCAACCGAGGCGAAGGCCGAGGCCAGCAAAACAGATGAGGCTAAAAAACAATTTTTAAGCCGAGCTACATACAACCTTTTTTAGGCAACTATTACAAAATTATAAATTTTTATTTTAAATATATACTCGTATTTCATATCTGATTGATTCATGTCACTTGTAGGTGTAGTGCAATGTTATCATCTTGACAACTCACTAAACAATTTGCTTACTGTCAAAATAATTACAACCTAAAAATGAAAATAAAGTAACTACAATAATTAATTTGTTGAGCAAGGAAATAAGCGATAGGGATAGCGACAACGATTTTTCCAATACTTCTGCTGCATATAATACAACACTAAATTTATTTGCTATTTAAACAAACGTTTGACAATTCAGTTCATTAAATAAAGGCGGCCATAAAGTAAAAGCGGCCGTTAAATAAATGCGGCCGTAAAGTAGTCTTTGGCAGATGTCAAAATAAAAGTCATACTTTACGGTTGCCAAAGGAAACGGAAAACAACTATTTATGTAACAGTAAGCTTTTTAATGTTTGTTTTTAGGAATAAAAATGTGTTCCAAACTTCCTTTTCATAAAATAAAATATCACTTTTAACACATATCATAAAAAACTATTTTTATAAGTACGACTACTATGAAAAATAGGTTTTTACCGTTTGTTTCTAATGTTAAAAATTTAATTTTATAACAGGTGTTAAAATATATTTCTCTATTAACACTAGTGTTAAAAAGTAACCAGGGTTATATTTAACAAATTGTGAAAAGATCATATCAGCCACCGGGATTTGATCCCGGACCTTTACTTTGCCGGAGTAAAGCTCTAACCATCTAAACTATATGGCTGGTCTATCAAGATGGCTGAATTGATCTTCCACTTTAACCGCTAATGCATCTCTCAATGGAGAATACTTTTATTCGTCACAATATTAGATGGCGGGTTGGATTACCACTGCATTTAAACATCTTTGTGAACATGTCATTATAATTACTCTTGGCCCTATCAAATCAGTTTTTAAAATTAACAAAGAGTTAACAGTCTGACTGCTCTAACGTTTTAGCCCGAGGTCCGTGAAGTTAGCAACAAAAATGTGAGAGCAAATTCTGAAATTTTGTCAATAATTAGCGACCAATTTACGCCCTAAAAGTTCTGTTCTATCTTTATTTATTTAAGAGGTATCAACAATCAATTATTTTAGATGCCAACTTCACATCAGCACCAAAACTACTACCAATCTTTGTACTAATTTTTAGCGCCCACTTTGCGCTCATTTGTGCCCTAATTTTTTTTGTCCTATCTCATTTAATTTACGAGATATTAACTATAATATATTTTCAAGTTCACGCAAGGAGCAAATCTACTACGTATCATTCTTTTCTTTATACTAATATTTAGCGCCCAATTTGCGTTCTTTTGCGCTTTAATTTTTTTTCTTCTACCTCTTATATTTACGAGATATTAACAATTAAATATTTTTAGTGCCGCAACTTCTTATATTAGCACCAAAATTGCTATGCATTGTATTTTTCTCTATGTTAATATTTAACGCTGAATTTGAGCCTATTTCACCCCCAAAAAATATTTCATCGTTTCTAGTTTTCCAGATATTAATCATTTTCATGCCAGGTTCACGGCAACGCCGACATTAATTTATTAAATAATAACTCGTAATTTTAACGACATTTATTGCGTGTGCTGATACTTCGTTATAATAAATTAATTAAAAAGAAAGACACTTCTGTTGTATTTTGCCCTTAAATTGGCCTAAAAAGCCGAAATATACAGACTGTATGCCAATATTTAATTTTAAAATTAATTCGTAACTATTAGAAAATGAGAAAAATGTTTCATATAAAATTTTATTGTTTTTTTTCGTAAACTATTCCCTGATAACACAAAATTTTGTTCGATCACTGTTCTTCTCAGTTTTTTTTTTCGATTTTTCGTTTTTCTCGGAAACAGTGGAAGATCAGACTTGTGTTGATTAAGTTTTTTTACTCATTTTGGTCAGTACTGCAATACCCTCAATTTTTTAACCTTTTTTTAACACCCTGTAATTTTGTTAAACAAACCAAGACGTTTTTACCTTCCGCTATACCGTAGGTAAGGGAGGTAATGTTTTCGGTCAAAAAATTCGGTAGTGAGTTTTCAGTGAATAAGCACGAATTAGGGTCCCCACAACACGTTTTTACTATTTTTACAATCATGTGTGTGTGTTTGTGTCAGTTTATGTGTGTGTGTGTATGTGTGTGTGTATGTGTGTGTATGTGTGTGTGTGTGTGTGTGTGTGTGTGTGTGTGTGTGTCTGTGTGTCTGTGTGTCTGTGTGTGTTTGTGTCTCTGTGTATGTGTGTGTGTGTGAGAGAGAGAGAGAGAGAGAGACGATTTTTTCTTCCACGATAACTCATATCATTATTTCAAAAATTTCTATTTTTCGTATTTAAGCTTTCTGCAAAGAATTGATTAGATTTTGGGTAATATTGAACAACCGGAAGACATACATTACTTGACGCCCCCTAACAATTTTTAATGAAGAACTATATTAAAATATAATCCAAAACTTTTCAATTTTAATATTTAAGACTTTTATATAAAGGGGAACAACATATTATATATTGACTATTGTTGATAAACCGGAAGTGATACTTTAGTTGAAGTTCTGAACAGATTTTCGTGAAAAATATATTATGATATAATTCAAAACTATTCAAATTTGGTATTTAAGACTTTTGTATTGAGAACAACACATTACACTTTTTCTAAAATTAATCCGGAAATGGTACTTTACTGGAAGCTCTAAACAAATTTTCTTGAAAAAAATATTAAAATATGATCCAAAAATGGTACCTACTTAATTTGGAGTTCTCAACAGATTTTCGAGGAATAACATAATAAAATATAATCTAAAATTTCGTACTACATATTTCTATTGGAACAACAAATTAGATTTTGTTTACAAACGATTAAACGGAAGTAATACTTTACTTAAAGCTCTTTGCTATTTTAAACATTAAATTGACGGGAGGTCATGTGCTGGCTACATCTGATTATTTTAACATAATTTAATTCATAATGTATTTAACCAATGTTTTCCTTTTATAACACTAAATAAATGTAATATCTACTTTGATTTTCAATATTTATGAAGTGTTCTAAAATTCTATAAGAACTAGTATTTTTATCGTATAAGATAACTGTTTAGAATATTTGTAGTTTAAATACAAAGCTAAATGCTAAAGTAAATAGAATGAGAATATTTTTCTTAAATAGGGTATTAATTAAAAACCGGGCCATATGCGTACCATGGGAATCAGTTTTTACTTGTGCAAAAGTTCCCAATTAATTTTGGGCAAAAATATACTCCCTAAATCACTAAACAGAATTTATGTTGCACTTGTGATAACCTGTAAAATCAAATTTGAAATAAAATGATTTTATTTCAATCGGATTTAAATTAAATCAACATAATTTTCATTTACATTTTCAATTTTCTCAAATATTTTGTAATATTAGGATATGGATGAATAAGCGAATAAAAAAATCTGTTCTGACCATCACAAAAGTATTGTATTTAACATTTCTTATACACACAAAAAAATCTAATTACACCTAATCTTTATATTTACGTATTTTCTATAATTTTAAATTCATTCTATGAGCAAGCTTTCTCCATTTCTTCTAAATGTTCGAAGTTTTTCCAATTCATTAACGGGATTGGTGGTATTTCTGAAGGTGTCATGTAATATACCTATAATTTTAAATATATAATTAATAATACAATAAGAAATATTAAATATCGCTCCTAGAAAAAGCCTTCAGTACTATCTCCGATATTTTGACACTGACATTAGTGACATTTACCTATCAATTACAGCTGTGAGCAGGTTGTGAGATTTACTACAACAGATTAATATCTATATCTTTAAATCTATAGAAGGTATAATAAGAATTTTAAATGTGCCGGATAGAGAATTCTGTTTTTTAATATTTGTAATAACATAAATTTCCAAAAAAAAAATATTTAAAAGATTTTTGTTAAAATACTACTACTTCCGGTTGTCCAATTGTTAACAGAATCAATTTCAACTCTTCCCATTACTGTTAGAGTGAGAAATCCGTAGTTACACAGGTCTTTAATCTTATAGAATTTGGGAAATCGTACCTACAACATCCTAACACACCCACACATCCACACACACAGACAGCATCGTAAAAATGTTATTATCGGATTCCAGGGACTTTAAAACGTGCTTATTCACTAAAATCTGGATATGTGATTTTTAGCATGATTCCAATACCTCTCTTAGCGAGAGGTAGAAATAGGTTCCCATTTAAAATAACATTACACCTTTCAAATTTTAAGAAAATTAATTACATATTTCATCTATTTCAAACTGATATTTCATTATTACACATGTTATTTAATATTATCAGATAAGTTTAATTCAAAAATAGTATTGCAAAGCCTTCTGTATTGTATTCGATTATCTAAAACTTTGTTACCGATCCTTGTGCAAACTCGAGTTGACAAGAGTGCACAAAACACACAGAAAGGTTCTTGCGCATATGTGAAGTATTTAGTAATTAAAATATTTAAGTTAGTTTAAGTACTTTTGGATACCTAAAGTACCAAAAAGTATTTTAAGTACTTTTTATGAGAAAAAAGTATTTAAAGTACAGTACTAAATACTAATTTTGAAAAGTATTTTAAGTGAAGTATTGTAAATACTAAAAGTACTTAAAGTAATATTTCCAGTATTTTTACGTCTCTAGTTATCTGTAACTCACGAACCGCTCATCGGCAAAAATCGTTTAATACATGACATGATGGAAAATTTCACTAGCGTCTAGCCAATGTACTCAACTTTTATTACGACAACGAACGATTGTAATTGTCATGCAATTAATAATCATTCTTGGTATATTTAGTCAATTTAACCAAACACAACAACAATACCGTCACCTAACGTATATAAATCACTAATAAAATATTTTTTCTACAGTCTACATAGAAAGTAGCCATTTACGCTCTCTTTTGTCAACGCAAAATGTCACTTTGCCGCTCTAGCGCGACAAACGCTCGCTGTCCAAATTTCTAACTATATAATGTTGAGAAATGTCACTTGTCAACATTTTTAATGGAAACATTTAGTTAGGAACTAATGGCCTGTAGTGACACATTTACCACCTTTACAAATCAATCTGACAAAACTGCTCTGTCGGTATATTACATAACCAAAAAAAAATTGCTGCACTATTGTGAAAATAAAATAGGGCATTCATTTACAAAAACGAAAGTATAAAATGTTTAGACTAAATTGAAGTAAAAGGTCAAGAAGAATGGGAAATAACGACAAATTAAAATTAAATATAAAAGATGTTTTTTCTTTATATCAATCCCTATTAATTGAGTAGTAGTGTAAGTACAAAGTGTACATTTTATTATTTTTTTGTTATGGTGGAGGACCCCACTGTGGCGACTGTAGAAAAAATCTTGTGTGTGTTTCTAGCGCAAATAGCTATTCTTTTTCACAAATAATACGCACAAAAAGTGTCAAAGTGTGAACAAAATGTATACTTACACTATTACAATAGGCGATTTTTGGCGACATACCGGGTCGCTGAAATCGGTAAGTTGCGGTATGCTTTTCTAAGCACCCTTTCTATGAACTATCAGTAGTAAACAAGTAGCAAGTGAGACAGGTATACAAACTAAATAGAAATAGAGATAATAACCGCTTACCCATCTCACAAGCACGGTCAGCTACGAGCACTTACCGGAACATACCGCGTATGTTATCTAGCTTGCCAAAAAATCTGAACGGAGGTTACCACATCTGACCAGACCTCGCCAAAAATCGCCTAATATATGCAAACACGTACATCGGCACCTACATCGTGTATCTTCGGTGATAAAAGTTGGTATACCGGCTAGACGCTACTAAGAATTCATGCTGAATTCAAATTTTCCAACCGAGTTATCGTATCTTTAACCGGGTCAAAGTTGTGGATGAACTTGTAGGAAAGCATTGACAAAAAATATTTAAAAATCGTCGATAATTTACTCCTTGCGATGTCATGACGAATGTAAACTGTTATAAATAGTAAAACCTATTAGACTGGTTGGAAAAACGTTCATCGACGCTTTGTTAAATTAACGGGTCATTAAAACGAACAAATGCAATACAATCTTTTTACAGCAATGATTTAAATGTCATAAGTATAAGGAAACTGATTCGATTTGTTCATTTTGATGGTCCGTTAATTAAACAAAACATTGATGAACGTTTCTGTAACCGGATATAAGTATTAAATATTTTTCGAGTAATTTAATTTTTTTCATAAATTGTTATTCTGGTTAACTATTTTTTAACATAACTCTTTGAGAGTTCATCCTAGGTAAAAAAAATCTTTTGTGGCCACACAATATCTCTCGCCACTTTAATTTTTGGTTACATTGTATTTAACATTTCTTGTATGTCTACACCCTACACCAAAAATTGTACTTATACCTATTTTTTATATTTAGATTTGTTAATTATAAATGCATTCTATAGAATGCGAGCAGTCATGTGATTTTGTTCACCTTGACAAGCAGATATGGGGGTCCGTGTCAGAATGACAGTAATTATGTATATAAATATCAAATGTCATAATTTTTCATTCAAAATTTCAAGATTTTCTTAGTTCAAGTGGTTAATTTGTCACCAGGAGTGTGAAATTTACTTGTCGATGAAAACAAACCATATGGAATTGGAAAATTATGAAATTTGCAATATAAAATTATGACATTATACACCTGTGTAGCTGTCTTTCTGCTTGTCAAAGCCAACAAAGTCACAGTATTCACACACACATGTTTCCAATTCAGTCGGGTTTGACAGTATTTCTGAAGGGTAATATACCTATAATTTTAAATATGTAACTATTAATACAATAAGAAATAATATAATGTATGTACTTCCCAGAAAGAGTCTTCAGTAATGTCTCTAGATTTTTGACACTGGCATTTATCTGTCAGTTACAAACATTTTAATTTTTCAATTGGTTTCCATGACATTATTTGCGTTGTGAGTTTTATTACAACAGATTATTTTATATATTATATTTCTTTATCTCTAAATCTATAAAAGATATAATAAAATATTTATATGTATCACATAGAGAATTTAATGTTCTTTAATACTTGCAAGAACAAACATTTTCAAAAAATAATATTTAGAAGATTTTTTTTTAAGAATCTGCTACTTCCGGTTGTCCAATTATTACCAAAACCTTTTTAACTCTTCCCAGTAATGTCCGATTGAGAAATATGTAGTTAAACAGATATTAAGGATTATATAGTTTTTGAGAAATCGTTCTTCCAAAACACACACACACACACGCACGCACGCACGCACGCACGCACACACACACACACACACACACACACACACACACACACACATTCATTAAAATCTGGATATGTGATTTTTAGCATGAATCCAATACCTCTCTTAGCGAGAGGTAAAAAATGTAAGAACAAAAAAAATAGGAGGTTTAATTTTGTATTTTGTAAAATTTTGATATGGGCTACTGTGTTCGAGAAAATGGCCAAAAACCTAAAAACATCATTATTAAGCTAATTTAAAATAAATAATTTGTTGAGTAAGAGAATGAGCGATAGCGACAACAATTTGTCCAATACTGCATCTGCAATTTATGAAACTGCAACACTAAATTTATTTGCTATTTAAACAAATTATTGATAACATCGGCCGTAACGTAAAAGCAACCGTGAAGTGACGTCAAAATAAAAACGATAGTTTACGATGGAGTCATTTCACGTTTTCTAATTTATTTTTGTCTTGAAAGAATAGGTCAAATTAAATATGTAGGTGCATGTTTTACACCTTACATGTCTTTAGAATCAAATATGATTTTTAAAAGTTGTCTTTAATTTCAAATACTTGGACGCTGAAGTCACGGTATGTCACGGTTTAGCGAATGTGGCACTAGAGCTCTACCGGTTTTGTTTGGATTCTCACTTGCCAGTTTGATTTTGTGACAGCAACATATTGTTAACATATTTCATACAACTTTTGATATGTATTTTATAAATTATTATAAATGTTTTGTGTGAGTAACAAACCGTGACGTCACGAATTTTGCAGCCACGAAAGTTTATTCACAAATTAATGAATGAAAATTCGCATATTTTATATTACTATATTTATTAAATAAGACGGATTTCACGATTTTATAAAAAAAAAACGATTTTTTTAAATGACCCTATTGTCAAAAAATACGTAAAACAAGTATTTATACAGGTAATTGAAAAATGGGGACTAAAAACTATTTTCCTTATTATTAATTTTAGATCAATAGTTTATAAATTCCGAGTGAAGTTAATTACCAGTTTTTGGTGTAAAAAGATCCGGAATTCTATTTTCGGAAGGGGAATAATTATTTTAATGAAAATGAAATTATTTCGCATTATTATAAAGCTAATTTAAAATATGATATACATATACCACTTCATCTTCATTTAAAAAATCAAGATGATTTCGTTGTTATTCAAACTATATATTTAAAATTATTAATAAAGAAAATAGCTATTTGTCCCTTTTTTTACTGTTTAAATGTTAATTGAATTAAATTTTGAAAAGGTAAATAGGTATAACTATCACAAAAATATTAAAATAATACAATATGTTTATACAATATATAACTCTTGTTTTATAATTTCAGAACTCGACCAAAAAAGTACTATTTTATACACTTGTTGCATAAATAACTATACAGTATAAGTAAATAACTGCATGAGGTTTTTACAATGAGCTGGTTTCACATTTTCTAAAAAGTATTTTACAATTAATTATACATAATTGCGTAATATTTTCAAAAAGTCACGTGATCTGAAACAGAATGTGACGTCAAAGTACATACATGAGGCTCTTTAATTCTGTCAATCGTTATGGTTTATTTTAGAGAAAAAAAACTTCAAATAAAAGTTATAGTTATGCTACCATCCAATATCTTTTAAATTTTAGTGCTTGGAAGTTATATAAAAATTCTTGAAAAATCCTTATTTCGCTATTTTTATCTATAACACGATCTTTTTTGGAATCGCCATGTTTTCCTCAGCGACCATTTCTACGTCTTTTTCGCTTATTCGCAAAATATATATTTTTTATTCCATTATTTACAATATTAAAATAGCTTCTAATTCTACACTATTGACGAGTTTTAATATTAATTCTTGAGCTCAAAATTATATTAGATAAAATGTCAGTTTTTTTTAGAAATATCGCTATACGAACGTAGAAAAAATAATGTGTATATTACGAGCGTAAATTGTCATTGTCGCTTCTTAAGCGACAAAGTATCACTTCACGCTCTTAATACACAAATAACTATTTCGGTTATGTTATAACTCACTTATTTGGCATTCAATGTATTTTGAATTTTGCACCATTAAATTTCTCGGTTAAAATGGCATATTTTTGCCCATTTATTTAGTTCTCTCTTACATTGAAATGTTAGTAATTTTTAAGTTTTCATTTACTTACTGGTGAATTTAGAAGCTGCTGAAGCCTATCTTGAGGAGCCTGCCCTCTCTTAGCTCTGATGAGCAGATAAATCTTGGAGATTCCAGGGCACGACCTGAGTAACTTCTCTAACAGGACCTTTCCCATGAATCCTGTACCTCCTGTGATGAACAGCGTTTTATTTTTGTAAAATTCCGCGACGGACCCGGTCAGGTTCGCATTGGCACTTTGTGACTCCATTTCATTTACTAGGCTCGGCATTAGGAATAGCGGGAATATGGAGAGTTCAAAGTAAGGAAGCGTTTCTTATGCGTTTCAATAAATTATTTGTTAAATTAAATTTGTGTTACTATCAAACATAGCTCAGCTGACTTTTTTTCGATTCTAATACTTTTATAAAACACATTAATAATGTTCGATGTACTTGGGGTTGTATCACAATTTTGAAATAATATTTGTGCTATCTGGGAAGCGAATTTGTCAATTGGTAATGGAAGAGAATGATTATGCAATTTCATATATTTCAAGGGTTAAGTTTTCGCAAACGATGATCATCTAAAACAAATAAAACATCATTAGTACACAATTAACAAAAAAAATATTACAGTTACAAATCAACTTTTCAGTCACAATTTTTTTTTCTTTTATTACAAAATTTTCGCTAGGTATTTAAACTAAATATTTAGAACATGCATGTATATAGCTTTTTAACAATCGTCATTTCATTTTTACCTCTCGTTACCCTTGGTAACGGAGGTATAGAGATCGTATTAAAACTCGCATTTCGAGATTTTGGTAAACGTCCATGTTTTAAGGCCCCTAGTAAATATATATATATATATATATATATATATATATATATATATATATATATATACTGGGTGTAACACGAAAACCGACCACCGCCATTATTTTCTTTATTGTTATAGTTACAAAAAAATACAATAGAACAAAGTTGTAGGAGACCAAGGGGGACATCTCATTAGAGAAGAGAATATTTTTTTAAACCAGTGGTTCTCAAGTTACAACATAAAGTTATATTTTTTCATATGGGGTTATACATATTTTTTATGCCTATTCGATAGAGTATTTTTTTTCTGAATTCAACCATGAGATTATTTTATATCCTTATATAACAAAAATGTTGAGAAAAATTCAATTGAAATTTAAATAAGTTTAATTTTTATAATTATTTTTCAGTTGGCTATGAATGAAAAACAATTGAGCTAAAATTAAAATGAAACAAATATTTGTTAAAAACGTTATAAACAGTGTTCTATTCGATTTCTATCTTAAATAATTCAAATTGACAAATAGCAATTTTTGTTTTTCATGCATAGCCTACTGAAAAATGGCTAGAAAAATCAAATTTACTTAAATTTCAATCGCATTTTTTTCAATATTTTTATTATGTAAGGATATAAAACTAATACATGGTTGAATTGAGAATAGAATACGCTATCGAATAGGCATAAAAAATATGTATAATCCCATTTGAAAAAATATAACTTTGTGTTGCAAATTGAGAACCACTGGTTTAAAAAAATTTTTTTTCTTCATTGGGATGTCCCCCTTAGTCTTCTACAATTTTGTTCTATAGTATTTTTTTGTAACTTTAATAATAAAGAAAATAATGGCGGTGGTCGGTTTTGGTGTTACACCCTGTATATATATATATATATATATATATATATATATATATATATATATATATATATATATATATATATATATATATATATCAGGAATAACGTATAGGTAAATAGCTATTAACTTCTTTCTGCCTGAGGTATGTACAACGTTTTACGCACTACTGCAATGAAATGAAATGTTTTTAAATAATACATTTAAGCTTGTTGTTATGTAAGAATATTACCATGCCACAAAACATTAAGGCGATGCGTTGCATTACTATTTGATTGTGATTATTATTCTTTCAAAATAGTATTACAAATTCTGGGAAAAAACATACTCGATCAACTTAATGTTTAATACGAAATAATAATGTAGACAGAAAATCAAATCCAATTTTGTGGTTGTATAATCATATATTATACAACAAGACGATTGAAAATTCTCGATTATACGAAACGTGTTGCCTGGAAACACCACAAGACCGATGGTCGAGTGGTATTTCCATTAGGCAACTCGTTGAGTATATCGAGAATTTTCTATTGTCGAGTTGTATACAGGTAGACTATATCATGAACAAAAAATAAATTAAAAAGTAAATAGTAAATTTAACGTAGACCTGTGGTCGATTTTATTTTGACAGAAACATCAAACTATATACTACATAACCTATCTTTTTAAATATAGTTGTAGTAGTATGTAATATTACATTGAAATGCTCATATTTCAAAATAAATGTTTGTATTTCAAATAAACTAGCAACAGTGCAGTTCCAGATTTGTGATCCAAATAACTATTTGTTTACTTGTCAAATTTTTACTTCCATAATTCCTTTCTGTGAAACAATAGATGCGTTCAATTATTTGTTTCGGTGCACTTGGAGCAGTCAGTGTGATTTTAAATGTCTACTTAAAGCATACAACGCACGATTTTCCTCCTCAAAGTGTAACTACAGATTCATTTATACTCGTATACTCGATACTGTGATCGAATGAAAAAGATCATGTCCGTAAATATAATTAAAAATGACATTGCCAGTTATGAGTAGAACAAAATACCCAAACGCACTTATAAGTGAATATACGAAGGTAGGTATATTCGAATATACCAAGGTTCGTATATTCCTTCACCATGGATACTCAATAATAACCGCTGTAATACGTGGTAGCTAAGGAAAATCACACATTCTTATTGGTTTATTTATAACTTAATGAATGATATAGTCTCTAAAAATCTTTTCCTGTTATAAGTAATAGAGCTAGATACTTTTTACATACCCCAGCCAGTAGTATCTACTGTGAACGATTATTTTCAGAAACCGTTAATATCTATATTGAAAATAGGTCTACATAGATTAACATCAGAGAATGCAGAAAAGCTATTCTTTATGCTACACCATAATTAAAAATAATACACATTATGATTATTCATAAATAATAACACGTATTGTTTTAGAAAAAAATGTGGATAAAGCATATATAATTTTTCTCTCAAACTCTAAAATGTTATTTTTTTACTTTTTGAATAAAATTGACTGGATCTGGCCGAATCATAAGCTCAGTTCGACCGGAACGATACTTGCAGTAGTTAAGACGAATCAGTCGGATTTAGTGGTACCACCGTATATCTGTATACCATCTCTAGTTTTTACTACAAAATATATATTTCTAATCAAATATTTCTCTCATGTATAATGTATATGTTAACTTCATTTTACATTGATATTTGTCAATATGATTTTAATCACTAACATTCATTTAATTTTTTTAATAACACAATCTTATAAAACTAAATTAAAAAATAAATTTTCTCACTTGTTCCTATTCGTACATATCGATGGTTTAAAGCACAATTATTGTATGTCCACTTTTTTCCTATTTCCAGTTTTTACTATATAATTTTTGTATATGACTATATTTTTGTTCCGCACAAACATAGTATATCCTTATATGTCCACAAAACGAAATTTATTATAATTTCCAATTATTGATGTCCCATAGTTATTTATTTTTAGGTACTTCACATATGTAGCATGTCACTTAAATTATATGTGCATTTAAAGGTTTCGTAGTATACAGATATTGTCTGTCCGGACATTGTTGTGAATAATTTATTATCTTTCATTGATGAATTCATTCTTAAGTAAATTTTAAATTTCAATTTATTCAAAATATAGAAAACTGGACATACAACAAATGTGCTTTAAACCATCGGTATAGTGTTACTTATTTCTTGTCATCAGGATCAAGTTTATTATTAATACCGAGATAAATATATTATGCTCATGTAAGCAACATTGAACACATCTAAATATGTGTGGTCCTAATTATGATCTACAAATTAAAATCGTTTATTATATATTTTGCTTGATTATACACCCGTAAAGCAATGTAAAAACTCGAGTCATTCTATAAAAACAATAGGTGCAATTTAGTAGGTTGTATTATTATGTCTGACACACTATACGTCGTCACGACGAATAAAACATCTATGTATTTGTTCAAAAATTACCAGATTCGTTGAAAATTTTAAAAGTATTGGTCATACTAAAAGTTCGACAAACCTTGCAAGCCGCTTCACTAAAAGTGACAGAATTACAGCCTGTTTCAATTTACAATGAATTGACATCACTGATGATGCAATCAATCTGCCCATAGCGGCAGATTTTCTTATCGAACGATCAATGTAAGATCAGCAAAAATAAAAAAAATAAAAATTAATTAATAAATAATATTATGGCCGTAAGCTAAGCTCTCACAAGGGGTCTGGGACCCATCAAGTCTGGGACATGTCTTAGTGGCTACGGTACCGCTAGTGGTGAAACAACAGGTGTGACAAACACCAAATGAGAGGCTGAGATCCACGAGAGCGTCTGGGGCGTATAGGATAAACCTAGTGTTTATCATGATAGGACTGGGATTTATGATCGTAAGCTAGGCTCTCATAATGGGCCTGGAACCCATGGACTTGTGTGAGCTCAACATGTCTGGGACATGCGTAGGTAGCTACGGTACCGCTAGTGGCTCAGAAGGTCAGAAGTGACTATTCACGAGAGCCGTATTCCAGCAAATGGGGTTATTTCACATTTTCTAATTTATTTTTTTCTTGACATAATTGGTCAAATTAAATATGTAGGTGTATGTTTTACACCTTACAAGTCTTTAGAATCAGAGATGATTTTTTAAAACTTGTCTTTAATTTCAAATATTTAGACACTGAATCACGGCTCTACGTCACGGCTTGGCGTATGCCGCAGTAGCTCTCAACCGGTTGGGTTTGAAACTATGATTGTTTGGGTTATCACTTTTCAGTTTGATTTCGTGACAGCGACATATTGTTAACTAAAAATATATTTCATACAACTTTTGGTATTTATTTTAATAAATGTTTTATTTACATACATACCTTTATTCTTAATTCTGCTGTCACCTGTCACAATTTCAGGTTAGTTTGTTTACAACAACAAACGGAACTACGTTGACCGTTGTGTGTGTGTGGGTGAGAGAGGAATTTCTTTGTATGAGTAACAAACCGTGACGTCACGAATTTTACAGCCGCGAAAGTTTATTAGAAAAATTATGAATGAAAAGTCGCATATTTCATGTTATTTTATATTACTGTATTTATTAAATGAGACGGATTTCACGATTTTATAAAAAAAACAACGATTTTTTTTTAAATGACCCCATTGTCCATGTACTAGGTGCATTACCTTTGCAGATAGGGGTACCGGAACTAGTGATGCCGTGGGATCTCGCGTTTTCGAGATCTCGTCTCGAAAATCGAGAAATTTCGAGATGAGACTATCATAAATCTCGTCTCGAAAAATCGAGACGAGACGAGAGTAATGCCCTCGAGATTTGCTCGAGACGAGAGTAAGTATTCGAGATCTCGATTGCACGATTTTTTTTAATATGTATATAATTAAAGATATACAATAAGAAAAATAATTATCAGTACAAATATTTTCATTGTCTGTTTATTATTTATTTATTTTAATTTTATAGGGTTTTAGTATAAAGAATAGGAACAAAAGTGTTCCCTGTGGTGTACTCTCCACGCTAGTATTAAATGCCCTTGCTGCGAGTAATATTTGTTCAGTATTTTTTTTACTTACCTGTTCAATGCCAGACTTAGTAAAAATAAAGTTTTAATCAGTAGTATCTACTTATTCCTTTATTACGTCCAAGTTGATGCTAATTTATTTTCCTGATAGATGAAAGTATAGAAAATTTATAACATGTAAAGGTAATATTTTATGAATTTATTTTATATGTATTTATATACAAATAAAAGATAATTACAGCGTCACTGCTTGCTACCTTCAACCTTACAAACACGCTCTGACCTGCGAACTTATGGAACACCCATACAGCTAATTATAAATTCGAGAAATTCGAGACTCTCGAGTCGAGATCGAGAATAGAGGATGAAAAATATGACGAGACGAGACGAAAACAAATCTCGTCTCGAATTTTCGAGACGAGACGAGAGTGAACTGTTTCTCGCCATTTCTCGTCTCGCGGCATCACTAACCGGAACGTACGATGTGTAAGGCGCGTTTAATATGCGGGGCGACTGCTCAAGTCTGGAACTTGGGAAAGACCTTATCACCCACTCCCCATCCCCCACTGTTGTTTATTTTATTAGATGATAATGCACGCCTGCGATAATTGTTGTGATTGGAATGATAATGTGTACTCATCACTTGAACGCGTCCTAGAGGACTTGCCCAATGCTGACGAGTTTATGTGTGTGCAAATAACAGGTCAAAAGGAATGTGAAATGTTTATATTAGATTAATGCATGTATTACCGCCCACATATTCCTGACAATAAATAGTTCTATAGTAATTACCCCAACTTCACATGCAATAAACATTAATAGACCTGACTATAAAGGAAAGAGAAGATTATAGTATATTACATTATGTTTATTTATATCACATTTCTGTTCAATATTCAAGTTAAATACTAATTGAAAAAAAAATTACAGAACTATATTTTTAGTTAATATTTTGGTTAATTTAAACATTACTTTTAAATTTGAATAATATTAATTTTGGTGAAATATAATCTTGAATAGTAAAAACTAAAGCCCTACACAGTTGCATCAACCAACACGGCTTAAATCTTAACCGATCCTTAAACAAAAAAATGCAAATCGAAATATTGACAGCAATGTATAATAATTAACTTGATATTTCATTACAATGCAATATTGTCAATTTAAGAAAGCTTAAAATTTAAAGTTACAGTGGTGCCATAAGTATTTATAACTTTAATAAGTGATACGAGCGCTAACTTAAATTTGGAATATTCAAATACAGTCCTAACTATAACTAAAGGCAATAGGCTTTATTGACTTTAGTTCGCTATAAGTTAAGAAGATATTGCAAAATACCGTAACGCCCTTGTAAAATTCATGAAATATATAGAATAATGCACAATTCATGACATATGCACAAAGGTGCGGAAACTATAAAGTATGTATGTATATCACGTACCGAATTTTGCAGAAGTGAGTTCTGTACTTTAGATTACGCTATGTTATATTAAAGGTATGTTTAGAAAAATTGCATAGACCCAAGTTACGAGTGCGAGTTTTGTTCGTTAGGTTATGTTAAGGTAATTCAGTAATTGAAACATTTTTCGGAATAATTAATAATTTAGAACAAAAAAAATAATTTTTCATCATCATGAGAATTATTGGAACAACAAAGAGCATATCTGAAATGACCCATTTAACCGAAGTCGTAGCATTTACGAGTATAGTTTTCGAGATCCTAATGGTAGCAGTTTAAATAGGACATACTGTATATGACAGCTATGTTTTCATAAGAATCCTTATGTTTTAGAAAAATTTAAAAGAATAGGGATCTTGCAAGAATTTTGATATGCCTCCTAAGTATTAAATTTAAAAAAATATTGTTCTTTAAATAGCTTCAAATTTGAAAATATTACGAAATTTCCATTAGATATTTTACAATTAATTATTGAAATTTGTATAATAGTTTGAAAAAGTTCTGATCTGAAACAGAATGCAACGTCAAAGTTTATACAGCTTAAGGGTCTCGTCTCCTAAGGAAAATGTTGCATGATTAGAGGTGTCGCAGTTTTTAGTTTATGACTTACATATTAATTTTGAAAAAATGAAATTGTGCAACATGATTTCTTAAAGAATGGATCTACGCTTACCTGTTGTTAAAAATTTGAAAATATATTTACAATCAATATTACAAAACAATGAAAAAACACATTTTACACAATATTCAACATAATATATCTAACTAAATAGATATTTATTAGAAAATATAAGAACGTAGAAGCATAGTTTCACTTTCCTTCTATATGCTTGTTTTTGAAATTTTGTTCTATCTTTAAAACTACGTATGTAATTTACTAATTTCTAAACCAATTTTACGGAATTTTACGAAAGCTGAAATGAGTTGCCCTAGTCACGGCGCGGTGGAGTACGGGTAGAGAGGAATAGAAGAGGGGATGGTTTTCCAACCCTGGACGATGCCAGTGCGGGGTGCGGGGTATATTTTGTATTCGTAGTAAATTGACTGTATATTTCTATAACCCGATGTTCGAAATTGACGCCGTGGCAAAAAAAACTAGACTACGATTATCTGCTCCCAGAAAAAAAAACAAAGGACAAAATTGAATATATTATCAAAGAAAAAGGTAGTTCGTTTTTTTTTTAAATATATTTAGTTCTTTTTTTAGTTAATCAATGCTAAAAACTGATGAAGAAAGGAAAAGTTATTACACAATACTGTATTGCAAAATCACTGACATCTGTCAATTAGAATTTTCTTAAATGTAGTAGCATAGCTGACTGAATTATGAAATTTAAATTGTTTAACTCTATATCCATTGAATATAAAATAAAAAATGCAATCAAATCGTATAGATAATATAATATTCTGTAATGTTTATAATAACATTAAATGTCAAGAGCGTTTTTTCAAGAGAAACTGTTAAAATCTTCAAATGAGGGTAGTTCCGGTTGACCAATTATAACCAAAATCTAATCAGATCTTCATATGGATGTAAATAAACGGAATACGAAAGAATTATAATTTTTAGAATTGTAGTGTTGGAGTTATCGTCTATGAAATAATCATCACACACACACACACACACACACACACACACAAACACACACACACACAAACACACACACACACACGTCATCGTAAAAATGGTAAAATCGTATTCTAGGGAACTTTAAAACGTACTTATTCACTAAAAATTCATCATCGATTTTTTTGACCAAAGACAATACCTTCCTTACCTAAAGGTGACGGGAGATAAAAATCGATTACGATGAAGGTTTTTGGAAAAGAAACATGGAGCAACATTTAATAGGTCTGTATGGATTGCGTTCTTTCTTGTGCTCATTGATCCCCGTTATACGAGAGGGCTTCCATTTCGAGAAAAACAAATTGAGGCTTACGTTTGATATTTTTTGCGACTCGTTTATCCATTTAATATACTTCTTTTCGCCGCCTAAGTAGATAAAGTTGTCTACTTTTTCAATTTCATCGTTTCCTATTTTTAAATGTGTCTTTTTTTTCGAGATTGCTTTATTATTTTTGTTTTAGCTGTAAAATCTCCTCGAAATATTCTTATATATTTTTTTACACTGTGAATATTATTTTGCCGTTTACTGGAAATTTAGAATCTTTCGCAAGAAAATTTATGTACAGAATTTATACGTAATACACGGGATTGACGAAAGGTATTGTGCTGGCCACATCCGATTTTTTTCTTTGTGTAAGGAAATTGACATTCCTTTAATTTTTTGAGAAATACTAGTATATGTATTTCTTATTTTCCCTTCTGTATTTTTTTTTCTGTATATATAGAAATCTTCATTGTCAAAGATTTATTTTCTTTCTGAATATGATTCTTTTTTTTATTACCTAGTATGTAAATGGTTATTGAAATAATTAAGTATATTCCTTTAATTTAATTTGAATATGATTTTTTTATATTAGTTTTCATATGTATTTTTCTATCATATACCGAAGTCTACCAACAGCACCAACCCGAATTCCGAATATGAAAGCAATCCATTTCTCTCCGTCTATTGCTATTCCCGTCTCCTGAGGAAAATGTTGCATGTTTAGAGGTGTCGTAGTTTTTTTTTATGACACATTAATTTTGAAAAAATGAAATTGTACAACATAATTTCTTAAAAAATGCTTACCCGTTGTTAAAAATTTGAAAAAATGTTTATAATTAATATTACAAAACTACGAAATAACACATTTTACACAATATTCAACATAATATATCTAATGAAATAGATATGTATTGGAAAATATAAGAACGCAGAAGCATAGTATTACTTTCCTTCTATACGCTCGTTTTTGAAATTTTGTTCTATCTTTAAAATTACGTATGTAATTTACAAATTTCTAAACCAATTTTACGGAATTTTACGGAAGATGAAATGAGTTACCATAGTGGAGTACGGGTAGAGAGCAATAGAAGAGGGGATGGTTTTCCAACCCTGGACGATGCCAGTGACTACAATTTGTATTTTCTTACAAAAAAATTTCAAACAGAAGCCCAGGTATATATAGGAAATGGTATATGAAGAAGAAGAAACAAGAAAAAGAAAAATCTAATGCAAGACGAAGATTATTTGCTCCTCCAAATAAAAGGAGAAAAACTGGACCTAAGGTTGGACCTGATAAAGAGTATGGTCTTCTTGGTGAGGCAGACCTCGATATGTCGGACGGAGAATTTATAGAAAAAAGACAAAATTCCTACAATCGTTGGAAAAAACTGAAGGAGAAAGGGAAAAATTATTACAAGATACTGTATTGGAAAATCAAAGCCAAGTATGGCAAACTGAGAGAGTGAAGAGATTGATTGCGTCTAATTTCGGCAAAATATGTAAAATGCGCCGCTCTACCTCTTGCAAAACGATTTTAGAATCAATTCTGTATATGTCATTTTCTGCAGCAACAAAATTTGGAATAGAAAATGAACCCATTGCAAGACAAAAATTTGAAGAAATGAGCAATTTGCAAGTAAAACCCACAGGATTGTTCATTGATAAGAAATATCCTTTCTTAGGAGCAAGTCCTGATGGTTTGATTGGGGAATCGAGATTAATTGAAATTAAATATCCTTCATCAGCACAAAAATTTTCACCTATTAAGGGCGTTATTTCGAAAAAAATGAATTTTTGCGTAATACGTGATGATAAATTATATTTAAAACGAAATCATTCATACTACTATCAAGTCCAGGGTTAGTTACGAATTAGTGGTAAAAATATTGCATGTTTGTAATATGGACTCCAAAAGGTATATCAATGGAAAAAATTGATTACGATGAAGACTTTTGGAAAAATAAACATGGAGCAACAATTAATAAAGTTCTATATTGATTGCGTTCTTCCTGAGCTCATTGATCCCCGGTATACAAGAGGGCTTCCATTTCTCGAAAAACAAATTGAGGCATAAGTTTGAATTTTTTTGCGGCTCGTTTGCCGATTTAATGTACTTGCTGAATATTATTTTGCCATTTTGCTCTTTATATAAAGAAATTTTTATTTTTCCTTCTCTAAAAACTTTTTTTCTATATCTAGAAATCTTCATTGTCAACGATTTTTTTTCTTTCTGAATATGATTTATATATTTTATATAATTACCTAGTATGTAATTGGTTATTGAAATAATTAATAATTAAATATATTTCTTTAATTTAATTTCAATAAAATGATAGTTTTTTTGTTTCTTATATATATTATTATATACCAAAGTCCACCCATCCGAATTCCAAATTCCGAATTAATAGCAATCCATTTCTCCCCATCTATTGCTATTCATTCTTCAATATCCACCCCACTACACCTCAACGTAATGTTGTATTGACCAACGCGTTTCTTCTGGATCCATCAACTCAATACAAATGTTCAACTATAAGTGGGCCGGACTAAACATCTCCGCACCGCGCCACACTTCTCATTCAGATAAACAGATTCCATGTAGAGCCACGCGGAGTCGAGACCCTTAACATGTGACAAATTATCGCCTACTTTTATTTATGTAAATAAATAGTTGATGGAAAAACTGTATTGGCTATGAATATCGTGCTGTATGTACTTTGACGTCACATTTTATTTAATTATTTACATTATATTTTTTTTTTATTCCTATGAAAAATATTGCATAAGATTTATTTAAAATAGTTTTTAAAAGATGTGAAACCGGCTCATTATAGACACGAGTTCAAATTTTGGACTTGTGTTGTCTAGTTATTTGATACTCGATTTGATATACAGAATGTCTTAAAATTGACGATGGTGTTTTTGGAATTTATTTCAAAGATTTAAAACAAATCGAAAATTAAGAGTGTCGTCCCCTAGTATTCACCCATCCGAGGACCAAAGCCGGCTGCGTTGGTTTATGCGTTATCGTCGGTACTAACGCACGATGCCGGGAAATACCTACGCCAACATTACTGTGTAGTATTTTATTAAAATGAATATAATGTTAGTTTTCTACTTGAAAATGTGTGCTATTTTATTCTGACTCTGTTAACAAGATACAATAAAGATTTTTTTTTAAATAAAATATTTGTATGCAGAATATTTATAGACAATTATATTTTTTTTTTTAAAAAACTTTTGTCTCGATTACAGAAACATAGTTTTTGAAAATGAAAATATTGCCCAAAATCAGTTTCGTACTAATTATTTTTCTATACCTATACTTTATGTAGCTATATATAATAGGATGGTTGCAAGATTTTTGTGTTTATAAAATAACATTAAATCCTCGTAATTTTGCTTATTTAAACATTATTTATTGGAAAACAAAACAATAATTCCTATAAATAATGAATTATTAATTGTTAAATAATGTGTATATTTTCAAATATTTCACGTGCTTAAAAACAGAGTGTGACGTCAAAAGGCATTCGCGGCAGCGTATCCAAAGAAACAGCTTCAAATATCACACACCAAAGCACATGGCAATATGTTCAATGTACGTATGTATATGTAGTTCCTATCACTTCGCCATACTTTATTCCTTCCATTTCTTAAAAGATCCCAACAAATCTTTTAGAATATGTTTTCAAAATAATAATCATGAATTGCAGCATTAATTTCTTCTTAAGGCAAAATCATGTATCTTGTAATTCCAAATAATATCCAAAAGTCGTGCATTGCCAAATCAGGTGAGTATGGCGGGTTTTGTATTACTTTTTTTTTCTTCTCTAAAAATTTATAATATGCTCTGTGGTTAATTCCGTATTTTCACTCACAACAATATTTTTAAAAACTGGTTACTAAGTTCGAACTGACTAACTTAAAAATGATATTGCAAATTTTGCTTCCAACTTCCAACCTGATTTTCTTATTCTCAATCATTCCAGCGTGACCTTCGGATAAATAGCTTATTTTCTAATTTGATACTGTGGTGGAGGACCCTATTGAAAAATAAATATCAATGTCGAAAGTACTACTCATTCTCATGCTAGTGAGATGAATGCAGCCACATTACTGTTAAGAGTTCTCTGAATCTACACATCTAAGTTTTTATTAGTAGGTTACGAATGTACGAAATATTCAGAAAACGGTATTTTTTCGTATGTTTCTTTTGCTAAATATCCACGAACTAAGCATTCCAACAGATTTTTTTTATCTTAACATAGATAAATTTCGATCTGCAGTTTCGACACAAACTACATATTATTCCAAATTTAATTTAATAACGCTGTATTTATTTATACTAATACTCAGCTTTTTACTGGTACATTGAATTACAATATGAGAAATTTCAAGAAATTAGTGAGCCACAATTACTAACTAGAATAATTTAGTTTATACAATATTATGGCCTCAGTGATTTACCTGTTTTACGATTACGAGAAGGATCCTTCAAATAATTTTACAGTAGGTCGGGCAAAACTCGAGAACATTAGCACAAAGAACTCAAAACACAACAGTGCAATAAAATTTCTTCTCAGAAATAATATTGTAACGTTTATTTATTTGAGTGAAGTATAAACATCAAAGAAATATTAATAACTAAAAATTAAAATTATTAAACGATAAATAATTAAGAAAAATATAATAAAAAACGAATACTATGAATAAACAAATATAAACACTAATTAAATACTAAGAATATTATTAAATACTTAAACAATAAAATTATTTACTTAAATATTAACACAACGTACTATTTATTTACACGATATTTATTTCACTATATTTACATCACTAATGCGTGGAGACTTGTCGACTCGACTGACTTGAGTGGATTGATTGACTCGCACAGAGTCGCTCCCCGTTCATATCGCTCACTATTCCCTTTAGAATACTCTAGACAGAAACATTCGAGCAATGATGACATAGTAGATCAGGCGAGAGCGTATAATCAAGCTTATCGCGATGTGTTTGTTTACACAGCTGCATGCTCGGTAATTACGCCGCAGACAGGTTCAGACCCGCTTCGCTCAGTGGGGTCGGCAGCACGCACGCTTCGGAACAGTTCATGGTGATGAAATCTGCATGTATCACCCTTGGTGCATTTAGAGATCTTAAAAATGTGACAGTCGATGGTCCGTTTGAGTTCCTCTTTCAGTCCGTTAGGGTTTAGGGTTATAGCTGCAAACGAAAATTTGAACGCCGGTATAGCGTAAGAGGATCTGTAACATGTTCCTAACAATCCTCCAATCCAAACCATGTAGACCGCAGCCTAACTTCGGTACTGCTAGCTTCAATATGTCATTCTCTAGCAGATGATCCCTCAAATCGCACAGAGTTCCAAAGACCCTCAGTCGTAGCATTTTCCCGACGGATGGACGTTGGTTGGCCAGTTCTTGTAGTCATCCAAATTTCGACTTAAAGACTGAAGTTATGCCGCGGGACATCTTTAAGTCTTCCGATACGCAGTGACCGAGGGAATAATCTGAAGTCACGGTGAACAGGTCTCGGAGCACTTCTTTCACGCCGTACCGCACCTTTTTGCCAGAAGAATAGTTTTCCATCCAACAAATCGTTGCTCCATGATGGTCTTCATGGTTGTCACCGGCGAAAGGGGTTAGCCGTTCAAAGCGTAGTACTCTCTGCTTCCCGGTAGGTGTTTTCCTAATTAGATATATCACGTCGTTTATCATTTTAACTACCTCATAGGGACATTCCCAATTTCTTTGTAGCTTTAGTGATAAACCATTGCTTCCAGCGCAAACCACACATTTCTTGTACCAGTCTTTAACATCTTACAATTAACCTAGTAAAATCGCTTGCGCAATCCTTATTTTAAGTCTTACTCCAAAATCGCCTCCTCCAGATCCGTCATACATATCTTTCAACACGTCTGATACTTGAATCTTAGGAATAACCAACTGAGTTTTCTTCTCAATTCCATCAGTGTTTTCTGCCACATGCTTAACCATCATGAAGCCCCATTGCGCTCAGTACGATTTTACACTCTGCGAGTACGGTGCAACATCTTCCCTTACTTGTTTGTGCTCTTTTGCTTTCCATTCCAGCATAATTTTAAAAATCGGGTCATTTTACTGTAACCTCTCACACGTCCAATGAACTGTCAGGAGACACCTGCTACCGAAATTCCACCGCACACCATTATGTTATCGGAAAACTTGCTTCCGTTTGACTTTAATATTGTAACTTATTGGAGTTATTTACAAGAAAGATGTTGTAACGTGCGCCCCTGACTTAAAAGTACATCAAATTTGCTTCACAATCATGTAAAATAATCCCTATGTTACATTATTAAAAAGTAAAATGGCGGGCACTTTTTTATACACCTAGAAGAAAAGAGAATAGTGAGCCATGACTGTGGCTTGAAATAAAGCAATGAACTAAAACAATTGTAACACGGTAAATTATTACTTAGTATTTAGTTAATTGTTTTATTTCAAGCCATAGTCATGGCACACTATTCTCTTTTCGAATAGGTGTATAAAAAAGTGTCCGCCATTTTACTTTTTAATAATGTAACATATGGGTTATTTTACATGCTTGTAAAGCAAATTTGATGTACTTTTAAAATTTGTAAAAAATATAGTATGTTCCATTTGAAATTTCAAAGTCGATATTAATTACTAATAAACCGGAAGTGATATCATGAATGTACATCCGTCATCAAGTAGCTTACATGTTGCTGTATAAATCATGTTATATGAAAGAAATTACTAACTTTCTAAATAAGCGAGATATTTGTTGGGTCCATTAAAATATAACACCCTGTACAGTCCATACGATTTAACTTGGCGAACAAAAGAATGTAATTCAGTTCATTATTCCTATGTTGCGTTTTGTCAAATATTTACTTTTACTTCGATGCCGCACAGCTTCAGAAGTGAAATAGTGATTTTACAATGTTTTATTGCCTTACACAAAGCAAATTTCAACCTAATACACTCAAACTCGGGGTGTCAGGTACTTGTCAACCCAAGAAGTTATATTCATACATAAGCGTTGGTGCATTTTTTTCTCAATAGCAATAGAAATTTTATTTTCTTAACTTTATTAATTTAAAAAAAATAATTAATTATAATATGATTTATATAATAAATAATTCATTCCAATATTTGTAATATATTTTTTTGTATAAATAATTCCTTTTTTTGTAATATTCGTAATTTTATTGAACTTCATTTTTCTTCGGTACGCCTATGGATTTTATAACTTTCCCATTACCGCAGTGATAATGTGAATTGCCCCAACTCGCCAAGTTACATCGTATGGACTGTATAGAAGCAACGAGCAATGGACAGTGGGGTGATAAAAATAAACAGTCTACGAGTTATGAACATAAATAAATGTAGTTATATAAATAAATATAGTGATATAAATATTGTTTAAATAAATAATCTTAGTGCTTAAGTATTTAATAATATTCTTTGTCTTAAATTAGTGTTTATAATTATTTAATCATATTTTTAGTTATTTTTATTATCTTTTTAATATTTATCCTAATTATTTATCGTTTTATAAACGTATTATTAAAATTAATAATATTTCTCTGATTTTTACACCACCCAAATAAATAAACGTTACAATGTACAACAATCTGTAGGAATCCCGTATTGGAAACAATTAAGGAGGATTTTTCAAAAAGTACGCAAAATAAATTTTGGGGGCAAGTCAGAACTAAACTACGTTGTATTTCTATACAAATGGACCACTAGCTCTATATTAAGCATGAATGTTCAAGCTTAAGCTATGTTAATTATTGTAGTAATAAGCAGATTGAATATACTTTCCTTAAACCACAGTATCGTCGATTTTTTTTTCGAAAACATAGTGTTTTTGTTATAATATCCTTATGTTATCTTTGGTTTTTGTAGGAATGAGGGCAATGAGGGGTTATTGGAGTAAAAATAATAAAAACTTAATTTCAAAGTTCTTTCAATTATAAAAAAAATGTTACGTTCAATAAAATGCACGGCTTTTGTAAATAAATAAACAAATTATTTGGTTAATATTACTAAAATAATGGTAATTGTTTAATAAAATATTTTTAAATTAGTAACAATTAAGTTTTTATGGATCACAAAACTTATTAAATAACATAAATAACGTAAACAAACTACAGAAAAGTAATTTATTGACAACCTTTTTAATAACATGGCACAAATATGAGTTCATAGAAAAAGTGTGATACTATTTTTTTATAATTCTCTCGTGAAAATAGAAATAAAAATCTTATATCAGTGAAAATATTGAATTTTTGAATTAGTGAGAAATCTTCGTTGTTGCGCCCTTTTCCTTGTCGTTTTAATATTTGCCATTGCAGAAAATTCGTGTTGTAAACGGGTGAAAAAATGAAACGTATGGGTATAGCTGAAGTTGGAAAGTTGACATAAATCTAGAGAATACGACCCACACCAAAATTATTTTGAATTAAATGGCACAAAAATGACTCCTGTGGTACATTTTCGACGCCAGCAATGAGTGCCCGCGTGGAGACGCATGGTAAAAGTCCGCACGGTACGAATATGTCATCATCATTACTGATATCTGCGTACAAAGCAGATTAGCACACTCGCCAATGAGTAATATGCCGTATGATATATTTATTTACATATTTTTCTTTACCTAAAATACTGCATTCCAAAATCAATACAAATAACATTTAAATATAAATAAAATAATGATAATGATGTTATTTTAAATAGTATTTAAGTATTTAAATATGGCCTAAACCGTAAAAAATAATAAAAGCAGTTAAGTAAGTATCTAGTTTACTTTAAATATTTGGAATATTTATTACAACAATCATTAGTGACTTGAATTTTAATTCGCCTATCGTATTGGGAAGTCAGATAGAATGGGGTCCTCCACCGTAGTAACAAATTAAAACATAGATATGTTAAGAACTATCAAAGTTTTTACTAGTTCTTAATACCATTTCCTCATCTTTATATCTACGTCACATTTACTCTATTGCAAATTATCGCTATTTTCAAGACTTCTGCTATCGCCTTTCTTAAATACAAAATCGTTTTTTAATTACATGAATTCCGAAAATAACAACAATAAAATAACGGAACTAAACCAAAAAACACTTAAATTTATGACGACACGCCAGACACTGTGTGTTGCTATGAAAGTAAAAGATATCTTGAATGACATAATGCTGTCTGTGGTACTGAAACCTTGGACTACAATATACTTAGATTTTTATTAATTATTTTATTAAATAAAATTATTATTCACGCATAATTCCAATTATTGACCACAAAAGTTATTTTAACATGAAATTAACGTAGAGTTAACAGTCTATATTTTCGAAATAAATTAAGAAAGTGTGAAAAGATAATGTCAGCCACATGGATTTGAACCATGGACCATTACTTAGCCGGAGTAACGCTCTACCAACTGAGCTATGGCCAACCTATCCAATGACTGACATTATCTTCCACTTTAGCCGCTAATGTATCTCTCTATGGAGAATATAGTTTGTGTCACGTTGTATGATGTGGGGTTGGATAACCACTACATTTAAACATCATTGTGGACATGTCAGAAATTACTCATGGCCCTATCGGTCCAGTTTGTGAAATTAACGTAGAGTTAACAGTCTATATTTTCGAAATAAATTAAGAAAGTGTGAAAAGATAATGTCAGCCACATGGATTTGAACCATGGACCATTACTTAGCCGGACATTAGCGGCTAAAGTGGAAGATAATGTCAGCCATTGGATAGGTTGGCCATAGCTCAGTTGGTAGAGCGTTACTCCGACAAAGTAATGGTCCATGGTTCAAATCCATGTGGCTGACATTATCTTTTCACACATTCTTAATTTATTTTATTTTAACATATTAACCTATTTTTATAAGTATTGAAAAAGATCAATTTATGTGACTCCAATTATTAGCGAGTCCACTGTTTAAGAACAAAATCATCTCTAATCTACGTCACAGAATATTTAAAAAAAAATATTCCGGCTTAAGAAATAAAATAAAACGACAAATAGCTTTCAGTTTAGGTGAGGTTTCATAAAAAATAGTGCATTATCTCATTTTAATATTGGTGCTACATTCTTTTAAATGTTGTTAATGCGTATAACATTACAAAGTTATAAAAATTGTAAAAGAAGATTGACTCACCCACATATTATAGCAATTGTTAATTATAATAAGTTTTGTTATAAGAACTTGACATACATACAAGAAAGAATTATTATTATTATTACTTAATTAGAATTTTGATATTGGTGTTACTACATTGTAATTGATATCAATTTATAAATAATTCGATATTTATGAAGGTGAAATTAGCAGCCAATTCGCGATTCAAGTAATTGTGTCTGAGTGTCTAATTTTGCTAGTTTTATTGTTATTAAAAAAAATGCAATAATTAATATTATCCTGTAGTATACTTACAAAGTAAATATGTTTTTTATTGTTATTAAGGATACTTTGTATTTCTAATTTTGCTAGTTTTATCCTTATATTCTTACTAATAAAGTGGAATAACTATATTATCCTATAGACCCGTAGGACAACTTTTATTATTTAATTACCGTAAAAATTCGAATGCACCCATGAAGTAAATATTATTTTTTGTTGTTATTAAAGATAGTCTGTGTTTCTAATTTGCTAATATTATCCCTTTATTATTACTAACAAAATGCAATAACTATATTATCCTGTAGATACGTAGAATATTTTTTATTAATTAATTACTCTAAAAATTCTAGTGTACCTTTAAAATATTTTTTTTTCCTGTTGTTATTAAAGATAGTCTGCGTTTATAATTTTGCTTGTTTTATTTAATCCTTATATTATTACAAAAAAAAAAAAATGCAATAACTATGGATATTATCCTGCAGACCCGTAGGACCCCTGGTATAAAACCGAAAATAAAACTAGCAAAATTAGAACCACACACTATATACACTACAAAAATATTTATTTCTAGGATATGAAAGATTTTTTTACGAAAATTAATTCATAAAAATTGCCATACGGGTCTACAGGAAGTTATTTCAATTTTGGTAGTAACAATATAGGGATAATATTAGCAAAATTAGAAACACAAACTATATTCAATAACGATAAAAAAATATATTTACTTCACGGGTATGATAGAATATTTTCGGTATTTAAATTATATAAATCGTCCTACGGGTCTACAGGATAATATAGTTATTGCATTTTGTTAGTAACAATATACGAATAATATTAGAAAAATTAAACACAAACTATCTTTAATAACAATAAAAAATCTGATGTGGTCAGCACATGACCTCCCGTCAATTTCTTATTAATATAAGGCGATTTTTGGCGAGCGAAATATTCGATTATGGTATGGTTACTGTTCGCATACGAATTATGCATTTTCGCGACACTTTATTCATTCAAAATAGCTGAAGTAATGACGTCACATCCTGCGAAATATTTGCTATCTGAGCGAACCTGTCGCCAAGCAGAGTTGCTGGTTGTGGTCACATGCGTATATTTTTGTGTATACATGTGACTTGTTTAGTGCACTATAACTTCAAATATGGATAGCGATACATGTTCTGGTCAAGATTTGTGTATTTATTAAATTATAAAATGTACTTTTAACAGTTTCAATTTATTTTAGATTATTGTTATATTTCTGAAATAATTCAGAAAAACATACGCAGTAAATAGTCACGGCAATAAAAATGTTGCGGTTATAATAAAGTGTTTTCCAATAACAGGTGTTATTTTGATATTCAAAGAAAAATGTCATTTTTTAATATAAATGATCGGATGTTTATTTCATTATAAAGAGGAAGGTATGCCGTTAATAGTGGAAAATAACATCAGGCAAATGACCACCACGACCACGCTGACAGGACAATATCCTTTTCATGAAATTTTCCATAACCAAATCGCAAAGTGGCTGTCCTATGTCCTCGATAACCTCACGAATTCCATCTTTGAGGTCTTGAGTCGACGCTGGGCAGTTGGCGTAGACCTTCTCTTTCACGTGGCCCCAAAGAAAGAAGTCGCAAGGTGTTAAATCACAAGATCTCGGTGGCCAATTGTGATCACCTCTTCGAGAGATAACACGGTCCGGAAACTTTTCCCGTAAAAGATCAATGGTTTCGTTGCTTGTGTGGCACGTAGCGCCGTCTTGTTGAAAGTAAACGTTGTCCAGATCAATACCATCCAATTCCGGCCATAAAAAATCGTTAATCATCTCTCGATAGCGTAATCCATTCACCGTAACTGTTGCTCCAGCCTCATTTTCGAAAAAGTAAGGTCCAATGACTCCGCCGGACCATAAACCGCACCAAACAGTCACACGTTGAGGATAGAGAGGCTTTTCAACAATAACTCTTGGGTTTTCTGAGCCCCAGATGCGACAATTTTGTTTGTTGACGTAGCCACCGAGGTGGAAATGGGCCTCATCACTCAAGATGATTTTTCGATGGAATTCCGGATCATTTTCATGCATTTCAACGACCCAATCAGCAAAGACACGACGTTGTTGATGATCGGCCGGCTTGAGTTCTTGTGTTAACTGGACTTTATAAGCCTTAAGACCCAAATCTTTATGCAAAATACGGTGTAATGACGTTTGTGGAATGCCTAATTCCAAAGAACGACGAGGAATGGACAAACCTGGGTTTTCTTCAACACTTTCGGCTACAGCAGCAATATTCTCGGCTGTTCTTGAGCGACGTGCACGGGTTTTATTCTTCACATCACTAACTTGTCCCAACAGCTCGATTTTTTCCACCAATTTCTGTATTGCGGTCCGACAAGGTGCTTCACGACGACCCAAAAATTGTCGAGTTTTACGAACCGTCTCTGCCAAATTTTCACCATTTTTATAGTGAATTTTAATAATTTCAATGCGTTGTTGAAGCGTGTATCGTTCCATTTTTATTAATGGCGTAGTTTTTACTTGTCAAATGTCAAAAAATGACAGCTTCAAAAGGGACATCTACCGAAATAGCGGGCTATTCAAAATAACACCTCTTATTGGAAAACCTATATATAAAATGACAGAAGGATTTGAGCGAATACCGAATATTACGTTTTCGCGATTGGATCAAATGATGACGAAATATGATGTCATTACTGTAAGCATAAACACTGTTTGTAGTCTGTGTCACTGAACTTTTATTTTGTCTTTGTCGGAAAATTTTGATCATTTCCAGCTTTTAAGAACATTGTGTACTCCTATACAAAAATATGAAGCGAAAATTCATATAAATTGTTCCTGTACCAGAACTATTAAATTTTTTTAAAAATCAATAGTATACAAACATACTTCTTATATGAACCTGCTTTTAAAAAAAAGTATTAATAATATTGTTACGTGCGCCCCTGACTCCAAGTAGTAAGCGACCGCCGGCACTGGTAGAATATTCCCAGAACGGCGCCGCGCTGGGCGATGACGCAATTTTCGCAATGATCGGTGTAGTAAACTCGTTACGACCTGGGGTCCGATTCTTCAATTTCACGCATACGTAAGTGGGAGAGATGCGTATGCGAACTGCATATTGGTATTCTTAAATCGAAATCGTGTGGTCGTACGCGATAATTCCGTGCGTAATTACATCGCATGGATATAAATCACTCGAAAGTATCATTCGCACACGAAACTGTGTCTACCACACTGCCACTTGTGTTTGGTGTATTAGTAGTGTACTCAGATCAAAAAAATCAAATTATGCTTTCAAACAATTCCGTGCACATTTTATGATATATAATGACGCCAATCATAAATCTAGGGTCTCTACTTTGAGTATCATTATAACATTAGACAAATGTGTGCTCCTGTATTGGTAGAACGATGCAATGAATTGTAAAAATAGAATTTTAGGTTTCTTTTAATGAGTTTTGAATTCCAAACCTGAATTGGTTTGCAAAATTATTAATGCATGTTTAATATTTCATAGCACTTGCAAATTAATATTGCCATATTGTACACGTGCGTACTATAAATTTAGAAAAATAATACCTATTTTATATAATATATGTATAATAAATTTTGAATATTGAAATTACAGTATTTATGATTTATGACAGCTTCGCTGACTGCTTTGTTGATGGTGACATTTAAAAAAAAACAATGAAATTATGAAGAATACAAATGGTTCGTTTTGATTGGCTGCTACATACTACGTTCCTTTACCATCGAGAATCGTATAGGTAGGCTTCGGCCGAGTTTCTTTGGTATTCGTGAATATACCACTCATGCACACAGTACTGTTCGTGCACGAAACAAACCACACGGATTTTGTCACGTGCGGAAAATTTCCTATAATTTCAAGAATCGGGCCCCTATCTAATTACTTACGGTCACCTGATTCCTTTGTATTCAATGGAACAGTCTAGAAAAGAGACTGCGGGCTGTAGTATAAATACCGTCAGCGAAGACAGCCAAGAGACATTCTGATATATACGAGTACAAGCATCGTGAAATAAATATTGTTTAAATAAATAAACTTAGTGTTTCAAATTATTTAAACATAGTGTTAGTTTTTTTAAAATATTTATTCTAATTATTTATCGTTTAATAAACGTATTATTTTAATTAATATTTCTCTGATTTTTACACCACCCAAATAAATGAACGTTACAATATTAACAGTATGTTATTTACACTTTTGCTTCATCTACATATTGTTAGTGTGTCTCTAAATTGCATTAAGGTAGTTGGAGTATGAAGTGAAATCCATAAAATCTTAATAATCTTTGGCGTACAGCTAGATTAAGTATTGCTCGATGTAAATCCAAAATTTTAGTCAACTTGCCCAGTTCCGATCGGAGTTATTGAACTCCAAAGTTGGAAGATTTAACATGGCGAGTACAGGAAAGCTCAGGAAATCATCGACATAATCGCGAAAACCCATAAACTTTTGACGAAAAACTATAGGTAAATATAAAAGGTGTGAGGAAAAAGGTAGTTAAAAGATATAACAAATTTAATTGAAAATTCATTCAGATATTTTCAATCTCTGAAATTTTCACGCGCATTGTTGGTAACATTGCCGCCCACGTTTTGAGAAACATCCGCGATAATTTCTAACTTTCGGCATTTTTCTTTATTTTGTTAATCTCGCGATTACAACCATTAGCTGTTGCAATACCTAGCAGAATAAATATAATATATAATATGCAAATAGCCATGTGACTTAAAGCAGGCAGGCAACTTTTGAGTTTGTCTACATTGTTCGGCACGGAATCAATAGATGGCATTGCTTTTATGAGCCAACTACCTTAATGCGTAGATTTAATAATTCGTAACAACACACTTGGTTTTGGTAGTACATCTATATCTGGGGTTCCCAAAGTGCGGCCCGCGGACCAAATGCGGCCCGCAAAGCCTGTGAATTCGGCCCGCGATATCAATACGATATATTATATTCTTATTAAAAAATAAATAAGTAAATAGTAAAATAAATAATAAATATTACAAATAAGATACAATAAAATATTGTAACGTAACCCCCGCGACCGCCACCGCCGCGCTACTACGCGCCACAGAGTCGCGCCCGCCACTCACACGTTCGAACTTGTTAGGATAAGGTCACGGTGAGGTTATCTATTGTTCACGCTGTTTACCTCTAGAAGTTCTCCAGAAGGGCCTAGAAATAATGTCGCCAGGTATGTAACCCGTCCCCAAAGCCAGCGAACACATTCTGTATTATAGAACTAACGAGTAAAGAAGTTTGATATAAATAAACGTTGTGAATAGTTGGTGATATAAAAACAAGTCGACAAGTGAACATAAATTAGTGACATAAAGAGTAGTGTTAATTGTTTAAATAAATAATCTTAGTGTTTAAGTGTCTTATAATATTCTTATTCTTTAAATTAGTGTTAATATTTGTTAATCATAGTGTTAGTTACTTTTATAATCTTTTAATTATATTTCTAATATTTATTCATCGTTTAATAAACATATTCATTTATTTAATAATAATTGTCTATGTTTTACACTTCACCCATATAAATAAAAACGTTACAATATTATAATATTTTTAAAAAAATCTTACAGAACTTTAACCATAAGCGTTTGTATTAATAAAATATTGTTTAGTTTATATTTAAAAAAATATTGTAGTATGTCTAGTCTAGTTATTACACATTTGTACAGAAATATAATATAGTACCTAGTCTCAAATAGATACAGAACTGTTTATCATTTCTGGCGCATCTAATGCAACACACAATTTCAAGGAGTCAGTAACGAATTTATCGCTATAGTTATAGTTCTGTATTTACAATAAGAGTGATTTTAATTTCGTGTTAATAAATTGTGTGAATTTATAATAATTGTTGTTACAGTTAAAGATTTATATTATTATATAATAAGATGGATTTCAGTTATTTTTTTTTGTTTTAATAAATACATAATTAAAGATTTTTATTTATATTAAATTTAGTATACTAATACAAAAAAATTAAAAAAGAAATAGTTAAATATATTTAGAACAAAAAAAATCGTGGTTATTGTTTTGATTTTATTCCGTTTTTTTTTTGGCCCGCCAAAAAATTCGGTAATATTAAATTGGCCCGCTTAAGAAAAACTTTGGGAACCCCTGATCTATATGATCGGCGGAAGGCGGGTTCACAATTACTTGAATCGAGAAACTGCTACTAATTTCACCTTCATCGATATTTTTGAAAATTACAATTATTAAAACACTTTAAAAGTTGCCAATATTTACTAATTACAGACAATTATCGATAATTATCAATATACCGTATGCCTCATTTTCAACTGTCATGATTAGAACCGAGGAAACGAGAAGAGCTATAAATTTGGTGAAATAGGAGTTTTACCGTTTATGTTTTTCCAGAAATCTCTTGATTTTAATAATAATAATTTAAATCAGGCAAAACCTGCTAAAAATTCTTAGGCTACTAGATAATAGTGATAATTTTTGTTGTTTACCCAATATTTTCTTTTTATTTATTTATTTATTTATTTATTTATTTATTTATTTATTTATTTATTTATTTATTTATTTATTTATTTATTTATTTATTTATTTATTTATTTATTTATTTATTTATTTATTTATTTATTTATTTATTTATTTATTTATTTATTTATTTATTTATTTATTTATTTATTTATTTATTTATTTATTTATTTATTTATTTATTTATTTATTTATTTATTTATTTATTTATTTATTTATTTATTTATTTATTTATTTATTTATTTATTTATTTATTTATTTATTTATTTATTTATTTATTTATTTATTTATTTATTTATTTATTTATTTATTTATTTATTTATTTATTTACGCGGACTCAATAGCCAGGATAATATGCCGCCTCGCCTCAATCGTTTTAATGTTGGGGTACAGCATCTAGTGTTTGTTGGTTTGGTATGGTCACCTTATTTAAGTACTAAACTGGTGTACATTATGACGTCTCATGGGCGTGTGCCTGAGTGTCTGGTCGCGGATCTGGGAACTCGGATTCGATCCTGACTGCACTAAAATTATTTCAAATTTAAAATGACCCTTGTGGTGCATTCTCCACGGCAGGAATGAGTGTCACGCGAGATGATGCCTGATAAATATCGTTATAATTTGTGATATCAAAATATCGATAAATTTCAATAATTATTGTCGATACATACTGATGTTATATCGAAAAGAGATTATAAAGGCAATTTGGATTTCATGCCTGGAAGAGAAACAACTGATGCTATGCTTGCCCCACTGGCGGCTCGTCAGAGGATATATATATATATATATATATATATATATATATATTATACCAGCGTATAAGTTAGCATAGGAGGCTGCTTTCCCTTGTCCTCCGTGAAAGATCGGCATGATTCGTGACCGCTGCTGCTAAACCACAGACCATCTGTGTATACTATCTAAACAATAGGCTACTGCGGTAGCGACCACGGCGTGCGGCACACAGTTATAGATATTGCAGTACAATGTACATGTAACGTACAATAGGTTATTTTTAATTTTTATAACAATTTCAACACTTCCTCCTCCCTTTCCCTGATGTTAGCCTCCTCTCCGACAAATGCCACGAGCCGCCACTGCGTTTGCCTTCAGGCAGTTGTAGGAGAAGTATGGCGAAAAACAAAAATGATCTGCATCTGATCTTCATAGATCTTGAAAACGCATACGATACAGTGCCTAGAGAAGAATTGTAGATATGTCTGACAGAAATGGAGGTGCCAGAGAAGAAAGGTCCAGAGAAGTACGTGCGGCTAGTCAAGAACATGTATGTATGAAGGAGTACATACCGGATAAGAACTTGTGTAGGCATGACGAAAAGATTCCCTCTAGCAATCGGGTTACATCTAGGCTGGCCCGGTATCTCTGGTTAAATTTTTTGTTAACTTAACTGTTAGTTAAAATGAAAAATATCGCATCAAAAAATTGACATTATGTGTAATTTTAACTTATAATATATATCGATGGTATATTTTTCGTTATAACTGACAGTTAACAGACAGTTTAACCAGAGATGAAAATGCCAAGCCTACGAGAATTTTTGAAGAAACAAACAAATCTGAGATGGTCTACCAAAGATGTGCAAAATATATCATTTAACCGAAGTCGTAGTTCTTTTAATTTCCGAAAACCCAATTGACATACGCTGTATGGACAGCTATCGATATCGACATAAACATAAACACCTGAACATTATAAACCCTCAGCCCCGGCCCTTGGATAGTCGTTCGGTATCAACATGTCGTACGGATCTGTGTTTGATAAAGTCCGTAAGAAAAGACAAGTAGTTTGCTGTAATTAAAGGTGAGTGGTAAAGCTCACAGTCATTCTAATTATTGTACAGATATAGCGTACAGTGCTGGGACTCTGCCGTATCGCCTAACAATCACATGCGTCAATTTTATGTCAGGCGATATTGCAGGGCCCCAACACATGTGCTCTGCTGAAGGTGTCAGAAACACCAAATGAGAGGCTGGGATCCACGAGAACGTCTGAGACGTAAAGGATAAACCTGAGGTTTTATCATGATAGGTCTAAAATCTACGTATGATCTTAAGCTAAGCTCTCATAGTGGGAGATCGAGTTCTGGGGGCTCAACATGTCTACGACGGTACCGAAGTGACTTTTCACGAAAGCCGTATTCTAGTAAATTGTCCCTACACTAGATGTATACTTTTGCGAAACCCACGAGGTGTTAGGCCGCATTTAATATGCAGAGCGCCTGCCCAGATTTGGGACTTGGGATGACCTTATTCCTGCCCCCCCCCCCTCATGTTTATCTTATTAGAGGATAACGCACGCCTGTGATAATTGTTAAAATTGGAATGACAATGTGTCGTATCCTAGAGGGCCAGTCCGACGCTGATGAGTTTGTTTGTACAAGAGGACGCCCATATATACTTGACAATAAGTAGCTCTATTCTATAGTAATTAGCCCAACTTCACATGCAATAAACATTTGTAGTCCTGACTATAAAGGAAAGAAATGATTGTGGGGTACATTACTGTATGTTTATACACACATCAAAATGGTATAGGCATATTTTAAAATATGATAAAAAAAGTAAACGCGACAAACCGTTTGGAAAAGTAACACTTATATTATACAGAACTATTTAACATTAATGATGAAAATTAAATAGCCAACCCAATTATAGGAAACAAATTAAAATTAATTAAATAAATATTTAATCTAAAGTTGAGAAAACTAGCGAACATATTTTTTCTTAATATAAAATTTGTTTAATAATTGGTAAGTCCCTAACTTTTATTTAGAACAGCCCTGCATCTTCTATGCATCGACATGATGCGGTGGTCAATATCTGCCCACAGCATCCGCAAACAGAACCACGATAGGTGAAAGTATCCTCTTCACATATACCCGGGAATTTAGGAATTCATGTAGGAAAACGAGATCGGTTCTTCCTCCGAGCATTAGTCTACCCCAGACCATTACGGTACTTGCCACCTTTATAGCTGTGGACTTCCTGGACGTTTCTGAGTCTTTTAAATTTCCCGATCGTCTCCACATCCTCAGCCGACGTAAATCGGGATGAATCTCAAATCTAGATTCGTCTGTAAAAAGCACAGAGGACCATTACTCCTTTGTCCATTGGCCGTATCTCCCAGCCCATTCTGCTAGAGCTTCTCGATTCTCTCTTCTTAATGGTGGACACCGTAGTGGACGTCGAGAGTCGAGAGTGTAGCCTAGGTTCGTGGAGCCTATTTCGTATAGTTTGAGGGGTAACCGATATATTTTAGGTACGTAACAACTAGAAAACGAGCTCAGACCCTGTAACTGTAGGATTTTTTTGAGCATTTAAAAGAAAACGGTCGAGTGCCAGAGTCGTAGCGCGAGCTGGGCCCCTGTGCTGTTCCGTTGGAGTACCTGTGAGCTTATTAGCGTCTCCATAATCAAGAAATGACAGTCTGACTTGTACCCAATTCTTCAGCAATCTCAACTTGACGGAGACCTGCTTACAGCATTCCTACAACCCGATTCATTGCTTCCAAAGACAAATGTTGTCGCTGCCTGTCTTCTTCCACATTGATTACATTTCAAAGAATTTAAAATAATCACAAAACATCCACTTATAGTCAACAATCAAACGACATGATATCAATAAAATACACAACACATTGAAATTAACGAGTATAATTTCTTTTCCCCGGTAAAAAAGACAAAACCTTTTCGTTCATGCAATCAACAAGTTTAAACATAAGCAATAATATATATGAAATATGAAGCCACCAAGTGAATAAAAATGTCATTTTTACCTCCCGCTAAAGGAGGTATAGATTTTGATAAATGACCACGTTTTAAGGTCCATAGAATTCGATTTTAACATTTTCACAATGACGTCTCTGGGTGTGTGTGTGTGTTTGTGGATCTTCTGGTCACTCTAGCTCAAATACTATAAACCGCAGAATTTTGAATCCTTCTCTTTCGACCTTACACTAATATGGAAAGAAGCCATTAGATTTTGGTGTAAATCGGATAACTGGAAATCGCACTTAACTATAAGCTCAAAATAGTTTTTCTTCCAAAAATACCTTTAAATGTAATTTTTTGCGATTATATTATTATTAAAATTAAAGATTATTGAATTTTCTACAGGCTTGCATTAATAATTTTTCTATATATTTTATATACATAAATTAATAAAATAATCAATTTTATAAACACCGGAGTCTGTTTTAAAGATAAACACAATTTCTTAGTTACACAGTTCATATTTCAAATGTATGTAACTGACAGATAAATGTCACTGCCAAAAAAATAATCATTTCAAATTAATAATAGTAACATTTTAAAAAAGAAAAGGAATATACATAGTTTCCCGCATTAGTAAATATACAGGTCAGCCCGGCATATTATTTATTGCTGAGTGTGCTAATCTGCTTTGTACACAGATCTCGGGTAATGATGATGACATATTTGTAGTGCCGGCGTTTACAAAGCGTCGCCTCAATAATTTCTGGCGTAGAGAGTGCACCACAGCGGTTAATTTTGTGCCATTTAAAATTCGAAATATTTAGTGTTGTAGAGATTGAATCCGGTTCCCCAGGCCACGAGACCCCATAGGTATATGTATTTAAATTAATAAAAATTAAATGGAGGAAATATTGTGTTGGCCACAGATTTTTTTAATATCCCTATGCCATTTTGTTGTGTGCAATATCATATCTCTATTCTATCTATGGGGTCTCGTGACCGCGTGCTTAAGTGTCTGGTCATGAATGTGGAGAACCGGGTTCGATCCCGACCGACGTCAAATATTTCGAATTTTAAAAGGCATAAAATAGACCCCTGTAGTCTACCTAGCAATGAGTACCCGTGAGGTGACGCCTGGTAAACGCCCGCAGATTACAAATATGTCATCATCATTACCAAAATCTGTGTTCAAAGAAAATTGGCACACCCAGCGATGGGTAATATGCCGTGATGATATATTATTATTATCTTGCGTCACTTTTAGGTAAGGAAGGTATTGTCTTAGGGCAAAAAATCAATTTCGAGTTTTTAATGAATAAGCATGTTTTAGGCTCCGTAGAATACGATTTTTGTAATTTTACGGTTATATCTGTATGTGTGTGTGTGTGTTTGATGATTTTTTCATAGACGATAACTCTACCACTACAATACTAAAAATTATAATTCTTTCGTATTCCTTTTCTTTACATCCATATGAAGAGCTGATTAGATTTTGGTCATATTAATCAGAAGTACCCTCATTTGAAGATTTTTAACTGTTTTTCTTAGAAAAACTCTGTTAATTATCATTTTTTGACATTTAATGTTATTATAATTATTAAAGAATATTTTATTATCTATACGATTTGACTTCATTTTATACTTTATATTCAATGTATATAGAGTTAAAATATTATAAAGTAATTGGTTTGGACATACCCTGGGGAGAGATGAATAATATATTCGAAGAAGAATGAACAGCTTAGTAATAGTAGTTAGAACAAAAAGAGGAAGATCAAGGAGAAGATGTCGGAACTATATTGTGGAAGACTTGAGAGAAAACGAACTGAATGAGGATGACAAGCAAAACAGAAATGAGTGGAAGAAAAAAATCAAGAATACCGACCCGTAACGAATGGGAAAAACTAAAGTTAGTGTCATGAGCAATTTACATAGTTTGTTTATAAAATAATTTTACTGGAAATATGGAATCTTTTGCAAGAAAATTTTAATATGGAATTTGTACATAACACAGAATTGAAGAAAGGTAATGTGCTGTCCACATCAGGTTAAGGTAATGTGCTGTCCACATCAGGTTATTATTATTATTATCTTAAAGTTAAACAATAATTTTAAAAAAATAAAAACTATATCTTTTATATGGTATTAAATAAAGTGCAAAATTATAAAACTTTCTCCAAATATATAGTTTAGTTAGTTTATCATCTGGAAATTTCTAGTTTTATTCACTGCTTTTTTCAAGTTTATATTTTATTTCCTGGAAGCTTCAAATCAACCTAGTTGTCCCATATTCCAGAATATTTTTTATACTGCATTCTCTATGATTAAGTAGTATCGTGTGAAATTGTAATTGTGTATTTAATCAAATTTATTTCACTTAATAGGTTTCAAGTAAATATACCTATTTCCACAAACATTAGATTGATAAATAAAGAAATAAATAATTAAAGTTTATCAAATTCAGATGTAAAATTAATTGTATAAGCACATGCACCTCTTGTAAATAACTATTTTTGAAATATAAATCGTTATTTTAAATAAATTTACAGTTTATCATAATCAAAGACGAATGGACAAATATATCAAATAATTTATGGAACAAATAGTTCAAATTTTGTAATAAAAGACTGTATAATTGTTTTGTCTATTTTTCTAACCGTAAACAGTATTTTATAATAAAAAATAAAACTAAATTTGAATGAAAACTTAGTTTTATTTTACATCAAGCAGACGAATATTTTTACGCAAATTGTTTATACTTTATAGATTAGCGAAAAAGTACATATATTGTAACAAACTCTTATAAGTTATAAATAATGGCATTCATGTTTTATTTCATCAAACAAATTTAAAACTGTAGTAGACACAATAAAAGTTTTGAATATTTAATTTTATTGTTCCATTTTACAAATTATATTAATATTTAATGCAGGAATTTTAATTTCTGAATACTTCTTGTCTGTCTCTACATTTTATTACCTATTATACACAAAGTAATCGTAAAAATGAATTTACCTCATTTTACAAAATCCTCTATATAATAAAGTTCACTAGTAAGAAAGGCACAACACTACACAAAATCAACAATAATAAACGGCAATAACTTCCACTTGGACGTATTGATTGTTGAATGAATACAAGCAAACTGAGCATTATCTTGTGTCAGCGCACGTTTTTAACAGTTCGGCAGCTGTGTAGCGTTATCGTCATCTCTGTCTAGAACTGTGCTCAGTAGTTTAGTATGTCAGGTAAGGTTATTGCCACCAGAACTGGTTGTAGTCGTACCAGAAGAGGTCAATATTTACTTGTCAAGGTCAAGAACTAATTAGATTTATCCAATTATTTGGAATATAAAAGCTAATGTTATTATGAAATATTGTTAAATATTAAATTATAAACTTAAATTTACACATTTCTGGATGCACCAATCTGTTATTTTAAGCAGACTGAATAATTGTGACCTATTTTTATTGAAACGGACATTTACCAAATGATTTCTTACGGCCTTTCAAAGCTGTTTTGTTATGAGAATTACTGAATTAGAATTAATTTTGTTCGAGCGAAAAATAATTACATTTAATAATATTGATATTGGGTATGAGGACAATAATCAAGTGATTAGAGCTCTCTGCAAAGCATTACGAAGAATAGGATCTAATGCACGTTGCAAAAAATATACATTCACGATTTCATTTATAAATAATATAGTTTCCCAATATCTATTTTTAAGGTGACACTTTATTTATTGAAATTTCGTTACTAAAGCAACACTTTAATGATGAAGATGGATAAAAATTTATTTAATCGCAAATGAGAGTAAATTAAATATAAATATATAGGAATAGAACCAACAAAATTTGCGTTGATAACTGAAACATAAAATTTCAAATCTCATCTTTGATTTTAATCAAAAAATCTGATGTGGCCAGCACATAACCTCTCGCCGTATATTTTACCTGGCTGTATGCATAAAGCAAAGAATATTTTTATAAATACAAATAATATATTCATATAAATCTATGACGTATAAACTTCTTTATTATTCAATAATAGCATGTCTCAACATGAAGATATTTTACCATAAATTATGTTACAATAAATTACAAAGTAGAGTTTACCATATATAAATATTAGGCTGGTAACAGCAATTTTCAATTCGAACAACGTTGTTTACTTTCTCTTCATATTCTTCTAGTAAAAACATTAATTTTGGGCGGTCTAAAATGTATATATGGATTGTGCATCTATTCTTACATATCTTCTTTTACATTTTATTTTTTCATACATGTTATATCTAAATAACACTAATTCCCTTTAATAAAGTGACGGATAGATTGCACTCCGATTATTCTTATATCGATGTGTAATTTTGTCAATATTTACAACTTACTTGAGAAGAATTTGATAGCTTTTTCGCAATTCAAAGTTACTCTAGTCTATAGTACTGGTGTACATTGTCCCATAATGTTTGAAACAAATTTAAGTCCTTCAACCTAGACTTGTCATCTCCATAATAGTCACAGATCAAGAACTAAGGGATTCTCCAAGTACATTTTTAATTCATTACTCATTATTTCTGACACTGACATTTATCTGTCAGTTACAAATAATTTAAATTATCAACTATTTTTCATGGCATTCTTTCGGCTGTCAAATTTATTACAACAGATTATTTTATATATTATACTTCTTTTATCTCTAAATCTATGGAATATATAATAAAATATTTAAATGTATCAGATAGAGAATTTAATTTTCTTTAATATTACCACGAAAAATTTTCAAAAAATAATATTTAGAAGATTTTTTTTCAAGAATCTTCTACTTCCGGTTGTCCAATTATTACCAAAACCTTTTCAGATCTTCCCATGAATGTCCGATTGGGAAATACGTTGTTAAACAAATTTTAAGTCTTATAGTTTTTGAGTAACCGTCCTTCCAACATCCCACACACACACACACACACACACACACACACACACACACACACACACACACACACACACACACACACACACACACACACACACACACACACACACACATCCACACACACACACACACACAGACATCATCGTAAACATGTTAAAATCGGATTGTAGGGACCTTAAAACATGCTTATTCAATAAAATCTGGATATTCGATTTTTAGCATGAATGCAATACCTCTCTTAGCGAGAGGTAAAAAGACCATAAAGGTAATTTTTGGAAGAAAAAAATTGTATGCTACCCGAGAGTAAAAACATTTTATTCACTCTCGGAAATTAGTACACTCGTTTTACGTTCTCACTTACTCATAAATAAACATTAATGAACTTTCATTTTGCATTATTATAAACATTAAAAAAATAAGAATAATAATAAAATGTAATTAGTGGAATTGATAAGAATTATTTAACATGTACAATAACAACGATAAACAAATAATTTAACATTATTAAAAATATATACTGGGTGTTTTTTTAAGGTGCACATAAATTAATTATTAAATTTATTCAATTTCGCATTAATAGCAATGACATTTGAACAAAATAATAAAAAAAAATTTCACAGAAAAAATACACATTGGAAAACAAAGCGAAAAATTATCTATTTGAAATTAATGTTTTTTAATAAAACTTTTCTAGTTCACGTGCCAGGAGGATGACATACAATTGAGGTTATTTTTAGCGGGAATATATATGTTAATGTAGGGTTTTTTTTATATAAAGCTAGGTATTTTTTATATTTGTGTAGGGTAATGTTTATTGTTTAAATGGCGGTAATGAACGTTTTCATTAAGCTATTGTTATTTTAAAGATTTCAATTTTTTCTAATATTGATAATTTATTATAGTTAGTTACCAAATGAAGTAATGTAACATTATGTATTGAAGCGTTATGTTTATTATTTGTTGTGTTCCAAAAGTGGATGGGGGATTTTTTTTTATGTTCAGTGAATCTTGCTTTTAAATTTCTTGTAATGAGTCTAGTGTATAAGGCGTCGCAGCTGTTGCAATTTTTTTATAAATACCACTTTTATCTATATCGTTAAATTTTGATGTATTGTTTTGTTAAGATTTTATATAGATTTGGTTGGGATTGAGAAGTTAAACAATGTTATATTTATCTGTTACATGTTTTAAGTTTGTATGAAGATTTTTATAATATGGAATTGATATGTATGCTTTCTATTGTTTTATGTGTTTATATATTTTAGTGTGAATTAGTTGAGTGTTTTTAATGTAATTTAATAGGTTTTCTATGTAAGTTAGTGAATAGTTATTATTTAATCCTATAACAAATATTGTGTTCATTTCTTTATTAAAATCTGTTTTAGAGAGTGGTATATATTGTGACGTGCGCCCCGGAGAGAAAAGTATACGTGCGCCGCTGAAAGAATGTACTAGAGCGATGACGTAATCCCGGAATTTCCCAGATGTTGAAATCCCCGCGACGCGCCGGCTAGAGGTTAATTACGCCGTGACCTCATTCTTTTGTATACAGGTCATTGTCGCTTCAAAGGGTTCTAGAAGTATATAAGCTGTATAAATGCCGACCGAAAGAAAGCGGAGGGACAGTCTGATATATATAAGAAACGAGCAATGAACTTGGTGATATAAATATACAGTTTACCAGTTGTTAACATAAATAAATGTAGTTATATAAATAAGTGTAGTGATATAAATATTGTATAGATAAATAATCGTAGTGTTTAAGCATTTAATAATATTCTTAGTGTTTATAATTATTTAATCACAGTTTAATAATATTGTGCTGATCAAATAATTTTAACGATTGTTTTAAGAATTAATATTATAAAATAAAAACTATTTAAATATTTTGACGTTTATTTTTTTGGGTGAAGTGTAAAAATCAGAGAAATATTAATTACAATAAAATTTTATTAAACGGTAAATAATTAAGATAAAGATAATAAAAATAATTAATTTTATGATTAAACAATTATATAAACACTAATTTAAGACTAAGAATATTATTAAATACTTAAACACTAAGTTTATTTATTTAAACAATATTTATTTCACTATATTTATTTATGTACCTGTATTTATTTATGTTCACAACTTGTAAACTTTATTTATATCACCCACTGTTCATTTCACAATGCCTGTTGATATCAGAATGTCCCGGCTGTCTTCTCTGACGGTATTTATACAGTCCGGCGTCCCTTTTCTAGAGTATTCCATCGAATACAAAGCAATCAGCCGACCGTATGTAATTAAGTGGGTCGAGACCTGTGCGCCACGATTACGTCATCGTTCGAGAAACGTTCTACCAGCGGCGGCGGTCGCATTCTCGCGTCGGGTGTACGCACGCCTCAGTATTTTAAAGAATAATTGTTTCATTTCCTAATTCATGTAAATGTATTTATTATCAATTATAATAAGGAAAAATTTGAATACAACAAAATTTTGCATTATATGAATGATCTATTAAACGTCTTTGACCTTCAATATGACATAATATACCAAACTACGCCAAAGCAAAAGGGTTACATGTGAGCTCGTGTATTTGCATACCTAGAATGGATATAACATATGAATAATTACTTGTGTTTACTATAAACAGAATTTTGGTATTAATTATTGCAAGATCCCATGGGATCTCGTGGCTGCATGCCTGTGTGTCTGGTCGCGAATCTGAAAAACTGGGTTCGATCCCGACCGACGCCAAATATTTCGAATTTTAAATTACACAAAATTGACCGCTGTGCTGTACTTCCCATGCCAGCACTGCGTGCCCGTGAGGTGACGCCTCGTAAACGAGTACAAATCGAAACTCAGTTTTTCCTGTCCGAAAACGACTACAGCCGAACAAGTTTTGTTTTCTATGGGAAAAACTTTTGAAATCCGCATTACCCGACTAAAATTTTGTGACATGACTATTGTTGAATGTCATATTTAAAGTTGTTTTGTGAAATAAATTGAAAATATTTTTTCAACCGTATAAATATGGATCAGAAAACCTAACCACTACACTGGCGATCCGCCGAAAGCCAGTCACTCTGCTTTGCTCCATATTGGCGCCCATCGACGCTTAATATAACATCCCTAACTTTTCAGGGACGGCAAAAAAATAGTTCTGTTGGACCTTGTAACCTCAATAAATATTTTATTACTAAATTTGAATATCTGACAAATCGCTAGATAAATTTCTTTTAAGAAATAAGATAGACATTTATTCTCCTAATGTTGAACCTATCTTTCTACTGCACATTTATTTTTTCCCAGTGTATATTGAACTTTGCCCAGAGGACCCGATTTACGTAGGACTTGTGAAAATTCTTACACTGGGGCTCAGGGCCCAATTACATAAAAGAGAGAGATATTAATAAAAGTGAGATGTACATAGTGCGCAGTTGACTTTTAGCGCAGGTGGGTGATATGGTGTAGGTGTAGAACATTTAAATTTCAAATATGGCAGCAAATACATATACTACAAATTTAAAAAAACTGAGTAAATTTAGGTGTAGTAAATGCGATGACTACTTTAAAAAGAGAGGAAGAACAGATGGAATTCAGAAAGAGAATATAAGTTTTATAAAAAAGGTTATATTCACAATATAAAAATATTAGAAGAAAGCGATACAATTGTGTGCGTTAAATTGTTTTCTTATTTTATGTTCCTGCATATTTGCACTTCAAACTTGCGTACTTAATGTTTATTGTGATACCAAAACAGTTTTGTTCCATGTACCAAAACAATCGAAAAGTGAATAGTAATGTTGTCAAATGATTTGCTTAAGAACCGATATTACAATCTCTGGTGAAACATAAATTTACATACATATATGTGTTTTTTATTAGATATATTTCTGTTTGTAACACAGAAAAAAAAATATTTTTTTGCCATTTTCTTCATAATTTTTAACAAATATAAATTTATTTGATTTCATTCTTATTATTTGGCAACATCGTGTCACCCACCCAATGATTTAGAAAAAATGCACTCGATGGCATATCTAAAATGACGTCACACAGTCAATAAAATATAATAGGTATTTTCGAGCTTATACGAGCGTTCTCATAAAAATTTCCGTATAGGAACAGGTACACGTATTCGCGAGAAGTATACGTAAAGAAGTTACACGAATAATCTTATGCGAATGTTTCTTACAGTGTTACCAAATCACTAACTCGAATTTAATTTTGATAATTGCTTATATCTCTTTAAATCTACGAATAAATCTCTTTGTTTCGGTTTGTGGAACGTTATTTAAGCACTGACACATATTTACAATATTTTCTAATCTTTTCGATGCGTTAACAACATTCATCTGACAGCACAAAACTTAAGTGGGTAGTTGGTATTTATGAATCATACGTTTGTATATCATTTGACATTTCTATTTTTCTCCTAACTTTTTGTTGTTTGGTAGACAAGAAGAAGTGCCAATTGCGTAAATGTTAAAGCAATGGCTTTAACAAAAAAATATTAATAATAATACCAGCCTGAAAAATCAAGAAGTTGCAGAAAATGTGAAAGCCAGTCAAAATATGTGTATCAAAATGTGATATTCCCTTACACTGTATCTATTTTAAAAGTTTTCATAACATGTAATAATAATTACATTTTAATGTTTTTATAATAATTGTAATTAAAGATATCTAGTTATTTTGTATATATTTGCAAATAAACGCATGATACGTAAAACTTATTATTTTACTTATAACTTATAACTACTAACAGTTTCGGATGTCGATGCGAAACATTAAGTTTTAACTAATATACCTATTATTTAAAGATATTTACATATTTTGTTTTGTACGTAAATAAAAACTATAGTTATATGTATTCTATAAAATGTTTATCAGAAAACCCATTTTAAGAAACAGCGTACGACTTAGCCTATTGGGCAATTTGTACTTAATAAATAAATAAAATTATGCAAGAGAATCAGATTCTCTGAATTTGGCTAACAAATATAAATTAACATCCATACACTCTTTTGAATAAAATGGATATAAACAAATTTTCAGAAAAAAATGTTAAACAAATTGAAAAAAAAAAGTTTATATAATGTTGTGCATCAACAGTGCCTAATGGCTTAATAAAACTTTTATATATTACAAGTTTTTACTGGATTTATATAGAAAAAATCGGAAAAAAACAGTTGTTTCAAACACGAATAAATGCCTTGAATGACTGACACCCACTCGAACAAACTCGGGTTATGAACAGCATGTGAACGTTCGAGAATATGGCATATTGAAAGTCATACGAAAATTTGTCGAAACCGTAGATGAACGCTGTTCGTACTCGAGAATAGCACCCCTTGGTATTCACAGTCCTTCCATCGCTGGTGAGCAGGGTTGCGATCGAGAAAATTTCTGTTGTACCAACAGTTTAAATCAAATTGTACTAAAATCACTAACTCTGTAACAATACCTAGGTACTTTCAAACATTCTTATTGATAAACTAACAAATAAAACATAAAATAAACAAACACATTTTTGAGCAAACACCCGCGAACTAATCATTTCACAGACGCAATACAGTTCGCGAAATCCAATTTCGCGGCGGTTGTTATGGTTACGGCAGCGAAGTTGAGCACTTCCGACATTACCTACTATTTAAAATAAATTGTACTAAACTTTGAAAAGAGGTACTGAGGTACAAGAAAAATGATAATTGTACTAAATCTAGTACAATTGTCAATTGTGCCGACTATCGCATCGCTGCTGGTGAGTCGCTCGCCAGCGCTTCTCTGGCGCATCGCCGACTACTTTACTTTCATAGTAAATAGCCAGCGGGCGGCAGATACAGATATTGCACCTACTACTATTTATAAAAAAATTAGGCGATTTTTATTCATTTGTCCAGATTGTGCCTGAATAAAAGTGTTAATTACGACAAAAATATGGTAGTGTCATATACGACGGAAGATAAAGAAATTTTAATTAAAGTTACTAAGTAATTTAGAAACTTCAAATATAAATAATCCATATCGAACAGAACCTTCTTATTGAGATTTGTAGTAAAAGTTAAGTTATTTGTGTTAGTAGAATTTTATTTGCTTTATAGTATCTGAATTACATAGATAGGTGGTATATTATATTTAACATTTTGATGAAATATAAACAAACAATATTTTGTTTATGAAATAAAATTTCAAGAATTCAACTACAAGAATATTTATTAAAATTGTATTAATGTTCTTCGTATAGCATGACCAATTTTATTATTTTGTGGTCGAACAACAGGCATACTTATTTCATCATCTGCCTCAACTTCATTTCCATGTACAAATTCGTCTCTGAATTTTATGCCTAAGTTGTATAGCACTGAACAAGCTACAATAATAGTGCAACTTTAATTCTAGTTTATTATTTAGATATCGACTTAAGCATGGAAATCGCCTTTTCCACACTCCAAACAATCGTTCAACGATGTTTTGAGTTTTTATATGAGATCGGTTATACCGATTTTCTGCATCTGTTGCAGGATTTAATAAAGGTGTCAAATATCCGCTGCCGCCAGGTAAATATGTCGGTAAAATTCTCCTTTCAAATTTTGATTTAACGCCACTGTAGTTAAATATCATACTGTTGTGCTCCTTGCCTGCCTCTCGGACAATAATATCATATATTTCTAAATTTGGACCATCAACAACTTGTACATTTATAGAAAAAGTATGTTTTCTATTACGATCTACTTCTGCTAAATTACCACTGGACTTTTTATCGGAACGTGAGTGCAGTCTATACAACCTGAGACCTGAGGAAAGTTCGCAATATCATAAAATTGTTGCATAGTTCTTTGCAAATTTCTTGTATTATTTCATATGTTGTTCTATTCCCTTGGAGGTACATTTTTTATTTTATTTTAAAATAGAGGTATAACATCAAGAGAATTAAAATAAAAATAAAAAGAAATATATTTCTTTACAAATCTTGATTTTTAGGAATTTTGATTTCTTGGGGGCCAATGAAGCAATAATACGTGAAACATTTTTAATGCATCGAGATACTGCGGGTTGCGAGAATCCACGCAATCTCCAGTTACTATATATAATTAAATAAATAATATCTCAACCTATTCATTTTATTATTAATAAAATAATTCTGGTACCTGATAATTGCCCGTTGCATAGAATCGTAAAGTAATTAATAGACACAACATTGGTGGAATTGGTAGTCCTCTCTTTAAGGTTTTTCAATTTGATTTATAATATTTGGTAATACAAAAGTATATATTGTCTGCTTGGAAAATCTATATCTAGCTATAAATTGTTTATTAGTATTGAACTGCAATGGATTTTCCATATCTCGTATAAGTATAGCGCCTTAGTATACGCCTATATATTTCTTCATATTCTTCAATTTCAATTAACAATTGATATTCAAAACGAATATCATAATTATGGGCAGGCGGCTGGAGAACCTTTATGCCTGCTCCAGTATTTCTGTGGCGAACCGCCGGCGAATCACTACATACGCATGCCCGCTCTGGCGAGCACGTATCAATGAAACTTAAAACAGAGAATATCCAGTGGCGAAGACGCTGGCGAACGACTATAGGTTTGTTCGAACCTTCAGTTCTAAGCAGTTCGCGAACTAGTGAGCATGCGCATTTCACTTAAAAGCGTTCGGACCCTGTAGTTCTTAAATTCGAAATTCTGAGAACTATCAGTTCGGCGTTCGGACATGTTGGAATTTTAAATTCAAATTCTCATGGAACGGTTCCACCAGTTCTTGCTAGACAGCAAGTATTTCAAATTCTGAGCATGCGCAATGAAAAGTATAGGAATTTTGTTTGACATTTGGAAGCTTGAATGCTGTATAGGAAATAATAGCTAGATTAATGTACTAATTTCCTTCATTTTTTATTGTCAATTACTTTTCTTAAGGTAAGTTTTATGTGCAATGTTGAATAATATTTTATTAGGATTTACACTCGAAAAACTATAATGCTATTCGAAGATTCAACTTCATCAAGCTCTCCTGATGAAGAAATTAACGAGTACCGTATTTATAATTACTTAATAACAATTTATTATTTCATTATGTATACCTTCTGCTTGATCAGTCATTTTTAAACATAATTTTAGGTTATTCAAAAGTCAAAATAAATGCACGTGCCAAATTACTAATATTGTACCGCCAAATTTAAATCTATGTGAGCGTTCGAACCTGTCCAATAGAGAACAGTTCAGAATTTGTTTTTCTAGATGCCATGCGCAGAACTCCCAATTCTGGAACAGTTCCGAACTGACTGGAACTGACGGTTCGAACAAACCTTATGAATACTAGTGTTAATAGTCGTGCAGCGTTGGAGCTATCAGACTTAAGGAAGGATTTCCTAGACGCGACTAGTCGCGCGACTACTGCTTATGTGTAAATTCAAATACTACAAGCAACAACAACAGGCCGACTGAGTGCTAGCCGCGGCGACAGTTTTATGACTGCTTTAGTGAGCAGTTCTTCGCTACAGCCGCGCTGCTCAATGAATAAAAAAGTGGAAGTCGAGACTTTAATAAAACAAATAAGAGAACATTATTTTGTGTTTCGCTTCATTTGTGTTAACTAAATATCTTTTTATTAACCCATTTTGCCCCGTTGTACTCATTTGAGTACACATAATTCAGAATTGTTTATTTTTTAAATTATTGTTGTAATACCTTATTTGTTAATATACATCATCTTGCCTTAATGCCACGAAGCTATTTTGATAAGTATTTATATAAAAAAATATTTGTAAATTTTATTTTGAGTTTTGTTCCTGAATTTTTCTTGTCTGAACTTGTTCGTATATATAAATATATGGGAACAAATGGGTTTTAAACGCGATGGTCGCATCAGTAATATAATAAATTTTTGTACTAACAACTTAATTTTATGAGTTATTAAAGAACTTGGAAGAGGAAGATGACAATTCAAGTAACTTTTTAAAAGAATAAGAAAATGTGCTCATTTAATATTTAAAATTCGAAAATATGAAAGTTTTTTTTTATGGGTTGTGAACAGTTAGCTGCTGCGACTTGCGTTTAGGAAATCCTACCTTTAGGGATTACGATGTACTCCTGGCTGCTCGTTGCAAATAATCCATCCCGCTTCGAGTCAGTTTTTCGAGCCGAGTCAAAGTGAATGAATATTCCCCAAGCTGTGTAGTAGAACCTACTATACATATAGGCCGCATTTAAATTAAAGCAATGTACAGATTTCTAGGACATGTATTTGTACATATTTGTTATTTTCGGTTTTTAATTAGTATTTGCTATTTTAGTTTTCATTATTTAATTATTTTTGTTTTTGTAATGGTGTGACCTGTGGCTAGTTTATGATGAATTTAATTGACAAATTTAGATTTACGAATTTACATTTATAAATATATATATATACTGTACATATCTGCCTTTACTGGTTGATAAATTTAAGAAATTCATGATTTAGAATTTACATTTAAAATATCACCATATTTTATATTCTAAATGTAAATTTGTGAATGCGTCCAATCATTTCATAATATTTCAAACAATGGTGGAAAACAATAATTAATGGGAAGAATGAAAATTTCAAATGACAGTTGAACTGCTCGTAACCTTACATTTTAATTTTCATTTGAGTGAAATGGATTCCGAAAATATGGATATATTATTATCATCTGTAGAACAATATAAAGTTTTATTCTTTAAGAGATCATATAAATATCAATAACATCATCGCATTTGTGCCAAACCACGTGACCCAATATAAGAAGTTGATTGGACACATTTCATATATTTAAATTCATTATAAACCAACGAGGTAAATCGTAAATTTTAAATCTAAATTTGTAAATCTAAATTTATAAATTAAAGCCATCATAAACCAGCCATTAGTCCACAAGTGTTTTGAGAGCGAATATTCGTTTTTCCCACAACGAACTGATGCTTGGAGAACTACGCATATCTGTACATGTGAGAGAATACTACTCGGCGAAAGCCGAATTTTCGTTAATTGGCGCATACCGAATGTCTTGCCCGGGCTAATATGACAACATCCACATCCCTGGCCCATAGTTTTGTCGGGACTACAGTGTCGTGAAGATCAGTGTGTGATAGTGTCCAAAAGAAAAGACAAGCAGTTTGATGTAACTAAAGGTAAATGGTAAAGCTTACAATCATTCTAATTATTGTTGCTTGGTTGATATGTTATACACTGTTTGTGTATTTAATATGCATGGTAGTATGACGCTGAGGTCCATGAGAGGTCTGGGATCTACTTATGGCTGTAAGCTAAGCTCTCACAATGGGTCTGGGAAATCAGGCTCTAAGAGTAGTGGCTATGGTACTGCTAGTAATGAAACAGCAGGTGTGAGAAACACCAAGTGAGAGGCTGAGATCCATGAAAGGTCTGAGGCCTACGTGTGATCGTAAGCTAAGTTCTCGTAATGGGGCTGGGGCCCATGGACCTATGGGATATCGAGCTCTGGGAGCTCAATATGTTTGGAACATATTTTGGTGGCTATGGTACCGCTAGTAATAATACACCAGGTGTGAGAAAAATCAAGTGAGAAGCTGAGATCCGCGAAAGGTCTGAGCCCTACATGCGACCGTAAACTAAGCTCTCAGAATGGGTCTAGAACTCATAGAGCTCAACATGTCTGGGACATGCGTAGGTGGCTACTGTACAGCTAATTGCTCCAGCAGTGACTATTCATAGAGCCATATTTCAGCAATTTGTCCCTGCGCTAGGTGCATACTTTTGTGGATAGGGGTACCGGAACTCACGAGGTATTATTGGCTGCATTTAATATGCAGGGCGCCTTCCCAAATCTGGGCTGTCGATCTTATTAGATGACAATGCATGCCTATAATAATTGTTGTGAATGGAATGACAATATGTACTTGATATCACTTACGGTAGGATTTCCTAGACGTGACAAGCCGCGGCGGCTAACAGCGCGACAGTACTGTTTATGTATAAATTCTATACGATAAATTTCCTACATGCGACAGGGACAGGGCGGCGACAATTTTATGACTGCTATAGTAAACGACGCTTCACGACAGCCGCGCGGCTCAATGAATAAAAATATGGATGTTGAGACTATAACAAAAGAAATAAGATAGGATTTCCTAGACGCGACAATTCGCAGCGGCATAGCTGTCAGTCTGTCAGTAATATAAAAAAAATGTGTAGTAACAATTTAGTTTTATAAATCATTAGCAGTCATAAAGCTGTCATCGTGGCTCGTACTCGGCCGCCCTGTCGCTTGCACGCGTAGGAAACTTAGAGTATAAAATTTATAGAAATAGTCTGTTGGCTGGCCGCTTAGGCTTGTCGCGTCTAGGAAATCCTACCTTTGGGGAACGTATTCTCCAAGACCAGTCCGACATTGCCGAATTTGTATATGTGGAAGCGGACGCTGATAACAGGTCAAAAGGAATGTGAAATGTATATTAGATTAATGCATGTATTACCGCCCATATACTCTTGACAATAAATAGTTCTATAGTAAATATCCAACTTCACATGTAATAAGTATTAATAGTCCTTAAGAAAAGAGAAGATTATAGTATATTACAGTATGGTTCTAACATCATATTTCTATTCTATCTTCATGTTCAATAATAATAATAACAAAAAATAAATAAAAACTATCTTTTATTATTAACTTTATCTAAAAATATTTATAACAATTAGTTCAGGAAACATTAATAAGTCGTAAAAATTTAATTTGGTTTATGTTGCGTTTTCAAAACACCGTAATTTATAAAATTCCCTTTAGCCATATTAATTAATTAACGCATGAACGCATGTTGTTATTGAACAACAAGTAATTAGTAAATGTGTATAAAACGGGACAGTAAAATGAAAGAGATATTAGTAAATGACATTGACCGACCATTTACTGAACATGACTTTAACAGCAATCGAGCAGTTGTTGAAGATGAGTTGTAGTAAGTCAAAAATCATGTGGGTACCTTATACAAAAAGAATTAATTCCTAAAGGTGTACTTTAATATGTTCTACTTTTGTAACATGGTTATAATAATTTTTAATGTATTGTTCAATCTGTTTTAATTATTTCTATATTATATTTTTAAAAAATAGTTCTCTTATTTCTCACAAATTGCAACATTTTCCTTTTCTTCAGGGTGACAAAAGTTAGGGTAGGTAGGTACTTTAAACTGAAGATATGTTACTAGTTTGCTGACTGAAGTTGAAGAACATTAAATTATTTATAATACAAATATTTATTATTAGTAATAAAATCTGTGATAGCAAAATACTTTTGCGGCATTACGGGCTCGTTATGGACTAAATAAATTCTTATGGATATCATTACATTTTTAATATATTACATATTACAATGGCGATCTTTTTCCAAATTTTAATAAAATTTCCAAATTCTTCAAACAATCGTAAAATGTGAAAAGATTTTTCAATAAAACAAAATTAACCATATTATATTTTACGAATATCAGTGTTTTTACGATACAAAAGATGGGGTAGAAATGATTTTAACATATGTTGTGTAAGGTCGGAACGGAGATGAAAAATTCAAGTTTTCGGCGTTGCGGAGGTCCGCCGCGAGCTGCCAACTTATATCAAAGGTGCAAAAAATGACCTTTTTTGGGTTTTTTGGCCATTTTCTCAAAAATAGTAGCCCGTATCAAAATTTTACAAGAATACAATATTAAAGTTCGTAATTTTTGTAAATAGTAAACCAGAATAACAATTTATAAAAAAAAATACTCAAAAAATATATTGGGTATTTAATATATAGTCTAATAGGTTTTTCTATTTATAACAGTTTACATTCATCGTGGCATCGAAAGAAGTAATTTATCGATGATTTTTACATAATTTTGTAAACGCTTCCATATAAATTCTTCCACCACTCTGATCTAGTTAAAGATACGATAACGGGGTTTAAAAAATTGAATTCAGCATGAAATTATCTTTCATATCATGTAAAACACGAATTTACCGATGAGCGGTTTGCTAGTTACTAACAAGTTAAACTTATATGAAATTAGTCTAAAATATTAAACATCTGCAAATCGGCTTAAGTAGTTTTCATTTTTTCATCTAAAATTTCGACACGATTAAAGAGAAACAATATTACTTATTTAATACGTGCCGAAATTTCAGATGAAAAATGAGAACTAAGCCGATTTGTTGATGTTTAATATTTTTAAAGATATTTCTTATAAGTTTAAGTTGATAGTAACTCGCGAACCGCTCATCGGTAAAAATCGTGTAATATGCGTTATCGTATCTTTAACTGGGTCAGAGTGGTGGATGAATTTGTAGGAAAGCGTTGACAAAAATTATTTAAAAATCATCGATTTTGATCTCCATTGACTGGACTATTACCAATTTATAATTTTTTATGATATTTTCCATTCAATTAATAGTTATTTTCGATGCGAGTGCAATACAACTATTTATTCAATTTTGACTAAATAATAATAACAACCATTATGAATTTAATTTTGACAAATTACAAAACTAATCAATGAATAGTCTGTGTATGCCAATCGTCGTTATTTATTCAATTTTGACGTTTTAAACTGTTATAATTTGTTCCAGTGATTAAAAATTCAGTGAAAGTGATTTAATTTAATGCGTTAATTATTTCATTTGAAAATTTGTTTTAATTATTGATGTTTCAAATTTTACAAGCATATAATGTAGGCTATATTAGGTACACGAGGATGAAGTTTACAATTCGAGCCGTAGACGAGTATTATAATCATCTGGAGATAATATAGCCATAAATGCGAGTCAATTACTATACTTTGACGTTACAGCTGAAACTGCAATAATATAACAGATGTCAGATGTTCATGTCACATGTTGACATGATGAGTAACATTTCTTTATTAATAAGTTTAATTAACTACTATATTTTAAATTTATCAATCAGTATTTACCTACAGAGAGAATAATACGCACACACACATATGTATATGTTAAATAGTGGTCTGTTATATGTATGGTTACAGGCAAAATGTACGTATATATTACAGTTGTAAATAAAATATTTTTTTACCGATTGACATTAAAAGTGTAATTTTTTTGACAACAGTCTATAAAATGTTACTTTTACTGCCTATTGTTGCTATTTACATAGCAACAGCTCAACAAACGCATAGCAACATAATTTGATGGGGATAACTGTCAAAATAGGTACCTATTAAAAATAATCACTAAATTAATATTAATTCGAAAATCGACAAAAAAAAATAATTTACAGCTTCAGCCTCTATTGTAGATCTGGTATTTTAGTGCCTAGTTGTACAAATAACTATTGTTAATTAAATAATAGCTATTAACACACCTAGGAGTGTTATGAGTATCATGTCGATTTTATAAGACATCTAAGGCTTATTATGCTTAATAAAATTCGTAGTTTATTCAATAGTTTATCGGTTTCAGAATATTACATTAACGTCTGTATGTATTAATGAAGAGCCTCTTGAAGAGCATTATACTTTTCATTTTATTTTATTTTTATTTTGTAGGCAGTTGTTGCCATGTCAGTATGGTAATAATATTACCGTACAGATACAGTTATTACTTAGTAACCAGCTTAATTTTATATATGTAAACAGACTCAATATCCTGAACCAGTAAATGATTTTATTATTGTAATATTGAATAAAAAAAATAATGTAAAGCCAGCGTCCCACAGCGCATGATTCGGCGAGTTTTTACCAAAATAAACAAACCACGCATTTTATTCATAGTAGTGCGGAAAGAATAGGATCCAAGTACGGAAATCTGAAAATATCCAGATATTCGTATATCCGATATCCGAATATCGAAATGGATATCTGTAAATTTAAGTCTCAATTTCGAAGTCACATCTAGCTCTTAATTTTGGAACCGAATCTTAATTTCCTAGAAACAATGGCTATGTGTTCGTAGAGGGCGATGAAAGTGCACTTTATCTACACAGTACATCTAGCACGTGTTTACAATAGAAGGGGTTGTTCTTGTTACTTATTGTACATTTTTTTAATTAACTGGTGTTAAGTGCAGTGAACAGGGATGGGATAACGTTAACGAATTGTTACGTTATTTCATAACGTTATAAAAATAAATAATTCGTTACATAACGTTATAAATAACTTAATAAAAAATAAAATAACGTCATAATAACGTTATTTGTGTTTCGTTATTATAACGTTACAATAACCGTATATTTCTCAAATATGTGATAAAAATTCATTAAAAACAATGTATTAAAAAAACTTATGCATTTATCTTATTCTGGAAAAAAAGTGTTCAACATTTGAATATGACCACTAGTGACAGCTATTTAATATAAAACACGAATAAATTATCAGGAAATTATACTTTCAAAGGGCAAAAATCTTGCCAAATTTGTAAACTTGGATAACGTTATTGTAAATCGTTATTTATTATGTTACGGTTACATAACGTTATTTTATAATTGTAACGTTATTAAAAAAATACTAAATGATACGTTATTATAACGTTATCGGGTATCGTTCCGTTACGTTTTCCATCCCTGGTAGTGAATAGTGAAATTGTCTTATAGATATCGGAATATCAGAAATATGCCAACTATCAATTTTTACACCATAAAATAGAAATGCATAGATTATCTCATAAATAGATTTGTCCAGTTCTGAAATACGATTTTCAAATACGAATCTGAAATTCGATAGTTGGGATCTGAATCCGAAATCCTATACTCAGATCTGGATCCGAAATTCTGTTAATGCAACATTTAATTATTCGCGTACGTGAATATTTTTGGATGCGAAAGTATCCGGTTCCAAATCTCATATTTTTATATACTATTTCAAAAAGATTAATTCGCTTCTTTTCGTCAATTTTCAACACTGACTGCATTCTCTCTGCTTCACTAATAAAAAATGGTTTGGTTCGTCCTAACCAGTACCAAATCAAACGACTACGACTTCTTGTGCCTCTGTTCAGTTTTCAATAATTTACAGTAGGTATGTATTAAAAATTATCAGATTTAGATTTAGATTTGCAATTTATGAAAGTAGTATGCTTTCGTTTTACTACCTTTTGTTCTTCTAAAATAAATTATTTAATCTTAAGACTCGGAGTAATATAGTAAGCTCAAAAAAATTGTTATGACTTATGTTCAGTAGCGGATCGTGTCTTTTCAAACAGAGGGGCGCAGCGATTAAAAAAAATTAAGAGTAACATTTCTTTTCCTAAACTGCGCAAGTAAATGAAGAAATTTAATCACACATTACCTCTTAAAAGTAAATTCAGCTCTTTTTGGCTTTCGGTGATATAAACTGAAAAATTGTGAGTAAATGTGTATTCTCTCACAATTTGTGTTTATTTTAAATCAGGCAATGGTCTACCTAATTCTTAAATTTTTAATTTATCTTAAGGAAGTCTGGTTAAGTTCGTTTTTAACAAAATATTGATACTATTTACTGCCGTATTAATTTATTTGTGAATTGTCGTACCGCGAAACAATGCACTACAACAATCATTTGAAACCTGAGCCAAAGCCGCAAAATACGTGCGACCACACAGCGCTTACTAGACATGCCTAGCCTGCACTAGTCATGAAAAAAATACGGCACGTATAGGATTGCTGAGCGGCCAAGGCTTCAGCGCAGTGACAAATTTCGCGTTTAGTTTAAATGTTTTATCATTTAATAAGTAATACCAATAATGGCAACCTAATGGGCAAAATCGTTCGCGTTCATTTGAAGAGTTAGTATTCGTTTAGTGCTGCCTCTAGCGTGCAAGTAAAAAATTATATTGAGATATGGAAGCCCAGAGTGGTCAGAAAAAAGTTTTGATATTTTTCAGTGCCGCTACTTGTGTTGTAGCAGGTAGCATTTGCCTAACAGAAATAAGGGATGTGGAAATACTGGAAATTGAAATACTTTTGTCATCACTTTCAATTTTTTTCTATTATTTATCAAAATATTTACAGATTTTGAATTATTTTTATCTTTCTATCATAGCTGTTTTTATTTTTAGCAAATTTAATAGATTTTGACATAGTTGCTAACATTTTATACAGTTTTGTATTTAGAGCTAAATTTATAAAATATTTTTTATGTTCATTACATTCCCCATTGACATGCAACCAGTTAATATATTTTGCATTAATATTTTCTTCTATTTTATTTAAAAGTGTTTTCTTAAAAAACGAAATAAGTTTACTATCTTGGAAAAATGTCTCCATTGTATTTAAAATTAAAAATAAAATGTCAACTGCTAATTCGGTCGGTCTATATAAACATTCCATTTTATCATTTTCACCGTAGTCTCTTAAAAATATTAAAATTTCGTTATTTGTATATAATTCATCATTCTTTTTTAAATAATGTTCACAAATGTTGCATGGATATTTATTTATACATTTATATACTAAATTTCCTGCATAGTAAGTTATTGCATTTCTGTGAAGAAATACCACAAATCATTTTGTTAATATAAACCTTCACCACAGGTTGTTTAACTTTTAATGGTTCCATTATTTTTGATGAAGATGGTGTCGTAATTAAACCGAAATCATACAGCACTGCATGTTGGACTAATTTCCTCCGGGCACTACCACCTATTAATGTTTTGGATCAAAATGTTTTTCACAAATAACTTTTTTTATTAATTTTTCACTACTTAGTTCCAATAAACGTAAGTTGCCACTGTTATCAATTCAATTTTTTTGTCTGCTCACATCCACTGGTAATTTAAAGAACGTCATCTGAGGACATTTTTTCCGCGAATTATCACAATTATATAATATAAACACAACAATTCGCCGCTGTATTCATTTTAAATAAAATAATTTGAAATGAATCACTATTACAAGATAATTGTAATACTTTCAAAACACCAAATTACACGAAGTACACTGTATGAAACTCAAACAGAAATGATAAATTTATGAAAAGTACAAAGAGAACCACTACCATTACGTAAAGGGCAAAAATATTAATCCTAATTTCAAACAACCCATCCATATTTCATAATGAAAGGAAAAACCCGACACCTACGTTCCAAGAATCTTATGAAATTAAGAGAGACATAAAGGGGTGTATTAAATCCACGAATGGACAACTAGATCTTATTCATTCCAATTTATGGATTGTATAGTGGCCTGCATTTCCTAATCCTTTCTTTTAGTTATCTTTACCGATGTAAGAACCTTTTCTCGTCATTGTATTCATTCTAATGAATCTCTCAGATACAGGTCATTATATGGGCGAATACCTATTTATTTATTATCTATTTTCTTCACACATTCGTTTATGATGTCTAGTCTGTCGGCAATTGAGCTGAATATTGAATGAACATAAAATTATGAATAACAAAGCATGTACGAGAAATGAAGATGGAATTTTCTTGAATATTAAAATTTCACTTATACCATGATTTTATAAGAATGAACTAAACTTTAAGATTAAAATAAGCCGAAACGGATTTGTACTTCTATAGAAATTTAATCATAGATTTCTATATATGGTACCTAGAGTTAAGAATATAATGTATTATATTCTTAACTCTATGATATGGTATCGGGTGGGGAAGATGTATCTGCATTTTGCATATGTTCTTAAGAGAAAAATATTATATATCAGTTTTTAGAATATTTGCTAACAATTTTCCTAAATAGTTACGAGCCCAACCCCAAATGTATTCGTACCCTCTGAAATAAATAAATAAATAATAAATTTTTAGGTTACAATAGTTAAGACTATATTTGGGTATTTTTTATTTTATGTATTAATAAAGTGTACTGGATTTAAATACAATGTTATTAACTAAATTTCTCATTTTAACAATAATCTACGGGCAAATATATGACAAAAGACAAGTCCCAAAATTTTTGGTTTTAATATAATTGTAGGTAGTACCATGTAGTACTTTAATAAATAAATATCACTTTGCAAATAATTTTACTAAAAAAATAATATTTCATATAGTAATTAATTGAACATATTGTCAGTTTCCTTTACCTTCAGTTTTATAAATAATACTAACATAAATATTGTATTATTTACTGTTCTAACCATAACTAAAATAATTAGCACGTATCTGTTGTCATATATTTGCCCGTAGATTATTGTTAAAATTATAAATTTAGGTAAACAATTATATTTAAATCCAGTACACTTTATTAATACATAAAACAAAAAAATGCCCAAATATGATCTTAAATAAATAAATAAATATATCATCACGGCATGTTACCCATTGCTGGGTGTGCCAATCTGCTTTGTACACAGATATCGGTAATGATGAAATATGGTCTTAACTATTGTAATCTAAAAAAATATTTCTTCTTGCTGTTAATATATTTTTTTCAGAGGGTACGAATAGATTTGGGGTTGGGCTCGTATAAGTAACATGTAACTATTTTATAAATTACATTTTCTTTTCAAAATAATAGATTTGTTCTTGATAATATAATGAATCATAATACAAAATCAAGTCAAGCCATACATCGGATTTAAATATAAATATAGAAAAACACAATTAAACAAATGAAAATCGCTATTACAGTTTATAATAATCTTACACTTTATTTAAATTTTCAAATAATAAATTTAGTTAGTTCATAATATTTTTATAATTTGGAGAAAAAACTACATAAATTGCAAGCGATGTATTCTCCGACCACCGACAATGTAAAACTTTATTACCCATAGTAAATATCTAATTCAATAGAAAGTATATACCCTTACAAATAAATATCAAAATTAATTTCCATGTTCTTGCACCTTATTTTAAAACCGAAATACAGTATTCTGAAATACCGACTTTAATTCATATATCTATGGATAGATGGCTCTGTATCGCTAAGCATCTTTTTTGGCGCAACACTTTTTATCCTTAGGTTGCCATTATTGGTATTACTTATTAAATGGTTTTATGTTCCACTCTTAACTACTTACGTTACAATAGAACCGCTTTATGCTTTCCTACATATATGATTAAATTATGTATATTCTTAATTTATTATACCAAATAAGAAGTTATTTCTGTCGTTTTCTGATGGGGGGGGGGGGATGCGGCCTCATTAACTGCTCGCTCCTGCTTATGTTATAAACGTCTATTCTACTAACCTTCGTATTAAAACTTGCAACAGAAACTCAACCGTATTAATATTTCATAAAGATCAGTTTCATTGAGATACAAAACAAATGAGACAGATTTCTGTTACATATCTGTTCAATTCATCATGGAATTCAAATTAATAAGTTAATTGAAAATATGAATGTAAATGTAAGTGTAAAGATAGTCCATCAAGTATGAAGCAATATATACGATCAATATTTACACACTATACTTCTAATATAATGGAGATTTATCCTATTTTCTCTGTTTGTTATGAACATTATCACAATGTCTCATTTTCTTCTTCGACGTGTTTATAAGTTTGTTTCCGAACTTGGACTCGTATGTTAACAGATTGCCTTCATACTTGTTTTTTTACCTTCCGTCATCTTTATGTAAGGAAGGTATTGTAATGTATATATATATATATATATATATATATATATATATATATATTTACATCTTACTATCATCCGAGCGTCTTTCCGAAAACCGGTTGTCGAGCGTCCGATTATTTTAAATGTTGTATAAAGTATTTTAATAGATGTTCGTACAAGTATATTCCAGAATTAACTTATAATAATTGATATTTTTATTACTACTTGCTTTTAATAAAATAAATTTCAATTTAATCATCATTGAAGCGTCCTTCTACATAGGTATCATCAGAGCGTCCGAAATATACAAATATATTTCATTTTCTCGCTTATACAGCGTCCGCTATATACATCTCTATATAATTAATAGATATTAAAGCGTCCAGCAATGTTGCCACAGATACTTCACGTACTTATGATTTCACTTCATTATTTGGTCTCGAATCAGGGCTACCTTGATTTATTCGTGCTGCTAAATGTCTTACGATTAAATAATTACCGTTTACCAATTATTAAAATTAACATAAATGATTGTACAGGGTGCTTCCGAAGTAGCCCAATTTAAAATATTAATTTAGAACCTCAAAACAAAATACTTCCAAAAGCTTTGTTTAAATGATACGGACTTTTTACACAGGAATTAAGGAAGACATTGTTTATTTTTAAGTTTAAAAAAATGATTTCTGTTTTTATTTATAAATACTCCGATCAAGAAACAAGAAAATTGTTTATTTTTAAGTTTAAAAAATTGATTTCTGTTTTTATTTATAAATACTCCGATCAAGAAACAAGAAAAATGAAGGAAAATTTTCTTGTTTTGAGGTTGAAGTTTTATAAGAATAAATTGAGTACCAATTTCAAAACGATTTTAATTTAAAATTAGTTACCAAGGAATAAAACTAAGATATTTTATATGTAAAAATAACGAATATTTATATACATCAAATTGTAAGCGGACAACAAATTTCTAACACGTCCCGCATATCTTCATTTAAAAATTACTGCATTTTCACATAAAATTTGTAACAATTGAACTCCTGTCAAACTTTGCTTGGAACAAAAGATTCTTTAAAATCAATAATTTTTTAATTTCTCAGTTAATTTTCATGTTAATGTACATATGTTTTATACCATTTGAAACAGAAAAAAAATCTCTATTCAATAGTAATAAAGACAACTTTGAGCTCTGCATGAAAATTGAAAGTTAGTATAAATTTCTCGAAAACGGTACGAGCTATGAAAATTTTGAAGACGGTTGTGAGTTCTTCATAAAAAAGTGCAAATTAGAAACTTATATAAATTCGCACAAAAAAGTTATAAGCCAAAAACGAAATTGGTAAAATTTACATTTTCGCTTCTATCTAGGTACCTGTGCATTTTAATGGAAAAACAAAAACACATCTAAGATGGTTATGAGGCAACTTTCCTCTAATTTAACCGACTTCGTATCTCTTACGGTTCTCGAGATCCCAATGGTGCGTATCGAAAAACGGACATTCTGTATATTTATTAAAATAAATTGTTAATATTGTATGTTGAACACTAATATCAGAGGGACTTATTGGTTGATAATTGGGATCTTTCATGGAATCATCCTGATCATTATGAATAAAGTCAACGTCCTAAAATAAACGTTATAGGTTTTTACAATGGTTTTATTGGGTATAGTTCTGTAATATTGTAAGTCGAATACTAACATCAAACGGACTTGGTTGATAACTGGGATCTTTCATGGAATCATTCTGATTATTCTGACTAAAGTCAACGTTCTAAAATAAACATTATAGGTTTTTACAATGTTTTAATTGGGTATAGTTCTGTAATATTATAAATTGTATACTAACATCTGGGGGACTTGGCTGATAATCGAGATCTTTCACGGAATCATCCTGATTATTCTGATTAAAGTCAATGTCCTAAAATAAACATAAGTTTTTACAATGTTTGTATTGAGTACTAGTTCTGTAATATTTTTATTGAATCAACATCTCGAAACCAGTGTGTTGCCTTCTTCAGAATAAAAAAAAAATAAGTAAAAATTCTGAAGAAGGCGACATTGATGTAGAAAATAAATATTACAGAACTTTATCCAATAAAGCCTTTTTATTGTAAAAACGAGGTCTGAAAGTTTCTTCCATTATTATTGGTTCTTATTCAGTCATAATTATAATTAGTAATAGGAAATAATCTTAAGCCAGAAAAAAGTAATAATATGGAGAGTATTTATTGGATAAGTTTTTTACAAAGGTATGTTTACTTAAGGCGATGTAAATTACATTCACATTTAATGAACATTTTTAAATTTGAATGTTATACTATGGAATTAACTGAAAATGTAGAATTTAATACTGTACATTGAATATTTTCGTGACTCTTCGCGTTCAAATAGACAAGGGTTTAGATTTCATATTTAATTTGTTATACACGTAATGTATAATATGTTCCAAGAAATAGTGAAATATATCAGAAATGAACTAGTGCCTATTTTGCCGATTTTTAATCAAATATGATTAATTGTAAAAATGAAAAATATACATGTTCGAAAGGGTGTTTCGTTTAAATCAAAGTGGATAAAACCACTAGTTTAAACCGGCCTAGACTTTATCTAATTTCGACCAGTGTTTTTTGTTGAATGACCATTTATTTGACAATAAGTTCTTCCCTATTAATTTTAGAATAAAATTGTAAATACAAAAGATGCATAGAATTAAAAAACATATCCAATGAGCACAATTTTATTGTTACCAATACGTTCTTGTCACAAAATAGTGGTAAATTAAAATATTCATATTCAACCTGTTAACAGAGTACCAAGAGAAATTAAACAATCAGACAGACCCAAATAAATATTAATTATGGGGTGTAACTTAAAATAAAAATTTATTTGCACTAATAAAGAACTTTTTAATTTGTAGTAAGTTCATTTATTATTTTTAATAATAATAAAATCAATGTAAGAATTAAATTACAAATTGGTTCAACTCGAACTATACAAAATAATGCAGTTATTTGCTTAATTTATAATGGCATTTTGGAAACAGCTTGAAGATGGAAATTTCAATTAACGTCTAGTTCGTGACAGGATTATTTTATATCAATAAATTTAGGATCATTGCTTGCACTTTTAAATTCTAAACATCTACAATTAGTAAGGATAAACTTAACATCAAAATTTTACCATTGTATTTCCCATCAAACAAAAAATTGTAGAAACCCGGAACACAAATACATATAAGTGTAATGTTTACCTATGTAGAGTTTGAAACAATACTAAGAATTTATAAATAATTTTATTCATTATTAACTCCATAGCAACAATTATAAGTAACTGTTTATTTGCTAGAGATTTTTTTTTAAGTCACTCTAACAGAATTTTAACTCGCTCTGCAACAAATAATGCAGTTAAAATTACATCAGGTACGAAAATATAACCTTCAAATATTCGTATAACTTAAAGCATGTTGCCAAATGTACGGACGCCCGTTAATCGAAAAACTGTATGAAATATATATTTTCGTAGATATACGCCGTTCAACACTAGCGACACTAGTGGGAAACGGCAGAACTGCAATATACGGTTTATGATTGAAATTATCCAAATATGTTACAATAAAGCGCCCAGGACAATTTTTGCCAAACACTAACAGATGGCATAAGACGTTGAAAAATGACCATTTTAACAGAGATACATTAGAGCGTCCGTATACGGACGCTTCATTGAAGGTGGACGCTTCAATGATGGTAAAAGATCAATTGACGGACGCTTTAATGTCGGATAGATGTATATATATATATATATATATATATATATATATATATATATATATATATATATATATATATATATGTGTGTGTGTGTGTGTGTGTGTGTGTGTGTGTTTGTATGTGTATTCCTTATATCCATATGCAGACGTGATTAGATTTTAGTTATAATTGGTCAACCGGAAGTACCGTCATTTGAAGGTTTTTAACAGTTTTTCTTGAAAAACGCTGTTAAATATCATTTTTTCACATTTAATGTGATTATAAATATTAAAGCATAACTATGCTATAATCATTTTGATTGACAGAAGTCAGTGTCAAATGCAATTGATATACGAGCCCAAACTCATAATAATTCGGCTAGTTTATATTTTGAACAAATTATAAAATCTACACAAATGTTAGAAATTTCTACAGTTCTTCGGCTTCTCTACATGCAGGGTTGAGATGATTTAAATCAGTTGATTAAAATCATGATTTTAATCGATGATTTTAATCAAGTGATTTTTATTTTACAAAATCATGATTAAAATTAAAAAAAAAAACATTTATTCACCATTCTACACAAAAAAAGAATCTAATCTGGAAGAATATCAAAATATTATGGCACTTTTATGGTACTTAAGTGTTATAATGCTTAAAAAGAAATATTAATTTAGCTGCTTTTTCATTGCCTAGTCTGTTTCTGATATCCGAATGAAAGAGTCCATACATTTTTGATTATTTCGTCCGAAAACATAGTTTTGTGAAAAGGGTCCGACCTGGCTTCGAACTTAATTATCAATGGTAATAATCCCATGACTGCAAAATATTCGAAAATAGTATCTAAAGCATCTCTCTTTTCTTCAGGCAGTAATGAATATTCTTTCTTTGTTTATTGTGGGATCCAATATATATGCGAAGAAGTGAAAAGGGGTTAAAGCTTTGTCATATCTTTTTTTAAATAGTTGATATTGACGCAAACTTCTTTTCTCTACAAAGCTGTCAAAAATAGCCATTAATTTTTCCACGTTTGAATTGCTTGAGATAAACATGCACCTTTCAGTTGTATTGGGTCAAGGGCTATAGAAATTGGTTTTAGTAACTGTAGAAAATGTTCAGCCATGCTTTTAATATAAGGGACAGGAACAGATAGAAAATATATGTATAATTAAGAACTAACCTAAAATTAAATGTTTAGAAAAAAATCAAAAATATATAGTCTTAAACCTTTTAAAAACTCTGGGCCAAATGACTGGTGATAATAGTTCGACCGGCATTTTAAGGGTCATCTTCTAGTTCAGATTTAGGTTGTACCGCGACCCTTTCCTTTTGGCACAATAAAAAATAACTTCGTAAAAATCCAGTGCGTACAGTAAAACCTACCTTGCAGAACCTTTGGGACAATACTCAAAGGAAAATGTGCAGGGCTTATGGATACATTAGATTAGATGATTAGATGTTTATTTACTGTATTACATTTACAAAATGTTTCAGCACGTCTTAAAATAATACTCTAATATATAATAATAAATATCCCCAATTGTGTTCAGTGAAGTTATTCGTCCGTAGAGTAAAAACCATTATTTATAAGATAATTTTTCACTACAACTTTAAAAAAATTAAGATTTAATTTTTTGACATTGTCTGGTAAAGCATCATAAAAACCAACATTTAATGAATTTTTAATAGATTTAGTACGTCTAAATTTGGGTTTTCGTAATAGTTTAGCCGATCTAGTTTCATATTTATGAAAGTCGCCAATTTGTTTATACACATGTTTAGACTTATATATTTCAATAAGAGACTGATAAATAAAAATCGAAGGTAACGTCATAATTTTAGCTTCAATGAATATAGATTTACAGTGATCTCCAAATTCAGATTAAACATTATTCTAATAGCTCTTTTTTGTAGTATGAAGACTTTATGAATAAGAGGAGAGTTGCCCCAAAATACAATTCCATACGATATTACAGAGTGAAATAAAGAGAAATATACTACTTTCATAATATTTAAAGTAATGAAAGCTTTGAGTTTTCTTAATAAAAAAAGTATACTGGCTAGACGTTTGCATATAGATATAACATGAGCATTACCATTAAGTCCGTCTTTAATATGTATGCCAAGAATATTATCTGACATGCCCATATTAAGTTCAGGTTTAGTGGCTATTATTAGATTTTGAGTTTTATCTTTATTGAGTAGTATTTTATTTGAAGAAAATCAGGATTCAGCCTTTAGAAGACTATTCGAGCTTTCAAGGTTGATGGCTTGTAATAATCGATGTGTCATCAGCAAAAAGTACACTATTAATTGGTTTCATAAAATTTGGAAAATCTTAAATATAAATAATGAATACACCATGTGTAACGTTTAAATAGTTTGAATAGTTACCATTAATGAATACACTTTGAACACGATTTTGTAAATAAGACTTAAAAATATTAAGAGCTAATCCCTCAATACCATAGAACTGAAGCTTTTTAATTAATAAATCGTGAGACACGCAGTCAAACGCCTTTGACAGATCATATAAGATGATTGCCAATATACAATATGTAAAACCGAGACTGGTTAAACTGTCACTGAACTAAACAATAATCTTAAACTAAACTCCATAGAAGAATGAAGGATATTCATATGCATACTAACTGAAAGTTTCATATTCTAATACCAGTGAAAGTAACGATTTCAAAATTTGAATTATGAAATGCTCTATTGGCACTTCTCATATATACTAACAATATGCAAATAAGGGCTTGAATGATTTATATTTATTTAATTATTATTTCTTTACTAACAAAAATTTACCAAAATAGTAAAACATGCATAATACGTTGACTGTGTTACATATCACCGGGGTCCAGTATCAATTATTCCATACGGACGACCGCATTTTTCATTAAAATTTCCTATTTTACAAGTCATGTATAGCGCGTAATTTTCATAATTTTTAGATGTAACATATAGCTTTATTAACGTTTTTAGCCAAACTTTCTTTAAATGCCATTTTTTGAACATATCTCCGGTGTTCTGGGGGCCAGTTGCCCTATAATGACGATTAATTATATTTATGTATATCACATTTACCAAATGTTGGTAAAAAATCTGATGTGGCCAGCACAATACCTTCCGTCAATCCTGTGTATTATGTACAAATTCCATACATAAATTTTGTTGCAAAAGATTCTAAATTTTAAGTAAAATTATTTCATAAACAAACTATGCAAATGGCACTTGCAATCAATTCGTATAGATAATAGAATATTCTTTAATATTTATAATAACATTAAATGTGTAAATAATATTTCATAGTTTGCTTATAAAATAATTTTACTGGAAATATAGGATATTTTGCAAGAAAACTTATGTATAGGGCACGAGCAGTCACGTGACTTTCTGACCTTAGCAAGCAGATATGGGGGCCCGTATCAGAATGACAGCTATTAATTATGTCCATAACTGACAAATGTCATAATTTTTCATTCAAAATTTCATTTTTTGATATTTTATGATTCTTTTTCTAGAGGTGACGGAAGGTAAAAAAGATCACATACCCTACTACCACACTCTAAAAATAAATTAGAGTATTTAAATAATTTGGCTGAAGATACCTATATATTTCATTTTTAAAAATGTTACCTAAATACTTAAATTAAAAGTAACAACGATATTGACATAATTTATCTGATTTAAAAATTATACTATTTAATTTCTTAATTATTTTTATCGCCTGTCCAAGGTCTAAAAAGATCCTGGAATTTTGTTGAAGTAATCAGACATATCAGATTTGGCTAATATTTATTGAAGATATATCAGTCTGTGATTATAATATTTTTAAAACGGCGTACTCAATGTGTTCATCGAACAATTTGCCAACCAAAGAATTGATCACTCGAAAATTGTTTTCGAAGAATTCACCTGCAAATAAATAACCAAAAAAAGTATACAAAAAATTCGTTATCTGATTTATTTTTATGTAAGTATGTCACTTCTTTTTTCACCTATTAATTGTTATCTACTTACAAGAAAAAAAAAATACGTATATTTTTAAAATTTCTATTCAGCAAATAGTCGCAGCCAAAATGGATAAAATAAGGTTTTCTTTAGAAAATAAATAAATATATAAGAAATTACTTTACACTACTGAATATATCTTAAAATCGCAAAAAGTTTGCCCATAAAAACAAAAACATCAATTTTTGCAGCAAGGTAAAGCCGAAAACGTTCTACTCTGAGCTAATTAGATTTATATTTTAGTTGATTCAAATTTTCAAAATTGTGAGGGTACGAAAGTGGTACACTTTCAGTGTTTCAGCGAAACTATACTTCAAATTATCATAAAACAATTCCAGATTCACTTTTTGTGCAAATTTAAATAATTTACATAATATATTGTGACGTGCGCCCCCGAGAGAAGAATATACAACGCCGCCTCTGAACAAGAGCGATCACGCGATCCCTGGTGCCGCAGCGGCTGGACTCTTAATTGCGCCGTGACCTCGTTCCTTTGTGTACCGGTCATTGTCGCGTGGAAGGCTGCTAGAGGCTTCTAGATTGTTATGCGGTGTATAAATAGCGTCGGGAGAGCAGCGGGAGCTCAGTCTCATATATACAAGTAACCAGATATGAACTCGGTGATATAAATAAACAGTTTAACAATTGTTAACATAAATAAATGTAGTTATATAAAAGTGTTGTGATATAAATGTTAGTTAGATAAATAATTCATAGTGTTTAAGCATTTAATAATATTCTTAGTGTTTATAATTATTTAATCATAGTGTTAGTTGTTTTTATTATCTTTTAATATTTAATCCTTATTTAATTATCGTTTAATAAACGTATTCTTTGTTAATAATAATTGTCTATGATTTACACTTCACCCATATAAATATAAAAACGTTACAATTGGTGTCAGGTGTGGGGTTGTTCATAACTGTGAAGTGTAAATAAAAATAAATAAAATGCCTAAACTATTAAAATTAAGTGAATTGAAAATACGTGATCTCAAGACGGAACTGGACGAACGAGATTTGGAAGCAACAGGAAAGAAGATAGAGCTTCAAGAAAGACTGCGGCAAGCATTAATCGATTCTGGTGAAAATCCTGAAGATTACATATTTGAAATTCCGTATGAGGTGTCCGACATTTGTAAACTTGTAGACGAACATTGTAAAAGATTAGAACAAATACGGGAAGAAAGTTCTAGACGTTTGGATCGGATATTGGAGGAAAGTTCTGGAAAAGTTAAGGAAAATTCCGGAGCACTGGAAGAAGAATTACTGGAACATTCTAGAACATTGAAAAGAGAATTGCATGAAAGTTCTGGAAAAGTGGAAGTAAATTCCGGAGAAGAATTAAAGGAATATTCTAGAACATTGGAAAGGGAATTGCATGAAAGTTCTAGAAAAGTGGAGGAAAATCCCGGAGTACTGGACGAAGAATTAATGGAACATTCTAGAACAATGGAACGTGAATTGAATGAGAGTTCTAGAAAAGCCGAAGAAGGTTCTGGAATTTTTGGGCAGAAATTGGAAGAGGAATTGAAGGGTAATTCTGGAAGAGTAGAGGAGAGTTCTGGAATCATGGAGCAAATGTTGGAGCGGAAGTTGAAGGAGAATTCTGGACATACGGAGCAGATGTTGGAACGAAAATTGGAGAATTCTGGATTTCTGGAACAAATATTGAAACAAGGATGGGAGAAGACTTCTAGAAAAACTGAAGAAAGTCTGCAAGAATTTGGAGCCGATGTAACTCGTTCGGTTCGTCTCACACATCGTACAGCTCCTGACAAGGATTTGGAGTACCTGGCCACTCAGAGACTCATCTTCGGAGTTCGAGACAGCAATACTCAGCAAGCACAGCAATTATGTCGCCCAAAAACTATGGTTAACGCACTCTCATATGTATCAGATCGTGAAGCTGCCAAACAAATTTCACGTAACCAATCGCAAGTGCGAAATCATTATGCTGAGGGAAATGAAAACACCAAAGCCATGGATGAAAAAGTGCGACGAATTATAAATGAAGTGTTTGTTAGAAGAAAGAAACTCCGCTGTTACAAAAGAAGACGGAAGCGAAAAAGAAAAAGACCGCGTGAGAGAAGAAGTGCGTGCTTAGTAAGAAATTAAAAAAAAAGAAATGTAGGCAGAAATACTAGAGGGTAAAGGACGAATCCGTTGATGTCAAGGATGGATATGAAGAAAGAAGATGGAAGCGAAAAAAAGAAAGAGAACGCGAGAGAGAAAGGGAGCGTGCTCAGCAAGGAATTAAAGAAGAAATCTAGGAAGAAATTCCAGTAGTAGAGGAAAGCCAACCTGAAATGAATAGTTTTCTGACGGGGCAGCTGCGATTCCAATCTAAGTAGTTTGAAACGGGGCCTGAAGACAACGGGGAAGACGTGCCCTTGACGATTCGTATGGACAGTTCGAGTGGGAAACGAAAACTCGAGATAGATAACGATGACGACGATGCCATACTTCTCACCACAAGGAAGAAAAAAAAAAGTCAAGACAGAGAAAGGAACTTGAAAAGCAGGGAAGTAGCGTCGACGCATGACGCATGGTTCAGAAGGCCATGCTAAGGGAGGCAAATATGGTAGTCGACTAGAAGAAAAAGATTCCACCATTGCCAGAATAACAGTAGTTAACGATAGTAGGCAGCCCGATGGACTACGCAAGGACCCGACTTTGAAAATATTACTGGAATGGAAAGCGACGAGAGCAAACCAATATGGGAAGATGTTGCACCACAGTCACAGATTGTAAAATCGTACTGGGCGCAATGTGACTCCATGGTGATTGATGGCCTGTTAAAGCGTGTGGTTGAGAATGCCATGGAACTGAGAAGAGAACTCAGTTGGTCATTCCTAAGAGTAGAGTACCAGACGTGTTAAAAGAGATCCATGACGGATCTGGAGGTGGCCATTTTGGAGTCAACAAAACGTTAGAAAGATTGCGCCAGCGATTTTACTGGGTTAACTGCAAGGAAGACGTTAAAGACTGGTGCAAGAAATGTGTGGTTTGCGCTGGAAGCAACGGCCCTCATAGACGACGGAAAGCTCCAATGCGTCAATACAACGTTGGCAGTCCATTTGAACGCATTGCGATTGACGTGGCCGGACCATTTCCGGAAAGCGAAGACAGAAATAAATACATCGTGGTTGTCATGGACTACTTTACCAAATGGGTTGAGGCCTATCCATTACCCAACCAGGAAGCTATCACGGTCGCCGAAACCTTAGTCAAGGAGTGTATATGCCGATTCGGAGTTCCACGTGAACTTCACTCCGACCAGGGGAGAAATTTTGAGTCTGCCGTTTTCCAAAATATCTGTAAGATATTAGGGATTAATAAAACGAGGACAACTGCATTACATCCGCAGTCCGATGGCATGGTTGAACGCATGAACAGAACGATCAACCGATATTTGTCGAAGGTAGTCTCCAACCACCAAAGAGACTGGGACCGACATCTTCATCTGTTCTTAATGGCTTATCGTTCATCCGTGCATGAAACCACAGGGCAAAGTCCTGCGAACATCTTATTTGGGCGTGAGTTGCGCCTGCCATGTGACTTGGTGTTCGGCAGTAAACCTGGGGAAGATCTGGCCGGGGAAGATTACGTAACGGACTTACGGAGAAGAATGAACGACATTCATGAACAAGTCCGCATAAACACTGAAGCTGCCAGCGACCGAATGAAGGACCAGTATGACATCAAGGCAGAAAAAGGTGGATACCAACCCGGGGATTTAGTGTGGCTTTACAATCCTCAAAGGCGCCGAGGTTTATCACCAAAGCTACAAAGAAATTGGGAAGGTCCATATGAGGTCGTTAAGAGAATAAACGACGTGATATACAGAATTAGAAAAACACCTACTGGAAAGCCGAGAGTAGTACACTTTAATCGGCTAGCCCCGTTCGCCGGTGACAACAATGAAGACCAGCATGGAGCAACGGTTCGTCGGATCATAGCTCAGGAACCGACTTTTGAAGACTTCATGGAACAGTATTCCTTTGGTCACAAGGCGCGGTATGGCGTGACGACAGAAGAATATAGAGATCTGTTCACCGTGTCCTCAGATTATTCCCTCGGCCACTGCGTATCGGAAGACTTAAAGATGTCACGCGGTATAGCGTCAGTCTTTAAGACAAAATTTGGACGACTACAAGAACTGGCCAACCAAGGTCCATCCGTCGGGAAGACGCTACGACTGAGGGATAACAATACAGAACAGCAGCGGTATATCTACTACCTGGTCACAAAACCACGCTCGTACCAAAAGCCGTCATATCGCAACCTATGGAGCTCGCTGTGTGACTTGAAGGATCATCTGCTAGAAAATGACATTTTGAAGTTGGCAGTACCGAAGTTAGGCTGTGGACTAGATGGCTTGGATTGGAGAGTTATTAGGAACATGTTAGAGATCCTCTTCCGCTATACCGGTATCGAAATTCTCGTCTGCAGCTTTAACCCTAACAGACAGAAAGGAGAACTCCAGCGGACCATCGACTGTCACTTCTTCAAGACTTCAAAGTGTACCAAGGGCAATGCATGTAAGTTTCGTCATCAAGAACTGTTCCGGGACGAAACAGTCTTAAGGAGGGGGCAGTGTGACGTGCGCCCCCGAGAGAAGAATATACAACGCCGCCTCTGAACAAGAGCGATCACGCGATCCCTGGTGCCGCAGCGGCTGGACTCTTAATTGCGCCGTGACCTCGTTCCTTTGTGTACCGGTCATTGTCGCGTGGAAGGCTGCTAGAGGCTTCTAGATTGTTATGCGGTGTATAAATAGCGTCGGGAGAGCAGCGGGAGCTCAGTCTCATATATACAAGTAACCAGATATGAACTCGGTGATATAAATAAACAGTTTAACAATTGTTAACATAAATAAATGTAGTTATATAAAAGTGTTGTGATATAAATGTTAGTTAGATAAATAATTCATAGTGTTTAAGCATTTAATAATATTCTTAGTGTTTATAATTATTTAATCATAGTGTTAGTTGTTTTTATTATCTTTTAATATTTAATCCTTATTTAATTATCGTTTAATAAACGTATTCTTTGTTAATAATAATTGTCTATGATTTACACTTCACCCATATAAATATAAAAACGTTACAATATGTTAATTACGTACACGAAATATGTTTTTCTTACTAACGACATATTCATTCGCTTTAAAATAATTTTACTAAAATGTAACCCTAGAGTAAATCGAGAAACATCTATAAATGAGTTTTTCCTCAATTCAATCAAAGTCATAATTCTTAAGGATATGAAAATCATTGACTCACTTGTATGTGAAAATATCACAGTTATTTATTCTCGAAGAAATCCGGCCATTTAGGTTATTAAATAGGACGTACAGTTTTGAAAGTTTCTTTATGGCACGTAAATGCAAGCTATGAATAAATGACGTCACTCAAGAAATTTTTGAAGAAATTATCTGGAAAGCTATACTTTCAGTGAGTGATTGATGTAATTAAATTTGTATGAATATAATTAGATATTTTTATTTTCACTTTAATAATGTGTAATATGATAAAAATAAGGTTCTGGATTGTGTAACGAACTCAAGATCAAGTCCGGTTTAAATTACTTCTTAATAATTCATTCCACAACTGTTATGTGGAACAAGAGAGAATAATTTTACTTTTACTTGTATTTCAACTATGTATGTTTTCAACATACAACCTATAGTATTCATAACGTACTCGCATTTTTCTGATAACGTCTGAATAATTTAGTTACAACTTAATATAAAACATTTCGTATGCGGTATTTGAATGTCAATCTTATGCTCAGTTATTCAGCATGTTATGCATAGAGCATCCAATAACCACAAACCTAAATGCATACAACTATGTGCATGTATATTCGTCCTCGAGATATTTCTACAACCTGCAACAATCATCCTGGGCCACATATTTCTATCTACTACTTTTGCTTGTCCTTTTTACACATTCATACAAGCTCTTCTATTCTTTCCATTCGAGTACTTTCAATCGCAAAATCGTGGGAAAATTGGATCTGAGTATAGTATGCGATTATTTCAAAAAAACGAACATCGCTTATCTATCAAGCAGAATTTGGCACAAGTGGTGTATGGTAGTTAACTCGTTCATTTTTTTGAAATAATCGCATACTAGATTTATTTTTACTGTTACCTTAAATTAATATTACTCGGTTTCCAAATACGTAAATTAAAAAAATGGCATTAGTAACATCAGAATGTTATATTCTTAACGAACAGATAAAAAAAAATGTTTTCCCATGTTAAATTACTTTGACACTCTTGGGGACTCGGTATACATTTTACGAAATATTATACAAACATTCTTCATCCCAAATCATAAACCATTTTTACAAGATCCCTTCGAACATTATCCACCTACATATCGCGAAAATATATTACTTCCACGGGAGTCATTCCCCTTTTACTCCATATTCATATCAAAATCTTTGGTTAACACACTTAATTTTATTTTCACTATGTGAATACTCTCTAAATACTCTAGAAACTTCGAATGGTTATCTATAACTACGTCGTATAATTTTTGCGCTCTCTCCATGCATTAATTATTAAATTACCGGTTGTAGTTCTGAAATTCGGAATTCGCATCTGATCGTAATATAAACTTGAAAATTATTTCAAATCAACAAATATCATTATATAAATAATTAAAGTAATCCCTGTGGTGTACTCTCCACAACATTGAGTAGCGCCTGTATGACGTCTGTAAAGCACTTACGACACAGTACAAAATATGTCTTGATTAAGCCTGTATTGGCGTACTGCATCAATCCCTAACTATTTACTGTTTTGCAAGTGTAAAGGCGAGGTAAGAAGCAGGCTGGACCGTTACGTTCCCCCACTCTAGATGTTCAACAAAACTGAAGATATTTTGTGCATCATTTTGAGTTTCTGTGAATTAGGGAGTTGAGACTATTACGCTTTGCACTTTGAACAGAGTTCGTTTTCAGTATATACATATAATCACAGAGGTGACAAGTGAATAATGTTTCCACTGTATATAACGTGCAAATGAAAGTTATACACTTTAATTAATTTATTTTTATACTAATCGCCCATTTTATAACGGAATTGAAATTACCAATCCACGGTATCATAACCGAAGCCAAATTCAAAGAACCAATCAGTACTAAGAACAATCTAATTTATATCTTTTCCAGAAACGGGTATATATATTCTTAACAAAAGCCAAATTCAAAGAACCACTCAGTACTATAAGAACAATCTAATTTATATCTTTTCCAGAAAAGGGTATATATATTCATAACAAAAGCCAAATTCAAAGAACCAATCAGTACTATAAGAACAATCTAATTTATATCTTTTCCACAAACAGATATATATACAGGGTGTTCATTTTGAAGTGCCTACCATTGCAATCTCGAGAACTAGAAGAGATACGAAGTTGGTTAAATTAGCAAAGAATCTCTATTTCACACAGAGGTATTTCAATGATAAACTGAAAAAAGAAATTCAACCAGTGGTTCTCAAAATATGGATACCAACTTTTTTATTTTAAATAGAAACATATATTTTTTATTTGCTCATTCAATAGAGCTCTTTATTCTGAATCCAACGATATAAAATTTTCATATCCTTACATAACAAAATTTTCGAAAAAAAAATTAATAAAGTTTTGAATTAATTTTTCCTAAATATGATATTAATTAGAGTGCCATGAATGAAAAAAGTGAACATATTTAAAAAAGAACTTTATTTTCAACTAAATGATTTAGTGTTTATAAAAACTGCTCAAAATTATCTCCATTTTTATTAATACATAACTGAATTCTCCATTTTAAATTTTTCTTAACTTTTTTTAATTTTCTTCTGCCAATACCTCTTAATGTTTCTTCAATACAATCTTTTAAATGCTGTACGTCGGGATGCACAGTGCGGTAAACTTGATCTTTTAAGTAACCCCACCTTCATTTATCAACAAATGACAAAATTCTAATCTTCTCTCTTGATCACTGGGTTGAAGATGCTGTACTCGGTGGAATTTATAAGGCTTGTACTTATGTTTCTTCAAGTATTTATGCACGGTTCCTACACTCAAATTGCATTCGTGTGCAGCCATTCTTATCGATGCCGTAGGATTTGCTGCAAAATACGCTAAGACATTAGTCTCAGCATTTATATTTTCAAATCGTATACGTCTTTTTTAAATGTTTCTGTATTAGCTCGTAGTCGTCGTTCTAATTTTCTAAAAAAATTGTAGTTGGGAATATTCCTGTTAGGGTATTGTTCCCTGTACATGTTAACTGCAGCACGAGAATTCTTATGACACAAAATGTAAATTTCGAACATATCTACCTTTTCGTCATGTGTGAATTGATCCATTTTTAGGTATTAAAAATGATATGAAGAACAATTTCTCATTTGACAGAAGTAGCAATAAACAAAATATTCACTTTTTTCATTCATGGCACTCTAATATATTTAAGGGGAAGTAATTCAAAACTTTATTTTTTTTCAAAAATTTTGTTATGTAAGGGTATGAAAATTTTATATCGTTGGATTCAGAATAAAGAGCTCTATTGAATGCACAAATAAAAAATATATGTTTCTATTTAAAATAAAAAAGTTGGTATCCATATTTTGAGAACCACTGGTTGAATTTCTTTTTTCAGTATTATCTTTGAAATACCTATGTGAAATAGAGATTCTTTACTAATTTAACCAACTTCGTATCTCTTCTACTTTTCGAGATCGCAATGGTAGCCACTTAAAAATGAACACTGTATACAAATATCTATTCCTGACAGTTAAAACATTAGGCATTTATTTGTAATTTGATGTCAATTTCATGCCTATCAGTACAAATGAGCAACATGTATAAAATTTCAGATTCTATTTTACGAGTTTTAAAATGTGCAAAATAAAATTTAATTAGTGATTTAGGTGTTTTTATCTACAACATTTATTTGAAACATTTTTGTCTAAAATTAAAAGGTAACTAACTACAGCAAAATTAAAACAATTATTTTGTATTCCCTATATAACAGATTTTAAGTAGACACCTGGTATATAAAAATAATTTATTATTTTGTTTTGTTAAATAAAAAGTTAATTGTGATTTTTAGTTACTTAGGTATTAGGATTTAATTTTCACACCATATATGGAAATGGATGCCGTCCTAAAAGATGAACAACATAATAGTTTTGATTATTATTATAAAAATCTCTGGTCTGCTTTAAAACTTTGGAAAGATTATATAACTGAATCTAGTATAAGACAGTGAAAAGACGAAAAAATCCGTTAAGGGATTAGTTTAACTAATATTGAAGTAAATAAGTATTATTTACGTAGCAAAAGTAAAAATTAAGTAGGTTGTACGTGTAATCATGGTTACGATATAATTGATATTCGAATGTAAAAAAATAATGTTTTGGAGATCCCACTTCTGAAATTATTGTAGTTTTACCAGACAGTTAATGACAGTTGCCTTTTCCGACAAAAACGCACCTCATGCTGGAATGGTCAATAAGAGCCGAGGGGAAAGGGAGATGCTTGTTCCTCTAAAATGCTATGTACCACTACCAGCGACATCTGACGGTTTCAATTTTCTTTTCCTTTAATGTGCAATAACTAATAAGACAATTAAGTTTTGTAAAAATATAAATTGGTTCAGAAAACCATCCTCTACAGGACAGTGATAAGATTATTTATAAAATCATTCTCCTATTAATAGAAAAATGGGGCTAAAAAATAGCAATTTTTACTTCTTTATTTATTTAAAATCTCAAAAACGAAGAGAAAATTTATAATAATCTCATCGCTGCTCTCGAGCTACAAGTGTATACTTCCGAAAAATATAAAACCGATTTTTCCAATTATGTCCACTTTTTGCATTTTTGAGAAAACTTATTCAGTATTTTTTCTGTCTACAGTACACCCTTAATGAAATCTACGAGTAAAAGATTGTCACACCCAGCAATCCAACTTAAAATTTTCAGGAAAAAAAGAAAAACTCATTTCAAAACCGCATAAAAAAAGTCTTCACTCTTCAGTTTGAAATTTTATTTTATAGGTTATTCATTAAAAAAATAACAAAGCAAGCTTGTTTAATTTTTGTAGAAATTTGGATTTACAAAAATACTTTAATTCATTTTGTGTGTACATGTTTATAGGAGTAATTTCAGTCCGGTAATATTAAAGAACGAATGTCATTTTATTTTGTGACAAGGAACGAACAAAATAATCAACTATTATGAAATGAGTTCTTTATACTATTTATTTATTTTGCGCCTTTTGTGTTTTTTGAATAAAAAAGTTTCAAAATTTAGAAAATTTTGTGTCAGTTGGAGATACTAATGTGACTTTGACGTTCAACAACGTAACCTTATTTTTGTAACATCAACAATCTACGGTATATATTCTATTTTTCCTATTCTAATTCTTCTTTTCTTATTATTACTACTTTTAAATTCATAATTATACAAAATTATATTCTTAACAATCGTTTATGTTCGTTTATTTAACGATATTTGGCATTTGATATTTTCTGAATGTTTTGGGTGTTGTAATAGCTTTGTTACAGACGCAAAATAGAAAAATAAGGTTTTACAGTACTATCATATTTTACGGTACTGTATTGTTACTAAGCAACCTGCTTCTTATTGAACTGTCAAACACATATGATATTTATCATGAAATTCATAATGGAATAGAACATTTTATTTGTCATTTCCAAAAACATCTTTTTCGGTACGTAAACACTCATTAATCGAACTTTAACGTAAATTACTATTCGAATACATTAATTTGGTTCTTATATAGAAACTTAATATTTTTCGTGTTTTATTTGTTTTTTTTACAAAACGTTGTTGTTCATTGGTTTTTATCAAATTTTAAAAATAAAAACTATTTTTGTTAAATTATATTGAAATTACTCGAGAAAATTCAAAATTTCGAATATGGGATCATTTGTATAACTCCATATTTTGAAATTACTTTGTAATTATGTATGTATATTCCAATAATATACAGCACAGAAAATAAGTAATTTTGAATGTTTTAGAGGATTATTTTACAATATCATTTTTTTAAAATCACTAGTCAAGCAGCGATCCTTGAAAATTACAGCGAATGAAATATTTGTGAATATTTAACATGACGTAATTTAGTGTTTTGAGTACATAAAAAATAATATATTTAAGGTCCCAAGTACCAAATGAAATATATTATTTGATATAATGGTACAATTCATTAAGGCCCGGTTTTTTCACCTCTTGATATAGTGCCAGTTAACTTATCTGCCAGATAAAAGAAAAATATCGCATCATATAATCGACGTTTGTATAATTTTGTAAATTTACGCTTAATATCGATACGACATTTTAATTTTATCTGGCAGTTAAGTTAACTAATACTTATACAAAGGTGAAAAAAACCGGACTTAAAACTGATAAATGTATTAATACAAAATAAATATTACATAAAACCATAAGTATTACCACGACAATGTAAACATATGTTTACACAATATTTTATTGCTAACTATTTGTTACATATATTTAAATATACATACAGTAATTATTATTGTAATACTATAAAATTTCTACATTCAAATTTTTTATTTCGCATACAAATATCCAACGAAATTTAAACAACAACATTATATCCAAATGTTTTGACATTGTAATATTAATCTGTTTTATATCTAACTGTACTAGTCTGCAAGTTATTGGCACATATTTTTATGAGATTTAATGTGAAATAGTTCCTTGTTTGCTTAATTTTGCGTAATGTGAATACACAAAACAACAAAATAAGTTCATGTCTCTCAAGGTGAGTAATAAGAGAAAGCAGGCTACGACGATCCGGAAGTATGTCAATTGTTTGTGCAAGCAAAAAGTTCGCTTTCAAGAGAAGCAGAGATACGTAAGTATATTTCATTACACGTTCACGGTCAATGTAAGAGTAATCACAGTTAAATTTTCATTGAAGTATTTGAAGTACGATATAGATTATAATCTTCTTTTTTATTATATTTACACAGATTACATAATTTTCTGTTTAAATTTTGCACAATTTGCATTGTATGTTTGTAGAAAATTTAGTAATAATAAACATTACATTATTTTGGGACTTACGTAAATTATTTAAACAGATATTTTGAAATTTGTTACATATTTTGACCTATTTTACAAAACTTACTTATTGTACTCTTAATACACTTGCGTGCAAAGAAATCGACCACTTTGCAATTTTGAATTTAATTGTTTAAGGTCCCTACAATCTGATTTTAACATTTTCACGATGATGTCTGTGTGTATGTGTGTGTGTGTGTGTGTGTGTGTGTGTGTGTGTGTGTGTGTGTGTGTGTGTGTGTGTATGTGTTTGTGTGTGTATGTGTTTGTGTGTGTGTGTATGTGTTTGTGTGTGTGTATGTGTTTGTGTGTGTGTATGTGTGTGCGTGTGTATATGTGTTTGTGTGTGTGTATGTGTTTGTGTGTGTGTGTGTGCGTGTGTGTATGTGGATCCTCTTTGCGCTTTAACTCAAATACTATCGTTCAGAAAATTTTAAAACATTGTATGTCCGCCTTACTCTTATATGGAAAGATGCCATTAGATTTTGGAGTACATCAGATAACCGAAAATGGCACTTTACTGGAAGCTGAAAAAAGTTTTTCTTCGAAAAATACTTTTAAATGTTATTTTTTCGAGATTTGTTATATAAAGATTAAAGATTATTAAATTTTCTACAGGTTTGCATTAATACTTTTTCTATATATTTTATGGATAATTTTAATCCCGGAACCTACGCTTTAAACCTCAATTCCATGGTTACACAGTTTAGATCTCAAATGCATGTAACTGACACATATATGTCACTGTTCACTGTCAACAAATTAAGCATTTCAAATAATACTATAGTAACGTTTTAAAAAGAAAATAGTACATGGAACAATAATTATATGGAAAGGAACTTAATAGTTTCCAGCATAAGTAAATATGTAGGAATAGAGGTAAGATAATAAAAATATATATCATCATGGCATATTACCCATTGCTGGGTGAGCCACTCTGCTTTGTACACAGATGTCGGTAATAATGGTGACATATTTGTTCCGTGCGGGCATTTACCAGGCGTCACTTCATGCGAATCTGGAGAACGGGTTTGATTCCGAGCGACACCAAATATTTTAGAATTTTAAATGGCACAAAATTGACCCCTAGGATACACTTTCCTCGCCAGCAATGAATATAGGTAAGTACATAAATAAATAAATAAAATAAATATATCATTACGGCATATTACCCATTGCTGGGTCTGCCAATCTGCTTTGTACACAAGATTATTAGAATTAGAATTCATTTCATGTTCTCAAACGAAAAGTTCTAAAATGAAATGCATGAAACAAATTAACATTTAGACTTAGAAACTGATGCAATACTGAAAAACGAATTGCAAACTGGCAAAACTGTGCTTGACTGTCCGTAGCCTACGTTATTAATACAATGCCGGAAAACATCACAATATGTCAAAAATAAACTATAGTTCCAAATTCGCCGTTTTGGCGTGACTTATTTCTGTTGTCACTTTTGATTTTGACGTATTAAAAATTATAACTGCTAAATTGATTGTTTGACAGCCTAAAAATGACATTTTCGTACTCACTACCCCGGCCTTAAATTTCGGGAGGCGTAGAAGAAATATCAGAATCAGACATTTTGACAACTTTTAATTCTGAAAAAATATGCAAACAATTATGTTTCCGAAATCAACAATTTACTTAACAACCGTTCCTATGAAATTGCTGCTGTGCTATTTACTTGTATACAGTAAAATTATTTAAAGATGTCCGATCAAGGTTATTTGTAACATGAACGAATTAACAAATTGGCATATATTTATCTCTCTCCTTTGCAGTCTATAAGCGTGTGCGATAAGGATGGATATAACACGTTTGTCTTTCAAAAATTCATATTGTTTCGACTAAGTTAGGACATTCCACTTTAAAACGATGCTCGTTGTTGATAATACTTTCGCTGTAACGTAAGCTTATATATTAATTCAGATACTTTACCTTGATTCATAGCCGTACGAATAACGTTATTTTCTATCAGTATCACTGACACTGACATTGTGTCAGTATTTTATTTTTCACATATTTGGTTTTACATTTGCTAATAAAATTACCAGTTGATTTATTTTTGAAATTTGAATGCTTTTATTGTGACATATATTTTTATAATAATAAAATAACAGTAGTATCATATGTACCCTCATAAAAACTAAGCAAACGACACTACTGAATTTGTCAGAATGGGCGGAGCAAAAATCTGAATTCATACAATTCGTAGATTACCTTGATCGGACATCTTTCAAAAATTTTACTGTATTTGCGAATTTTGTACAATTATCTTGACATTTATACTCTATTAATAATGATTTTGTTCGTTACAAAAAGTATTGTACAAACTTCTTGCGGGAAGACGTCATCCACGCATTCGCGCAAATGATGAGTGTCTTCCCGCACTTAGTATGTAAATAACTATTAAATGACAGCGGGAATAAGTCACGCCCTTATCACCGGTTTTAGAAATAGAGTTTTTGGTTAGATTTTAAAAAAAAGTTCTTTCCCGGCATTGTATAAATAACGTAGGCTACGGACTGTGTTATAACTCGTGATAGCAACCACCACAGCAACCACGTAAATATGCACTGTTTCTGATATCAGTTACTGCACTTGATAAAAATTAGGCACTCTTGATAATGTAGACTCATGTTAAATCGTTATAAATGATGTTTCAAACAGCATAAGTTTTATTTTAATCTGAGGTCTAGTTTCTAAAAATATAATTAAATACAAAACTGCGAAGTGGTCGATTTCTATGCACGTAAATGTAGTTTATTGTTTTATTTTACATTAAATTTATAAATACGAGTATATTTGATAATGAAGTATGAATTACAATGTGCGTGCGGCCGACGCCACTGAGTGTCGCGATACCGGTCGGGGAGCGTAATTACAGAGCGCAGCTGTGTAAACAGACCGCCGAGATAAGCTTAATTACCCGCGCTCACCTTATCTATTGTTCTATTATTCCAGAATAATGCTGGAAATATCCTAGAATATTCTAGAATAATGCAGAGGTATATAAGGCGGTAAACAGCTCTAAACTCGCAATCCAGTATAGAGTGCAGTGCAGTTCATTTAGTGAAGTCCAGCCAGTTGAGTCGAAATAAAAAATTGGTGATATAAATATCGTGTAAATAAATATTGCGTTGCGTCAATTGTTTAAATAAATAAATATTCTTAATATTTAGCTATTTAATAATATTATTAGTCTTAAATTAGCGTTTATATTTGTTTAACCATAGTGATCGTCATTTACATTGTCTTATTCCTTACTTATTTACAGTTTAATGAACTTTTATATTAATTAATAATATTTCTCTGATTTTTTCACTTCACCCAAATAAATAAACGTTATAATTGGTGTCGGGTGTACGGGTTAATAAACTGCGAAGTGTAAATAAAAATAAAATGACAGAACTATTAAAAGTAAGTGATCTCAAGAATGATCTGGAAGAACGAGATTTGGAAACAACAGGAAAGAAGTAATTGCTTCAAGAAATACTTTGGCAAGCATTAATCGATGCTGGTGAATATCCTGAAGATTACTTATTCGAAATTCCGTGTGGCATATGCCCATCCGACAGTGGTAAACTTACAGAAGAAAATTCCGGAAAACTAAAAATAAAATTAACAGAAGAAAATAATAGAACATTAGAAAAGTTCTAGAAAAATAGAAAAAAAATTCAGAACACTAGAAGAAAACCTGAAGAATTCAAAGGATGACCATTCGTGAGTGCCAAATATTGATACCGAGAGAAATAAAAACACTAAAGATGTAGAAGAGAAGATGCGACGATGTGAAATGTTTGCTGAAAGAAAGAAACTCCACTGTTTAATTTTAATAGATAGAGTAATGAAAAATAATAGTCTAGTAGTATTTTTTATTTTTCCTCAAATCGATCTTTAATAATGAAAAAATTGCAATTAAAAATGACATTGTTCAAAAAGCGACTGATTTTCTCTGCTTCGCCCCTCACCCAGTGATATCACATTTCATTATCAACGGCCATTTTGATTTTCACATTAGGTTCTAAACGTCAAAGTAACATTTAAAGATAACCTGAAATTACGAAAGTAAACATGGCGAAACGTTGTTTTGTGCCATCGTACCAAAATACTAGCGAAAATATATTCAATTCAATACCTCGCGTGCGCTACTATAGACGTACAAACTTAGCGTCTAATTTCAAATCTTTACAAAGAAGCATAGCTGATGTGATGCGTGGATAACTTTCGCCCAAATTAAAATTATATTTATAAAAATGAAAAGAAATGATGTTATATTAGTATATTATAGCATATTTAGATATTTAAATCTCAATTTATAGTCTATATATATATATATATATATATATATATATATATATATATATTTTATTTTAGATATTCTGTGTTCGTGAGATAAGTCTGTATGAAATGAGTCTGAAATTGCAGTTCTGAGACGTGACATCACAACATGGCTGGTTTTTGCAACTTTTTAAAAATATACTTTAAAACAATTTTATACAACAAAAATGTAAATAAAAAATAAATTAATTATACAGTACGATAAATTAGACTACGCTTGTTCGATTTAAACAAAAAGAATCTGATGTAGCCAGCACAATACCTTCCGTCAATCCTGTGTAAATTCCATACATAAATTCTCTTGCAAAAGATTCTAAATTTCCAGTAAAATTATTTCATAAACAAACTATGCAAATTGCACTTGACACTAACATCTTCTTCTTTAGCTTTTCTCATTCGTTAGGGGTCGCTATTTTTTATTTTCTTCTTCCACTCATTTCTGTTTTGCGTGTCGTTCTCATTCAGTTCCTTTTCTCTCAAGTCTTCCGCAATACAGTCCTTCCCTCTTATCTTTGGTCTTCCTGTTTCTTCAACCTTCTATTACTAAGCCATTCATTCTTCTTCCAATATATTTTTCATCTCTCCTCATGACATGTTCAAACCAATGTAATCATCTCTCTAGAAACCTGTAATACTACAGTTATTTCCTTACCGTATCTTTCCGTGTCTTCCCCAATATCTACTGCAACATCCTCATCTCTGCCACATTCATTTACTTTTCATTGATACTGACATCTGTAAACTTGAATTATCTAAATATATTAGCAGTTTCCATGGTTAGCATGGTTGGCTGATTTATGAAATTTAATATCTTTATAATTCTTTAACTCTATATCTATTGAACATGAAGTATAAAATGCAATCGTGGTATTCAAGTTATGCTTATTCACTAAAAACTCATCATTGAATTTTTTGACCAAAGACAATATCTTCCTTACCTAATAATGAACATAAATTTTTGTAGGAGAATGCTTAGTATCCTCGATTATTCGAACTGTAAAGGGCCAAGGTAATTCCGGATATTTTAATCAAACAGATATCAACGTTTCAAGAACTGACCGCCGTCCAGAGAACCAAGACAAAGAATTTAATTGGAATTTTTTAAGATGTTCCAATTCAAAAAGATAGCCAAAGGGAGAAGTAATGTAGTTCATCATAAAATAGACACTGGAGACGCAAGACCCATCTCTCAACTAGCAAGAAGAGTACCATTGGCTAAGCGTGAGGAAGCGGAAAGAATTATTGACGACATGAACATGGAAGGCGTGATCGAACCTTCAAGCAGTCCATGGAATTCACCAGTGGTGTTAGTGAAGAAGAAGGGTAGCTCGTCACGATTTTGCGTCGATTATCGTCCTCTCAACAACGTGACGAAGAATGATAGCTATCCGCTACCTCGAATAGACGATACACTGGACACTTTGACTGGATTGAAGATTTTCTCCACTCTGGATCTAAAGAGCAGATACTGGCAAGTGAATTGGATCTAAAATATAAAAAGAAAACAGCCTTCACCATCGGTACCGGACTCTGGAAATTTACTATAATGCCATTTGGGTTCTGCAATGCCTCTGCAACGTTTGAACGACTCATGGAAAAAGTATTGACTGGGCTTGGAAAACCTGTTTAGTTTATTTCGAGAATATTATTGTGGTAGGAAAAACCTTCGAGGACCACATGAATAATTTGGAAAAGGTTTTCCAGAGTCCGAAGAAGTTCCAAAAAGGTTATCGATATATGGAACAGGGTATTAGGTTTCTGGTAAAAAAAAAATTTAAAATGGAAAATCTAAGAATGTCAAAATGGGATAGAAATAAGGTCGAATATAATTGGTATTCTAAAATAAAAATATTTCTCACTAATTTAGGGTTTGACAACGTATTGCGGGATCAATTTATTAATAAAAGTAAAATACAAGAAATACTATCAACATTCAGACAAAAATTACTACAGTCAGATCTAGAAGCTCTTGAACATTCTTCATTTAATCTATTTTACAAATATCTCAAAAATAATTCAGATACCGAACCATATTTGAAAATGAATATGCCTATTATCAAAATTCAGATAATTTGTCAGATTAGACTATCCAGTAAACGTGGCCTTAAGATACGAGTACGTTATAAAAACATGAAATACGAACTAAAAAGCACAAAACTTTGTACTAATTTGTAATAAGCATAGTTTATTAACTTATATCACTTTTTCATAGAATGCCCGATTATAAGAAACACTTATCTACATAAATATAACATAGATAAAACAACAGAAAATAAATTCAATTGATAAAATTAATGCAATCTTTTATTATTCACTCACGGCTTTTAAAATACGTAGTTTTTATAAATGAATAAAAGTACTCTAATGGCTTTACAGTGTCGTACAATATTAATAAAAAAAATCTGATGTGGCCAGCACAATACCTTCCGTCAATCCTATGTATTATGTACAAATTCCATACATAAATTTTCTTGCAAAAGATTATAAATTTTTGGTATTATGTGATTATTATATATCGATATTATGCCTTTCTCGGCAACTGAATTCCATACTCCTGATACTCCTGATAACAAACAAACCACATGAAATAAGAAAATTATGAAATTTTGATTGAAAAATTATAACACTTGTCAGTTATGGACATAATTAATTGCTGTCATTTTGACATGGGTAAAAGTCATGTTACTGCACGCGCCCCATACATAAATTTTCTTGTAAAGGATCCTATATTTCCAGTAAAGTTATTTCATAAACAAACTATGCAAATTGCACTTGACACTGACATCTTCTTCTTCTTTAGTTTTTCCCATTCGTTTGGGGGACGCTATTTTTTATTTTCTTCTTCCACTCATTTTTGTTTTGCGTGTCGTCCTCATTCAGTTCCTTTTCTCTCAAGTCTTCTACAATACAGTCTTTTCATCTTATATTTGGTCTTCCTATGTTTCTTCCACCTTCTATTAATATATTCATCTCTTCTCATAACATGTTCAAACCAATGTAATCGTCTCTCTTATATCTAGAAACTTCTAACACTAGAGTTACTTCCCTTATTCTTTCATTGATTTACATTTTATTGATACTGACATCTGTCAATTTGAATTACCTGAATATATTAGCAGTTTCCATGGTTAAGTTAGCATAGCTGGCTGAATTATGAAATTTATATCAAATTTATTATCTTTATTCTTCTTTAACTCTATATCTGTTGAATATCAAATATAAAATGCAATCAAATCGTATAGACAATAATATATTCTTTAAGTTATAATAACATTTAACTGAGTTTTCCAAGAAAAACTGTTAAAATGTTCAAATGAGGGTACTTCCGGTTGACCAATTATAACCAAAATCTAAACAGGTCTGCATATGGTTGTAAGGAAGAGGAATACGCAAGAATTGTAATTTTTGGAATTCTAGTATTGGAGATATCGTCCACGAAACGGCGGTCACACACACACACATACACACACACACACACACGCACACACGACCTCACACACACACATACAGACATCATCGTAAAAATAGTAAAATCGTATTGTAAAGACCCTAAAACGTGCTTATTCAATGAAAACTCACCACCGATTTTTTTGACCAAAGACAATACCTTCCTTACCTAGAGGTGACGGAAGGTAAAAATGAATTATTTATGTGTTCGTTTTTCGTTTATACATCATATATGGTAGTTGTAATTTATAAATGTTGTTATAAGAAAAAAATATATATTATATGTTATAATGTAATGTATTATAATAGTAATAAGAAATGTCAATTATAATGATTGCAAAGGTTACTTCTAATATTCGTAATTAAGATAAAATATGTATATTTTATATATAGGTTAAATTGTAATAGAAATTGTATTTGTATTAGTTTTGCTTTAGCCTTACGAGATGAGAGACGAACAATTATGCTAAATCAGCATAAATGAGAGAATGACACTGAGAGTGAAGCGATAGGGATTGGGTGTTGCTTCGTCGTTCAAGAAAGATGTGTGGAGGCTAAAATTTGAAATATTATGAAGCAAATTCCTTTTGATTTCATTTAACCAAATAGTTCTTGTTCCCAGATAATTAAACCAAGTTAAGGTATGTAAATTTTTTTGAAATTTATATTTTTTATGATTTTGGATTGAACTCACTGTAATTTGTCATTCGAATATGCTGTTGTAAATTGCTATTGTATTTGACTATTCAAAATTTAATACCTATTAATTTATGTTTTATAGTTATAATTTTATTTTGTATTTATATTCATATCTAACTTTATTGTTGTAAATATATTTTGTTAAACTTTTAAAAATCATTTAATTAATTTTATTCGCACCTTTTTGAACTCACAAAGCTTCTGAAGAAAATTACCGCTCGGAATATAGTAAGTCAAAACCGCTCGGACTTATTAGAGTATTAAAAGTTTATATTCTTAGAATTGATGATTAGCATTGAGTGTGTGTGTGTATGTGTGTGTGTGTGTGTGTGTGTGTGTGTGTACGATTCTTTCGGATCCGATAACTCCAATACTACAATTCAACAAATTACAATTTTTTCGTATTCCTGTGCCTAACATTCATATGCAGACTATCTACAAAAATATAACATAGCTAAAACAACAGAAAATAACATCAATGATCTGACAATTGATAAAATTAATGCAATATTTTATTATAGAATTGATGATGCCCAAGTGTAAAAATAGGTATTAGAGGAAAGGTTTTAAAATAAAACTTTGATAATGGTCATGTAAATGATTGAAACCGGTCAGTAAAATTAAAAGAACAGTGTAAATAAGACATTTAAAGTTTTATTTTAAAACCTTTCCTCTAATACAATATTTTATTATTCACTCACGGCTTTTAAAATACGTAGTTTTCATAAATGATTAAAAGTACTCTAATGGCTTTACAGTGTCGTACAATATTAATAAAAAAAATGAATTATTTATGTGTTCGTTTTTCGTTTATACATCATATATGGTAGTTGTAATTTATAAATGTTGTTATAGGAAAAAAAAATATATTATATGTTATAATGTAATGTATTATAATAGTAATAAGAAATGTCAATTATAATGATTGCAAAGGTTACTTCTAATATTCGTAATTAAGATAAAATATGTATATTTTATATATAGGTTAAATTGTAATAGAAATTGTATTTGTATTAGTTTTGCTTTAGCCTTACGAGATGAGAGACGAACAATTATGCTAAATCAGCATAAATGAGAGAATGACGCTGAGAGTGAAGCGATAGGGATTGGGTGTTGTTACCTATTAATTTATGTTTTATAGTTATAATTTTATTTTGTATTTATATTCATATCTAACTTTATTGTTGTAAATATATTTTGTTAAACTTTTAAAAATCATTTAATTAATTTTATTCGCACCTTTTTGAACTCACAAAGCTTCTGAAGAAAATTACCGCTCGGAATATAGTAAGTCAAAACCGCTCGGACTTATTAGAGTATTAAAAGTTTATATTCTTAGAATTGATGATTAGCATTGAGTGTGTGTGTGTGTGTGTATGTGTGTGTGTGTGTGTGTGTGTGTGTGTGTGTGTGTGTGTGTGTGTGTGTGTGTGTGTGTGTGTGTACGATTCTTTCGGATCCGATAGCTCCAATACTACAATTCAACAAATTACAATTTTTTCGTATTCCTGTGCCTAACATTCATATGCAGACTATCTACAAAAATATAACATAGATAAAACAACAGAAAATAACATCAATGATCTGACAATTGATAAAATTAATGCAATATTTTATTATTCACTCACGGGTTTTAAAATACGTAGTTTTCATAAATGATTAAAAGTACTCTAATGGCTTTACAGTGTCGTACAATATTAATAAAAAAAATGAATTATTTATGTGTTCGTTTTTCGTTTATATATCATATATGGTAGTGGTAATTTATAAATGTTGTTATAAAAAAAAAATCTAATGTTATGTTGTAATGTATTATAATAGTAATAAGAAATGTTGTCAATCTCCTTTTTACCTACCGTCACCTTTATGTAAGGAAGGTATTGTCTTTGGTCAAAAAATTTAGTGATGAGTTTTCAATAAATAAGCATGTTTTAGGGTCCCTAGAATACAATTTTACTATTTTTACGATGATGTCTGTCTGTATTTATTTATGTATGTATGTGTGTGTGTGCGTAGGTGTTTGTGTGCGCGTGTGTATTTGTGTGTGTGTGTGCGTGTGTGTGCGCGTGTGTGTGTTTGTGTGTGTGTGTGTGTGTGTGTGTGCGTGCGTGTGTGTATGTGTGAGTGGGGACTATTCTTTCGGATCCGATAACTTCAATAATACAATTCAAAAAATTACAATTTTTTAGTATTCCTGTTCCTAACATTCATATGTAGACTTAATTACATTTTGTTTATAATTGGTCAACCGGAAAGACCCTAATTTGAAGATTTTAACAGTTTTTCTTAAAAAATGCTATTAAATATTTTTTTACATTTAATGTTATTACATATAACAAAGAATATGTTATTCTCTATACAATTTGTATTTTATGCTTCATATTCAATGAATTTAGAATTAAAGAATTATAAAGAAATTAAATTTCATAAAGCAGCCAGCTATGCTATAACCATGGAAACAGCTGGCTACTATATTAAGAAATTTCTGATTGACAGATGTCAGTGTCAAGTGCAAATGATATACGAGCCCAAATTCATAATTGTTAGGTATATTCCAATTTGCCGCGCTCCGCTACAATACATATAGTTCCACGTCACCATGGATGGGGGAGCCACCATACGACGATCTCGCATTTTACACTTACCAAATGTTTTTATGTTGTGTAATATATAATATATAAACAAAAATGTAAATATCGCCATCTTGTACGTTACGAAAATAAACTTGTGCTTTACTGAATAAAGACCTGTGTTTAACAAATAATTTATTGTTTTACAGAGTTATTTTACCCCGATCCAAACAATAATAATTCGGCTAATTTTCATTTTCAATAAATTATAAAATCTACAGAAATGGTTAGAAATTTCTACAAAATTCTTTCGGCATCTTTAAATATAGACTTAAAATTTTAGAAAACTACGAGTCAAATATAGGTGATAATAGTTCGACCGGCATTTTAAGGGTCATCTTCTAGTCCAGATTTAGCTTATCCTGCGACCCTACTTTTGGCATAATGAAAAACAACTTCATAAAAATCCAGTGCGTATAGTAAAACCTACCTTACAAGACACAGGACAATATTCATCGGAAAATGTGTATGGCTTAGGGATACAATACCTAGTAGAATTAAAGCCGGTATTACTAATAAATATACTTAAATATATTTAGTTCTGGTAAGCTTAAATTCTATATTTCAAACTAGTCCAAGGAAATTTGTAGAAATTTCTCACCATTTGTGTAGGTTTTATAATTTGTTTGTTGAAACTATTAACCGGCCGAACTAATATGAGTTTGGGCTCGTAGTATGTTTGTGTTATAATTTTACTGGAAATATAGAATATTTTGCAAGAAACTTTCTATATGGAATTTCTACAAAATACATAAAACTGACGGAAAGTAATATGCTGGTCACATCAGGTTTTTTTTTGTTTTTGTATGGGATTTCGTCTCGAAGGCAAATAAACGTTGAATTGAATTGAATCTTTTCACTCAGAAAAGTGACATTTAACTCCTCGTGCAGCTTTGTAATTTAAATTATAGATGTAAAATTAATAACAAAAAAAAAAACTTGTCCCTATTTTTTCAATCACCCTGTATGGGATGTTTCTATACTTATGCACCAAACTTTAATGATTCATTATTAATATAATTTGCAGAATAAGTGCAGTTTCCTTAAAGTGTACATTTTTTAGTACCACTGATTTAATGGCATATCTTATTACATATTTATGTTAATAATGAAATTATATGATAAACGCAACAAATATTTAATTACTTATTTAATGTTGCGTAATGTATAAATTAATTTAATTTTGATATTTTTTATGTTACCGTGGTGAGCCTCTGTGACCGAGCGTGTTGAGGCAGTGTGTTAGCGGTCGAAGCAACCTTCATCGCTCAGGTCCTGGGGTTGTGGGTTCGATTCCCACCAAGGGCTTGGATGTTTGTGAGTATTTTCAAATACATTTATAAAATATATTTACTACGTAATGTGTAAATAAAAAATATATGAAAATACTATAACAAAAAATGCTGAGAAGCCAACAAAATATTATTATTATTATGTTCTTGTGGTGATCCAGGAAGAGGAATGGTAAAACAAAAGCTAAGATTCATTATATATTTAAAAAAAAAACACTAGCTCTACACTGTATGAATGTCTAAATACAACTTCCTCTCTCCCAATTTACACAAATAAATATATACATATTTATAATTACTTATAATGTATTTCATCATTTCATCAATGATTACTTCTCGTTGTTAGTGGTAGATGCGTAGGTAGCCAGTCTCCACATCCCTCCTTCTTTCATCGACTTCAGTGGTGACAAAGGGAAATGGGGTGGCGAGACAGTTGAAGGTCCAGGGTCCTTTGACGCTCCGAGGTTCCTGATGGTCCAGGGTAGTCTCCAGGCAAACACATCCGTCTAATAACAGCTATTAATGATTTGATTACGTACGAACTTTACCTAATATTTACATATTTGTGATTTACATAATACCTATTACCAATACACTACATCTATTTCCAGTTTTATTATTATTTTCTTTAGACCCAGGACATATGTATGTACATATCTTTTGTGTTTTATATTTATGCAAAAAAAATAAAATAGAATAACATAAGACTCTCTACTTATGATTTATCTGATTGCAATTCATGCAGTCAATTTCTTCCTTTCTTTTTTTTTAGCTCTTTATACATAAAAATAATTAGAAAGATATGAACTTTTATTTGAAATTTAATTGATTGCTATTGTGTTGATGTCTCTTAGTTTTTCTATTTTTTTTTCAAATTTTACAATATTTAAAAATAATAGAATAGCCTAGGAATTTATGTTTGTAATTTTATTGATTGTTTTCGACAAACTTTCTTTTTGTTTTTTGTAGACCTAAAATATTTTTCCGAATTTTACAATATTTAAACAGAATAATCTGATAATTTAATTAACTGCTATCGACACCCTATCTCTCCTTTCTTTTATTTTTTTAACCCATAACATATTTTTTTCCAAATTGAAATATATAAAACTAAATAGAATGACTAAGAATTTCTAATTGTAATTTAATTGATTGCTCGATTTTCAAAATTTCTTATACTCATTTTTCTTGAGTAGTTTGATTAACAAAAAAAAAACAGCAGAATTTTGTATGATCGTATAGTTGAATTTAATCCACCATACAACTTGGTACTGTTTAATCCACACTGGCAGAAACGAATTCACCCTATAACTTAGTAGAATTTAATCCACCCTACAACTTGGCAGAATTTAATCAAGTCTGATAGATTTTAAACCACCCTATAACTTGGCAGAATTTAATCCACTCTGATAGAATTTAACGCACCCTATAACTTGGCAGAATTTAATCTACCCTATAACTTGGCAGAATTTAATCCACCCTGGTAGAATTTAATCCATCCTATACCTTGGCAGACTTTAATCCACCCTGGCAGAATTTAGTCCACCCTGGCAGAATTTAATCCACCCTATAACTTAACAGAATCAATTCACTCTGATAGATATTAATTGTTTAATCCACCCTGTAACTTGGCAGAATTTAATAAATCCTGGTAGAATGAGTTGCATGACTTCATCAGTGATTACACATCAGTCCACTCATCCTTTTCCCCGACTTAAACTCAAAGTGACGTTTTCAAATTTATAAACATTTGAGGAAGTCTTTTACCTCGACTCCACTCATACTCGACTTTTACTCAACTCATATTCGACTTATACTCAACTCAAAATGACAGTTTGGAATTCATATACATTTGAGGGCTACCTCACACTACAATATAAGTATATTTTGAGCAATATTTCGAGTTGAGTAAATACCTTAAGCTCTCCTTATTAAAAAAAATCTGTTGTGGCCCGCACAATACCTATCGCCACTTCGTTTTTTTTGGTTACATACGTATAAGGCGCGAACAGTCATGTTACATTGTTGGCCTTGACAAGCAAATGTGGGGGCCCGTTTCAGAATGATAATTAGTAATTATGTACATAAATGTCAGAATTTTTCATTAAAAATTTCAAAATTTTCTAAATTCACGTAGTTAATTTGTCACCAGGAGTGTGGAATTTACTTGTCGAGGAAAATAAACCACATGGAATTGGAAAATCACTAAATTTAGAATGAGAAATTATGATATATCTATACAGGGTGATTCATCGGTCTGTCCTCTCTTTATAACTCTTTTATTTTAAGTCAGATAGAAAAACTCTTCAAATATAATTTATATAATATATTATTGTCTATCTACGTACTATATGCATTTGTATACAGGGTGCTCCGTTGAAGCGCAACAATATATAACTTTATATTTCTTAATGGAACATCCTATATATAATTATTTATTTTGATAGTAAATTAGATTTCCTTTAAAAAACTATTAAGTAATAAGGGGTCTAAAATTATAAATTAAGAAGTTATTTACGTTCATAAAAAATAGTAGTTCATAGTGGAAAAAACCATAATTTAATACAAAATTTTGATTCTTTTTTATTAATACTTATTTTAAACATCAACATCAACGATGATAAACTAAGAGTATTGCTTGTTTAAATTCGAAACAATTGATCAAATTATCCATAGCTTACTTTGTTGATAATAACATGATACAAAAATATCATTCAACGAATAAAGGTAAATAACTTCTTAATTTATAATTTTAGACCCCTTATTACTTAATACTTTTTTAAAGGAAATATAATTTACTATCAAAATAAATAAATATATATAGGGTGTTCCATTTAGAAATATAAAGTTACATATTGTTGCGCTTCAACGGAGCACCCTGTATTCAAGTGCATATAGTACGTAGATAGACAATAATATATCATATAAATTATATTTGAAGAGTTTTTATATCTGACTTAAAATAAAAGAGTTATAAAGAGAGGACAGACCGATGAATCACCCTGTATACATAATTACTAGCTATCATTCTGACATGGGACCCCATATCTGCTTATTAAGGCCAACAAAGTCACATGACTGCTCGCGCCCTAATGTATTTAACATTTCTTGTATACCTACACTCTACAGCAAAAGTTCTACTTACATCTATTCCATATATTTAGATTTTTTTAATTTAAATTCATTCTATGAAAAAAGTTTGTCTTACTCTTCTAATTTGTCGAGATGTTTCCAATTCATTGTCGGGAGTAACAGTATTTCTAAAGGTATGTGTAATATACCTATAATATTAAATATTTAACTGTTAAGAAATAATATAATGTATGTACTTCCCAGAAAAAGTCTTCAGTAATGTCTTCGGATTTCTGACACTGACATTTATCTGTCAGTTACAAATAATTTAAATTTTCAACTATTTTTCATGGCATTCTTTCGGTTGTAAAATTAATTACAACAGATTATTTTATATATTATATTCCTTTTATCTCTAAATCTATAGAATATATATAAAAATATTTAAATGTATCAGAAAAAGAATTTAATTTTCTTTAATATTATCAAGAAAAAATTAAAAAAAAAAAAATTTAGATTTTTTTTCACGAATCTTCTACTTCCGGTTGTCCAATTGTTACCTTTTCAGATCTTCCCATGAATGTCCGATTGGGAAATACGTAGTTAAAAAATTTTAAAGCCTTATAGTTTTTGAGTAATCGTCCTTCCAACATCCCACACACATACATACACACATACACACACACATACACGCACACACACACACACACACACACACACACACACACACACACAGAGAGACAGACATCATCGTAAAAATGTTAAAATCGGATTGTAGGGACCTTAAAACGTGCTTATTCAATATAATCTGGATATGCGATTTTTAGCATGAATGCAATACCTCTCTTAGCGAGAGGTAAAAACATGATAATGGAAGACAATTTTAGCTTTAATGAATTAGTAGATTTCATAAATGGCAACGATATTTATTCATATATTCCTAACTACTATATTCATTATAAAATAATATACTTTTCTTTTAATAATTACCTGATGAAGACAGCACTACGCTGTCGAAACGTCGTCGTAAAATAAAATAAACAGAACTATTCCCAAATATTGTTTTTATTTCGATATTATGAGTTCTGACTGAAAGCTTCTTTCAATATTTAAAAAGATTATCTCGTAAAACATTTGCTTTTGAAGTGATGTACAAAATGCATTGTAGAATGTTATGGAATGTGGAAGGCAGATTTCAATGTATACAGGAAAGTTTTTCGAGATTTGTTATTATAAAAATTACAGTTTTTTAATTTTTCTAAAGGTTCGCATTCATACTTTTTGTATTTTATGGTTAAATTTATAAAATTATATATAATAATATAACTGACATATATATGTCACGTCAACAAACTAATCATTCCAAATAATAATAGTCACGTTTTAAAATGAAAATAGTAATTGGAACAATAATTATATGGAAAGGAACTTAATACAGTTTCCAGCATAAATATGTAGAATATAGGTAAGATAATAAAAATATATAATCTATCATCACGGCATATTACCCATTGCTGAGTGAGCCAATCTGCTTTGTACACAGATGTCGGTAATAATGACGACATATTTGTACCGTGCGTACCAAGCGTCACATGACGCGAATCTGGAGAACCGAGTTCGATCCCAACCGAGCCAAATATTTTAGAATTTTAAATGGCACAAAATTGATCCCTGTGGTGCGCTCTCCACGCCAGCAATGAATATAGGTAAGTATACAAATAAATATATCATCACGGGATATTACCCATTGCTGAGTGTGCCAATCTGCTTTGTACACAGATTTCGGTAACGATGATGACATATTTGTACCGTGCGGACGTTTACCAGGTGTCACCTCACGAGCAATTGCTGGCGTGGAGAGTGCAACATAGGGGTCATTTTTGTGCCATTTAAAATTTGAAATATTTAGCGTCGGTTGGGATCGAACCTGGTATTTCAATTTAATTTAATTTTAAGTATTTACATGCATAAAAATTTAATTAAACGGGAGGTATTATGTTGGCCACATCAGGAAAAAACTTTTTCAAAACATTTTCTTCCATGTTTATTCTTCTTTTTATATTAATTAATTTTATCTCAAATTTTATATTAGTTATGTAGGAAAATGGTCTTGACGCATAATTATTCTGTATTAATCACTCCACTCGGGCTGCATACACGATCCGTGAATTAAACCTCATTACACCATCGTATACCGTGTAAGTTAGTATAGGAGGCTGCCTTCTATTGCACTTCGTGGACGCTCGGCATGATTTGTGACCACTGCCGCCAAACAATAACCAGTTGCAGCGGCGGCCACGGTGTGCAGCGCACAGAGTTATAGGTGTACATGTACAGTAAGTTGTTTTTATTTTTTAGATGTATTTTTTGAACATTTTCCACCCCCTCCCTCCTTTCCCTGAGATGAGCCCCCCTCCGACAAATGTCACGAGCCGCCACTGCGACATGCGGTATGCCCATACATCCAATATTATCTGTTTCCTGATAAATCTCTCGTTCAATTAATCTATGAATTAATTACAAACTGTTGTACAATTAAACCACACAAAGTAGTATTATTTTAAGTATAAGAGCAAAAAAATATAATACTTGTAGAATCGGCAAAGGAATTAACTGTTCATATAACTGTACTGATATATTTTTTTGTAATTAAGAACATTATTCTGAGCAGAAAGACATGTCGAGGCATTATTTTCCGTTAAATTGAGCAAAACTTGTATTTAATAAGTTAGTAATTAAGACACTTACCTATTTTTTAAATAACTAACGTACTGAAGAAAAAACTCTAATATATATTTAATTGTTAATATAGATGCAGATGAGATTATATATGTATGTATTACACAAATCATGAATAATCTTTTTATAATATATAAAAATACAAATTTACACCGTTTTACATATCGACGCCAGTTCTTTCAACTTCCGGACTTGTCAAAAGAAGTTAGAGTTCAAAATTTTTCATAATTTTGTTTATAATTAATTTTAAAGTTTACTTAAGAAAAGCTTTGGCATTGGTTTCGAGATCGGCCAAGAGCAGCGTTGCTAATGACGAGGATTCAGGAGTATTTGCAAGCACTCAGGAGTGCGCCCGTAAAATAAAAACGTGATTATGAATCGTCAACAAATTTTGAAGTTTATTGAGTACCATAACCTCTTTATTTTGTTGTATGACGGCTGCTCATTGCTGTTTTATTTAGTGTTCGTCAACCGTAAATAGATTTTTTTAAATATATTTATTTGTTAGAAAATTTAACATTACGTTTTCTATAAAATTTGTACAATATAATATCCAAAGTTCCCCTTCAAATAAGTAGCAATAAAATTCTACAAACCGGCCCTAAATGATTTATTTAATAGCGTCGTGTTAAATAATAAACCAGAGTTTTCCGTATGTGTTAACGTGTCCAACAAAACAAAATAGCGGTGGTTTCAAAAAAACAGTGTTGGAAAATACCAAAAATTTAATTAATTGAATAACATTACCCCATAATATTGTTTGTTGTAAATACTTGCAACGGGTACAGCTAGTAATAAATATACGAGAAAACAAATCATAGAATTTGTATAAGCTTGTGTGCAAGGAAATGTGTGACAGTTTAAGTTGCTGTAATTATAAATATGTTATTCCCCTACATATCTGAAATGTTTGTATTCTACAAAGCATACTTCAGCCAGACCAAAGCCGTATTCTTTCGCTGGGTTGGATCAGATCCAACTGATCGTATGGATTAGATCAGATCAGGTCACGTGGACGCAGATGAATTTATTCGAAAAAACACAAGTATCTATCAAAATCAGTCGGAAAAATGAATTTCAATTTTCTATATTTACCATTGTTTATTCTTGTTTAAATTTGTTTTAGAACTATTAAAAAAATCTTTTAGAACTCATTATTCGATTAAAATGATACAACCTTTTTAGTTTTAGTTCTGTTTATTGTTATAAAAACCGACTTTTCGACAGCATGAATTGCTGCCTTCTTCAGGGCATTGACTTATAAAATATGACAGATTCTTCCGCCGCTACCACCATTTTTGAATCTTAAGTGATATGATCTTTCTAATCCAAGTTTTTGTTGGGAGTAGATGGCACTGATCTAGATTACTTGGTCTTGGGGTGGGGATACTGATCAGAATTCGAAAGAACATGTAATTTACTGATCCATGTAACATGGATCTGATCCAACTCAGCGAAAGAATACGGCATCAAAGAAGATAATTCAGTGTAAGGACATTTATTGTACGTATGAGATAAATTTAATAATAAAAAAGGAAAATGTATAAACAGTTCTTCGTAAGTTGTTATTTTTGTATATCTTTTTCTGTAATAGAAATCAGGGTGCGTGGATAGTTTAAATCGCATGATTTTTTTAATTTACTCCTTCGAAGCTTTGTATTCTTGACATTTCAAATTAAAACATTAAAAGTAAACCTATTGATTGTATTACCTTATTCAAGAATGATTTAATTAAAAACTAAATTGTCTACACTAGAGTGGTGCTTGGCATTTAATAAAAAAAACATTTTTTCGTAATTTAAATACATTTTATATATGGGACTCAGGTTTTCATATTAAATAATATATTTAAATTCTAAATAAACAATACGAGTCTAGCGCATTCGACAGCGCATTAAGGACAGACAAGAAAGGTACAATTTAATTAGATTTAATTATGAATTTATTGATAATAGATATTTCATTTAACTAGTCAGTAAACATTATATAGTGTAATAATCATAATAAGATTAAAATATATTAATTAACAATTACTGGCTGGTTCTTCAGAAGAATTAGCCGCTAATTCCACTGTTAGTACAATTTTTAACTCCTTTCCTAATTCACGAAAAGAATTAGCAGCTAATCCGAATTACTACTAGTTTCAGTTTTAGTCCTATTTTAAATTCCACGAACTATCAGATTGACTCCGGTTCTAATTTTTGAAACAAGACTAAATAAAAAATTTAGTTCTAAAAATATTTCTACTATGTAGGTAGAATTAAAAGTATTCTGTAAAAAAGCAACTGTAATTTTTTTGTTAGAAATACATTTATTTCACGTTTACTAACGGAGAAATACGTACGCGGAAATATTAAAAAGAATCTTATAGGACCGCGGCTATTGTTCACAGCTCATTTTGCAGAAACTGTTAAGGTATATGCAACTGTTTTGAAGCAACTTTTCAAAATACCCAACTCTTATTATCACACGTGCGCAGTTACCTATATTTTAGGTTATATACATATTTAATGTTGGTAACGTTTTTCTATAAATTTCATATCCCATAACTCTGGAAAATCTCAAATTACATTTATCGCCGTTTCCAAATATGTATCTAAATGATTGATTGTGCAATACATTTTTAAACTTCATATCAAAACAAACACGTGTGTTTAGGGACTTTTAAGTTCTATCGCGCATGCGTACATCGTTTGTACGCATTTGTCTGCGAAGTTTTCAAACATGTTCTTAAACTAGATGCATGAAACCAGTCTCTTATCATACGCAAAAAGTTGCATGAAATAGGCACAGTTGCAGAAAATGCATGACAAGTTGCGTATACGTGCTTACGTGTTATACCCCCTTTTCATGATTTTGAAAAGAAATTTAATCGCATTTTCAAAGTTTTTTGACAAATTGTATCAATTTTATACTAATAATATTGAAACTTTTTCATAATAATATACAGTTTCTTTTTTGCAACTGGAATTCCAAGGCTTAATTTTCTGAATAGGATATAATGGTATTTTTTTACTTGTGTAACTAAAATTTCAGTCTCGGCGTCCGTTATTTTTTTTTCCTTTGTAGTTTTTCGTTTTTTTTTTATACAACAATTTACGTAATAATAACGTGGACCATACACAACACAAATGTGAGAACTTCGTGTGATTGTGGCGACAACAATTAAGGTGGCAAAAATTTAAACTAATTTGACGTTTGAGGAATTAGCGCTAACTCCAAATTTATTCTGTACCGTGTTTAGCGAACTGGTGGTCTTAGCTTCTGCTCTGACGCGAATGATTGAACCTTACTCAATCCCTGTTTTTATGGTTTGCCGAATGTAATGCCGAGAATCGGAACATTCCGACATTGTTGTTTCGTGAATAGCTCTATACCAGAATTTTTACTTCGGAATTTAATTCTTTTGACATTTGTTAAGGGGAAATAAATGTCTACTAAATAATGCTGTTTTTTGGCGACGAACCATATTCAACAAAGTTTTTTAACCGTTTTCGTATCTGACGTCATCGTTTTATGACTCGCCAAAATGTAGTTTTACAAAAATGAGGTCAGAACGTATTTGAATTTGAAAGACAGAGTTGTCAGTGTATCGTTTGAGAAGTTTATTATTTGTAACCAGGGACTAAAAACGAAATGAGAACGAAAACTAAATAAACCGAAATTTTTATAAGAACGAAAACGGAAACGAAAACGCAATATATTTTTTTCGTTCATGATTGAAAACAAAATAATTAATATCGGTTACCGGTTTTAACCGTTATTTCATTTAATATTTAATTTTATTTACTGCAAATATTTTACACGCAAATAATATTGAATTTTCAGATATTTGAGTTGCAAACAAGCAGACTTTCAAAGTAACTCTCCCGTAGCTAACCCTGTTAGGTGTTAGGTTAAACGGTATACTCATAGTTTCATCTATTGAACACTGAATGCGATATATATACCGGGTGGCGCTCGAAGTCCGTTACATAGGCATTTAACATGGGAAATAAGAATAATTTGAATATTTGCCTCCCATTAAAACTTATTGTAGTAAAACTTTGCACACATGTTTGGGAACACTTATTGCATTATATCAATAACAAATCGTTTAAAATTAATAAATAATAATTAAGAAAAATAAGAAAATATTTTAGCAATTTTAAAATAATACTTATTATCACTCATAAAAGGATGATTAAGTCATAAGCGACCGTAGCACAATGGTAACGTCCTTGCTTCTTGTTCCAAAGGTACTGAGTTCAAACCTAGAACACCTCCTTAATTTTTTTAAAATTAATTATAAAATCGGAAATTAAAAAAAAAATGTATAATCAAATAAAATTGGTAACATTAAAACTGCATCTAAAATTAGAATAAATAAAAATATAACAAAATTAAAGAGGTGTGCTAGGTTTGAAGTCAGTACCTTTGGAACAAAAAGCAAGGACGTTACCATTATGCTATGGTCGCTAATAGGTTAATGATTCTTTTATAAGTGATAATAAGTATTACTTTAAAATTGCTAGAACATTTTTTTATATTACTTAATTATTGTTTATTTATTTTAAACAATTTGTTATTAATATGATGCAATAAGTGTTCCCAAACATGTGTATAAAGTTTTATTACAATAAGTTATAATGGGAGGCAAATATTCAAATTATTCTTATTTCCCATGTTAAATGCCTATGTAACAGCTTTCGAGCGCCACCCTGTATAATAACATTTCATACGTTTATTTCAGGCAAAATCTAACGCAAAACACAAATTATTTCTATTAAGTGTACCTATTTCATACAAATATATCGAACTTCTAAACGAAAAGTACTTCCTACCGGTGGAGGATAATTTTGGAGATCGAGACGAACTCGAGATTCTACCGGTGTCGGATGTATTGCTCTTCTACCGAAGAAGAGCACTTACTGACCACAATGCTTATTACGTTATTACTTGTCGATGCTACGGCTTTTCGATGCTACGACTATCGCGTTCAAAGTTATGGGGGTTGGTGTAGATGTGGCGATTTGTCAATGCTACAGTTATTAGATGTGACCAGGGTTTCATCAAGTCAAGTAGCTTGATGTTTTTATAAATTACTTGACAATCAAACTTTTCAAAATTTCATTACTTGACTTGACTTGATTTTCTATCTTTACTACTTGACTTGATCAAGCAATTTCAAGCAAATTCAAGCTACTTGATAAAGAACCGATTATGTACGAAAACGCGCGAATCAGTAGAATCGTGGAACGGCGTGGCGCGCCATATGCTGTGCTGATTCACTACTGCAAGTTAAAATATGTGCAGAGGTTTAAAAATATTACTCAATATTGGAATATATACTAGAATGACCTGAGAATATGTGGACAAGATGGTTAAACTATCGCATAAAAGCCCAAAAAGCTAAACTTCATTCGAATTAAGAATAATAATTGGGACTTCAGATTTTGTCCACATATTCTCGGGTCATTCTAGTATATTCCAATAATGAATGGATTTTTTAAACCTCTTAATATCTCGGAGAAAAATAAAGTTCCAAAATGTGCCAAAACCGAATGTTATTTAAATGGGGAAAAATCAAGTGCATTCAGGCACGGTAAAATATTAAAATTAAGTGGAATCATTGCCAGTATATTTATTTTTTCATTTATTTGGAACCACTTTGGCGGCCCGGTTAAAATTCGACTTGTCCCCTTTTAAGGTCCACCATAATACATACGAGTATACTATAAATAGTTTGTTAATTCATATATTATACTTTTAAATCTTTTTTTTTAATTTTTAAATTTGAATGTATGATTTATTTTTATGAATGAAAAGTCTATATTTCAAGCTATATTATTGATATTGTTATAAAACATAAGGAACTATATGAAAATGAAATGCAGTCTTGAAGAACATTTTCTGGTAATTGAAACAATAACTACTTGATTTTTTCAAATAATTGAAAAATAACTACGTGATTTTTCAAGTACTTGAAATTGTAACTACTTGACGTGACTTGACTTTCGGCTACTATTACTTGACTTGAGCTTGGCTTGATTTCACGTCAATTCAAGTCAAGTAACTTGAATATCAAGTCAAGCCGTGAAACTCTAGCTGTGACTGCTATCGCGTTCAAAGTGGTGGGGGTTGGTGTAGACGTGGCGACTTGTCAATGCTACGGTCATTAGATGTGACTGTTATCGCGTTCAAAGTGGTGGAGGTTGGTGTATGGGGTGTATACTCAATGCCCGAATATTGAAAACGAGAATACTGAAAGCCAGAATATGCTTGCACAGAATCAGTCAAATCCCGAATATTCGAAAACAGAATCGCACATTGCACGAAAGCGTATTTAACTTAACCAATCCCACCCAAACCTAACCTAATCTAAAGTAACCTCCGCTTGGCTACGCCAACATATTCGGTTTTTGAATAATTCGGACGCAGCGCTTTCTGGCGATGCGCGATTCTGTTTTTGAATATTCGGGATTTGAATGATTCTCTGCATGCATATTCTGGTTTTGAATATTCGGGCGTTGAAGACATTCTCGATGCTATAGGTATTAGATGTTACGGCTATCGCGTTCAAAGTGGTGGGAGATGTTGTAGATGTGGCGACTTGTCGATGCGATGGGTTTTAGATGTACGATCATTAGATGTAGCGGTTGTCGACTGCACGGCATGCTTCCGTACAGTTTGGGCGTTAACGCTTCTAACGGCTACTTTGGTACCTTTGGGTATCGAATCAATTTTGACATTTCGAGAAAGTGATACAATTTACAATGTAGCGGTTGTCGACTGCACGACGTGCACTCAAAATGTGCACGTCGCTTATATTTAAAAGCTAATAACAATGAGACTACGATCCTTATTGCATTGGAAGTTTGTACATAAAATTCTACCATATTTGATGTATATGGCGTATACCTTAACTAATTTCATTAAAAAATGCGATATTCTCCCTTTTTGCAGTGTGGTCTTCATATACTATAAACGTCAATTTTTTAGTTACATTACAATAAGTCTTACCTCGAGTTATACTTTTTGTATTCCATCTTTTTACTTCCTTGTACGTAAGTAAAGGAAGTATGTATTGTAATCGCGAAAAATTTCGGTTTTCAGATTTCAGCGGAAATATCCATTTTGATCATCCCTGAATCCATTTTGACTAATTTTGTCGTGACGTCTGTACGTACGTACGTATCTCGCATAACTCAAAAACGGTAAGCCGTAGAAAGTTGAAATTTTGTATTTAGGACACCTATAACATCTAGTTGTGCACCTCCCTTTCTGGTTATTAAACAATTTCCAGAAGTGGTACTTTACATGAAGCCTATAATAGATTTTAATGAAAAACTGTTTTAAAATATAATCCAAAACTTTTCAAATTTGGTATACAAGACTTGTATGACAATCGAAATAACATAATAGATTTTGGTTAAAATAGGCTAACCGGAAGTGGTACATTACTTGAAGTTGTTAACAGTTTTTCTTGAATAATATGATTTTATTTTGTTTTTAGAAATAAATGTTTCAAATAAAAGTTTTAGAGAATTAATTTCTGCGTCTAGCACATCAAGTATTATTAAATTAGCCTTATGTATAAGCGAGATATGTAAATTTAAAAATTATGTACTTTTTTGTTTTTGTAATAAAGCTTGCTATGGATTAAGACAAAAAAAAAGTTCATGTCAAATTACGTTAAATACGTGCAATTTTATGATTCGTACAATAACAAATATTATATTTTTATTGTGAAATTAGTCATATTCATTGTTGTAATCAAATATTTCTTTGTTGTAATCAACAAATCAACTCTCTTTAGAAAGAACCGGGTTAGATTAATGTTAATTTAAAAATGATAATAGTAAATGAATTATTTTTTGTTCTATATCAAAATATTACTCGGGCTTGGCTTAAGCCTGTCAATATATTGTAATTTAATTATTAAAAAAATATGTATAGTTTAATAATCGTACAAGGAAGTCGTGTGGTGTACACATCAGATTTTTTACAAAAATTAAATAAATATATCTATCATAAATTACTACCAATAGCTATAGTTTCCGGCAAATTTTCAAGATATGATTCCTTCTGATTTTTTCTCAAGAAATATTAAATATAAATCAGAATGTAAATATGGGTTAATTTTTATTTATTTTGATTTTCAATGAAATAATGATAAAAATAGATTTGTTAATATATTTATATTTAGTCGAAAAATCAAACGTAGGTACTTACAGGAATAATATAATGTAACGTGCGCCCCTGACTTAAGAGAATGTGAGCGCCGCGACTGGTAGAATATTCTCTAGCGATAACGTAATCCCCGGCGGAGGAAAACCCCATACGTCTAACGGGGAAGTTTAGTGTATTTTTTATTTTATTAAGAATGTTTTCAAAAGTGATATTCTATATTGTATTTCACTCAAAGATGCCTAGATTTCTCAAAAAATAAAATTTTCTAAAATACTGACGTCACAGAAGTTCACGGAGAACGTATAGTCTACCTTAAGCAGGTGCGCGATGGGTTCACATCACATGGCAACAGGAAGTTTTTAAAATGGCATCCACATGTTTTCACGTTTATAAGCAGTGACAGTTCTTTATTGCGATTATTATAGTTTTGTTGTTCTTTTGTGCAAACAATTGGTTCTATTTAAATCATTTAGTGTATTATTGTATTCAATATTAAAAATTAAGTATCGTATAATAGTTTTGAAAACAAATACAATTCCATTTCGAAGTAAAAACTCATAACCTCACTCCGCGAAAACGTAAACAAACCACCCACGTGACCTAACCAGAAGTGTGCAGTGTAATTCCTCAACATACGTTCAAAAAGTCAGGTCTCACCTTCCTTTCGAGGCATGCGCATGAGTCACTTGTGACGTCACAAAAGTTCGATGATAAATAATTAATTATAAATAAATGGGAACATAATTTTAACTTTCAATTACATTTTAAGTTATAATTATTCATATATATACAATTTAAAAATATTTCACATGTATTTTCAATTACGCTAAATTTTCCCATTACACCGGTGGCGTGATTCCTTTGTATTCGATGTCATTATCGCGTCGGAAAGTTCGAGAAGGACATCGCACTATATAAACCCGTGGCCAAAGCCCGCGAAACATTCTGTTACAAGTCACGCATCATGAACGAACAGTTAGTGACATAAATAGTCTACGAGTTGTGAACATAAATAAATGTAGTTATATAAATAAATGTAGTGATATCAATATTGTTTAAATAAATAATCTTAGTGTTTAAGTATTTAATAATATACTTAGTTTTAAATTAGTGTTTATAATTTTTTAATCATAGTGTTAGTTATTTTTATTATCTTTTCAATATTTATCATATATTATACAACAAGACGATTGAAAATTCTCGATTATACGAAACGTGTTGTCTGGAAACATCACGAGACCGAAGGTCGAGTGATATTTCCAATAGGCAACTCGTTGAGTATTTCGAGAATTTTCTATTGTCGAGTTGTATACAAGTAGACTATATCATGAATAAAAAATAAATTAAAAAGTAAATAATAAATTTAACGTAGACCTGTGGTCTATTTTATTTTGACAGAAATGTCAAACTGTATGCTACATAACCTATCTTTTTGAATATAGTTGTAATAGTATGTAATATTACATTGAATTGCTCGTATTTTAAAATAAATGCTTGTATTTCAAATAAACTAGCAACAGTGCAGTTTCTAGATTTGTGATCCAAATAATTATTTGTTTACTTGTCAAATTTTTACTTCAATAATGCCTTGCTGTCAAATAATAGATGCGTTCAATTATTTGTTTCGGTGCACTTGGAGCTGTCAGTGTGATTTTAAATGTCTATTTAAAGCATACATTGCACGATTTTCCTCCTCAAAGTCAAACTACAGATTCATTTATACACTCGATACTTGTTCGAAGGAAAAAGATCATGTCTGTAAATATAACTAAAAATGGCATTGCCAGTTCTGAGTACAAAATAACCAAACGCACCTATAAGTGAATATACGAAGGTAGGTATATTCGAATATACAAAGGTTCGTATATTCGTTCACCATGGTTACTTAATAATAACCGCTGAAATACGTGGTAACTAAGGAAAACCACGCATTCTTATTGGTTTATAACTTAATGAATGATATAGTCATATATTATACAACAAGACGATTGAAAATTCTCGATTATACGAAACGTGTTGCCTGGAAACATCACGAGACCGAAGGTCGAGTGGTATTTCCATTAGGCAACTCGTTGAGTATGTCGAGAATTTTCTACTGTCGAGTTGTATACAGGTAGACTATATCATGAATAAAAAATAAATTAAAAAGTAAATAGTAAATTTAACGTAGACCTGTGGTCTATTTGATTTTGACAGAAACGTCAAACTATATGCTACATAACCTATCTTTTTAAATATAGTTATAGTAGTATGTAATTTTACATTGAAATGCTCGTATTTCAAAATAAATGTTTGTATTTCAAATAAACTAGCAATAGTGCAGTTAGAACAAAATAACCAAACGCACTTATAAGTGAATATACGAAGGTAGGTATATTCGAATATACCAAGGTTCGTATATTCGTTCACCATGGTTACTCAATAATCATCGCTGTAATACGTGGTAGCTAAGGAAAATCACATATTCTTATTGGTTTATAACTTAATGAAAGATATAGTTCCAATTATTTATCGTTTAATAAACATATTATTTTAATTAATAATATTTCTTTGATTTTTACACTTCCAAATAAATAAACGTTACAATAACGAAATAGGTGATGTGCACATTTTGAGCATCAGTGCCTTTAACGGCTACTTTGGTACTCTTGGATACCGAATCAATTTTGACACTTCGAAAAAGTGATACAATTTACAACTTTATTTTGAGTTTTTGTTAATGTGAATATTATACATCATAGTATATAGAAATGAATAAAGAAATTATTTAAAATGCTATATGTGATGTGTTAATTCAAAAAAATCAAAATACCAGCGAACGTGCTATAGCAAAAAATATAATTTGTCTCATAATATGTGGGATTTCTGTGAACCATTTTATCATATTTACATTTATATTATATTTTATAATATTAGTTAAATATTACACTCTTTAACTGCGATTAAAGAGTTGATGAATTTGGATAATGTTACCATATCTTTATGTTATATTCGCAATAAATGAAGAACATTCTTCATTGAAAATATACCTGGCTCTAAATGGAATTGGTGGCACAAGCTCGGAAAGGAGAATTTACGAAAAATACGAATCCTTTGAATTTCAATCTGACCATTAACAGTACAGATACAAAATCTATAATAAATAATCGAATTATATCAAATATAAAGCTTCTATTTCCTACAACTGCAAGTAATATACAATTTTAAAACAATTTTCTGCTTCTTGTATTATATCTTGTGAAATATTAACTTACCACATTTTTATACAATTCATTGTTTCAATCATACATGTTTGAATTTTATTCATACGGTAAATATCTTTTACAATGAGAAAATTGTAAACCTAAAAGTATTTTTCATGTTAGTAGAAGATATCTGTTGAAAAGTTATTTTTTAAACATCTATTCCTCATATAATCTTTTAAGAAATTTATAAAATTTGATACTTCAATCGGTAATTTTGTAAGAATTATTATATCCTCCACTGCATCACATATTATTCGCATTCATTGCAAATATTTTATAAAATAGAAATTGTAAAGTTATTCTGACTTCTGACATAAAACATAACATTGTTATATTACCAAAACGACCCAAAGTTGTAATTTTTGTCCGTTGTTGGCGCTGATTACTTTTATGCACTAGGGTACCTTTATATACAGGCTATGGCCATGAGGCAAGATCGCCGCCATAAGCGAGCCAATGTCAAACATATTGATAATTCATTTCCCTATTTATTTGTAAGAAATATGATATTATATTATACAGGAATATTAAATAATTACACTATGAATCTAAAAAGGTAATAAAAATTCATTTATTTAAGAGATATACAATTATTATTATAACATAGATTTAGAGGTTATGTAGCGTATAGGATATAGGTTGTTATTATCACATCAAATTTAATAAATGTGGTTATTATTTACATAATAAGTATATATTTTAAACTTACCTTTTAAAAATTTAAATGTTTGTGCTTAATATTGGTAATTTTTATGTGTTTTCAATATTGCCAGTCATCGTAGTCAGTATCTCAAGAAAATATACATATAAATAAAATAAAAGTATTACTTACATTTTAAATAAATATTAGAAGTATATTTAAATGTGTTTTGCATTAAAATAAAACAAGTAGCCACGAAAATACATAATTTACGCAACAACAACGAATATGACAGTGGCCCTCTAATGGCGGACGAAACGCGAGCCACGTCATGGCCATACCCTGAGTATAAAGGTACCCTATTATGCACTAGTGTACCTCTATAGGGCATGACCATGACGTGGCTCGCCGCCATTACCGGTCCAATGTCATATGTGTTGTTTCACAAATTATTATGTATTTTCATGGCTACTTGTTTCATTTTAATGAAAAACACATTTAGATATACTTTTAATATTTATTTAAAGTTTAAGTAATATTTTTATTTTATTTACCTGTTTATAGAGGTACCCTATTGTACACAAGGGTATAGCTTGTTCGGAGATATTTCGTTATGGCCCTCTCAGCGGGTCTATTGTTAGAGATTTAAGCTTGATTTATAGGGGTGCAAGGACAGGTATGTATTCAATATTTCCCAATTTAATTTTACTTTTAAAAATGAAACAGAGAATTTTGTACAAATATTATTTATGATAATGAAGCAAAAAAAAAAAAATGTTACATAAAAGTATCATTGTATAACAATTCGTCATTTAATTAAATAATGCAATTAACATCAGTATTGTCTTCTTCAAATGGGCGCCACATATTAAATACGTATATTGTTGACCTCAGTACGAAAGTTAGTATTACTACTGATTTTAAATTTTTGAAAACTCATTTATATACCTACTCACTAGGTATGCCTTTGGTATCTTAGTTTCCCTAATATATATTAATACCGGTCAAGGACGATTCTTCTCATCTTATATTTCTAGTAATAGTCAAAGACTTAATTTAATTTTGCGAATTCATTACTATTTCAAGTAAATCTGAAATACGCAATGCGCACAGAGATTAAAGATTTCCGAATTTAAATAATTTGCAATCCTACCCTGAGCGCCAACAGGTAGAATCTCTTGCTGTGTGCGGTTCACCACAGGCTTAGTAAGTTAAAGCCATAACGAAATATCTTTGGACAAGGTATACCTCCATATACAGGATATGGTCATGGGCCAAAATCGCCGCCATTAGCGATCCAATGTCAAACATACTGAGAATTCATTTCCCGATTTATTTGTAAGAAATGTGATATTATACTATAAAGGAATATTAAATAATCAGACAATGAATTTGTAAAGGTAATAAAAATTAATTTAATTAAGAGATACACGCTTAATATTGGTAATTTTTATTTGTATATAGAGGTGCCCTATTGTGCACATTGCCTAAGTGCCTATACGTCCTATAGGCATACAACAAATTTTATTCTTGCTATAAGCTTGTTTTTTTAATTTGCCGAAGGCCTAGGCAGTAACTCAGTGGTAAATTTTAACAACTGGTTACAAGATTTAACTAATCAAGTATTGTGATATATAACAAAAAACTGGATTTTTATTTGTCAAATCAATATCTATTTGATATTTTTTTAATCCATTTGTTAAAAATTAACCACTGAGTTACAGAATAGGTTTCAATATTAGGTAATATTAAGTTAATTGCTTAAATAGTAAGTTATATTTGTATCACGGCCTGCCTCACATGGCTTACCAGGTGAATTATTCATAATTTTCTCTTACGTTTTTGTAATTTATTTGCTCAATAAAAATTCACTTCAAGTATATCGTTGAATTCGTAATTTTGCGTAGATTCCAAATATATAAAAATCTATAGGGTATCCCATTTGAAATATGAAAGTTAATGTCACTTCCAGTTACACCGGAAGCGTTGTCATCGTGCCAAATACCATGATTTGTGAGCCCCTAAGCCTAGTTTACAAATATGCAAAGAGAATTAAAAAATAATTATAAATAAAAAGTTATTTTGAGTGACCCGTTTTTCAATGTTACCCTGTATACTGCTGAACCCCTATCGTATAAATGGAAAATGTCCGAGACATTAATGTATCCAGCCTTGTCTAGCGCTGAGTCACGTGTCTACAAGCGCATACGATAAGCGTACAGCTGGTAGACGAATAATGAATAAAATGCATTTGGCGCATGCGCACAAGAGGCCGTGTTCACGCTTGAGGAGTACCTACATGCAAAACGTGCCTTTTAGCGGTATATTGTTTAATAGGTATATTCGTTCAACTGACCTAAGTTCAAACCGGCCCAGTGGTAAGTTTACTATGTTACCTAACTTCACAGATATTTATGAAATGTCACAAAGTTGTTATGAGAGTGATGATGTCTGATAAAAAACGATCCAAAAACTTTAGTGACATTGAAAAAGAAATGTTGCTAGAAAAAATGGAGAATTATTTAAACATAATAGAAAATAAATAAAAAAACCGAAACAGCTAACAACTCCGCAAAATTAGCTGCGTGGAACGACAAAACAAATAATTTTTTTTGTAGAAATAACTGTTACCAAACTATACCACAAATAAAAATGTGCTACAAAACATGTAGAAAAAAGCAAAAAAATATTAGCTGACGATAATGTAAGTACTACCTGAATTAAAAATTGAATTTGTTAATCAATTATTTGATTGTTATGGTATGATTTTATATTTTAGATGAAAAAAAAAAATTGAACGTGGAAAATCTTAATTTGAATTCTTTGTCATCATAAACTTCAAATTGTATCTATCCCGAAACACGCGGGGCCGTCTAAAATGCATAACTTGATCTTCCTCACTATCTGAGCTCGATGAAACAAAATTTAACACATTAAATAATACTGTAAAGTAAAATAAAAATTTATCACTGCTTTACGAAAATGAAATAATAATAATCAATGTACAGTTGAATCGTGACATTGGCAAACATCAATTAAGAAATGAACTTGACTTTGAACGAGCAAATTCGATCGTTCAAATTAACCATCAGTTAAACTTCGGTCAAGTAAAAAATAATAGTCGCTAGTATGAACAGTGATTAGCGAGCATTTGACTAGCATTGTTTTATCTCTGTCAATCGTTTATAGATAATTTTAAACAAAAAATACTTCAAATAAAAGATGCGTGCAATTAATTTTCCGATAACTTTTATTTGAAGTATTTTTTCTAAAATATTACATAAGCAATTGACAGAGATAAAACAATGCTAGTCAAATGCTTGCTAATCACCCTTAAAGCATTTGTTAATACCAGCGGCCAATGTTTATGCTACTCAACACGAGTCCAAAACAGTCAGTCAACTTCTGCAAACTAAGATCAATAGAAAATGATTCGACAACTAAAAATCCAGTTTTTTGTTATATATCAACATACTTGATTGATTAAATTTTTTAAACATTTAACTTATTGCTAAATTGAACATGTTAAATTTTGACATGTCATTATTATTATATTAGGAAAAAATTATATAAGTCATTTTGATTGAGTGTATCGTATGCATACTCAACACATTAATTTAAAATGTATTAATACATAATTTATTTAATTTTCATACTCTAATAACATTTGTAAATTTGTCATAATGTCAAAATTTAACACGTTATTAAATTTAACAATGAGTTAAATTTAAACAAGCTATTATGAAACCGGGCATGAATTACAGAATAGGCCCGTAAATACATTATTTATGAAAAATATAATAATGAATATTATAAAGTTTAAGTTATAATTAAATTATTATATATTATACAGATTCTTAATCAAAAAAGTGAAGATAATGTTTCTCTTACTCGTAATTTCATATTTACGTACATTTACGTCTGCGAAAAACATGACATTTGTATACCCATAAAACTAAATCTAATAATTTTGCAATTTATTTTTTAATTACAATATATTTACAACTTACATATACACGTTTAACATTAACGTAAACAAATTTAAAAGGACCAGAAGTCAAAATTTAATCTTGTATCCAAAGTTTCTCAATGACAATGTACACAGTTTTTAAAAGAATATTTTAATATTTGCTAACTATTAGGTACTATGTTAAATTTTATCAAAGTTTGAACACTTAATCTTATCAAGTGTGGAAATACAATTTTAAACTAGACATGAAATGAATTTGCCTATTACTACTAACATTACCAATAATTAAAATATATATTTGTTGAATTAAATGTGCCGTAATTAAAATAAATTTACCGAATTATCACGACTCCCGACATATACACAGCATCTCTTGGAGATATTTTTAGTTATCATAAATGCTAGTTTCTGCATAATATTTCTTATGACATCATATAATTGTCTGAAAATCCTTGGCTAATGAATGAGAAATTTAAATGAACGAGTTTTCTCAAAATTTGTGTATTTTTTAGTCTAAACAAATACATAATTTAATAATACATTATGTGACAATATTACACAAATGAATATAATTCTCTCGAATCATTAAATAAATAACATGCTTTCAAATAAACACAGTATAAAATATGAATAAACGCTAATGTGCAGTAAATAGAATACCCGGTAAATATTTGATAGTGGAGCACGTTTTTTTTTTTATATTAATGTTAGTACAGTTTGAGTTTGTTTGAAAAAGGGTGTGTGTCCTTTAAGAATATGGTTAGGTATTACTAGTATAAAGCTATATCGAATTTTAGAGATGCAACAATAAATAATACCATTAAAAGTAGATTAAATATTCCGTAATTAAGCTACCCACAGTAATATAAAAAATAGAATAAAATTGAAGTGGTGCTAAGTAACTTACCGCGTAAAAATATTAATGTTGAGCGAAATGTATAACGAAAATTATGAAGAACACATATAATTTAATTGATAACACTTTTAAAACACTAAATTATAGTAATAACTATGTACTTATAGTATATGCGGCCTATATTACGTTATTGAAATGCGGTGTGGCCGGACATTTTGACTAGCAATGAAGAAAATCAATAAGATTTGTCCCATGTGGTACTATGATAACATCTAACGGGAAGCTGGCAAACTAACCATAGAATTGTAGTTTACAAAGGATGTCAAAGATGGCGCTCATATCAACATCATTTTAGAGTACCTCTTTATACAGACTATGGCCATGGGCCAAGATCGCCGCCATTAACGGTCTAATTTCAAACATACTGAGCATTTATTTCTCTTTTTATTTGTAAGAAATATGATATATTATAAAGGAATATTAAATAATCACACTATGAACCTGTAAAGGTAATAAAAATTAATTTATTTAATAGATAACACAATTATTCTTGTGACACAGATTTAGAGGTTATTCAGATTATTAGATATAGGTTGTTATTATTACATCTAATTTAATATCTGTAGTTAGAATATACATAATATGTATGTAAACTGTAAAGGTAAAAGTAAAATAAAATACCGTGAGCTGTAAAAGAAAAGTAAAATAAAACACTATACTCTTTTCACCAACACTGATTTTATTTCCAACACTCGACACGACAGTTCAAAACATACTGAATTTAGTATAATTAAATATTCGAGTAACTAATTGCAATTGAGATTACATAATGCGTCAGAAATTGACTCTTCCGGACTCTCAGCATCCGAGATGCTAACATGTATATATTTTAAACTTACCTTTTAAGAATTAAATGATTGTGCTTAATATTGGGAATTTTTATTTATTTTCAATTCGTAGTCAGTATCTCAACAAAATACACAAATAAATAAAATTATTACACTTTAAATAAATATTAAAAGTATATTTAAATATGTTTTTAATTAAAATAAAACAAGTAGCCACGAAAATACATAATAATTAGCGCAACAACACATTTAACATTGGCCCGCAAATGGCGGACAAAACGCGAGCTACGTCATGGCCATATACACAGAATAAATCACAGTATACCGTATATAAAATAATTTTAGGGTATACTGTGGCATCATTTCAATGGGTGCAGGCGCTGGTGATACATTGTAACTATAGCGCCTTCATAGCCTATCTACTTTCTAGAATCTAGAACTATGTAATAAAATTTGAGGATTTGTGCACTTCAGTTCAGTAGGCGCGAGCTAGCCCAATGTACTCATAATTGGAGAATCCGGTATTAAAAGTGACAGATATTTTAATTTTGTTTGTGCACATCATTTTGAGAAAAATGAATTTTTAATTACACAATTTGTAAAAATAATAATAATTAACATTTTTCATATGGGTTTGGCTTTATGATTATATACTTTTAGGACAGAAACACAATTAAAAATGTGGTTACTCAAAATTATCTGCAGAAACAGTACATGGCTATGATGCTACCATTTACGTTGAGCTTTGCACGATTGCATGCCTGCTGCCATTTAACATTATAACATAAAAAATTTGAACAACGCTTGTTTTGTGAGTATAATTTATTGTTTCAAAATGGTAAACAGTTTATAAATATGCAAATATATATTCATTTATTATCAATTATTAATTACTGAATTCTAAATATGTTCCTTGAACTTAAACAATTGTTTCCCTCATGAATTACAAAGTAGTTGTGCAAAACTTATTTGTGTGTAGCACAAATGTATATGTAATTATAATATTAAATAAAATTGTAGTTTTAATTAAATTATTTCTGTTTTATTTTATTTCCGTCATTTACAGACTTTTTATTAATATAGTATGACAGCCGGTAAAGCAATGGTCTTTTACATCAAAAGAAAGAGAAGACAAAAATGACATATATGTAGTGCGCAGTAGGTTTTTTGCGCATTGGGGAGGCCAGATACACTTCAAATAAAATTTCAAATGGCGGAAAGTAAAAATTTAACTATATTGAATAAATTCACACAAAGCGTTATTAAATAAATTCAAACAAAACGTTTGTGATGTATTTATTTTAAAGCAAGAAGAAGAGGAAACAGGAATAAAAAAAGTGGTTATTTGTTTTTCAATACAGGCCGCGAGCAGTTCACGTGACTTTGCTGACCTTAGCAAGCAGATATGGGGCCGGTGTTAGAATGACAACTATTAATTATGTCCGTAACTGATAAATGTCATAATTTTTCATTCAAAATTTCATGATTTTCTTTTTTCATGTGGTTTATTGTGCAAAAAATCATGAAATTTTAAACGAAAATAGACATTTGTCAGTTATAGACATAATTAATAGCTGTTTTTCTGACACGGGACCCCATATCTGCTTAACAATATCAGACAGTCACGTGACTGCTCGCGCCCTATGTGAAATAAACACCTTATAAAGTGACAGATAAATGCATAGTGGTAGTTTGATAGTAAGGAAGTTACAAACAAGAAAAAAATTGCGATTTTTTTTAAATATTCTTTTTCATTATTAATAATTTTTATAATCACATACAAAGTAATTTGAAGTTTTAGCTAGGTATGCAGCGTCATAATGTTTATACATCGCCCTGCGTTCATTTCTTGTTTCATTCGGTTTCCTAAACGTTCAAATCTTGACCATGAAGCGCAGATAAACATTCAATAAATAATTTGCATGTACATTTTGTACTTCGGAGTGTACTTTTTAAATTGTGAGCGCGCGAAGTTCATCTGTCATAATATATCAAGACTTCAACGTTAGGAAACTGGACGAAACAAGAAATGAACAGGGCGATTATGAACATTAGGATGATGTGTGTGTTCCCAAAGTTTTTATGTTGTTAAAATGATTTTTTATCGAAAATTAATGCTTGTCATTTTACTTGACAACATGGTTGCAAGGTAGCACCCATCTCTAGTTCACGGATCTGGCATTGAAAAATGACGTCACGGTGCAATAAAAATGTAAAAGGTCCATTCACTTCAACAAAAAAATTCTCCTGTCCGTTATTGAACTTATTAAAGAGGGCTCAACTGAGAACCACAAGTTGTTAAGCTTGAAAATATTAAAGTACAGTACATGATAAAATTTCGTAGTTTTCTCACTACGAGCGCTAGTGTCGCATTATAAAAGACAGATTGAAAACGTAACGTAAAGTAGTTATAAACCTTAAGAATGATACAAATTAATTAAAATAGATAATTGGTTTTTCCAAATTGTTAATGAAGATATCGTTCCACCAAATTACGAATTGAGTGGACTTTTCCCGTAGTGTAGTTACTGCATGTGTAAATGATCAAGGTTACAGCTTTTTGTTGCCTGTACAACGAAGAGTGTGGTGAGAGGATAGGGGAGTGGGGCGTTTTTTCAACGTTTCATATCATATGTCCTGTCAGTTACAGGAAATTAGTGGGGTACTTACCGGTGGTATGATACTCGATTCAGTGAAAATATTAAGTTTAGAATTCAATACCGCTTAGCTAGTTGTGACTACGTAATCAAACAATTTATATACATTCGTGAACAGCTCCACGCGTAATTCACAGTAAGTACATATCTCTTTAGGTTATTTTACTGTCATAAAGTTTTTCCAAACAATTGTGTTTTGCTTAAGCATTGTATTTTAATTAGACAGAATTATTATTTAAATTTAGTTAATTTGCATTGGAAAACTATAAATAATATATAAACAACTTTGTTTAACCAAATATATACTAATTCATGAATTAATAGAAAATGTTAAATAAAATTAAAATATTTTATTTGTTTAAAGATCATTCATTAACCGTTAAAGTAGTAGTTAAAAAAAATGGGTAGCTACATATACCTTTATATAATTCTGTATACATAAATATATTCATCCAATTTCATACGTAGATAGTTATGTTATAATTTTCCTATAAAAAAGTGAGAATAAACACATGCAGTTGTAGTTGATTTGAAGATAATATTATTATTATTAGCATTTATTGGTTTGCCGAGGTTTGTTTTTTTATTGTTCATTACAACAAAATTTTAAACCTTTTAAAATATATACAAAAAATAGATTTTTTTTGTTCGTAGGTAGTTCATAACAACCAATTTAAAAACAAAAATCTGGTAATAAAAAAGTTATGTTTTGCGTACGTAAATGAATGATTTGTGTTTCCAAAGAAAACATAAATTATTTGTTCAGGTCTAAAGTTTCTATTTGTATCCAGTCATAAAATTTTGTTTGAAATAATTGACTAAACTAACTTTTAGTTATGTGAATTGTGAACCAGAAATTTCTGGAAATATTCATAGAAATATTTTAAAATATTTTTTTTCTTGCATTTTACTAACATCATGTACAAAGAGTGGGTGCTTAACATTTAAAGAAAGTTAAAATATTTATTTCGCGAGAAAGTTTGCAAGAAATTTAGACAAGGACGAAGATTTGTACATTGACAAAAGAAGATACATATTTTCATATCATATTTAACAATAACATCTACTGTTTGTTCTATTTGAATTTTAAAACTTTCTCTTTTGTTTTTTGAAGCTAGTACATACTATCAATTTTTAAGGTTTTCACTTGTATGCTTCGCCTAATTTCTAATAAAAAAAAAATGTGGCTAGAGTATGACTTCTAATTAATCAGCATACCTATTAGATTTTAATTTCATATTTAATATTTTGCATGCGTTGAAAGTTAATTGTTTAATAAATATTTATTTAAACACTTTACATTTTCTTTTTCATTTACGTAACATTCATACAAATAAAATGCTGCGCATATTCGTTGAGAAGCAAATATCAATTATTTAAACTGTGGTATAGTTATATGTTATATTATTTTCTAATTCATAGTACCTACCTAATTGAAAGTTAATGGGTAAAATACGAAAAATATTAAAAGTAAATTTGGAAATTTGAGATTCCATTTGTTATTTAATTATGTTATTCATCATATGGAAGAAATTTTAATTTCCTATTCCTAGATAAATTTTAAAGAAAACGTGTTAAGTTATTATTTATATGAAAGATATTAATAAATGTACGTATTAAATAGTGATTTTTTTGGAATAATATACCGGTGTCCACAGAAAAAGGGGCACCCCTTTTAACTTTTTTATTTGTAAAGATATCTAATTGAAAATTCATATGCATTAACATATGTGGCATCATTTCTATGTATTGTAACGTGCGCGCAGCTGACGCCACTAAGGTAGCGAGCACGCGATCGACTCCACTGATGATACCGATCGGGAGCGTAATTACCGCGGGCAGCTGTGTAAACACACCGCCGAGATAAGTTAATTCCCCGCGCTCGCTTGACTTTTTGCCCTGTGTTGCTGCATATATCCTAAAGTATCCTAGAATAATGCAAAGATATAAGTGGTTATTAGCTTTGGAGAGTCAGTTGAGTCCAGTATACAGTGTATTAAAAAAGGGTAAAAAAACTTAAGGGTATGTAATACTGAACAAAATGAGTAAACAAAGGTTAATCAACATAGGTCTGATCTTCTACTCTTTCCGAGAAAAACGAAAAATCGAAGAAAATCTGACAAAGATAGTGATCGAACAAAATTTTGTCTATATCAGGAAATAGCCTATAAAAAAAATCAATAAAACTTTACACTCGATTTTATATGAAACATTTTTCTCAGTTTCTAATAAGAAGTAATAATTATGTAGGCCTTATGTTGAAAAAGTTGTACAGGTGTCTCAATTTCGATGTTTTTTTAAGGTATCTCGGGTAATATTAATGTTAGAGGACAACCGTTTTTTAGCTAGAGACAAAAACTTGTTTTTCGCTAATTGCGAAAATATCTTATTTATTATGACAGTGAGAGCAAAATTGTTTAGACAAATTTTGTATCGTTTTTTTTTGCGTAGAATAAAATGGCGTAATTAGATTTAATTGGAAACCCATGTTGAAAATAGTCTCATCTTGTTGCTTATTTTATAAGCTTTTAATTGATATATAACAACTCTACATTCTTTTGTTTTAAACAAATTATTATTTATTTGAGTGACAATATTGAAAATCATTAAGAAACAAATGAAAAAAATCTATTACAGATTTATTTTAATTCTATATCTATTAATTATGTTATATATATATATATATATATATATATATATATATATATATATATATATATATATATATATATATATATATATATATATTCTGGGTTAGATAAATTATGTTTTATCAACGTTATAGTTGGCTTTGGCACAAGTCGAAAAAAGTGGTTTAATATGGTTTCTGAGGTATATACATTGAAGAAATGATAACAATATTGACGCTCCAGTCATACTTTCGAAATTACCGTTTCATGTGCCTTCCACTGTTTCCCGAAATAATAAAGTTTTTTATTTACCTAAATGCAGGACAAATGTGTTGGTTAAGTCTCCAGTTATCGTTATGTGCACAATGTACAACAATTTTGATTAAGTCTTTCTTTAATGTATAATATTTTTTGTATTTATATTCTTGTGTTTTTCATATTTAATTCACATTTTCTTGTAATGGGTGCACCTGTTAAGAAATAAAGATTATTATTATTATTATTATTATAAACTGAAGAAAATAATATTAAAAATAAAGAAAATGTGATCTGCAATAGTTTTTTATTTGTTTCTGAATTATTTTCAATTTTTTCATTAAAAATATAATAATTCATGTTTTATTCATGTCTAAAACGAAAGAATGTAGATTTATTATATATCATTGAAAATCTTATAAAATAAGTAAAAAGATAAGATTATTTTCTACATAGGTTCCTATTTAAAAAAATATAAGTTTGTTGTCTCGAGAATTATTAAATTTTCAAGAAATCTAATTACGCCATTTTATTCTACGTGAAAAACGGTACAAAATTTGTCTAAACAATTTAACTGTAAATTCTAAATATAAGTAAGACATGAGATATTTTCCAAATTAGCGAAAAACGAGTTTTTGTCTGTAGATCAGAAACAAAAGAAGATTGAAAATTGATGTGGTGACTATTAAAATTTCTCGAAAAATTGTACCTGGAATGTGCAAACGGTTGTCCTCTATCGTTACTATTACCCGAGTTACCTTAAAAAAACATTGAAAATGAAACAGCCTGTACAATGTAATGTAGGAATGTATATTACATATCTTCTACGTAGGCAGGTGGAGCATGGGCCCCCACAGTGGTTGATGGGTCGTGTTAGCGGCATGTGTACCTTTGAAGTGAGGGCCCATGCTCCACGTGGCCCACGTAGATGATATGTAATGAATATACATTCCTATATTTTACAACTTCTTACAACATTGTATTTCTGTATCAACAATTATATGTATTGTAACGTTTATTTACTTGGGTGAAGTGTAAAAATCAGAGAAATATTATTAATTAAAATAATACGTTTATTAAACGATAAATAATTAGGATAAATATTAAAAAGATAATAAAAACAACACTATGATTAAACAATAATAAACACTAATTTAAGACTAAGAATATTATTAAATACTTACACACTAAGATTATTTATTTAACAGTTATTTACGATACAAGTACGTAAAGCTAGTCTTTAGTCACGAATGGGTCAGAATTAAAACGCTCGCTACCTCTGAGTGACTAAAGATTCTTTACGTATGTGCATCATACAATGTTTTATGTACGATATAATAAAAAAAACTCAATAAATATTAAAAAAATACTTTTATTTATGAATCCGGATCACAATATTAAATGAGAAGTTTGCCATGATAACAAAATATTCACCCTGGTTTTATAAATTTAGCGTGTTTAAAAATGTTAATCATTCGTTGCTCGGCAACTGTGACTAATGAAACCTTGTTACTGAACAACCGTTTTACAAACTTACAACTAACATCTAAACATCAATTTTACGCACTATCGTAGATAAACAATATTTATTTATTTATATAACTAGTATATTTATTTATGTTCACAACACGTAGATTGTTTATTTATATCACCAACTGTTCATTTCTCGATGCTTGTCTATAACAGAATATCTCGGCTGCCCCCCCTGACGGTATTTATACAGTCCGGCGTCCTTCTGGAACATTCGACGCGATAATAACATCGATCACAAAGGATCAGATTACCCTAAGTAATTAAACAGGTCGCGACGTGTTTGTGACGATTACGTCATCGTTAGAGAACGTTCTTCCCGTGGCGGCGGTCGCATACGGGCTAGACTCGGGGCGTCGAGTGTACGCGCGCAACAGTATTATATTAATTATTATTTGCTGAAGATGAGCGGATTCTGCTGAAAACGTCCAAAATAAAATAAAAATAATATTTGGAACTTGAAGGTCTACATAATTATTACTTCACAATATCCATATGATTCGCTTACATTATATTCAATTTTTAATAGTTACAAAGTTACCTGAAAATGAAATATTGGCCAAGGTCAATCTCTGAAAGGTAAACAAAAAGTCTTATTTTATAGAAGTCGTAACTTATAGTTTTCGAGATAGCAGAGGTAAGACCCGTAAAAACTCATTTTTCACTGCCTTATATCTCGGAAATTATTGAAGATCAGACCTATTCTGATTAAGCTTTTCTTTGCTCATTTTGGTCAATACTATATTGCCTGAAATATTTTTACTCTTCTTTTAACACCCTGTCGAGTGCAATATAGAGTTCAGTTCAGTGAGTGGAAAGAATTGGTCAGACAGTTGAATGGTGATATAAGTAAATAGTGATATAAATATAGTGATATAAATGTCGCGTAGACAGTCTACAACAGACTGCAACCGAATGGCAGTATAAGATAGAAACGCGTAGTTAAATAAATGGAAATAAATAAATAAACAGTTGGTGAAATAAATATCGTGTAAATATAGTCTTAGTTATTGTTGTCTTTAAATAGTATTTAATATTTGTTTAATCATAGTGATCGTTATTTTTATTAACTTATTTCTTCCTTATTTATCGTTTAATAAACTTTTAATTTAATTAGTAATAATATTCTAATTTTTACACTTCACCCAAATAAATAAACCTTATAATTGGTGCCAGGTGTACGGGTTAATAAACTGTGAAGTGTAAATAAAAATAAATAAAACGGCGAATTTGAGTAAACGAGTAAAATTAAATGAATTGAAAGTAAGTGATCTCAAGACAGAACTGGAAGAGCGAGATTTAGAAACAACAGGAATCAAAAGCGTTATACAATCTCGTCTGCGGCAAGCATTAATCGATGCTGGTGACTTATACGACCTTTATAAATTTTTAAAACAAAAATTGAAAGAAAGCTCTAGAAGTTTGAAGCGCGAATAAGAAGAAAGTTCTAGAAAATCGGAGGAAAATTCTGGAGTACTGAAAGAAGAATTAATGAAACATTCTAGAACATTGAAAAGGAAATTAGAGGAAATTTCTTGAAAAGTGGAGGAAAATTTCTGAGCACTGGAAGAAGAATTAATGAAACATTCTAAAACATTGGAACGAGAATGGAATGAGAGTTCTAGAAAAGCCGAAGAAGATTCTGGAATTCTTGAGCAGAAATTGGAAAAGAAATTGAAGGGGAACCCTGGGAGACTAGAGGAGAATTCTAGAGCAAACATTAGAACAAAGATTGGAAAAGACTCTTACAAAAACTGAAGAAAGCCTTCAAGAATTTGGAACCGACGTAGCTCATTTGGTTCGTCTCGCACATACTACGGCTTCTACCAGCGGTTTGGAGTGCCTGGCCACTCAAGCACCCATCTACGGAGTTCCCAGACAGCAAAACTCAGCAAGCTCTGCAATTAGCCCGCCTAAAAACGATGGTTGATGTACTCTCATTTGTATCAGATCATGAAGTTACCAAACAAGCTTCACGTAACCAATCGCGAGTGCGATGTATTGATGCTGAGAAAAATGTAAACACTGAAGATCTAGATGAGAAGGTGCAACGAATTACAAGCGAAGTGTTTTGCTAGAAGAAACTCCGCTATTACAAAAGAAGGCGAAAGCGAAAAAGAAAGAGAACGCGAGAGAGAAAGAGAGCGTGTTAAGCAAGAAATTAAAGAAGAAATGAAAGAGGAAATTCCAGAGGTAAAAGAAGAATCCGTTGTTGCCATATGAGGAAAGTATGGACAATAAGGATCAACTGGAAATCAAGCATGACCCAGAGGAAGAAGAGGAAAGCCAACCGGAAGTGAATAGTTCTGACAAGCAGCTGCGATTATAATCTAAGTAATTTCAAAACGAAGCCGAAAGACATCGAGGAAGACGCGCCCTTGACGAGTCGTATGGACTGCTCGAGTGGAAAACGAAAACTCGAGTCGGATGACGATGACGATGACGACGATTACATACCTTTCGCCGCAAGAAAGTCAAGACAGAGAGCAAGAGAAAAAAATAGGCGCGTTTATTCTGAGGATGATGAAAAATTTCTTGCAGAAGATTCTATATTTCCAGTAAAATTATTTCATAAACAAACAATGTAAATTGCGCTTGACACTGACATTTATCTTCTTTAGCTCTTCCCATTCGTTAGGGGTCGCTATTCTTCATTTTCTTCTTCCACTTATTTCTATTTTGCGTGACGTCCTCATTCAGTTCATTTCTCTGAAGTTTTCGCAATACAGTCCTTACATCTTTTCTTTGGTCTTCTTCTCTTTGCTCTACTTTCCATTACTATACTGTTCATTCTTCCTCCAATATATTCTTCATCTCTCCTCATGACATGTTCAAACCAATGTAATAGTCTCTCTTGTATCTTTCTAGAAATTTCTATCATTGGAGTCATTTTCCTAATCCTCTCATTCCTTATCCTATCTTTCCGTGTCTTCGCCAACATCTATCTCAACATCCTTATCTCTGCCACATTCATTTTTTTACACTGACATCTGTCAATTTGAATTATCTGAATATATGTATTAGCAGTTTCCATGGTTAGTATAGCTGGCTGATTAATGAAATTTAATATCTTTATAATTTAACTCTATATCTATTGAATATGAATAAAAAAAAATGTAATCAGACCGTATAGAGAATAAAATATTCCGAGACATATTCTTTAATATTTATAGTAACATAAAATGCAAAAAATGATATTTAACTGGTAAGAACTTAAAATAAAGGTACTTTCGGTTTACCAATTATA